>CM035117.1:46712596-49112596 GCA_020205555.1 Panax stipuleanatus | reverse complement strand
AAAGAAGTGCCTAACCAATTGAAATGGTAAGAACTCTTGACTGAGAAAAAGAAAAGTTTCACTAAATCATTATTCGAAAATAATTATTGCTAGTGTATTAAGTGATTATGCATATTTCACCTGGTTGGAAAGGCTGACCCCTTTGACTACCAAACTTTATTAAAAGGACCAGTTTAAATACTAACAATCTTAGTATATGTTCATGGTTATTTCAAACCACTCAGCATTTGCTATTCATTTATTCGGATATACAGTTATAGAAATGTAATTCATGTTCTTTCACAATCGATTATCTTATTCAACATTGAAAGCTAAAATCTTTTCTAATCATGATATATCTCCTTTGAATTTAAACTTGCTAAGCAAATTAGTTGCTTACCCTTTCTATATCATAACAATTGTTGCAGCTAAGCCTGAATCGTCCAAGAAGGACAAGGGCAAAGGAAAGGTTTAGGAATAATTAATATAAATGTATATGTATCATGAGATACTATGTTTGATGGGTTGTAAACCTTTTGTGTTATTTTATGTAACTTAAGTAAGGTATGTTTAAGTTAAGGTAATAGACCTTGGGATATGTTTGTAAGACTTTATTATAATGAACAATGTATGTTTATTATTCCGTAATAGTATACATAACGCTTATAGTGATGATGTATCGTGAGCATTGAATCCGAGGTGAGAGAACTCAGATTTGGGGGTGTCATATCTACTCCACTACTTTATTACTTATTCATTCTATCAATCTTCAACACTATCAATGCTTTCTATACTATAACCTTTCTATACCCAGTATAGTTCATCAAACTTACCACACTTTGGAAGTTCAGGAACTTGCCACAATAATATGAGTTTAAAAACTTGTCCTAGTAATACGTAGTCCAAGAACTGATCAGGGTTTGTCCACACGCTTAGGGGTTTAAAAATATACATACGATTATGAGTCATGAACTTACCACAAGCATGAGTTTTAGGGACCGCATCTAATCTTAATATCATCTAATCTAATTTTAATTGTCTTTAACTATCAAATATAGACATGGGACAAGAATCACCTTCTCACCATATATATATGGATACCGCGACACCAACATTCCAATGATTATCCATGCGATAAACCAAGTGTAAATACAAAACCCCTGCTCATACAAAGGTTTGTACAACTCAGCCACCACATGAGTCCTCAGTTGAAATCCCACTTAACTCTATCTTACTCATAACTTGCTCTTTAGTCGATACGAACTTTCTGTATCTCATCATTTATAACTCCACGTGAGTTTATCTTGTACTACATCATAGTACATTCTCTTTATAGCATCAAACTATAACTATTCAATCATTACATACCATCTGCCTTTTACAACTTTAAAAGATCACATCGTGATCTTATTCTATAATCATCTCCCTTATGATTCTTTTCTTATCTCATGATCATTTTGTTTTACAAACTTCTTATCTTTCTCATTCATCATGTCATATTATGATTTCATTATGCTTTTAAATCTTATAGACTTTGTCTATTCATCATTATTCATCTTCTTGATTATCGGAGTTAAGTGACTCCTAATTCTTATCTTTATATCTCTTCAAGATTCTTCTTTAAATCTTCTTGTTTATTTATCAATTCTTCCTTTAAGAATTTCTAACTTCATTTGTATTGCTCAATATTTTATTCGAGTTTACTTCTCGTCATTCTCATCTTCTTCTTATAATATTTCTAGGAATTAACCTATCCTATAACTCTACATATGTGAAAAGAATCACATTTTCATCATACGTATCCATAACTTTATACTCGGTACACATCGAGTCTCTAACAGCGTTCAATATAGTAAGTTGGGTGGTTTTCCACAAACAACTAACAAACTAGTTTTCAGTCTAGTCTACAATATATTTCACAGCGAGTTAGATCGGTGGCTAGTTCGTATATACCTCCGCTCTCTAAAGGAATCGTTTAGCCCATATACTATACATCAACCATTAAAGGGTACGACTGTACCACTACTTAAACTTAACATATTATTATTTTTATTTTTATTTTATTTATTTTTTTCCTCACTACGGTCATAGCCTAAGGTACTTTTACCTAAGGTGTATAACCTATCAGCTCTGATACCAACTGTAACCACTCCAAAATTCATACATTCCAACTCTCCAACTCGGTCGTTATCAATAAATCTTTATTCTAACTTTACATCATTATTCGATGATACAATCACTAAAAACGCGAAATATTTTAAACTTTTCTGTCTACTTTCTATATTTTCCTGAATCACAACCTTTATCATTACATATATTTGATTCAAATTTATTTCGTCAATCGCTTCATCAAAGTTGCTATATAAAATCTTTCATCACAAAGCAATATCCATTATACATCGGATAGCTCAACTTTACAACTCAATAATTATGTTACAATTAAAAATATTAAATGCATTTCTCAATTAAAAAAAGTAATCTTCTTGAATTGCTATTGATCTCTATCATTCAGTTAGCACGTATCATTACCTTGAAACCTTGACCTGCAAAAATGGTTATTTTGCAAAAATGAGCTCGACAGCTCAGCAAGATATAACAATTTTCATGCATCACGTAGTACATAAATAACATGCTCATCTTATACATCAAAATCATTAGACTAACATATCATACATGTTTAATTCACATAACAAGTATAAAGATTGAGTATGTTACTCAATCAATGTAGCCATAAATTGACTTTAACATTTTATGCTCACAATATATATAATATCTTTGCAAAACAGATTAAAACAATTCATCATCAATTACACATAACAAATAGGAACTAAAAGACTTGCCTTGATTGGAGATTACCGCTAAAATTTAACTTAAAGTTTCTCCACAATTCCTACATAATCATATGTACATGCACACACATATTAGATAATTGAATATGTTACAAAACATGTATATATATCCATTAATAATAATTATTAGTTTTACATAAACTAATATTATTTATTCTTACTCAAAAAGAATATTATTTTATTTAGAAACTTAATTCTTTTTAACATTTTTACGCCAAATAAATTAGTTTCGCACTTTGTTTCATGAATAACTCACATCCTTGCATAACTATTGCTCCGTTTCGGTGTTAACAAAACAGAAACAAATGCATGCAAGTATACACGGTCAACAAGTAATATATGATAAGTAAAGATCGTTCCCACGGAGAAAAGCAATTATATTTAAACTATCATGCAACAACTTTGTATCTATTTCTAGCTGCTCAAACGAGTAATCAAGGTGTGAATTAATAACTACAATGATTATAAACTAAAATTAACTAATTAACAAACGATTGACTCAAATTGGGAAGATATGGGATCCTAATGTCACATATTGCATCATCCAAACTACACACCTCTTGTTTAGTTTAATTAATTACTTAGGGTTGCTAGTCGAGAGCACGAAGGTGATAAGTGGCTATCTTTCAATAAACCAAGTCCATATCACATAAAATCCACAAAAGAGATAGAATTAATATGAACATCAATATTACCTAAATCATTATATGTCTATATGACTTACAAGCAATATCAATTTAAGTGCAAGCTCTCAATTGACTACATATGGTAAGCCGGTATATGTCTATCCGGATTACGAATAACAAAATCTATCACATGCAAATTTCATGAACGTATGCTAGCATGACCAAATCTGAGTGTATACTTCCTCTTTCACGTCCATACAAACTATTAAGGTAGATGGTGATCAAGCATCTAAACACTAAACACAAACATGCTAGGCAATCCATACTATAACGAATGAGAATTTAATATATTAATTGTAAATATTTATTGAATTAAATAAATATTTTATTTATTTATTTATTGAGCTAAATAAATAAATTGTGTGATTGTTGTGGAGTAATTTAATTAAGTGCAATAGAATTAATTAAATTGATGTGTAAGTAATGGTGTAGCATAATTCTAATTTAATTAAGAATAATTAAATTAGAGCAATATTATGTGCTAAGTGTTTATAATGATTTACTAATTTATTACATGAATTATGATTAATAAAGGAATTACAATTGTATAGCAATTTAGTAGTATGTGCAATTTTAATTAATTAATAAATGTTAGCTTGTATTTGTTGGGTTTGTACGAAATCGTGACGCAATCAAATTGCAAAAATTAGCGGAAGCATGGTATATCAGAGTTTAAAAAATTTCTACAAAACCATTACCCGGATCATCCTTTATGCAAATTATTAATTTAAAACGATAAATAATAAGTTATGGAATCATACCCTTGTAGAACGAAGCTTCCACGGGTACTAGTTCAACTCCTTGTTCTTCGTGATCTCCTTGAATTTCCGGGTTAGATTCCTTTCTTTGATCAACGTTAGCCACCCAAGTGTTTGACCTCTAGAGATGATCCACCAAGGAAGATGAATTATCAAGAAGGAGGGTGTTTGGCTTAGTTTTCTATCCTCTATAAAAAAGGAGTACTCTCCAACAATTGGAATTGCATCAACTGATATCTATTATAAAACTCCTCTTATATAGATATTGGTCAACCCTTCTAATCCTATTAGACATGGGATTTCTTTTAATTAATTAAACTCCTTTAATTAATTTAGGCTTCCCACCACATGGGGAATAATTAATTAATTCATTTAATTAATTTATCTCCTAATCTTATTAGGAATAAATGAGAGTACTAATATTAAATTAATTACTAAACTCCTTTAGAAATTAAAATAATAATAATTGTAATAATATTAATAAGACTCCTCTTATTAATTTATATTTAATATTTCCAAAATATTAAATAATAAATATTAAGCTATTTAATTTATTCTATCACTATAGATTAAATTAATTACACTTAATGCATTATTACGATTATGTCATTACCTTCTTAAATAATTATTCTTCCTTTTATGGTGTGACCCTTTAGGTTCTCTATATTAAACCGGTTGTGAATAAATCAATTAGAACAATTCTAATCTTATTTAAATAAATAAATTAAACTAATAATTTATTTAAATAAATAATATTTATTCTACAATAGGGATAAGCCTCCCTAGCGATCAACGACTTTTCAGATAATATAGATTTCAACATTAATCATAAAAGAACCTGTGAGTAAATAGTTACCATACAATTCAATCCTTCCACCATACAATGTTCCAATTAAATATAAGACATGAATTTACTGTCAAGTCTTATTTTATTTAATTATATATATTTCGATTAGAAAATGCACAACTCCAAATAATGCAAATTAGAAACTCCTTTCTAATTTCATTTTACCTTGGTCAAGGATTCCTGGATTGTCATTTAACGAATCACATAGGACATATATCCTCTTTTACTAGAGGTGGTAGATTCTTTATTGATCATTCATTATCTCCATATGTAACTCATTATACCCAAGCATACCCTTTTATATACCCTAAAGGACTTTAAGGAATAAGTCAAAGTATAATTCATTACATACAACATACTATGATGATCTCAAGTCCAAGGATCACTTGTACTACTATCACATTAGGAATTTCTATTGACAGGCGAGTAAAACTCCATTAGGTATTCCATAGCGAGTCACGTTCAGTGAACTTATTCTCCAATAAGCACCTACATACTTGCTTTAGTGTCTCCACACAAATGATCATGAGATCAATCATCCTCATCCAATGAGCAAGCAACATATGTACCAATCTATCCGGATTTACTAATCCCCTTTTTAGTAATCCCACGATTGGGAACTATTTTAGTTTTAGAGCTTTCTAAGAATTTAGATCTCATTAGCATGATCATCATCATGATTCTAAAAGCATTGCTTAAAACTATGGGTTATTTACATATTATAAAAACAGCACCATGTAGATAATTAAATGCCTTTAATAAATGAATATTTTATTAATAAATAAATAAGATTGTTTACAAAGTAGGTGCTTTATCATTATACATGATTGGCTTGTATGCACACTACTATCAATATTTAATTAAATTAGAAGGTTGCAAGTTAATTAAATAAAGTGTAGCATTTAAACTATGGGGTAAAAGATTTATTAAAAGAATAAAAAGGGATTTTAAATTGGTTGTACCAAACAAGGTCCTTACTTTTGTTTTAAACCCGTTTTACCAAACATGGCCTTAGTTACTATTAATTTATTTTTAAAAATAATGTTGTTTTGGCCAAACAAGCCTCATGGCTTTTCAAATTCAAAACTTGTAACTTATGTATTAATTGTATTTATTATAATTATTATAGAGTCATTATATTTTATAAGTTATATATTGTATATTTATGTATAATATATATAATTTATATATTATATGTATATTACAATATACGTTAGTTAAAGGTTAGTCAGTTAGAACAAAACAAAGAAAAGAAAGAGTAGAGGAAAGGTTAGAGAGAAACTCAAAGAAGAAGAAGAAGGAGGAAGAGGAGTCCTTGCTAGAAGCCATCATCTTCTTCTTCCTCACAATCAAAGGGTAAAATCTCTAAGTTTCACTTTCTTCTTATTATGTTTTATATATTCCATGTTTTTCAAAAAGAACTTCTCTTTAATAATCTTTTTGTGTAAATTTTTTGATTATGATATGTGTATGGGATGTGTGTGTGTGTGTGTGTGTGTATATATATATATATATGCTTATATATGATTTTTATAGTTGTTTAAGTGATTCAATTCACGTAATTATGATGAACGTGAAGAAATCATGTTCATAGTAATTTACTGTGAGCTTATTTTGAAAATAGTCTTTAAATCATCAAAATTATTATGTGTTTGTCAATTGTTGTTTACATTGATCATGGATTATGTTAATATGTTAAGAAATAGAGTTAACACAATTAGAATTTAATGAATTAGTTTAAAAACAAATTCGCAATAGCAATTTTCGTCAAGAACGCTTGATATTGTCGTTTTCTTAAAAAATCATGAAAACTCTGTTTTAATTATGTGTTGTAATGATTTTGTATGTTATAATCATGTTAAGAGTCTAAAATTTTGTTTTCATTAAGTTTCATATATATCATGTTGAGAAAAATTGGACTTTGGTGTGAAGAAATAAGCCAAATTGGCTTATTTCTCTACCATTCGCGAGCTGGGGGAACCCACCAGTAGTGGGCCCTGCCCTAGCGGGGCAGCCTGCTGTCCAAGAATTTTGTTTGTGCTTCGTTGAGTTTTTGTGCAGTGTTTGTTTAGCTAACTTATATTGATGACTTGTTAAGTGTAATAGACAATGAGATAACATACTTTTGAAATGTTTAAGATGACTTGAAGTCTTATATGAATATATTATGTGTACGTGTGTATTACTTTCATAAGGTACACTTGATAGTTTAAAGAGTTATAAGCTTGTGAAGTGTATGTTGTGAATATAGACTCACGTATGTGGCTAGTTAGCAACTTATGTTGTAAACTACTTTGTGAGTTGAACTTAAGTAAGAAGTTCAACGATGTTAACGTAATACCTGAGAATTTCCGAATATTATTAAATAAATATATTAATAGAAATGAGAATTTATTTAATACAAATGATTTTGTGTTATGAGAAGGATTAACTCAATTTTATTAAATTGAATATTTATAATAATTGAGAAATTTATGGAGTTTGTGATAAACTCGTTGATAGCCTTGTGTGACACAGTGATGAGATATATTAATTAACGAAGGATTTATTAAGTGAATAATTAATTAATTGTTAATTGTAATTATTGTTATCGTAGAATATTAATTAATTGTTATAAAATATTAATGATAATTAATGATGTGTGGATTATTATTATTGCAAATAATATAATAGTAATAAGCAACGTGTTTATAAATATAATAAGAATTATAATTATTCATGTGATATTTAATCATGTAAGTGTTAATCTATTATTGTGAATATTAATAATTGTATGGACTAATAAGAAGCGAATTAATTAATATTATTATTAATTAATTGATGAGATAAGTAAATTATTTACTTCTATGTGCGAGCATACGAATCAAAAAGTATAATGTATAGTAGCTAACTATATATTATATAAAGTGTAAATTGCAATGCGACTATTATATATAAACTATATAGTAAAGTTATTTAATTATGAGAGTTACATGAAATGCCTACGTAACAATGTGAATATACATTAAAGTGAGTACATCATGAATATATGATAAACAATTGTTAATTAGTAGAATTTAATAATAAAGGATACAGTGTAATGTGTTAATATCCGGTTGAACTATACCGGTAAGATAAAATGAACATGGATTATATATGTATAAATTACATTTACTACATTGAAATGTTACTTATTCATGGAAATACATTGTGACATTACATTGTAACCTAAGTAAACTTATATATGTAACCTTAGTATGTGGGATTTGCAAAATGCTAAGATTGCTTTGCCTTGTCCCATATTGATAGTAACATTTCCTCACACGTGAAAACTCCAAGCTAGCCTACTCTCTACTCCTTAAATTCAACAATCTAGATGGCTCATGATCAATGGGGAGTGGTTTTGATGATGAGATTTACCAACCAATTACCTACCATCTCTTAACCTCCATGCAATTTGGAAATCCGTTAGTTTATATTGGAGTGTATAAGCATTGTCTGGATAATATAATTTCTATAAATTAAGCCCCTTCCCTTCACATTTCATTTGCTGAGATTTTGTCTAAGTATTGAATTGAGAGTGTTGTGAGTTTAATAGCAAGATAATCACAGAGGGAGAGATTTCAATTTCAGTAAGCTTACTTTACATTACAGAGGTATAAATCCTTCGTTCTTGGTTCATCATTTTGTTTACTGTCAAAGTTTTCAATTCTTGATTTTGATTACAATTCATGCTAGATTGGATTAGGACATGTTCTTAGTTGTTATATAGACTTATAAATATGTTTAAACCATAATGTGGCTGCTTAGAAAAGTTTTCGTGAAGTAATTTTGTGATTTGGGATAATGTTTACCGAGGCTAGCTGCTCTCTGGACTAGAATGGGAGCCGCGCGGCCGAGCGTCTCCCTAGTACAATTTGGGCGCGGCCGCGCGCCACTGCGAAAATTGCTGATGATTTCTTTTATATCTTCTGATGTATTGAGCATGGTGTACTGTTAGGATATGCATATAACTCACAAAAACATATGGAATAAGGGTACTAGGTTATAGTAATCCATGCTAGTCGTTTTAGTTAAGTATTTCGAAGAAAACTGAAAGTTATGAAAAGAGGAACTCTGATATGTTAGCTTTATATTGACATTCTGACTTTTAAAACATATTTGTATGGCCTAAAAACACATGATATGAATGTTAACTTGCGTATCTAAGCTTTATAATGTAACTTGAGCATATGAACCTCAATAGTGAACCTTTCCAACGAAAACTCAAGCGTTGAACATGGACTCTAACATGTTATATTAGGATTCTAGGTTCTGATTTTTTGAGCATGTTATATGACCTTGATATACGTGTCAAACATGTTAACATATGAATCTAGATAGCATGAGCATGTTAGGCCTTATTAGCGAGCTTTACTAATGAGAATACAAGTTTTAAATGTACACCTTGACATGTTAACTTGAAGTTTAAATTCTGAAGTTCTGAACGTGTTGGATAATACTATTGACTTCATGAACGTCATGCATGTATATATACCATGCTAGATGTCATAATTAAAATTTAGCGTAAACGAAGCATGTTTTCAACTAATAACTGTAATAGTTACATGTATGAAATGTGAATACTCATAAGTATGCCTAATGCAAAGTATATGAATACCTTATGTGTTTAAAGAGCGAGCATGATAGGCCTTGTGAATTCCATGACCTTGAATGGCTTTAAATTATTAAAAGTGTTAACTTAGAATCTATTGCATGTATGATTGGAACAAGGAAAGGTTGTATACACATAAAAGTATCCTTTAAACATGTATACATGCTACGTGATATTATATGATGTTACTTGAACCCGATTTTGATGGTTAACTTATGAGAATGCCATAACTTGCTAAAATGAAATACATTTAGTATTAATTGTGGTCTTATGTGATATTGATAATATGAGAGTATGTTTGCTAATTGTTGCGATCTTATATGATATGAGAATGTGTTTAAACTCAAAAGGAGGAACGTTAAGGAAAGACATTATATTCTATATAACTGTGTAGCTAGGTTAAGACTTAGTTTATGTGTTAATCGTATATACGAGATGAGGTATAATGTTAAACTATATGACTAATGGATATCATATATACGTAATTATATTACGATAGGATTCAAAAAGTGTTGATTTGCTTTTCGTGGATAAACTACGCTAAAGGCAAGTTCTCTAACTTACACTCTTTTAAAGTGCAAGTTTCCTAACTTACACTCTTTTATGGTGCAAGTATCTAAACCTTATCTCTTTGGATGCAAGTATCCTAACCGACGCATTTACTTTATGCAAGTATTCTATCCTTGTATATTGCAAACTAGTTTCTTTACTTAATCGTTTGAATTGAATTAGCATACTTGAATTCTTATTTCAATAAAGCTATTATTCATGTGGAACTTGGTATTGTTCTTGAATATTGTGAAAGTGTCTATGCCATTTGATTCGGCTAGACTTATATTATTGAAAGGCGACCCAAATCGATTGATTGGTGCGGGATCTTATATTTGACTGAGAAGAAAAAAAATATAACTGTCGGAGAATCGACGCGCGCACATTAGTATGATTGAGTGTTATGCATAACATAGGGTACTTTAGGCTGATCACCTGTTGTACTTGTTCTTGTTGGATTTTTCAGTTTATTACTATCAATTCTTGTGGAAGTTCATAGTCCTTAGTGACTGCTCAGTATTCAGTTATTTTGAAATCTTGAATTGGTTTATTATTGAATCACATTGATATTATTCTGTCCTTAGCGACTGTTATTGAAAACTGTTGATATTCTTGTTATCCTTGAACTATCAAACCTTGCTATACCCTTTCGAGAATTGAAAATTATATTACAAACTCCTATTGTATATTACTTGCTAGGAAAATTGTGCTCATTCTTTCTTTCTCTAAAAACATTTCAGTTAAGGCCGAGCAGTGCGGACCCTCGAGCACCGACAAGGGCAAGGGAAAGGCTACTGAGTAGCTTTGTTTATGTAGGACTTTATGATTATAATAAAGAACTTATGATATTATGTACTAGTTAAGGTTATTTATGCTTAAGATATGTCTAAGCTATGTAATCACTGTTTAAGTTACGAGACCTTGGGACGTGAATAAATTATATTATTTAAATGTAATCTATTCGGTATTAGTTGTGTATTATTCTGTTGTGCGATGCGACATTTAGTTGTATTATTATTGTGATGTATTACCATGAGCAAGTGACGAACCGAATTCGAGAGACCAAGTGGCGGTCCCGGATTTAGGGGCGTCACAGTTAACGTAACAATCGTGTACTAATTGATATTATAGAAACAATGTAATGTGTAGGGTAATTGTGGAAGTGGTTTATAATTATAAAGTGTAGCTTGCACTTGAGGCAAGTTTTTTAATCCTTATTCTTTTACATTTAGCAAGTTTTCTAATCCTTATTCTTTTACATTAAGCAAATTTCCTAAGACCTTTCTTTTACGTTTATGCGAGCTTTCTCATTGAATCTTTTAATTGTGCAAGTTCTTTAACCCTTGCTCATTATATCATGCAAGTTTATTTCTGATTCTTAACTTGTTATGTATTGTACAAGTTATATTGTATTCTAATGTTCATAATGCACAAGTATTGAAGTTATTGTCATAATGATGTGATCTTGACTTAATTGTTCAAGCGAGATCCACCAATTTTTTGAATGCTTTAAGTTATTCCAAAGCATGTCTAGTTATTATGAAATCTATCGTTGTATCTTACATTTGGTTCAGGATTCTTATATTATCAAATTGTTAAAGTATCATGAGTCGATTCAACTACTCCTTAGTTGATGATAGTTGAAACTCCAAATTTTCTTTAAGCTTATCCAAACCGAACTTTCTTTGGTGCAGACTTGTATTCAAATATTAAGATGAACAACCCTATTTATTAGCGGAGGTTACTACGCGAAAGTGTTGAATGTTTGTGCACAATACATGGTACGAAGGGCTGATCCCCCTAAGTACGAGTTAAAGGTCTATAGTCTCACTGACTATTAAAGGTTTTAAATAGAAATATTGTAACCTAGGACATAGTTCAAGGTCGTATGATCCTCAGATAAATTCTATATTCGAATTTTAAATATGATGAAAAAATTATTATTCAATTCTTTATTTTGACGAAAGTAAAGTTATTCAAACCCTTTTTAAAGTTATTCAGTTATGTCATATCATTGTTATATTTCAAGTGAGCTTTTATTTGCTCACTCTTGCACATTTTATAACCCCTTGCAGTTAAAACCGAGAATGTTGACGTACCGTCAACCAGTAAAAGGAAAGAAAAGATGAGCAAGTGAAGACTTGTTGTCTTCAATCTTGATTTTTATAAGACTAGTTTATTATATTTTATTTCCGCACTTAATTGTTATATTAAGGTTAAATAATCCTGGAATTTATTTTGGACAAGGTTGAAATCCTTTTATAAGGAATATAATTTTTATTAAGGTTGTAATCTACTTTGTAATTCTTTATTATTGGGTAGATACATGTTTTATTTAGAAAGTGAACACTAAATCTTGTGGAAATGAAGTACCCGGATTTGGGAGTGTCACACATATATAATCAATCATACATCATAAAGAGGCATATAGATCTGAATTAAACAATAAGCTTCATTAGAATCCCATAATGGTGGTTAGTACATCTCTGAACTAATAACCATTATGGGATTTGATCTAAACATTGAAATCAAATAAGGAAAGAGAAGAGAATAGAGAGATAAGGATAGTGCAAATTTGATATTCCTCCTTCCAGAATAAGCCTTCAAGCTCAGTTCAGAATCACAAACAAATCCAAAATGAAACCCTAATAATGGAAATCTACTAAGAACTAGAAGAGAGACACCACAAGAGTGAAGTGTCGCAATGAAATCTCTCTAGCCCTCTAAAACCTATAATAGAAATTAAAACTGTAGAATGAATAGTGAATATCCTTCGTAACTTGCAAATACACCCATATAAGGAAAACACGCTACAGCCAATGCTTAAATGAAAAGTCAAATAATTTTTAGCAGTTGACTGGCGCGGCCGCGCGGCCCCATAGTTCATTTTGGGCGTGGGCACGCCAACTTGCAGGCCGACTGCTTCCTAGCGCAGGCGCGCTGTGTTCTAGGCCATTATTGGCACGGCCGTGCGGCTGGTCTTCTCTGCATGTTGCTGCTGGTGTTTTGCTATTGTAATGCTGCTGCCTTGGTTGTTGCTTTTCTTTTCTTTCTTCTTTCCTTAGCCACTCATCAGATGCCATTTCCATGCCCCCATGATGTTCTTCATCTTCATCTCACCACATGCTTACCATCTTTAGTCCACCTCTAGCACACCATCTTGCCATCATGCCATACCCATGCCATTTTCGTGCCAATTGTTTCCATTAGCTCACCTTATAGTTTCCTTCATGCAATCCTACAAAACAAAGATAAAGAGCATAAAAAGACACTAAAACACTTGAGTTTTAGCTATAATTCTAGCAAGTAGATAGCCAATAAGTAGGTATAAAATCTACTTATCAAATACCCCCAAACTTGAACTATTGCTTGCCCTCAAGCAACAAACACAAATGTGAACTACATGTTATGCAACTATACTACTATGAAAATGAATCCCACTATTTCAGCCATGTTACGAATTCCAATAAGATGTGCCTCAGAGAAATAACAAGAACTATGAACAAAGCAACAACCAAGCTAAAGTCATAAGGATATACAATACAAAAATCACAACCTGTGGCTAAGATGTAGTGTGTGTGTGTGTGCTATATCACAAATAAGCTTGATAGAGGCGAAGATTCCACACGCTATACTTCTAAGGAAGAGGTTTTATGCCAAGAATTTTGCACATATATGAAATAACAACCAATCCAACGCAACAATACAAGCTAAGGTTCAACAAAGGGCTTAGTATGCTTTTATTCCACACGAGGGCGATATTCGCAGTTTCCCGTGGTTTCACCCGACTATGCAATGCTAAGCCCTCCTATGTAAGACCCCAACTTTTATGAATAAATTTTAATTTTCTTTATATATTATTTCGAAACAGTAAGGTGTTGTTTTGATAAATATGAAAGTTATGGGTGAAATGTGCAAATATTTTTAAAATGAGCAAGTGGTTATAAAATATTCTTGTTGTCGGGGAATATTCGTTTGGTCGTGGAATATTCTTGTTGTCGGGGAATATTCGTACGACGGCGCAGCTATTTGTGGGCCCCCACAATGGAATAACTGTCGGATATAGAAAGCGACAGAAATAACTTTTTTACAAAATAACGGCGTAGTTGTTACCGTTAGTACTGTTGAAATACCCGGTGGTTAAAATACAGTGATACACGGTGTTGCACAGTAGCACACGGTATTGCACAGTAATTCTAATTATTGATTCTTACGTGAGAAGCCATTACTCAATAATTGTTACAGTAATTACTGTTCAATATTTTATATTATTGACTCAATAATTGCTACGTTGATATTTTATATTATTGACTCAATAATTGTTACATTGATATTTTATTGACTCAATAATTGCTACGTTGCTATTTTATATGATTGATTCAATAATGGCTACCGTTGATAGTTTGTATTATTGATTCAATAATTGTCACTGCATAGTATTTCACATTATCAACTCAATAATTCATATTATTTGAATAATATTATTAGATAGCATTATTGACAATGTCTAAGGAAGTTCTGTCTAGGAGGGGTTATTTAATTGTGCGCCAGTAAGGAGAAGTCCTTATCGGAAAGCCCCCTCTTTCCTGAGAACGACCTGGTTGTCAATATTGTAGTTCTGTAATATTATTTGTGAATAATTAATTATTGATTTATATGATAAGAAAATATTTATTTTGTGGATATTAAAGAAGGAATTAGCGCTGATGAGTTTTTATCGGTATTTTGGTGTGGAAAATCATCTGTTTATGGATTTCGGATAATTTATGTTTGGAATTTGGAAAAACTTCTTTCTGCAAAGTTGTAGAGAATTAAATTTCCTATGAAAGGACATAGAATTTGTATTTTTCTGACAAAGGGGCTATCTATTATGAATTATTGAAGTTTCAGAAAATAAATATTTTTTTAATGGGTGGGCCCCACTTTTGTTGAAAATCTAATTTTTGGGAGCAGCCGGCGGCTGGAGATTTTTTTAAAAAAAGTAATATTATTTTATTAATTTAGTCTCCTTTGGCATCCTAAGCTTTTCCTATAAATAGGGTGCTTAGGTTAGAATTGAAAATCACACCAGAATCAGAAGTTTTCTCTCTATAATATCGAGCGTATTTTTGTGAGTATTTCAATACTTTGAGTATTAGTATTCAGTGCAAGTTTCTTTCGGTATTATATCCGATATTCCAGCCAGAAGTAATGTTCTTTTGAGGTAAGGGATGTTATTTTCTTTCATAAATGATGTTATTCTTTTCAATATCATTATACCAAAATATTGGCATGGATTTTATTATGAAATTCTTACTTTTTTCGTCGGGGTTACTATTCACGTATACAACACTATTCACGTATACGGCACTATTCACGGAAAAATAAAATTTTCTTCTGTTTGTCCAAATTGCTTGTTAAGGTTCATATCTTTGAATGGATCTAAGTTTTGAGCTTGATTCTTGAATTTTGCTCCACAAAGTATTATTATGGAATATTCTTGAACTTTGATAAACTAAAATACGAATCCTTAATATTCCTTTATTTCACTGGATTCGTTATTTATATGATTTTTCATCATCCTCAGTTCTAAGTGGTGATATAACTGAATATCTTTGGCCTGTAGAGCAAAGATGAATGATTACCTGATGAATATCTTTGGCCGTAGTGCAAAGATGACAGGTGTTGAGATGAACATGACCACTGATGATACAAATGAATATCTTTGGCCTGTAGTGCAAAGATGAATATTGATTCGAGATGTATATTGATTGATGTTACAGGGATAAATTTTGATGATGGACTTTTAAATCATAGAAGATAGTAGACTTCATTCTCTACTTAACTCTTCTAATGAATTGTTATTTCCGCCGCAAGTATTGATCTAAAATTGGTTGTCCATTATATTTTATCTGAATTGTTGAAGACTAAAGATAATTTATTTTCCATTATCTTAGTCATAATATTCTTTACTGGGCTAGTTGAGCTCACCCTTTTCATCTGTTGTCCTCTTCAGGAAATGAGAATGTTGCGGGAACTAGTCGGGGGACAGAGTGATGGTCCGAGTTAGAGCAGTAGTAGTCCTCACTATTTCTGATAAATAGTGGGATAATAATTGTAATGAGGACTTAGTTTGAATATTAATATTTTCTACATATTTGTATTGACACTCACAGTTGTGTGGTCGTATTTTGCACGACCGTGTGATATAAAGTTTGTATTTGAATTCTGTACCATGTATTTGGCGACTCAGAATGGGTTGGGTTGACTGGACCTATTCTGGGGGCGTCACATCTTAGGCTTTTCAATGATACCCATTTTATGAGCTTTCGACTAACGACTCCCAAACCATAAGGCTTTAGGGCGCTGGGTGTAGAGACAATCTCCTAGGGCATTCTTGTTCAAGTATTAAAGGCCACAAGACTTAGCTAGCCAAGGCGTTTATTCTATTTTTTCTTTTTCTCAATTTATTGTCTTCTCTTTTTCTTTTTCTTTTTCTTTTCTTTTTAGCATGCATACCCAATGTTTTTCCCCAAACTTGCATTTCTGTGTCATTAAGGTCATTATTCATTTTTCTACCCAATTCTATCGTTAAAAATAAATTTTCCCCTCAGAAGACAAGCATGTGCTAATCTAACCAACAAGCAAATAATAACAATGTCGTGCTATTCGTTAACATCAAAGCAACAGGCATAGACTGCATCATGTATAAAATTATAAATAAGCTTAAGTTATCAAATGAGGTCAACAATCTATCATATTTCAGTATCATCATCAGCCATACTTGAATTCAACAGGCTAAAAACATGGGATTATGCTATGAAATGCAACTAAACACATTATAAATAAACAAAACAAAACAAAACAAAACTGAAAAAATTTCATTCAAAATTTAACTAATGATTAACTAATGAGTACTAAACTTGCAATTAAAACTATATGCAACTAACTATATGCAATAACTACTAACTACCCCTAATACCCCCAAACTAAAAATTTTTAATGTCCGCATTAGAGATATAAGGTAAGGAAACTCCCCTATGTATCGGCATGGCCACCCTCCTCGGGCAGTGAATCTGGCGGCTGGTATGGCAAGGCAGAACCAAAGACTGGCCACTCCACCATGGATCCTTGTTGCGCAAAGGCCTCAGTCAAGCAACGGGATAGCCCATCGATAAATGCTGCGAAGTTGCCATGCAATGCGTCCATCCTCCTCTCCAATCGCCTCATCCTGTGATCATGATTCACTTCACTGACTGGAGGAGGATCGGCTGCCTCTGCTGGATGTGGTGGAGGCACTGGTGGCAGAGTCGGCAAGATAAATCCTTTTCCTAGTGGGTGTGCCTTGCCACCAGCCCAATCTTCAAACTTCTTAATGGTGGCGTGATTGATGTCCTGGCTCAGCATCTAGACCTGCTCATCCTCCCAATCAAGTCCCGCCTGAGCACACAGATGTGCCACCACTGATGCATGCGAAATACTGCATGTGGTACTGCCTGTCATGAAATGCAGCATATTCTGATGGAGCAGGTGCCCAATATCTATATATTTCATGGTAATGATTCCCCACAGAATAATTGCTCTCTCGGCCAGAATATCATGCTGGTGAGTGGATGGCATCAGATTGGAGCAGATGAACAGGTTCCACGCCTTTGCATATTTGTTCAGTGCTGAGGCAGGGAAATTGGTCTTTGTATCAGTGCTCTACTTATAATTCCATTGAGTGCTAGGCAAGAACAAGTTGGTGATCACCCTGTCCAAATCTGTCTCGAAACGCTCTGCCTCAACCCAATTTACTCGGCCAGCCGGGAGTGAAGGCAAATGGAAGACCTCACGAATCGCCAGCGGACGGTAGTCAACTTGAAGGCCCTGGACGAATGAGAATCCGCTTTGTGTCTCCGTGGCATTTGCATAAAATTCGCGAACAATGGCCATCAAAGCAGGCACAGGCATTCCCACAACTCTAAACCAGTCCCTATCTCGGATCATGGCAAGCATTTCACCATCTTCTTTGCCCGATTTCAATCCCCGCTCCTTCACAAATATCTTAGCAGCAATTCGATAATATTCAGTCTGTGCCGCTAGAATGATGAACCTTGTCACGTCCACAGTATCCTCAACCTGGCTTCTTTACAAAGGCGAATCCGGAGTGGCAGAACGTGCTCTCTTTGGACCCATGAGATTTTCAAAAAATTTCCTTGCAAGCCTTAGATGATGAATGTTGAAGAACAACCCCCCAAACTTGTGCCTCTGAATTCTGTAGAGCAAACCCTAGTACTGCTGCAAAACTCCCCAAATTTCCTCTGAAAATCCTTACTGCAAACCCTATTATTTGAATAGAATGATGAGATGGTAGTGGTTAGGCGCTATAAGGAGAAGAGAATACGAGTTGTGCGAACAGGATGGGCTTGGCTTAGAATAGGTTTTGGGTAGAATAGGAGAGGTGAGATTCGGATGAAAGGGAGTTTGTATATGAGAGGGAATTGGAGTGTGTATATGAGAGGTTTGGGAGAGATAGGAGAATAGGTTTGTGAATTCTCTAATAAAAAAAGTCGATCCATTTAGTGTTTGATATAAGGGCTTGGTCGACTCTTTTAAAAAATTTAAACTGGCTGATTCTGAGTTCGGGCGCGGGCGCGCCGGGTGTAGCTTCGAGTGGGGCGCGGCTGTGCGGATACCCAGACTTGCTCTCTGACCTCTGCATATTGGCGCGGCCTCCCTGCCCTGAACCCAGCATAACTTTTTCTGCAGCACTGATGAAGATAAGCAGCAACTTGACTAGCATTCTTTTCCTGGAACACATGTATGCAAAAATGAGATAAAAAAGAATCTAAAACCCAAAATTGGAATATGTATCTCTGCACCATGCTATATTGGAATCCGTCTATACTATATGCACCTGTATTTATCGCAAAATTGTCAAAATTATCATGATTTTTAGAAAACCAACATTAAATTCATTTCATGCACACAGCATTGAAAAATAAGATGTAAACTAATTCTATACTTGCAATTGAACTATGTAAGATGTGTGTGTATCCTCAAAAAAATATGTTTTTTGCTATATGTGTGTATATGCATTATGCTCAGAACTCAAAAAATATATGCAATAAGCTCCTACCTTCAAAACTGTTCAAAATTTTCACAATGCTTAGAATTAAACAGGGGGGAAATATAGAGATATGGAACCAGAATTAAATAAGAAGGAGAAGAGAGATGATGGGGTGCCTCTAATAAGTAGGTTTTATACCTACTTATTGGCTATCAACTGGCTAGAATTACGTCTTAAATCTCAAGTATTTTAGTGTCTTTTTATGTTTTTATCTTTGTTTTATAAATTGCATTGAGGAAACTCCAATGGCATAAGGATGGCTTGAAATTGGCATGGACTTGGGAAGATGGTGAACATGTGGTAAGCTGGCTTGTGGAAGATGGCATATGGTTTGTGAACATAGCCTATGATCAATGGAAAGTGAAAGAATAAGAAGACTAATGTAGCAGCTAAGGAGCAGTAAGGGAATAGCAGTGCACCAGTATCAGATTGCAGCAAATCAAGCCAGCGCGGCCGTGCCAGAATGAAGGTTAAACTTAGTGCGCCTGTGCTAGGAGGCAGTCGGTCTGGAGGTTAGCGCGCCCGCGCCCCAAATTCCATACGGGGCCGCGCGGCCGCGCCAGTCAAAAATCTGCAGATCGTGGACTTTTCATTAATTCATTTGTTGTATTCCATATATGGGTGTGTTTTTACAAGGAACGATTCATTCAGTTTTCATTCGACAGTTTTTATTTCTATTTCTAGGGTTAGAGAGCTAGAGGGTTTCTCTTCATCATTGTGGCTTCTCTCTTCTATTTTCTCAGTAGATTTCCATTCTTAGGGTTTACATTTGGTTTGATTGTGATTTTGAACTCAACTTGAAGACTTATTGAGGAAGGAGAATATTCAGATTTGCAATTCCATTTCTCTTATTCTCTTTACTTTCATTATTTGCTTTCAATGTTTAGATCAAATCCCATATTGGTTGTAGGTTCAGAGATGAACTAACCACCATTATGGGATTCTAATGGATCTTATTGTTTAGTTCAGATTATTATGCCTTATCATTATGTGTGATTGATTATATATGGATTGTGACGCCCCCAAATTCTCTACATTCCCTTTAGCAGATTTGGTGCTCACGTAAATATTCCATAAGATAATAACTTCTATCAATCCAAAATTCACAGTATCCCATAATAGATAGTAGTTCTCGTCAGAACAATTACTGTATATGGATACCCTCACTTGGATGTATAGATTTATAATCTCATGGATATTTCTTTCATATCAATAATTCCTATCTATCTGACATTCACAGTATTAATGATAAGATTGTTCCTGGAACTGAGGGGCGCAACGTCAATTCTTACAGAACTCCCAAGATCATTCAATACCCTCATTCAGATGTATAGTTCATATAGATACTGTACTTTATTCTAACTTCTTAAAGAATTTAAACGCTAAGCTATTGAAAAAGGTTAATAATATATTACATATTTTAAAATTCGATTACATAGATCCCAATTTTACATTATTATTACATCAAAATCTGTAAAGATATAACCAAGTTTAACATAGTAAAACTTAAAACCAGTAGAGTCCTTCTATCCACAAGAGTGAGTACAGTAACATCCTGGATTATCATTTGACACTGCAAAGGAAAATAATATTTTGTAAGGATGAGCTACAAATGGCTCAGCAAGTTTCAAACAATTTATACGTTATATTCACACTGAATCTGAATTGAATGAACATATAGTTCAGAGATTTTCCACATTTATATACATCATTCTGGCATTTATCAATCATAAAAACTTAGAACCCCGAGATTGATCTGTTCAATTGGACATAATAATCACTTCCAGAGGTCATATAGACTTAGGAGTCATTAGCATCATTATGGCTTCTATCAGTCATAAAGACTTAGAATCCCGAGATTGATCTGTCCAATCGGACATAATATGCATATCCCAAAAAGGTCAGTGCTATAACTGCCTGTATATATAACCCTCGGTCAGTGCTATAACTGCCGGTATAATAGTATCAGTATATATATCTATACCAAACATTATTGGTTTCATCAAAGTTTATGCTTTGATATCAAATCAAATCTAATTTACGCAAATAACAGCTCATTTCATTTAGTTATGCTTGAACAATAAGCAATAACCTCTCAACAATAGATAACACGAACAAAGTGTATAACAAGTTTGTATAGTCAAAATAGAAGACTTGCATTTAATACAAAATTAAATGAAGTTAGAAAACTTGCATAAAAATAGAAAGTTTGCACATAGTGCAGAAAAACTTGCAATAAATGTGAATATTCAATAATAATCATAGATGTGGAATAATCAACAATAATTATCCACTAACATGCTTAAAAAATAATAACTCGAGTTTGAGTTAGGGAAAACTTGCCTGATTTGCCTCTACTGTTTACGCTAATTTTTCGTCTCTCGGTCCACCTATACAATTATAAGTTTATATAGACTAATTAATGGTTTAACGATTAAATCTTTTAAATTTTATTTTGGGTATTATAACCGATTATAAATATAACTCCTTGTAGTATACCTAAAATAATTTCGGTATTATAATTGTTTATAAAATGAATATTCATCAACTGTATGTAAAATAAATTCAGCATTATAACTGCTTATAAAATGAATATTTGACTATTATATTTGAGATAATTTCAGCATTATAACTACTTATAAAATGAATATTCTTACTAAATACTTGAAGAAAATCGGATATAGTAACTGCTTATAAAAGTATATTTTCTATTTTATAAGAGGAATAAATCTGACATTATAACTGCTTGTAAATAGGACTTCTGTACTATATACTTGAAATAATTTGGGCATTATAACTGCGTATAAAAGTATATTTTTACTAAATAAAAAAATGAAAATAATAACCACTAGAGTAAATACCTCTTGAAGTTGCAAGCTTTAACTAATCCTTTGAAATCTTGAAACTCACCAAAAAAAACATTCCTCTCTCTTTCTCTCTCTATAGCAACGAAAATCCTCCTCCTCCTCTCTCTCTCTCTCTAACTCTAATTTTTGTTTTGAAAAAATAAAGAGAAATGGCTCCTATTTATAGGAAAACATAGTTTCAATAATTGCACATTAGGGGCTCGGGTTTTTACAGTTTTCCCCCGGCTTATTACAGTTTGGTACCCTGGTTAATTATACTTTAGTACCTCATTAATTGCACCTTAGTCCCTGGGTGACATCATGATGACATCATCTTTTGTGCTTTTTTAATGCTGATGTCATGCTTGCATCATCTGTGTTTCTTTAAGGATGATGTCATGCTTACATAATGCTTGCATTATCTCTTCTCTGATTGGTTGATTTAAGTTTACATGGATTGGAGGGTATTTTGGTTATTTTTGAAATAATTTTAAGGATAATTTGGCCATTTCGCATATTTTTCTTAAAATTTTTTTACCCTTTTGGGCTTGCAATTTTAATTCTTTTTGGGCTTCCTAACTAATTATTTGGGCTTAGGCCCAATGCCTTATTAAGCTTATTAATGGCCCAAAATGTCTTTTCTCCCATTGGGCTAAAGGATTGGGCTTT
Organism: Panax stipuleanatus; assembly: GCA_020205555.1. Lineage (NCBI taxonomy): Eukaryota > Viridiplantae > Streptophyta > Magnoliopsida > Apiales > Araliaceae > Panax > Panax stipuleanatus. The sequence goes on along the minus strand of CM035117.1, from coordinate 49,089,689 downwards.
AACTAATTTTCCTTGGGCTTGCAAATTAATCCCTTGGACCATGAATTTCACATAGTTTAATACTTTTAATTTTTATCTTACCCGAATCATTTAGTTAGGGTTTTCATTCAAAAGTTTGGCTTGCTAATAAAATAATTGGGTCATGTAATTTAACATTGTCCATTAATTTTAATTATATCCTACCCTAATTATTTAATTAGGATTTCTATTCACTCAATTGTAATTTAATTCCTTACTCAAATATATTTAATTGCTTAACCTAATTAGGTTATAAAATTAATAAATTGAGATAATAAAATTAATCTCTTAGGTTAGTAAAAATTTTAAATATTAACATCCTTACATATTATAACCCTTAAGTTATTTAATTTCCATACCTAATATATATATTAGTTTTGTTAGGAATATACATAAGAATGTTATTCCTATTTATATATGATTTGATTATGATATAAATGAATGAATACGTAAGTATGCTTGCATTGATAAAAGTTGTAAAGTCCTTTGATAGATAATAGGAATATATGTACAAATACTTAGACTGAAATGATCAAATATGTTAGGTTGATCCTACATAAGCAAAACAGCTTTGTAAAGTCCTTAAAAAGAAATGATGTGCAAAGACTCTAAAGATAGAAAGATCAAGCTTGTTAGGTTGAACTTATAATATAATAAATAGGCCTGTCTGATTGTCGAAGCACTGCATCAAAATCGTAGTCTGCCAAGAGAGACAAAGAAGACTCGAGAGCTATCAAGGCAGAATCGTAGTCTGCAGGATAGTAGATCTCGGAGTTCGTAGTCTGCCAGGAGAAACGAGGAAGAATCGTAGTGTGTCGAGAAGAATTTCCTCGGAGCTGTAGTCTGCTGAGGAAGTCATGTTCAGAATTGAAGAGACAGACTATCTATGAGCCGACCGAGAAACTACAAAGACCAAGTCAAGAATTGTAGATCACACTGAAAGTAGTGGAGTCTAATGATCATCAGAGGTAGAGATCGTAGTCGGGGAAGATCAGACGAAGGCAGCAAGCATGAAGGCAGAATCATAGTCTGTCAAGGTCTGATCTTGGAATCGTAGTGTCTGCAGCAACTAAGCTAAATCGTAGTCTGCAGAACTAAGGCTTCCACAAGGGTTGCTCACCAACGCTAAGGGAAGAATCATAGTGTCAACACGATTTTCATCAAATGGGTACTCCCAATATATCCAAAGCATGAAGCCTCTGGTCTAAGCTACAAAGATACATCCTACATGAAGAGTTCCAGAGAGCACTCACCGAATAGCATACAAGCTAACAGAAGATCTAAGCATCAACTCTATCAACATGCAGACTGAGTTGTGAGGCCATTCAAGATGAAGTCTTCCACAAGCTAATCAGAAGAAGACTTCATGCAAAGTGACTGACTAGAGAAAGTCAGTAAGTGCAGTAGCTGTCAAGAGAACAGAAGACAACGATCTTGAGAATCACTCAAGATCGTAGTGTTTGCCAAAGTAAAGAAGGAACTCATACAATCTACAGAGATACAGACCAATTTGTGAAGAACAAGACAGAAGTGATTAAGCATGGGTCAGACCATTGAAAATAGGTGAACGGGAGATCACCAGGAGAAAGGAGCTGGGTATGCCATAAATCTGAAGTGTCTTGTTATTCAAAAGAGGTCAGAACGACAAGTCAAAATATCAGTTCCTGAGATCAGTCAAGGAAAGCAGAAGTGTTGAAACACTGCACAAATGAAGGAAGAGATGTTCTACATTACAGATCTAAGAACACTCATCAGAATCGTAGTGTTGTCTTTTCCAGTCAAAGCAACATTCAATATGACACACTACGATCAAGGTCCAAGAACATCTGCATCAGAATCGTAGAGTTATGACATCTGAAGATTGAAGCATTGGCAACTATTTAATCTAAAGACTGACATCCGAACGTTGCTATTTGAGAGTATCGATGCAGAAGGACAACTCCTATGGATTCGAAACAAGGAATCAGAGAGGAGTAATAAAGAGGACTACCAGCCTGACATGGAACAGTGACATCTCTGATACGGTAGAGAGAAAACAGACTGTTGTGTCAATAAAGTCAAAAAGGAGCTATCACGTCACATCAGCAGTCTGCACCAAATAACTCGAGATCTGCAAAACAATTCAAATAGCTTCCAACGGCTACTTTCCAATGGGAAGATTATGGAAGGGTATTTAAAGGAAAAGCTTTAAAGATAAGAGTTGTTGCTGAGTTGTAGATTCGTCAAGTTGTTGGAATGCTACATTGTTGACTCTACGAGTTCCACCAGAGCTGAAGAAAACAAGTCTCAGTGGCAGTGAGACTACGAAGGTGGAAGTGAAGAAGACTTAAAGAAGAACTGAACAAACTAAAGCTTCACTCAATAAGGATGAGAATGCCACTGAAGATGGCAGCCAAGTTGAGAGCCGAGAAGGCCAAGAAGATAACATTCAGGAAGGTGGCTGAGCATAAAGAAGATCAGAAGAGCCACTCTATAGATCACTATGAAGAACCAGAAGCTGAACAAGAAAAGATGCAGAACCATGTCTGCATATCATTCAAGAAGGGTTCAAAGGATGCTAGGGGTCAGAAGAAGGTGACCCACAATAAAAAGCCTTAGCAGTCCTATGTGGTGATGGTGCACTGCTTACAGCAAGTGAAAGATGAGCTGAACAGACTGAAGATCAGCTGCACCATAGAAGAGGTCCAGACTTAAAGCAGAATACTGAGGACCAAGCCTAGCTGCTAAGTACCAAGATGATCAAGCTTCAAGACATCTTAGCAGCAAAGCACAAACAACAACAATAACTACAACTACAAGTAGCCAGGGCCAAAGGGTCCTTGTCCGGAGGGACTAAATAAGTTCCAAGCCGGAGGGCTTGAAGAGTTCTTTGTGAACTAGAGTTCCAAGCCAAAGGGCTTAAAGAGTTCTTAGTGAATTAAAGGAGTTCCAAGCCAAAAGGCTTGAAGAGTTCAAAAGTGAACTGAAGTTCCAAGGCTGCTGACCTTGAAGGAATCTTAGTGATTCAGGGTGCTGCCCATTCATTAGTGGATTTCCTGCGAGAGTGCAAAAGAGTGGATTAGGAGTCGAGTTAGCTCTGAACCACTTAAAACCCTTTTGTGTCTTTAACATTTTGTCATTTACTTTATGTCTTTAAATTATGTACCTAACAACTATAATTGCTATGCATGTACTAACTACTTACAACTAAACTATCTCCAAGAACAATGTATTAATGTTTATCAATATATCAATGAAGGGGAGATTTAACTTATTCCGCTGTGCTTGAAATGATTCTTATATTTGTCATATGCTAACTTCTTAGCTATACAAATTAAAATGCAAAAGACTTTATCAATTCAAAGGATCTATTCAACCCCCCCCCCCTTCTAGATCTATTGTGTGCCTACTGGGAACTAACAATTGGTATCAGAGCAGGTTCTCATGCTAATCAAAAGCTAATCGCTTTGAGTCTGATCCTAGGAACAAACATTGTTTTGAACTTAGTTTAGTAGTAAGTAACTTGTAAATGCAGATGAGCTCACACGTTGGACATAATGTGTACAGGTAGATGTGTATATACACCTGAAGCTGCTCAGATTGGTCTAGTTCTTAAATGCTATAACATCAAGACCAATCCTTGTCCATAGTCAATCTTGTAGTCTGAAGACCAGAGTTGGGAAGTCAAGAAGTATCTACAACAAAGAATCAAGCATCCTCCATTCTGAAAGATGAAAGGCCATACACGCTAAGAAGTGCTTATACAGAGGAGAAAGAAGATTCTCTCAACTATAATTTGGCCAAACAATAGTTGGATGTGAACCTTGAGGTTCAAGAGAATTAAAGAACTAAAGATGCCAAGATCTTCCTAGATTGTCTCTTCAAGGCTATGATTGATTGATTGAAGGACAACTGGAGCAACAAGCTGTCAGAAATAAATGTAAAGATATGCACATCAATGCCTAACCTCATTCTAGTAAGGTAAATAACTGTCAAGAAACTGACAGTGTAAAGGTACAGTTCCTCATTAATATAAATGTGTACATCATGTTGCATCACCTTATGTACTATAATAGTATTTTATCAAGAGACCATACTCTACCCAAAAAGGGGAAGAGAGAAAGTACATTGGGGTTGGAAACTTAATTGCTAACAAACTGTCTCTTCACCCAAGTTTTAGAATTGAAGATAACGTCTTGAAAGAAGTCTAAAATAGGTCATAAGCATATCAAGATCTAATTAAGATTAAGTGGAGTAATCCTTGCTAAAAGGTTAGTATGTATGTACAAACCTATGTTTTAAGTTTTTGATGATACGTAGAGTATGATCAGTTTTGGAAGAGTATCTTGAACATTGTTGGAAACTGATCATCTCCATGAATCAACCAGATGCAACTAAGTAATAGAGTTGATTCATACTCTGCAAACCTTCAAAACATGTGAACGTAACCAAACAACGGATTAAACCATCAAAGAAAAAGAGTGTTTTATTAAAATGACTAATTTTGCACACACTCACAATTATGCATGATAAATGTCATATCTAAATCTGATTCATGCATAGATATGTTCATTGATGCTAAAATGGATGTAAAATCTATCATATGAGGAATAGGGGTTTTTGAGAAACTAACCTAGCAGGTTCCAATCAAAATTGGATACCAAAATAGAAATTATCTAAACCTGCAGGTACTTGGTCTACTTGACCACACTAAGAAATACTGAGGCAGATGACTTCAGTCATAAAGACTTAACCAGCTGGAGGCTCAAGACATTTCAGCAATGTGCTTGACAAATTACTCTATGCCAAAGCCTATTCTTGAGGACTTGTTGAGCTCATATATATGAATCTCACAAGATTGCTGATCAGCATATGGAAGCTGTCTATCAAGGAGCTCAAAGAAAATTATAGTGTTCTCTACGATCAAGACCTTGCCAAGCCTGTGCATGTCAACACACGATGATTGTGTCACAATGACCAAAATCGTAGTGCTTCTCAAATCAGCATCAGAGATTCCAGTTCTGATTAAGGAGGAATGGAAAATTACTGAAGAAAGGCTGATAGATGTTGACAAGTTGATAGTCTCATGGAATCCTCCACTCATCCTTAACTCATAATGAAGATTCTAAGGAAGGACTACGAGCAGCCAAAACATCTAGTCTGGTGTCAAATAAAGGAGACTACGTTAGTAGTTATGTCAACATTCATGGAGTGATCAGTTTCAAAGATATCTCTCTCCATGAATCAAGGAATCTTATCTGATAGAGATAATTCCAGTCAGAGAAAGATCAAGTGAAAAGCTGAAGAAGCTGTGAACTTCAGGAAAAGAAGAAAAGAAGTTACAGAACAAAGAAGTTCTTTCTCACTACGATTGTAGGGCTATCATCAATCGTAGAGTCCAGACAAAATATAACTGCAGATGGAGAAACTGCAGCAGCCTCTCAGCCTGAACAGTTATCAGGACTAAATCTGAAGAAAGTATATTACTATTCATGATCTATGCTGAGAAAGAAAAATTGAAGACGGTGGAATTTGTGGAAGAACAGATGAGGATATGGAGATGGTGAAGCTCATGGAGCAAAATGAGGAAGTGGAATTCTTGCCAGAAGTTGTGAGGATAAACAGGAGCTAACCCAAACCAGAAAGACTCCAGTTGCAGAGTCTCAAAATTCTGTGACTGATGAACCAAATGAATATCCATCATAGTCAGTAGTAATGTTCCAAAACATACTACTGATAACCATATCAACCACCCATCTCAAAATTATGGAGTACCTATGATCAACCATCTGATCATAACAAATGAGCAGGAGGAAACCACGATCATAATCTCTACAAAATCTAATGCCAATGAAAATGTAGAGTTGGAAGATGAACTCCTCAGCAGAAAGGTCAAATATGATGTCAATACTAATCTTGACTAAAGCTTTTCATCTAGTAAGCCCCTCAGGGACAAACATGATCCTTAGCATTCAGCTAAGAGGTTGGCCCTTTCTGAGCTACCTTACTTTAGAAGGAATGCTAATATGAAATCTATCACAAAATTCTCTGCTAAATCAAGCAACATCTCCTCAAAAGATTACAAGCTGCAGATGAGAATTGTCAATTCCTCAGAGTCTAATGGAGAAGTTGACTATTGAAGCATGAGCACAGACTACGATCATCGAAGAAGAAGCAAAGATGGTAGAGCAGTCAGGGGAATCGTGGTGTACTAAGAAAAGACACGAGTCACTCCACAAATTGAATAAGTCAATATTCAGCAGAAGAAAAAGTCAAATCTGGTTAACTGACACGATGGAGAAGTCACAGATTGTGACCTATTAGCAACATACAGCTGTCCCACTAAGAAACGTGAAGGGAACAGTTATAAGAGGGAATTTCAAATAATTGACAGTTTCACTTTAGCGGGTTCATTAAAACCTACAAACCTGTCAAACCCATACACTCATCCTCTCAAAGCCAAAACCTAAATACTTCCAAACAACCAAGATTCTCTCAAACAGTTATTAAATCTTGAATCGCCCCCTGACATCTCACAAGATCCTCACAGAGTTATACTCAAAAACCCTAACTCTTTATATGGAAAACTGGCGAGTAATCACTGGCATTCAGCTAGGAACCAAGACATTCGAGAAATCTGAGAAGAAGTTCAGAGATATTCTCGAATTGGTGAAGAAGACTGGATTCTCAGAAAGTCTTGAATCAAACACAAGGATATATGTTGACTTGGTTAAAGAATTTCATTCCAACGCAACTATAAATTCTAAAACTCTTTCTACCAAGGTCAAAGGTCAGATTCTGAAGCTAAAATCTTCTGACATAAATCAGTGCTTTGGTTTCCATAACCTAGGACTGAAGAGCCTTGATGAAGTTGACATCGAAGAAGCAAACAAGATTATGGGGTATAGAAGAAACTTTAATCTGAAGGACATGAAGAAAAAGGAGTTTCCTGAAGAGTTTGAGTTCCTTGCAGAGATTGTAGGCAAATGTATACTATGCAAGGACACTGCACATGATACTGTGAGTGATCAGTAGTTGAAGATTATATCTGCTATAGTTCTGAAGAAGCAGATAAATTTTGGAGCAATCCTGCTTGATCAAATGTCTAAATGGTTGGACAAGGTGGAGAAGAAAAGGCTATTAGGAAAACCACTCACAAAAGTTTTCCATGGAAGGTTTTTGAGTATCATTCTGAAGAAGAGGCTGAAGAACAAAATTAAGGATGATGAGGGTGAAGTCCTTAATAGCCATAAGATAATGACTACGCAGCTGTTTGCAAACTGGAAGAAGAATCCAACGGAGAATAAACGGCTAACATATGGCAACAGCAGCAAGAGTTCCTCAAAGAAAAAGAAGGCAAGTTCCATGAAAGAAGAAGAGTCTTCATCCTCTGAAGGTGCAATTATCCCAGAACCCAAGTCTGCAAAGCTTTTGAAAAAGAAAGCCAAAGTGGTGCAGAGGCAGATGTTAGTTTCCCAAAGAAGTTTATCCACTAAAGAAGAAAACGTGGAGCCAGAAAATGAGATGGGAACAGAGGAGTCGAAAGGTGAACCTTCAGGGAGCAAATCTGGTAATCAAAAAGAATATGCAAGTCCTGTGGCTCATCCTTAAGGTAGCCATTCTGCTGATAAGGGAGAATCTGAACGTAAAGCAGTTAGATCTCCTAGGCAGAAGTGTCAAGAAGTCCATCTGATGAAGCAAAAGATGAAGAATCTAAAGAAGAAGTATCTGTCACTCTTGCTGTTGAATCTCAAAGAAGTCTGTCTGATGAGTCAGAGACTTCAAAGACTAAAGTTGAAAAGAGATCTGAATCTCCTATAGCTGATTTTCCAAAACTAAGAAAGAGCAACAAATTTCTTGCTCAAGCTATTTCTGGAAAGAAAGGAGAATCGTCTACAGCTATCATAGAGCTCAGTGATGATGAGGCTACATCAAAGGAAAGACGAGTGAAGATATCTACAAAGAATAGCAGTAAAAAGCTGAAGGCTACAGAGCTAGAAGAGACTAGTGTATCTGCAAAGGCAAGCTCAGATAATGATAATGCTGATGATGATGATGATCAAATGCATGAACTAACTGATGAGTCAGTTGAAAGAAGTCTACGCCAATCTGACTCCAGGTCAGGTAAGGACAAAAGTAAAGGAGACTTTAGTCCTGAGGATGACGTGCCTAAAGATCTTCATATTTCTTATCCTGTTCAACGCAAGAGGATAATAGTGGTAGAAATTATTGAAGAACCACTAGATGCACTTCCAAAGAAATGGATAAATCATGGGAATGGAAGGTTGCAAGTGGTGGAAATGACTGCAGCACATCTACTCAACCATCAAGATACTATAAAGCTAGATTCCTCAACCTTGCTTTATGATACTGAAGTCAAGGATCATGCTATAAGATGGTTTTATCCTCACATGCCATGGGCAAAGGCATCTCTCACTAGAGAGAGTAGTTATCTTTCATGGTGCTTCTCCCAACTCCCCAACCTAGAATTGGTAGCACAAAACTTCCCAAGAGTGAAGAAGTTTGATACTCTGCTGATCAAAGATAAGTCTCACTTCAAGATATACAGACATCCTGAAAATCATTACATCCCCTACGATTGTCAAGCAGACTTAGATGGAAGAAGGATTCTGCCCAAGTCTACAATCATGGAGTCATTTCACGCTATCCTTGAAGAAGATCAAGACGAATTTATGAAGTTGTATTCTGCCCAAGCAGCATGGAACTCAACAATTTATCAAATTCTCGCTACCTTTGAAAATCTATCCAAAGGTGAAAATCGTGGAGTTCACCCTGATACTCAACAGGAGGATGATCAACCAAATGCTCAGAAAGAGGATAAACAACCTAATACCACATCTCCTCAAGAACAAGAGTTGCTGAAGAACTCTGAAGAACTGGTTAAGGAGATTTCTCAAATCACTGCAGAAATAAAGGACATATGAATTAACGAAGATGATGAGCTGTCCAAGAGGCTTCAAGACAGACTTTTTGACATATCCCTAAAGCTTCATCTAAGGGATCAAGTATTTCTGAAGGCTATGAGTGATCAAAAGGAAGAAGCTCTACAAGTTCAGAAGGCTAATCAAGATCAAATCCTATTTCTCTCTGACAAGATTGACGATATAAAATAGTCTCTCTCCTTCGAGCTTGAGCTAAGACAACAAGAACTCAAGATTGAGGTTGGTAACTCATCCCACATGATGGAGTAGCTTATGTCAAACGTGGAGCAGCTTTCCCAAGTGATTAATGACAAAAAGGGGGAGAAAAAGATACATCAAAAGTTGATACATTCAAGAGGAGAGCACTCAAGGGGGAGACTGAAGTCTAAGAAATAAGCAGCAGTAGAAGCAGAATCATCATCTGAGGGGGAGCCAAAAGATGATGACCCCATGAGCACAGAATCTAAGGGGGTGCTAAACAAAGAAGAAGAGCATGCAACTGGACCAGAGCCTGATCAGACAAAAAAGTGAAGCATGCATCTGAAGGGGAGCAGGGGAAAGAAGAAAAATAAGAAAGAAAGATAAGCAGCAACAGAAGCTGATCAATAAACATTTTAGAGACATACATGGAGAGGTACATCTCTATCTAATTAAGTATGTTCTGGATCCATAATGTAGAGAGTCATATCATATGTAATTTTATATTATCATCAATGACATTTATGATTATCTGCTTTAGAAATACAGCTGCTCACTGTATATAAGATTCATTCATCTCATGCATATGCACTGAATGTTTTTGTCATAATCAAATAGGGGGAGATTGTTAGGAATATACATAAGAATGTTATTCCTATTTATATATGATTTGATGATGATATAAATGAATGAATATGCAAGTATTCTTGCATTGATAAAAGCTATAAAGTCCTTTGATTGATAATAGGAATATATGTACAATGACTTAGACTGAAATGATCAAATATGTTGGGTTGATCCTACATAAGCAAAATAGCTTTATAAAGTCCTTGAAAAGAAATGATGTACAAGGACTATAAAGATAGAAAGATAAAGCTTGTTAGGTTGATCTTATAATATAATAAATAGGTCTGTCTGATTTTCGAAGCACTGCATAAGAATTGTAGTCTTCCAGGAGAGACAAAGAAGACTAAGAGCTATCAAGGCAAAATCGTAGTCTGCAGGATAGTAGATCTCGGAGTTCGTAGTCTGCCACGAGAAACGAGGAAGAATCGTAGTGTGTCGAGAAGAATTTCCTCGAAGCCGTAGTCTGCTGAGGAAGTCATGTTCAGAATCGAAGAGACAGTCTGTCTATGAGCCGACTGAGAAACTGCCAGAACCAAGTCAAGAATTATAGACCACACTGAAAGTAGTGGAGTCTAATGATCATCAGAGGCAGAGATCATAGTCGGGTAAGATTAGACGAAGGCAGCAAGCATAAAGGCAGAATCGTAGTCTGTCAAGGTCTGATCTCAGAATCGTAGTGTCTGCAGCAACTAAGCTAAATTATAGTCGGCAGAACTAAGGCTTCCACAAGGGTTACTCAACAACGCTAAGGGAAGAATCATAGTGTCAACACGATTCTCATCAAACTGGTACTCCCAATATATCCAAAGCATGAAGCCTCTGGTCTGAGCTACAAAGATACATCCTACATGAAGAGTACCATAGAGCACTCACCGAATGGCATGCAAGCTAACAGAAGATCTAAGCATCAACTCTATCAACATGCAGACTGAATCGTGAGGCCATTCGAGATGAAGTCTTCCACAAGCTAATCAGAAGAAGACTTCATGCAAAGTGACTGACTAGAGAAAGTCAGCAAGTGCAGTAGCTGTCAAGAAAACAGAAGATAACGATCTTGAGAATCACTTAAGATCGTAGTGTTTGCCAAAGTAAAGAAGAAACTCATATAATCTACAGAGATACCGACCAATTTGTGAAGAATAAGAAAGAAGTGATTAAGCATGGGTCAGACCATTGAAGATAGGTGAATGGGAGATCACCAGGAGAAAGGAGCTGGGTATGCCACAAATCTGAAGTGTCTTGTTATTCAGAAGAGGTCAGAAAGACAAGTCAAAATATCAGTTCCTGAGATCAGTCAAGGCAAGTAGAAGTGTTAAAATACTGCACAAACAAAGGAAGAGATGTTCTACGTTGAAGATCCAAGAACACTCATCAGAATCGTAGTGTTGTCTTTGCCAGTCAAAGCAACATTCAATATGACACACTACGATCAAGGTCCAAGAACATCTGCATCAGAATTGTAGAGTTCTGACATCTGAAGATTGAAGCATTGGCAACGGTTTAATCTAAAGACTGACATCCGAACGTTGCTATTTGAGAGCATCGATGCAGAAGTACAACTCCAAAGGATTCGAATCAAGGAATTAGAGAGGAGTAATAAAGAGGACTACCAGCCTGACATGGAACAGTAACATCTCTGATACGGTTGAGAGAAAGCAGACTGCTGTGTCAGTAAAGTCAAAAAGGAGCTGTCACGTCACATCAGCAGTCTGCACCAAATAACTCGAGATCTGCGAAGCAATTCAAATAGCTTCCAACGGCTACTTTCTAATGGGAAGATTATGGAAGGGTATTTAAAGGACAAGCTTTAAAGATAAGAGTTGTTGCTGAGTTGTAGATTCATCAAGTTATTGGAATGCTACATTGTTGACTTTACGAGTTCCACTAGAGCTGAAGAAAACAAGTCTCAGTGGCAGTGAGACTACGAAGGTGGAAGTGAAGCAGACTTAAAGAAGGACTAAACAGACTAAAGCTTCACTTAACAAGGAAGATAATGACACTAAAGATGGCAGCCAAGCTGAGAGCCGAGAAGACCAAGAAGATAGCATTCAGGAAGGTGGCTGAGCATAAAGAAGATCAGAAGAGCCACTCTACAGATCACCATGAAGAACCAGAAGTTGAATAAGAAAAAATGCAGAACCATGTCTGCATATCATTTAAGAAGGCAAAGGATGCTAAGGGTCAGCAGAAGGTGACCCACAATTAAAAGCCTTAGCAGTCCTATGTGGTGATGGTTCACAGCTGACAGCAAGTGAAGATGAGCTGAACAGACTGAAGATCAGCTGCACCATAGAAGTGGTCCAGACTCGAAGAAAAATGCTGAGGACCAAGCCTAGCTGCTAAGTACCAAGATGATCAAGCTTCAAGACATCTTAGCAGCAAAGCACAAACATTAACAACAACTACAACTACAAGTAGCCAGGGCCAAAGTGTCCTTGTCCGGAGGGACTAAATGAGTTCCAAGCCGGAGGGCTTGAAGTGTTCTTAGTGAACTAGAGTTCCAAGCCAAAGGTCTTGAAGAGTTCTTAGTGAACTAAAGGAGTTCCAAGCCAAAGGGCTTGAAGAGTTTAAAAGTGAACTGAAGTTCCAGGGCTGCTGGCCTTTAAGGAATCTTAGTGATTCAGGGTGCTGCCCATTCATTAGTGGATTTCCTGCGAGAGTGCAGAAGAGTGGATTAGAATTCGAGTTGGCACTGAACCACTTAAAACCCTTTTGTGACTTTTACATTCTGTCATTTACTTTATGTCTTTACATTATGTACCTAATTGCTATAACTGCTATGCATGTACTAACTACTTACAACTAAACTAACTACAAGAATAATGTATTAATGTTTATCAATATATCAATGAAGGGGAGATTTAACTTATTCCGCTGTGCTTGAAATGATTCTTATGTTTGTCATATGCTAACTTCTTAGCTATACAAATTAAAATGCAAAAGACTTTATAAATTTAAAGGATCTATTCAAACCCCCCCCCCCCCCACCTTCTAGATCTATTGTGTGCCTACTGGTAACTAACAAGGTTACAAGACTTTATTCTTAATTCTCTTTATATGTTAAATAAATTTATAAACAATACACAAAACCATATAAGTCCTTCAAAAAATTTTAAATCCATACTCTATTTCCAGTCTAGGTCTTATTATTTAACCTTTATTTAATCATTTAAAATCTTTTAAATTCTCGGGTTGTCACATTCACCCCTTCTTCTAAGAATTTCGTCCTCGAAATTACAGCATACTAATCCCTACTACTTTTATTCATAAAAACTAGGTTTTCAATTTAACCTTTATCTAATTTCATTTTCATTTAATGAGTACACACGGCTTTCTTCTATATGAAAATATTATATCATCACATTATACCTAGACTTCTCTTTTAGGAGTGAAAAAAAAATTCTTGATTCTTCCAGCTTACACTATCTTTCTTGATAATAGGAATATCTTAATTATCACCAAACATTATCTAGTATTTCTATATAACCTTAAAGTTTATCATTTTCTCAATCTAACTCTACTCCACAGTTTACCAATTCATTCTTAGAATTTCTTCAACTCTCCTATCTACAAACGATAAGGTTTACTGGAAATTGTGTACTTTAATCACTATACAATAATTTTGTGTTTTATTTTAACGGAATTTATTTCTTTATTAGCAATTATCTATCCTGGAAGGTAACTTTATACCTTCAGATGGCATTTTTTAAAATTTTCAGCAAAATCAATAGATGTAAACGAACAAGTAGCACCAGAGTCGAATAACACATAGATATTTACAATATCATTTTGGGATAATACCTGTCACCACGTCCTGTGCAGCAACAGCATCCCTTATCGTCATGTTAAATGTTCTAGCATTTGGACGACTCTGGCCCACAACTCCTGCTACTGCTGGCTTGGGCTTATTATTGAAATTTTGGTTTCCCCCTATATTCGAATTTTTGGGTTTTGGACAAAATTTAGCAATGTGCCCCTCAACCCCGCAGTTGAAACATTTATTATGTTTGATCTGATTATTATTATCGTTCTTCTTTTGTGGACACACATTTGAGTAGTGCCCCTCTTCTTCACAAGTAAAACACTTAATCCCACTCAATTTGCATACTCCGCCGTGATTTTTCCCACAAATATGACAATGCTCATTTCTTTGATTGGTGCCGTTATCTCCTCCCTTGTTGACATTGTTGTTGAAATTATTGCTTCCTTTTCCAGAGTTATTACGAAAAGCAATATCCCATCTCCTTTTGTTGTTGTTATTTCCACTTATGTTTCTTCTCCCTTCAGTATTATTCTTCTTTTCCTTATGAAATTTTTGTAAAGCCTCTCCCTCTTTCTCAACTATGATAGCTTTTTCTAGAATCTCTGAAAATGTTTTAACTTGAAAAATTGATATCTTACTTCGGATTTGTGGTTTCAATCCCTCTTCGAACCTTCTAGTCATCCTTGCTTCAGTATCCACTTGATATGATGCAAATCTAGCCAACTCATTAAACTTGGCTGTATATTGAGATACTCTCATTTCTCCTTGTTTCAACTCCAAAAATTGAACCTCCATGCGATCCTTCATTGAACTCGGGAAATTATTTGCAAAGAAAAATTCTTTAAACTTATCCCAAGAAATGATCCCTTCTCCAGCTCGACTTTTATTAACTTCCCACCAATGATTTGCTTCCTCTTTCAGAAAGAAAGTAGCAAAGTCAGTCTTTTGCTCCTCATTTACTTTAGTCACTTTGAACACTTTCTCCATTTCAGTGATCCATGTCTGAGCCTTTATTGGTTCATCAGTTCCTTTAAACTCTGGTGGTCCAACTAACTTAAAGTCTTTAAATAGGGTAGTATTTGAGGTATTGGGTGCGGCTGGTGGTGGGTTTCCTGGCCTCCCTTGTAAAGTTTCTAACAAAAGATTTACTAATTGTTCAGCTGGGTTTACCTCTATTTGTTCCGCTTCAATTTCTGCTTGTGTTCTCCTTCGCGGTGCCATTTATCTAAAGATAATAATTAACTAGGTATAAATACCATGTAATAAGTGAACAATTTGTTTTAGCAAATAGGAATTTGTATTTCACATATAGGAGATTACATATTTAAATAGTGATTTATATCATATCACCCGATACACACAAAAGAAAATACATAACCGACTAGTGATATACATCACTAGTTACACACAAGGATTCCCTTATTCCTATAACACATTGGGAGTACCATAATATTTATATATCACAATTCATCTTATAGCTGCTTCTATATACATTACATATCCCTTCGTTACATCCAGAAAATAGGATTTACCATTATTCCCTATCTTATACAAAAGTTCAGAATTTACATACTATTCTCATATATATATATATATATATATATATATATATATTCATTTTCATTTATAAGATATTATCTTCTTATTCTCACCTTTACAAACTTTATTTTATGTATTTCCACTACTTTCCCTGCCTTCTTATTAGAATAATACCTTGCTAAATGATCTAATGATTCATACCTTCTAACTTTTCTACATACTTCTGTATACATCTTCCCACAGTTCTTCTATTCTCTTTTTAAAGTTTCATTGTTTACTTTCTGAGTTTCCTAGATCAATTTTTATTCCATATTTTCTTTCCCTTCATTACTTTTGAGTTTTACATTGTATTTCAAATCTCATCGCCTTAACCCATTTTCTAAACATGTCATGCTCTTAAGTTTCTTCTTTTTCTGTTGTCCCCCCTTCTAGCTTTATATAAGCCCAATTGGGATTTGAGTCTCATTCTTCACTTAGCTCCAACTCCGGTACTCTTCATGAGCACTCTTTAAATCTACCATAGGTTTATCTTCTACAGCTTCAAACACTATTCTATAAGCTACTTCAGTTGGCACTTCTCATATCCTACCCTCTAGATTATTCTCTATTGGTCCAACTGATTCTAGTTCAGATACCAGCTCAAACGGAACGACCAGTTCCTCACTCACTTATGTGAATATCCTTAAATTCCTAATTTTTGATCAACTATATTAACTTGATTAGCACCTAATAGACGTTGTATACATATTACAAATAATAGTTTTCTTTAGGTTAGTTTTTATGTTATTTTATGATGAATTTCCTCAATTCATCTCCTATAAACTCTTTCTGAGTTTATGTTTGCACTAACTTTTCTACTACTCTTATTCCTCTAATGTTATAGCCTAAGGTGTCCTCACCTAAGGTTTCTAACCTATAGCTCTGATACCAAATTGTGACGCCCCCAAATTCTCTACATTCCCTGTAGCAGATTTGGTGCTCACGTAAATATTCCATAAGATAATAACTTCTATCAATCCAAAATTCACAGTATCCCATAATAGATAGTAGTTCTCATCAGAACAATTATTGTATATGGATACCCTCACTTGGATGTATAGATTTATAATCTCATGGATATTTTTTTCATATCAATAATTCCTATCTATCTGACATTCACAGTATTAATGATAAGATTGTTCCTGGAACTAAGGGGCGCAACCTCAATTCTTACAAAACTCGCAAGATCATTCAATACCCTCATTCAGATGTATAGTTCATATAGATACTGTACTTTATTCTGACTTCTTAAAGAATGTAAACGCTAAGCTATTGAAAAAGGCTAATAATATATTACATATTTTAAAATTCGATTACATAGATCCCAATTTTACATTATTATTACATCAAAATCTGTAAAGATATAACCAAGTTTAACATAGTAAAACTTAAAACCAGTAGAGTCCTTCTATCCACAACAGTGAGTACAGGAACATCCTAGATTATCATTTGACACTGCAAAGGAAAATAATATTTTGTAAGGATGAGCTACAAATGGCTCAGCAAGTTTCAAACAATTTATACGTTATACTCACACTGAATCTGAATTGAATGAACATATAGTTCAGAGTTTTTCCACATATATATATACATCATTCTGGCCTCTATCAGTCATAAAGACTTAGAACCCCGAGATTAATCTGTTCAATCGGACATAATAATCACTTTCAGAGGTCATATAGACTTAGGAGTCATTAGCATCATTCTGGCTTCTATCAGTCATAAAGACGTAGAATCCCGAGATTGATCTGTTTAATCAGACATAATATGCATATCCCAAAAAGGTCAGTGCTATAACTGCCTGTATATATAACCCTCGGTCAGTGCTATAACTGCCGGTACAATAGTATCAATATATATATATCTGTACCAAATATTATTGGTTTCATCACAGTTTATGCTTTGATATCAAATCAAATCCAATTTACGCAAATAACAACTCATTTCATTTTGTTATGCTTGAACAATAAGCAATAACCTCTCAACGATAGATAACACGAACAAAGTGTATAACAAGTTTGTATAGTCAAAATAGAAGACTTGCATTTAATACAAAATTAAATGAAATTAGAAAACTTGCATAAAAATAGAAAGTTTGCACATAGTGCAGAAAAACTTGCAATAAATGCGAATATTCAATAATAATCATAGATGTGGAATAATCAAAATAATTATCCACTAACATGCTTGAAAAATAATAACTCGAGTTTGAGTTAGGGAAAACTTGCCTGATTCGCCTCTACCATTTACGCTAATTTTTCGTCTCTCGTTCCACCTATACAATTATAAGTTTATATAGACTAATTAAGGGTTTAACGATTAAATCTTTTAAATTTTATTTCGGGTATTATAAACGATTATAAATAAGACTCCTTGTACTATACCTGAAATAATTTCGGTATTATAACTGTTTATAAAATGAATATTCATCAACTATATGTAAAATAAATTGAGCATTATAACTGCTTATAAAATGAATATTCGACTATTATATTTGAGATAATTTCAGCATTATAACTGCTTATAAAATGAATATTCTTACTAAATACTTGAAGAAAATCGGACATAGTAACTGCTTATAAAAGTATATTTTCTATTTTATAAGATAAATAAATTTGACATTTTAACTGCTTGTAAATATGACTTCTGTACTATATACTTAAAATAATTTGGGCCTTATAACTGCGTATAAAAGTATATTTTTACTAAATAAAAAAATAAAAATAATAACCACTAGAGTAAATACCTCTTGAAGTTGCAAGCTTTAACTAATCCTTTGAAATCTTGAAACTCACAAAAAAAAAACTTTCCTCTCTCTATAGCAACGAAAATCCTCCTCCTCCTCTCTCTCTAACTCTAATTTTTGTTTTGAAAAAATGAAGAGAAATGGCTCCTATTTATAGGAAAATATAGTTTCAATAATTGCACTTTAGGGGCTCGGCTTTTTATAGTTTGCCCCCGGCTTATTACAATTTGGTACCTTAGTTAATTATACTTTAGTACCTCATTAATTGCACCTTAGTTCTTGGGTGACATCATGATGACATCATCATGATGACATCATCTTTTGTGCTTTTTTAATGCTGATGTTATGCTTGCATCATGCTTGCATCATCTCTTCTCTGCTTGGTTGATTTAAGTTTACATGGATTGGAGGGTATTTTGGTTATTTTCGAAATAATTTTAAGGATAATTTGGTCATTTCGCATATTTTCCTTAAAAAAAATTTACCCTTTTGGGCTTGCAATTTTAATTCTTTTTGGGCTTCCAAACTAATTGCTTGGGCTTAGGCCAATGCCTTATTAAGCTTATTAAAGGCCCAAAATGTCTTCTCTCCCATTGGGCTAAAGGATTGGGCTTTAATAATTTCCCTTGGGCTTGCAAATTAATCCCTTGGGCCATGAATTTCACATAGTTCAATACTTTTAATTTTTATCTTACCCTAATCATTTAGTTAGGGTTTCCATTCAAAAGTTTGGCTTGTTAATAAAATAATTGGGCCATGTAATTTAACATTGTCCATTAATTTTAATTCTATCCTACCCTAATTATTTAATTAGGATTTCTATTCACTCAATTGAAATTTAATTCCTTACTCAAATATATTTAATTGCTTAACCTAATTAGGTTATAAAATTAATAAATTGAGATAATAAAATTAATCTCTTACGTTAGTAAAAAATTTAAATACTAACATCCTTACATATTATAACCCTTAAGTTATTTAATTTCCATACCTAATATATATATTAGGTTACAAGACTTTATTCTTAATTCTCTTTATATGTTAAATAAATATATAAATAATACACAAAACCATATAAGTCCTTCACAAAATTTTAAATCCATACTCTATTTTCAGTCTAGGTCTTATTATTTAACCTTTATTTAATCATTTAAAATCTTATAAATTCTCGAGTTGTCACATGGATTGCCTAGCATGGTTGTATTTAATGTTTAGATGCTTGATCACCATCTACCTTAATAGTTTATATAGAATTGAAAGAGGAAGTATAAACTCAGATTTGTCTATGCTAGAATATGTTTATGAAATTTGCATGTGATGAATTTTGTGATTCATAATCGGGATAAATATATACCGGCTTACCATATGTATTCAATTGAGAGCTTGCACGTAAATCGATGTTGCTTGTAAGTCATATAGACATATAGTGATTTAGGTTTTATTGATCTTCATATAAATTGTATCTCTTTTGTGGATTTTGTATGATATAGACTTGGTATATTGAAAGATAGCCATTTCTCACCTTCGTGCTCTCGACTAGCAATCCTAAGTAATTAATTATGCTTAATAAGAGGTGTATGTTCTGAATGTTGCAATGAGTGAAGTTAGGATCCTATATTTCTTCAAATTGAATCAATCATCTGTTATTTAGTTAATTTTAGTTTATAATCATTCTAATCTGTAATTCACACTTTGATACTCATTTGAGCAGCCGAAAATAGCTATAAAGTTGTTGCATGATAATTTAAACATAATTGCTTTTCTCTGTGGAAACGATCTTTACTTATCATATATTACTTATTGACCGTGTATACTTGCACGCGTTTGTATCTGTTTTGTTAACACCGAAACGGAGCCAACAAGTTTTTGGCGCCGTTGCAGGGGATAAATTATTATTTTTAGTACTATTGACATCAATTTTTGTTAAATTTGTCTGACTTGAACAATTCATACCTTATCTCATTTCTATTTTATTTTTATTTTTGTTTCAGGTACTTGTGGTAAGTATATACACACTCGTTCTACAAATTCTGCGTTGGTGCCTCTACAATAAAACATCAACGGTAGAACTTGGAGAGCGAACATA
Source organism: Panax stipuleanatus (assembly GCA_020205555.1). NCBI lineage: Eukaryota > Viridiplantae > Streptophyta > Magnoliopsida > Apiales > Araliaceae > Panax > Panax stipuleanatus. The sequence goes on along the minus strand of CM035117.1, from coordinate 49,069,752 downwards.
AGAACTACTAACATACAAGAGGACCCTGAACAGTCGGTACAAATGGAAGCCGAAGAACAAAGAGAGGAACAGATAGCGTTGAGGGATTACTCAATGCCAAAGATCAATGATTTACAATACAGTATAGTTAGGCCAGCGATAGCTGCAAACACTTTTGAGATCAAACCAGGGATAATTCAGATGGTTCAGAATACACTCCAATTTGGGGGTGCAGCTACAGAAGATCCTAATGAGCATATCTTGAGTTTTTTCGAGATTTGCGACACATTCAAGTATAACAATGTGTCGGACGATGCGGTGAAGCTTCGAATATTTCCATTCACCTTTAGGGATAAAGCGAAGAGTTGGTTACATTCACTACCATCAAGCTCAATTACTACGTGGGAGGACTTAGCCCAAAAGTTTCTCGCCAAATTCTTTCCCATGGCTAAGACTGCTCAAATGAGGAGTGCCCTATCTTAGTTTGCACAACAACAAGGGGAATCTTTGTATGAGGCATGGGAACAATACAAAGAGATGCTAAGAAAATATCCACATCACGGAATGCCAGACTGGATGGTGATCAGCTCGTTCAATAATGGTTTGGGATGGCAGTCAAGACCGATCATTGATGCCGCATCAGGAGGAGCTCTATGGGCCAAGAGCTATGAGACAGCTTATGACTTAAAAGAGACTATGGTGGCTAATGAATATCAAAATCCGACATCTAGAATGCTGCAACCAAAAATGGCCGGGGTATTGGATGTGGATGCCGTCACAGCACTTTCAGCTCAAATGGAGGCGATGTCAAAGAAAATTGACTCTATGGCTGAAAATAGAGTTCAACAAGTGGCTTTTGTATGTGAGTTATGTGCGGGATCACATCCGACAGAACAATGTGCCATCACTACAGAATCGGTTCAATTTGTCAGCAACTATCAAAAGCCTCAAAATTAATTTTCAAACTCCTACCATCCAAACAATAGAAACCATCCAAATTTCAGCTGGAGTAATAACCAAAATGGTCAACAGTCTCACTACCAACCTCAACCACAACCATACCAAAATGCTCAACAATCTCAATACCAACCATACCAACAACAAAAATCTTAACCACAACAGTCTCAACAACAGTATGCCCCTAGACCGTCACATTCTTCCGGATTTCATCAACAACAACATCAACACAATCCAACTCCTACTCCACAATACGAGGAAAAAATTGATATAGAAGAACTCAAGTTGTTGGTTAAGAGCCAAGCGGTGTCTATCAAAACATTGGAGACTCAGATAGGCCATTGCCAATGCACTCATTAACAGACCGCAAGGAACTCTACCCAACAATACTGAAGCAAATCCAGGAAGACGAGATGGAAAGGAATAGTGTCAAGCCATTAAACTAAGTTCTGGGAAGCGAACTGCTAATCTGGATACTGGCGCGGCCGCGCCCCAGGAAGAACAAAACCTGGCGCGGGCGCGCCCATGCGCAGAAAATGCTGATGTAGTTCTGAATGATGGGAAAGTTGGGGACAATGCAGTTGAGTCAGAAAAAGGAGGTATCCACTAAGAAAATCAATGCTACACCACAAGTGATCTACCCTCCTTCCCCATATCCTCAGAGGATTCAGAAGCAGAGACTAGACAAACACTTAGCGAAGTTCTTGGAGGTGTTCAAGAAACTGCAGATTAACATTCCGTTCACAGAAGCTTTGTAATAAATGCCAAGCTATGCAAAGTTTATAAAAGAAATCTTGTCAAGGAAGAAGAAGCTAAAGGATTATGAAACAGTTGCCTTGACAGAGGAATGTAGTGCAATCTTGCAAAGAAAACTACCTCCAAAGCTCAAAGATCTAGGAAGTTTTACGATACCATGATCCATTGGAAAGTTGTCCTTCAACAAGTGCTTATGCGACTTGGGGGCAAGTATAAACTTGATGCCTCTATCGGTATTCACTCAGTTGGGATTGTCGGCTCTTAAGCCGACAAACATATCATTACAGCTGGCCGATAGGTCCATTACCTACCCAAGAGGTATTGTAGAAGATGTGTTGGTGAAAGTGGACAAGTTTATCTTCCCTGTCGACTTTATCATTATGGATTTCGAAGAGGATAAGAACAAACCAATCATTCTTAGGAGACCGTTTCTAGATACTGGGAAAACACTCATAGACGTACAGAAGGGAGAATTGACTATAAGAGTTCAGGACCAAGAGGTCACATTTAATGTCTTCAAAGCTATGAAGTTCCCCACAGATGACGAAGAATGCTTCAGAGTTGATATTATCGACAAGGTACTGCCTGAAGAAGCTAAAAAGGTTATGAGCATAGATCCATTAGAGAGTGCTCTACTGGGAGACTCTGACATGGAGGATACAGATGTGGTGGAGTATATACAAATTCTGAACACGGTGCCTCAGATGAGAAAATTCAAGATTCCCATTGAACCACTCGGACATACCAGGGAGACATCAGAGCGACTAAAGCCTTCTCTTGATATGCCTCCCACCCTTGACCTTAAACCTTTTCCTAATCATCTGAGATATGCATATTTGGGGGAATTTCCACGTTGTCGGTTAATATTGCTTCTGCTCTATCATACTGTCAGGAAAGCAAGTTGCTACGGGTTCTACGAGAGTTCAAATCAGCTATTGGGTGGACCATAGTTTACATCAAGGGGATCAGCCCCTCATACTGCATGCACAAGATACTCCTGGAGGTTGAAAGGAAGCCCACGGTAGAGCAACAGAGGAGATTGAATCCGATTATGAAAGAGGTCGTTAAAAAGGAGATTCTCAAGTGGTTAGATGCTGGAATTATTTATCCGATCTCAGACAGCTCTTGGGAGAGCCCGGTGCAACGCGTTCCGAAGAAGTGAGGCATAACAGTTGTGTCAAATGAGAAGAATGAACTTATACCTACCAGAATCGTTACAGGTTGGAGGGTCTGCATGGACTATCGCAGATTGAACAAAGATACAAGAAAAGATCATTTCCCTCTACCATTCATTGACCAAATATTGGATAAGTTAGCAGGACACGACTACTATTGCCTCTTGGATGGTTATTCAGTGTATAACCAGATTGTTATAGCCCCAGAAGATCAAGAGAAGACTACCTTCACTTGCCCATTTTATGTTATCTACTATGCAAGCAAAACCCTGACGGATGCCCAACTGAACTACACCACCACAGAGAAGGAGCTTCTAGTAGTGGTGTACGCATTTGATAAATTCAGGTCTTATTTGATTGGGACAAGGGTAGTCGTATACACCGATCATACAGCAATTCGATACCTAATTTCAAAGAAAGATGCTAAACTCCGTCTCATTCGGTGGATACTTATTCTATAAGAACTTAATTTAGAAATCAAAGACAGCAAGGGGACTGAAAACCAAGTGGCTGACCACTTATCTCGATTGGAGAACCTGGGAATGGACACAAATGACAAAGTGATGATTAATGAGTTATTCCCGGATGAACAGTTGTTTGTGGTACAAGGCGAAATGCCCTGGTTTGTGAACTTTGCGAACTTTCTAGTGAGTAATATTATCCCTTCTGACTTGACTAGAGCCCAGAAGAAGAAGTTTTGATATGATGTTTGATGGTATAGTTGGGATGAGCCATATTTGTTTAAGAAATGCGCTGATAGGATGATCAGACGGTGAATTCTTGAAAGTGAGGCAGATATCATACTTCATGATTGCCATTCATCAGTTTGTGGTGGACACTACGGGGGCAAGAGGACAACTGCCAAGGTACTCCAAGCAGGCTTTTATTGGCCAACATTGTTTAAAGATGCCTACAACTTCGTCTAAAAATGCGACCGGTGTCAGCGAGTGGGCAATATATCCAAACAGAACGAGATGTCTTTGAATATAATCCTGGAGTTCGAGATCTTTGAAGGCCGGGGGATAGACTTCATGGGTCCTTTTGTTTCGCCATGTGGCAATCTGTATATCTTGCTGGCAGTGGATTATGTGTCCAAGTGGGTAGAAGTAGCAGCCTTACCGGCTAATGATGCTAGAGTGGTCTTGCATTTTCTTTAAAAGAGTATATTCACACGCTTTGAGACTCCTCGAGCTATCATCAGTGATGAAGGAACCCACTTCTGCAACCGTCAGTTTACTGATCTATTGGCCAAGTATGGGGTGAATCACCGTGTTACTACGGCGTACCATCCCCAAATAAATGGCCAAGTCAAGGTGTCAAATCGTGAGGAGAAACGGATATTAGAGAAAATTGTAAATCCCACGAGGAAGGATTGGTCCCTCAAGCTTGACAATGTAGTGTGGGCATATAGGACTGCCTACAAGACTCCACTAGGTATGTCACCATATCAGCTAGTGTATGGGAAGGCATGTCACCTTCCCATGGAACTTGAACACAAGGCCTACTAGGCCATAAAGAAGCTAAATTTTATCTTGAAGGCTGCAGGGAAGAAGAGGCTTCTCCAACTAAATGAATTAGACGAATTTAGACTGCTAGCCTATGAAAACTCTGAGCTGTATAAAGAAAAAGTAAAAAGGTGGCACGACCAAAAGATCATGGAATGGAAATTCGAGCCGGGGAAAGCGGTGTTGTTATATAACTCTCGCCTCAGACTTTTTCCTGGAAAGCTCAAATTGCAGTGGTCGGGCCCTTTCACAGTGAAAACTGTGTTTCCACATGGTGCAGTGGAGATTTTTGACCAATACCCAGACAACCCTTTTAAAGTGAATGGACAGAGGTTGAAGCACTATTATGGAGGCAAGGTCAATCGAGAGAAGGTCGCCTCAATTCTTTCCACCACATAACCAATTCAGACAGAGTCGAGCTAATAGATTGTAAACAAGGGCTGGATGGGAGGCACCCCATCATCTCTCTTCTCCCTTATATATAATTCTTGTTACATATCTCCATTCCCCCCTGTTTAATTCTAAGCATTGTGAAAAGTTTGAAAATTTTTTGAACAGTTTTGGTCTTAGGAGTTATTTGGAGCTTATTGAATACATTTTTGGAGTTTGAGCATATTGCATATACACTCATATAGTGTTTTTGAGGATTAACGTATATATGCTTTGCACATATAGTATTTTTGAGGATTCAAACGTATATACATCTTGCATAGTTCAATTGCAAGTATAGGATCAGTTTACATATGATTTTCATGATACGTATAGTATTGAATGTTGGTTTTCTGAAAATCATAACAATTTTGAAAGTTTTGCGATGAAAACATGTGCATATAGTATAGAGATATTCCAATATAGCATGATGCAGAGATACATAGTCCAATTTTGGGTTTCTAATTCTTTTATATCTCATTTGTTTGCATTCATATGTTTCAAGAAAAGAATGTTATTCAAATTGCTGCTTAATCTTCATTTTATGCTGCAAAAAACAAAAGTTTTGACTGGGCTCAAGGCAGCGAGGCCGCACCAGCCTCAGGGCAAAATGCAGGGCGGCCGCGCCAAGATGCAGAATCCAGAGAGCCTTCTGGGCATAAACGCGCCCGCACCGTACTCAAAGCTAATCCTAGCGCGCCCGCGCCCGACCATAGCGAACTGCATGTTTGTAGTTTTAAAAATCCGTTTCAAGCCCTAACTCTATATCTATTTGATTTACTCATTCTCTCAAAACACACGCACACTTCACCTCTCAGATCATAACCTTCAAAAGTCCTACTCATATTCCAACTCTCTCTCACAAGCCTAGCCTAATCTCTACACAATATACAAACCCTTCCTTCTTTGTTTCATATACAAACTCCTATCTCTCCACATATAAATCCCAAATACTACATCATATCCTTCTTTAAATCTCCAGTTCACAACCTAGGGTTTGATCCATAGCAGATTCAGAGGCAAGTGGGGTTATTCTTCGGATTCAAAAGCTAGGGTTTTGTTCAATAAGTTCGCAGAGATACAAGTTTGGGGGTGCTCTTCAACAATCATCATCTAGGGTTTGCAAGGCCAATTTTTGCAGATTACAATGGGTCCAAAGCGAGCACGTTCTATCGCTCCCGGATCACCCCCTCAAAGTAGTCAGGGCGAGGCCACTGTGTCGCCCCCAAATCCGAGTCCCTTCGAACCTCGGATCAGGTACAGTCACGATACTACTATCGTCAAACAATTATATCTTTTATTCATAACTTAAAGAATATAACTCCGCTTTATTATAATTTAAAATATAAATTCTTTCCATTTTCAGGATCTGTATAATGAACTTTAATGAGTTCTGATCTTGGTCATTTACCAATCCTATCTTACATCATATTCGATGTTATAAAAATACGGAATAATTTAAACTTTTTCAATCTCCTTTGAATAAAATCTTTTTATTGATTTCAAAATTTTGAATCAATTATAAATCCTTGAATCAATTATATTAGGATTCACTTTATTCGAATCACTAAATAAAATCTTACAACTCCGTTCGAAATTCTCTATATATCACATAGTACGACTTTTCAACACGACAAGTGTTATACATCATAAGCAACTATCAAGTATATCGTATAAAACTTAAACATTGTTCAAGATCGTATCATTAGATAACTACGTCGATCTCCTTACGAAACTACGGAACTCTATCAATCATGTGGCATAATACTTTAATTGTAAGTCCTTAACCTGCAAAAATGGTTATTTGCAAGAGTGAGCTCGACAGCTCATCAATTCTAACAGTTTTTATGCATCACATAGCATATAATATCATACTCAGTTCATGCATCCATAATCAATTAATATTTCCTACGCATGTTACTTCTCACATAACAGACATAAAGATTCACTTCACAAGTATGAAGGTGATAAATGGCTATCTTTCAATAAACCAAGTCCATATCACATAAAATCCACAATAGAGATAGAATTCATATGAACTTCAATATTACCTAAATAACTATATGTCTATGTGACTTACAAGCAATATCAATTTAAGTGTAAGCTCTCAATTGACTACATATGGTAAGCCAGTATATGTCTATCCGGATTACGAATCACAAAATCTATCACATGCAAATTTTATGAACATATGCTAGCATGACCAAATATGAGTTTATACTTCCTCTTTCAAGTCCATATAAACTATTAAGGTCGATAGTGATCAAGCATCTAAACACTAAACACAACCATGCTAGGCAATCCATATATAATCAATCATACATCACAAAGAGGCATATATATCTGAATTAAACAATAAGCTTCATTAGAATCCCATAATGGTGGTTAGTTCATCTCTGAACTAATAACCATTATGGGATTTGATCTAATCATTTAAATCAAATAAGAAAAGAGAAGAGAATAGAGAGATAAGGATAGTGCAAATCTGATATTCCTCCTTCCAGAATAAGCCTTCAAGATCAGTTCAGATTCATAATAAAATCCAAAATAAAACCCTAATAATGGAAATCTACTAAGAACTAGAAGAGAGACACCACAAGAGTGAAGTGTAGCAATGAACTCTCTATAGCCCTCTAAAACCTATAATAGAAATTAACACTGTAGAATGAATAGTGAATATCCTTCGTAACTTGCAAATACACCCATATAAGGAAAACACGCTACAGCCAATGCTTAAATGAAAAGTCAAATAATTTTCAGCAGTTGACTGGCGCAGCCGCTCGGTCCCTTAGTTCATTTGGGGGGCGGGCGTGCCAACTTGCAGGTCGGCTGCTTCCTAGCTCGGGCGCACTGTGTTCAAGGCCATTTTTGGCGCAGCCGCACGGCTGGTCTTCTATACATATTGCTGCTGGTGTTTTGCTATTGTAATGCTGCTGCCTTGGTTGTTGCTTTTCTTTTCTTTCTTCTTTCCTTAGCCACTCATCAGATGCCATTTCCATGCCCCCATGTTGTTCTTCATCTTCATCTCACCACATGCTTACCATCTTTAGTCCACCTCCAGCACACCATCTTGCCATCATGTCATACCCATGCCATTTCCATGCCAATTGTTTCCATTAGCTCACCTTATAATTTCCTTCATGCAATCCTATAAAACAAAGATAAAGAGCATAAAAAGACACTAAAACACTTGAATTTTAGCCATAATTCTAGCAAGTAGATAGCCAATAAGTAGGTATAAAACCTACTTATCAATAGCGAATGAGCCACTTTGCAATTTTCTCACGCTTTTCTCACTTATCGAAAAATCCCCAAATTTCGATATGTTTTTCATATCATATGAGAATATTTTTAAAAAATATGAAACTCCCTTGAATTTAGAATTTTTCAGATTAATTAATTAGTCCAAAATTTGGCTCAAAAGTCCTCAGACTAAGTATTTCATCGTTTAACATATTTTACGAAAACTTTCACGACGACTTCGATCTAAATCATTTTTAGTCCGTTTTTGATTCTATGGATTCGTAATTTATAGAACTACAACATACCAGAAAATCATAGACTTCTATAGACTTTGCCATTAGATATCCAATTGAGTCCGTTTGGACTTTATGGACTCCTACTTCATAGAACTACCAGAAATTTAACATCTCCTAAGAACTAATAAACTAAATACAATATTTAAATTGACAACAATACCAAAAATTAACTAAGAAACATACCCGAAAATATGAGTTCCACAAACTTCCTATGTACTCGACGTCAAAATTTAACTAAGGAGATCTTTATAAAAAGTCCTCCCACAACAAAGCCTTTCTCAAAATTGGAGGCCTTATTGTTGGTGAATGAAACAAAGAGCCAATCCCTTCTATTTATAGATTTAGAAAAGGATAAAGTTCTCAATTTAGTCGATGTGGGACTTGGTTTATACTAATTTTTCATATTTTTAACATGTTTAACGTAAATATTCACCACGAATTCATTTCTTAATCAATTCGATCCGTTCAAGTTGCGTTATTTTTATTTTACAGAGGAGAACACTAATCAACCATCAATTTAAAGTTTTCATCACGAATTCATCATTAATTTTAGTCTCAAAGTAAACCAAAACACACATTACCATCAAAACCTAAATTTCTTTTCTTTAGCATAAATACATCAATTTAATTTTTGAAAAAGCGTTTCTAGATAACCATTATCAAATTATAAATATCTAATAACATATATAACATCATAACCCACAAATTCATTAACCAAAACTCCAATTTTAAAAGAAAACTCAAGAACAAATAAACTAGAAATATAAACTAGATTATGTATCTTTAATTCCTTATTTAACTTTGTTATAATACACTCATATGTAATATATTACCTCCTCATTTATTAAAATAAATATGCTTACCGTAATTCATTATTTTAATTAAGTGAATTACTCACATTATTTATAAAATTTAATTCATAACAATTCAATCGCCAATCAAGGCATGAAAATTAATTTATATTATTTCATAATATAAATTTTAACTTAATTAAATTAACTAACATTATTTAATTTCTTTAATAGTTTAATTAACTATTAAATCTCATTTTCTCCAACATATGAATGTATATACAACTCTCTTTTATATATAAACATTTAATTTTCTTCACACTAAATCACAAATTTCAAAATATATATAACATATATATATAAACCCAAAACATCTCATAATAAGAATTTTATTTATTAAATTCTTATTTTAATAATTACTGAGAATTCGGGTTGTCACAACATATCATTGAATAACTTCAACTGAATTAAATAATACTCCTATCATCGATAATCAAGAATTGAATATAGAATTTAGAATTCATTTGAGGGTCACAAGACCTTAAACTATGTCCCAGGTTATAAATATTTCTATTTAAACCTTTAATAGTCGTTAGACTATATGGACCTTAACTCGTACTTAGGGGGATCAGCCCTTCGTACTATGTATTGTGCACAAACATCTTAACGCTTTTATATGGTAATCCCTTATTAATAGGGTTGTTCATCTCAGTATTAATTAACGAGTCTGCACCAAAAAAAGTTTGGTTTGGATAAGCTCAAAGGGTAATTTAAAGTTCAACTATCATTAACTTAGGAGTAGCTGAATCAACTTGCAATAATTAAGAATTCAATAACCAAAGAATTATGAAATAACTTATGCTTTAGAATTAAACTTAAAGCATTTGAAAGATACGATAAGACATTGCTTGAACAATTAAGTCAAGGCTACATTATTTCAATAAGATACTTGTCCATTGCAGAATAAAAGGACTTGCTCAAATAAAAGTAAATATAATCTAGTTAGGTAAGAAAACTTGCTCAATAAAAATAAAGTTTGAGTTTAGAACACTTTTCTCGTGCACAAGCTACAAATTACAATTTTCGTTCCTCAATTAACCCTACATATTATTATATTCGCAATAATAATTAATTCCAAGTCTGATCAAATTACGAACATCAGTCTTGAACATGTTATTTGACTTTACGAATAACGGTTTACATAACGTATCTAACTTACAAATTAATCATGTGAAATAGGTTAATGAATTGTTCTAACATCTCAATGTATGCTTAACATGTCATCAGGGTTCATCACATTAAGTTAGCTCATCATGTTATGGATAAAAGCTACACAAAACAATATTTCCACTCTGTACCCCCCGCCGGGAAGGGGGTTTGGACTGCAAGGGGCCCGCTGGGGCGGGGGTTAGAGCCCGTTGGGGCGGGGGTCCCTACTAGGGGAAATAACAGTTCGCGAATTTGTGCAGGAAAAAGCCAATTTGGCTTATTTCTTCGCACCAAACTAAGAATTTAGTACATATAATGCATATAAAACTTAAGAACATCATAACTTTAAGCTTCTAACATGTTTTAATATATATAAACATCACAACACATAATCAAAAACCCTTAATTTTATGATTTTAAAGAAAACAACATTGTTAAGTGTTCTTGAAGAAAATAAACACAGTGACTTTGTTTTTAAACCAAATCACATAATTCAAATCATGTTAATTTCGTTTCTTAACATATTGTTATAATATAAATTCAATTCTTATAATCATAGCATAATCAAACACCAATTTTGATATTTAAATAAACCATTTTTTTTAAACTAGTTCACTGTAAATTGCTATTAACACGATTTCTTTATATTCATCATATTTACATGAATTAAGCCACTTAACTACTCATATAAATCATATACAATAGTATATGTATAAAATTAAACATATATAAACCATACTTACACGAAACACCATAACATGAAAATAATGGAAGAACATAATTAAAAATTTTCTAGAGTTAGATTACTACCTTGTTAGCTTAGAAGAGAAAGATGATGGTGGTGAACTCTTGTTTTGATTTCAAAGAGCTTTTCTTCCTTCTTCTCTCTTTTCTCTCCAACTCTCTGTTCTTACTCTAACTTCTAACTTACGTAGAATAGAAAACTGATATATACATATAATTACATATAATTATAAAATATAACCTGACAAATATTTAAACGATTTAATAAATAGATATCAGTTACTTTTTGTTTGAAAATCAAAAGTCATAAGGCTTGTTTGGCAAAAACCCTTTTAAAAGAAAAATAGATTTTTAGGACTAAGGCCTTATTTGGTAAAACTACATTAAAATAGATTTAAGGGCCTTGTTTGGTAAAACATAATTAAAATCCTTTTAGTTTATTTTAATAACTCTTTTACTACATAGTTTAAATGTCGCACTTTATTTAATTAAATCTTACTATTTCAATTTAATTAAATTAAAGCCAACATCAATTAATTAAATAAAATTATCACATAAACTAAATCGCTACACAATTATAATTTACTCATTAATCATAATTTCATGTAACAAATTAGTAAATCTCTAATTTAATTATTTAAATTAAATTAGGCATTACTATAATTATTTACTAAATCATTAAATCCTTATTACCAAACACCACATAATATTTATCTAATTTAACTATCTCAATTAAATTAGAACTATACCACAAAATTACTTATACATCAATTTAATATTAAACATTCATTTTAATTAATGTAATGCACTTAATTAAATTACTCCACAACATAATCATATAATTTTTTTACTCATCAGTCATCTCAATAAATAAATCAATTAAAATATTTATTTAATTCAATAAATATTAAAATACAAAATTCTCGTTTGTTACATATTCTATTTTGTTGCACCTAAAAGAATTATATGGTGAGCAAAGCTGGACTACTAGGTATCAGATATCTAGAAAGCTCTTCCAATCTCGCCTGTCCGAGGGCACTACAGTTGAGACTCATTGTCTAAAGTTGAATAATCTGATTAACCAACTAGAACAATTGGGGTTCACCATGGATGGGGAGTTAATTCAATATTAAAAGTAGTATGCATACAAGTCAATCATGTATGATGATAAAACATATACTTTGGAGGCGATCTTATTTATTTATTAATAAAAGTATTCATTTATTAAAAGCATTTAATTATCTATATGATGCTGTTTTTATAATATGTAAATAACCTATAGTTTTAAGCAATGCTTTTAGAATCATGATGTTGATCATGTTAATGAGATCTAAATTCTTAGAAAGCTTAAAACTAAAATAGTTTTCAATCGTTGAATTACTGAATAGGGGATTAGTAAATCCGAATAAATTGATACAAATGTTGCTTGCTCATTGGATGAGGATGATTGATCTCATGATCATTTGTGTGGAGATACTAAAGCAAGTATATAGGTTCTTATTGGAGAATAAGTTCACAGATCGTGACTCGCTATGGAATATCTAATGGAGTTTTACTTGCCTGTCAATAGGAATTCCTAATGTGATAGTAGTACAAGTGATCCTTAGACTTGAGATCATCATAGTATCTTGTATGTAATGAATTATACTTTGACTTATTCCTTAAAAACCCTTAGGGTATATCAAAGGGTATGATTGGGTATAATGAGTTACATATAGAGATAATGAATGATCAATAAAGAATCTACTAATTCTAGTAAAAGAAGATATATGTCCTATGTGATTCCTTAAATGACAACCCAGTAGTCCTTGGCCAAGGCAGAATGAAATCAGAAAGGAGTTTCTAATTTGCATTATTTGGAGTTGTGCATTTTCTAATCGAAATACATATAATTAAATAAAATAAGATTTGATAGTAATTCCATATCTTATATTTAATTGAGACATTGTATGGTGGAAGGATTGAATTGTACGGTAACTATTTATTCACAGGTTCTTTTATGATTAATGTTTAAATCTATATTATTTAAAAAATCGTTGATCGATAGGGAGACTTATCCCTATTGTAGAATAAGTATTATTTATTTAAATAGATTATTAGTTTAATTTATTTATTTAAATAAGATTAGAATGGTTCTAATTGATTTATTCACAACCTGTTTAATATGGAGAACCTAAAAGGTCAAACCATAAAAAGGAGAATAATTATTTAAGAAGGTAATCCCATAATCGTAATAATGCATTAAGTGTAATTAATTTAATCTATGGTGATAGAATAAATTAAATAGCTTAATGTTTATTATTTAATTATTTAATATTTTGAAAATTTTAAATATAAATTAATAAGAGGGGTCTTATTAATATTATTAAAATTATTATTATTTTAATTTCTAAAGGAGTTTAGGAATTAATTTAATATTATTACTCTCATTTATTCTTAATAAAATTAGGAGGCAAATTAATTAAATGAATTTAATTAATTATTCTCAATGTGGTGGGAAGCTTAAATTAATTAAAGGAGTTTAATTAATTAAATGAAACCCCATGTCTAATAGGATTAGAAGGATTGACCAATATCTATATAAGAGGAGTCTTATAATAAATATCTGATGATGCAATTCTAATTGTTGGAGAGTACTCTTTTTCTATAGAGGATAGAAAACTAGAGTTTAGCCAACCACAATCCTTCTTAATAATTCCTATTCCTTGGTGAGTCACCTCTAGAGGCCAAACACTTGGGTGGCTAACGTTGATCAGAAGAAGGAATATAACCCAAAAATTCAAGGAGACCACGAAGAACAAGGAATTGAACTTGTACCTATGGAAGCTTCGTTCTACAAATGTATGATTTTATAACTTTTTATTTATCGTTTTCAATTAATAATTTGCATAAAGGATGATCTGAGTAATGATTTTGAAGAATTTTTTAAACTATGATATACCATGCTTCCACTAATTTTTATAATTTGATTGCGACACGATTTCGTACAAACCTAACAGTGGCATCAGAGCCAACAATTATTAATTGTTATGATTTCATATTATATGAGTATGTATTTAGAATAATTTATTGAACATAATTAATTGTACAAATTTTTTTATTTGAAAGATAAAAAAAACGAAAAGCACTCTTTTTTTTCAGCAAATCACGTTATGGTAACACAAGGGAGATTGGGCTTGATCACGTTACTTTTTTAAAGAACTGACCCAATTTGATTCAATTCGGCGGAAAAGTAATTTGTTTTAAAAAGGTAACCTGTGATTGGTTTTAAAAAGGTTACTTAGGTTTATATTAACTATTATATATTCATATATATATATGTGTATATATATATATATATGTATATATATATATATATGTGTATATATATATATATATATATGTGTGTATATATATATATATGTGTGTATATATATGTATATGTATATGTATATGTGTATATATATATATGTTATAAAGGAACCAAGAAAGTACTACAGGTTGCCCACGATTTTTTTAAAAGGGTCGTGGTATAATATATATATATATATATATATATATATATATATATATATTCTTAATAGCTTTATAATTAAAATAAAGAATTTATTTTAATCTTAAAATTGGATTTCATGCAATTTAAAATTGTCCATTAAATGATATTCATATATATATGGAATTGTTTTAATTCATGAGATGAATATTTATTTATTGATGTATAGGGTGATATGTATAATAATAAATGAGATTGATTATGGAACTATTGACCAATGTGATTGAATTTTATTTTAGTTGTATTCTTGAATGAATGAGTTTTATTAAATGGGGTCTGCGTACCTCGTCTTCTCTGATATTTTTTTGATATAAAATTTTATCTCCCTCCTATGTACTTCCTCTTGACTGCTGATCAAGGTTTCTATTTAATTTAAATAGTTTATGTAATAGAGATAGTTAGAATTATTTTGAAGAAATTGGAGATCAATGAGCAAAGAGTGCGTGAATACCCGTTTGTATGGAGCCCGGATTTAAATGTAATAGTTACGTTTAAATTTAAATTATTGCACTCCTAGGTTTGACCTTTTAGTTCACTTAGTGGCTCTAATGAACCAAATTAGAATAAAAGTCTATAATCAATCCGGGTAGAATATAGTATTCTATATGTGCATGCTAAGTATTATATATATTATATTTTATGCAAACATGCTTCGCATGTTTAATAAAATGATGCGATTATATATATATGTGCATACACGCTAAACAAGATGAGACAAATAATAACAAATCACTCAAGAAAATTATATTAAGTCTAAAGCGTTCAAAGATATTTGAAATATTGAACGTCGCCTTCTTGCATGATAAATTAATAGAGTATTAAATATTTAATACGAGTTTGTTGTGCACACACAAGGCGAGTATTGCGTTTTTAAGATATTAATTTAATCACATTTGACGCTTATAAAGTTAATTGAACAATATTATTTTGTAGTGCACACACAAGGACAATATTTTTCTTTTTTGAATATATGGAGTGCTAGGTTGGACTTAACTTAAATTATTTTAGTTCGGATGTGCATACACTTGACCATTATGATCGAAGAGGTAGAATACAAGGAGTTACATGTCGATGTAATTGACAAGAGTTGTCTACTTATATATTTATATATCGTTTGTCGTGCACACACAAGGCTATATACATTTAAAATGGGATCTTTATTCTCACTAGCAAATCTTTAATTATATGTTGCCAAACTATATAAGTGAGGGTAATATAGTTTGAAAAAAAATAGTGAGAAATACCAATTTTAAATAAGACCTAATTTATTTTGGTATATAAAACTTAATAAAATCAATGGTTGCTAAAATGTTATTTTTTTAACATACAAAAATTTAAAAAATATCGAAATCACTAATTTCACTGCGTAACATACTTGATGCTAGCAAACTAACCGGGTTAAGACGAGATGGAATATGTAATAATATTTTATTTATGGCTCGCGAAGTTTTTGCTTGCGGACTTAAAACCCTAAGGGTTAGGAAAAGTGGAATTAAATGATTAAATAATTTTGTGTAATAATAAATGATTATTATACAAAATAAATATGCGTATAATACTAATTATTATACAAGTATAATACGAGGAGGATACGAGAATTAATACGACGTATAATACGAATTTTATACGAAGTAAAATGGATTTAATTTGAATTAAATCTAATACTTAAACTCGTGGGTCGAACCGACGGGTAAACGGGTAGTTTAAACCCATGGGGCAACCCATGACCTAAGAGACATGGGAGAGCACATGGAGGCAATGTGCTAGCACATGCTAGCACATGCGAGGACATGATTTGGGATGTGGGAGACATAGGTTGCACATGGGCTCAAACTTGGGCACAAAGAAAGGGTGAGGAGGTGGGAATAGTGAGGAGGTTGGGCCTAAAAGACCCTTAAGCCCTTGGTCTTGCCTTGCCTATAAATAAGAGGGCTTGGCCCTTCATTTTGTTCCTTGTTTGAAATCCCACCAATATTAGAGAGAAAGAAGAAGGGAAAAGGAGGAAGAACTTGGATATGCAACCAAGAAGCAAAGAGAAGTTAGCTTAAGACTTTGTCAAGAACACAAAGTCTAAGAGTGCAAAAACACTTATAAGGTATAAGTGTTAACTTTGATTTTTCATCTTTTCTTTCATTCTTAGATTGATAGAGAAGTGAAAATGGATAGAGCATGAATTGTAGGAAGTAAAAAGATTGGTTTTAGTGGACTTTAAAACACTAAGAACCAAGAACAAGTAAAATCATAAGTAAATAATTAAGGAGTTAACAAATAAATGTGTTAAAACCTTGAATTGGTTAAGTTAAACCATAATGAAATGGTTAATGAACGAAAAGAGTGATAGAAGATGTTAATGGACGATTCGGATGAGTTATATGAACTCTCCGATGTTATAAGGGTGAATTATCAAACTTATAACGTTAGAATGCGAGAAAACGTAAAATCATAATCATAATATTGATTAAGAACGAAGAACGAACGAAGAACACGAAGAACGTAATGAACAAAACCATTAAAACTTAGATGTTTAATATGGTTAGAATCGTAGATGAACAACCAATGGATTGATTCCATTTGGTTTGACGTAAAAATATCAAGTAATGAAGATTCAGCGAAAGCTTACGTGATTAGACATTAAGCATCGAAATCGTAAAATTTCCCGGAATGAAAGTCAAAAGTCGTCGTGTAATTCAAAAACGATGGTTTTCAATTGCAACACGTGTAATTATGTAAACAAGACTTGCGAGAGCAAGAACGAACGAGTTCAGAGTTAAAACGAAGAAACGAGTGTTGAACGTTCACGAACGTTTAACGAAAACGTAAAAATGGACGAAACGGTCAATTTTTTGTCAACGGATTCGAGAACGAATTCTGACTTGATAGGATGGTAGAGCATGTAATTTGTGAACTTTTGGCTTTGGAACGAACCAATTTCTAGTTATAACGATCACGTTACGGACTAGGGAATTTCAGAATTTTCAAAGACTTAGAAATTTTTCTGAGATGCAGGGATGGCGCCGCAGCGCCACCTAATAGGCTTAAAGCGGCGCCACAGCGCCACTACGGGGAGAAATCTCTGGAGGGGTAGCGCTGCAGCGCCACTCCAAGAGTAAAATCTGGCGCCGCAGCGCCAGCACGTCAGAAAATTCTGACATTTCTAGTAAGTACTTAACCTTTTTCAAATCAATTAAAGGGCTAGCAAGTGATGTAATGTAAGCTTTAAACAAAATGTTTAATCAAGGTTTATGAAAATTAAACGTTGAACAAACATAATTGAACTTAAGCTTGGGAACATTAACCAAAGTTCAAGTGAAGAACAAGTTAAGATCTCGTCGATCATCATACTTAGTGATAATTGATGAGAGTTCGAGTGAACATAGAATTCACTTAATGTAACACTTAAACAAGTGATTTAAACCTTAAGTAAAGGTTGAATGAGATTAAGAGACGAGTAATGTGAACGCAGGATACGTGAACGTTTCTCATGAATAGTATCGGCGTTGAGTGAACGTTCTAAGTATACATTGATTGTATAACTTAGACGTTACTGAATGTTAACATGTGATTGGTAATAAGCCGTAATGAACGGTAATAAGAGAATGAAGAACGTATATTGTGAAAAGCCGAGTTAATGTTAATAACTTGGATAAACGTTCAGAGTCGTATGGACCGGACGTGGTAAGGGAATGTAATGAAATAATAGGAGTAATGAAGTAAAGATTGGTCGCGTAAACTTAGTTAACAAGATTGTGAACCATAAGAAGTAAAGTGAAGATAAGCT
Organism: Panax stipuleanatus; assembly: GCA_020205555.1. NCBI lineage: Eukaryota > Viridiplantae > Streptophyta > Magnoliopsida > Apiales > Araliaceae > Panax > Panax stipuleanatus. The sequence goes on along the minus strand of CM035117.1, from coordinate 49,051,358 downwards.
AATGCTTAAGTCATGAATGTGACTAATGAATATGTGTTTCCTATATGCTTTATAGGAAATGTGATGAATGATAAGGCGTATGCAGTACGCATCGCTAAGGCAAGTTTCTAATTTTGCTCAAGTTTTACTTGATGCAAGTTCCTAACTTCATTCATTTTTATATGAATGCTAGTTTCTTAACTTCCTCAGATGTTAAACATGAGGAAGTATTTCGTATGTGCAAATGTGCAATATTTGTACAAGGTGTTGATATGAATTAGGCCTTGTGCCACAATGTTAACACTCGGTGTTTATGTGAAATGAACTGTTCTATGATTGAACTGCTAAGTTCGAAAGAGTTCGGTTTATTCATAAACCGTACTTATTAAGTCTGTGCTAATAATTCTAGCCGGACAGAATGTATATGAATGAATAGAAAATGAAAGTATATGCGATGTATGTTGTAAAATGATAGGAATCAGAACGTATTCCTATTGTTCGAGCTGCTTCGTAACCATTGTTCGATTATTGAAGACTTAAAAGAACTTTGATTCTTGCTTTGGTTGTTTACTTAACTGCTATGACTTGTTGAGCAATTGAATGCTCACACTTGCTTGAAATAAAAACATTTTCAGCGAACGACGGTAGTATATGTTAAAGGACAAGATGAAGATCATGATGATCGATGTCCTGCTACGGTAAGATGCTATGGTCGCGAGTACCATTAGCATCACAAGATGAAGAACTGTTCATGTGATGAACACATGTGAAGATCAAGTCGAGACTTGAAGAATAGTTAGGTTAAAACTATTCTATAGATGCGGTGACTAGTTAAGTTACGATTGTAATGTGATAAGAATAATGTAATTACCATTATTTTTAATGAAGGAACGTTTTGAGGTAATAGGACCTGGGAATGTGTGAATATATCATGTATCTTCAGGATATAATAATATATGTATGAAATGGGAAGTATCGTAATGCACGGAGATTTGACAAGAAAAATAGGTCGGATTTCGGGGCGTCACAGTTGGTAATTTGCAAAATGGACTTTATATACTTGACTTGCATGAAAATATACTTCAAATAGAACAAACTAAGAAAAGGAAAAGAGATGATGTTAATTATACCTATATGTGGCACTGTAGACTCGGCCATATCAATGAAACAAGATTATCCAAGTTGCATAAGGATGGGCTCTTAGAGCTATCCGATTATGAATCATATCCAACTTGTGAATCTTGTCTCATTGGTAAAATGACTAAATCTCCCTTTAGTGGAAAAGGAGAAAGAGTTATAGAGTTGTTAGCGTTGGTTCACACAGACGTTTGTGGACCTATGACAACAAATGCACATGGAGGGTATTTTTATTTTATTACTTTCACTGATGATCACTCAAGATATGGATATATGTATTTAATGAAATACAAATCTGAATCATTTGAAAAGTTCAAAGAGTTCAGAAGTGAAGTTGAGAAACAAATTGGCAAAAGTATCAAGATTCTTCGATCATAGCGAGGTGGTGAATACTTAAGCGATGAGTTTCTCAATTGTCTCAAAGAAAATGGTATAATCTCCCAATGGACTCCACCAGGTACACCACGGTTAAATGGAGTATCTGAAAGGAGAAATCGAACATTGTTGAACATGGTTTGTTCCATGATGAGTTTTACCGATCTTCCACTATCATTCTGTGGTTATACCCTAGAAGCGGCTGCATATCTACTAAATAAGGTCCCCTCGAATTCCGTCCCCAAGACTTCATATAAAATGCGGACAGGGAGGAAATCTGGTCTTAAGCATGTTAAGAGTTGGGGATGTCCAGCTTATGTGACAAGATTTCAAAATAATAAGCTTGGGACAAGATCTGATAAGTTCACGTTTGTAGGATATCCTAACGAAAGTTTGGGATACTATTTCTACAATCCTATTGAGAAAAAGGTGTATGTTGCGAAACACGATGCCTTCTTGGAAGAGGAGTTTATCCTTGAAGGGGCTAGTGGGAGGAAAAAAAGATCTTGAAGAAATTCAAGAACCACAAAACACTACAGATCAATTGGATGAACCTGTCCAAGTAGAACACCTACTGTACAACACCTTACTCGTAAATCTTGAAGAGTACCAAAGATACCTGAAAGGTATGGATTCTTCATAGAGGATGACGATGAGGTACACGTCATGAATGATGATGAACCATTGAATTACGAACAGGCTATGAGTAATTAAGACTTAGAGAAATGGTAGATGACCATAAAATCTAAAATGGATCTTTGAAGTAATGCACAAGACCAGTTGGATTTTATTTGCGATTGCAGCTTATTATTACTAGATCTGGCAAAATGGACGTGGAGACACCCTTCCTCAAATATAAATTATTAGAGGAGAATGTATGTATGATTCAGCCAGATGGATTTGTTTCAATGGTTGAAGCAATTTATGTATATGAGCTATAACAATCCTTTTATGGATTGAAGCAAACTTCTCGTAGATGGAAAATTTATTTTGATGAAACAATCAAAGAGTTTGATTTTATCAAAAACGAGGATGAACCATGTGTGTACAAAAAGGTTAGTGGGAGCGATGTTTCATTCCTTGTATTATATGTTGATGATATATTACTAATAGGGAATAACATTCTTATGCTACAATCGATCAAAATAAAGTTGTCTAAACATTCCTCCATGAATGATTTGGGTAGAACATCCTACATTGGGGATATAAATCTGTATAAATAAATTTAAAAGGATGTTCGGCTTAACCTAAGGAACGTATATTCATTAGATTCTAAAGGCGTTTAGCATGGCAAACTCCAAAAGGTGTCTCATGATGATGAGCCATGGAGTGTATCTCTCTAAAATTATCCTCAACAAAAGAGAGATCGCATGAGTTACTATCATGTATGCAATAAAATATACGAGACTTGATGTTGATCAGTCATATTCTGGAGAAGATCACTGTAAGACAGTGATAAATATCTTAAAGTACTTAACTGACACTAAAGATGTCATCATGACACATGATGGGTCTGAATTAAACTAGAGGACTAAACAGACTCAAGTTCTCAGACTGACCAAGACGACATCAAATCCGTTTTAGGGTAAGTCGTTACTTTGAAAGGTGGTGCAGTGAATTGGAAAGGTTCCAAACAGCAAAAGGTTACTGGTTTAGTGACAAAGACAAAGTATATAACTGTAAGTGAAGCTGCAAGTTTATGTTTCGAATGAAAAGTTCATTACAGAACTAGGAATAGTTTCTAAGTCTCATCTTTAATCCAAACATGTGTTGCAGAACTTTGATTAAAGAAATTATTGAAAGAAGAGACGTAACCTTGGAGCGTGTAGACTCTCAAGACAACATTGCAGATCCATTTACTAAACCTTTAACATAACAGCAGTTCGATCGTCACTTAAAGAAGATGGGTATGAGATACCATGGCGATTGACTTTAGTGAAAGTGGGAGATTGAAAGTAGTATGCATCCAAGCCAATCATGTATGATGATAAAGCATATACTTTGGAGACGATCTTATTTATTTATTAATAAAAGTATTCATTTATTAAAGGTATTTAATTATCTACATGATGTTATTTTTATAATATGTAAATAACCCATAGTTTTAAGCAATACTTTTAGAATCATGATGTTGATCATGCTAATGAGATCTAAATTCTTAGAAAGATTAAAACTAGAATAGTTCCTAATCGTTGGATTACTAAATAGGGGATTATTAAATCCGGATAGATTGGTACATATGTTAGTTGCTCATTGGATGAGGATGATTGATCTCATGATCATTTGTATGGACACTAAAGCAAGTTTATAGGTGCTTATTGGAGAATAAGTTCACTGAACGTGACTCGCTATGGAATACCTAATGGAGTTTTACTTGTCTGTCAATAGGAATTCCTAATGTGATAGTAGTACAAGTGATCTTTGGACTTAAGATCATCATAGTATCTTGTATGTAATGAATTATACTTTGACTTATTTCTTAAAAACTATTAGGGTATATCAAAGGGTATGCTTGGGTATAATGAGTTACATATAGAGATAATGAATGATCAATAAAAAATCTACTACTTCTAGTAAAAGAAGATATATATTCTATGTCATTCGTTAAATGACAACCCAGTAGTCCTTGGTCAAGGCAGAATAAAATTAGAAAGAAGTTTCTAATTTGCATTATTTGGAGTTGTGCATTATTTAATTGAAATACATATAATTAAATAAAATAAGACATAACAGTAATTTCATGTATTATATTAATTGGGACATTGTATGGTGGAAGGATTGAATTGTGCGGTAACTATTTACTCACAGGTTCTTTTATGATTAATGTTTAAATCTATATTATTTGGAAAGTCGTTGATCGATAGGGAGACTTATCCCTATTGTAGAATAAGTATTATTTATTTAAATAGATTATTAGTTTAATTTATTTATTTAAATAAGATTAAAATTGTTCTAATTGATTTATTCACAACCGGTTTAATATTAAAAACCTAAAAGGTCACACCATAAAATGGAGAATAATTATTTAAGAAGGTAATCCCATAATCGTAATAATGCATTAAGTGTAATTAATTTAATCTATGGTGATAGAATAAATTAAATAGCTTAATATTTATTATTTAATAATTTGGAAATTATTTATTATTTTGGAAATGTTAAATATAAATTAATAAGAGGGGTCTCATTAATATTATTGCAATTATTATTATTTTAATTTCTAAAGGAGTTTAAGAATTAATTTAATATTATTACTCTCATTTATTCCTAATAAAATTAAGAGACAAATTAATTAAATGAATTTAATTAAATATTTCCAATGTGGTGGAAGGCTTAAATTAATTAAAGGAGTTTAATTAATTAAATGAAACCCCATGTCTAATAGGATTAGAAGGGTTGACCAGTATCTATATAAGAGGAGTTTTATAATAGATATCTGATGATGCAATTCCAATTGTTGGAGAGTACTCATTTTCTATAGAGGATAGAAAACTAGGGTTTAGTCAACCACCCTCCTTCTTGATAATTCCTATTACTTGGTGGATCACCTCTAGAGGCCAAACACTTGGGTGGCTAACATTGATCAAAGAAAGGAATCTAATCCAAAAAATCAAGGAGACCACGAAGAACAAGGAGTTGAACTTGTACCTGTGGAAGCTTCGTTCTACAAGGGTATGATTCTATAACTTCTTATTTATCGTTTTAAATTAATAATTTGCATAAAAAATGATCCGGGTAATGGTTTTGTAGAAATTTTTTAAACTCTGATATACCATGCTTCCAAAAAATTTTGCAATTTGATTGCGTCATGATTTCGTACAAACCCAACAAATATTTGATCTTGCAGTCACTCCCGGACACCTTCTCACAATTTGTTGTGAATTTCCAAATGAATAAGTTGGACGTCAGCTTGACTGAGTTACTTAACATGTTGAAAACTGCTGAAGGTCACTTCCCATCCAAGCGGGACCATGTCTTAATGGTATATGATTCTTCCAAGAAAAGGAAAAGGCCCTAGGTATCTTCTGAAAAGAAGAAAAGCAAGAAGGCTAAGGGCAAGGCTAAGAAAAAGGACAAAAAGAAACCTGATCCTGATAGAAAAAGAATATGCTTCTATTACAACAGGTCGGGACACTAGAAAAGGAAATGTGGTAAGTACCTTGCGGAACAAATGCAAAAGAAGCTTAGAGAAGCTTTAGGTTTGTTTATGATTAAATTAATTTTTCTCAAAGTAAATATTCTACTTGGGTATTGAATACCAGATGTAGTTCTCACATATGTAATACTATGCAGGGACTAGTCAGAACTAGAAAGCTGAACAAGGATGAAGTCGTCCCTCGAGTGGGAAATGGAGCAAAGGTTACTGCATTAGCTATGGGAACTTATTGTTTAGCACTACCTTCTGGCAAGTCCATTTATTTAAATAATTATTATTATGTTCCAATACTTATTAGAAACATTATTTCAATTTCTGTATTGTATATGAAAGGATTTGATATTATAATTAAGAACAATAGTTATTCAATTTATAATAAGAATATTTTATATTGTGTTAGTAATTTATTAAATGGACAATATGTGATTGACTTGAATGAAAATATACTTCAAATTAAACAAACTAATAAAAGGAAAAGAGACGATTTTAATTATACTTTTATGTGGTACTGTAGACTCGGTCATATCAATGAAACAAGATTATCCAAGTTGCACAAGGATGGGCTCTTAGAGCTATCTGATTATGAATCATATCTAACTTGTGAATCTTGTCTCATTGGTAAAATGATTAAATCACCTTTTAGTGGAAAAAGAGAAAGAGTTACAGAGTTGTTAGCGTTGGTACACACAAATGTATGTGGATCTATGACAACGAATGCACGAGGAGGGTATTCTTATTTCATTACTTTCACTGATGATCACTCAAGATATGGATATATGTATTTAATGAAATACAAATACAAATCGTTTGAAAAGTTCAAAGAATTTAGAAGTGAAGTAGAGAAACAAACCGATAAAATATTAAGATTCTTCGATCGGATCGAGGAGGAAAATACTTAAGCAGTGAGTTTCTCAATTGTCTCAAAGAAAAAAGTTTAATCTCACAATGGACTCCACCAGGAACACCACAGTTGAATGTGTTGGGAATTGCATATTCAAATTTAATGTTGCAAGTAAATAAATATGCATGTATTATTCAAGTTGTAAAGTCCTTATTAGATCATATGTACAAGGATTTAGATTGAAGATCAAAATTGTTAAGTTGATCTGAGCTAAATGATTATCATTTTGTAAATAAATGTATAAAAGAAAGATCAAGCTTGTTAAGTTGATCTCTTGAAATGTAATAGATAGGCCTATACAGATTCGTAGTTTTAATCGAAGAAACGTGAGGAAAAAGATAAGGTGACTATTTTCTATCTGCTGACAGCACCTTTTCAGGTGTTAGGTGAGAAAGCAGTCTGCATTGTCAGGCGAGTCAGACAGCAGTGCACCATATTCCCAGAAAGTCAACATCAAGTGCTCAGAACGTCTGGAACATTAAATGCTCAAACAGAAGCCTTTCAACCGGAAGATTTCAAAGGCTCTTATATAAGAAAAACAGATTGAAGATTTCAAACAAGCAAGCAAGAACGCACAAAGATCAAGAACACTAAAAGCCAAACTCTACAATCTAGAAAGAATAGCTTGCTTCACTACTCAGTTCTTTAGAACTTATGCTTAAAGACAACAGAGTAGCACACCAACGAACTAAACTCTCATTATAGTGTATTCCAAGTGTACTGGGCTTAAAGAGTTCTTAATGAACCAGAAGTGCCAAGTCTACTGGACTTGAAGAGTTCTTAGTGAACTAGAAGTTCCAAGGCTGCTGGTCTTAAAGGAATCTCAATGATTCAAAGTTGTATCGATATCCTTAGTGGATTTCCTACTCGTGGAGTAGAAGAGTGGATTAGGAGTCTTGAGTGCTCTAAACCACTTAAAACAACTGTGTCACTTACATTGTGTTATTCATTAACTACCATATCTGCCATAACTGCTAATCGAACTATAAACTTGTGTTATCTTAAGGGGAACAAACAAATCATATATTCCGCTATGGTTAATTAATTATTTAATTATCAAATCTGATAAGTTATTTTTGAAAAGCAAAAAGTTTTAAATTATCTATTCAACCCCCTTCTAGATAACTATTGTGCCTCCGGGAACTAACAACTGGTATCATAGTAGGTTCTCTTATCTAATGCCTAAAGAGCTCGTGTAAATCAATGGCACGCATTATGAGAGAGTCTAAGCTTGGTGGAGGCAGCAAGCCACCAATGTGCAACAAAGATAAATTTTCCAACTGAAAAGTTCGTATGCAAGCTTATATGGATTCAATAGATGACGATCTATTTAAAACTATTATGAGTGGGCCCTACATTCCAACAAAGCTTGAACCAACTCCCAAAGATCCAAACAGAATACAAATCAAGATCAAATCAGAGTGGACTGACAATGAGAGGAAAGATGTCCAACTGGACACGAAGGCCAATAACATTCTATTCCAGTCCTTAAAAGATGATCTGTTTGAGAACGTGGTCAACAGTAAAACTGCGAAAGAAGTCTGGGAAGCATTGCTCATCATGCATGAAGGAACTGAAGAAGTTAGAGAGAACAAGAAATCTCTTCTAACTCAACAGTATGAGATGTTCACTCATGTACCAGAAGAGAACATCACTTCCACTTATGAAAGATTCAATATACTGCTTAACTCTCTTCGAGCCTTTGGAAAAATTTATCCAAATAAAGATCTTATCATCAAGTTCATGAGGTCTTTACCAAGCAAGTGGGATGCAAAAACCATTGCCATCAGAGAATCAAAGAACCTCCATGAGATGACAGTACATCAACTTTATGGCAACCTTCTCACCTATGAACTGGAGCTGACTCAACGAGCAGAAACTCTATCAGAAGTAAGAAAGAAGGACAAAATATTTGCTCTCAAGGCAACATAAGCCACCTCCAAAGCTCGAGCTGAATATGAATCTCACTCTGAAGAAGATGATGATGAAGATATTGTAATACTGGTCAGAAGACTCAAAAGGTTCATGCGTAAAGGTAGAAGAAGCAGACCTAAGAGATTCAACAGTAGCAGCAGTCAGGAGAAGATCAATAACTTATGCTACAACTGCAAGCAATCAGGCCACTTCATTGCAAGCTGCAACAAACCTCTTAAAGAAAAGCTGAAGAGGAAAATAAATCCAAAGAAGGAGTTCAAAGGCTACAAGAGGTTTCAAAAGAAAGACAAGGGTCTTGTAGCTGGAGGATCGTGGAGTGACTCAGACAACGACACAAACTTTGAGTCAGTAGATGAAGAACCTCAAGTAGCCAATCTATGTCTGATGGCCAAAGAAGTAAAAGACAAGAAGAGCACTGACCATCATGAAGTAAGTATTGATGATGTATTTGATTTCAACTCTCCTGATATAGATATTGATGATTTAAGAACTGCATTGCATGATATAACTTCTGATCTTCATCAATACATGAAATGGTCAGAGTTCTGTCAAAAGATTATTCTCTTCTTCAAAAAGAGAAAGAGAAAGTTCAAGTAGAACTGGAGACAGCTCTACTCAGTACTTCCTCTTTCTCTATGATCTTGAAGCTAAAAATAAAATCTTAAGACAGACCAATGAACACAGTGCACAAAGAGAGTTAAATCTAACTTCTAAGATTGAAGAGCTAGAAATGACAATCTTAATGTGGAACATGTAATAACCGTGAATTTTATGAATAATATTAATATTGATATTAATAAACATGTGAATATTTTTTTCAATATAAACGTTTATGAAGCTTGAGATGAGTAACTCGATTAGATTAAATTGAAATTATGATAATTGAGAAATGTGGAGAAATGATGATAAGCTCATGAAAAGCCTTGTGTGGCACGATGATGGAATTTACGATGATCTAATTAAATTAAAGAATGAATGAATTAATAAGTAAAGGATTAATTGATATTATATTGTTAATTAATTATTATTATGAGTAAGAGCATATTAATGAATAAATAAATAATTAATATAATAGATTAATGTTTATTTAATTAATTGCTATGTACAATAGTGTGTAATGATTAATCATATGTTATATAGTACCTACATCTATTTAATGTAAATAAGGTGTGACATTGCAAGGTAACTATATAATATAGAAAACTATATGGTAAAATTAAATGAATCATATAAATTACATAAATGGGCCTATGTGACAACATGTTATGTGTGGATACATTAAATGTGTACTTTAATGAGAAGAATTAAATTAGAAGAAATAAATGATTATTATTTAATAATTATTTCAATAAGTAAGTATAATTGAAATAATAAAGTTTTATGATAATGTAGAATGATAGTACTCAACTAAATTATATTTTGGTATTATCAAATATACATGGATTATATAATGATGTATATATATACCCCAACTTATTACAATGTTTCCTCATTAAAGCTATATTATAACTTAAAAAGAAAATAAAACCTAGGTATGCATATATACATTGTGTAGGGACATATATATATATATATATATATATATATATGGAGACCTAAGTAATATGCCGGCATTTTGTTTCTAAGTTGTTGAGTGTTATGAAATATCCCATATTGAGTGTCATTTTCTCTCTTTCACGTGTATAGGCCAATGGCCTATCCCCTTCATTTCTCAATCTCAGCATTCTAGCTTCAATCAAATGATGAAGAATGGGAGTTGGTTGATGGGGGTAGATGGCAACTATTCCACTAACTCCTCTCAATCCATTGGCTTCTTCTTCCTCTTCTTGGTTTGATTCAATGTGTAAAAGCTTGGCATGCATATTGAATCCTCTATAAATTGAAGCTTCCCTCTCCATTTTCATGTTACTGAGTTTTCTTTCAAGTTGATATAAAGAGTGAGAATATTGAATTGAGTGAGCAACCTAAGATTGAGAGCAAGTTTAGTCAAATTCAAGCTTCAAGAGGTATAACTACTATCCTACATTCTTGATTTCAAGCTTGACAAATATCTAGAATTTCATGAATTCATTGATAATTGAATTGTGAATTGACATATATATGAGTTATATAAGTTTATATACATGTTATAGATACTGTAGACACTCAAAATTTTGTTTTCTTATTACTAACACTGCAGGAGGGCAAAGCCGTCTTTTCAACTCAACCCTGGTCCTGATATCGGGCCTCCAATCCAAACTCGGCCAACAATGCCGGTCCTTCAGCCTAAATTCGATCCCCAATATCGGTAAACCTAAATCTGATCCCCAATGTCGGTCAGCTCCAGTCAAATCTGATCACCAATATCGGTACTCCAGCCAACTCCGATCATTAATCGGATCGTTAATCCAGCTCCGATCGATAATCGAACCGTTCATCTAACTCCGATCATCAATCGGACCGTCTATCCAACTCCGATCGTCAGTCGGACCGTCAGATCATCCCCGATCTCAATATCGGGACAGCGGCTCAAACTCGATCACCAATATCGGGACAACCACAACACCGATCAACCATATCGGGATGTCAACGCAGCCCCAACAGCAACCCGGGAGATACAAATCAGCCCCGACGGCAACCTAGGAAGTACAGATCAGCCCCGACATCAGCCCGGGAAGTCAGGTCGACTTTAGACATACACCTGAAGTATCACAACAACTCCAGAAGAAAACTTGGAACAATCTCGTTAGCCATAGAGGCAACACTGGGGACAAACAGACTCGAATGGGATCCAAGTCTTGGAAACAGCTCCCAGAAGTCAACCAGAGGCTATGCCGACACCAAGGGCAACCCCGGGAGGGGTAAAATGGTCATTTTACCAACTCTCAGCTGATTCAATCAAAATCAAGCTGAATTGATGCCACCAAGGTCAGAAAGAATCACAACGATGTTCCCGTTAAAAATAGCATCAGACGGCTCGATAGACAAACTATGGGGAAACGAAGACCCGGTCATGAACCCACCTTTGTAGACTTAAAAATGGTTAAATCCTATGTCATTGCAACACTCTCGATGAGGGCTTTCCGAAAAGCTATAGCATGCCCCAAACGGACGCTCCGATCAAAAGTTATGAAGTTTCAAACCTGACATCGCGTCACCCAGCATGCACGCACCTCGAGACGACGAAGCCGGGCATGTGGTCCCCTCCTTGGGGAGCCGCACCTCTACCTACGGTAGCATTAGGTAGGGCTAAGGCTCCCTGGCCTATAAATAAACGTGCCCCCCGTTCATTTTCAGGAATTCCAAAACGCAGCGAAGCTCTGCCCGTCTGATTTTTCGACTTTTACACCTCTTCCAAACCCAAATATTTTTACTCCAACACGTAGACAAACCGATTTACTACCACATATCAAAAAAACTATCGGTAGATTTGGACGTTTAAAGCCTACGATTTGGCAAAAAGCCCGTATTGCAGTCCATTGTAAGTATTTTTACGATCAGAAAGTCAATACTACTACTTTGCACTGTTTTCTACTTGCACACGAAGTTTCATCTTCTAAATATGCCCGAAACTTAGTTTCGTGGCCGTTTTCGTCAAAATTTGGTACATTTTTGTACATAAACGCAGTTTTTTGCATTTCTACAACTCGAATTGACGATCCGTCAGCTCCAGCAGCTTCAATACACTAGCACACACATTTTTGGCAACTCCGCCGGACTGGGTTGTCTTCCCAGTCCGGGTATGGCCCTTTTTTTGTATATATTTAACTGCAAATGGACTAACATTTTAATTCTGTCAAGCCCGGATGTCAAATCCGTGGTAGTTTATGTGACACCCCCAAATCCAGGTACTTCGTTTCCACAAGATTTAGTGTTCACTATCTATATAAAATATACATCTACCCAATAATAAAGAATTGCAAAGTAAAGTACAACCTTAATAAATACTTAATAAAATCTTCCTTGAAAAAGGATTATAACTTGTCCAAAATAAAATCCCAGGGTTATCTAAACCCTGACATCAATCAAATAAGTGCAGAAATAAAACATCATCAACTAAGTCTTGTTACAATTAAAATTGAAGACAACAAGTCTTCACTTGCTCATCTTTCCTTTCCCTTTACTTGTTGACGGTATGTCAACATTCTTGGCTTTAACTGCAAGGGGTTATAAAATACGCAAGAGTAAGCAAACAAAAGCTCACTTGAAATGTACAATGATCTGCAATGATTAATTAACTTCAAAAGAATTTGAATAACTTTTCTTTCGTCAAAATAAAAAGTGGAATAATAATTCTTTCATCATATTTAGAACTCGAATATAGAATTTATCTGAGGGTCATACGACCTTGAACTATGTCCTAGGTTATAAATATTTCTATTTAAACCTTTAACAGTCGTTGAGACTATGGACCTTTAACTCGTACTTAGGGGGATCAGCCCTTCGTACCATGTATTATGCACAAACATTCAACGCTTTCACGTAGTAACCTCTCCTAATAAATAGGGTTGTTTATCTCAGTATTTGAATATAAGTCCGCACCAAAGAAAGGTTGGTTTGGATAAATAAAGAAAATTTGGAGTTTCAACTATCATTAACTAAGGAGTAGTTGAATCGACTCATAATACTTTAACAGTTCGATAATATAAGAATTATGAACCAAATGTAAGATACAACAATATGTTTCATGATAACTAGGCATGCTTTGGAAATAACTTAAAGCATTCGATAAATCAAGTAGATCTTGCTTGAACAACTAAGTCAGGATCACATTACTTAAATAATACATCAATACTTATGCTTTACGAATATTTGAATACAGTATAACTTGTATAATACATAACAAGTTAAGAAACAAAAATGGACTTTCATGATATATTGAGCAATGGTTAGAGAACTTGCACAATAAAAAGATACAATGATAAAGCTTACATAGTGTACAAGAATGGTTTAGAAAGCTTGCAAAATATAAATAACAAGTTTAGAGATAGGAAACTTGCGTAACGTAAAAGAATAAGAATTAGAAAACTTGCTCAAGTAAAAGATAAGGAGTAGAGAACTTGCCTCAAACGCAAGCTACACTTTAATAATTACAATCACTTTCATAATTACCCTACACATTACAGTACATTTAAAATGTCTATTAGTACTTAACTATAACGTTTAAACCGTTGAACTTTATACTCAAGTCCAACTCACAACGTTGTTTGCAACATAGGTTGCTAACTAGCCACAAACGTGAGTCTATACTCACGACATACATTTCATAATTTTATAACGCTTTAAATCATTATGTGTACCTTATGAAAGTAATACACCCATACACATGTAATACATTCATATAAGATTTCAAGTTATCTTAAACACATCAAAAGTAGGTTATCTCATTACCTATTACACTTAACAAGTCATGAAAATAAGTTGGCTAAACAAACGCGGCATGAAAACTCAACGAAGCAAACCACATTTCCCGGACAATATGGTCCCCCGCTGGGGCGGGTCCTCCATGGGTTAAAGCCCCACTGGGGTGGGGCCCACTGCTGTGGGAACCCCCCCCCCCCCCAGCTCGCGAACGGCAGAGAAATAAGCCAATTTGGCTTATTTCTCCACACCAAAGTCCGATTTTTCTCAACATGATGAACATGAAACTTGATAACAACAAAATTTTGGACTCTTTAACATGATTATAACATATAAAATCCTTACAACACATAATCAAAACCAAGTTTTCATGATTTTTGAAGAAAACTACAATATCAAGCGTTCTTGACAAAAATTGCTATTACGAATTCGTTTTTCAATCAATTCATGTAATTCCAATTGCAATAATTCTAATTCTTAACATATTAACATAACCCATGATCAATTTAAACAATAATCTATAATTAAACACCAATTTGATAATTTTAAAGGCTATTCTTTCAAAATTAGTTTAAGTAAATCATTATGAAGATAATTTCTTCTTGTTTATCGAAATTACATGGATTGAATTGTTAAAACAACCATATAACTCATATAATAACATCAATATATATATATATACATCACACATAGACATCATGATCACATAATTTACATAAAAGGCTTTTAAAGAGAAGTTCTTTTATAAAGAAGCATGGAATATGTAAAACACAAAATAGAGAAGATTTAAGCATGGAGATTATACCCTTTTCTAGCTTGGATAGTAGAAGAGATGGAGATGATGATGGTTTATTGTTCTTCTCTTGCTTTCTCAAAGCTTCTTCTTCTCTCTCTTCTTCTTCTTCTTCTTCTTCTTCTTTTCTGAGTATTCTCTTTAACTCTCTCTGTTTTCTTTCTTTTTTTGTTTTCTAAAACTAATGTATCTTTTGTATAACATATATATCTGATATACATATATTATACATATAACTATATAAAATATATAACTCCTATATATTAATTATATACATTAACTACTAATTAATATATAGGTTACAAGAATTTGAAAAGTCTAAGGCCATGTTTGGCAAAACAAGATTATTATAAAAACAAATTCTTTTATTAACTAAGGCCATGTTTGGTAAAACAAGTTTAAAACAAAAGTAAGGCCTTGTTTTGGTAAAATCAATTAAAACTCCTTTTCAATTCTTGTAATAAACCTTTAATCCATAGATTAAATGATACACTTATTTAATTAAATTGCAACATTCTAATTTAATTAAATATAAACTAAAATTCATTAATTAATTAAAAATGCACATAATACTCAATTGTCACACTTGCAATTCTCTTATTAAACATAATTCATGTAACAATTAGTAATTTACTATACACACTTAGCACATAATATTATTCTAATTTAATTATTCTTATTTAAATTAGAATTATGCAACACCATTTCTTTCATATCAATTTAATAAATTCTATTGCACTTAATTAAATTATCCACAACAATCACACACTTTATAAATTACATAATTTATTTATTTAGCTCAATAAATAAATTCAATAAAATATTTATTTAATTCAATAAATATTTATGATTAATATATGAAAATCTCATTCGTTACAATCTTCTCTTCTTAAAAGGATTCTGTCCCCAGAATCACCACATAAAAAAATCTCATCTATTACATTCTTCCCCCCTTAAAAGGATTCTGTCCCCAGAATCGATATATAAGGGGTTACACAAATAATTAAGCAAATAATTGAGGATACGCTTTCCTCATTACATCTTTGAGTTCCCACATGGCTTCTTCAGCACTGTGGTTCCTCCAGATTGCCTTAACAGAAGGTATCACTTTATTCCTAAGTACTTGTTCCTTCCTATCAACTATTTGAATAGGAATCTCTTCATAAGTTAAGCCTTTATCAAACTGTAAAGGCTCTTATTCTATTACATGTTTATAGTCGTGTTTATACGGTCGTAATACGAAAATATGGAATACATTGTGTATATTGTCCAGCTCCGGAGGTAATGCCACCTCGTAAGCTACCTCACCCACCTTTCGTAGTACCTCAAAAGGTCCAATAAATCAGGGACTCAGCTTCCCCTTCTTGCCAAATCTAGTCCTCCCCTTTCCAGGGAGATACCTTTAGGAAAACGAAGCTTCCTGGTAAGAATTCTCGATTCTGCCGATGTTAATCGGCATATTTCTTTTGTCTGTCTTGAGCCGCAACCTGTCTCGTTCTGATCAGCTGCACGATTTCGATAGTTTGTTGTACCAGTTCCGGTCCCAATAGTTAAAGTTCATAGACTTCATCCCAGCACAAAGGCGTTCGGCACTTTCTGCCGTATAGCGCTTCGTAAGGCGGCTTACCAATACTCGCGTGGTAACTATTATTGTAGACGAACTCCACCAACGGTATATGATCATCCCAGCTTCCCTTGAAGTCCATTACGTAAGCTCTCAGCATATCCTCAAGCATCTGAATCCTTCTCTCGCTCTGGACGTCGGTCTGAGGATGGTATGCTGTACTCATTCGCAATTGCGTTCCCAGACACTCTTGCAAACGCTTCCAAAAATTCGACGTAAAATGCAGATATCTGTGGGACACAATCGACACCGGAACACAGTGTTGAGAAATAACCTCCTTGACATACAGCTTCGCCAACTGTTCTAAGTTGTACTTAATCCTGATAGGTAGAAAGTGGGCTGACTTCGTCAGTCAATCCACAATCACCCATATCGCATCAAATCCTTTCTGAGTCGTTGGAAGACCAACCACGAAATCCATCGTGATGTGCTCCCACTTCCATTCTGGAATTTCCAATTATTGTTATAACCCACTAGGTCTTTGGTGTTCTGCTTTGACTTTCTGGCAAGTTAGACATTTTGCAACGCATTCAGCAACGTCCCTTTTTATATTCGGCCACCAAAAATAATTCCTGAGATCCTGGTACATTTTCGTGAATAGAATATCTCGAGCTATGAGATTCGCTCAAAATTTCGTCTTTGACTTCTAGTAGTGGCGGTACCTAGATTCTTCCTTTAAATCGTAGCAGACCTTCAGTATCGATCTTAAACTTGAACCCTTCCTCATCGGCTATTCTCTTCCGAATCTTCTCGCATTCTTCGTCGTGAAGTTGTGCTTCTTTCACATTGTCTACTTTAGTAGAACCAGTAGTTACTTGAAACAGCTTCTCATCTGACTCCTTCGAAAACTTCACTTCCAGCTTTAATCTAGCCATCTGTTCTATCAACTGATCCTGATCAGTTAACATGTTCAGCTTCTCCCGACCTTTTTTGCTCAAAGCGTCGGCGACGACGTTAGCTTTACCATGATGGTAAAGTATCTCGCAGTCATAGTCTTTGATCAGTTCCAACCATCTTCTCTGGCACATATAAAAATCTTCTGGGTAAAGATATACTTCAGACTCTTGTGATCCGTGTATATCTCACACTTTTCTCCATATAAGTAGTGTCTCCATATCTTTAGAGCAAACACTACTGCTGCCAATTCTAAATCATGGGTCGGATACCCCTTCTCATAATCCTTCAGCTGACGTGACGCATAGGCAATGACTTTGCCACTCTACATCAGCACACAGCCTAACCCTTTATGTGAGGCATCACTATATAACACAAAATTCCCCGTACTATCCGGCAAAGATAATACAGGCGCAGTACTCAACCTCTTCTTCAATTCCTAAACACTTTCCTCACACTTTTCCGTCCAAACAAGTTTAACTGTTTTACGAGTCAAATTCATCAACGGAGTCGCGATCTTGGAAAAATCCTGAATAAATCTCTGGTAATAACCCGCCAATCCCAAGAAACTCCTCACTTCCGATGGCGTTTTCGGCTGATCCCAATTCATTACCGCTTCAACCTTCGACGGATCTACCAAAATTTCATCCTTGTCGATCACGTGGCCAAGAAATTATACACGTTCTAACCAGAATTCTCACTTTAAAAATTTTGCATAAAGCTTCTCTCGCCTCAGCGATTCGAACGTTAGTCTCAAATGTTCGGTGTGTTATTCCTCAGTCTTGGAATAAACAAGAATGTCATCTATGAACACCACCATGAACTTATGCAGGAATGGCTTAAACACAATGTTCATTAAGTCCATAAATCCAGCTGGGGCATTCGTTAGACCAAATGACATCACTAAGAACTCGTAATGACTATACGGAGTCCTAAAAGCTGTCTTCGGTATATCTTCCCTTCTCACCTTCAATTGATGATACCCGCTTCTCAAATCAATTTTCGAGAATTATCTAGCACCCTTCAGTTGATCGAACAAGTCATCGATCCTAGGTAAAGGATACCTATTCTTGATCGTAACTTTGTTCAACTCCCTATAATCAATGCAAAGCCGCATTGATCCATCCTTCTTCTTCACGAATAAAACTGTCGCCCCCCCACGACGAAACACTCGGTTGAATATACTTCTTGTCCAGCAGTTCTTGCAGTTGAACCATCAGTTCCTTCATCTTGATCGAAGACATTCGGTACAGAGCTTTCGAAATCGGAGCAGTCCCCGGTACTAAGTCGATCATGAACTCTATCTCCCTATCTGGCGGAAGTCCTGGCAAATCGTCCGAAAACACGTCCACAAACTTCCTAACCACTGATATCTCTTCTAACTTCAGGCTCTCCTTACGCGCATCTACTATGTAGGCTAGATATCCCACACAGCCTTGCGTCAAAAGTTTCTTAGCTTGCATAACCGTCAGATAACTCGCTTGTCTAGGCAATTCACTACCATAAAACACTACCTTCAACGGAGTCGTAAGGTTTACCAACTTTTTATGACAGTGTTAAACAGCCAATCCATACCCATTATGACATCGAATTCCCCAAGTTCTATCGGAATCAAATCTATCCTTAACTTAATGTCCAATCTACAGTTCTTATAAACAAACCTAACTGGAATAACTTCCTCATTCGCAATCTCTATGTTTAAGGGGTAAACTAACTCCTCTATAGGTAAGTCTAGGGTCTTAGCAAAATCATCAGATATAAATGAACAAGTAGCACCCGAATCAAATAATACATATGTATTTATAGTATTGACCGGAATAATACCTGCCAGCATATCTTTTGACTGCACAACATTCTGCATCGTCATATTGAATATGCGGACAGTGGGTCAAACGGCTTGCAGTGGCAACGGTCCAGCGATAGTTAGAGTGTTGCCGCTACCATTTCCTCCATTCCTTGTTGACCCTGCCGCTGGCTTCTTCGGGAAATTACGAGCCATGTGATTCTTGGATCCACATGTGTAACAACCTCCTTTCTTTGGGTTTGGGCAATTTGGCACAATGTGGCTTTCCTGACCACAGTTGTAGCATACCCGTTTCCCTTTCATGCACACTCCAGTGAGAGTCTTCCCGCATGTAGCACATACTTCGAGTTTCCTCTTTTGCTGGCCTGCCTACTGATTCCCAGCAGAGGTGTTGTCGTTCCACTTTTTTTTTCTGATGGATAGCCCCGCTACCACCAGCCTTGTTCTCCATTTCGTTCTTCTTCTTCTCGGCCTGATTGAATTTAGTCACGACGTCACTCCCTCCTTCAGCGAGAATGGCATTCTCCAGTACAATTGCAAATGTGTTCAACTAGAACATGGAGACCTTACTGTAGAGCCAGGGTTTCAGTCCCCGCTCAAATCTCCTGGCCTTCCTAGCGTCTGTGCTAACCTGGTAAGTAGCGAACCTAGCCAACTCGTTAAACTTTGTGGCGTATTCCGACACCGTCATCCCTCCCTGCTTCAGCTCTAGAAACTGGACTTCCATCTGGTCCTGCGAACTAACAGGGAAGTACATTTCAAAGAACATCTCTTTGAAACACTCCCACGATATCACTCCTTCATCCTCTCTGGTCTTGTTGGCTTGCCACCAGAAACTAGCATCCGACTTCAACATGAAAGTCGTAAATGTCGTCTTCTGGTCTTCACCGACTCTAGCAACGTCGAAGACCTTCTCCATTTCCATTATCCACGTCTGGGCATCTATAGGGTTAGTCGATCCCTTGAACTCCGGCGGTCCTATTGCCTTAAACTCTTTAAACGTCGTGCCCTGCACTTGCGGCTGATTCGCAAGGGCTCCTGTCAGTAGGTTCACCAACTGTTGAACCGAGTTGGGATTCGTCCCATCGTTATTGTTGTTGTTCGTCGAACCCTTGGGGCTTTGACGTGTAGGTCTTCTTCTAGGAGGCATTTTATGTTAAGAAATATTATTATTAGCTCCTCTACTAAATTCTTAAGTATTCAAGTTCAACTCTAAACATTTAAATAACTCAGTTCGTATCTGAACATATAGCACATCAATAACTTCTTTTATTCATTACTCGTAGTTTTTGAAAATCATAGAATATATAGAATCTCTGCTATTTACATCATCTTTCCTAAACTGGAACAAGTTGCATGATTACATTATATTCTTATCCCATTCTTATCTCAAATTATGGGATTTACATTTATTTATTACATAAAGAAACACATAGTTTAAAAGCTCTAATGTCTAGGCATATTAAGACGTCGCACAGCCTCTCTGCGTTCTTCCTCCATCACCCGAAACGATGTCCTTCGGTCCACCACGTACCATGGTAAACCTTAGAACTGAGTTGGGTAATAGAAGACACAATCCTGGGCCCTATCTATGGCCGTATGAAATGCGTATTCTGTTTCCCTCAGCTTAGCCCTCTTGGCTTCAGCCTCGTCTTCAGCTCGATCGACTCGTTGAATAGCCCTCAAGCTTGTTTCCTCAACTCTGGCATGCTTCGTCAACTCCTCTTGGATGTCTTGCTTCAGAGTCGCTATCTCGGCTCATGCCTCGTCCCTATCATTCTCTACGTGGACTAGCTTCCACTGCATTTCTCCTAGCTCACTATCCATCTCTTCGATAGTCTCGTCCCGCTACTGGATGGTTTCTTTGAGCTCTCCGACTCGACCATGTAGCTCCACGTTACTATTGTAAACTGCTTTGTACATCTCAGAACTAGTAGAGTGAGGTGGGAATTTCTCCTCGGGATCCTCTTCCTCCTCTTCAGACTCTTCCTCGTCCTCTTCCTCTGGAATAGGTGTCAGCTCATGCTCCCGACTAGCTACGGTGATCACAGGAGATGGCTCTCTCCTAACCAGCTGTTCCCAGACAACATGGATGTCTCGGGGCTCCTCCTCTCTAGGCACCTGAGGTA
This sequence comes from Panax stipuleanatus, assembly GCA_020205555.1. Classification (NCBI taxonomy): domain Eukaryota; kingdom Viridiplantae; phylum Streptophyta; class Magnoliopsida; order Apiales; family Araliaceae; genus Panax; species Panax stipuleanatus. The sequence goes on along the minus strand of CM035117.1, from coordinate 49,030,294 downwards.
TATCCTCTCTAGCCTGACTGGACTCTTCAATGTTCGTCATCTTGACAAAAGAATTTTAAAGTTTATTATTACGTGATATCAAGTCGTTACTCTTCGGATACATATGTAATACCTGAGAATTTTCATTAATAAAGATTTATATCGATATTAATGAAAGTCGAATATTTATTTAAATATAAATATGTATGTATTATGAGATGAGTTAACTCAATTATATTAAATTGAATATATGTAATAATTGAGGAAAATATAGAATTTATGATAAGCTCGTTGAAATGTCTTGTGTGGCACGAGAATAGAAACGATGATGAGTTAATTAATTCGATGATGAAGGAATCATTAAGTGAACAATTAATCTATATTAATTGTTAATTGTTAAATTTCTATTACGAGAAATATAATAATAGTATGTTGATTTATTATCATTATAAATGATAGTATAATGATAAGTGAATTGTTTATATATATAATAAGATTTGTATTTATTAAACTGTTGAGGAATATGATAATTTATCGTATAATAATAATTGATAAGAATAAATTAATGAGGGATAGATTAATTAATATTATTGTTAATTAATCGATAAGATGAGTAGTTAATTATTATTGATTTATTTGACATTGTGAATAATAAAACAAACAAATAAGTTATTAATATAATGAGATTATATTAATTGCGTGTGCAATGTTATGAGCTATTGAACATATAATATATCGAAGCTACAATTATATTATATAGTGTAATGTGACGCATTAATGTGACTATACTATATATGTTATGACTAATTAAATAAGTATATGAATACGTCATGAGACTATGTGACAATATGAGTGTGTGGACATTAAATTAGTATCTCATGAATATATAGTAAACAATTGCTAATTGATGATTATTTCAATCTTTAATAAAATTGAATAATAAAGCTGGAATAATATAGTGAAGAGATAATACACAATTGAATTACATTCGGTGCTAACGAAATGTATATGGATTATATGTGCAAGTTGAATTACCTACATTGTAATGTTTCTCATTTAATGAAATTACCTTGTAACACCAATGCCTAAGTGTATATAATATATGGTAGGCATATATGTTATAACATTGTATTGTACAACACTTGCTAGATGGAATGCTGAGTTATTTTCTTTGTCCCAATGTGATAGTCACTCTCATTCTCCCTCACGTGAATAGCATTATGAGGCCTAAGCCTATATTCACAAAAACTCAGCAAACTTCCATAGCTCTCTAGCAAATCATCACAAGGGAGTGGCCTCAATAGTGAATCTCAACTGCCCACCACCAACTTCTCCTTAACCGTCAAACAATTCTACAATCTATTGGTTTGAATTGGTGGAAGTTAGCATTGTTTGGATACTAACTTCTCTATAAATATAGCCTCTTCTCCTTCAAATTCATTTGCTGAGATTTTCTTAAGTGTTGAGTTGAGAGCAATATATACATAGTGATAACATTCTTAGATAGTGAGATATCAGTGGAAGGAAGTGAATATAGGAGCAAGTTGCAGAGGTATATCACATTCCCATGTTCTTCATTTCTTGTTTTTTGTCAAATTCTTAGATTGTTGATTTTGGTTGGAATTCATAATTGTGTGATTAGATAATGTTGGTTAATTGTTATATAAGCTAATACATGTGTTAGTAAGGCAATGTAGTTGGTTTTCGATTGAATTCGTAGAGAATTTATGTGTTTGGGTTAGCCTTCTATCGAAGCAGAACCTGTTCAATGCTGGCCGAGACCCGGCGCAGCTGCGCCAGATTTGAACTAGGGCGCAGCGCAACTGCGCCAGTCCCTGGTTCTAGATTCTGATTTCTGCTGCAATCTGTTAAGCAATAACATGTTCAAATAAGTTTAAACAAGCTTGATGATTGGTTTAACATGTGTAGTGGTATACCTAGACCTAATGTGAACATGTTTTACTATGTTTGCATGCACGATTAATGAAACAACCTATAATTTTCAAAATAAACTTAGAGTTTCAAAAAGGGACTTTGACATTTTATATTCATATTGATATTCTGACTTGGTAAGCATGAGTATATGGTTTAAGAATGCATGAAAAGCATGTTAACTTGTGTATATATGTTTCATAATGTAACATGAGCATGTTGAACCTCATTAGTGAATATTACTGAGAAAATATAAGTTTTAAAGGCAAACTTTGACATGTATATATCATATTAACGTTCTGATTACTCGAGAATGATTATATGGTTTAGTTAGACATGAAGAGTTAGTCTAGAGTGTTAAGATTACACTAGCATACATGGTTTGCGTTTAAAACGATTTCAAAAGCTAAACTTGAAAGTTTTGGAAAACTAAAGTGCTAGAACCAAAGTTATAGTGTTTTGATATTTTGAGCATACATGAGGGTGCTTTAAAAACATCACTAATATATCATGCATGTGCACACACTATGTAGATACCATAAAAGTTAGTTAAGTACGAATGAAACATGAATTAAGCATGCTTTCAAACCAATAACAATAATAGCTTTGCATATATGACATAGAAACATGTGAGCATGCTTATCAACAAAATATATGACTACCTTATATGTTTAAATGACAAGCATGATAGCTTATGTGAATTCATGGCGTTGTATGACCCTAAGTCGTTAGAAATCGTGATTTAGAACTATATCATGTATGATTGAACTTGGAAAGGTTGAACAAGCATGGAATGACCTTTTAACATGTATATATGCTATTTGATATCGTATGTTGATGCTTGAATCTGATTTTGACAGTTAGCTTATAACAATGCTATAACTTACTAAACAGAATATGTTTGGTATTGGTTGTGGTCTTATGTGTTAATGATGATATATGAAGACATTTAACTTATAAAAGGAACTTTAGAGATAGTAGTGGCATAACCAACTCAGTGTTATGAATTGTTATAATAACATACGTATATCGCTATATGATTGAGTTAGAACAGTATGTGTATATCTAACTTTCATATCAAGCTTGAATACCGAATGTGCTTAGCTAATGAATATCATATATACGTAACTATATTAGGATACGAATTCAAAGTGTTGATTAGCTTTACGTGGATAGACTACGCATAAGGCAAGTATCCTAAACCCTTGCATTACTTTATTCAACGAATATTGTAAGCATGTACTTGAACTCTATTCTTATTAAATACGTATTAAGTTTATTATTGTGCAAGTGAGTTATTCAAATTATGACTTATTGCGTCATAGTTACGATAAAGTCGATTATATTCTTCGAACTTTAATGTCAAGTATTGAACTTATAAATAGTGGTCTATGCCATTTGATTCGGCTAGACTTATATCATGATTAGAAAGTTGTCCAAACCAATTGTATGGTGCAAAACTCTTGTATTGACTGAGATGAACAACCTTCTTTGAAGGGAAAATATATTTGTCGGGAGACCAACGTGCGCACTTGAGTACGATTAAATGTTATGCATAAAGTAGGATAATTTAGGCTGATCACCTGTTGTACTTATTTTTATTGGATTATCAGTATATTTTTGATAATCCTAATAAGAGTTCATAGTCCTTAGTGACTGCTCAGTATTCAATTATCTTGAAATCTTAAATTGATGTAGCGTTGAATCATATTAATATTATTCTGTCATTAGCGACTGTTATTGAGAGTTGTTGATATTTGTTTCTATCCTTGAACTATCATATCTTGCTATACCCTTTTGGGATTCAAGAACTGTATTACTCACCCTTATTGTTATATTACTTGCTGATAAGTGGTTTTATTACCACTTATTCGAATAGTTACCAGCTTGTTTCATGGCTTAAACTCAAGTATCCATTGTGCTTTTCATGTGTTTTTCCTTTGTTCTGTGTTTTTTCAGGTTCATGAACTCTCTTGGCGTTTATTGAGCGTAAAAGGATGAAAGGTGGCCAAAATGAGCTTAAAGGATTCATGGCATGGCAATGGAATGAAGTCGAGCAACCTCATGGAGCTGTGAAGAAGCCAAAATGGCTAAAAAGATACAAGAATGAAATAGGTGCAAGAGCAAACAAATGAGGAACTCGTGAAGCCAGCCTGCACAAGCAAAGGAACAGCAGAATCCAGAGTTCAGGTGTCGCGCGGCCGCGCGCCCCTCAAGGCCAATTCAGGCGCGGTCGCGCCAGTACCCAGCAGACTAGCCTTTGACTTCTCATTTGGACAGAGCTTGGCTTGATTTTGGGATATAAGGGGTCTCGGTTCTAGCAGCATAGATATACATTTTTTAGGCCTTAAGCCTTGCCCTAGCTCTCTTTTCTCCTTTTCATTTCTTATTAGATTAGGAGTAGATTAAAGTTAAGCTTAGGAATATATTAGTGCTAGTTTAGTTAGATAGATTCTAGGGTTTAGTTAGTATTGAAGATTAAAGCAAGGGATTACATCAAGGATCCAAGCTCGGAGAAAGATTTGCAATTTCTATCCTTAATCTCTCCTTGTATTCAGTGTATATTCGGATGATGTTATTGTACCTTGTGGATGATATGCTAAGTCATTTATGACTTAGTTTATATTTTGGGGTTTCAATGGAACCCAACACTTAGTTTGTATTAATTCTCTCTCTTTCATATTATGATGAATTGGTTATCATAACTTGTGCTTATAGATTAATTGCTTGACTCGTAATTACCTTGGGAACCTATAGGAACTTGACGGATTATAGGTTTTGACCTAGTTATGTTATTATGCATAAGTTAGAGATTCTTGTGGGTAATCTATGAGATTATGTGACGTGTGTCTTATTCATTGTCCTTAGGAGTTGATAATTTGATAGCATTTAGGATAGAAATATACCTAAATACCGTATGCAACCAAATTGAGAATCTAATCTTAATGACTTCTTATGTGAAAGATGGTAATTGAAGGAGTAGTTAACGAGATTTTCCCGTGACGTGTGTCTTGTTAATTATTCTAGATATTGGTCTCTTGATAGTGTGTAGGATAGACATATACCTACATGCCGCATTAGGAAGATTCATAGTTGTCCGTCGAAAGAGGCTTTTATGTAATCATGATTTCTCGGTTGTCAATTCCATGTGTTAATTATCCCAAATGAGAGAGTTAAGAGATTCAAATGACGTGTTGGTGGAAAATATAATTCCATGTCTTCATTATCTGAATTTACCCTAGGATTAGTTATTGTATGTTTTAATTCTTGCCTAGTTAACGTAGTTTTAATTCCTTCTCTCTACCATCCGTTTAAATAAGACCGAGATGATTACAGACTAGTGCTTGGCGACTGTTTATCTGTTAATTTCTCGTGAGAACGATATCTTACTTTCACTTTATTACTCATTGGCCGCGTATAATTGCGCATAAATTGTGTCATCTAACCGGACCAACAAGTTTTTTGGTGCCGTTGCCGGGGAATTATTTGGATAACTGTTTGCCAACATTAGTTTCAATCAAATTAGTCTTAATTTAAACTTTTTATTTTTGTTTTCATTCTTCTTATATTCTCTTCTCAGGTACAATGGACTTAAATTTCTATTCATGGAACTGTATAAGACAAGAGCAACCAAGGGAAGCAAGCACTGATGGACTCGACCCAATTGCCACACTCTCAGCACAGTTAGAGGAGCTCTCGAGAAAGTTGGATACTGTTTCAGCCCAACAGAGTCGAGAGCCAGTGACTTCATATGACTATGGTGCTGGAGCTTATATGAGCCATCAGGAGCCTATCATTTATGGGCAGGAGCAGTATGGGGGTGAGTACTTCCACAGTGAGTCGTACACCAATTATCAGCAAGATTGGGGGTATCACCCGAGCCCTTTCGAAAACTACTATCAAGACCAATATTGTGAGCAGAGTCCAATTTTTACACCCGAACCCCCTTATCCATTCCCATGTTTACAAGGAGAACAGTCTACCATGGACATCTTGGATAGAGCCTTAGCGAAGCAAGAGAAGATGATTAGGAGCTAAGAAGAATCAAACCAAAACTTTCTAAACCAGATGGCCCTAATCAACAATCCTTCAACAAATGAGCCTCAGTACATGGATCCCGAGACTGAAACTGAAAAGGAAGGATTGGACAATTTGTGGGGAAATTCCATAGCATCAACATATAAGACCTCAGTTGAGCAAGAGCAGTCAAGCCAGAATCTCCAGAATTGGGCATATCAGAATAACATGGCCTTGATGAAAGATGAGTTGATTGAGCAAGGGATACAGACTCAGAATCTTCAGAATCAGCTCTCTCAAGTAGTAAAAGCCGTGAGCAAATGACCTCAAAACTCCAGTGAGTTTCACTACATTGATTCTGAGGATGAAGCAGAAGAAGAGATCTTGATTGAGCAAGAGTATTCAAATGAGGATCTTCATATTTGGGTGAAGCAGATTAGCAGGACATTAAATAAGGACGAGGTATATGAACAAGAGACAACAATGCAAGATCCTGTACCTCCAATGAATGATGCCATGAGTTACGACCCTCAGAAAGATCTATGCTATGACATGGGTGTAGAAACTAATAAAGAATCTGAAGTGCAATTGCAACTGGATGAGCCGAAAGCAATGGAAATAGAGGAGCCAATTGGGGATGTGGAGTATGAATGTGAACCAACAGTGAAAATTCCCCAAGAGCCTTCTCAGCTTTCGTGGAACAAGTCAGTCAAGTTTGCACACCCTTGCCCCCTTGGAAGCCACATTACAGAGTCGGATCTCGATAATATGAGAGAGTCCGCCAGCTTCAAACCATGGTGGTCAAAAGAGAAGAGAATAGAAGAAGAGTCCGTTGTAATAACCAAGAATTCCAAGTCACATTGTAAATAAATATGTTAATTAAGCATTCATGATATTGAATTCTTTGTGACATATAGTGAATAATTATGTGAATATTTAAATAATATGATTATTTTATCTATAGTGATAAATATGTATATATATTTATTTAGTATGAAAAGAATTAAAGAGAAAGTTACATAACCTAATTTTTCATTAGGTATGGTTAGTAAATAACCTAAGGGTTATGGTATTGAAAAATGTTAGTATGTAAAGGTATACACACTTAAAAGATTAATTTTATTATCTCAAGTTAATAATTATTTAAAACCTAATTTAAGTAAGTCTAATTGGGGTTATGAGATTAAATGTACATAAGTACTTATTTAAATTCCAAAGGAGTGGAATGGAAACCCTAACTAAATGATTAGGGTAGGATTATAAGTATTGGGCCATGTTATAAACAAGGCCCAAACCAAAGAAATTAGAAGCCCAAAACATTATTTAGCAAGCCCAATTGGTGGCCCAGTACTTAAAGGGCATTTTGGTCATTTGACTATATAAGTTATAAAAAAAACAAACAAACAAAACAAAAGTGAGGCCATGTGAAGACCATGTGGGAGCATGTGATTTCCATGTGAGAGGAGGTGGAAAGCTTGTGAATTTTTATTGGTTGTCAATCATTTATTGGCTAATTCCTAACTACCTCATTATGTGTCACAATTTCATTTAGTCACCCTAACTAACACCATGTGATAGCCATGTGAAGGGATATGGAGAGCAAGATTATGTGGAAAATATTTATAGATATACATATTATATCTATACATATTTACTAATTAGATACCATTTTGGTCATTTTGCTAGCAACTTTCATTTCTTCCTAATTTGCTCACAAAATAAAATAAGAGAGAAGAAGAAAAAAAAGAGAGCGGCCTGGCACTAGGAGGAGAAAGGAGGAGAATTTTTAAAGCTAATGAACCCTAAGTTCATCACATATTTTGGAAGGGAGAGAAGGATTGCAAGAAAATCAAGGTATAAAACCTAAATTTAAGTCTTATTTAATTTCTTTTGTTCGTTTTTAAAAAATACAAGACTTATGTTCTTGAAGTCTAAAACTCTTGATCTACATGATATTGAGTGTTCCATGTATAGATCTTACATGTTTGAGTGTTAGAATGTTGATAAAAAGGAAAGAAAAGAAAACTATGTTCAAAAGTTAAGAAAACCCTAATCTTGTATATTTTGTTTATTTTTATGTAAGATCTATGGAGTTCAAGCTTTAAATGGCTAGAAGCATGCTAGAATGATAGATATAGAGTTTAATGGGTTTAACTTGTGTATTGGTATGTGTTTATATAGAAAAGATGAGCAAAATACTTGAAAATATTTTTACCGACAAACAACCCGTAGCTTGTACGTAAAAATTGCACATTTTGAAATTCACAAATGATTTTTGTGATTTTCTTTTTTCTGGTATTAAAGGGTTAAGTTGAGAACAAAATTCCTTTGGAATCACTCAAAAATATTTTAAAATGAGGGAGATATGAATTTTATACCAAAATACTTCACTGTTAGAAATCTGTGCACAACAATCTACTTCCGGCTCAATTTCAGTGAGCAAAACGGGTCCAAATTTAATGTTTGATAACTGAAAACTGTACTTCGGGAAGATACAAATCCAACGAGTCTGATTGAGCCTCAATCGGAGTTGTAGATTTCGTTCTATGAAGGTTTTAGTAAAGGACCCTAAAACTGAAAATAAAACCAAAAAGTTAGAAAAATTAAAGAATATTGGCCGGTTCAGTTTTTCGGCGAACCGACGGAACTTTCCAGCGGCCGGTTCGCCACTTTTTCGGCCTGTTCTTGGGGTGGTTCTTGGACAGAAATTTTTTTAAAATTGTGAAGAACATGAAGATATTTTACTCATAATTATTCGGGACAGTTATGTAATTATTAAGTAATTAATTATTTAAACTCATTTAAATCATTTAAAACTTACTAATTAATAATTATTAATACTAATAAATGATTATTAAGCTAATTACATATTGTTTAAGTGTGATTAATTATTTAATTATTATTTAATTAACATTAAGTGATAAATGAATAAAAATTAGTGTTATTAAGCTAACTATTTGTTATTTAATTAAGATTAAATAATAAATAGAGTTAAATAATTTATTAATTATTATGTAATTAATATTAAATAATGATTAAAGAATGTTTAAAGTAAATAAATAAATTGTTTATTATTTAAGTGAGAATAAGTAATAAATAATTATAATTACTTACTCACATGTTAGTTAAGTAATATAAAGTCAATAAATTAATTATTATTCAATTAAATATTAAATAATAAATAAGAATAAATACTAATTAATTAATTATTATTTATTTAATAGTAAATAATAAATAAAGATAAGTGTTAATTAATTATTTATTATTTAATTAATATTAAATATTAAATAATAAATAATAAATAAAGATAAATGTTAATTAATTATTTATTAAAGCTAAATAATTAGAAAAGACTCATAAAGTTAAATAAATTAATTATTTATTATTTAATTAATAATAAATAAGTACAAATATTAATCAATTATTATTTAATTAATATTAAATGATAATAAGATTAATAATATTAAATTATTAAAATATTATTAAATGATTAATAATATTAGAAAGTTAAAGTATTATTAAAAGATTAATAATATTAGATACTTAAAATAATATTAAAAGACTAATAATATTAAAGAGAGACTAAAATATTATTAAATGATTAATAATATTAAGAAATAAATAAAATATTATTAAAAAGTTAATAATATTATTTGAGAGTTAAGATGATTATATAATAATAATATTATCAAGGAACGATAATATTATTAAGGAGTTATGTGATATCTAATATTTAAATTATGTGATTAATGTTAGATAATATATAAGAATAATAATGTTATGAATAATTATATGTGATACTAATTGAAGGATCCATGATAGGTATTTCCAAAGAGGATAATTTAAATTCATTAAGCGGATAAATAGAATTGCATAGTAGTAGTCCGTAAACAAGCAAGTTCTCTAACTCAACTTGAGTTATTACTTTCGAAGCATGATTAGTGAATAATTATTGTTGATTATTCACATCTAAATTGATTATTGATATTCGCACTGTGTGCAATTGAATTCCTGTTCTATCATTATTGAACTGTGAATTTATTAAAGTTCTTTTATTCATGAACTGTTTATGATATGGATCTATGCTAATTGTATCAGCTAGATCAAGTATGTTTAAATTTGTTAAATCCAATATGTTTTAAAAGCGGTGTCTAACCATTTGAAATGGTAAGGACTCGTGACTGAGAAAAAGAACAATTTTACTAAAGCATTATTGAAAAACAATTGTTGCTAGTATACTGAGTGATTATGCATATTTCACCGGGTACGAAAGGCTGATCCCCTTGACTACTAAAACTTATTAAAAGGACCAGTTTAAATACTGACAACTTTAATATATGTTCATGGTTATTTCAAACCACTCAGCCTCTGATATTCAATTATTCGAATATTTAGATATTAAGATTTATTCATGCTCTTTCACTATTCATTTGTCTGATTGAACTTTGAAAGTTAAATTCATTTCTAATCATGATATATATCTTTCATAATTAAACTTGCTAAGCAAATTAGTTGCTTACACTTGCTATATCATGACAATTATTTCAGCTAAGCCCGAGAGTTCGAGTAAGAAGGACAAGGGCAAGGGAAAGGTCCAAGAATAGTTAATATAAATGCTTATGTATTATGAAATACTATGATCATGTAAACCTTTTGTGTTACTATATGTAATTATGGTACTTTCATGTTAAGGTATTAGACCTTGGGATATTGATGTAATATTTTATTATAATGAACAATATATGTTTATTATTCCGCAATAGTATATAGAATGCTTATATTGATGATGTATCGTGAGAACTGAATCTGAGGAACCCGAATTTGGGGGCGTCACATCCGTTGTGTGGTCTATGCCTCCATGCCCCTATCATTTCACAGACACAGCGGAACCATTGCCTAGCTCCCCGACCTTATGTCCGGGGAATTCATATATATATATCCGACGCTAGGTAGTTTAAATTCGAGTCCTCCTCTATTGGGAAGCCTCCAAAAGTATATAGCAATTCTGATGGATGGAGGGGTTCTCCAATATCGTCGGGGAGTCGGATAGCAGTGGTCAGACACAGTCCAGCTAAAGGACTATAAATCAAGCGCTCGATGGGAGGCACCCCATCATTTCTCTTTCTCCCTCCTTGTTTAATTCTCCATTTCCTGCTTTCTATCATACTTCCCTCCCCCTCGTTTAATTCTTATTAGTTAATATTTAGTTTAAAGTTTTGCATACTGTAGGAATTAGGAGTTCATTGCCTACATTTTTGAACTTAGGCATGAATACATATATTTTTGGGATTACAAAGCTTATAGCATACTTTTGATGCACTTGCATTGCATATACGCCTTTAGAGAATTTTTGGGAATATAAATGCATATATCTTTCCATGTTCATTCTCTTGATGTAAATAGATTTTATATACTTTTGTTAGTCTAGGAGGGCTTAATAAGTATTGTCTGCGTATTTCAGGTCAAAGGCTGCTCGGAATGAATGAAAAGCAAAAGCCAACCTCAGTTCATACCAAAAATATGGAGCAACAAAATCTGATGGCCCACGCGGCAGCGCCCAATTCAAGGCATTACCACGAGCGACCGCGCCACATGCAGACTGGGCCTGACTTGGGAAAAATCTTACAGATTTTAGGGGGGCACCAATTCATATAGATTATCAACAGCACCCAAACCTCAGTCCATCTAATCCCGAACCCTCGAGTTCCTTAATGCAATTCCCCCCCCCCCCACTACAAGCCTTAATTTTGAAAACCTCTTATCTCATCAATCCGAAGTACCAAGTCCCATCCACCTCATCCTCTCAACCTGATCAATTGAGATATTGAGTGTGGAATCATTAGCAAAGCAAGATTGATATTGAGTTGGGTTGGCTCGTTGTAGTATAGTGTTGAGCGGGGTCTATTTTACCAGAGCAGAGAGAGGCGGGGAAACTTCTGAGAGGGCGCCAATTCATTTCATGCAGCATCAGAAGTCAAATAGGGGAGTTTCTTTTTACCTTTACCTTCAATGAGGACATTGAATAATTTAAGTTTGGGGGTATTGGCTTTATTTTGCATATAGGGTAGTTGCATTCATATTGCATATTGTGTTTGTTTATTTAGTGCATGTAGGTTGTAAATAGTTAAAATTTGTGAAAATTTTAAAAAATTTCTTTTGTTTTTGCATTATATGTGAGAGCATACTGCATGAATCCAGTTTTCAATTGGTTAGTTATGTATGTGGCCTGTGAAGAAACTGAAATCACTTGATTGTTGAACTAATTTGAGACTTAAACCTGATTTCATGGTCATATATGTAAATCCTTATCTGTCAGATACTGTGTAACCAGTTAGCACAATAGAGTAACTGTAAGACCCCAAATTTTATGAATAAGATTTAATTTTCTTTATATATTATTTTGAAATAGTAAGGTGTTGATTTGATAAATGTGATAAGTTATGGGTGAAATGTGCAAAGTTTACAAAGTAAGCAAGTGGTTATAAAATATTCGTTGTGTCGGGGAATATTCGTTTGGTCGAGAAATATTCTTTTTATCGGAGAATATTCGTACGACGACGCAGTCATTGGTGGACCCCACAACAGAATGAATGTCGGATATAGAAAGCGACAGAAGTAAACCTTTTTATAAAAATAACGGCAAAACTGTTACCGTTAGTACTGTTGAAATACCCGGTTGTTAAAATACAGTAATACTCGGTGTTGCACGGTATTGCACAGTATTTCGAATTATTGATTCTTATGTAGGAAGGCACTTACCCAATTATTGTTACAGTAATTACTGTTCAATATTTTATATTATTGATTCAATAATTGAATAATATTTTATTGGTTCAATATTTGCTACGTTAATATTTTATATCCATAAGTGCTACTTTGCTATTTTATATTATTGATTCAATAATTGTCATTGCACATTATTTCAAATTATCAAATCAATAATTCATATTATTTGAATAATATTATTAGATAGCATTATTGGCAATGTCTAAGGAAGTTCTGTCTAAGAAAGGGGTTGATTAATTACGCGCCAGTAAGGAGAAATCCTTATCAGAAGGCCCCCTCTTTCCTGAGAACGACCTGGTTGTCAATATTGTAATTCTGTAATATTATTTGTGAATAATTAATTTTTGATATATATGATAAGGAAATATTTATTTAATGTGGATTTAAACGGAGAAATTTTTAACATGTGATATTTGTTGAAAGTTGGTATTTTATCTTGTCCGATAAAATAATTCATTCAATATATTATTATAATATTATATTATAGTAGTATGATGTGATTATATAATAGTATGATTTATATAATTTGAATGGTAACATTATTATAGTAAATTCATTGTATAAAAGTTAAACGAGGTGGAAGAGTGCAAATTGAATTTGAACTCTTATGATGCAAACAATGATGTCATCGGAGCGATGAGGTAAGCAATGATGTCATCGGAGCGATAGGTAAGCAATGATGTCATAAATCGATGATGTAAGTGATGATGTCATAAATTATGACGAAAAGACTATTTTACCTTTACTCTGTCGAGCCTATAAATAGAAGCTTATTTCTTCATTATTTCTCACCAATTCACTAAAGCTATAGAGAGAGAAAGTATAGAGAGAATAAGAGAGAAAGAAGAAGAGTATTCTACTATTACGCTAGTGCAGTCTCCAAATTTTAAGGTAAGGGATATTATTTTTTTCGTATTCATGAAGAGAGTTATTTTCTTTCGATATTCGTAAGGGTTGTTATTTCAGTCTTTATTATTCTGTTGGATTAACCTGTCTACGAGGACTACTGCATGCATGGTGAAATCATGTTGTTATTCTATTTTTTATTATTCTGTGGGAATAACATGTCTACGCGAACTACCGCATGCCTGGTGAATAACCCTTCGTATTCAGTTGTTATTAAATTGTGAAAATAATCTGTTTGAGCGGACTACAGCCAGACGGGTGAAAATTTAATTGCAGTTTCGTATATTATTTCATTTCAGATTCCTAACTCTAAACTTATTACGGTAAGTATTGCTTCTATAATTCCTGAAATGATCAGATATTACTTAAGTTTTACGCTTCATCTAATATTATTTCACTGGAATATTGGTCTGAACTTTCTTATGAAATTTTTATCTTTTCATGTCGAGTTACTATTCACGAATTACTATTCATGAGTTACTATTCATGGGGTACTATTCACGATAAAAAAAATATTTTTTTTTCCAAATCATCTTTGATTGGATCCAAGTTTTGATTTTCATTATTGAACTCTGGATAAATTCTCTAATATTTGTCCTTTATCTCACTGGATCTGTTATTCGTATTATTTTTCATCATCCTCAGTCCTAAATGGTGATATAACTGAATATCTTTGGCCTATAGTGCAAAGATGAATGATTACCTGACAAATATCTTTGGCCGTAGTGCAAAGATGGACAGGTGTTGAGATGAACATGACCAACTGATGATACAAATGAATATCTTTGGCCCGTAGTGCAAAGATGGATATTTGATTCGAGATGTATATTGATTGATGTTACAGGGATAAAATATTGATGATGGACTTTTAAATCAAAGAAGATAGTAGACATCATTCTCTACTTAACTCTTCTAATGAATTATTATTTTCGCTGCGAATATTGATCTAAAACTTGTTGTCCATAATATTTTATCTGATTTATTGAAGGCTAACGATAATTTGTTTTTCATTATCTTAGTCATAATATTCTTTACTGGGCTAGTTGAGCTCACCCTTTTCTTCCATTATTCTCTTCAGAAAATGAGAATATCGCGGGTACAAGTCGGGGAATGTAGTGATGGTCCGAGTTAGAGCCGTAGAAGTCCTCACTATTTTTTTTAATTTAAAATAGTGTGATAATAAATGTAATGAGAACTTAGTTTGAATGTTAATATTTTCTACATGTCTGTATTGATACTCACAGTTGTGTGGTCGTATTTTGCACGACCGTGTGATATGAAAGATTGTATTTGAATTTTGTTAAGTGTATTTGGCGACTCAAAATGGGTTGAGTATTGAACATATTTTGGGGGCGTCACAGTTGCTATCAGAGCTTAGGGATATGATCTCTGGCAGAGATCTGGGAATAGAACTAGGAGGGGAGAGACGAGTAAAACCTTCGCTAGTGTGTCATACCTAAGCTTAATTGTTATTTAATTGGTCAGTTGCAACATAGTGTTAATATGTGATATGTTAAGTTGTTTGATTAACCCTTGTTTTGTGGTAGTATTTGAGCATGGCAGATGAAAATTTAAACAATGGAGTGAATGAGACCGTTGAGACACCTTAATCACCAACGAGGAGAACGTGCAACATGAAGGCTCTATTCCTCCTGTAAACAACCCTACCGAAGAAATAATAAATGACGGGATGTTTAGAAGCTTTTTGCAGTTCATGCAAAACCAGACGAGGGAGACTCGTGTTCATAATACTGGTGGAAATAACAACTCGCGGCTTGTCACTGCCAAGCAGTTTAAAGAATTAGGACCACCAGAATTTTAGGGAAAGCCAGATCCAATCAAAGCAGAAAATTGGATTAAGCAAATTACCAAGATATTTGATGTCTTGGGATGCACGGAGGAACAGAAGGTTCCATTTGCCACCTTTATGTTCCGTGGAGAAACAGATTACTGGTGGGAATCTGTGAAGCATACCCAGCCTGCCGCACTCAAGATGACTTGGGGGGCATTCCAAAAACTGTTCAATGACAAGTACTTTCCAGAAAGTATTCGTCACATGAAAGAGGTAGAGTTCATCAGATTGGAACAGAACAACATGACTGTGTCCTAGTACGAGGCTAAATTCGTGGAGTTATCCCGGTTTGCACCTCATTTGGTGGAGAATGAGGAACGTATGACGCGGATGTTTCTGAGAGGTTTGAAACCCGAGATTTGTCAATACCTCATTTCTCACAAATTTTCTCTATATTCGGATGTAGTGAACAGGGCCCAGTTATTAGAACGAGATAATGATTATGTTCAACCAAGAGACAACAACCAAGGTCGTACCAGTGGCAGCAGTCATCAAAACAATGACAACCAGCAGGGAGGAAAGTATCATGCCAGAAGCGGTAACCACTCCGGTGGTAATCGTGGCCATGATAATAGAAGAAGTGAGTAGGGGGGAGATTTCAAGAAGAGAAGGTACAACAATGAGAACGTGAAAGCATCGACAGCAGCACCAACATCAACTGTTTCTAGGGGAGGAGAACGACCGTTGGTCGTATGCTATAAATGCTGGCAAGAGGGACACATCAGTCCCAACTGCACACAACAATCCAAGTTGTGTTATAACTGTGGAAAGGAAGGGCACATAGCTCGAGTGTGTCCTGTAGCGAAACCAAGTCCAGTAGGGATGGTGACTCCAAAGGCTATCCCTGACAAGTCAAAGTCAGTGATTCATGGAAGAGCTTTTGTCATGACTGCCCAACAAGCAAGGAACCCGAACGAGGTTATTACGGCTAACCTGATAATAAACTCTTGCGAAGTTTACACTTTATTAGATACTGGTGCTACCCATTCTTTTATTTCACCTGCTTGTGCTCAACGTTTGAACTTGACACTTGAGAAATTAGACTTTGACTTATCTGTTTAAACTCCGTTGGAAGAAACCTTCATTACATCTACAGTTTACAAATCTTGCTCGATTCAAATTGGTACCCTCAATTACCTATTGATCTTATATCGTTGAAAATACTTGCATTTGATGTGATTTTAGGAATTGACTAGTTGACCACTTATCATGCCAAAATTGATTGTTTTCGTAAGGTTGTTAGTTTTCATATTCCTAACCAACCTATTGTGCGAATTTAAACAACCAAACCACTAAAATCAATCAATGTTATTTCAAGTCATAAAGCTATTCGTTTATTGAAAAACGGATGTCAAGCTTTCTTATCCCATGTCACTGATCTAAACCAGAATACGTCAGGTTTGAATGATAGTTCTGTTGTTAATGAGTTTTCTGATGTATTTCCCGAAGAACTTCCCGGTCTACCCCGGAACGTGAAGTTGAATTCTTTATTGACCTTGAACCCGGTACAAAACCCATTTCTAAAACCCCATATCGAATGGCTCCTATAGAACTTCAGGAGTTAAAGGTCCAACTACAGAAGTTGTTAGACATCGGTTTTATACGTCCTTGTACATCTCCTTGGGATGCTCCTGTTTTATTCATAAAGAAGAAAGACAGGAGTATGCGACTTTGTATTGACTATCGGGAGTTGAACCATGTCACCATCAAAAACAGGTATCCGTTACCTTGTATTGATGACCTGTTCGACCAGTTGCAAGGTGCACAATTCTTTTCAAAGATCGATCTTCGTTCTCGATATCATCAGCTGAAGATTAAAACTGAGAATATTTCGAAGACTGCTTTCAGAACTCGATACGGGCATTATGAATTCTTAGTCATGTCTTTTCGATTAACTAATGCTCCTACTGCTTTTATGGATATGATGAACCGTGTATTCAAGGAATATTTGGATCAGTTCGTGATTGTCTTTATTGATGATATCCTCATCTATTCCAAAAGCCGTGAAGATCATGAGCACCACTTGAAGCTGGTACTTCAAAGGCTTCGTGAAAACAAGCTATATGCCAAGCTGAAGAAATACGAGTTCTGGCTTGAGGAGGTAGCATTCCTTGGGTACGTAGTATTAAAACGTGGAGTATCTATGGACCCGGCGAAGATTGAAGCAATACAAAGTTGGGAGCAACCGAAGTCGGTCACCGAAGTACGTAGCTTTCTGGGCTTAGCTGGTTATTATCGGAGATTTGTGGAAGGATTTTCTCGAATAGCTACTCCATTAACACAGCTAACTCGGAAAGATACAAAATTCGTATGGAACGAGGAATGCGAGAAGAGCTTTCAAGAGCTCAGGAGGAGACTCATTTCGGCACCTGTTCTGACGATACCATCTGGTTTAGATGGATTTGTTATTTACAGCGATGCTTCGGGCAAAGGGTTAGGATGTGTTCTCATACAAATGGGAAAGTCATAGCCTATGCCTCGCGACAACTCAAGGAATATGAGAGGAATTATCCTACTCATGATCTAGAGTTGGCAGTAGTCGTTTTCGCGTTGAAGATCTGGAGACACTACCTGTATGGGGAGAAAGTGGAGATCTATATGGATCATAAGAGCCTCAAGTATTTCTTCACCTAGAAGGAACTCAACATACGGCAACAACGTTAGCTTGAGCTATTGAAAAATTACGATCATAACATCCAATACCATCCTGGAAAAGCGAACGTGGTTGCTGACGCGTTGAGTAGAAGATCATATGCGAGAACGAATGCGATGCTTTCAAGGCCTATTTTGTGTGATTTACAAAAGATGGAGATAGAGTTCAAGACTCCGGGGACCCATGTGATGTTATCAAGTATACGCGTAGAATCAGCTTTGATTGATAAAATTAAAGGTGCTCAAGCTACAGACCCGGAGCTGATGAATATGAGGAAGAAGGTGCAAGAAGGTGCTATTCCAGAAGCAAGGATTGATAAAGAAGGAATACTTTGAGTCAACTCCAGACTTTGTGTTCCTGAAGATTCTGATTTGAAGTATAGAATCATAATGGAGGCACACAACACACCGTTTGCAATCCATCTTGGAAGTAACAAAATGTATCGTGATCTTCGACATGCATTTTGGTGGAGCAATATGAAGAGAGAGATCGCGGAGTTCATCTCGAGGTGTTTAATGTGTCAACGTGTCAAGGCGGAGCATCAAATGCCAAATGGTCTATTGCAACCACTTGAGATTCCAAAGTGGAAGTGGGAACACATTACCATGGATTTCGTTACGGGTCTTCCCAAGGTTTCTCAAGGCATAGATGCAATTTGGGTTATTGTTGATAGATTAACCAAGTCTGCTCATTTCTTGCCGATACGAGAGACTTATTCCCTTGAACGTCTTGCTCGTATATATGTGAATGAGATTGTGCAATTGCATGGCATGCCAGTGTCCATAGTTTCAGATCATGACCCAAGATTCACTTCGATTTTGGGTCAGCTTGCAGAAATCTATGGGCACGGATTTACGATTCAGTTCGGTATATCATCCACAAACGGACGGGCAATCGGAAAGGACTATCCAAACTCTTGAAGATCTATTGAGACTCTGTGTTCTAGACTTCAAAGGGAGTTGGTATAAGTACCTACCATTGGTGGAATTCTCCTACAACAACAGTTATCAGGCAAGTATAGGCATGGCTCCATTCGAGGCGTTGTATGGACGAAAATATTGTTCTCCAGTATGCTGGGACGAGGTGGGTGAAGCAACATTGTTGGGACCGGAGTTAGTACATATGACTACGAAAAAGATTCAAATGATCCGGCAATGTATAGAAACTGCACAAGATCGACAAAAGAGTTATGCTGATCTTCATCGAAAGGACGTGGAATTTAAAGTTGGGGATCATGTATTGTTACATGTGGCTCCGTGGAAAGGAGTTACAAGATTTGGGAAGAGAGGAAAGCTCAATCCATGATTCATTGGTCCATTTGAAATCCTTGACCGAGTAGGAAATATGGCATATAGACTCGCCTTACTTCCAAGCATGTCTCGTGTTCATAACGTTTTTCACATATATGTGCTTCGTAAATATGTGAAAGATTCAAACCACATTATTGAGTTAGAACCAGACGAGATAGCCGAAGATTTAACATACGAGGAGGTATCTGTTAAGATCTTGGATAGGAAGGAACATGTCCTACGCTCAAAAGGTTATACCTCAAGTTAAAGTTTTGTGGAGGAACCATGATATCGAGGAAATGACCTGGGAGTTAGAATCGGAAATAAAAACGAGGTATCCTCACCTTTTTGACATACCAGGTACGTACGTCAATTTCAAGGACGAAATTTCATAAGGAGGGGAGGTTGTAAGACCCCAAATTTTATGAATAAGATTTAATTTTCTTTATATATTATTTTGAAATAGTAAGGTGTTGATTTGATAAATGTGATAAGTTATGGTTGAAATGTGCAAAGTTTACAAAGTAAGCAAGTGGTTATAAAATATTAGTTGTGTCGGGGAATTTTCGTTTGGTCGAGGAATATTCTTTTTATCAGAGAATATTCGTACGACGGCGCAGTCATTGGTGGACCCCACAACGGAATGAATGTCGGATATAGAAAGTGACAGAAGTAACCTTTTTATAAAAATAACGACAAAACTGTTACCGTTAGTACTGTTGAAATACCCGGTTGTTAAAATACAGTAATACGCGGTGTTGCACGGTAGCACACGGTATTGCACAGTATTTCGAATTATTGATTCTTATGTAGGAAGGCACTTACTCAATTATTGTTACAGTAATTACTGTTCAATATTTTATATTATTGATTCAATAATTGCATAATATTTTATTGGTTCAATATTTGCTACGTTGATATTTTATATCCATAAGTGCTACTTTGCTATTTTATATTATTGATTCAATAATTGTCATTGCACATTATTTCAAATTATCAAATCAATAATTCATATTATTTGAATAATATTATTAGATAGCATTATTGGCAATGTCTAAGGAAGTTCTGTCTAGGAAAGGGGTTGATTAATTGCACACCAGTAAGGAGAAATCCTTATCGGAAGGCCCCCTCTTTCCTGAGAACGACCTGATTGTCAATATTGTAGTTCTGTAATATTATTTGTGAATAATTAATTTTTGATATATATGATAAGGAAATATTTATTTAATATGGATTTAAATGGAAAAATTTTTAACATGTGACATTTGTTGAAAGTTGGTATTTTATTTTGTCCGATAAAATAATTCATTCAATATATTATTATAATACTACATTATAGTAGTATGATGTGATTATATAATAGTATGATTTATATAATTTGAATGGTAACATTATTATAGTAAATTCATGGTATAAAAGTTAAACGAGGTGGAAGAGTGCAAATTGAATTTGAACTCTTATGATGCAAACAATGATGTCATCGGAGCGATGAGGTAAGCAATGATGTCATCGGAGAGATGAGGTAAGCAATGATGTCATAGATCGATGATGTAAGCGATGATGTCATAAATTATGACAAAAAGACTATTTTACCTTTACTCTGTCGAGCCTATAAATAGAAGCTCATTTCTTCATTATTTCTCACCAAATCACTAAAGCTATAGAGAGAGAAAGTATAGAGAGAATAAGAGAGAAAGAAGAAGAGTATTCTGCTATTACGCTAGTATAGTCTCTAAATTTTAAGGTAAGGGGTATTATTTCTTTCGTATTCATGAAGAGAGTTATTTTCTTTCGATATTCGTAAGGGTTGTTATTCCATTCTTTATTATTCTGTTGGAATAACCTGTCTACGCGGACTACCACATGCATGGTGAAATCCTGTTGTTATTCTATTCTTTATTATTTTGTGGGAATAACCTGTCTACGCGAACTACCGCATACCTGGTGAATAACCCTTCGTATTCAGCTGTTATTAAATTATGGAAATAATCTGTTTGAGCGGACTACCGCCAGATGGGTGAAAATTCAATTGCAGTTTCGTATATTGTTTCATTTCAGATTCCTAACTCTAAACTTACTACGATAAAATTGCTTCTATAATTTCTAAAATGATCAGATATTACTTGAGTTTTGCGCTTCATCTAATATTATTTCACTGGAATATTGGTCTGAACTTTCTTGTGAAATTTTTATCTTTTCATGTTGAGTTACTATTCACGAGTTACTATTCATGGAGTACTATTCACGGTAAAAAAATTATTTTTTTTCCAAATCATCTTTGATTGGATTCAGGTTTTGATCTTCATTCTTGAACTCTGGATAAATTCTCTAATATTTGTCCTTTATCTCACTGGATCTGTTATTCGTTTTATTTTTCATCATCCTCAGTTCTAAATGGTAATATAACTGAATATCTTTGGCATGTAGTGCAAAGGTGAATGATTACCTGATGAATATCTTTGACCGTAGTGCAAAGATGGACAGGTGTTGAGATGAACGTGACCAACTGATGATACAAATGAATATCTTTGGCCCGTAGTGCAAAGATGGATATTTGATTCGAGATGTATATTGATTGATGTTATAGGGATAAAATATCGATGATGGACTTTTAAATCAAAGAAGGTAGTAGACATCATTCTCTACTTAACTCTTCTAATGAATTGTTATTTCCGCTGCGAATATTGATCTAAAACTTGGTGTCCATAATATTTTATCTGATTTATTGAAGGCTAACGATAATTTGTTTTTCATTATCTTAGTCATAATATTCTTTACTGGGCTAGTTGAGCTCATCCTTTTCTTCCATTATTCTCTTCAGGAAATGAGAATATCGCGAGTACTAGTCGAGGAATGAAGTGATGGTCCGAGTTAGAGCTATAGAAGTCCTCACTATTTTTTTATTTAAAATAGTGTGATAATAAATGTAATGAGGACTTAGTTTGAATGTTAATATTTTTTACATGTCTGTATTGACACTCATAGTTGTGTGGTCATATTTTGCATGACCGAGAGATATGAAAGATTGTATTTGAATTTTGTTGAGTGTATTTGGCGACTCAAAATGAGTTGAGTATTGAACCTATTTTGGGGTCGTCACAGTAACCATCATGACATGCTTAGTTTAAAAATTTACATACTTGTCTTCTGTTGGGAAATCTATGTTTTAATAAAAGAGTTTTAGTTCGCATATAATAATAACTAGACTGTTAAAAGCTTAAGTTTGGGGGAAACAGGGGACATGCATGATTTATGCGGGGAGATGGAGCGTAAGACGCACTCCCTTGCAGAAAAAGAAAACAAAAGAAAAGATTATAAAAAATAGAATAAACACTTCGGCTACGTCGAGTTCTGTGGCCTTTGATATTCGAGCAAGTAAGCCCTAGGGGTGTCTCTACACCCAACGCCCTAAGGCCGTCTGGTCTGGGAGTCGTTGGTCGAAAGCTCGCTATATGGATATCATTGAAAAGCCTAAGAGAACTAGGCATTGTACAGTGGAATGTGTACATGGGAAAGTGCAAATATGCCCTCGTGAGTAATAAAAGCTTAATGAAAACCCCCTGTTGACTCTTAACTCTAGTAATACATGGTCTTAGTTAGAACTTATATGATTTACTGTTTTTCTTAAGTTAAAGCTTGTTTTTCCCCTAAGAAGCATAGTATGTGAGTTATTTATCTGAATGCATGTTTAATGGTTACTAGGAACACAACGCACAATACATCAGTGCTGACAGTTTTGGATTTGCAAAAATATGCTTTTAATCTTATCTTGGGTAGCTTATCTATTTGATCAGCTTGTGATTTTTTGAGGCATGGTTTTGATGTTCAATATTGACTGGAGCCTGGATTTGCATTTATATACCATAGGTTGCACACATTGTATATATTGCATTGCATTATGTGTTTAGTTTTATTTTGGTTGCTTGAGGGCAAGCAACGTTTAAGTTTGGGGGTATTTGATAAGTGGTTTTATTACCACTTATTCGAATAGTTACCAGCTTGTTTCGTGGCTTAAACCCAAGTATCCATTGTACTTTTCATGTGTTTTTCCTTTGTTCTGTGTTTTTCAGGTTCAGGAACTCTCTTGGCGTTTATTAAGCGTAAAAGGATGAAAGGTGGCCAAAATGAGCTTAAAGGATTCATGGTTTGATATATATGATAAGAAAAAATTTATTCAATGTGGATTTAAACGGAGGAATTTTTAACATGTGACATTTGTTGAAAGTTGGTATTCTATCTTGTTCGATAAAATAATTCATTTAAATATATTATTATAATATTACATTATAGTAGTATGATGTGATTATATAATAGTATTATTTTTATAATTTGAATGATAACATTATTATAGTAAATTCATGGTATAAAAGTTAAACGAGGTGGAAGAGTACAAATTGAATTTGAACTCTTATGATGCAAACAATGATGTCATCGGAGCGATGAGGTAAGCAATGATGTCATCGGAGCGATGAGGTAAGCAATGATGTCATAGATCGATGATGTAAGCGATGATGTCATAAATTATGGCAAAAAAACTATTTTACCCTTACTCTGCCGAGCTTATAAATAGAAGCTCATTTCTTCATTATTTCTCACCAATTCACTAAAGCTATAGAGAGAGAAAGTATAGAGAGAATAAGAGAGAAAGAAGAAGAGTATTCTGCTATGACGCTAGTGCAGTCTCCAAATTTTAAGGTAAGGGGTATTATTTCTTTCGTATTCATGAAGATAGTTATTTTCTTTCAATATTCGTAAGGGTTGTTATTCCATTCTTTATTATTCTGTCGGAATACCTTGTCTACGCGGACTATCGCATGCATGGTGAAATCCTGTTATTATTCCATTCTTTATTATTCTGTGGGAATAACCTGTCTGCGCGGACTACCGCATGCCTGGTGAATAACCCTTCGTATTCAGTTGTTATTAAATTATGAAAATAATCTGTCTGAGCGGACTACCGCCTGACGGGTGAAAATCCAATTACAGTTTCGTATATTGTTTCATTTGAGATTCCTAACTCTAAACTTACTACGGTAAGTATTGCTTCTATAATTCATGAAATGATCAGAAATTCCTTGAGTTTTGCGTTTCATCTAATATCATTTCACCGGAATATTGGTCTGAACTTTCTTGTGAAATTTTTATCTTTTCATGACGAGTTACTATTCACAAGTTACTATTCACGGGGTAGTATTCACAATAAAAAATATTTTTTTTTCTTTCCAAATCATCTTTGATTGGATCCAGGTTTTGATCTTCAATCTTGAACTCTGGATAAATTCTCTAATATTTGTCCTCTATCTCACTAGATTCGTTATTTGTATTGTTTTTCATCATCCTCAGTCCTAAATGGTGATATAACTGAATATCTTTGGCCTGTAGTGCAAAGATGAATGATTACTTGATGAATATCTTTGTCCTGTAGTGCAAAGATGAATGATTACCTGACAAATATCTTTGGTCCGTAGTGCAAAGATGGACAGGTGTTGAGATGAACATGACCAACTGATGATACAAATGAATATCTTTGGCCCGTAGTGCAAAGGTGGATATTTGATTCGAGATGTATATTGATTGATGTTACAGGGATAAAATATTGATGATGGACTTTTAAATCAAAGAAGATAGTAGACATCATTATCTACTTAACTCTTCTAATGAATTGTTTTTTTCGTTGCGAATATTAATCTAAAACTTGTTGTCCATAATATTTTATCTGATTTATTGAAGGCTAACGATAATTTGTTTTTCATTATCTTAGTCATAATATTTTTTAATGGGCTAGTTGAGCTCATCCTTTTCTTCCATTATTCTCTTCAGGAAATGAGAATATCGCGGGTACTAGTCGGGGAATGGAGTGATGGTCCGAGTTAGAGCTGTAGAAGTCCTCACTATTTTTTTTATTTAAAATAGTGTGATAATAAATGTAATGAGGACTTAGTTTGAATGTTAATATTTTCTACATGTCTGTATTGACACTCACAGTTGTGTGGTCGTATTTTGCACGACCGTGTGATATGAAAGATTGTATTTGAATTTTGTTGAGTGTATTTGGCGACTCAAAATGGGTTGAGTATTGAACCTATTTTGGGGGCGTCATAGTTGATATCAGAGCTTAGGGATATGATCTCTGGCGAAGATCTAGGAATAGAACTAGGAGGGGAGAGATGAGTAAATCCTTCGCTAGTGTGTGTCCTACCTAAGCTTATTTGGTATTTAATTGGTCGTTTGGAACATAGGGTTAATATGTGATATGTTAATTTATTTGATTAACCCTTGTTTTATGACAGTATTTGAGAATGGCAGCTGAAAATGTTAACAATGGAGTGAATGAGACCGTTGAGACAGCTTTAATCACAAACTAGGAGAACGTACAACAGGAAGGCAATATTCCTCCTATAAACAACACTACCGAAGAAACGATGAATGATGGGATGTCAGGCGAAGAAGAAATTAAAGATATCCATGTGGTGAGTGAAGAATTAATAGTTGCACCCGAGCTAATCGCAGAGGTTAAAGCTGAGAGTGAGGAAAAAGAGGAACCTGTGGAAGATTTATTAGGAGAATTTTATGATCGAAATGTAGAACTGCAAAATCGTATTCATGAGTTAGAAGAACAGGTGAAGAATGGCAGGTAGCCGTGGAACAAAGGGATACAACAATTCAAGAAAGGGATACAGAAATTCAAGATTTTGCTACTCGATATGCGACGCTTGAACAAAAGCTCTCTCTGGCAGAACATATGATATTAGAGCTGGAATCTGAAAATGCAAATGTCAACGATCGGCTGAAAGAAGAAGCAACTAAACGAGTGAGAATTGAAGATGCATGGGTAAAAGCCGCACGACGCGTTGATATTTTAGAAAGAGACGTCCGATCTAAGAAGGCCAAAATAGACGACATGGATTTTACTTTTTGGACAGCAATTGGGAGAATCCAACATCGAGTTTGGAATTACCCTATTCATAGCGGTCAACCCCAATTCGATATGGATCGAAGAGTAATGATTCAAATCATGGATCAGGATTGCGACGAAGCAGTTAAGGGTGGAATGAGCTTTATAGCAAAGTCTTGACCAGCTGGGATAGTGACACCAAAGACTGTCCCAGACAAATAAAAGTCAGTGGTTCCTGGAAGAACGTTTGTCGTGACTGCCCAAAACGCGAGGAACCCGAATGAATTTATCACGGGTTAGTTAATTATAAATTTTTGCGAAGTCTATACCTTATTAGATACCGGTTCTACCCATTCTGTTATTTCACCTACTTGTGCTCAACGTTTGAACTTGAATTCTGAGAAATTAGACTTTGACTTATCTATTGAAACTCCGTTGGGGGAAACCTTCGTTATATCTATAGTTTATAAATCTTGTTTGATTCAAATTGGTACTCTCACACTTCTTGTTGATCTTATATCTTCAAAAATTCTTGCATTTGATGTGATTTTTTTTGAATCGATTGGTTAACCACTCATCATGCCAAAATTAATTGTTTCGTAAGGTTGTTAGCTTTCATTCAAACAACCAGACCACTAAAATTAATCAATGTCATTTCAAGTCATAAAGATGTTCGTTTATTGAAAAACGGATGTCAAGCTTTCTTAGCCCATGTCACTGATTTAAATCAGAATACATCAGATTTGAATGATATTTCTGTTGTTAATGAGTTTCCTGATGTATTTCCCGAAGAACTTCCCAGTCTACCCCCGAAACTTGAAGTTGAATTCTTTATTGACCTTGAACCCGGTACAAAACCCATTTCTAAAATCCCATATCGAATGGCTCCTATTGAACTTCAAGAGTTAAAGGTCCAACTACAGGAGTTGTTAGACATTGGTTTCATTCGTCCTAGTACGTCTCCTTGGGGTGCTCCTGTTTTAATCGTAAAGAAGAAAGACGGTAGTATGCGACTATGTATTGACTATCGGAAGTTGAATCATGTCACCATCAAGAATAGGTATCCGCTACCTCGCATTGATGACCTGTTCGACCAGTTACAAAGTGCGCAATTCTTCTCAAAGATCGATCTTCATTCTAGATATCATCAGTTAAAGATTAGAACTGATGGCATTCCAAAGACTACCTTTAGAACTCGATACGCGTATTACGAATTTCTAGTTATGTCTTTTGGATTGACCAATGTCCATGCTACGTTCATGGACATGATGAACCGAATATTTAAGAAATATTTGGATCATTTCGTGGTTGTCATTATTGATGACATCCTAAAGCCTCAAATATTTCTTCACCAAGAACGAACTCAATATGCGACAACGACGTTGGCTTCAGTTGTTTAAAGATTATGACCATTCCATTTTATACCATTCTGGGAAAGCGAACGTGGTAGCTGACGCGTTGAGTAGAAGATCGTATGCGGGCACGAGTGCTATGCTGTCAACACAAAGGCCTATTTTGTATGATGTACAAAAGATGGAGATAGAGTTCAAGACTCCAAGGACCTATGCGATGATATCAAGTATACGCGTAGAACCAGCTTTGATTGATAAAGTTAAAGCTGCTCAAGCAACAGACCCGGAGCTGATGAATATGAAGAAGAATATACAAGAAGGTGCTATTCCAGAAGCAAGAATCGATGCAGAGGGAATACTTCGAGTCAAATCCAGACTTTGTGTTCTTAACGACTCAGATTTGAAGTATAGAATCATGATGGATACACATAACACACCGTTTGCAATCCACCCTGGAAGTACCAAAATGTATCGTGATCTTCGACATACATTTTGGTGGAGCACTATGAAGAGAGAGATTGCGGAGTTCATCTCGAGGTGTTTAACGTGTCAACGTGTCAAGGCGGAGCATCAAATGCCAAAGGGTCCATTGCAACCACTTGAGATTCCAAAGTGGAAGTGGGAACACATTACCATGGATTTCGTTACGGGCCTTCCCAAGGTTTCTCAAGGCATAGATGCAATTTGGGTTATTGTTGATAGATTAACCAAGTCTTGCCGATACGAGAGACGTATTCCCTTGAACGTCTTGCTCGTATGTACGTGAATGAGATTGTGAGATTGCATGGCATGCCAGTATCCATAGTTTTGGATCGTGACCCAAGATTCACTTCACGATTTTGGGTCAGCTTGCAGAAAGCTATGGGCATGGATTTACGATTTAGTTTGGCATATCATCCACAAACAGACGGGCAATCGGAAAGGACTATCCAAACTCCTGAAGATCTATTGAGACTCGGTGTTCTAGACTTCAAAGGGAGTTGGGATAAGTACCTACCATTGGTAGAATTCTCCTACAACAACAGTTATCAGGCAAGTATAGGCATGGCTCCATTCGAGGCGTTGTATAGACGAAAATGTCGTTCTCCAGTATGCTGGGACGAGGTGGGTGAAGCAACATTGTTGGGACCAGAGTTAGTACGTATGACTACGAAAAAGATTCAAATGATCCGGCAACGTATACAAACTGTACAAGATCGACAAAAGAGTTATGCTGATCTTCATCGAAGAGACGTGGAGTTTAATGTCGGAGATCATGTATTATTACGTGTTGCTCCATGGAAAGGAGTTACGAGATTCAGAAAGAGAGGAAAGCTCAACCCATGATTCATTGGTCCATTTGAAATCCTTGATCGAGTAGGAAATGTGGCCTATAGACTCGCCTTACCTCCAAGCTTGTCTCGTGTTCATAACGTTTTTCACATATCTGTGCTTCGTAAATATGTGAAAGATCCAAACCACATTATTGAGTTAGAACCAGACGAGATAGCCGAAGATTTAACATACGAGGAGGTACCTGTTAAAATTTTGGATAGGAAGGAACATGCCCTACGCTCAAAGGTTATACCTCAAGTTAAAGTTTTGTGGAGGAACCATGATATCGAGGAAATGACCTGGGATTTAGAATAGGAAATAAAAACGAGGTATCCTCACCTTTTCGACATACCAGGTATGTACGTCAATTTCGAGGATGAAATTTCATAAAGAGGGGAGGTTGTAAGACCCCAAATTTTATGAATAAGATTTAATTTTCTTTATATATTATTTTGAAATAGTAAGGTGTTGATTTGATAAATGTGATAAGTTATGGGTGAAATGTGCAAAGTTTACAAAGTAAGCAAGTGGTTATAAAATATTCGTTGTGTCGGGGAATATTCGTTTGGTCGAGAAATATTCTTTTTGTCGGAGAATATTCGTACGACGACGCAGTCATTGGTGAACCCCACAACGGAATGAATATCGGATATAGAAAGCGACAGAATTAACCTTTTTATAAAATTAACGGCAAAACTGTTACCGTTAGTACTGTTGAAATACCCGGTGGTTAAAATACAATAATACATGATGTTGCACAGTAGCACACAGTATTGCACAGTATTTCGAATTATAGATTCTTACGTAGGAAGGCACTTACTCAATTATTGTTACAGTAATTACTGTTTAATGTTTTATATTATTGATTCAATAATTGTATAATATTTTATTGGTTCAATATTTGCTACGTTGATATTTTATATCAATAAGTGCTACTTTGCTATTTCATATTATTGATTCAATAATTGTCATTGCACATTATGTTAAATTATCCAATTAATAATTCATATTATTTGAATAATATTATTAGATAGCATTATTAGCAATGTCTAAGGAAGTTTTGTCTAGGAAAGGGGTTGATTAATTGCGCGCCAGTAAAGAGAAATCCTTATCGGAAGGCCCCCTCTTTCCTGGGAACGACCTGGTTGTCAGTATTGTAGTTCTGTAATATTATTCGTGAATAATTAATTTTTGATATATATGATAAGGAAATATTTATTCAATGTGGATTTAAACGGAGGAATTTTTAACATGTGACATTTGTTGAAAGTTGGTATTCTATCTTGTTCGATAAAATAATTCATTCAAATATATTATTATAATATTACATTATAGTAGTATGATGTGATTATATAATAGTATGATTTTTATAATTTGAATGGTAACATTATTATAGTAAATTCATGGTATAAAAGTTAAACGAGGTGGAAGAGTGCAAATTGAATTTGAACTCTTATGATGCAAACAATGATGTCATCGGAGCGATGAGGTAAGCAATGATGTCATCGGAGCGATGAGGTAAGCAATGATGTCATAGATCGATGATGTAAGCGATGATGTCATAAATTATGGTGAAAAGACTATTTTACCCTTACTCTGCCGAGCTTATAAATAAAAGCTCATTTCTTCATTATTTCTCATCAATTCACTAAAGCTATAGAGAGAGAAAGTATAGAGAGAATAAGAGAGAAATAAGAAGAGTATTCTGCTATTACGCTAGTGCAGTCTCCAAATTTTAAGGTAAGGGGTATTATTTCTTTCGTATTCATGAAGATAGTTATTTTCTTTCAATATTCGTAAGGGTTGTTATTCCATTCTTTATTATTCTGTTGGAATAACTTGTCTGCGCGGACTATCGCATGCATGGTGAAATCCTGTTATTATTCCATTCTTTATTATTCTGTGGGAATAACCTGTCTATGCGGACTACCGCATGCCTAGTGAATAACCCTTCGTATTCAGTTGTTATTAAATTATGAAAATAATCTGTCTGAGCGGACTACCGCCTGACGGGTGAAAATCCAATTACAGTTTCGTATATTGTTTCATTTGAGATTCCTAACTCTAAACTTACTACGGTAAGTATTGCTTCTATAATTCATGAAATGATCAGAAATTCCTTGAGTTTTGCGCTTCATCTAATATCATTTCACCGGAATATTGGTCTGAACTTTCTTGTGAAATTTTTATCTTTTCATGACGAGTTACTATTCATGAGTTACTATTCACGGGGTAATATTCACAGTAAAAAATATTTTTTTTTCTTTCCAAATCATCTTTGATTGGATCCAGGTTTTGATCTTCATTCTTGAACTCTGGATAAATTCTCTAATATTTGTCATCTATCTCACTAGATTCGTTATTTGTATTGTTTTTTCATCATCCTCAGTCATAAATGGTGATATAACTGAATATCTTTGGCCTGTAGTGCAAAGATGAATGATTACTTGATGAATATCTTTGGCCTGTAGTGCAAAGATGAATGATTACCTGACAAATATCTTTGGTCCGTAGTGCAAAGATGGACAGGTGTTGAGATGAACATGACCAACTGATGATACAAATGAATATCTTTGGCCCGTAGTGCAAAGATGGATATTTGATTCGAGATGTATATTGATTGATGTTACAGGGATAAAATATTGATGATGGACTTTTAAATCAAAGAAGATAGTAGACAATCATTCTCTACTTAACTCTTCTAATGAATTATTTTTTTCGTTGCGAATATTAATCTAAAACTTGTTGTCCATAATATTTTATCTGATTTATTAAAGGCTAACGATAATTTGTTTTTCATTATCTTAGTCATAATATTTTTTAATGGGCTAGTTGAGCTCACCCTTTTCTTCCATTGTTCTCTTTAGGAAATGAGAATATCACGGGTACTAGTCGGGGAATGGAGTGATGGTCCGAGTTAGAGCTGTAGAAGTGCTCACTATTTTTTTATTTAAAATAGTGTGATAATAAATGTAATGAGGACTTAGTTTGAATGTTAATATTTTCTACATGTCTGTATTGACACTCACAGTTGTGTGGTCGTCCTTTGCACGATCGTGTGATATGAAAGATTGTATTTGAATTTTGTTGAGTGTATTTGGCGACTCAAAATGGGTTGAGTATTGAACCTATTTTGGGGGCGTCACAAATAGCCCCGCTGGGGCGGGTCCCTCCTCTGGTGGAAGTGCTGGTTTGCGAATTGGCAGAGAAATAAGCCAATTTGGCTTATTTCTTCGCACCGAATTCGACTTTTTCCAACATGATTAACATGAAACTTGCTAACAACAATATTTTAAACTCTTTAACATGATTATAACATGAAAATTCCATACAATACACGATCAAACCAATGCTTTTCATCATTTTCGAAGAAAACTACGATATTAAGCATTCTTGACGAAAATTGCTATTACGAATTCGTTTTTCAATCAATTCAAGTAATTCCAATTGTAATAACTCCTATTCTTAACATACTAACATAATCCATTATCAATTTAAACAATAACCCACAATCAAACATCAATTTGATAGTTTCAAAAGCCATTTTTAAAAGAATTGGTTTATAGTAAATCATATGAACACAATTCTTCTTGTTTATCAAAATTACATGGATTGAATTGTTAAAACAACTATATAACTCCTATCACACATGCTATAACACATATTACACATAGCTTCATGCTTACATTAATTTCTTTGATAATTTAAAAACTATTTTCAAAATAACTTCATAATAGAGTACTATGAACATGATTTCATAGTGTTCATCATATCCTTGTGAATTGAAACACTTAAACAACTATAAAAATCACATGTAAGCATATATATATATATATACACATCTCATACACATCAAAATCAAGAATTTTCACAAAGAGATTTTTACAGAGAATTCTAAAACTATGAAATTATAGAAGAACATGATTACAACTTATGGAGTTCTAAGATTATACCTTTTCTAGTTTGAATTAAGAGAAGGGATGGAGGTGATGATGGAGTATAGCTCTCCTCTTGCTTTCTTAAAGTTTCTTCTTCTTCCTCATCTCTAATAATTCTCTCTAACCCTTTCTTTCTTTTTCTTTCTTTCTTTGTAAAACTAACGTACTTACTTATCTAACATATATTGTATAATATACATATACATATATAATATATATATATATATATATATATATATATATATATATATATATGTAACCTATAAGTAATAAGTATAATACTAATTACCATAATAAATATTACTAATTACATAGGTTATAAGAATTTGAAAAGTGAGGCCTTGTTTGGCAACTCAATTATTTTAAAACAAATCCTTTTGTTAACTAAAGTCATGTTTGGTAAAATAAGCTTAAAAATCCTTTTCCATTCTTTTAATAAATCTTTACTCCATAGATTAAATACTACACTTATTTAATTAAATTACAACAATCTAATTCAATTAAATAAAAGTTAACATTCATATAATACTTAATTATCACACTTGAAATTACATTCATGTAACACTTAGTAAATTACAACAAATACTTAGCACATAATTTTAAATCTAATTTAATTATTCTCAACTAAATTAGAATTATACTACACCATTACAAACATATCAATTTAATTAAATATTACTCTTAATTAAATCAGTTCACACAATCACATAATTTATTTATTTAACTCAAAAAATAAATCACATAAAATATTTATTCACTCAATAAATATTACAATTTAATATATAAAATTTCAATCGTTACAATCTTCCCTTTTTAAAAGGATTCTGTCCCAAAAATCACAACATAAAAAAAATTCATAAAAAAATTCTTATAAAAAACAATTCTCATCTGTTACATCATCTATCTATCTACCCATAATAAATGCAACCATGCAATAGTCCTCATCTGTTCAGGGTCTTCCTCATCCTCCTCAGCTGCCTCAGCCTGAATCTCTATCTCCTCAGAGTCCTCCTCTGAATCGAACACTGGCTCATGCTCCCGACCAACGACTGCGATCAAAGAAGATGGCTCTCGTCGAATCAACTGCTCCCAGACTGTGTGAATGTCTCGGGGCTCCTCCTCCCTTGCCTCTCGGGGTACAACGTCCCTATACAGTCTGGGTTCTCCAGCATCCAACATCCTGACAAATCAAATTTTAAGTCTTAGTTATTACGTGATGCTAATCGATACTCTCGCAAGTATATAAGTATAAG
The DNA here is from genome assembly GCA_020205555.1 of Panax stipuleanatus. Taxonomy (NCBI): domain Eukaryota; kingdom Viridiplantae; phylum Streptophyta; class Magnoliopsida; order Apiales; family Araliaceae; genus Panax; species Panax stipuleanatus. The sequence continues at coordinate 48,996,128 of CM035117.1, read as the reverse complement.
CACTTAGCACATAAGTTAATTTATTATCTTTCTCAGAACTCGATAAGAGTCTATCATTACTATGTTCTTGATCTCTTAAAAGGCTACTACCCTAAGGTTTTCCCCCACCTAAGGTTCATAACCTACAGCTCTGATACCAACCTATGGCACCACCAAATCCGAGTACTTCAATTTTCACGGGATTTGGTGTTCATTGTACAAATATCATCTATCTATCTACCCATAATAAATGCAACCATGCAATAGATAGAAATAAAACCAACATCTCCCCTTATAGGGTTACAACATCTGAATAAAAATACAAAATCAATCCCAGGTCATACTAACCTTAAATCTCAAATGCGAAAACGTAAACAAATAAAGAGTCTTACACAACTTAAACATAAGTCTTAAACAATGACTTATAAAATAAACAACAAGTCTTCATTACTTGTTGACCTTGCCCTTGCCTTTGCCTTTGCTAGTAGAAGGCTCGTCGGACCTTTCGTTCTTAACTATAATGTTATTATTACACAAGAGTGAGCACGATTGCCCACAAGTATAACAATATAACAACAATATAATAACATGCGAGTGAATCAAAGACTTCTGAATAAGGAAAACTCGGCTTTTGAATCAAGAATGAATAACAAGAATCAAAAGAACATCTGAGGGTCATAAGACCTCGAACTATGTCCTAGGTTGTAAAGTGTTTATACTTTAAACCTTTAACAGTCATAAGACTATGGACTCTACTTCTCGTACTTAGGGGGGATCAGCCCTTAGTACCCATACTGTGCACAATATCTTAACGCTAAAGCATGGTCAATCCCCTATAATAGGGTTGTTCATCTCAGTTTGACAACCAAAGAAAGTTTGGTTTGGATAAGCTCGCTAATAGTTCTAGAATTTAGAACGTTCATCAACTATGGACTAGTCGAATCAATAAGGGTTCGCTAGTCTTATAAGGTTCTACAATAAATGATATTCAAATTGAATAATAACTTCTCAAGAATATACAATCGAATAAGTATTGTATAACTAGAATCATGCTTTTAAAGGTAATATAATATCTCATATAAAATCTCAACTTGACTAACAAATATAAGAACTTGTATCATGATAATATTTCAATAATAGAAAACTTGCTCAATAAAGGTAAAGTTTGAGTTTTAGAAACTTGCTTGATATAAGAATAAGGAATAGAACACTTATTTAACTTCAAGAGTATAAATAAGAAAACTTGCTTATCAACAATAAGTTAGGGATAGAATACTTGCTCAATGTAAAAGTAAGGTTTAGAAACTTTTCACGTGCGCAAGCTACAAATCTAGTTACAATTCAATTTCTCAACGTCTTACACATTACATTATGCATACAATGTCAATTAGTTTCATCACTTCTATGTTCAACTGTTGAACTTTTCATTTAAGTCAACTTACAACTTAGTTCATAGTGTTAACTTATTAACTAACCACATAACATGAGTATGAATTCACAATATGCGTATTATATAGGTATAATCCTTCAAATAATTATAATCAAGTTTTACAATCACAATATTCAAGTTCGCATTTAGTTTGTTAACTTGAACCTTCACATTATCTTATACTTGTCAATAACTTAGTTTATTAACATGAACTTCAAATCATATAATATTCATGTTTATAACTTAGAACAACATCTTTTATTGTCGAGAGCACTACACTTGCGTACGTCATGTCCGACGCCCTCCGATTGCCTCCGAATACGCATCAGTCACAAAGATGGCCATTTTAACCCCTTCTAACGACTTCAAATCGAAAAAATTAGAGAATGAAAATTGTAGGTCTACACGTTAGCTTTCCGAATCATCCTGAATCTCCTTAATCGGAGTTTGTATGAAGAAGTTATGCTTATTTTACTACAGAAATTCAAAAAATTAATTTTTTTTCTCTGCACTACCCCCGCTGGGGCGGGGGTTACGCCCGTTGGGGTGGGTAAAATCTGCATAGGGCCTTCTGGGGCGGGCATAAAGCCGGCTGGGGCGGACATGCCCTCGCGGTTCAGCAACAATTCGTAATTTTGACAGTTTTAGGCCAATTAAATGCAAATCAAACTAGTACCGTAATTTCTATGAAGTATAAACTTCGTAGAAACATCATATAATGATTCTAACATGCTTTTAACACTTTATATCATGTAATTACTTGAATCAAATCATGAAATTTCATTATTCTTGGTGTTTTTGACGATTTTGAAGAAAAACACGAAATTTGACGTTACGGATTCGTATGTATTATCATAATTTACTGACAAATTTAAGTTAAACAAACAATTCATGGCATACAATTGTTCGTAAGGGCCATATATACAACTTTTATACTCTATAACTTTTGAAAAACTCAATTCAAACATAATTACATGAAATTGTTGGTTTGAAAACATACATAGATGGTAGAAAACATGTTATGATTATATCTTAACACTTATATTCACATAAATCATCAATTCATGCATTGATCACAAAATAATTATTTTACAGAGAACTCAAAATAGTCGTTAATGGAAAATTCTGATTATAGCATGTCTATATAAAATTGGTTACTCTAGCATATGAATACATGATATAAACCATATAATACACATATACTAACATATATATCATCATATACCCACCAATTATAAATTTCTTCAATCATAGAGGACTTGAATAGTTTTTCCATAAAAATATAAGAACGTAATTTAAGTTTGGGTTGAAGAGATTACCCTGCTAGATTGTGATGATGATTCAAGTACTCTTCTTCTCTCAATCTTCAATCTCTCTCAATTAACTCTCAATCTCTCTCAACTTCTCTAAGTTTCTCTCTTCTTTTTCTTCTGATAGGAATATGAAATAAAACTAATGTATATATGATATAAGTATATAATATCACGTATTGTATTCGACTGACAAGTTAGTGGGTAAGTTACTCCGTCATGGTTAACTGGTCCAACTCCCCTTAGGGGCTTGTTTGGTTGTTCCTTAATAACTCCTTCCCATTTAATTTAAATTTATTCTTATCATATAGTTAAATAATGTCACACCCAATTAAGCAATTAATCAAATATCTTATTTAAATCAATTAAATAAAATAGAATAATTCCACATTAAATCACATAGTCACATAATTAAAATTCTCATTTATTAATTATGTCAAATTATTAAATCTCTAATTAATTAGAATAACATTATGCTTATTAAATAATTTATTTAATCAAATAAGCTCAATTAAATACATACTTTGCACAATAAAATTCTCAACATTAATTTAATTAATGTAACACATATAATTAAATTAATCTACCACTATTTCATCAATTAATTATTTAATTCAATAATTAAATCATCGAAAAATATTTATTTAATTCAATAAATATTCAAATTATATTACAAAATCCCGTTCGTCACAGACCTTCATTACATCCACAGTTTACAAATCTTGCTTGATTCAAATTGGCAACCTCACATTATCTGTTGATCACATCTCTTTGAAAATACTTGCATTTGATGTGATTTTAGGAATCGATTGGTTAACCACTAATCATGCAAAAATTGATTGTTTTCGTAAGGTTGTTAGTTTTCATATTCCTAACCAACCTGTTATGCTAATTCAAACAACCAAACCACTAAAATCAATCAATGTCATTTTAAGTCATATAGCTATTCATTTATTAAAAAACGGATGTCAAGCTTTCTTAGCACATGTCACCGATTTAAACAAGAATACGTCAGATTTGAATGATATTTCTATTGTTAATAAATTTCCTGATGTATTTCCCGAAGAACTTTCTGGCCTACCCCCAAAACGTGAAGTTGAATTCTTTATTGACCTTGAACCCGGTACAAAACCCATTTCAAAAATCCCATATCGAATGGCTCCTATTGAACTTCAGGAGTTAAAAGTCCAACTACAAGAGTTGTTAGACATCGGCTTTATACGTCCTAGTACATCGCCTTGAGGTGCTCCTATTTTATTCGTAAAGAAGAAAGACGGGAGTATGCGACTTTGTATTGACTATCGGAAGTTGAACCATGTCACCATCAAGAATAGGTATCCATTACCTCGCATTGATGACTTGTTTGACCAGTTGCAAGGTGCTAAATTCTTCTCAAAGATCGATCTTCATTCTGGATATCATCAGTTAAAGATTAAAACTGAGGACATTCCAAAGACTGTCTTCAGAACTCGATACAGGTATTATGAATTCTTAGTCATGTCTTTTGGGTTGACTAATGCTCCTGCGGCTTTCATGGATATGATGAACTGGATATTCAAGAATATTTGGATCATTTTGTGGTTGTCTTTATTGATGGCATTCTCATTTACTCCAAAAGTCGTGAAGATCATGAACAACACTTGAGGCTGGTACTCCAAAAGCTTCGTGAAAACAAGCTATATGCCAAGTTGAAGAAATGCGAGTTCTAGCTTGAGGAAGTAACATTCCTTGGGCACGTGGTATCGAAACATGGAGTATCGGTTGACCCGGCGAAGATTAAAGCAATACAAAGTTGGAAACAACCTAAGTCAGTAACCAAAGTACGCAGCTTTCTGGGCTTAGCTGGTTATTATCGAAGATTCGTGGAAAAATTTTCTCGGATCGTTACTCCATTAACGCAGCTGACTCAAAAAGGTACAAAATTCAGATGGAACGAGGAATGCGAGAAAAGCTTCCAAGAGCTCAAGAGGAGACTCATTTCAGCACCTGTTCTGACAATACTATCTGGTTCGGATGGATTTGTCATCTACAGCGATGCTTCAGGCAAAGGGTTAGGATGTGTTCTCATGCAACATGGGAAAGTCATAGCCTATGACTCGCGACAACTCAAAGAATATGAGGGGAATTATCCTACTCATGACCTAGAGTTAGCAGCTGTCGTTTTCGCGTTGAAGATCTGGAGACACTGCCTATATGGGGAGAAAGTGGAGATCTATACGGATCATAAGAGCCTCAAATATTTCTTCACTCAAAAGGAACTCAACATGCGGCAACGACGTTGGCTTGAGCTGTTAAAAGATTACGACCATACCATCCTATAAAAGAGAACGTGGTAGCTGACTCGTTAAGTAGAAGATCATATGCGGGAACGAGTGTGATGCTGTCAACACAAAGACCCATTTTGAATGACTTACAAATGATGGAGATAGAGTTAAAGACTCCAGGGATCCACGTGAAGATGGCAAATATACGCGTAGAACCAGCTTTAATTGATAAAGTTAAAGCTACTCAAGCTACAGACCCGAAGCTGATGAATATGATGAAGAAAGTGCAAGAAGGTGCTATTCCAGAGCAAGAATTGGCGAAGAGGGAATACTTCAAGTCAACTCCAGACTTTGTGTTCCTAACGATTCTGATTTGAAGTATAAAATCATGATGGAGGCACACAACACACCATTTGCAATCCATCTTGAAAGTACCAAAATATATCGTGATCTTCGACATACATTTTGGTGGAGCAATATGAAGAGAGAGATCGCGGAGTTTATCTCGAGGTGTCTAACGTGTCAACGTGTCAAGGCGGAGCATTAGGTGTCAAAAAGTCCATTGCAACCACTTGAGATTCTAAGATGAAAGTGGGAACACATCAACATGGATTTTGTTACGGGTCTTCCCAAGGTTTCTCAAGGCATAGATGCAATTTGGGTTATTATCGATAGATTAACCAAGTCTGCTCATTTTTTGCCTATACGAGAGACTTATTCACTTGAACAACTTACTCGTATGTACATAAATGAGGTTGTAAGACTGCATGGTATGCCAGTATTCATAGTTTCGGATCGAGACCCAAGATTCACTTCACGATTTTGGGTCAGCTTGCAGAAAGCTATGGGCACGGATTTATGATTCAGTTCGGTATATCATCCTCAAACGGACGGGTAATCGGAAAGGACTATTCAAACTCCTGAAGATCTATTAAGACTCTGTGTTTAAGACTTCAAAGGGAGTTGGGATAAGTACTTACCATTGGTGGAATTCTCCTACAACAACAGTTATCAAGCAAGTATAGGCATGCCTCCATTCGAGGCGTTGTATGGATGAAAGTGTCATTCTCTAGTATGCTGGGATGAGGTGGGTGAAGCAACATTGTTGGGACCGGAGTTAGTACGTATGACTACGAAAAAGATTCAAATGATTCGGTAACGTATACAAACGGCACAAGATCGACAAAAGAGTTATGCTGATCTTCATCGAAGGGACGTAGAATTTAATGTTGGAGATCATGTATTGTTACGTGTCGCTCTATGGAAAGGAGTTACAAGATTCGAAAAGAGAAGAAAACTCAACCCACGATTTATTGGTCCATTTGAAATCCTTAACCGAGTAGGAACTGTGGCCTATAGACTCGCTTTACCGCCTAGCATGTCTCATGTTCATAATGTTTTTCACATATCTATGCTACGTAAATATGTGAAAGACCCAAACCACATTATTGAATTAGAACCAGACGAGATAGTCGAAGCTTTAACGTATGAAGAGGTACCTATTAAGATCTTGGATAAGAAGGAACATGTTCTACAATCAAAGATTATACCTCAAGTCAAAGTTTTGTGGAGAAACCATGATATTGAGGAAATGACCTGAGAGTTAGAATCTGAAATGAAAACAAGGTATCCTCACCTTTTCGAAATACCATGTACGTACGTCAATTTCGAAGACGAAATTTCATAAGGGGGAGAGGTTGTAAGACCCCAACTTTTTATGAATAAGATTTAATTTCCTCTATATATTATTTTAACTAGTAAGGTGTTGATTTGATAAATGTCATAAATTATGGGTGATATGTACAAATTTTACAAAGTAAGAGGTCATAAAATATTCATTGTGTCGGGGAATATTCGTTTGGTTGGGGAATATTCTTTTTTTTGAAAAATATTCGTACGACGACGCAATCATTGGTGGGCCCCAAAACGGAAAACTGTCGGATGAAGAAAACGACAAGAATTAGTTTTCTAAAAATAACGGCAAAACTTTTACCGTTAAAACTGTTGAAATACCCGGTGATAAAAATACAGTAATACGCGTTGTTGCATAGTAGCACACGGTATTGCACAGTATTTTGAATTATTGGTTCTTACGTAAGAAGTTACTTACTCAATAATTGTTACAGTAATTACTGTTCAATATCTTATATTATTGACTCAATAATTGCTTCATTGATAATTGCATAAAATTTTACATTGTTGATTCAATAATTGCTATGTTGATATTTTATATTATTAATTCAATAATTGTCACAGTAACCACTGCACAGTGTTTTACATTATTAAATCAATAATTGTCACACATATTATTAAAATGATAGTATTAGATAACATTATTAATAATGTCTAGAAAGTTCTGTCGAGAAAATGGGTTATGTTATATAATTGCGCCCCAATGGGAAGAAATTCTTATTGAAATGATTAAAAATTCCTTTAGTATTATTTCTATAATTTTTGAAATGATTAAAAATTCCTTGAGTTTTGAGCTTCATCAAATATCATTTCACCGAAATATTGGTCTGAACTTTCTTATGAAAGTTTTACCTTTTCATGTCGGGGTACTATTCATACGTACGGTACTATTCACAACTAAATTAAACTTTCTTTTCTTTGTCCAGGTTATCTTTTATGGATCTATTCTTGAAATTGGATCCATGTTTTGATCTTCATTTTTGAATTTTGTTCCATAATTGATTATTATTGAATATTCTTGAACTTGAATAAATTAAATTACAAATCTCTAATATTTGTCCTTTATCTCACTTGATTCGTTCTTTATATCATTTTTCATCATCATCCGTCTTAAATTGTAATGAAAGTTATATTTGGCCCGTAGTACAAAGATGAACTGTTGATTGATGAATATCTTTGGCCCGTAGTGCAAAGATGAGATGTGATTTATGAATATCTTTGGCCTGTAATGCAAAGATGGACAGGTGGTTGGCATGATCATGACTATTGGTGATACAAATGAATATCTTTGGCCCGTAGTGCAAAGATGAATTGTTGATTCAAAATATTTATTGATTGATGTTCAGGGATAAAATATTGTTGATAGACTTTTAAATCATAGAAGATAGTAGACATCATTCTCTACTTAACTCTTCTAATGGATTGTTATTTTCGCTGCAGTTGTTGATATAAAACTTGTTGTCTATAATATTTTATCTGATTTATTGAAGGCTAACGATAATTTATTCTTCATTATCTTAGTTATAATATTCTTTACTGGGCTAGTTGAGCTCACCCTTTTCTTCCATTGTTCTATTCAGGAATGAGAATATCGCGGGAACTAGTCGGGGATTGGAGTGATGGTCCGAGATAGAGCTGTAGTAGTCTTCACTATTTTGTAAAATAGTGTGTTAATAATTGTAATTAATGAGACTTGAATTTGAGCGTTTATATTTTCTACATAATATTTATATTGACGCTTACAGTTGTGGCCGTATTTTGCACGACTATATAATAGTTAAAATTTGAAGATGTGTATTTGGAGTCTGTACCATATATTTGACGACTCAAAATGGCTTGTATATTGAACCTATTTTGGAAGCGTCACATGGAATTACTGTCAAGTCTTATTTTATTTAATTATATGTATTTCGATTAGAAAATGCACAACTCCAAATAATATAAATTAGAAACTCTTTTCTAATTTCATTATGCCTTGGCTAAGGACTACTGGGTTGTTATTTAACGAATCACATAGGACATATCTCTTCTTTTACTAGAAGTGGTAGATTCTTTATTGACCATTCATTATCTCCATATGTAACTTATTACACCCAAGCATACCCTTTGATATACCCTAAGGGTCTTAAGGAATAGTCAAAATATAATTCATTACATACAAGATACTATGATGATCTCAAGTCCAAGGATCATTTGTACTATTATCACATTAGGAATTCTTATTGACAGACAAGTAAAACTCCATTAGGTATTCCATAGCGAGTCACGTTCAGTGAACTTATTCTCCAATAAGCACCTACATACCTGCTTTAGTGTCTCCACACAAATGATCATGAAATCAATCATCCTCATCCAATGAGCAAGCAACATATGTACCAATCTATCCGAATTTAATAATCCCCTTTTTAGTAATCCAACGATTGGGAACTATTTTAATTTTAAACTTTCTAAGAATTTAGATCTCATTAGCATGATCAACATCATGATTCTAAAAGCATTGCTTAAAACTATGGGTTATATACATATTATAAAAACAGAATCATGTAAATAATTAAATGCCTTTAATAAATTAATACTTTTATTAATAAATAAATAAGATCGTTTACAAATTATATGCTTTATCATCATACATGATTGACTTGTATGCATACTACTTTCACTGGTGTGGGCCGGTGTAGCTTAGTTGGGCCGTTCATGTGGGTTGTTTTCTATTTGGCTGGTGGGTTAATTGTTAGCCCATCTGCTGTTTTTAGTGTTTGTTTTCAATTACCTAGTCTCGGGTTGTGAGGATAATGTATTTAGGTTAGGTAATTTGTTTCCTACGATTTCCTAGGTGATTTAGTCCTCTCGGGAGAAGAGGACTATGATTTTGAACTTCATTGTAATATCTAAAGTTTTTGCTTATTTAATATACAAACAAATTTAGCAAAAAAAAATGGTCAATTAAACCATAAAAATCAATTGAAGACTTTTATCTTAAGACGGATGGAGTAATAAATGTTATATATATATATATATATATATATACGACCAGGATCTTAAGTTCACCTAACTAAAAACTCACCCAACTCATCCCCTTTAGCGACGGACTGGACGACGATTTGGTCCGTCGCTATATATACAATCGTCGTCTTAATTTTTAACGACGGACAATATATAGACGACGGTTGTATATATAGCGACAGACGAACCGTCGCCCGGTCCATCGCTAAAGGGAGGTTAGTTGGGTGAGCTTTTAGTTGGGTGAGCCTAAAATCCTTATCGTATATATATATATAAAATTATACCAAGATCAAGTTGTAAAATAATTTAGTATAAATCATATCTACATATTAGTAACCAAGTTAATATTAAGTAACACTTCTTTCTTCTTTTTTTTCTCTGTTCTTTCAAATCAAAAAGCATTATCTCCAAAACTTTTAGAGTTGTGTATGCGAGAAAATCTATTTTTCTCTTTCGAAGAGACCTACTACTAGATCTTTTTGTTAGCATTAATATCTTATTTTATTATTATTTCTCATTTTGTGAAGTTCGTTTTTCTTTTTGCGGGATTGTGTTTTCTCCTTGTTAGGGTTAAATCTCTCATTTCTTTACCTGTGTAGTTATTTTTCTCCTTTTGGGAGTTTTAAGTCCTACCTATGAAGAGAATTGATTTCCTCTTCAATAATGGGTGATTGCACAATGCTAATTAGATGCCTGATGCAGTATATCTTCCGCAGTTACTTTCTGATTGCTATTTTAATTATTTCTTTTACTTATCAGAAAAATTTGTAATTCAATTTTTATTTTTGGATAAAATAAATATTCTTTCAATTCTATCATACATTTAATTTGCATATTTTTGATCGAATGAATGAATCTTTCCTAACCTTGTTTTAAGCTTTGTAAAGAAAAAGAAAAAGTTAATACCAAGTATATTGGCGAAAGTTTATGTTTACAATTATTAAATGTCAGTATGTATATAATCATAACTGTATTAAACTTGAATTACTCTCACCGTCTCATAAAAGATGGCACAAGTACAAAAAATATTATCACATAAAAATTGCTTAAGTACACTAAATTGGTATATAAAAACTACTTTGTTCCTAGAACACCTAGATGGGACCGAGAATTTAAAGGAAGAATGATTTCATGTGTACCGTATGCAAGGTCAATTAGGGGTAAAAATAGAAATTACTTGATACTCTCCTCTATTATATCTACATTTTTTTAGGAGTTGGAAATTAAATGCAATTATAAATCTTTAATTTCTTAAAATACTCAACTATCAAATTAGATTCCTACACAGAGTAAAATACTTCTACGTGAATTTTAACCCACTATATAATTCGAGCCCAAATAATTATGTCCCAACAATTTTGTATATTCGTTTTTAATGAACATTAAAATGTTGTTTGCCCCGTTGAAATATAATCTAATGGTCCCTGTTCCAAGAAGAAGAAAAAAAAGTTGGCTCAAGTACACTTCCTGTGCACTTTTCAAATTAAGTTTGACTTCCTTTCCTAAAGGAAATTCTGTTCAATCCCATTAAAAAATTATACCTAATGATGAATCCTAATTCTATATGCGAAAGAAAGTGTGATCACTAACATGGTTATACCCTAATCATCAAGTACACTATAAATACTTAGCTATACCCTAATCATCAGGTACACATTCATATTATATTACTGCACTAGAACATTAAACATTCATTATTAAATTTTATTCATCCTTTACTTATTCTCGTACCGGATCTATCCCTGACGGCCCAAGTCGGCAAACTTTTTGTGTGACTTCGTTTCTGTGCAAGATTTGACGCGTTTTAATGATTGAAGCGCGTGGACGAATCTTGACATTAACATTTGCGCGATTGCTATTGATGTGCAGTTGCAAATGGAGCATCCGCATCTGCTATTTGCAAATTTTGAATGAGGAATCACATTAGCATCCAATTTTGCATCCATACCCATAATAGTACGGTCTCTTGTGGAGTTGTAATGTGAATGCGGATTGAATTGATGTTTCTGGCTCTCCCCTAACATTGTTTAATTTTACTGAAGAGAAAAGAATGAAGATAATAAATTCACTGAAAGCAAATAAGGGCATGCCACTGGATATGTTGAAAGTAGAGTACACCCAAGTGGTTTTTTTGTATCACATAACGATCTATCGACTTTCACAAGGGATATTTCTTAGAAACTCAGTGAATTTAACTTAATCAATTGACGAACTCGATCCCTGTCAAAGGAGTTCCTGCATGTAACTGAACGGCAACATCACCAACAACCTGCATTTAAACAATTGACAAAAGTAATGGGAAAATTTTTAAGATTATAAAAAACCTCTTTTTGAATGGCAACATGCCCCCCCCCCCCCCCCCCCAGTTAAACAATTGACAAAAATAATGGGTAAATTTTTTTAAGATTATAAAAAATCTCTTTACGGACAGCAAAAGAGATGAATAAAGATTTCATGCACACTACCACTGATGGCCTTCAATTTGGATACTACTTGTGCCAAGTTTTCATAATTTTCAAAATTGGTTGTAGCTTTTAGTATATTATAAGAATGAGTGAAGTATAATAGATTATCTGGTTCTTATTACACTATAACTAGTTTCAACATGAGAAATCTTATCCAGGTTTTTCAAACTTCTATCATTCAAGCCAAATGAGCATATATTATGTTCAAATAACCAAATAATCAAAACTGAACAATGTTATTATTCAGACGGCCATATATGAACACATTTTGAGTTGCACTGATAATTTTCATTGTAAGCCATAATGCTTTCTACCCTCGTCGCTTGTGCATTGTTCATGTTGCTACGAGAACTTCATATTCTGCCTTGCTGTAGTGAGCTCATTTATATTGGTCCTTGTTGAGACTCCAGGCTCACACAAATACACTAAGATAAATATAAACACACTGCTGTATAAGATATAAAATAATAACATAAGAATTTTACGTGGAAAATCCAACTGGAAAAAACCACGGGGAGAGATCTCAGAAATTCACTATGAAAATAATATGGAGATTACAAACTCTCTTCTGAGAAATAAACTAACTGTTTATTTCTCTCTACCTTTCTAACTCTCAAATGCTCAACTGAGCTTTCTCTCTATCTAAATCTCTTACTCTCTCAATATTGGTGTAAGAGATGATGTGAATTAGTATGCTGCCTTCTTCTCCTTTTATAGCCGAAGTGAAAGTGGGGAGCAATAATAAGGGAGGAGAGGTTGGTGGGAGGAGTAGGTAAAATGTTTGTTGACCAAGTGGGAAAAGGAGCCAACATTCAACAATCTCCACCTTGGCTCATATTTTTCAAATACTACATATTGTGAACTTCTTCGTGTCTATGAATGTTTCCCTCTCCCTGGATACTCCACCATGAACTTAGTATTCGACGAAGTGAATTAAGTCTAAGCAATGCTTGAACTTTTCTGCTGTAACCGACTTTGTGAGCATATCTGCGGCATTCTCCTTTGTGTGAACTTTGCAAACTGCAATGTCACCATTGTTCAGCCACTCACAAATCTTGTGATACCGAATATCTATATGTTTGGTTCTGGCATGGAACACCTGGTTCTTTGCTAAGTGAATAGCACTTTGACTATCACACTGAATCTGGATACTGCCCTGCTTGAAACCAGTTCTTCAACTAGTCCCTTAAGCCACAAAGCCTCTTTGCTTGCCTCTGTCAACGCCATATACTCAGCCTCTGTTGCTAATAATGCTACCGTAGACTACAACACTGACCTCCAACATATACATCCTCCATAAAAGGTGTATACAAACCCTGTCGTAGATCTCCTTGCATCTAGGTCTCCAGCATAATCCGAATCAACAAACCCTGTAACCTCACTTCTTGCAGTATTACGATCAAACATAAGACCGTAATTGGTTGTACCTGCTAGATAACGAAAAATCTATTTGACAGCATTCCAATGCTCTTTTCCTGGATTTGCCATATACCTTCTAACTACACTGACTGCATGTGAGATATCTGTCCTTGTACATATCATGGCATACATGAGACAACCCACAACATTTGCATACGGTACTTTGGACATATACTCAACCTCATCCTCTGTATGTGGGCTTAACTGTGAAGACAATCTGAAATGTACTACCAACAGAGTGCTATCTGGTTTAGCATTGTTCATGTTAAACATCTCCATGACCTTCTGCGTATATCCTTTCTGAGTTAGCCACAACTTTCCTACCTGACGATCCCTGTGAATTTCCATACCTAGGATCTTCTTAGCTGACCCAAGATCCTTCAAGTCAAATTCACTGCTCAACAAATTCTTCAGCTGAAGAATATCTGACTTCCTCTTTGCTGCTATCAACATGTCATCGACATATAACACGTCAGCAATACTAGAGAACCATCATCAAGGGATTTGAAATACACACATGGATCATACTCCGAACGAGAGTAAGCATAAGCCACTATAAAATTGTCAAACTTCATGTACCACTGTCTCGGGGACTGCTTCAAACCATAGAGAGACTTCTTCAAACTGCAAATTAAGCCCTCTTTCCCTGGTTCAATAAATCCCTCAGGCTGCTTCATGTAGATCTTTTCTTCTAAATCACCATGGAGAAAAGCTGTCTTCACATCAAGCTGCTCTAACTCCATATCCTGTGATGCTACGATAGATAAGATCAACCAAAACGATGTGTGTTTCACAACTGGTGAGAAGATCTCATTGTAGTCGATTCCCTCTCTCTGAGAGAATCCCTTTGCCACTAACCTGGCCTTGAATCTTTCACCTTCTTTATCAGACTGAGCTTCTTTTTTCCTGAACATCCACTTGCATCCTATAGCCTTTGATCCTTTTGGAAGTTGAACTAACTCCCAAGTTTGGTTCATCTGTAAAGACTCCATCTCTTCTGCCATCGCTATTTCCCATTTATCATTATCCTCGGACTGAATAGCATCCTGATAGCTAGTTGGATCTCCACTACCAACAATCAAGGCAAAAGCAACCACGTCATCAAACCCATATCTCTGCACTGGTTTGCTGACTCGCCTTTCCCGATCTCTAACAAGATTATAAGACCTCTCTTGGGGATCTGAAGGATGATCATCTTCAATTTCTTCAGATTCTTTTGTATCTTCAGGAAGCTCCACCTCAACTAGGTGTTTCTGCAACTCACTTGCTGCAGATTCTTCATTCTCAGATTTGTTCAACATGTGTTTCTCATTGAACACCACATCTCTGCTGACAATCTTCTTCTTGGATACTGGATCCCATAAACTGTATCCCTTGACTTCGTCTTCATATCCAAGGAAAATACATTCCTTTGACCTTGGATCAAGCTTGGACTGTCGTTCCTCGACTGGCAGATGAACATAAGCTGGACAACCAAAGATTTTCATCACAGAAAAATCAACTGGTTTTCCACTCCATACCACTTCGGGGATTTGGTAATCAATTTCAGCTGAAGGAGATCGATTTATCAGATAACACGCTGTGTTGATTGCCTCAACCCATAAACTCTTAGGCAGTCCTGCATTCAACCTCATACATCTGGCACGTTCCAATAAAGTTTTGTTCATCCTCTCGGCAACTCCATTTTGCTCTGGAGTTCTTTTGACTGAGAAGTGCCTAGTGATACCTTCATCCCGACAGAACTATAGGAATGACCTGTCTTTGTATTCTGTGCCATTATCTGATCTGAAATACTTTAGCTTCTTTCCGGTCTGGTTTTCTACGTTAGCTTTCCATTGCTTAAAGATTCTGAAAACCTCATATTTCTGCTTCATAAAATACACCCACATTTCTAGAGTAGTCATCTATGAAGCTGACAAAATAATGGGCTCCACCCATTAACGTATGCTTGATTGGCCCCCAAACATCTGAATGTACATAATCAAGTACATTCTTACTGGTATGTGCTCCTGCCTTGAAGCTGAACCTTCGTTGTTTGCCATACACGCAAAACTTGCAAAATTTGCAAAATTCCAAACTGTACGTTTTGACACCGTTCAGCAACTGTCTTTTGTGAAGTTCTTTCATTCCTCCTTCACTCAAATGACCAAGTCGCATGTGCCATAATTCTGTGCTATTACTGTTAGAAGTATCCTGCACAGAAATTGCTGCTCCACCAGTAACTGTGTCTCCTATCAACTTGTAGAGGGTGCCCTTCTTCTGGCCCTTCATAATTACCATTGAACCCTTGGTAATTTTCATGACATCATCTCTGACTGAGATATTGCAGCCTATAGAGTCAAGTACTCCAATCGATAGCAAGCTCTTCTTTAATTCTGGAATATACCTTACATCACCCAATGTTGTGACAACACCGTCAAACATTTTAACTTTGATGGTGCCTATCCTAGTAACTTTGCAGACTGCATTGTTACCCAATAAAACTGTACCACCATTGCAGGATGTAAAAGTATCAAACCAATCCCTGTGAGGAAACATATGAAAAGAACAACCGGAATCCATGCACTAATCTGTAAGGCTGCTACTGTCTCTAACGGATAAGAGATCACCTTGTGAATCTTCATTTTCTGTCACTGTGTACAGCTCCCCATCGCTGCACACATCTGCTTGCTCAGCAACATTAGCAGAATTCGCAATCTGTTTACCTTTCTTCTTGTTATCCTTCTTCAACAATGGACACTGATTTTTGTAGTGGCCCTTCTCGTGGCAATGATAACACTCAACCTGAGATTTATCCTTCTTACTTGGTCTCGACTGAGACCTTTCTTGTTCTTTGCTAGAATACTTCTTCCGATTAGGACCCCTGCCACACCCATCTGAAAATGTAAGAAGATTGCCTCCTTGATCTCTGGAAGTAGTGGTCCTGAACTTATCCTGGTCCAGGACTGCTGACATCACATCGTCAACTGCAAGCTTTTCCTTCCCTACAAGGAGTGTAGTCTGTAGAGTTGAGTATGAATCTGGTAAAGAGACAAGAAGCAATAAGGCTTTATCTTCTTCGTCCAACTTCACATCAATACTGGTTAGTTGGGTCACCAATCTATTAAACTCATTAATATGATTGGTCAAACGGTCCAAGGGATCCGAGCTAGTTCCTTACGACAGCGAAATTGAAAGAACTTTTCGACAAGGACAAATAACTAATTAAGGGAAAATGACAAATCAGGATAATGAAGAGTACAAGCCACTAAGGGATTATGGAATGCCGAAGGTTACAGACATTCAGTCGAGTATTGCACGACCTACCATTACAGCACATAGTTTTGAGATCAAATCAGGCACGATTCATATGATCCAAAACTCGTGTCAGTTCGGGGGAGCACCAACGGATGATCCTAATGACCACCTGATCAGTTTTCTGGAGATTTGTGATACGTTCCGATTTAATCAAGTGTCAGAAGACGCAGTGAAGCTGAGGTTAATTCCGTTTACCTTGAGAGACAAAGCGAAGAGTTGGCTACATTCATTGCCACCGGGATCCATCACAACGTGAGATGATTTGGCACAAAAATTTCTTGCCAAATTCTTCCCGCCAGCGAAGACGGCAAAGATGCGGGATGTTGTTCTGTCCTTCAAACAGTTTGATTCAGAGTCATTATAAGAAGCTTGGGAAAGGTACAAGGAACTGCTTCGAAACTGTCCACACCATGGGGTGCCGTTATGGCTACAGGTTCACACCTTCTATAATAGTCTTGACGGGCATTTGAGGACCAGCATAGATGCCGCAGCAGGTGAGGCTTTGAATGCAAAAAGCTGTGAGGATGGATATGACTTGTTAGAAACCATGGCGGCTAACAATTACCAATGGCCGACGAGCAGAACATCTCAACCGAAGGTAGCAGGGGTGTTGGAATTGGATGCCGTAACAGCACTATCAACGCAGGTTTCCGTTTTGACAAAGAAGATAGACGCTCTGGAAGTTTAGAATGTTCAAAAAGTGGAAGTGGTATGCGAGTTATGTGCAGGAGCCCATCCAGCAGATCAGTGTGCTATCAACACCGAGTCAGTACAGTTTGTGGGGAATTATGGTAAGCAGCAGCAGTATGGGGTAAATTCGAACAGTTACATTCCAGGTTGGAGAAATCACCCGAACTTCTCGTGGAGTAACAATCAAAATCAGCAACAAGCTCAACCGCAAGCTGCACGACAAGCTGCACCCCTAGGATTTCAGGCCAGACAACCACAACAGCCAGCACAACAAGAAAGAAAACCAGAGCTTGAAGAGTTGTTAGTAAAATACATCAAGGATAACGAGACACAGAAGAACACTCATGAGGTAACTCTGCGGAATATTGAAAACCAGATCAGACAGTTGGCTACAGCTATGAATTCTCGTCCTCAAGGAGCATTGCCCTGCGACACAAAAACGAACCCAATGGATGGAAAAGAGCACTGTAAGGCAATCACCTTGAGAAACGGGAAAAATTTAGAGGATGCAGCTACAGAAGGGCCAACTAAGCAGGTATCTAATGATGAGAGTAATGAGGAACAGTCAGCGACAGAGGCAGGAACAGCAGGTGAAACAAGAGAGAAGGCAGAGACGAACAAGCCAGGAGCTTATGTGCCACCAGTTCCATATTCAGGGAGACTCCGAAAAGCGAAGGAAGATAAACAACTTTCAAAGTTTGTGGAGGTATTCAAGAAATTGCATATTAATATCCCGTTCGCTGAAACCATAGAACAAATGTCGAGTTACGCGAAATTCATGAAGGAAATCTTGTCGAGAAAAAGAAGGTTAGAACATTTTGAGACTGTTGCACTTACAGAGGAGTGTAGTGCAATTCTGCAAAACAAATTACCACCAAAGCTCAAGGACCCAAGTAGTTTCACGATACCGTGTACTATTGGGGAAAAATTCTTCGGGAAAGCACTATGCGACTTGGGGGCTAGTATTAATTTGATGCCTTTATCCATCTACACACAGTTGGGATTACCGGAAGTGAAGCCCACCAACGTGACCCTCCAGCTAGCAGACAGGTCTCTGACGTATCCACAGGGAATTGTAGAAGACATACTGGTGAAGGTAGACAAATTCTTCTTCCCAGCGGATTTTATTGTGCTTGACTTTGAGGAAGATAAGGAGATTCCACTCATACTTGGGCGACCATTCTTAGCTATGGGGAGAACACTGATTGATGTCCAGAAAGGAGAACTCACAATGTGGATACAGGATCAAGAGGTGACATTCAATGTGTTCAAGGCAATGCAGTTTCCAAAAGAGACCGAGGATTGTTTTGGGATTGATGTAGTTGAGACTGTGGCACAAGAGTTCGTATCAAGTAATGTATTTGGGGATCCACCTGACACAGCATTGGGAAATTCAGATGCGGCAGACTTTCCAGATTCTTTGGAATATTTACACCTATTGAACGCATCTCCTTCATTCATACCATATGGAAAGAGATTTGAGGAATTAGAGCGGTCTGAGAAATCGAAGGCACAACCAAAGATATCAATTGAGGAACCTCCAGTCCTAGAATTGAAGCCACTACCGAGGCATCTCAAGTATGCCTACTTAGGAGACTCCTCTACACTACCAGTCATCATCTCAGCTTCTCTCATAGAATCACAAGAAAAGTTACTGAGAGTACTTCGAGAGTTTAAAACTGCAATTGGATGGACGATAGCCGACATTAAGGGAATCAGTCCCTCATTCTGTATGTATAAAATTTTGTTGGAAGAAGATGCGAGACCAGTTGTGGAACAGCAGCGCAAATTGAATCCAATTATGAAGGAGGTTGTCAAGAAAGAAATCATCAAATGGCTCGATGCAGGTATCATTTATCCAATATCGGACAGTTCATGGGTTAGTCCGGTACAGTGTGTGCCAAAGAAAGGAGGAATGACAGTCGTAGAAAACGAGAACAATGAACTAATTCCAACAAGAACGGTAACGGGATGGCGAGTGTGCATGGATTACAGAAAATTAAACAAAGCCACCCGAAAGGATCACTTTCCTTTGCCGTTTATTGATCAGATGTTGGATTGACTGGCAGGGCATCAGTTCTACTGTTTGTTGGATGGATACTCGGGCTACAACCAGATCGTCAGAGCACCCGAAGATCAGAAAAAGACGACGTTCACTTGCCCCTACGGAACATTCGCATTTCGTCGGATGTCTTTTGGGTTATGTAATGCACCAGCTACGTTTCAACGATGCATGATGGCTATATTCTCAGACATGGTGGAGCAAAACGTAGAGGTATTTATGGACAATTTCTCAGTGTTTGGGGACAGCTTTGATCTTTGCTTAGCAAATCTTACATTAGTACTTCAGAGATGTGTGGACACTAACTTGATCCTTAACTGGGAAAATGTCACTTCATGGTACGAGAAGGGATCATTTTAGGCCATCGGGTTTCAGCAGAGGGCTTAGAGGTGGATCGAGCGAAAAATTGCAACAATTGAACATCTACCACCTCTTACTTCCGTAAAAGGGATCCGCAATTTTCTGGGACATGCAAGATTTTACTGACGTTTTATCAAAGACTTCTCCAAAATCACTAAACCATTGTGTGCTCTACTCGAGAAAGATGTGCCATTCAAATTTGATTCGGACTGTCGGAAAGCTTTTGACGTGTTGAAAGAAAAGTTGGTTACCGCTCAAGTAATAATTGCACCAGATTGGACTTTACCATTTGAATTAATGTGTGACGCGAGCAACTACGCAGTGGGAGCTGTATTGGGACAAAGAAAGGATAAGGTCTTCTATGCAATTTACTATGCCAGTAAAACTCTGAATGATGCGCAGGTAAATTACACAACAACTGAGAAAGAGCTCCTAGCCGTGGTGTTTGCATTCGACAAATTCCGAGCTTCTCTGATTGGAACAAAGGTAGTAGTATTCACGGATCACTCAGCAATAAAATACCTCATCTCGAAAAAAGATGCCAAACCGAGACTAATCCGTTGGGTGCTATTACTTCAAGAATTTGATCTCGAGATTCGGGACAGAAAAGGGACAGAGAATCAAGTGGCCGACCACTTGTCAAGGTTGGAGAATCAACAACAGCAAGAAACCGAGAAAACTATGATCAATGAAGCTTTTCCGGATGAACAACTATTTGCGGTGGCAACAGAGACCCCTTGGTACGCAGATTTCGTAAATTACATCGTCAGCGGGATTGTGTCATTCGACTTCAGTTTTCAGCAAAAGAAGAGGTTCTTTTCTAAGGTAAAGTAGTATATGTGGGATGAGCCCTTCTTGTTCAAACAGTGTACCGATCAGATGATTCGGAGATGAGTGGCCGAATTCGAAATTGAGGGAATATTGCAACACTGCCACTCTTCATTGTATGGAGGACACTACGGAGGCGTTCGAACAGCGGCAAAGATCTTACAATCGGGTTTTTTTGGCCAACTTTATTCAAAGATGCTCATGCATTTGTCAAACGATGCGACAGGTGCCAAAGAGTGGGGAACATCACAAGTCGTCAAGAGATGCCACTAAATACCATGTTGGAAGTAGAGCTATTTGACGTATGGGGCATCGACTTCATGGGACCGTTCTCGTCGTCCTTCAATAACAAGTATATATTGGTTGCGGTGGACTACGTCTCTAAGTGGGTGGAAGCAGTTGCTCTATCTACAAATGATGCTAGGGCAGTGCTGAACTTTCCCCGCAAGAACATCTTTACCAGATTTGGGACGCCGAGAGCAATCATCAGTGATGAGGGCACACATTTCTGCAATAAATCCTTCTCAACTCTCTTGGCTAAATACGAAGTTCGACATAAGGTTGCGACAACATATCATCAAAAGACAAATGGGCAAGCAGAAGTGTCTAACCGGGAAGTGAAACAAATTCTAAAAACGATTGTTAATCCATCACGGAACGATTGGGCGAGCAAGCTGGATGAAGCACTATGGGCATATCGTACAGCTTACAAAACTCCAATCGGTATGTCGCCATATTGACTGGTGTTCGGTAAAGCCTGTCACTTACCGATGGAACTAGAACACAAAGCTTACTGAGCTATAAAAAAGTTAAATCTGGACTTCGAAGCAGCACGTGAGAAGCGTCTGCTGCAGCTGAGCGAATTGGATGAATTCCGAGTGCAGGCATATGAGAACGCCAAATTATACAAAGAGAAAACCAAGAGATGGCACGATAAGCGAATTGTCCAACGAACCTTTGAACCAGGACAATCTGTGCTACTTTTTAATTCCCGGCTAAAGCTATGCTCGGGCAAATTGAAATCAAGATGGTCTGGACCATTCACGATCACTAAGGTTTATCCGTATGGGGCAATAGAAGTGCAGGAGTCCACAAGCCAACAGTCGTTCAAAGTTAACGGACAAAGACTTAAGCATTATCTGGGCGGAGAGTTGAATCGCGAACAAACCTCAATCAGTCTCACGGATCAACAATGACCCAAGAAACCAAGTCGGGCTGACGATGTTAAACCAAGCGCTGTTTGGGAGGCAACCCAAATACTTAACCCTCAGTAGTTATTATTATTATTTAATCTTATATATTTCATTCATATATGTGCGTTATATCTCATTCCCTATGTTTATAAACTCTCATCATGTCACGGGAGAGCAAAAGGACCAAATCAGATAGAGGGGAGCGGACCGCGCTCCCATATAGAACAACAAGGCGTGGAGAGCGCTGCTTATGCTGCGAAATTTAGCAATTTTTCCCAGGAAGGCACGGGGCGCGCCTCATCAGGCGCGGATTGCGCGGCCCATGCAGATAAAATTCAAACATTCACCACAGGCGGGCGTGGAGTGCGCCTCTTCAGGCTTAAGTCACGCGCAGACTGCGCTGCGCTGCTTAGTCGAATTTTATCAAGGGTTTCGCTATCCTTCGCGCCTACAGACCACTACCCTTCTCCTTTTCGACTTCAACGTCTAATTTCACCTCTCCTCTTCTACTTCAACCCCAAATCTTCAACCCTCTCCTACTTAAACCCTAAATCCATCATCCAATTCACTCAATAGAAATCCAAATCAACATCTACTCCCATTCACTCACCTCAAATCTTCTACAAAACTCAATCACAACCCATCTCCAACCACATCAACATACAATCTTCGCAACGAATGATTCTCTCTCATATAACCCACCACTGCTACATCACTCCTACACATCACTGTTCATCAGGATTAGGGTGAGTATCACAGGCACTCAGTCCAAGTAACAAGAGGTAACAAGTTGATTTAGTGTTGGTTCACAAAATAACTCATATTCATATTCAATTGTGTTGCTTTATTTATATAACTGTGATTGGGATACCTTGGGTTACTGAAGACCCAAGGATTTTATTGCTAATTTGTGGAAAGATTTGTGATATCAAGGAAAGTAAGTTTGGGGGAGAAACAAGGGTGCACACCAACTGTTCGACAAATTGCCTCTACCATTAGTTTGTGTTCCTACAACTAAGCAACATCATATATGGCGTCCAAACGTCCACGAGCTTCGAGTTCAAGTGCCAGGCAACAATTTGATGGGTCTAGGTTCGTCAGTGAAGCCGCCGAAAGAAGGTTCAACACCGTGCTTGATAAGAAAACTTTGGTTTTGGAAAGGGGGTTGAAGCCGGACGCAAACTTAGATGGCGACATGGCCCTGATGATCGTTGAGCGGAATTGGTTCCAATTGGTAGAACGACCACAACCAGTCGTGCCGTCCATAGTTAAGGAATTCTATGCCAACGCAATCGAGCACGTGGGGCGAGTGGTAATGGTCCGGGGCAAACCGGTTTCTTTTCATGCCACAACTATTAATGAGTATTTTGGGCTGGAAACACCAATGGGGGACCGATATGAAGACCACCTCCCAGACTTGGATGAGCTTATCGCCTATCTCTGCAATCCGGGAACACAATGGGTAACCAAGGCTGGGACAGACATTAAAGTCACGTTTCCACACTCGGCGCTGAGCAAGTATGGCAAGGCATGGAACGCGTTCATCTGCGCAAAACTCATGCCCACCCGACATCAGAACGACGTAACTAAGGAACGGGCATGACTTCTCTATGGCATCGTTCACCACTGGTTTGGGACGGGGAACACCATTGAAAGTCTACAGGTTGACGTGTGATTGTGCATTCAGGAATCTATTGACCGACTCTTGCGAGGAGGCACCACCGGCGACTTAGTACACGGGTTTCTTATCACAGACTTACGCCGTAAGGCCGGGGTGCAGTGGAATTTGGCGGAGCCAGTACAGATGCCCACGGCTGTGATTGATCATAAAACGATCGCCACATACAGAGCATGGGAGGGCGCACAGTCACACCCAAAGGGAGAAGGTTATATCATGCTTCGACCCTCGTCGCCACTAGTCACAGATGTGCCAATGACCGAAGAGGCAGGAGCAGAGCCATCTACGTCTTCTCAGACACGTAGTCAAAAGCAAAGGTTACGGCTTGCTCAACGCCAGGATACGATGCATGCATACAACATTGGCGCATTCACGGCATTAGCGGATGCTTTCTCCCGTTTCACTCCAAATTTTGAACCAGTCCAGCATCCCTAACCCTCCTGTTTTACCTGCCTACCCCCCTTCGGATGATGAAGGTCCTCAAAACGAGATTTGACACATCTCGCAAGGAAGTCCTCGTGCTTAAATTTTTAATTTTCACGTAATGAGGACATTACTAATGTTAAGTTTGGGGGGGGGGTAAATTTAGTAATTTAGTATAATATTCATGCTAATTCATAGTAGATTGCATAGGTTCATTATAGTTTTATTCTGATTAAAAATATATATAAAATACAAAAATAAAATAAATATCTGCATTCAAGTAGGATTTGTGTTAGTAGATTTGCATTGAGATTGAGCAATTATGCCTTGGTAGTTGAGATGAAAGCCAATGATGAGTCTGATTCACGACTTATATGTTTAAATTGATTATCATGTGTTAATTAACGTTGATCATAGGACCTTCATAACTTAATTCTAGTGTTTTTATAATCTTAAGCACACTAACTGACTATCAGTAGTAGCGAGAAAGTTTATATAAGATAAAGCATGGTCATGTATTAACTTGATCACAGATTATAATTAAACATTGGCCTATACATAAGTTTGGGGGAATTATGGCTCGAATAAAAAGAAAGAAAAAAGAGAAAACAAAAACAAGAAAATCAAAAAGAAAAAAAAAAGAAAATAGTTCTGGAATAAAAACTGACTTAGTTCAACCTCATGGCTTTTGTTACTCGGACAAGTAAACCCTAGGGGATGTCTTCACAACTAGCGCCCTAGAGCCTTCGAGTTTGGGAGTCGTTGGTCGAAAGTTCGTTACACGGGTAGCATTGAAAAGACTAAGGAAGTTGGACATTGCACAAGTCGGACTCGAGAAATAACTTGGGGGATGAAGCATTAAAATGCACCCACCTGGTATAAGAGCTTGATATTATTGTTTCATCTTTTGATTTCCCTCGTACTTATGTGTATGCCATGATTGGTTACAAGTCTGTTTTGAATGGTGGTCATGCGTATGAATTTGTCTGTATTGCTAATTGTTATTGCTGGAGTCATGTTGGCCACACACACACACACACAGAGAAAGAGGCAAGGGTTATGTTTGGGAGGTGAGAATGTGAGAAGTTAAGATAATGCATGATGTGATATTGCCTGCATGTTGGTTGATCTCTGAGGCATATTATTTATCTAGTTACCATGGTTGTTGCTCGGTCTCTGCAGTTGCATTCATAGGAATTAGTTTGTTAGTATAGTTGAGTTTGCTTGAGGACAAGCAATGGTTCAAGTTTGGGGGAATTTGATGAGTATGTTGAAAACCTATGATTTGATCTCGTTTAGTTTGATATATTGTGAGTTTTTGGGTATTGTTCATGTTACTTATGGTGTTTTTTAATGCTATTGTGCAGGTAAGAGGAGTGGAGCAGGATGGCAATTGAACTTGAGAAATAGCTGGGAAATTTGGGCAAACTGGCAGTTGGGCGCGGACCGCGCGAAGATGGCTTTGAGTCAGGCGCGGAGCGCGCTAGACGAGGATAGAATGTTGTATAGTGAGCGCGGACCGCACGACAGAGTGAAGGAACCAGGCGCGAAGCGCGCCGGTCTGACGGATCTGGGAAAGATTTGTTTCCTTAACGATGTAGAAGTTGATTCAAAGTAGGATCTTGGCTTAATAATTGTACTAGGGTTTGATAGGTCTAAAAATACTAGTTATTCTCTTAGTATTAGACATCTTTTGACTGAAAATTCTTGGAGGCTATTCTTTTGGAGCAGATTGATATTGCGTTGGAGGATTTTGTGAGATAGGCTTTGGATTGAAGATTGAAGAACATCGACAGAGTTTTTCCTTCTTCCTCTTAAATTAATTTCTATATCATGATGTCTTTTAATTATTATCTTTGTGTTTCTAAGTTATGATGAACTAAATCTCTATTAGGAGTACAATGGAACCTTTTATGAAGCTTTAAATCAATTACTATTATTTTCACTTGATAATCTCTCTGAATTGATTGTTATTATTCTGTGCATAATTAAATGATTGTTTGGCCAACAATTAATCTTATATCTTTGATTGAATTGAAAAAGGATTTCTTAGATTAGAACTGAATATAACAACACATGAATTTGTTGATTCTTACTTAGAATAACATGACAGTGTATAAGACGAACGTACTTATACGCCATGTGCAACTGTGATACAGGTGTGAACTTAATGATTCTATTTTAAGTATTTTACACGAAAGTAGTAAAATAGTTAAAATAGATATTTTTGCTAATCATCGTAAAGTGTTGGTGAATTGTGAAGTAAACCTAGTTGTCAATTTGGTGAAATAAATTAAGAGAAAATAAGGTAAGAGAATTATTGTGGATTAATTGGAGAAATTATATTCCTATGCTTTAATCTTCTGGTATTCATTAATTGTTAGTTAATTGATTCTTAATCACTTTAATTTAATTAATTCTTACAAATCAATTGGAGTGACTGTTTAAATAAAATAAATTGGTAGAAATTGGATAATTGAAATAGTTGTTTGTTAACTGTTCCCTATGGGTTCGACACTCTTACTATTATATTACTTGATTGACCGTGTGCACTTGCACGTAATTGTTATTGTATAAATCGGACAACACTCATCACACTTGTAACATAATCTTCTCTCCTTTCTTTGTTGCATTTCTGCTTCAGACAACCTCTTATTGTGTATTGGTTTAGGTTTGGTTTGATTTCACTGTGGAGGGGTGTTAGAACCTGGAATAGGTATTTGAATTGTGATTCATGGGTTTGGGTTGTTGATTTTGTGACTTGTAGGGTGGAACTGAGGATGAATTGGGTTTTGGCAGCAGGGGAGGAAGATTGTTAGAAATTTTGTGTAGAGGTTTAGTTGTGGAAAATTAGGTGAAAGTTTGCAGCAAGATCAGTTAATGCCAATTCTTGAAGTTTTGCAAGGTTCAAAGCATCTGCTAAAGTAGGGGTTTTCAACAATTTCATCAAGTCTTCTTTTAAACCACTGACAAAGTTTGAGACAAAATACTCATCTGTTTAATGTTTATCTTTTGACATTAAGATGGATTTTAACCTCTCAAACTCGTCTTGGTACTCACAGTACCAGTCTTGATACAATCCTGATCAGACTCGCATCAAACGACAATCTACGCAAAACAAGTCAAGGCATGACCGAGGAGTTACAAGCAATTGTGCAACAACATAAGGATGCAAAGCATGGAACGAAGGGAATCGATTCAAGCTTTATGGCAATGCATTCAACATGGGATTCATTTCTAAGTTCACTGATTGGTGCCCAACAAAGAGTCCTGAGTTATAGGATAAGTGGAGGATGGACCAGTTCAAATTCAGATCTCAAAAGGATCAAGAATCGGCCCATCCAGACCAGCGCAGCCGGGCCCATTCCCAGACCAAAATTAGCACGGCCGCGCCGTCTGCAGATTTGGAATATTAAGGAGTTCGCCCCGACGAACTTAACAGGCCTAACGAAATAGCCCCAGCAAGTTCCTCTTTGAATTTCTCAGCCCCGACGCTTTCTGAATCCGCCCAAGCGCGTACCTCTCTGTCTGGGTTTTGCTACCAGCGCGGCCGCGCCGCGATGGAATTCCAGTTTTTTATTTACGCGTTTTAGTTTAATTGGAACGCGGATTTACTTCCTAAATTATCTATTTTCAGTAGCTTTTAGATTTCTAATCTACCTAGGAGTTATATT
The DNA here is from genome assembly GCA_020205555.1 of Panax stipuleanatus. Classification (NCBI taxonomy): domain Eukaryota; kingdom Viridiplantae; phylum Streptophyta; class Magnoliopsida; order Apiales; family Araliaceae; genus Panax; species Panax stipuleanatus. Next base: position 48,968,362 of record CM035117.1, on the reverse strand, counting down.
AGATAGGATTTGATTTCCATATTGGTTTGTGAGGGTTCTACATTCCTTTTTATGGAATTAGGGTTATTGTTATTAGTATAAATACACTACATGGTTGTAATTCAATAACAACATTCAATAATATTCAAACTTACCAAATTCTTGTAAGACAATTTCTCTACTTTTGGTTCTTTAAAGAATTCCTGAGTTATTTTTTTAGTATTTCTTTTAGATTCAATTTGACTTATCATAGAACAATACATAGTTGTGTGTGACGACTTCTACCGCATCAATCGTCGATTGTACCGAGATTATCGCTTTAATATAAGCGAGGGGTCAAGGTGTTGTTGGTGTCCATTCAACGCAGATTTTCGAACGCGAGCAATTGTACCAAGATTACCGTCTATATATAGGCGAGGGGTTAAGGTGTTGCAAGCAATTCATCCAACAACTTTGCTAGAAACGATCGAGGGGACGACCACCTCACGCAAGCATGTCGTGGAGTCTATCAAGTCTGTTTTAAGTTGGATTAATTGATGTTTTGGCTACTGTACTAAAGGTCGATTTTCACTCTGTCTACTGAATCTTTTTTTGTTACAAAGACATTACTATACTAAAAAAAGAGTAATAAACTAGTCATTACTTAACACTCCGTCCAAAAATTTGACAGAAGTGTTAAATAGACTAACGTTTAACAACTGTCATGTGGGTACTTGAATATGTGGCAGCTGGGTCCCTATTACGTGGAGGATTAATTAATGTTTTGGTCACTGTACTAGGGGTCGGTTTTTATTTTGGTTATTTAATCATGTTTTTTTTTACAAAGACCTTACTCAGAAAAATGATACAAACTAGTTAATACTTAATATTATTTAATTAATATGTGAGTTAGTTATTGATGATGTGGCACATGATATTGTTACAGGAATCTAAAAAGGGGGGAAATTAGAAAATGGAAAAATAATTAGAGCACAATTGTAATGCGATTCAACTTGGCCACGAATATCTGGTTCGTTTCTTTTTCGCCAACGATAATACACATGATATTACACATGACAAAATGTGCAACATCACCAATAACTAACTTAAATATCAGCTTTTTTATGCTCACATGATATGCACAGTTCAGCACTTCTGTCAATTTTTTGAACGGAATGTGAATGTTAAGTAATGATTAGTTTGTAACCATTTTTTAGTATAATAATGATTGTAATATTAAAAGATAAAAGATTCAGTAACCAAAATGAAAATTGACTCCTAGTACAGTAACCAAAACATTAATTAACCCTCCACCTAATAGGGTCCTACATGCCACATATTGAAATACCCCACATGACATCTGTTAAACATTAGTCTATTCAGTACTTCCGTCAATTTTTTGGATGGAATGTTAAGTAATAACTAGTTTGTAATGTTTTTTTGACTATAGTAGTGTCTTTGTAACAAAAAAAGATTCAATAACCAAAATGAAAATTGGCCCCTAGTACAGTAACCAAAACATCAATTAACCCATTTTAAGTTCTTAAAATTTTCAAATGGGTTTATTTAGACCTAGTAATATAGGTCATACCATGTTCGGTTAACCCAAATTAACTAGAACTATTTGGGTTGATTAGCTGTTTTATGCTATTTAGGTTGGATAAAGTTTGAACCCATATCTCAAAAAGAAAAATAACCCAAAATGCTTGACCATTTTCCAACCCCCTTACTTATTTGTTCTAAAATCCAAATAATCCTACTTATGTCTTTTCCGTTTCTTCTCCTCGTTACGTTTTCGTTTCTTCTAGTCACTGCGTTGTCTTTTATTTGTTGGTTGGGGCTTTAGCCAGGACTAGATATTTTTAAGATATATTTTTTCCCTTTTGAAAAATCATAGAATTTTACAATAACTTATATTCTTACCTTAAGAGGAAGGGCAAAATTGGCCTACAAAGCATAATTTTTTTGTATAAACTTCGCTATAGGATTAAAGAGGATTTTCCTATTGACAAGAAATACAATGACTTGCTTGTTATATGAGGATTCAATTGGGTTGGTGTAGCATCAGCCTCTATTGTTCACATTTTTAGAGTGAGAAAGAGAGTGGTTTATGTGTGTAATTATAAGAATATGAGTTATTTTATCAATTGCTTATTCTCAATTGGGTGATTGATGTCACTAGGAAAATACTATAAAAAAAATAGAGAGAACATGTTTAAAATTTTAAGTGTGCTTATAAAACTTTAGAGTAAAAGTGTATAAAAAATTGAGAGAGAGCGTAAAATTTTAGAGACAAAATGTGTATAAGAGGTTTAAGCAGAGAAAGCGTATACAAGTTTTAGAGAAAATGTATACTAGTTTTAGAGAGAGAATGTATAAAATAATAGAGAGAATTAAAAGAAGATAGAAATCAAATAAAAAATTTGTGTTATAGGGTCATTATAATATTAAGTTTGAATTTGAAAAATGGGTCGACCTGTATTGGACCTATAACCATTCGGATCCAACCCGTATAACCTATATTAAAAACAGGTTATGTAGTTTTAGTCTTAATAAAACCATAACCATATTGTATATTGTGTAATCCAAAAAACCAAACCAAATCCGTTTTTTGTTAGGCCTATGTTTATTGCATCAGCCCTAACCATTATTTCTTCAACAAATCTAGGCCAGTCAATTACCCCATTTCATCTTGGAATCCTTGTAACCAAATATATGCCTTGCCTTCTAGTTATACGACCTAGAGCTACTTTACCTCGTCACTCAGGATTGAAATTAAAGAACTTATTGTAAGAATATTTTATTCTCTTATGTGGCCTCTACTATTTATGTAATTATTGGGCTTACATATTGTATTAATTTATTACTTTATTTATGGGTTTGGTAATTAATTGTGTGGCCCATAAATATTATTACTAATATTAAGTTGGCATAATGGGCCCTAGGGTTTCATAATCTTGATGGACGATTATGACCCTTAGCTATCTAATAAATAAAACAGTTAGGGTTTGGTCCCAGTTGCCGTCTCAAGAAATTTATACACACCTATACATCCATCATTAAGATTGAGAGAGGCAATTGAAGACCTTCGCCCTTACGCGTAGCGGAAGCTTGATACATACAAGATGTCTTCTCTCAATTCATGTAAGTATTTAATTGTTATGATTAATTTATTTGATTTTATTCTATGCAATAGCACGTTCCGATATAATTTATTCAACATCTGGTATCAGAGCTTGGTTACGTTATTGTATAGAATAAATTAATTATGTTGTTATGCCAATAATTTTAATTCCGCATAATCTCTTTATTGGTATAATATAGAACTATTCAGTATATGAAGAAATTTTCGAATGACAATTAATTATGTAATCTGATTACGATTATTCATGACTTTCGGAAATAATACAAGTTTGATGCCTCATGTGCTATATATGTTATGTATTCTGATTTATAATATACTCGAGTCCCCATTGGTTTTTTTTTTGGAATGATTAATATACTCCAATTTATAATATACTCGAGTCCTCATTGGTTTTTTTTTGTGGAATGATTAATATACTCCAAACCATGCAAATAGAAGCATAATGACATAATTGATAAAGCCACCATAATGATAAAGTCACCATGAGTAATATACTGCAAACCATGCGTGGAAGTTCAACATGATCTGGGGAATAATGATGAAATTGTAATCATGAATTCATGACTTCTTTTGTATTGAATACATGAATATTTTTAAAGTTTTCAAGTTTATTTTAATATAATTTAATTTACATCCTGGACATAAATATTAAAATAATATATGTTAAATTTATTACTTATTATGTCTACATAATATTATGATATTCTTATGCCCTCATGTATTCAAGTTAAAATTAACGTGATTATTTTATAATCAATTCATGTTCATAATTTTATATCTTAATTTAAGATTCTAGAACATGATATGATATATTATTAATTAGGGTCTTTTAAGTTGTTACATGTAAATTATAAATAATGTTAATTTTCAAACTTGATTATTATGCTATTTAAAGAAAATTGAGTTTGATCATAATAATTTACATGTATGCGTGACTCTTTTATTGTTAAAATTAATAATCAGCCCAACGGAGGATTATTAATTGAAACAATTAAAGATTAAGAAAAGTCGCATAATATTACATTTAATAAATAAAGATTTTAATTTTACCCAACGGAAAATTAGAATTGAAATTTATTAAATGGAATTTTATTGCATACGTAACATGTTTATTTCGTTTCTGCCCAACGGTGATGCGTGAATAAATGTGTTGTGCATTATTTTATGGGGATGTTATTAGCATATTATTAATTGGACCAACGAAAGATTGATAATTATGCCCAACGTCTCATTAAAATCTATTTTTTGGTGTTGTAAATAGATTTTATGTAACTAACTGCTTGCCCTACAGTTGGTTTTATTATGATTAATTATTAATTATTATTGTACATTGTGGATTTCTTTTAGTTTTTTGTAAGCATGCTTATGAGCTTGATTATGTTTCAGCATTGACTCCAACTAGTATTTCTGCTTATGTTGTTCATTTGACTACCATTAGATCTCATAAGAAGGTTCATAAAAATGGCAAAGGTTTGAAGAATAAGGATAAGCATATTTCTACTAAAATAAATAAGGCAAATTATTCAGGTAACAACTCTGAGGCAGGTCCTAAATGTCACTTCTGTAAGAAGCAAGGACATTAAGAAAGAATGCCCTAAATTTAGAGAATGGCTTGAAAAGAAAGGTATATCGTCCTTCAATTATGTAACTTATGAATCCTTTCTAATTGATGTTCCTTCTAATACATGGTGGCTTGACACTGGTGCTATGGTTCACATTACTAATTCATTGCAAGGATTCCTTTCAAAGAAAACACTCCAAAAGGGGGAAAAACCATTAAAGTTGGTAATGGAGAGTCTATACAAGTTGAAGCTGTAGGAACTCTTCCTTTAGTTTTGGATAGTGGTTTCACCTTGTATTTATATGATACTCTTTATGTTCCCAGTATGGCACGGAATTTAATTTCTGTATCTAAACTTGACGCTGATGGATTTTCGTTTAAGTTTGGGAATAATAAAATAATTATTAATCAGTACTCTCATGTTATTGGTTCTGGCTCTTTAGAGGGAAACCTCTATAAGATAAATTTGGATAATGTCTTTGCTGAATCCTTATTAACAATGAATGTGACAGAAAATACCTTTAAAAGTGGAAATAAGAGAAAACTAGATAATGAGAATTCTTCAAAATTATGGCATAAACACTTATGTCATATTTCAAAAGACAGAATGCAACGTCTTATAAAGGATGGAATTCTTCATTCACTAGATTTTTCTAATTTTGACTATTGTATTGAATGTATTAAAGGAAAATTTGAGAAAGGTAATAAGAAAGGAGCCACTAGAAGTGGTGCACTGCTTGAGGTGATTCACACTGATATATGTGGACCATTTTCTTCAGGAATTGGGGGACATAAATCTTTCATTACGTTCATTGATGACTATTCTCGTTATACTTATGTCTACCTGATTAATGAAAAAATCTGAATCACTAAATATGTTTAAAATTTTCAAGGCTGAAGTTGAAAATCAACTTGACCGAAAAATTAAAGTAGTGAGATCAGATAGAGGCGGAGAGAATTATGGTAAACACTCCGATACAGGTCATAGTCCTGGCCCATTTGCCTTATTTTGTCAAGAAAATGGAATTGTCACTCAGTATACAATGTCTGGTACACCGCAGCAGAATGGTGTAGCTGAGAGGCGAAATCGTACCCTTATGGATATGGTACGTAGTATGTTATGTAATTCCAACTTACCGATATTTTTGTGGACTGAGGCATTAAAGACAGCTATTCATATTTTAAACCGGGTTCCTAGCAAATCTGTCCCTAACACTCCTTATGAAATTTGGACAGATAGGAAACCTAGTTTAAAATACTTACGGGTGTGGGGCTATCCAGCTGAGGCTAAGATTTTTAATCCACAAATAAAGAAACTTGACTCTAAAACCATTAGTTGCCATTTCATTGGATATCCTGATAGATCTAAGGGTTTTCGATTTTACTATCCCTCTCATACTACTAGAATTGTTGAGACTAGGCATGCAGAGTTTTAAAGAATGGTAATTTAAGTGGGAGTGGTGAGCCTAGAAAAAAAATTGATCTTGAAGAAAACAGGTTTTATATTCCTAATCCTGTAATTCAAGAGGGTGAGGCACAACAACCTCTTACTGAGGCGAATGATGCCCCTGAGATAGCTGAGTCACCACCTAATGATGAACCCCACATTATTTAAAATCATATTCCTGAAATTGTGCAGCCTTTACGTAGGTCCGAAAGACCTAGAAAGCCATGAATGATGAGTTGAAATCAATGAAGCTTAATAATTTTTTTATTTTTTTTTCTTTTCTCCAGTATCCAGGAAAGTTTCATTTAGAATAGTCATAGCTTTAGTAGCTCATTATGATTTAGAGTTACATCAGATGGATGTTAAAGCTGCATCTCTTAATGGTAACTTGCATAAGAATGTCTATATGGCACAACCAGAAGGTTTTTTGGTTAAAGGCAAGGAACATAGGTATGTAGACTTAAGAAGTCCATATATGGGTTAAAATAGGCTTCTCGACAATGGTATCTTAAGTTTCACGAGGTGATGAGTAGTTTTGATTTTAAGAAAAATATAGTTGATCAATGCATATACTTGAAGGTCAGGGAGTAAATTTGTTATTCTTGTTTTGTATGTTGATGATATACTACTTACAAGTAATAACTTAGACATGTTGCATGAGACCAAACGTTTCCTTTCTAAAATTTTGATATGAAGGATCTCGGTGAAGCCTCTTATGTTATAGGTATTGAAATTCATCGAGACAGGTCTCGCGGGGTATTAGGATTGTCCCAAAGAGCTTATATTGACAAAGTTCTTAACAAATACAACATGCAAAATTGCTCCCCTACTGTCGCCCCTAATGTTAAGGGTGACAAATTTGGCTCATATCAATGTTCTAAGAATGAACTTGAACGTGATCAAATGAATCCTATTCCCTATGCTTCTGTGGTTGGGAGTCTTATGTACGCTCAAGTTTGTACACGTCCAGATATAGCGTATGTAACTGGCATGCTTGAACGTTACCAGTCAAATCCAGGTTTAGATCACTAGAAAGCAGCCAAAAAGGTTTTACGCTACTTACAGGGCACTAAGAATTTTATGCTTACATTCAGAAAAACAGATAATCTTGAAGTTGTTGGTTATTCTGATTCTGATTTTGCTAAGGGTAAAGACGAAAAGAAATCTACATCAGGGTACATCTTTATGCTTTCAAGAGGCCCTATTTCGTGAATAAATCATAAGCAGAAGTTAACTACCACTTCCACGATGATGGCATAATATGTGGCTTGTTATCATGCTACTTGTCACGCCGTATTATTGAGGAATCTTATTTCATGACTTAAAGTTATAGATTCCATTTCAAGGCCATTGAAAGTATTTTGTGATAATGATTCTGCTATACCTCGACACTAAGTATTTATTTGTCAAGGGAAAGAATTGAAGATCAAAACGTTGTCATTAAGTATATTAGTTCGCATGATATATTAGCGGATCCACTTACGAAAGGCTTACCACCCAAGCTCTTTTTAGAGCACAATGTCGGCATGGGATTAACTGGTAGTCTTAATTAATGAGTTATTTTGATGTAAGACAACAATTTTAAGCTCGTTGTTTTGAACTTCACATTATGTTTATGGTTTGCTATTCTCTTTATTGTGCACACTTGAGAATTTATGAGCAAACGAAACGATTATGTTAATTTTGGACCATATGAATGAGTTTAATCTATTACCACTTATGTAAACTCTATTCATACCTGTTATGCTTAATGTTAATCTTTGTTCTAATAAAAGTACTAATTGTGTAACTAATGGGGATCTTGTGTTAATAATGACACAAAAATTGTATTAATTCGCATTGGTATATAGACATAAATTAATACTTGGCCAAATTAATGATTGTAAGCATTATGTTTTATATGTAAATAGTATTTCGGCCAAGTGAGAGAATGTTAGAATATTTTATTCCCTTATGTGGCCTCTACTATTTATGTAATTATTGGGCTTACATATTGTATTAATTTATTACTTTATTTATGGGTTTGGTAATTAAGTGTGTGGCCCATAAATATTATTACTAATATTAAGTTGGCATAATGGGCCCTAGGATTTCATAATCTTGATGGATGATTATGACCCTTAGCTATCTAATAAATAAAACAGTTAGGGTTTGGTCCCAATTGCCGTCCCAAGAAATTTATACACCTATACATCCATCATTAAGATTGAGAGAGGCAATTGAAGACCTTCACCCTTACGCGCAGCGGAAGCTTGATACATACAAGATGTCTTCTCTCAATTCATGTAAGTATTTAATTGTTATGATTAATTTATTTGATTTTATTCTATGCATAGCACGTTCCGATATAATTTATTCAACACTTATTACATTTCCTTCTCCTTGCCCTCGGATTAGTACCATTAAACCTAGGAAACTCAGTTTTGAAGTTCTTAGGTAATTCAGAGACATCTGTTTCTCGACCATATTTCCTCCTTGGAATCTGCATCTTCTTCATAGAGTGATCCGATGTAACAGATATGGGAGCAAAAGAAGTATAAGAGTAATTTCAACCACAACACAGATAAAATGGGATGAAGGTATTTATTAATATAAATTGAAAATTGGTATTGTAATTACAAGTAGATGAGAATAATGTTGAAAATTAACTGAGATATCTAAATACTAAATTAAGGACAAGGAATTGAGAAAACTAGGGGAAAACAATTATGAAATTTGCTACGTTCTTTGCTGATCCTATACTCCTTTTTATTCATCAAATCACCACTTTTCTGGCATAATAAAAGCTGCAATGATCTTAGGATCCAATTGATTGTGTTGAGAATGATTCACTACCATAATTAAATGCTCTTATGATCTTGTAAGATCCCACTAATTGCTTAAGAAAATTGAACACGAAATTTGCTGCCGTCCCACAAATAAAAGTGAAATTGTGAAATTAATTACAGAGGTGACCCCAGGCTGTAGATTGGCCATTACATCCGACGACCTGTTTCTTATTGTCTCCCTCTTTGGTCACATTATGAAGAGCAACCATGATTGTTTGGAAGTTCCTATGCATTTCGCCCCTAATATCATCAATACCAATCCCTAGGAGTGTTCATCGGTAAAATACCGAACCAGTTACTGAAAGTACCCAAAATTGAGTACCGATACCGGTTGAACCGGTATACCAGACCGAGTAGCCGGTACGGTACCGGATCGGTACCAATTTTTATTGGAGCTTGTACCAGCCTAGCTTTTTTAAAAAGCCCAAAATTCGGCCCAAGCCTAAGGCCAAAACAGCCCAAGGTTAGTCTTTTAAGTCAAAGTTTAGCCCAAGGGCTAGAGCAGCCCAAGACTTGGTAGTTATTAGTTAAGCTACACTTGATAGTCATTTTATAAGAAAAACTTCCTTAGACTTTTACCAATTAACCAATGTGAGACTTGGAGAATCAAAGAATAGCACATTACCAATAACTTGGATCACTAACAAAGTCAATTAGGCAGCCGCTCAATTTTCTACAAATTTAATTCATATATTTATGGAAATAAGATAAAAGGGGTAATCCCCACTATAATAACAAATATAAAGAATTAAAACTTCCGATATGAACAACTTCAAAATCAGTCAAATAACCCAAATGGGAATGAATCATGAAGCAAAACCCACAATTTCTCATAAATAAAGATAGATTACAAGCATAAATAAACCCACTTTCCTGTTATGTAAAAGAACATAAAGAATTTAACCCCTCATTCATCTCAACCTTAAAAACAGCAACCTAGATACTCAAATCTCTAAAGAATTCATTATCCGGTTATCCCACTGTTTCTACAGCAACAAACGGATTTCAAAGATAGCCAAATTGATCTAGAACATGAAGGTCAATTCTTTACAATCAAAACCAACAGAACATACAAAATGAATCCAATTGATGTAAAATTTCAGTAAAATAGATTAAATTTCAAGATTTCGAGAACCCTTATTACCTTTTGGGTCGATTATTCAAACAAACAGTTGATCGCAAACGAGAGAGAAAATCAGAAAGAGAAGCAAAGCTATGAACAAGAAGTGTGAAAGGGCAGTGAGGTTTTGCTACCTTGTTGGTACTTGTAAATTTTTCTTTCCAAGAAATTTTGAGAGGAAAGAAATGTGTGTTTGTTTTCATGCAAGTTCCCTTTTGACTCAATAAGTCCCACATTGTCTAAATATGTGTTCTCTTGTCTTACCTTTATTTTATAAATAGAGGAGACCACCAATACAAATTTCATCAAGTCCCATATTGTCTAATATGTCTTTTCTTGTATTTTCTCTATTTTATAAATAGAGACTTTAAGCTAATTTTATAAGGCTAAGCAAGAAAGTCTAAAGAAAGAGCTTGGACCGGTACAATCGGTTTGATCCGGTACATACCGGACCTATAAAACTGCTAGCCGGAACCGGTACCGAAAATCGGTTTGTACCAAACCGATCCCGAACCGTTTATCCCTATCCCGAACCGGCCGGTTCTGACCGGTCCGGTTTATCTTACAAACCGAAAAAACCGAAAATTTTGAACACCCCTACCAATCCCCATATCTTTCAATTTATCCTCAAAACCTTTCCCATGGCCTGACTGTAGCACTCAAACTGTCGTCAAGCCAAATCCTTCAATTTCTCATTGATAACCTTTTGAGATTTCTCTAACGGCAATAGACGAGTACCCTCTGCTACTGATGGCCTCCAGGAACACTTAACCACTCATCACCTTTTGAGCAGAACCTCTCCCTGAGATAATCCTATTTATCAAATTCTACCCAAAAACCTCCCTGAGAAATCTGAACTTTCACATGAAAACCTCTCCCTGGGGAATCCTAATCCTTAATCCATAAACCTCTCTAGGGATTCCTGAACCAGAAACCTCCCTGGAGGACCTGACCTTCATATAGCAACCTCCCTAGAAACCCAATCCTAACCAAATAGTCAACCCATGTGCCTCGTGCTTTTACCCTCTATTTTAAGGGCAAGGATGAGCTACTGCCACGCCCCAAAGAGATCCTATGAAAGATCCTTTTCCTCCTCCGAGTAACCATCCAGTGTGCATCCTCTAGCATGCACACACTTGCATATATGTTCCCCCCCCAAAAAAAAACAGTTACTTGACCAAATAGACTTGAATATAATACTTGCAAGGTTCATTGCCTCGTACTACGAATATAATCTACGTGTCGCGTATTGCTAATCTGGCATGAGATGTAGTCGTTGAATCTTAAGTCCAGTTATCCGCCTATACCACTGTAAATACTGTGATATCGGGATAAACTATTACCTATCTAGTAGCAACTACTAAGACAACCAAAAGATCTTTTTCAATCATTCCAAAGATTGATATATGGTTGTCTTAGAGTAATGTAGTCCACTGCTTCAATATATTTTTTGAGTAATCCATGCCCTCTGCCGATAGAGGTATATCTTGAAGGTCCCCAAACTAACACAAAACCTATCCGACATTTGAAACTCAACCACATCAAACCATATATGAGGGATGCGTGAGGTGCCTCCGAAAATAGCCCGTTCGAATTTGCTCCATGTCCTATCATCATTTGCCTCATATGACCTCTATGTGACCATTGCATCATTCATGGCTTCGAGTCAAATCAATTGAAATGAAAAATCAACAAACAAATAAATTGTAATGCAAATGATTTCCTAATATCTTTTGTATATGGGCTTAATACTGTTGTGGAAAGACGAGAACTATGGAGGGACTTGCACTCTCTTAGCTCTTCTCTGCCTTGGTGTTCCCTTGGTGACTTTAATGACATTAAAGCTTTATCTGAAACAGATAGAAATGATGATACCTGGGATTCTGGTATGGATGATCTCAAAGCATGTATGGACTCTATAGGTGCTGATGATATCAGGGGATTTGGTCCCTTATTCACTTGGTGGAACTGCCAAAAGGAGAACCCCATTCATAAAATACTTGACCGAGCCATAGGAAATGCTGAATGGTTCTCGCATTTCCCTCGTGCGATTGCCACTTATGGGCCTTGTGGATTGTCTGATCATTCTCCAGTTATCCTCAACACTGGAATTTCTTTTGAACATCCCAAGAGACCTTTTCAATTCTTCAATCATCTTCTCAAAATTGAGGGATTCTTGGAATGTGTCACTGCTGCTTGGGGGAACTGTATCTCAGGTAACCCATTCCATATTTTCTCTGACAAACTCGAGGACCAAAAGGGCTTTGATGAATCTGAATAGATCTATTGGAAATCTTTCTTCTAATGTTAGGATTGCTACTGAAGAATTGCATCATACTCAATCTCTGCTTCATACTAATCCTCTGAACTCTGATCTTATTGCTCTTGAGGAAAGATGTTCTCAAAATCTTTGGTCTGCTTTAGATATGGACGAAATTTTATTGCAGCAAAAGTCCAGATATTCTTGGCTGGAGTTGGGTGACAGAAATTCCAAGTACTTCTCTAACATGATGAAAAGTAGATGGAATATAAATAAAATTCTATCTATTCAAAATGCTGAAGGGGAATCTGTTCAAGGTCAAAAAAATGTTGAATCTGTGGCTATAAATTACTTCTTTGAGATGTTCAATCCTAGCTCTCGCCCCTCCCTTTCTGATTTTGAGGATTTTGGCTTACCTGATAGAACTCTCAGCAGTTTTCAAGCATCATCCCTCACTGTACCTATCACTAATGATGAGATTTTCAAAGTTTTGAATTCAATGAAGTTATAAGAGCCCAGGAACAGATGGCTTCAAATGTCAATTTCTTTATTCACTGTTGGGACATTGTGGGTCAGGACTTCACAAATGCAGTCAAGTTTTTCTTCATCTGGTCTTATGTCGAAAGGTATAAACTCAACTGCTGTTGCCTTAATCCCTAAGTGTGACAATCCTACTTCTATGGCTGACTTTAGGCCTATTGCATGCTGCAATACTATTTATAAATGCATTGCAAAGATTTTATCCAACAGACTAAAAGCTGTCCTGCCTTCTTTAATTGATAAAGCTCAATCTGCTTTTATGAAAGGAAGAAATATAAGTGATAATATCTTATTGGCTCAAGAGTTATTCAGGAATTATCATAGAGCCTCTGGGGGCCTCGATGTGCTCTTAAGATTGATCTTCGCAAAGCATTTGACACTGTTTACTGGGATTTTCTTTTTAAAACTCCTGACATCTTTTTGTTCCCAAGAGAGTACACTAATTGGATCCGTGCTTGTGTTTCTACTGCAATGATTTCCATAATTCCATTAAAGTGAATGGATCCTTAGCTGGATACTTTGGCAGCTCTAGAGGCCTTAGACAAGGGGACCCATTATCTCCTTATCTTTTTGTTTTGGTAATGGAAATGCTATCCATGAAACTGAACAATGGCTCCATGCATCAAGATTTCAAATTCCACTGGAAAACCAAGGAAAGTAAGATCATTCATCTTTTCTTTGCTGATGATGTTCTCATATTTTGCCATGGTAACATTCAATCTGTCTCTATCATTAAGTCATGTATCCATTCATTCTCATTATATTTTGAAATTATTCCTAATATTCAGAAGAGTCAATGTTTCATGGACAATCTTGATCCGGACATTGCTACCAATATAACCACCCTGCTAGAATTTCCAATTGAATCCCTGCCCATTATATTCTTGGGAGTCCCACTCATATCTTCAAAGCTCTCCTCCAATGATTGTATTCCTCTTATTCATAGACTCACAAAGTATCCTCATGGACCTCAAAGGTGCTATCCTACTCGGGCAGGCTCCAGCTCATAACATCTATCTTATTAGCTATTCAATCATTCTGGAGCTCTCACTTTCTTCTACCCAAAGCTGTCCTCAAGATCGATTCAGACCATATTCAGTCGGTTTCTATGGAAAGGGACTACCCTTGCAAAATATGGGGCAAAAGTGGCTTGGTCAAGGATCACACTTCCTGTAGAGGACGGAGGTCTAGGGATCAAAAATTTGTTGGACTGGAAGCTTACATTTTACTTCATCTCACAAGAGTTCTGCAGTTCAATCCAACTTCTCTTTGGGCTAGATGGGTCAAACAAACTGTCCTAAAACAGCGAAATATTTGGCAGATTGATACTCCTACTGATTGCTCTTGGATCTGGCGCCAAGTTCTTCAGCTTCGACCAACTGCTCTTGCTCACATCTATTACAAGCTTGGCAAAGGAGATCAAATCAATTTATGGTACGACCCTTGGCTGAACAGAACTTCATTGAATCCGAGCAAATTACTGATTTCCAACTCTGGATTACCATCTACTGATCATGTTAATGCAATACTACAGCATCATTCTTGGCAGCTACCTCAAAGCAACCATCACGAGGTAATTCTCTTCAGAAGACAATTTGATTCAGTCCCCATTCCTCCAAACTGTGATGACAGTATCCTTTGGAGTTCTATGCATATTCATAAAATTAAAGTATATGGGAATGCATTCGACAAAGACAGCAGGTTGTGGTATGGCACAAAATTCTCTGGCATAAACTACATGTGCCAAGGTATTCTCTCTCTTTGGCTAGGATTTCTAAGACGGCTGCCTACTAATGATATTACACGGCATTATAGCTCAGGTAATGAGATATTGTGCCCTCTCTGCCAAAAATGCTATGAGAGCTTTGAACATCTCTTCTTCAGCTGCGAATACTCTACTCTACTGTCATAGTGCAAACTACATTTAACATTGGTGACTGGAGACATATCCCAACTGACTGGTATGGCCTCACAGATTTCATCACCACATTCCGGGGCAGCAAACTCACAAAGCAAATTCTTTACTTGTCCTTTGCTACATCATTTTACATAACTTGGGAAGCTCGGAACAAGAAAATTCATGAGGATACCCTCATCCCACCAACAGCTCTTGCAAAGGATGTGGTCAACATTGTCAAATCTCGACTCTCAAATTCTAAACAAATCCTTAAGGCTACTAATTTTTGTACTGATTACTGTAATTGGTTATTGGTTGTGTGATTTTCCTATTGCAAGTTCATCTCTTGGCTAGTCTCGAGATGACCTCGCTATTGTCTGGGGTTTGTCCCTATGCCAATGTAAATTTGGTTCCATCTAATACAACACCAAACTTAACATAAAAAAACAAAAAAAAACATACAAATTGTTCAAATCTACAAATATTTTAAATGCAATTTATTAACTTATAAAAGAGTGGCACAACCACCCATTGCAGTTGCACTAATATGAGTTGCCTTATTTAAATTACGTTATAAACAAGCCAACACGGCGGCACCCCATGCGTATTCAGTAATCTTAGTGACATCATCCAAAAACAACAAATACCTCAAATGACAGACATTCTGATTTGGATTGAGAAACAATATTGTAGAAAGGAATACTCAGAGTTTAGGTTTATATTCCTTCTTAATTTCATCTCAATTACAATGGTTTATATACACAAGTATATTTATGGTAATCTCTAAATACAGCTATATGTATACACAATAATTATGGGATATGACTAACTATAATTATGGAAACCATATCATATCTTCTAACACTCCCCCTCAAGTTGGTGTATAGATGTCTCGCATACCCAACTTGAAACACAATGGATGAAACATCTTACTACTAAGACCCTTCGTCAAAATATCAACAAGTTGGTTCTCTATTTTTACAAAAGGTAAACAAATAAATCTAAAGATACTACAATGAAGATCACAACATAGTCCTTTTCTCCCGAAAGGACTAAAACACCTAGATACCTAGGAGCCAATTTACCTAATCTAAATACATATTTCTTTACTACACGAGGTTAGGCAAATGAAACAACTAATAGTTAGTTGCATCAAAAAGTCCACAAAGCCATCCGTAAATCAAATTATGAGCCATCAGCACAGCAAATGGGACCAAGCGGCACCACGCGGCTAAACCAATTTTCAAATTTGAATTCATAAGGCAACAATGGGACCACTTTAAGTTTCTAACATCAGCTATGAGGTGCAGCCCATGTGGGCAATCAGAAAAGGTGGGACGCTTGAAAATTATAACGTCAGACTTCATGAGGGGAAACCCCCCCCCCCCCCCACCCACCCGTGAGCAACCAGTAATTACCCACTAAGTAACAAGCCACTTGGTGCAGTGCAGCAAAACAGGGGCCAGCACGTGGTATGGGCAAAACCCGCCGACGAAGGACCACCGGAAAACCAGACCAAGCAGCAAAGGTCCACCAATCAGCCGGAGAACCACCATGGATGCCGGGCCAACAGAAACAGATTAACCCAGATCCAATCATTAATAACAACTACTTACACCCAGATAAGGAGGAAATAGCAGTCCATAGCAGCTACATGCCAGAATCGAACCAATCAAACCATTCAAACGGAAATCAAATCTTGAGATCAGCAATACTTCAAAGATTTCCGAAGAAAATCTGTAATAACAGCAATACTAGTTAATTTTTCTTTAATAAAGTTTCTGTCAATCTCAATGTGCTTCGTTTTATCGTGTTGTACTGGGTCGCTTGCAATATTAATGGCTGCCTTATTATCACAAAATAATTGTATAGACATTTTAGTTGTAATACCCAAATCTTCTAACAAGGTTTGAAGCCACATTAGTTCACATATATACCCAAGGCTATAACTCGATATTCGGCTTCAGCACTAGATCTTGCCACCACGGATTGTTCCTTACTGCGCCAAGTAACGAGATTGCCACCAACAAATGAACAGCAACCCGAAGTAGAACGACGATCCTCTATAGAGCCAGCCCAATCTGAGTCGAAAAATGCTTCAACTCTCATATGACCATGTGGTGCGAACAATATGCCTTTCGCGAGAGCAGACATGAGATACCTCAGAATTCTGTAGACAGTTTCCATATGACAATGTCGAGGATCATGCATATACTGACTCACTATTCCCACAGCATAAGATATATCAGGTCTAGTATGAGAAATGTATACCAATCGTCCCACCAAACGTTAATATCTTTCTTTATCAACCGTAAGTTATGTGCCACCTACTAGATGATGATTAACTTCAATAGGAGAATAAGCATGCTTATATCCCAACATGCTAGATTCTGTTACAAGATCAAGTACATATTTCCTTTGAGATACAGAAATTCCACAAAAAGATCTTGCAACTTTAATACAAAGGAAATATTTCAAAGAACCAAGATCTTTGATCTCAAACTCTTTGGCCAAACTTGCTTTGAGATTAACTTTCTTCTTTATCATCCCCTGTCACCACATGTCATCAACACAAACAATAAGAATAGTAATCTTACCTTTTATCTATTTGACAAATAAAGTATGATCTGCTCGACTCTGCTTGTACCCAAATCTTATCATTACTTTGTGGAATCTACCAAACCAGGCTCTGGGAGATTGCTTCAAACCATATAAAGCCTTTCGCAACTTACAAACCTTACCCTTGGTGGCAGATGAAGCAAAACCAGGGTTATTTCTATGCATACTTCCTCCTCCAAGTCACCATGAAAGAACGCATTTTTCACATCCAATTGCTGAAGATCTCAACCGAAGTTTGTTGTACATGAGATTATGATACGAACATAGTTCATCTTCGCCACAGGAGCAAATGTCTCCTGGTAATCAATCTCATGGGTCTGAGCCCTTTTACAACTTGCCTGGCTTTAAGTCTTTCAACTGTCCCATCTGGATTCTGTTTGACTGTATATACCCATTTGCAACCAACTGATTTTTTCCTGTAAGGAAGAGTAACTAGTTTTCATGTATCATTCTTTTTCAGGGCATTCATCTCTTCTATCATAGCATGTTTCCAATTCTCATCACTAATTGCTTCTCTCCACCCATGAAGAATAGATATTGAGGACAAAGAAGAAACAAAGGAGTGGTAGGATGCAGATAATTTATCATATGTTAAGAAATTAGAGATAGGATGTTGAGTACAAGATCAAACTCCTTTTCTAAGAGCAATAGGAAGGTCAGTATCATCATAAGAAAAAGAAGGATTAGGATTCTCACCATTACCATTATCAAGAGCAGGGTTGGTGTAGTGATGCAAAAACGGTGACCTTATTCTTTCCTCTTTGAACATAGGTCCTCAATTCAGGCTCATTCTGTCTAGCATACGACTCCTGTAACTGTGACTCAACTGTGTAGATGTATCAGAAACAACAACAGGAGCAGGAGAGGAATTTATAGGATAAGATGGTATAGTAGAACTTGCAATATCAGCCTCAGAGGAAACTTCTCATCAATAACATCCTCCCCCAAAGAAGAAGGGGAAGAAGAATAAAAAGGTTCTGATTCCCAAAAAGTTATATCCCAAGTGAAAAATACTTTGTTTGAAGGAGGATGATAACATTTATAACCCTTTTGGGTTGGAGAATAACCAATGAAAGAGGGACTTGTCATGTGTTGGAGAAAAAAGATGGGACTTTTGTTCCAAGAATTCTAGAAGGAATGCGGTTTATAAGAAATGTAGCAGTCTGAACAGCATCTCCCCATAGAAATTTAGGTGTGTTCATAGTGAACATAAGAGTGCGGGCTACCGCTAGTGTCGATTTTTCCTTTCCGCCACTCCATTTTGTTTTGGAGTTTTGACACAGGAGGTTTGTAGAATGATACAATGCTGAGAGAGATAAGATGCAAAAACATTATTATTACTATATTCACGACCATTATCATTTATCACTATGGAGAATTTTGACTTTAGCGTCAAATTGAGTTTGAATCATTTTATGAAATTCCTAAAAACAATCAAACACCTCATTTTTGGAACACAGAAGATAAATCTGAGTGATACAAGAATGACAATCAATAAAGCTAACAAACTATCTAAAACCAGAACGAGAAACAACCCGAGAAGGTCCCCACACATCAGTATGTATAATAGCAAAACTCAGAATGTCGACTGTTAATAGCAGAATAAGTAGAACATTTGTTTTTACTCAATTCACATGGTTCACATAAAAACTGAGTTTTATTACATTGTTTAACTAAAGATGGAAATAAAGACTCTAATACTGAAAAAGAGGGATGTCCCAAACTTCGATGCCATTAATGGAGAGAGGTCAGACTGGAGTCAGAAGTAGAGTGAAGAGCCTGAGTAGAGAACATTTTAGACGAGGGAGCATCTAAATAATAGAAACCACCAACTGCACTACTACTGCCAATTTTCTACCCCGTCACCAAGTCCTGAAAAACACAATGAGTTGGGAAAAATGTTACTGAACAGTGTAGAAATTCAGAAAGACGTTGGACAGATAATAAATTAGCAGTAAATGAAGGAATATGAAGAACAGATGATAATGTTAATAAAGGAGTACAAACTACAAAACCACTCCCAGAAATAGAAGAAAGGAACCATCAGCTACTCGAACCTTGTCTTTTCCAGAGCAAATCGTGTATGAAGTAAAGAGGTTGGAGGACCAAGTCATATGCTCGGAAGCACCTGTGTCTATGATCCAACTAATGCAAGTTGATGAAACATGAAAAGCACAAGAATGTATACCTGACTGGACATAATGAGAAGTAGATTTGGAACACAATTTTCGCTACGTAAATCTCAAGCTAATACAGAAATTAGAGACTCATCCATTTTGTTTCCACGTAGTTTAGGCGTGTTATCAGCTTCATTGTTCTATACTTCGGTCTAAACATGTTGTTTTGGTCCCACAATACAGAACGATTATGTGATCCAAGATTGAAGTCCATTCTCTATATTAAAATTCTCACATAAATTATATATTCAACCAATATACAAAAATAAAACAAAAATATCTAAAAACATTTACAACTTATGTATATTCATTACCCAAAATCTTTAAATTATTGTCTACTACTTCATCAATATTAATAATAATCAACATAAATTTACCCATAATTTATCAACATAAATCATAAATTTTCATTATAATATAGGGTAATATTTATAGGCAATATTTTATCAACATATCCAAAATTTACACATGTAATATTTACCAACATAAAATCTCAATATTATCAAACTCGCCGCTGGATCCACCATTGAATCCACCTCCAACTCAACTCGCAATAAATACATACATATATATATATATATATGTATATATGTGTGTGTGTATGTATATGTATATGCATATTCATCACAAAATATATGTATATATGTCTTGACCAAATACTTACATGGTCTTGAGAGATGGATTGAGAATTTAAGAGCTTGAGAGAGTTTGAGAGATTCAGATCCTAAGAAAGATTTGGATCTTGCAGAGAGCATGAGAGAGATTTAGATCTTGGAGAGAGCTTGAGATTGAGTAGAGCTTGACAAAGTTTGAGACCGAATGCATACTGTTGGATTAAGAGTTTAAGGCGATGAGGCTTCTTCAGTCTGCACAGTGCACAATTGTTATGTGTACGACATAATTATGAAAAAGCCACGCCCCATAACAATTGTGCGGCAGTATACTCACATCCTACTGCTTTTTTGGTTCATCCACATAACTGTTGTGCGAATTGTGTTGTTTTTGTAAGCAAGGGCTTTTTGGTCATTTGTTTAGTAGGTCCACTGTCCGCACAACTTTTTATTACCTAACAAATAACTGTTGTCCAGATATGGTTAATCTCACCCTTTTATTACCCAATTGGGCTGTCCAAGATGGGGTGGAAGACTATAGGCTCTCATCCAACTTTGGACCTAGATTAGTCATCATATATATATATATATATATATATATATAAATTAATGTGTGACATTTTTTCCCTTTACAACAAAATTTCTCCGTTATTTGGTCTGAAATCGTTCCGCTATGTCGATAAGCCAAAATTTCGCCGAAACATACCCTTTACATGAATAATCGTTGATTTTCAGAGCGGCGAAACTTTGAACCATGCTTTTCATCCCTACAAGTTTATTTGGTGAAATGATTTTATTGATAAGCCTTGTACTTTTATGACTTTTTAGCGTTATCTACTTTATATTCCCTTTGCTACTTATTTTCATCCCAGACCCATATCATACAAATTTGATTCTCATGGAACAACTATGAATCTCATTGATGAGTGTATTTTATATACACAAATTAGGTACTTTTGAGCTTGATAAATTGTAAATCCTAAGTGTCATTTGTTTTGTAGGAATTAGGATAAGTGTCATTTGGATCGATGGTTGGAGTTGTTGTGACGCCCCGAAATCCAGTCTATCTTCACACCCGGATTCCGTACATCACGAGTACTTCTCATTCCAAACATACATCATTATATATCTAAATATAACAACATACATCTTCAAATCCCAGATTCTATTACCTTAAAACCTTGTTCATTACAAATAATGATAAATACATTATTCTTTACATCTTACAAGTGTGACTTTCATCCGCCATAAAAGATACATAATAGTTCATTAAACTAATTTACAGTTTAATCAACTATTCTACTATATAAGTCTTGGCTTGAATCTTCACGCTCATTCATATAACGAATGGCACTTCATCAGGACACCGGTCAGCTTGATCTTTATGGGATCCTTTAGTTCCTTCTAGCATTGTTCGCTGAAAATGTTTTTATTTAAAGCAAGTGTGAGCATTCAATTGCTCAACAAGTCATAGCAATTGAATAACAACTAAGCAAGAATCATATATTCTTTTACAATATTCAATAACCGAACAATGGTTATGAAGCAGCTCGAATAATAGGAGTAAATCTAATTCCTATCATTTTAAAATATTAATCTCATTCACTTTGAAATACTTTCATTCTTCTACTCTTTCATTAACATGTCGTCTGGCTAGAATCATTAACACAGACTTAACAATAACGGATCATGAATAAACAGAACTTCTTAACATTGAACAATTCAATCACAGAAAAGTTCATTTCACAGAGAAACATTAAAGTGTTAAAATTGTGGCACAAGGCCTCGTACATTCTATCACCTTGTACAAATATCATACATTTGCACATAGGTAAAACTTCTCAAGTTCAACATCTGAGAAAGTTTAAGAAACTAGCATTCATTAGAAATATAAATGAAGTTAGGAAACTTGCCTTACGCACAGCTACAGCTTACAATTTACGTTGAACTGCTCATCGAAACTCCTATGTATCACATAGGGAATAACACATACCAATTAGTCATATATTTGACTTACGCATTGGTTTAACTTAACTTCACTTATTTATGGTCTGCGTCTTCTAACTTAAGCTCACGTAACCATTCTTCTTTACCGCTTTACGGCGTTACGACATTCGTAGATGTCTTACTTCTTTTAATCATTGCTTATTATATATTTACATTACCATTTCCTTCTTCTTAGCTCAACTTGTTCAAAGCATTACAACTGTAATGTTCGTTAAGTCAATTATCGTTCCTTATGGCTTTCTGACAAATAAATGTCATACCTTAGGACTATTCATTACCATCTAAGTCATACATTCTTTTGTATTCTTAGAGCGATCATTCAATGTTAATACTATGTGTTAGTAGCTTTTAAACACTTCACATTACCTTATATTCATATCTTACAATGTCCGATCGATTTAACTCGGGACATCATTCAAGTTATTATCATTAACTCGATTTCCCAACGTTTACACGTTATTCATTACTGTTCGTTTCTTTACGTTCAAACCATACATGACATGTATGCTAAGCACGTTTAACTTACGTGTACACTTAACACCTTCATGTTTGTTTAAGTGTTGTACGGTTACTTTCCTTTCTATCATTCTCTTATCCGATTTATTTTCGGACCTTTCGTTCTTCTCATTACCATCTTTTAAACTTTCATTCAACCTTCACTTAAGATTTTAATCATTTCCACTAGTGATTCATTACGTGACCATCACGTTCATCGCCATCCCTTAATGTCTAAGCCATACAGTTCGTGGTATGCTAAGACCGATTGTCCAACACAATAACTTTGCGTTTACAGCATTTATACGCTTTACACTTAACTTCCATTACGACATTATAACATCGGAATGTTATAAGTCACCCTCGTCACTCAACGTCTAAGGAATTACCAATATAGCAATCCCACACGTCCGCTTTAACGCGAATACGGTCCCCAGATATCGATTACGTATTTTGAGTTCGTCGTTTTATAACCTTTATTCGACATTTCACCGTCAAACTCAAGGTTTTTACTAATCATTCTAGATATTTCTCTTCATGAATAATACATTCATGCTTGTCCCTTAATTACCATCCAAAAAGTTAGACAATAAAAATCTCCAATCGGGAAAAATTCCCTTAAGGGCGCTGCGGCGCCACTCTATGCACAAAACCCAGCGCTGAGGCGCGGGGTGGCAGTGCTGGGCTCCCGGGCTTGCGCTGCGGAGCGCCTACCCCTTTGCTGGGCGGCGCTGCGACGCCTCTCTTAGAACTCAGAATTTTTTTTCCAAATGTTGAACAAGTTTGAGACGCCTACTTCGCGATGTCATAACTTCCTCCTAATATCAAAATTGGTCCGTTTCGGAGATGTTGAAAACCTTGTAACACCTACTACACATCCCCCTGAATAGATTAACTTTCCCAAGTCACTAACAAGCCTTAATCTTGGCTCGAAAATCCTCCCTCGTTAAATTTTTCAACTTTACGTTAAATTTTCGTTCGTCCGTAATTCGTTACTCCGAACCCGGATTACGTTCATTCTTGAGTCCAGGACTCACGTTTTCCACGTTTTCTAACATTCTTATGAAACACTACTCATTCAGGTTCATTTACACACTTTCTACGTTTCGTTCGACTTTTACGAAATTTCGCCATAACTCCGTTATCGGCTAATTTCGATTTGTTCTTCATGAACGTTTCTACCATTCCTAACCAAGCATACATATATACGATGGTTTTAAACTTGTCCATTAACAACAAGCTCTAATTAGAAGGTTTTAAATTTGTCCATCAACAATGTTCTTACCGCGTTCTTCGTTCGTTCTTCGTTTTTAATCGATATTATCAATACGATTTTACGTTTTCTTGCATTTAACGTTATAAGTTTGATAATTCGTTCTTATAACATTGGAGAGTTCATATAACTTATCCGCATCGTCCATTAACATCTTCTACCATCTTTTACTTCCATTTTCCATTAAGCTATGAAATTTCATAGAAGGCTTAAAGAAAAGAATAGATTAAGGTTAGATTTTGATACCTTCTTGAGTTTCTTCCATTTTCTTCTTCCTCTTGGTTATTCTTACGATTTGTAAGCTTTTCCATTTCTCGATCTTCTTCGATCCGAGCTATCAAGCTCTTTCTCTTCCTTAGTGCTCTCTCTCTCTCCATGAGTTTTCTCTTGGATTTCAAATTCAAGAGAATGAGCTAGTATATATAGAAAATCAAGAGTGAGGACACTTTGGTCATTATATAACTTTTCACCAGTGTACAGTTTGGTCACTTAACTTACGGTCTTGTAAAGTCAAAACCTTTAGGTTTGCAAAACTTACAAAACACCCCCTTTCTACTATTCACGCCTCCTTACTCAAAATATCTCACGAAGCTTCTCCTGGAAGTTTCGTTGTTCCGTAATTCGGAATTCGTCCGACAGTTCGAAAAATTGCGATTCTCGGAATCCAAATATTTTTGGATATTCCGTCTTTCTTCTACCAAATAACTTTTACACGTTCTTCGAAACTTCAAAAAACCGAAAAAACACTTTTTGATGAATAGTGTTTTCCGTTACGTTTTTCCAAAACGTAGCTAAACGAATGAAAAGTACATAATAGTACTTTTCGTCACTTATTTCGCTCAATTTTTGCACGTTTTTCGAGAAAAACTTTTATCGACCAACATAACTTTTCACGGCGTATTACCGTCGAATCTTCAGAGGGAATGTCATTACGACATACCGAACTCTCAGAAAGGCCTAGGTTATTCAAACCTTAAACCCTAGGTTTCGTCGTGTGAATAGTGCTTATTTCGTCTTTTTCTCAGAAATATTTTTTTGTTCCCGGAAATCTTTTATTTTCATTTTGAAAATTCTTACTCGCTCATTCTATCTCGTAGCCAGAATACTCACGGTTTATAATCATCCTAAGTCATAGAATGAACAATAAACACATTACATAGAATATAATTAATAAAAATTTCTTTTATTATTTAATAATTTTTTAAACTAAATTTCTGAACAATCCTATTTTCCGGATTGTCATAGTTGTCAAATGCGCATTTTCAGCTTGCCATTTACATAGCAGCCATTTCAGGGCCAATTTCAGCATTGCTCCAGCCAGTATTTCGAAGAACTCAAAGAATGAAAGTTGTAGATCTTCGTCTCCTCTTTCCGGAACATCTTGAATCATCCAAATCGGAGTTCGGACGAAGAAGTTATGATCATTTTCCCAACAGACATCAAAGCTAAAAATTTCAGAAAATACACCAACGTCGCAGCGCCCCTTTCTAGGCTTATTCAGGCGCCGCAGCGCCCGTAAGCAGTAGCTCAACCCATTTGCAGCGTTGCAGCGCCCGTTTCAATCCAGATCAAGGCGCCGTTTCAATCCAGATCAAGGCGCCGTAGCGCCGAGTGCGAATTTTTGGTAGATTTCAGTTGTTAAATGCCTAACTTAATGACCCATTATCCTCATCCTTCATTTTTGTTCTTCATTTGCTAAAAGAGAGAGAGAGTGATGGCCGAGCAAGAAAAGGGAGGCCATGGCCTTGTGCCATGGTTCTTCAAGGTGTTTGGAGGAGCTTCAATGAAGGTGCTTCAACGGAGGAACTTCAACACACAATTAGGGGAAGCCACCCTTTATCTTTTCTTTGTTTTTCTTTTATGTAATTATTAGTTTTGGATCTTTGAATATAATTGAACCCATTGTTTAGTTTTAATTGAATTTCTTCTCCTTTTGATTGGCACCATATGAGTTGATTCATTGTATTTTGAGCTTAATGTTTAATTGCTAAGGAATTGGTAATTAGCTTGGTAATTTATTTGAAATTGGAAAATGGATTGTAGATTTGGACTTTGAATATATTGACATGTGATTTTGCTTGTTCTACATAAGATGAAATACATAATTTGCATATAGGATAGGAATATACCCATATGTCATGTGTAACCATTGTGAGATGATATTCTTACTGACTCCTTGTTGTGATTTATTTAGAAAGTGGATACTCATTTGACCATCAGAAGAGGCTTATGAATACTTAGAGTTCTCAGTTGACAAATTATCATGACCATTATGATCAATTGGAGATTTAGGAGATGTAAATGAAGCATTGCACGCCCAGTGTTCGACAAAATGCTTGTGTGAAGATATTGTGTTCTTAGCTCCTTAACTATCTATTTATGTTATTTAGCGTAATTGTAGTCTTTAGCTTTTATCCCTTCAATCAATTGTTTAAATAAGATTGAGACGATATAAAGTTAGTATTTGGTTAATCATTAGAGGTAATTCATCGTGGGTTCGACAACTCTCTTATCATTATATTACTTGTTGACCGCGTATACTTGCGCGTGTTTATCGGTTGCGAAATCAACCAACACCCATGCAATTGAAGAACTTCAAGTATATAGCTGCTATTGTTTTCACATGTGAATTCTTACTGAACATTTAACTAGAGAAAAGTGAGTTTATGATTTACACCAGTCAAAAAATTTAATGGAGTCATCATAACTCTATAATCATCTATAGTGTGTTTAAGAAGCTTCATACCTTTGCCATAGATCTATAGGAACATTCTGTTACCCCTGCTACATGAGGTGTGATTATTACGTTTGGGAACTTTAAAACTGGATCATCCGGATCAAATGGCTCTGTCCAAGCGACATCAATGCCTAATCCTCCCAAATGGCCTGATTTAAGATGATAAAGTACAGCCTCATAGTCCAAAAGACCCCCTCGAGCTATATTCACCAAATGTGCACCCTAAACAAAAATAGATCAACCGTACACCGTTACTTGAATAGAGTAAACACCTCCTCTTGTTTCCAGATACTTGAGTTAGTTTATGTTTAGTTGAACAGAAAATCTTATAATAATATTAAATATAACAGAGAAAGATGCTATAGTCAACCTTGACAATCTAATAACATAGTCGCTCTCGATTTGTGTGCATCTGTGTCTGTGTGTGGGTTTGTTTGTTATATGCATATGCAGCCTCCTCCCCACCTCTTCCTTTTCATATACTTTCTTGTTTATGTCGAGTAGATTGGTACTTTGGTGTGAATTAAAACTCACAAATCTACCATAAATTATAGAAATCACATTATACTCGTGAATAACCAAACAATCTTATGGTGTACTGCAAGGGATCACAAAGGTATACCAAAGAAAATGAGATATCAAGCTTCTAAAAAAACAGCAGTTCATACAGAACAAACCTTTTTCATTGAAGCTATGAAAGACTTGTTTACTATGCCTGCCTGTAAGAAAAAAGTATATGTGAGTTGATATTAGACTACGATTTTTGCGATAAGCAGATGCGTAGGTAATGAATTATATAACAGAGAAGAGTTTGACCGTTTCATGATTCATTGCCAAGCAACAGACAATTATGTCAGCTGTTCTTGCAAACTTGTGGATATCTTCATGACCACCCTTCTCATCAACCAGATCATCATAAATACCATTTTGACTGGGCAATGCTGAAACAGATAAAAAGATATTAAGACCATAAATGCAAACAAGTTATTCTATTTCAGTTTTATATGCCCTTTCATACCACTAGAATTGCATGAATTCTGCGAATGTGAAACCCAACTCCGTTTTGTAGCAAGGACTTTCACACCAAATGGGCGCAAGCGCTTTGCCAAATGGATCCCAATATTTCCAAACCCCATAATGAATACCTGCATATTTGAGGAATCAGGAGTGTAGTCAGGAACTTGAGTGGGTGGGGGCGAAACTTTTATGAAACAAGTTAAAAGTATTCGTGTAGTATAATGCTACAATCTATAGTAATTTTCTTTTTAATACTATAATTTATTTATTTTTCTTCAAATTTGTTGAGTTCCAAACATATATAGATTTAACATTTAAAATCCCAAAATAAGTATAAAAGCTTTTACATTTGTATTGCAATAAAAAAAATGATTAACAAAGTAAATAAAATTATCGCTCAACGTACCTTTGTCGGTATTTATAGTGTAGCCATGTCGGTTCTATAGGAGTGTAAGGTGGATTTTGAAAAAGGAGAAGTCACGATATAAAAACCACCACTAAACCAATTGGGAGAGAGAGAGAGGGACTATAAGTGAACCTTTTAATTTTTAATTTTTTAACTAAATTTAAAAAATTACAACTAGACTTTGATATGTACTGAAACAGGTTCTAATATAGTACTCCATCCGTTCCAAATTTTAAGATCGTTATTGATTTTTTAAAGTCAATTTGAGATATTTTTAAACTCAAAATTGATATAATTCATTAACAAAGATTTAAAAAAATAATAATAAATAAATCTTATAAAAATACTATTTAGATAGTTCACAATGTTCATCATTGTATTGACTAAAATTAAACGAATCTATATCAATTTTGAATTTGAAAATATTTTAAATTTCAATAATGATGATGCAGGACAGATTTCCGAACCAAGATTAATAGCAGTTAACAGGAAAGAATAACCAGGATTTAAACTCCACGTTTAAATCCCTAGGGTTTCACTAGAGTTCAACTCCACGTATCACTTTAGGATGAAATATCTCCACGATATAAAATAGTCCCTTGATAATCTCACTATTCAATAATGTGAAGAGTTAAAGAATTACATCGGTATTTAAGCAAAACAAACCCTAAATTGTACTTGGGGACCAAGAAAATAATTTAAAAAATACCCTAACTAATTAAAATAAATAACAACTATCTTCTAAAATTAAAACAAGTCCATAACTAAATGTCCATCGGGAGTGGTTTTCAAGTATTTTCATACCTTTATGGATGACTAATCCAGTAATCCTATTACATGGATTTATTTATTGAAGAAAACATTCAGAGTTGTTCTCCATTTCCTGTCCTTTGTGTCACAATCCAGTTTCTCTGTTCTTATTTAACGATGTTATAATTACTTTAGAGGTGAGGATACATATATATATACATACACACACAGAGATTGGGAGAAACTAGTACATGCACGACGTATGGATCGAATTTCTTAGAATAAGAAGGGGGGGGGGGGAATATACATATACATATATATACATATACATATATATATATATACATATATATATATATATATATATATACAGGCTGTAGTGACTAATGATTGGCTGTAGTGATCATTAATAACAGGCTATAATAATGGCCACGCTAGCCATATGAGAGAATAACTTAAGTCTAGGAAAATTAACCAAGTTGTCATTACATAGTAAGCCAATACTTGTCTACATCTGCAATTTCCTAATGATTCTGCAATTTCAACCCAAGTAGCTAAAATGTATCACAAGTAGCTAGCTAGGTTTGGGAAATATTACATAATAAAAATGATTGGCCTGAATATGACTACTCTAACCATCCCTACTGCAAAACTATTTTGAACCACAATCACATTTTCACTTCAGTTATGCCTTTATTTCAGATTACATGTATGCATAGAGTTGAAAACATAAGAAGGACCATTTATTCATCACATGAATTATTCGACCAGTAAGGCATAGAGGAAAAAGAAAAATAATAAAATGATAAAGCTCACTGTTTTGCCAAGCAGTATTTCACCAATTGGCTCTCCAAGTTTCTTCTGCTTTACAGCAATTTGCATTTCGTTCTGCAGCAGCACATGATTTAAAGAAAATCAATAAGCACAAAACAGGAACATACCAGTTCGATTAATTAAGTCGTCATAAGCAAATTATAAATTTTTGAAACAGCGTAGTTGTAATTAGGTAATCATAAAGATTAAAGCATCTTCAAAAAAACTATAAACCGCAATCAGGAAAATATATATTTAAGAGCACTACTCCGAGACTGTGAAACCAACTCTAGAGAGTATAGACATAAGAAACTAAGATTAATTTTAATTTATTTTTTGTCAAGTTAAAAACTAAGACTAGTTCTGATAGTGATCAGCCATGAGATCTCATAGATGCGGATGAATTTCTAGATACATTTGTGGGTTAGTTTAAGGATGCTATTGTGACGCCCCCAAATTTGTGTACTTGCTACAGCAGATCTGGTGCTCACTATTCATCACATCCACAACATCTATCTAATAACATAATTCAAAAGACAGACAACAATTATAAATGTCCTTTACCTTCTTCCCAGGTTCTCTCAACTTCACTTAACTATTACAAATAATAATACAATATCAAAATCACAACATAATATAACTCTATTACATCATAATCTTCTATTCTTCCTTAGCTTTCTCTTCCCCGACCCTTCGGGTACTTCAGCTCTAGTTGCAAAATATATAAGATTTTGCAAGAGTGAGCAACTAATTTGCGCAGCAAGTATAAACAGTTTATTCAAGGAATAACTATAACTGAATCAATATGTAAAGATTTAGAAGGAATAAATAACATTTGTCAATTGAGAAAGCAACAAAGATATCTTCACAAAGTTTTTAACTTACAATCTCGAATTGAATTGAACTTTAGAATTTCAAAGCTCATTACGTTCTCAAAGGAAATTCGTAAACTGAGTGGTATAGGGACCATGAACTATCTTAAATGTTCATCAGTCGTGGACTGAGAACTCTCCAATAATGTTCAACAGTCATAAAGACTGTGAACTCTTCACAAAGTATCATTTAGGCAACCCAATGATACTCCTTGTTAAGCATAACAAAATCTTCACACTGTATTTTTACAGTATATGTCGGTTACTCGACAACATTACACATCCCCCTATTTCTAGGGTTGTTCTACTCAGTTATAACAGCAGAGTCTGCACCAAAAAAATTTGGTTTGGATTACATTAACTATCTCTAAATAATTTTAAACAATTTAATAATTCAAAGAATCACATCACTAATCACATCAATTGAGTATAGCTGAAACAAATAGCGTAAACTCATTAATTTAAATAATCTCATCAACTGAGTCTCATCAACTGAGTCTAGCCAAAACAAATGGGTTACATAAAACAATCTTGTCAATCACAGTTAATGAATAACAAGAACTTTAAAGAATACAATCACAGTTCAATAAAAAACAATTCAAAATGCACATAAGTGCAGGAACTTGTCTGATTTGTGTGCACTTTCCTCGTCCACGTTATTAACGTCCTTCGCATGATATTCTACAATATCCATTAGTATTTACTTAATTAGCTTAACTGTTATAAATAATAGTACCGTCAGTAACTATTCGTAAACTCGTTTCGGTAATTCCTTTTAATGTAAACTTGTTCACGAACATCCTCCCATAACATTTTCATTACCACACTCTTATAACGTCCATATACTCACATATACTCATACGTTACGTTTGAACGTATATTAACCGTCGAAAATATAATACATATTTATCGGTTTTACTTTAATTAAACTCTATTTTCTCCATTAAACCTCTTTAACCAATTTATTATTTTTCTTCCTTCTGGCCCCACTTGAGTAAATATATTATATACTTATTTTAATTTTGTTATAATATGATTTCCTAAAAGGCTAAACTAGACCCATCTAAAGTCATAAGCTACAATGTCTAATCCATGATATTGTGGATCTTGGTTGGGTGATGGATGTGATGTATGTTACTTTTCTTTGCCTATAAAAGGTAAACTCATCTAATGAAAAGAACACACCAAAAGAGAAAAAATTATCTAATATTTTCATCTTTGTTATTTCCTTAGTTCTATAGCATCTTTGCAACTTTGTTATTTCTTTAGTTTTATAACACGTTATCAGCACGAAGCTCGAACCAACTGAGACGGTAAAATTTTAAGTTCTTGCAAATTTAGCATTATACTACCGACTTGGCTCTGCCGCCATTTATATTCTTTAACTGTCAAATTATATTCATGTTTTGTTGTCCATTTTTTTAAATTTTGTTATTTACAGTGGTACCATCTATCCTTGTTGATCTTACAAGACTTGGTGGGAACCTTTTTACCATTTATTAATTGGGTAAAATACAAATGTGGCCACTGAACTTTAGGTATTTTTGGTTATTGAGCCAATTTCTTTTGGTCAACGCAAATTGAGCCCCTTTCTGTTTGAAAATTTGGATATTGAGCCCCTAGGCACCATATGTGCGTTGACCTGCCTACGTGGCACACGTGGCACCGATGACGTGGACTTTTTCAAAATTAATTCTTAAAAACATGGTGCTTCCCAGAATTGAACCTAGAACCTCTAGTTTAAAATTTTGGGCATGAGACCACCCAAGCACAACTAGCTTAATTGTTAGATTGTCCAAAGAATTAACTTTTGTACTAAATCAATTTATTATAATAATAATAATAATAATAATAACAACAACAACAACCATAATAATAATATTAATAAAAACATAATAATAACAATAATAATAAATAAATAATAATAATAACAATAATAATAAAAATAATATTAATAATTTATTATTATTATTTATTCATTATTATTATTATTATTTTCCTAAGCGTATAAGAAAATAATGATACTTGAACAAATTACAAAGTTACAATTAGAAAAATTAATAAAAATTATTTACACAAATTAAAAAATTACACTTAGGTGAGCCACTTTAATAATTGAAAATTCATTTATAATTTAAATACATAATTGTTCATCACGATCTTCATCATCATCATCTGACTTTTCTTTTTTTGGGCTGTTACAACTATAAATAAAAAATAAAAAGCTCTACCTTTTATACTTGAAGATGGACAAGCATAGAGATGAACATGAGCAAGGAAAGAGGAAAATCTCGACCATATCCCATCATCAGATTAACAATCCCAATGAGTTTGCTAAATATGTTGAATTCTTCAATTCAATCGATTCAGAGACAAATGGCATACATTCTTCTTCTGTTGAGCTGAGAGGGGGCCATGACCCCAAAAAGACTATCTTTCATTTCAGATCTGCTTGGTTTGTTCGCCTCTAATGGCCCAAAGGATGTAGCACAATCACCATCACCAGAAGAAGGTACTATCTTTCATTTCAAATCTGCTTGGTTTGTCCGCCTCTAATGGCCCAAAGGATGTATCACAATCCCCATCACCAGAAGAAAGGGATTTGCGGAGGAGCCCAAAATGCCAGAAAATCAGTGGATTGGAGTATGTTACACCGTCAAGCAATAGATCTGAATCCATGGCCGACCAAATGAAGAAAACAGATCCGAACAAACTCCTCAAAGAAAAACTAATAAAATTATTTAACCAAATTAAAAAAAATAGAGATGAGGAATAGATACTACTCCCATCGAATTCTAATATCTGATTTGGACTATTGATTTTGTTGAATCTTCTAACCATTGTATCAACGACCTTGTTTCATGAGTGAGAAAGCTCATTTTATCAGATCTAGCCATCTAGTGAGTTATTTAGTTTTGATTTTCAAAGTTTATCAACGTATTACTTTCTAATTTGGGTTTGAAATGGTTGCTAATTGGGGATTTATTCTTGTTCGGTTTGAAGATTGAAAGTTATTATTATTATTATTATATAATGGTTATTATTATTATTATTATTATTTATTTATTTTGCTGGTAAAACTCCACATTTTTAGTTGGTGAAAAGAATTGTTTTGTTATAAAACTTAATCTTTGAGAAATTTAACATCTAGTCTGTGGTGCTAGGGTGATCTTATGATCAAAATTTCAAATTGGTGGTTTTGAGTTCGAATCCTGGACTGAACAAGTTTTTTAACAATTAATTGGAAAATGACCACATCAGCGGTGCCACGTGTGCCACGTCAGCAGGTCAACGCACATGTGGCACCTGGGGGCTCAATATCCAAATTTTCGAACAAAAAGAGGCTCGATTTGCGTTGACCAAAAGAAAGTGGCTAAATACCAAAATGACCTAAAGTTCAGGGGCAACCTATACATTTAACCTTTTATTAATTTGTGGAAATAACCTGACTACGCGAACTACCGCATGCCTGGTGAATACCCCTTCGTATTAATTCCGTATTAGCAATTTGTGGAAATAATCTGTCTACGCGGACTACCGCATGCCGGGTGAAGATCCATTTGCAGTTTTGTATATGTATTTTTTTATGATGTGTACAATAATACTTGTATATACATTAGTGATTGCATACATTCTGACTAAAAGGATACGCTAATAAAATAAACATTTATATATTCATATTGTTTATATATTTATCATCACTTGGGGTGGTGGCTTAGTGGTGGGAAGCCGGAGATAAATCCCCACAAACGTGGATTCGAGTCCTGATAACCCCACTATGCTCAAGTGGTCTCATGCTTTGGATTTATTCGGGGGAAAGCTGAGTTGTGCCGATGAAGACACCACTAAGGCCTCCAAAAAAAAAAATTCACGTGCATTTACCTTCTCCATATCATGTATACAATTATTTATTACATACGTTAATAAATAATGAAAATTATTATGTTTTAAACCAGAATAGATGGCAAACCTGGCAAAAATAAAATTTTCAATTTTGAAAATATCTGGAGACAACTATTTGGCTTGAGCACCTGATGCAGAATTACATCTTAGTGCAAATGGGTAAGAAAAGACTATTGAATCAGGAAACAAAGTAAATACGGCACAAAAGATCCTTTGACCTTATGGACACAAATAAAGGAAAGATTTGACCACCAAAAATTGGTTGTTCTCCCTACTGCCAAATTTGAGTGGCTTAATTTAAGGCTACAAGATTATAAATCAATTACAGAATATAGTTCTATTGTCTATAGAATAACCTCTACTTTGGCCATGTGTGGGGATCCAGTTTCTGAAACCCAAATGTTAGAAAAGACGCTTTCAACTTTTCATCCTACTAATATGATCCTGTCACAGCAATATAGACAAAGTAAGTTCACAAAATTTAGTGAATTATTGTCTATCCTCCTTGTTGCGGAAAAGAATAATGAATTGTTGTTGAAAAATCATCAAGTACGGCCAACGGGTTCTACCCCATTGCCAGACATTAACAGCACGTCATTCCAGCAGAATAAACGTGATAATGGATGGCAAAATAATAAGAGGTTTCGGGGACGGAAAAATAAATGAGGCCATCATAACAACAAATTCCACAATCGCAACAATTCTGCGCACCAGATGTGGCAAGAGTCTGGATCGGGTAAAAATGTAGCACAGACAAAGAACAAACCAGATGTTTGCTTCAGGTGTGAGATGAAAGGGCATTGGTCGCGTACCTGTCGTACGTCAAGGCATCTGATTAATTTATACCAAGAAGTCTCAAAAGAGCAAGGAAAAGATGGCAGAAACAAACTTTATTAACCATCAATTGAATATTGTTGATGCTCCAACAATAACCAACAACGAAGAAAAGTTTGGTGACATTGTTGAACCTTCTGAAAGCATCCTTTGGGATATCAAATAATTTCTTATTTTAATTAAGCACTATGTATATATAATATTATTAGTTTTTATTTTTGTACGCTACATATTATGTGTTCCTCTGAATAATATTATGAATCAAATATATGTTTTTTTAATATATTTTTATATGTGTCAGACCAACTTTAATGAAAATGGAAGATATATGTTTAGCAGACAGTGCAACAACTCATACAATACTTCAAAGTGAGATATTTTTCACAATTAACCAAAGCTAAGGGAAACGTGGGAACTATCTCTGGCATATCAAATTTAATCGAGGGATTTGGAAAAGCTAGTTTCATGTTACCAAATGAGAGACAATTCTTCATCAAAAAATGCTCTATATTAGAGTAAATCAAGAAGAAATTTGATAAGTTTTAAAGATATTCGACTAAATGGTTTTCACATTAAAACAACAAATGAAAATTATAATGAATATCTTTTCATCACTTCTACTATTACTGGAAAGAAGAATATCATAGAAAAACTTCATTCAATTTCTTCTGGGTTATATACTATGAAGATTAGAGCAATTGAGTCTTATACTGTTGTGATTCTAAAATTCATAGATCCCAATTCATTTATGCTTTGGCATGAAAGACTCGGTCATCCAGGCACGTCTATGATACGTCGCATTATTGAAAATTCTACTGGTCATCCTCTCAAGAATCATAAGGTCCTTCCTAGTAGTGATTTTCCTTGCGCTGCATGGTCTCAAGGAAAATTAATTGTTCGACCATCACCAACAAAAGTTTATAATGAAACCCCAAAATTCCTAGAGAGAATCCAAGGAGGCATTTATGAACCCATTCATCCATTGTCTGGCCCATTTCGATATTTCATGGTTTTAATAGATGCTTCAACTAGATGGTCTCATGTTTGTCTCCTCTCCTCTCGAAATTTTGCCTTCTCTAAACTTCTTGCTCAAATAATCAAGTTACGGGCTCAGTTCCTAGATCATTCAATCAAGTCAGTTCGACTTGATAATGCTGCTGAATTTTCATCAAAGACCTTTAATGACTTCTGTATGACTATTGAATTGAACATTATGTTCCTCCTGTACATACACAAAATGGTTTAGATAAATCTTTAATAAAAAGACTTCAACTAATTGCACGTCCATTGATATTAAGGTCTAACTTACCAACCTCAGTTTGGAGTCACGCAATTCTTCACGCTGCAGCCATCATTCGAGTGAGGCCAGCACCTCTTCATAAATATTCTCCTCTACAGTTAGTTCTTGGTCAGATACCCAACATCTCACACCTTAGAATTTTTGGAAGTGCAG
Organism: Panax stipuleanatus; assembly: GCA_020205555.1. NCBI lineage: Eukaryota > Viridiplantae > Streptophyta > Magnoliopsida > Apiales > Araliaceae > Panax > Panax stipuleanatus. The sequence goes on along the minus strand of CM035117.1, from coordinate 48,931,639 downwards.
TATATGTTCCAATTGCACCTCCACAAAGGACTAAAAAAAATGAGAGCTCAACGAAGAATTGGAATTTATGTTAGTTTTGATACTTCTTCTATTATTAGATATCTTGAGCCTTTAACTGGAAATGTTTTTACTGCACGTTATGCAGATTGTCACTTTGATGAATATATTTCCACCGTTAGGAGGAGAGAAATTTTTAAATAAGAAACCCTTTGAAATATCATGGAATGCATCAGAATTAAATTCACTTGATCCTCGCACAGGACAATGTGAAATTGAAGTTCAAAGAATTATTTATTTGCAAAATATTACAAATCAAATGCCAAATGCATTTAATGATGCTATAAAAGTGATAAAATCACATACACCTGCAGTAAATACTCCAGCAAAGATAGACATACCTATCAAAAAGTTAATTCCTAAAGAATTGACAATAAGACAATAGAAGAATCTAAACCACGCCAGAAGCGTGAAAGACCAGTTGGTGCAAAAGACACTATACCAAGAAAACAAAAGGCAAATAAAGGAGTTCTAGAAGTAATACCCGCTTCAAAAGTAGCACTTATTCCAAAAGTGGGAATACCCCGAGAAGAGGTACAAGATCTCACCGAAGGGATAAGAGATGAATACCAAGAGATCTCAATAAATTATGAACATTATGAGAAAATATGGGATCGAAGCAAAGTCATAATTGATGATATATTTGTTTTCTCTATAGCATCAGATATTACTATGATTTCTGACATAGATCCTGAACCACAAAACGTGGAAGAATGTCGGAAAAGAAAAGATTGGCCAAAATGGAAAGATGTTATTCAAACTGAGTTACAATCATTACTGAAAAGAGAAGTATTTAGACCAGTAGTCCAAACACCGCTGGGAGTAATCCCAGTTGAAAACAAATGGGTATTTGTACGAAAGCGAAATGAGAAAAATGAAATTGTGAGATACAAAGCACAACTTGTAGCTCAAGGTTTTTCATAAAGACCTGGTATTGATTATCATGATACATACTCTCCAGTAATGGATGGAGTCACGTTTCGCTTTTTACTAGGTATGGCAACCATGGAAGGTTTGGAAACACGTCTGATGGATGTTGTAACAGCATACCTATATGGCTCACTTGATAGTGAGATTTACATGAGAATTCCTGAAGGATTAAAAATGGTTGAATCACAAATGCCCCGCCACATATATTCAATCAAGTTGCAATGCTCATTATATGGGTTGAAACAATCTGGTCGCATGTGGTATAATCGACTTGGTGATTATTTAATAAAAGATGGGTATATAAATAATCAAGTATGCCCATGCGTTTTTATTAAGAAAACACAAAGTGGATTTACCATCACTGTTGTATATGTGGATAATTTGAATCTTGTAGGTACTCCTGAAGAACTCACAAGAACTGCTACTTATTTAAAGGATGAGTTTGAAATTAAAGATCTTGAAAAGACAAAATTCTGTTTGGTAATACAAGTGAATCTTTTAGCATCTGAAATTTTTGTTCATCAATCCACATATACATTATACTGAAAGGATTCTCATTTGTTTTCATATGGATAAAGCTCACCCTTTGACTACTCCGATGGTTGTTCTATCTCTAGAAGTTGATAAAGATCCATTTCAACCTTTAGAAAGTGGAGAAAAAGTTCTTGGACCTGAAGTTTCATACCTAAGTGTAATATGTGCTCTTATGTATTTTGCAAACTGTACACGACTCGATATTACTTTTGTTGTCAACTTGTTGGCAAGATACAGTTCTTCTCCGACTAAGAGACATTAGGATGGGATCAAACACATTTTGAGATACCTCCGTGGAAGTATAGATCTTGGATTATTTTATCCAAGAGATTCAACGTCGCGATTAGTTGGATATGGTGATACATGATATTTATCAGATTCATACAATGGGAGGTCACAAACAGGTTATGTATTTACATATTGTGACACAGCTATATCCTGAAAATCCACAAAGCAAATCATGACAGCTACATCTACAAATCACTCAGAGATTCTCGCAATACATGAAGCAAGTAGAGAGTGTTTGGTTGAGGTCAATTATTCAGCATATTCAAGAGTCATGTGGATTATCATCAATCAAAGATATTCCTACAATTACGTATGAGGATAACGCTGCATGCATTGCTCAACTTAGAGGAGGATACATCAAGGGAGATGGAACAAAACACATCTCACCTAAATTCTTCAACACACGAGCTGCAAAAGAATGGAGATATGATGTGCATAAAATTCAATCATGTAATAATCTAGCCGACTTATTCACAAAGTCACTACCATATGCAACGCTTACAAAACTTCGGAATAAGATCGGAATGCGTCGACTGAAAGACTTAGCACAACATTTCATCAAAGAATAATGAATTCCTTTTGAGGGGGAGATATGTACTCTTTTTCCCTTAGCTAAGTTTTTTCCCACTGAGTTTTCTTAGTAAGGTTTTTAATGTGACATAATCTTTTTCTTAAGAAATCAAGGGGGAGTGTTATAATATGGTTTCCTAAAAGGCCTAGATCCATCTAAAGTCATAAGCTACAATGTCTAATCCAAGATATTGTGGATCTTGGTTGGGTGATGGATGTGATGTATGTTACTTTTCTTTGCCTATAAAAGGCAAACTCATCTAATGAAAAGAACAGACCAAAAGAGAGAAAATTATCTAATATTTTCATCTTTGTTATTTCCTTAGTTCTATAGCATCTTTGCAACTTTGTTATTTCTTTAGTTTTATAACAAATTTTTCCAAATTTTTTCTTTCACTATTAGTATTTATTAAGGGGTTGCTTCTGTCCAAAATTGCATTATTTATTAAAATTTGAAATTACTTCCAAAAATTGTGAACTTTGGACAGTAATCTCTCTCCATCAATGAGTATCTCCACTTTAAATTTCATCCTAAATCGAGTTACAGAACTCAAGTTATTCATGTTTTAATTTTAATATTCTCAATTTTGATTTGGTCATAACTCCATCTTAAGTCAACTCTAGTTCATCTTTGGACACAACATACCTTATACCACCACGTATCATCCCTCAAAAGGTATGATTTTATTTCACAAGTTAACCATCCGAAACTATCCCTAGAAAAATTAGGGCAATGTGTGGAATATGTTTTCCAGTGTGTGGAATATGTTTTCCAGTGCTGTCCTATTTTGGTAGAAAATTCACAAAATATAATCTACAAAGGATTTTAACCTCAAACCTCTGTCGAAATTTAGCTAACTCATAGATCTATCCAACACCACAAACCTCACTCAAAAATTCATTATACACAAGGAGTTATGTCCTTTATCATTTTGGGTCAGATTCTGAGATTTTTAAACTAATCTAGCTTAGGTTACTTTGTTCTTTCTTTTGCTCCAATAGAATTTCTCCATGATCAATGGTATCTACCACCATGATCCAACATATTTAGGTCCATAAATATATAATATATGTTTAAACTCGTAAAAAAAGAACTTTCTTTATGAAAAACTAAGTTTTAAATAGATTTAGGATTTACCTTAGCTAGTTTTGCTTCTTTGCTTTGAACCTCCAATTCTTCTTCTCTTTTTCCTTCTTAGCTCTCCTTGCTAGCTCCTCTCTATGCTCCAGCCGAAATTGTAGCGTATGTGTGGGTTTGTGTTGATTTTGATAAGCTTTTTGGCTTTATATAACAACTTTTGGTTGGTGATCCAAAGTTGCGCCACATCACCACTTCTCTTTTTGCTTCACCATGGACCACAAAACTTCATTTGGCCAACAAGGCTCCCCCCTTCTCTCTATCAGCTGATCACATGGGGATTTATCCCCTCCAAAATATCTTTTCTCCCTTTTATTTACTCACTTATTCATTTAATTGTCCATTTGACTTTTTTACTTCTAAAAGTCAATTTTTTCTACCCCCACGTGCTTACAGTTGATTCCTATTAAAGTTGACATCCTGAATTCGCCTTCAAACTCAAAGTTTGACTTTTAATCCTAAAAGTCAACTGTTGACTTTGACCACAAAAATCAACCCCTACACGTCATTATGTTTACGGTCTTTTTATGCTAAATTCGACATTACGAACTCAATGGTGAAGTCTAGGTCTCAAAATTCTATCCCGAACTCAAATTTGAGTTTTGGCCTATTATAACTTTTATTTCCTTCCTTTCTTTTCTTTTCTTTCCTTTTCTAGTTACTTTTAATTGGTAATTTAATTTATAAATTGAATACATTAGGCTTTAAAATCACCCTTCACTGACATTTTCGTAATAAATATATCCAGGATATTACAGTTATTTTGTTATCTTAAGATAGTAGGTATTTATAGCTTGTATGTATTTTCCTTTATGCTCAAGTACTTGGTGCCCCAGTGTAGTTTGGTGGCCAAGTATTTTCCTAGGTGCCCAAATATTTCCATTAGTGTCTAAGTGTATATATATATATATACGGGGACCGATCCATAGCCAACGTTGTAAAAATAGAATTTTCCTTCAAACAGATCGTGACCATCCAATCGCAGATCAAACGGTGAAAAATATACTCCATCCGCAGTTTAGTATGGGGGAGCCCGCGCTTTAGTAGTGTCGAGCCAACTATTGTCCAAAATCCCTCACCCGTCCGCACTTTAGTTGTGCGGACGGTAACTCCTCTATACTAGATCTATCGTGGACTTTTTATCAATTTTAATCCTCCGTCGGTTTTCGAAATAAGGAATAAGGTTTGTTCCGATTGGGGTGGGGAAAGTCAACCGGTAATATCATTCAATTACCAAGAGCTTTAGGAGGTTTCTTTCTTGATGATCACAGTTGCCATTTTGTCTTCTTATGAAAGCATATTGTTTTTTAGTCTAAAAAGCATAACCTTTTTGGTCCTTCAAAAGTTATATATATGATACTTTCTTCAGGTGTATCACGTATGTGATAATATAATAATATAATATGCCCCTTAAAAAAACTTGTGGCCTAGAAAACTTGGTGCCCAAGATTCTTAATGGCCTGTTCGACAAAAGACAAATTTGACCCAAATTAAATAAATAAACACTAACAATATATATATATATGTATGTATGTATGTATATAGATCAGTCTCTAATCTCCCAAATAGAAAGACCAAATAACCATACTGTAGAAACTCATCTAAACTTTCTTCTACCTCTAAGTCTCATATTTTCTAGTAAAATTTGACTTACTTAAAATGAATAGATTCGGCTCCTTTATGTTCCCCTTCAATGTTGACAAGATTACACTTCCTATGTCAGAACCTGAATTCTAGTGATTTCTTTTTTTGTGGATGAGGCGATCTGGATGTTACCGGCTGGATAATCCTCTGCTCTAAGAGGCTCGATACCATGTTATTATCGAGAAAATAATCTTTGTCTATGTATATAAATAAAATGGACAACTTAATAAGATACTTGTTAAAACACCTATGTAGTTAACTTAAAGTGTAAATGTAAAATTAATTCTACATTAGTATATAGCAGTAGACCAACTTGCTTACGCAGAAGACCCAACATTAGATATATGGCCATCTCAGCACATGAAGCTGCATTTCCAGTTTTGCCACCAGGAATTCTAGCGACTTTAATTCCATGATCTGTAGCAGCATCAACATCAACACCTTTATGAACAGATAAAAGAAAGAATCAGTCTGAATAGTGCATCACACTTTGTATAGACGAAAGAACCTTACCATACTCACAAGTTAAAAGATTTCTCAAATTTTTTTGTGCGTCATAGAAGAAAAATAAATAATATACTAATGAAAAGAAAAAGACCTTCCAGCCCAACACCATACTGCATTATAAGCTTCATCCGAGTTGCACGAGAAATAATACTCGAGTTTAGCTGCATGCTTTTTATTATACAAATATCGTAGTTGCCAATAACATCAACCACATCATCAAATGGAACATCATCCACCTACACAAACAAAAGACAACAAAAAGGAAGAGAAAAAATTAACCCACAAGATGTAGGACATGTCCTTATATAAAGAAAATTTTAGCATGTTGGAGGTAATAGTGGTATAAGAAGTAAAACCAACTCAAGAATATCACTCCCTTTAGCAATTACAATGGCCACCCAAATAGAGGACAATACAAGTCTAATCATGGCTGGCATAAAAACCAGACTAAAATTCTCAGTGAAGTCAATACCATACCTTCGATGAAACCCCTCGGCCACAAGACAGGCTTTGTATCACTCAATAGTCCCATCCGCACGTCGTTTGATACGGAAAACCCATTTACAATGCACAAAATTCATTGATAGTTTTGGTGGAACTAATGGCCAAGTTTTGTTTTTATGTAAAGCATTTAATTCATTGTTCATTACCTCTTGCAATTCTAAAAATTTATTTGCTTCAGTATAGCATGTGGGTTCAACAATGGCTACACGAACTTTAGGGTATGGAAATTCGGCCGAAAATCATTGCGCATTAACGACAATTTGTTGGTGGCAAGGGAGGGAGGGAGAGGAGAGGGAGGTGTAGGCTGCTAGGACGGAGATATGTTTTTGTTGGACTTACATACTGTGAAAAAGAAATCAACAAGGAGTTGCATATATCGTGGGAAAGAATCAACAAGGAGTAAGAAATAGCTATTTCCACTAAAAAAAAAATTACCAGAGTGAGACCTCATACATCCAAGAAAATTAAATATAAATTTTTTGAAGAAGAAATATTAGACAATGGAAGTGACAATTTTGTAGCTTTTCCAATGTGACAAGCCGAAAAAGCTACAAGATTTTTATTGCCCTGAATAGGTGATTTATTTTGCCTAGTAGTTGGTGGTGACTAGGCAATTGGTACAACGGTAATTGTTACACAAACTCCTCTCATACAGAATCTCAAGTAATTATACAAACCGTTGTATATAAATTATAGAATAAATCCCTATTTATAATACTCTAAACAATTTTCCTAACCTAAATTGGATTCTTATAAGAGAAGTAAATTACAAATAAAGTAAATAATTAATTAGAATTTTATATTATTTCAACGGGCTTCCAAAGCCTCTTATATTGGTTCAACCAAACCTCGTGAGCTTATGTTGCATCAATTCTCCTCCATTGAAAAGAACTCGACTTTGTCAAAAGTTAAGAATATTAAAACAAGAACAAACCCATGGGGTCACTAAGGAATTCTTTGTAAGTTTCAAATTTGACATGTCAATAGCACAAGTCAAAGTGTATTCAGAATATGTATTAACACAGACATCATGTTATGCATGAAGATCCTATAATGTATGCCCCTAAGATGATGTGGCAAAGTTTAAGGGCCAAAACATCACACATAACAGTATCTCTAAGCTTGCTAGCAAAATATGCAACCAAACATTTGTGGGTAACTGCAACTTTGTATTGGTAATCATCATATGGCTAGGGGCGGGGTGAGCAGGGGGGAGGCTCAACCTAACGGCCCTAACCCAAGTTTCTTAACTGTTTCCTCCAAAATAACGTTAGTGCAACTTTCACTATCATTCACAAGAGAGCACACGTCCTGCACATTTAACACAATGTACTTTAGGATCATCAATTCATCGTTCCTTTTTTTGAGCAACAAGTAAAGATCGAAGAACACCTAAAACATCCTTCTAAATGAGCATTAGTAGCCAAACCTGTTCATCGGAATCGTATTCGTCATCAGGCTTACAAACTTCCATGTGGTGTGGGGGAAGTGATAATTTTCATGCGCGGAGACGAATAAACAAAGGATTTATGGTCAAAACCATGACAGTTGTAACACCTAGAAGAAGGATTGTTACTAGCTTGTAAAGAAACTAGAGTGCAATTAACCCCAGCAGTTAGCGCAGTGGTTCAAATGACGCCCCGGGACGAGCCGTAGACTCAAACGTCCTGGGGTCGAATACCACTAGCAACAATTTGTCAACGCCAGAAAATGGTTCATCGGGCCACAGGAACGCGGGCGTAAGCTCGTATGAAAAGGCTGACCCGGGTTCGTGGAGATTAGTCCGACTGCGGTTGGGAAACTCCCGGTTATCAAAAAAAACCTTGAGTGCAATTAGGTTAGCTAGTAAATGAAGGGCTAGAGACTTGTCAAATGGCCTGCTTCGAATAGGCTCCAAAAAATCATGTTAAATCCTAGTTTGGGCTCACATTAGAGGTCTAACAAATGTTTTTTTCAGATTTCGGATTATCCTCTATTTGGGTGGCTGGACGACATTATCCATAAGCAGAAGTTTATCCGAAGCTACACCACATGCAATCTCCGTATTCAATCATTGACAATACCCAAGGGAACTCAAACCATGTAGCCAAATTGTAGAACAATGAGTTGTACTCTACTATAAATTTACTCCCTTGCACCAACTTGATGAACTGTAAATATGTTTGTTGCGCATAATCTAAAGGCACAAAACGTCTTGTCATTGCAGCTTTCATATCTTCCCATTTTCACGCAACTATATATAAAATTCACTGATGTTGATACCACCAAATTTGGGTGGTCCCTTCAAATTTCATTTCAGCGAATAAAAGCCCCATACTAGCGAAACAAATTTTCCAAACTATAAATCCAATCAACGAATAACTCAAGGTCACGATCACCATTGAACTCTCCAACATCCAATTTCGCTCCTCTATCCACTGCATTCAGCCTAGGGTATGGAGAATGGAGATTTATCCATGGCTTGGGTCCATCCTGTTGTAGAAGTACTACCATATAATTAGGATCAAGAGGCAGATCGTCAAGATCCTCATGAGCAACTTCTTTTCCTTTATTTATGTATTCCATAAGCATGTCAAGTTTTGTTTTAAGTGCTACTATGGACCCTTGAACATTTGCAACATTTGATGTGAGCTAGAATCTTCAATTTGTTTTAATGTTCGTCTTGTTGGAACATGATGTAGGACAAAGATGGAGAAATGAATAAAGGGGATTTAAAGAAAATAATTAGGCTAAAAAGTCACAAACCACAAGGTTCAATTCAATAATATCAATCATTCAAGAATATAATAATGATGGATTACACCATAGTTGTCAAGGTGACAATTCGAGACGAGGCGGTAGCCGGGAGGTTAAGCGCTTAGGAAATAAGGCGCCCGACTAGTCGACCACAAGGCATCAAGTCATTAACAATGTAGAATTTATACATGTATAATTTTAAGTATATTGTATTTCTCAAATACATTAAACTTATGAACATTATAGGCATTAAAACATGAAATAATAGGTATATTATATATATACACAAACATACACGCATATATATATATATACAAAGAACTTCCTATGCGGGTGGTCCGCATGCGAAACACCTTTAGCGACGGACAAAATCGTCCCTAAACCCGTCGCCATAGATTCTGAACCGTCGCCATAACCCAGAACCGTCGCTATAGCCCGGTTCAGACGCTATGTTGACGGGTTTAGCGACGTATATGTATATATATATACATATATAAGTCAAATTTCTTTTATTTACTTTAAAAGGGGCTAAAACTGCAAAGAAAAAAAGTTCAAGGGTGTGTAGTGAAAGAATGTCAAACTTCTATGATATATTTGAATATACAAGATAATTATTTGGTATATTTAAGTGGAAATTTAAATGTCAATTTAGCATATGAATAGACATGAAAGTTAAAACATTTTAATTTAAAGTTGTAACTTGGAATTAACATGATGCAAACATATGACCACATGTTAGTCTTGGTAACCCACTAAACCAAAAGCATCTCTTTAGTGGGAGACATATGGACCTACATGTACATTACTTTTAACCAGCAGTAATCCTTTAGCAAAGGCCTGTTTGGATAAGATTCTACTGACCCATACAGCCATACTCAAATAAAAGCCAAACATAAATCAACACAGTCCATTTATCATGTTTATCCAGTCAGCACTCTAATTAGAGGAACCAAGTTGCAACGACAACTCGACCAGCAATCAACAATTTCTCTCTCCATCTCTTTCTCTCTCTTAGAGTTCTGGATTATCCGTAAAACACTTGGTCAGAAAGTGACAACTTAGCAGGAAGTCGTCTTACTTGTTGCCTAGACGACCAAATGTGACAACTTCCCTGTCAAGGTGCTCGACTTACGAACTTCAACCAAAGCGTATCCTCGCCTAGCCCTTGAGCAACCAGTTGGACGCTTAGGCGACGCCTTAATAACCATGATTACAAACATTTATATAGGAATAAGAAGACCCAAATACTTGATGATCAAGTAAAATATTAAGTAACCTAATCAAATATTTTTGCAAAAAAAATTCCCTATTTTGTTTCTTATTTTCACTAAGGTTCCTAGAGTCCAAAAAAAAGTCTTCGTTTATTTTTATATTGTCTTTTTACATAACTCCTGATTATCTTTGGGCTCAAATAAAGCAAGTTGAGTATCAGATATTTAGGTGTTTTTGGGTATTGAGTCCATTTCTTTTGGTCAACGCAAATCAAGCCCCTTTCTGTTAGAAAATTTGGATATTGAGCCCCCAGGTGCCACGTGTGCGTTGACCAGCCTGCGTGGCACACGTGGTGGCACTGCTGATATTTAAACTCAAATTTCATCAAAAATTTTGTTGCTTCATGGATTTGATCCCAAAACCTCTTATTTGAAATGTTAGTCACAAGACCATTCAAGCAACAAAGGCCTGATTGTTTACTTTACCCAACAAATAAATTATATACTAAATCAATCAATTCCTCCAATAGAAAAGGTAAGATCAATTAAGTTTATAAAATTAGAAAATAAAATAAAATATTTATAATAAAATATGCTAAAAAAGTATAAGAAAATAATGACATTTAAACAAATTACAAAGTTATAATTAGAAAAACTAATAAAAATTATTTACACAAATTAAAAAATTAAAAAAAAAATATAAATATTATTACAAATTAAATAATTACACTTATAAAAACTAATAAGATTATTTAAACAAATTCACAAAAAATATTTAGAAAAACTAATAAAAATATTTAAACAAATTCAAAAATTACACTTCGAAAAACTAATAAAATTATTTAAACAAATTAGCAAGAAGTCAAAAATTGATAATGTAAATTAATTTTAGTTAATGTTATTTTAATTTTATCAATTAATTTTTTTTTTTTAATTATATATAAATTTGTGACAAAATTTAAATTTTACAAATTAATTTAATCAAATATAAGAAATGATCATTTTATTAAAAAAGAAGGAAAAATCAAAATTAAAAAAAAAACCAGTTGCTCTTTCTCCTCTGTTCCCATTCCCCTTCCCCTGTAATGGCACTATATAATTCCTCACATCCCATGTCTTAATACTTTTTATCCATTGACCTAGTTTCCAACATACAATCATCATTCTTGTTCCAATCAATTGACAGTAGTCTCTCAAACTCATGAGCTGGGATTTTTATAGTGGACCAGATCAATAGGCCGTTAACCACCAATATGCCAATCTTCAAAACCCCTTTCAATGGCTACTTTGTCAAATTCAGTCAGCACCGTCTCGTCATCGCCACTACCCAAAACTTCGGAATCCTCTGCAACGGCCGCCTCCGCGTCCTCGACCTCAACCCTTCAAAACCCTTCACCGAATTCACCTCCGATGGCATCTACAACCTCACCTGGTAAGAATTCCACGATTCCTTCCTCCTCGCCGCCATCACTGACAGCTCCATCAAACTCTACGACCTCTCTCTCCCCCTACTTTCAACCCAATCCGCTCTCTCCATGAGCACACACGTGAAACCCACTCCATCAATTACAACCCGACGTAACTCGTTCTTATCCTCCTCTTGGGACTACACCATCAAGCTCTGAATTTAGCTAACCCTAACTTTTGGAGATCTGAAAAGGCTGAGCTTTAGATGAAAGAGACGACAATGGAGAAGATGTTCTTTTAAATTAGCAGGTACGTTTGTCTTTTAATATTTTGCGGGGCAAAATGAATTGATTTGGTATAAAACTTAATATTTGAGAGAATCTAACATATAGGTCTGTGGTGCTCAGGTGGTCTTATGACCAAATTCTCAAACTTGAGATTTTGAGTTCGATTCTTGGGGAGACCGTGTTTTTTGGCAATTAATTGAAAAATGTACATGTAAGAGGTGCCACGTGGCAAAAATGTACACGTAAGAGGCCTCACGTGTGCCACGTAGGCCAGTCAACGCACATGTGGCACGTAGGGGCTCAATATTCAAATTTTGTAACAGAAAGGGGCTCAATTTACGTTGAGCCGTTGATCAAAAAAAAGGGGCTCAATACTCAAAAACACCTAAAGTTCAGTGATCACATTTGCATTATACCCGATTTTTGTTTGCCGTAACAAAGTTACGAGTTTTTTTATCCATCTGGTTTTGCTTATGAGAAATTATGTTAAGATTTAAAGCAATATGAGCGCGAACTGAGAGATTTACAAGTGAAGTATACTGAAGCAATCACTCTATATTTTCTAAAGGTCATTCATCAAGTTGACAAATCTAAAGTAGCACAATCGAAAGCAGATGACCTTGAATTTTTGAGTTCTATACTTATTGATCTTAAAAACATTCAAGCAATCTTTCAATAGAGCAATCAAAGATGAGCCAGTTACCAAAAAAATTGATACAGTAGGTGTCATACGAATGGAAGATTCAACGACGGTTATCCATGAAGCAGAGAAAACTCAGATTGAAGAAGTTTTTCCTAACTTGAAGATCAAGTTTTAGTCCCGCTTGTCCATGAAGATAATAAGAAACATATAACAAAGGTTTAGCTATGGATGGCACAACATTGCGTTTAAATTAAAAAAATTAAATGGAGAAGAGATAGTGTAGGAGCCTGTGTGATATGAATAATGCCTTACTGAAAATGTTTTCCGCCATTCAGACAGAGCCTAAGTTTCCAATGATCCCCTGAATTGGAAATTTCACAAGCAAACGATGAACTCCTGGTAATACTGACTCCATTTTTCACCACTCAAGATGCAGTTGCAAATTTTTCTCATGGTAAATGTGAACATTCTCCATGTGTAGTCTTCTGCAAGATAAACTAGTGGCCCTACCCTTTTCTGCAATCTGTGAGCCTTATGAAGAGAATAATGGACATTCATCCTGTGTATAACTGCCCTCTTGGGTCAATCTAGGAGTTCCATGGTTCAGTTATTCAGTGGGGGAGTGACCCCCCCAGAAGAGCCAATTATCTAAGATTTTGAAGGTGCGAGGGTTCATAACTAAAGCCAAGCTATCCACACAAATAAGAAAAGTATAGTTTCATCATAGTTTTCTATGGATGAGAGCAAGTCATTGGTGTTCATAGGGACAATTTGTAGGATTCACAATCAGGTGTGAAGACTCTGCATTTGCTTTCATCCTGGCACCTTCACAATTTTATTTTTCTTCAAGAAGGCTTAGCACTCGCCCTTACCACCAACCACTATTATTTATGTCATCCGTAATCTTCGTCCTTCTTAATTTTTAAGTGCTCAGTTTCTCTTTATACCAAAATAATGAAAGTATACATATTGTTTAGCATAATAGTGTAGTCAAAATTTAACTTTGTTCTTTGACCACTATTAGTACCCCGAACCTAACAATTTCCGCAGACAATTACCAAGTAACTTAATTCACATGTCCAAGTCTAACGAAATCATGTGGATAGGATAAATAAATAGGATAAAGTGAAAAAATAAAAAACTAGAAAACAGAGTAATGACCAAATAGGAAGTAGATTAATTCGCACAAATCTTGTTAAGCAGCAGCGAAGTTTCTGAGGGAGCCTTACTATCAAGTATCAACTCTCCTTCAATAGTCTCAAAACATATTTTTAAAACAGATTAGAGACCCAAATCTTTTGAATATTTTAAGCCTGCACTAAATCTGTGCCTTGACTGCCAAAATACCCTCCAAACTTGTGCAGAATTCTTTAACAAAGCCCCTAACCAATTGGGAACTACAAAGAAACTTTAAACTGTCTTAAACACTAATAATGAGATTAAAACATATGATTCAGGCTCCAATATATATTTGCTCTTGTGCAGCATCCAATGGAATGTGGTCAAAAATAATTTCTCAACTTCAAGCTTACCCTCGTCAATCATAATAATCCGATAAAACAATGAAATTCTATTCGATGCACAATAATTAACCAGTAGAGGTCATCAACTAGCAGTATACGTGATGGTGGTTGTGAGGAGGAGACAGTTCATTACTTGTTTTTTTCCCGAGCCAGGCGGTAAGGAGTTTATGGACATTTGAGATTTCTCTGTGCGGCATCTCTTGGGTGATGTCGATGTTGAAGGTCAGGCACAGGGTGAAGGTGAAAAAGAAATGGAAAAGGCATCGAGAGCTGGTGCCACATAGATTTGGAAGAAATAGAACAACCAATATTGCTCAAGTTTTAAATTTAATTTTTATCATCTATACTATTTGCTATCTGCATTCTTCCTATTTGATACATAATGTTTTGATAAATGCTTACAGCATATTTAGAATCAACTTTTTTCCTTCTAGTTCTCAATTTGTGCTTCTCTTCCCATCATCCTCTTCTACCGCTCCATCTTCTTAGTCTTCTTCCTCTTTTACACTCTTTTCATCTTTCTATCAATTCTCTCTTTTCTCACCAATCTACTACAACACTGGGTCTAAATAACTATTGGTTTTGTTGGGAATGCAATCAACGCAAACCACAGAGATAATCAAACAAGATATTTGACGTGGAAAACCCTTAAAAGGAAAAATCACCAACCAAACTTCGAATATCCACTATATCAATATAATGGGCCTACAATAATCCTCCCAAGTTTTACACTTTAAAACTTGAGGTTCTACAATACCACGACACAATTTTTTGCACGGACTAAAAGCTGCAAAACCCACTCACTCACAATACAACTTTTTGTACGGAATATAAAACTGCAAAAACCCTCTTTCTCACACAAACACAACCCACTCACACCTTCTTTCAACTCTTAGGATACTACATGACTTTTGATTGTGCTACACTTTAACAACTGAACATAAGACTCTATTTATAGATATTCAAAAAAAGGACACTTTCAAAATAATACTCCTACCAAAAATAAGATTTCTTCTCATAATAAGACTCCAGCATAGAATAAATATCCTACTAAATATAGGACACCTCTTTTTTTATAATAGCAATTCTTTTCTGAATATGATTCGAGGAGTAACCCAACAGCTTTATCATTTGAATCCTTTCATAACGCAAATCAATTAATCCCCCAAATCTCTCATTTTTGTCTTTTTAGAAATGACACTTACTAACTTGAAAAACATTAAACTTCCTCTGTTCCAAAATATAGGATCATTATTGACTTTTTAAAGTCAATTAAAACGTTTTCAAACTCAAAATTTGCATGGATTCCTTTAATTTTAGTTAATACAATGATGAATATTGCAAACTATCTAAAAAATATTACTCATTATAAGATTTGTTTTTTCATAATTTTGGATAAATTAACTCAATTTTAAGTTTGAAAGTCTCAAATTTAACTTTCAAAGATCTTCTTAAACAGACTACGGAGGTAAGTATTTAAAAGAAACATTTAAAGAGTACTTGGTTTAAGGTTTCCCAGCCTAATCAACGCATACTCAATCAAGACCCAATGGAGCTTGCATATACAGTTTCTATCAAAAATCCCAGGCAACAAATTTAACCACAATAAACCACAGACACTTTTACTAGTTTCAACCAACTAAATAAGATAAGAAGCTCTATGTAATGTAATAAGACAAGAAACAGTAAATAGTACAACAATTTTGAATAATAAACGATATACCATTTTTTTTGGAAAATTATGAGGGGTGAATTTAAGTTATCAGAATTTTTATTACCAACAACTTATTCAATACACATATTAGATTAGATTAGATGCGAGACAAAATTAAGCAGAGAAATGCGTAACAGAAATACCTGGATGAATGGGTATTTCTGCAAATATTCTCTTGTATAATTATGGGAAGCAGGGAAATGAGGGCCACAAAAGATAAGACGGGTGATAGGTTTCTCATTATATGCCGCCATCTTCTGAACTTTTCCCAAAAATGCTGCACTGAAAAGCCGAAAGCGTATCATTACAGTCGAAAGATCTTCGCATGTAGATCTAATTTATCTATATATTTTATAAAGGCAGAGGGAAAAATGAGTAAAATACTAAAATAGAGGAACATCCTTCTTGCTCATAATAATTAATATTCACCTCTTCTGTACATTTTTAAGTACCCCATAGTTTTCAATAAGTTTTTAGGGTTAATAAGATGGATAAAGTTACATATTATATTTTGGATTATATTTTAGGTATAAATTAAGAGATTAATTATTTTACTTAAATTATAATTAGTGATAATTAACCCATATATTTGATCGTATCAAGAAAAATGTATTGTCATAACATAGTTTCAACGGGCCCCACCCAAGAGGCCAGGCAACCGTATAGTTGCATCATCTCTAAAGGACTTGACTCTCATTGACAAATCTCACCATCAATCATGAGTGCCCAAGAACGAGCCAAAGCAAAACATTGGTTATTTTCATCCAAAATGAGCCAAAATTGGCTATGTATGGAAAACCGACAAGAAAAATATCAAAGTATGGAGAACCTCATTAGGTGAACCACTAAGAGGTGATGCCCTATGCCACCACATGGTGCACAACTCACACTCCCACAAGCAAGCAAGAAATAATGAAGAAAATGAAAATCAAACAAGTAAAACATGAAGATATGTAACCAAGCAACAAAGGAAGCAAAACCGAGCAAGAAAGCAACCACCATGAGGTGGGGACACACCATAAGGTCAGCCCCAAGTGTAGAAGTTGGTCACAAGGAGGCTCCCCCTCATGGTGAGATTGTCCAAGCATTCCTTCATTATGTCTTACTTGTCTTACTTGTCTTACTTCTAACATTGTCAAATTCAAGACAATAATGCAAAAAGGGGTCAAAGTGAGGAACAACCAAGGAAAGTGATGAGGTCATCATTGGCTTGGATTCATATGGGGAGCGTGGATCGGATCCGGTGCAAGTTCCATTTGTGCCCGTGACGAGAGGACGAGCTAAACGTTCCAAGGAATGACTTATGGCTTTGGTGCAAGCATTGTGGAAGGAGAATAGCATGGCAACTTGGTCTAGGGAGGTTGAAGTTGAGCCCAAGATCATTAAAATGGTCCAAGGTTGCGTTTCAGTTCAATCTGATGCAAGCCAGGAAAGCAGAATTCGAAATTGTGAAAACAACAAATTCGCCCCGGCGGATTTCCAAGCTTGATTGAATTCGCCCCGGTAGATATCTTTCTGCCAAATTCCGCCCAGACGGATTTTTCAGGCCAACAAATCAGTCCTGGCGGATTGGCCCAGATTTAGTTGGCATGTTTTTCGAGGCAGACGCGTTTTTGACAATTTTGAGCGTGGATTTGTTTCCTAAACTCAAATTTATTATTAGATCTCTATTATAACTAGGATATTAGACTAGATTTTGATTCCAAAAACACTTGTGGATTCCTTTTAGGATTCTAGGGTTTTAAACTACTACTATTTAAGGTTTATTGATGTAATTCAAAAACACAATTCATTATTATTCAGATTTATTATTCTTGTGAGATTATTCTCTACTTTTGGTTCTTTGAAGAATTTTAAGCTAATTTCTTAGTTAAATATTTGAGATTCAATTTGACTTATCATACAACAATTCGTAGTTGTGTGTGGCGTCTTCTACCGCATCAATCGTTGATTATACCGAGATTATCGCTTCACTATAAGCGAGGGGTCAAGGTGTCGTTGGTGTCCATTCAACGCAGAATTCCTAACGCGAGCAATTGTACCGAGATTATCGTCTACATATAGACGAAGGGTTAAGGTGTTGCAAGTAATTCACCCAAACAACTGTGCTAAACCGATCGGGGCGACGACCATCTCACGCAAGCGTGTCGTGGAGTCTATCATTTGGTATCAAAGCTAAGCCTTCTAGCGAGTTACGTATCTTTTAATTTTTCTGTTAAAAAAAATTGTTGAGAAAAAAAAAGTATAGAAAACTTTCAGATTTTTAGATTTGTGTCGATTGATGCTATCATTGAGGGTCATACCATCTATATTTTGTTTCATGATAAGTTACCTTTGAATTGATTAGTAAAACCGAGAATTTTGCTAGGTGAATTCAAAAGGAACCTATTCGAGAGAATATTTAGTGGTAAGAGGCTCAGTGGTGAGATTAATTGAGGGTAAAAGCCAAATTGTGAGTGCATACACTAGCGGAACCATTGATTCGATCGAAACACGTAAGGGAATAGTGAGGAAACTGTTTTCTAATAACCCTTGTTTTGCAGGAAAAATGTCTAGCTCCAAATATAAAGAAACTTTAGAAGATCAAACTTCCACAACTTTTGATATGAAGCTTATGATGGAAGCCATGAATAGAGATTAGAGCAGAAAATGGGAGATGTTGAATGCACGTTTTGATCAGTTAAGTGAGAACCGGGAAGAATCATCTCAAAATGATCATAGAGCACAAAAAAAGGGAAGAACACAACAACGGGAAGCTAGAACGGAGGAAACTCACTTTGAAGGTGGATTTAGTGAAGAGGGTGATCGTGAATCTGATTTCCTACATCGAAGGCAGAGAGGTGCTAGAGAAAGAGGAGGTAGGAATAGGGAAGATGACAACGTGAGTAGTATTAAGATGAAAATCCCAGCTTTTCAGGGAAGGAGCAATCCAGAGGCATGTCTAGAATGGGAAAAGAAGATAGAGTGTGTATTTGATTGTTAAAACTACTCGGATATCAAGAAAGTCAGAATTGATGTTACCAAATTTTTTGATTATGCGGTTACCTAGTGGGATCAGTTAACTACTAGCCTGAGGAGATGTGGTGAACGTCCAATTGAGACATGGGTGGACATGAAGAGAGTGATGAAAAAGAGATTCATACCAAGTCACTACCATCGGGATTTGTTTCGGAGGTTGCAAAATTTGAAACAGGGAAGTAGGAGTGTGGAGGACTACTTTAAGGAGATGGAGATGTTAATGGCTAGTGCTAATATGGATGAGGATAATGAGGCAACAGTGGCACGGTTTTCAGCAGGGCTAAATTGGGATATAGCGGACTTAGTGGAACGACAACATTATGTGGATTTGGGGGATATGGTACATATGACTATCAAATTGAGAAACAGCTTAAGAGGAGAGGTGGCCAACATTCAAATTCTACCACAAGCTCATCATGGAAATATAATACTGTAAAATGAGAGGAGAAGCCAGCTGTGAATAAGCCGAAAGTGGAGTTTAAACCGGAGGTGACTAAACGTGAAAAACAAGGTAAAACTGAACCTTCAACTTTTATCGTAATCTAGATATTATATGCTTCAAATGTCAAGACAGGGATATATTTCTACTCTAGTCAATGTCCAAATCAAAGGACTATGTTGTTGCTTGACAATGGAGAGGTGGAAATCGAGGAGGAAGATAGTGATACTGATTCTATGTTACCATTAGAGGAAGTTGATTATAGGGAGGTTGCGAGGAATGGTGAGATGTTAGTCATAAGAAGGGCACTTAGTACACAAGTGAAAGGGGAAGTTAGTGAATAGCGAGAAAATCTTTTCTATACACGATGTTTTGTGAATGGGAAGGTTTGTTGCATTGTGATAGACGGGGGTAGTTGTACTAATGTGACAAGTACTACCATAATTGAGAAATTGGATTTGTCTACATCTAAGCATCCACAACCGTATCGTTTACAATGGCTCAATGACAGTGCGGATATTAAGGTGACCAAGCAGGTACTAGTTCCATTTACTATTAGTCGTTATGAGGATGAGATATTGTGCGATGTGGTGCCTATGTAGGCGGGACATTTGTTGCTAGGTCGGTAATGGCAGTTCGATCGGAGGGTTAAGCATGATGGGTTCTATAATGAATATTCTTTTGTACACAATAAAAGGAAAGTTACTTTATGTCCTATGTCACCACAGCAGGTGCATGAAGATCAATTGTATTTGCAAAAGGATAGTGTTAAAAAAAGTGAGAGTGAAGAAAAGAAAGAAAAAAAGGGAGAGAAAAAGAAAGATGAGAGAAAAACAAATATATTGGCAAAAAAGAGTGATGTGAGAAGAGCTTTGGTTTCTAAACAGCCTATGATTTTACTTCGGTATAAAGAGGCGCTTTTGAATACTAATGCTAATGAAATTTTGCCTAGTGTTGTTTCATCTCTTTTGCAAGAATTCAAGGATGTATTTCCCGAGGAGCTTCCTCAAGGACTACCACCGATGCGGGGAATCGAACATCAAATTGACTTTGTTCCCGGTGCGACCATTCCAAACCGTTCGGCTTATCGAAGTAATCTCGAGGAGAAAAATGAGTTACAAAGGCAAGTGGACGAACTAATGGATTAAGGGTTCGTGAGAGAAATTATGTGTCCGTGTGCAGTTCCAGTGATCCTAGTACCCAAAAAAGATGGGAAATGGCGGATGTACATCGATTGTCGTGCGATAAATAACATTACGATAAAATATCAACATCTCATCCCTCGTTTAGATGACATGTTAGATGAATTGAATGGGTCATGTATCTTTTCAAAAATTGATTTAAAAAGTGGTTATCATCAAATAAGAATGCAAGAGGGTGATGAATGGAAAACAACATTTAAAACAAAATATGGACTTTATGAGTGGTTAGTGTTACCTTTTGGATTAACTAATGCACCGAGTATATTCATGCGGCTAATGAATTATGTGTTGCATCCATTCATTGGTAAATTTGTTGTTGTTTACTTTGATGATATTCTCATTTATAGCAAAAACTTGGAAGATCATTCATTACATTTAAAATCATTTTAGATGTACTTAGGAAAGAAAAGTTATTTGCTAACATGGAAAAGTGCACGTTTTGTTCAGATAGAGTTGTTTTTCTTGGCTTTGTTGTGAGTTCACAGGGAGTCCAAGTTGATGAGGAAAATATCTGTGCAATCCGAGATTGGCAGAGTCCAACAAATGTGAGTCAAGTACGAAGCTTTCATGGACTCACAAGTTTCTACCGATGCTTTATTCGAAATTTCAATGAGATTACAGCACCATTGACCGAGGTCATCAAGAAAAGTGTGGGCTTTAAGTGGGGTGATGAACAGGAAAAAGCATTTAATTTGATTAAGGGTAAATTGACAAATGCTCCTTTACTTATTTTGCCTAACTTTGCTAAAACTTTTGAGATTGAGTTTGATGCTTCAGGTTTAGGAATTGGAGCTGTTTTGATGCAAGAAGGAAAGCTAGTGGCATATTTTAGTGAAAAATTGAGTGGGGCAACTTTGAACTATCCTACTTACGACAAGGAGTTATAGCCATTTTACCAAAGGACGTCGCATCAGAAAATTGTGGAATCAAGGAATTCGTCCTAGCGAATTCACCAAGGCTAACGAATTCACCCCGACGAATTCGACTCTTTTAAAATCGCCCCAACGAGTTCTGAATGCGCCCCGGTTGATTTCTCTCTATGCCAATTCGCCCCGGAGAATTCCTAGGCCAACGAATCCGCCCCGACGAATTCAACGGGTTTCAGCTAGATTTTTTACACGTTTTGATAGATTTGGACGCAGGATTCCTTTGCAAATTAGAAATTTTTAGCATATTTTTAGATTCCTATTGTAATTAGGTTGCTTATAGATTAGACTTTGATTCCAAATCAATTGTAATTTCTTAAAAGGATTCTAGGGTTTTCATAACTACTATAAATAAGCTACATGGATGTAATTCATAACAACATTAAATATTATTGAGATTTATTAAATTCTTGTGATATTATTCTCTACTCTTTTTTTGCTAAATTGTTTGTATATTAAATTGCAAAAAACTAAGATATTACAATGAAGTTTAAAACATAGTCCTCATCTCCCGAGAGGGTTAAAACACCTAGAAATAACTAGGAAGCCAATTACCTAACCTAATAATATTATTCCTCACAACCTGAGGCTAAGTTAATGGAAAGAACAAAGATAAACTAACTAAAATAGTTAATCATAAGATTAGTTACAAAGCTGGGGAAATATCTGGTCACGCAATTTTGAGTGAATAACCGCAAAGCCCACTAGACATTCAGCATCAGATTCTAGGCCAACATGCGAACCAACTGTAGCCCATAATGTAAACTACCCATGTGGGACAAAACCAGCAGCCAAAAACAGCTAAAAGCAAGGGCCAAAACCAACATCCGGCGATGAGAAGCAACGAGGGTGCCCAACCATAGTAAAAGCTGTAGGATTCAGCTGAAAAACCAGCCCTCGAGAGACCATAGACTACTCATATAACCGAGGCTGGGCAGAATGAAAACAACCTAAGAGACCCAAACTCGAAGTCGGCATACATAAACAAATGGGTCCATAGCACATGAAAGAATCGGACAGGCTGCACAAAACAACCAGAAATAGGCTGCTAAAAAATCTTTGAGGACTAATATCAAACAAATTGTGGGCATTCACCATTCGAGCAGCACTACGAACCGACAAATAACCAACATCCAACAAAATGAAATCAGTCCCAAAACATTCAGCATCTAACAATAAACACCCCTAACTGATTTAATGGGGAAATTAGCAATAAACACGCAAGAAATCAGCAGGGGGAAACCATCCTATGATAGAGGTACCATGTCGGGTGGTTTTGTTTCCATAGTCCTCAAGGCTGGTTTAAAAGTAGTTACTTTTAAACATGACTTGAGTGCAGGAAAAGAATTGTAGACAAGGCAGCTATGTGGGAATGATGAAAATTTTCAAGTAAGAGTGCGGTTTGGTCAAATCGAACTTTCTTTGTAGCACTAGATTCTGGGGTAGTTGCCTTAGAATTAACTAGAGTGCTAGATACATTTGAGACCTTCTCCTGTCATTTCCATATAATAGGGGATGGAGGCTTCTCCGGAGAGCAAGGAGCAAGAGAGGGATTAACCGGAAGAGTAGAGGTAGAAGGATTAGCTTTTTACTCCACCTCTTTCCATTCAAACTTACGCTTAGGCTTATGCTTAGACTTTGGCGTTGAAGAGCAGGTGCTGTCAGAGTGCCCATAAGTTTTACAATGCAAGCATTTCTGAGGCTACCAAGGGATTTCCACCTTGATTTCATGAGGAGCACAATTCTTAATTTGAATCTTGAAGGATAATATTAGGGACTATTGTGGTGGCCTCAATTTCAACACAGACTAGCAAAAACAAGTTTGTTACCCATCCTTGTAGGTTCATCAAGGCACAAAGACTTTCCAAAATGACTAGCAAGGAATGCGAAACCATCATCATACCAAAGTGCAAGAGGGAAATTATGAAACCTGATCCAAATAAGGATAGAAGCAGGATCGGCCTTAATCAAGTCCAACCCCGGCTTCCATCAGTGAATGATCAATAGAGATTTGCCAAAATATAAAGGACCAGAACTGAGAATTTGAAGCATATCATCCTCAGAGTTAAAAGTGAAGATATCAGTACCCCAACATTTACAAGGTAGCTTGGAAGCCCACCCTCTTCCAAACCAGACCCTACAAGACCAGCAGGAGTCCTAATCACATCATCACCACATATCTCACCAGGAACATGAGCCTTAAGATTTAAATCAGTGCAGTTGGTTCTCATAGAACTTTTATAAAACATGTCATGTTCATTAACAATCCGAACTGGCTTTCCTTTTCGAGAAAAATCATTGACATTCTGAATAGAGAAACCCTGGGCAGTTATGAAATCTATTAGTGTATTGCTTCTCTTACGCTCATCAACAACGTCTATATTCCCCTGCTACGAGAGATGCTTTGCTGCTATGAAAATCTCCTTCATAGCTGAATCGTGTTGTAGCCCTAAATTGTCTTCAGCTACACTATTAGCTTCAAAAGCATCAGAGTCATCAGTTTCAATCGGAACTTCAATCGAAAAAGGGACTGATTCAGCCATATCAGACTCATCGATGAGATTGGAGTTAGGGTTTGAGGCCCCAAACTCAACATCCCTAGAAGGGCTAATAATGGAATTCCCAGCTGATAAATGTGGATGGCTAACCATGGGAAGAGGGAAATGAGGCAAGAAGGAATTAAAAAGGAAAGAAACTAGAGGACAGAACTAGAAGAAACGAAGATAGAAAGACCGAGCGAAATAGGGTCTATCATGTATGTATGGGATGACATGGACGAGACTTGATGTTGCTTATGCACTTGGAGTGATAAGCAGATATCATTTGAATATCGGTGAAGAACACCGGAAATTCGAGAACAACATTCTAAAGTACTTAAAAATGACTAAGGATGTGTTTCTAATGTATTGTGGGTCTGATTTGAAATTAGAGACCTATACAGACTCAAGTTTTTAGACTGACCAAGACGACAATAAATTCATCTCAAGTTATGTATTTATCCTAAATGGTGGTGCAGTGAATTGGAAGAGTTCTAAGCAGCAAACAGTTGCTGATTCAGTGGCAGAAGCGGAGTACATAGCTGCAAGTGAAGCTGCAAAGGAAGCTGTTTGGATGAAAAAGTTTATTGCTGAACTTGGAGTGGTTCCTAACATACAAGGACCAGTGTCTGTGTATTGTGATAACAATGGGACTGTTGTACAAGCTAAGGAACTTAGGTCTCATCAGAAATTCAAGCATGTATTGCGACGTTTTCATCTGATTAGAGAAATAGTTGAAAGGGGAGTTCCTAAAGTGATAGTAGTACAAGTGATCTTTGGACTTAAGATCATCATAGTATCTTGTATATACTGAATTATATTTTGACATATTCCTTAATACTCTTGAGTATGTCGTAGGGTATGCTCGAATATAATAAAGTATATATGGAGATAGGTGAATGATCAACAAAAGATCTACCGCTTCCAGTAAATAAGGAGTATCCTATGTGATTCGATAAAGTGACAACATGAAAATTACTGGCCAGAGTTGAATGAAAATTAGAAAGGAGTTTCTAATTTAGATTAACTATTGTTGTGCATTTTAGAATCGAAAAACATATAATCAAATAAGTAAAACTTGACAGTAATTCCATATTTTATATTTGATTGTGACATTGTGTGGTATGTAGACACTCAAAATTTATTTCCCTGTTACTAACACTGTAGGAGGGCAAGACTGACTTTTCGACTCAACCCCGATCTCAAATCGGGTCGTCAGATCAACCCCGATCTCAAATCGGGAAGTACAAGTCAGCCCCGGTCTCAACTCGGAAGGTACAGATCAGCCCCGGTCTCAACCCCGGGAGGTACAGATCAGCCTCGGTCTCAACCCGGGAAGTACAGGTCAGCCCCGGTCTCAACCCGGGAAGTACAGGTCAGCCCCGGTCTGAACCAGAAAACTACAGGTCAGCCCCGGTCTCAACCTGGGAAGTACATGTCAGCCCCGGTCTCAACCCGGGAAGTACAGGTCAGCCCCAGTCTCAACCCGGGAGGTACAGGTTTGCCCCGATCTCAGCTCAGGAGGTACAGATCAGCCCCGGTCTCAACATGAGAAGTACAGGTTAGCCCCGGTCTCAACCTGGGAGGTACAGATCAGCCCCGGTCTCAACTCGGGAGGTACAGATCAACCCCGGTCTCAACTCAAGAAGTATAGGTCAGCCCCGATCTTAACCTGGAAAGTATAGGTCAGCCTTGGTCTCAACCCGGGAGGTACAGGTTAGCCCCGATTTTAATCTGGGAGGTACAGGTCAGCCCCGGTCTCAATCCGGGAGGTACATGTTATCCCGGGTCTCAACCCGGGAGGTGCAGATCAGCCCCGGTCTCAATCGGGAGGTACAGGTCATCCCCGGTCCCTCCGATGGCTATCATTCCCATGAGAAAACTGACACTTGTATATATGTTGTGGTCGAGGATGCTTCGCAGCCCGACAATCACCATTCCAATTGAGCCTTAAGGCTAAAAAGATAAAATTGAAGTATCGATATGCTTCAATTCCTATGTCAGCGTAAGGGTTTGAAAACCTTCTTTTCCAAAACATCATTCAATAATCTTTTCGAAAAGATAAGCTTTTACAAATCAAATCAAACACTTTTACAAATCAAATTAAAGACTTTTTGCAAAATAAATCAAACCCTTCGTGTATAGGTTCAACGATGCATAAGACATGTTTTCCATCACACATAGGCCCAATTTTTAAACAGCATTCACACACACATCTAAGTTTTAAAGGGAAATATTGAAAAGATGCGGTATCATGTTTACACAGGAGTTGTGGGGTGCCTAACACCTTCCCCACACTTGACCAAGCCCCCGAGCTCAAAACTTTGTTTTCAAAAGATCAAGTTTCGACAATGTCAACAATTGGGCCTCCTTTTAAACAAAACTCGGTTGAGTTGGTACAACCATTTCAAATCTACCAACTGAAGACTGTAAAACGTTCAATCATCGACATGATACATGTTGGCCTTTTCCTAAAAAACCCTTCAAAACCCTTTTTTGCAATAAAAAGAGTAAGAGTAGAGATAACTTAGGAAAAGAGAAAGATCCGGGTTGTGACCCGACCTACGGATTTTTTCCATACATCGACAGGTGGTGACTCTGCGGGGGACAGTAGAGGGCTTAGGCTGCGTTCTAATCTTTTCAAATATTTCCCTTTCAAAATTACGTAGGTGTGAATGCTGCGCCTTTCCATTGAATGAATGCATGAATGTTGCGCATTTACATTGAATGAATGTGAATGAATGCTTTCCTGCTTTTTTGTGCTTCGCACCCATATTAGTGCTTCGCACCCATGTTATCATATGCATAACGGTGAGGCACGATGTATGTGAATGTATGTTGTGTGATTCCTCCTTTGGGAGGCAAAACCCGTCGGTGATAAGTAATGTCTCTGGGGACGGCTTAGTCTCTAGGGTTTATGAAAATGCACCACCCAGATTCGCTCTAGTTGAAAGATCGGATTAATTTTCCCTCTAGTAGATTGCGATGATTTGGGGACCTTCATGCCAAAAAGCCGCTAGAGTAGCCTAAGATAGGTCAGCCTCTGATTAACCAAAATCGAAGGGGAGCTTCTTCATGCCTTCTTCTTTCAATTCAATGTCAAATTTTCAATTTCAGATGTAAAGAAGAACAATGTAAATAATGAAAGATTTACATTTTTTTGTCATATACATCTTGTCATCAAAACAAATAACCTCTGTTTTGCAGGATAAGATTAAAAAAAACTACAAAAACACATCATGGCATGCATCTTATCCCTATCTACCTCAGGAAATTGACACACCTACGTTTTGTTGTAGGTGAAAAATTAGTCCTATCACTAGATCTAAGTCTAAGAAGGCACTAAGTCCATCCACGGACATGACTTCCAATGCTCAACTAGAATCCACTCCTGTATCTAGGGAAGAGTTTGAAGGACTGAATAATCAGATAGCCGAATTGGCCAATTTTTTGAGGGAACAAAGTAAGGCCCTTAAAGGGAAACAAGCCCAAGCTTACACAGAACCGAGAGCACCTGGTGGTAGTGGTGGCGGTCAAGAGACTGAAAAAGTCAAAACTCAAATTCCTGGACCACAAAACCAGGACACAACCAACAAAACCCTTGAAATCACCATCCTCAACAAAGAACAGGAAGCTGGTGACATTGTGAAGAAAATACAGTAGATGGAAGAAACTCTCCGGTTTATCAAAGGGACTGGGGCATTCGACAGTGTTAATTACTCCGACCTTTATATTTTCCCCGGGGCTCGTTATCTCAAAAAATTTAGAACTCCTGATTTTGAGAAATATGATGGATTGGGAGACCCCTACACCCACCTGAAAGTATTCATTGGAGAACTCGGATCCTATGTAGAGGACGAGAAACTTCGAATGCAATTATTTCAGAAGAGTTTGACTGGAGAGGCCAGAGCCTGGTATGCCCGTCTGGACAACTCTAAAATTCATAGTTGGGAAGAGTTGGCCCATGCCTTCCTTAGTTAGTATAACTTCTAATCTCAGCTGGCTCCAGACAGATACCAGATAACCAAGATCAAGAAAAAGAACACTGAATCATTCAGTGCCCAACGATGGAGGCGGGTTGTAGCACAAGCCACCCCAGCCATGACTGAGTCTGAGATAGTCATAACCTTCATCGATATCCAAGAAGCTCCATATTATGAGAGGGTCCTAGCAGGCATAAGAAAATCATTCTCTGAAATGATCAAACACAGTGAAATTGCATAAATGGGGCTCAAGTCCGAGAAGATAAAGGATCTAACCGCCCTCGAAGCTGTCGCTGAGCATATCCAGTCCGAAAATTACGGGAGTAATTCCCGGAGGGTACACAAAAAGAAAGATGAAGAAGTGTCCTTAGTATTACGAGGACAGAATCAAAAAGGCGAGTCAAACAGTATGCCTATTCAATGAAGGAACTATACCCCTTTCCAAGCTTCAGCACAGCCTTCAAACCCTCCATTTCAGAAAAATATGGAGGTCAAGCGTCAAAGAACTTTCACCCCTCTAGGGGATTCACTCGAAAATGTGTTAAAATTGTTGACAGCCCAGAAGAAGATTGTCCAACTCCTTCCACCCACCAATACTGGTGGACGAAATTTTTGACCTAAGCAAGAAGTGTGCTTACCATTATGGATTCTCAGGCCATGACACTCAAGACTGTTGGTCTCTCAAGCACAAAATTCAAGACTTGATTGACAACGGAGAGATTATGGTAACAAAACCCGAAAAACCGCATGTGCAAGACAATCCTCTCCCACAACATAAAGAGGAGAATGTCAACATGATCAGCACCACAAGTGGAGAAGGATCTAAGTACCTCCGTTATGTGGGAGAATCAACTCCATCCAACAACAACAGCCCAGACAGTTGGGAAGTTTCAGAAAGGCGATTCCTGATAGAGCAAGAGATAAAGTCTATCAAGGAACAAATCAAACAATTAGCAGAATTGGTCGTTTACCAACATCAGATCACCAGACAGATGTTGAAGCAAGCCAACCAGTCTGATGCCGATCGTCCTCCCATACCGGAGATCAATCCCGTCTCCGTAAAGGATTACTACCAGTCCCATGAGCATGAACCTGGGCCGACAAAATGGTTAAAGGAGAGAATTGTTGAGATGGCAGGAAATTTTTATTTCAAAGAAACTTCACCAACCTGAGCCAGCCGATGGAGGAAATCCTCCAGATGTTAATCAACGAGGGAATGGTTGCAGATTTTTTACCACCATTGAACCCGCGATCCAGAAAATTCAAACCTGACCAAATCTGTCAGTACCACTCCAATTCACCTAGCCATGACACTGAAGATTGTTGGGCACTTTGTAACCTGATTCAAAACATAATTAAAAGCGGTGAATTGATAAGGGCAAATCAAGTTCTCGACCTCCCAGATGAAGATAATCTCTGGATCCCCACTACATGGAATCAGGATACAGTGGCTATTGTATCTTGTGACACCCTTAGTACTGTTAGGGAAAGGGGTCAAAGAAACACAAAATCCTATGAAGGTGGACGCACCCGAGCCTTTAATCTTGCCCTTCAGACCTCAGTATTTAATTATCAGTCTGAAGAGGGTCCCATGGAACTACGGGAATGATGAAAGTTCCACTTCAAACAACATTGCCATAGTACCAAAGGATAATCCATTATACCTACCTTAGCGGGTGATCAAACTGGTTGTCAAAGCCAAAGAAAAGGTGGCTGAAGAGAAAATCGAAGAGTTCCTCAACAAAATGGGACACAATAAAATCAAGATAGTGCAGAGTCTGAAGGATGCACCCAAGCAAATGTCCATCCTCGATTTGGTCTTATCCTCGGTGGATCATCGTAACATTCTAGTGAAAGTACTAGAAGAAGCCCATCTGCCACATACCGTGGATGCCGAGAAATTCCGTCATGTGGTGGAACACATTTTCAACAACAATGTGATTTTTTTCACTGACGATGATATCCCTGCAGAAGGAACGGGCCATCGTAAGTCCCTGTACATAGCTGTGATGACTTCTGGGTGTGTGATCGGAGGTGTGCTCGTAGATGGGGGATCATCCCTCAACATATGTCCCTATGGCACCTTGGAGAGGATGAAGATCAACCCAAATCGGATCAAAACCAGTCATATGGTCATCCAAGCTTTCGATGGATCTCGTCGACAAGCTATGGGAGAGATAGAGCTTCCATTAGAGATTGGCCCACACACTTTCTATGTTTCCTTTCAGGTGCTCAACATCACCACTGGATACAACTTGTTGTTGGGTAGGCCATGGATCCACATGGTAGGGGCAGTGCCATCCACCCTCCACAACCAGCTCAAATACATTATCAACGGCACCTCATTACAGTCAATGCTGAACCAGAATACCCTGTCTGCATATAGGGAGATATGCCAGTGATTAATCTGGATGCAAGGATTAAACCTGTAAGTTTTCAAGCTTTGGAGGTGAGTGATACTCAGTATATACCTATTGGAGCACCAACATTAAAACCTAAAGTCTCCTCTGAAGTGATGACAGTGGGCCAAGAGATGATATCTTTGGGTTTCTAACCTGGAGAAGGGTTAGTAAAGAATCATCAAGGTATCAAAAGTCCAATACAAATCCTGAGCCAAACTGGGAGAGCCGGATTGGGTTATTCATCCTGGTCAAGCCACCAAAACCCACATAAGCATCCCAAGGCTCATGCCTCCACAATTCTACTGCCAAACCTCACCAGTGCTGGATGGGTGAACCCCATGAGGAAGATCCCAACTGGGGTATCAACCATGTTATTTCCTCCAATCATACTCGTAAGTGAGAGAAAAGCCCTCAAGCCTGAGGCAGATAGCGAAAAAGGAAAAAAAAAGATCCTGTACGAAGGACGAGATCCATTTGCTAATATGCGGGTCATTATAAATTACGAGGGTATGAATGATGAAATCCCAGACAGCGACGACGAGGATCAGATTCAAATTCCTCGCAACAAGAAGGGAAAAGGGGCAGCTCAAAGAAAAAACCCCGGCCCTATTATGAAGGATGTCTCAGTCGTTATCCGAGATGAGACAGATGATCACAAATCCTTGATCCTCCCTGCTCATGAGGATTTAACCCTGGATAACTGGAGCAGTGTCCCTTGCCTCAGTCGAAAAGGGTAAAGGGGCAGAGAGTCCGTCTGCCCTTTAAACATGCTTTCATTCACTGCTTACTTTTGATTGCACAGCTATAGCAGTAACTTTTGTCATGCTTTGCTAAATGCTCTGTATATTTAAGCAGTTGTATATATTAAAATGAAAGCATTTTTTATTTTCAGGACTCAAGCATTGGATGTGTTTGTCTCTGCTGATGAGATGCCAACCTGTCAAAATGACTACAACTTTGATGTAGAACTGAACTTCGACTTGATGGATATTGATAAAGAGGAGGAAGATGACTATGAGGTGCCCGAGGAGATCAAAGAATGGGTTGAAGACAAACCCAAAACAAACCTCGACCAAACCACCACTATCAACATAGGAACCTCCGAAAACATCAAAGAAATCCAAATAGGCATAGACCTCACCTCAGACCAAAAAATTGACCTGATCAAACTCCTAACACAGTTCTAGGATGTGTTTGTATGGTCACATGAAGACATGATCGGCTTGTCCACTGACATTGTCATCCATCGAATGCCCATCAAAGATGGATTTAAGCCAGTTAAGCAAAAGCTCAGGCGATTGAAACCTGAATGGAGTCTGAAAGTCAAAGAAGAAGTCGTTAAACAATTCAAAGCCGGTATCATCATGGTATCAACATACCCAGAGTGGCTTTCGAACATAGTCCCCGTGCCTAAGCCCAGAGGGAAGGTACGAGTGTGCATGGATTACAGGAATTTGAACAAAGCCTGTCTCAAGGATAATTTCCCGGTACCTTTCATCCACATCCTGATCGACAATACGGCACAATATGACATGTATTCCTTTGTAGATTGCTTTGCTGGTTACCATCAAATTATGGTTGCTGAGGAGGACCGGGAGAAAACAACTTTCATCACTCCTTGGGGAACCTTTTGTTATAGGCGACTATCCTTCGGCCTCATTAATGCCGGATCCACGTATCAGCGAGCCATGATGGCCCTGTTTCATGACATGATGCACAAGGACATAGAGGTTTATGTGGACGACATCATCATCAAATCCCGGAGGGAGGATGACCACTTTGACCATCTCATGAAGCTGTTCAACAGGTTGCGTAAGTACAACCTCAAGCTAAATCCAGCCAAATGTGCTTTTGGCATCAAATCAGGCAAATTGTTAGGATTCCTGGTGAGTAATCGAGGCATCGAGTTAGATCCTGCCAAGATCAAAGCCATAACTGAGATGCCAGTACCTCGAATAGAGAAGAAGATACGTGGATTTCTGGGGAGAATCAACTTCATAAGATGATTCATTTCCCAGCTTACAGCAACCTGTGAACCCATATTCAAGCTATTAAGGAAGAATTCCTCCACTAAATGGAAAGAGGATTGTCAACGAGCCTTCCTTGCCATCAAGAAATAGCTGGTCGAAGCACCTATTTTGGTACCTCCGAGGGATGGAGTTCCATTATTCATGTACCTGTCTGTCAATGCCAATGCAATGGGCTGCATGCTAGGACAGAAGGATGATAGTAGCAAGGAAAGAGCCATCTACTACATCAGTAAAAGATTCAGCAGTGGTGAATAGAAGTACACCCTGATCGAGAAGACATGCTGTGCGTTAACATGGGCCGCCATGAGGTTGCAACATTATTTGCACGGGCACACGACCTACCTCATATCCCGTATGGATCCACTCAAATATGTATTCAACAAGCCAATATTGAATTATCGACTGTCCAAATGGCAGTTGATCCTACAACAGTTTGACATTATTTACGTGACTCAGAAATCAATCAAGGGTCAAGGCATTGCAGATCAATTAGCTAAAGCACCTTCAGGAGGGTTCGAGCCCCTGGAGACTTATTTCCCAGATGATGGAATCATGACAATTCAACAAACCTAGCAAGAGAATATAGTCCAACCATGGAAAATGTATTTCGATGGAGCAGTAAACATGGAAGGTGACGGAGCTGGGGCAGTCCTTATCTCTGGTACAGGAGACCAATATCCTGTGGCTACCAAACTTCAATTTGGCAACACCAATAACACAGCCGAGTATGAAGTCTGCATAATGGGGTTGAAATTAGCCCAATCCATGGGTATCAAATATTTACTGATCTTTGGAGACTCTGAGTTGGTCGTCAGACAAACCACTGGGGCATATCACACCAAAGAACTGCATTTGCTGCCCTATCATCGGCATGTTGTCAAAATATCCTTGGAGTTTAAAGACATAACCTTCAACCATATTCCTCGGGGTAGGAATGACTTCGATGATGCATTGGCAACGTTGGCTTCATTAATTCGCATATCTGATAGGAGTGGGATTCCCTGCATCAAATTCACAATTCAGAAAGCCCCGATATGAGGGAAATACATTGGAGAAGTATCAGATGAAATACCTCCTGACAATCAGCCTTGGTATCAAGACATCAAGGAATATCTCCAGGATGGATCTACACTCTATGGGGCAAGCCAATCTGAGCGAAAGCGGATTCACAAAATGGCTATGAAGTTCTATCTGAGTGGAGATGTAATTTACAAAAGGGATGCTGGAATAGGCCTGTTAAGATACCTTGATAAAGAGCAAGCCCAGAGACTTATGGATGAAATCCACGGTGGAGCCTGTGGTCCATACATGAGCGGTCATCTGTTGGCCAAGAAGATATTAAGAACAGGACATTACTGGATCTCGCTCAAAGCTGACTGTGATGATCACGTCAAGAGATGCTTTCAATGTTAAGTACATGGAAATGCCATACACGCTCTTCCAAATGAGCTACACAACATGAGTTCACTATGGCCTTTCTCCATGTGGGAAATGGATGTGATCGGTCCAGTAGAACCAAAAGCCAGCAATGGACATCGATTCATCTTCACCATGATCGACTACTTCACCAAGTGGGTTGAAGCATCCTCTTTCCCCAAAGTCACCAAAGAGGTCATCATTGGTTTTATCAGAAATAATGTCGTCTATCGATATGGACAACCGGAGGTGATCATATCAGACAACGCCAAGAACCTGAACAATCAAATGATGAAAGAACTGTGCAGCAAGTTCCACATCAAGCATCTTAACTCCATCATCTATCGGCCCAAGATGAATGGTGCTGTCGAAGCGGCCAACAAGAACATCAAGAAGATCATGCAGAAAATGTCTGCCAATCACAAAGAATGGCCTGACCTGCTGCCTCTAACCCTATTAGCATACATGACATTAATGCGCACCTCTACTGGGGCTACCCCCTATTCATTGGTCTATGGCATGGAAGTAGTCCTTCCCATAGAAGTAGAGATGGAGTCATTGCGAGTGTTAATCGACAATCAGATGGACGAAGATCAGTGGTTGCAAGACCGGTACCATCAACTGTCCCTGATAGACGAAAAGAGGGCTACAGCCATTTTTCACGGGCAGTTATACCAGCAAAGGATCGCCAGATCCTACAACAAGAAGGTCTGAATCCGGCAATTCAAAGAAAATGACTTGGTGGTGAAAAAGGTCCCCGCCAATCAGGATGAAGCCAAAGGAAAGTTCGCCCCTAATTAGGAAAGCCCTTTCATTGTTAAGGACATGTTGACAGGAGGAGCTATCAGACTACAAGAGATGGACGGGAGCGAATTTCCCCAACTTATCAATTCAGACACTGTGAAAAGGTATTATGTCTAAAGCGCATGCATACCCGCATCCTGGTCCTACCAATCAAATCAGGTTAGGTTTTCACTAGATGCCGAAACTACGAATGACCTGATCTCCCTCAACCCGGGAGTACGTAGGCAGCCATTTCTGGTGCGGTCAAACCAAATAAAAATTATAAAACTCATCAAACCAAACTCAAAAGAGACACTTCTCAAACCTTTCATAAAAAAATTGAACTACGAATGACCTGATCTCCCTCAACCCGGGAGTACGTAGGTAGCCATTTGCGGTGTGGTTTGACCTTCAAGAAAAATAAAAACCAGTCCCAAGACACCAAAATCATACAAAAGCTAAGTCCTATCAAGCTACCCTGATCAACAGGCCCATATGAGACTCTCTGACATCTCAACTGTCAGTCCATCAAGGAGAAGCTCAAGATACATCAACAACAGCGAGTCATGAAAGAAGTGGTAATCACTCAGCAATGACAATACATATCCAAACAGGGAAGTGAATCAAAAATATTTCTCTGATAAATAACACTGTTTGATATATACATAGTGCCCTGTACATGACAAAAATGGCTGATCTAGTATGTGCAGGAAAAATAAAGCTAGTCTATGGACCCAGGGATAAGCGGGCCAGCAATGCCACCATGGCATCTCTCTCTGAAGATGGAGGAGCAGCTGCAAGTGCAATACCCACAGCTTCCATACTGCTCAAAACCTCCACAGACATCTGCAAGGTGGCACTGTGGTCATCAATATATGCACTCATCTCGGTAACCAGACCATGAATATAAGATCGAAGAGAAGTCTTGTCGGCAATGTGGAAATCTCGGGAAGCTATAGCCTCATCCTTCTCCATAAAAGCGGCATCCCTAGCAATCAAAGTCTCCTCGATCTGCACAAAAGCTGCGTCTCTGGCAGATCTGATCCCCTCTCGCTCAATCAATCCTGCATCATGAGCAGCTCGAGCTGTATCTCTCTTAGCCAAAGTTATATCTCTGCCAGACAAGGCGGTCAACATCAGCGCTCTAGCCTGATCCCTCTCAAAGGTCATCCTAGCCAGTGCGTCCACCAAAGCAAGATCTGTCCCTATAAGAATGATCGACAGATCACTAACTAGTGCTGCTGTCAAACCCATGAACAACTCATCCTCGGTAGGAGACTCAGGAACCTTCGTAGGCTCCTTCTCGTCTGAATCTATAATAGGATCTGACTGGATGAATGCAACTGATGCTATATCTGCCTCCAACCATGCTGAGTACTCTGGAGAACGATCCGGATGGTTACTGGAGAAATCAGCCCTCTCCCTGTGAGTCCAACACTCATACACTCGAATCAAGTCGGTAGATGACATAGATGAAGCCGACATCCTTTGATCAATAGCCCCCTCAAACAGATGTAGGCTCTGATACTGATCAAACTAACTCATAACAGCCAGAGGATGATAAGTAGTCACTTCCCTTAATCCCACTAGGGGCAAATAGTCCATGCCAAATGCATGGGTGATGAAGCTATAAGGGGAGGCTAGACCTGAGCATGGCAAAATCTAGAACAGATGCTCAATATCCGACATAAATGCCGACCATATCTCTGCATCAGTACACTTCGCAGGCTGAAAGGAGTAAGATGTGGCTGCTTCGCGGGTGAAGCAATACGCATGAGGTCTGAAAAATCCAATTGGTCGGATATGGGACATAAGCCATACATACAATAAAACTGAGCTACCTCTAAAGAACCCCTTTGGGTGGGTAATACAGCGAGTGGCTGATCGCAGCGTCTCAGCTAGTATCATCGGTATGATAGTGCTACCCTGTCTAAGGGCCCTAACCACAACTATCAACCCCACATCCAAATGGTCCAAGCAGAGTGGCATGTAAACATAGAACACGATGCACAACAGCAACATGTCTACCCTGGCCAAATGCCAAGTCTCTGCCAAGACGATAAAATCTGCAGCATGTCGATCATAGCTATCAAGCTCACCGAAGTGATCATTCAAGAAGTCAATAGGGATCACCCATCTAGAGATGATCTCATGCCTCACCATGCTTTGACGAAGACCGAACATCTGTATAAACAGTCTCCTTATATCACTGATCGCTGTCCGTGCACAGGGCAACTCTAAGGCTAAACCTATAAACCGCTGATACTCCTCAAGAGTCGGTGTCAGCTCATGCTGTCCAAAATAGAAGACCTGTCTCTCGGGTATCCAGAAGGGTAAGAGACTGTCCACAAACCCATACGGAACCCAAAAATCTGTAAAGGCCAATGAATGCCCCAACATCTGATCAACTATCCCTCTGGCTGAGAAGAACAGACTGCTATACCACGATCTCAATGATAATACCACCTCAGACGGTGGTAAATGCTCGATATGGCTAACGGTAGACGATGCCATCTGTATCACCGTATCACAAGACCATCCAGGGGTCAAATCTAAACTCATCTGTCTAAATGCATACACATAACATAATACATGCATAATGACAATGATAAATATGATGCAATAGATAGGAAATATCATGCATATCTACAATAAACTATCTACTACAAGCATCATCCCTGTCTGATAATACAAAGCAAAATAAAAAGTATAGGGAAATGGGGCACCACCACCCAACTACTAACACTAGTCTATCAAAATGGGGCACAGCCGCCCAATAGCCAAAACAGTGGCTGACCAAATGATATAGCTATAATAGCTATCCAAAAAGATCCAAAACATCTACGCTCAGGTGGTTAACCTGCTCCATATCCTCTGTGGACACAAAACCGCTGTCATCAGGTATATCTGGGAGGTACAAAGGAGGATCTGCCTCTGCAAAACTACTGGAAAATGGACCTAAAGAGGGACCCACTTCTAAGCTGGATGGGTCAAAAGAAGATGCCTCTGACGAATCTCGGCCAAGATGCCTGATAAATAATGAGCTCTCTCCAACTGCTGGGTCAATCCTGTGATCTGATCCAAATGAGTCAGCTCCCTGAGGCAAGCTATCTAGTCTGTCATCATAACAGACCTTGGCACCATGTCTGCCATGAACTGGGTAGCATGAGTCTGAGCTCCAATAACTGCTGAATGCCTCCTGGCTATAAGGGCCCTCTGATAGGGTAAAGCCATCTATGCCCTCCATAGGGATATCTGTCAGTGGCTGGATCAATGGCCAATGATGCCAAGCAGGAGGAACAATGGGATTGCGGATCTGCCCCGTAATGCTCCTGATACCATGATCTCCCAAATAGAGCTCCCAGCCTCCTTCTGTCAAAATTGGGACTTTGCAGGTCGACAATGTAAACTCTCGACTAGTGGGGAGGCCTCCCTCAAATCCAACCGTCAAAAACTCGGAGGTATACGGCATCCAAGAGATCGATCCAGCCGTCAAAAGCTCCAACTATAGGCAAGCATGGGTAAATCCCTCAACAACAAAGACCTCCGTCAGAGTGGAGTGATGCCAACGCCGTCCTCGAGGATAAGTCTCCAGACCTAAAGCAGTGGCGGGCCATAGGCAAGGAATACTCTCATACGCCCAGAACTGGCCATATAAATATCAAAAGTCCTCAGTGACCAAGACTGACAAATGTAAATGCAGAAATTGAAAAGGTACAAGAAAGATGTACTTACCAGCAGAAATGGGTAGAACCCTAACCAAGCCTCCGTCAAACCCTCCGAAAGCATGCGCATGCCCCGGAGAAAATAGGCAAAGGTGTAGGAACCCCAATCAAAGTCACTGAGGTGCTCTACATGTTGAGTAGCACTGACCAGGGCGAAGGACACAGTCGATGAGTTGTCCGCCACAAAATAACCCCTGATGATCACCAGGAACAATCGCCTCAAGATGCGATCCCTAACCCTCTGATCATCAGGCAGAGGCTCAAGTAAAGCCCCACTCTGGGCATCTATACTCAAGGGACCTGATCGGACTGTCCGATCCTTGATTGCCGTAGCAGGAACTCCCAGCAGGGACCGAACGGCAGTAGGTGTGATGTCAGCTACGACAGGCACTGGCTCACCCTAAAACTCAATGCCGGTGATGAACCTCCAATCCATAGGGGTTATCATCACCTCATAGTCCAGCAAATAAAGGGACTGAGTCTGGTGGAACCAGCGCTTAGACAAAGCCCTCATATACCCCCAGGGGCAACGACGGGGAAAAATAGAAAAGAAGGCCTAAAACCCCCAGCCATCAACGATATCCCTGTACTCCTGGTGCAAAGTATGATACAGGGAATGCACATTGAACCAGTTCCCTCGAGGCTGCGTAAAGCCGGGAACCTGCATCAAAAATTAACTCATGTCAGAATCTGTGCCCCGAGAATGGAAAAAAAAAAGAAAGAGAATCCATAAAGAAGAAAACTTCAAGTCACCTTGTTGGCGTGAAGAAATCTCGATGGATGGTGACTCAAGTCGCCCAACAACTCCTGGGTCGGTACAACAATACCTGGAACCTCCGCACGTGGAGCCTGAGTAGGGGCAGGAGCAGTAAAATGAGCCTGCTCGTCATCAATATTGATCGGCTGATCGTCCTGTGTTAGACGAATCACCGACTCTGCCAATCTGTGAGGCGGTCGAGCTAGATGTGGTTGAGGAACATCAAAAGCCTTCCTCCGTCTAACGCCTGAAATGACTCTGCT
Organism: Panax stipuleanatus; assembly: GCA_020205555.1. Taxonomy (NCBI): domain Eukaryota; kingdom Viridiplantae; phylum Streptophyta; class Magnoliopsida; order Apiales; family Araliaceae; genus Panax; species Panax stipuleanatus. The sequence goes on along the minus strand of CM035117.1, from coordinate 48,892,465 downwards.
GGCACTGCCGGGTCAATCTCTATCCATCACCTGGACAAAGTCTCCAAATTACCTCAGAAAGGCTGTGGTAAGCCTAAAACCTGTGGCTTATTTATTTAAATCAGTACTTTATGCATCTCTTAGTCTTAAAACATGCATGGGTCAGTCAAAAATACCCAAATAAGTCAAAATTGCATGTTTTTCTAAAGATAAGTCCTAAAAACATGTATGGGTCAGTCAAAAATCCCCAATAGAGTTAAAACTGCATGTTTTAAATGCTTAGGCTTTTGAAAAAATTTCGCCAGAGTCTCCTTTGTAAAATGGACTGTCCGCATGCACACAGGCATGTCCAGGTGGCCATTCAGTAGCACACCTTACCAAAAATAGGAACAGTTCATATTTATGAAATAAAATCAAAAGTAGACTTCATATGGTAGCCAAATTACCATGGACATTTTTAGTTGAAAATCTAGGTTCACTAAGCATCAAAAAAGATGAGTAAACTGATCAAAAAGAGCCAAATATGACTGTCTCAGAATCTGAATTTTCTTACATCCAAACGTGCATTATAGTAAGATATGCATATATATGGAAATAGAAAATTATTAGCATGTTATATAAGCATACATTTTTCATACATTGCGTCTAAAAGCCCCCTATGTGATTATATACTTTTAACGGTCAAAACTTGCGAAAAAAGGACGTAAAACGTTACATGCGATGCGCTGAACGCGTAGAAACTAACATAATCAGAAATAGGCTTCCCGAGCTCTGTAGATCTGAAAAAGAAGATCGAATTCCTTTTAAAACTCAAAATGAAAACTTGAAATTATGAACTCCCTGCTGGCCGCTGCCCAATATAAAACCACAGGTGAAAGTGGGCCCACCTGCAGTAGCCACACCTCCACCTGCGGCTCCCCAAGGTGGGTCCCACTCCCCCCGGCTCGGTTCGGTTCGAGTTAAAATGGAGTTCATATGAACTACCAAGTCAAATCTAAAGAAAAATTGCTACGCGATTTAGCGGTTTGTCCTGAAATCCTGCGTTTAAGCAGCGTAATCTTGACAAAAAGGGGAACACTCTGAAAACCCTTGGTATACATCCCGAAGACATATCCGGGGATCAATAATACAATTTGCGAAAAAACTGCCGAAAAATTACCCAAAACTGCCGAAAGCTGCCACTTTCGAAGCGTCGGGTACATACCGAGACAGTCCAGCCGTTGGCACAACCCCAACGAAGCTTCGGGTACTGTTCGATGATAGTTCAGCTGTTGGCTCAACCCCAGCGAAACTTCTGGTACAGACCGAGATAGTTCAGCCATTGGCTCAACCCTAGCAAAGCGTCGGGTACAGACCGAGGCAGTTCAGGCGTTGGCACAACCCCAGCAAAGCGTCGGGTATTGACCGATGACAGTTCAGTAGTTGGCAAAACCCCAGCGAAGCGTCGGGTACTGACCGATGATAGTTTAGTCGTTGGCACAACCCCAGCGAAGCGTCAGGTATAGACTGGTGACAGTTCAGCCGTTGGCTCAACCCCTGCGAAGCGTTGGAAGGGATCCGGTGGCGGAAGCAATATAGTAATCCATCACTAATGATGGAATCTGTTATACACATCCTCAGAAGGAGCACCAAGAAGGATTGGTGATTCAACCCCCCTGTTGCCAACTACCGATGTAAATTAACGTCAAGATGCCTATCGGGAGTGCATTCGCCTAACTCGGCGGCAACAATGTCATTCCTAGGCTCTCATGAATGACGTCATCCCCAGCAGAAAATGACAAAAACCATTCATGATAGCCTATTAACATCATCCCCAGCAAAAACTAACATAATCAGTCAATGATGAACCCACCTCCTCAAAGGTATCTGACCTTCCTAGCATACCATATCATGCATTGCATCCCCTTTGCCTTTGTATTTCTAGTGTCTACTAATCTTTATCCTATCCATTTCACTGCGTTGCATGAACAGGATAAAGAGGGGCATCTGTAGACACTCAAAATTTCTTTCCCTGCTACGAACACTGTAGGAGGGCAAGACTGTCTTTTCGACTCAACCACGATCTCAAATCGAGACGCAAGATCAACCCCGATCTCAAATCGGGCCGTCGGATCAACCTCGATCTCAAATCGGGCCGTCAAATCAACCTTGATCTCAATATCGGGCCGTCAGATCAACATCGATCTCAAATCGGGCCATCAGATCAACCCCGATCTCAAATCGGGCCGTCAGATCAATCCCGATCTCAATATCGGGCCGTCAGATCAACCCCGATCTCAATATCGGGCCGTCAGATCAACCCCGATCTCAAATTGGGCCGTCAGATCAACCCCAATCTCAATATTGGGCTATCAGATCAACCCCGATCTCAAATTGGGCCGTCAGATCAACCCCGATCTCAACACGAGAAGTACAGATCAGCCCCGATCTCAACCTGGGAAGTACAGGTCAGCCCTGGTCTCAACCCGGGAGGTACAAGTCAGCCCTGGCTCAACCCGGGAAGTACAGGTCAGCCAGGTCTCAACTAGGGAGGTACAGATCAACCCCGGTCTCAACCCGGGATGTACAGGTCAGCCCCGATCTCAATCTGGGAGGTACAGATCAGCCCCGGTCTCAACCTGAGAGGTACAGATCAGCCCCGATCTCAATCGGGGAAGTACAGGTCAGCCACGGTCTCAACCCGGGAAGTACAGATCAGCCCCGATCTCAACTCGGGAAGTGCAGTTCAGCCCCAGTCTCAATCTAGGAGGTACATATCAACCTCGGTCTCAACCCGAGAAGTATAGGTCAGCCCCGGTCTTAACTTGGGAGGTACAGATCAGCCCCGGTCTCAACCTAGGAAGTATAGGTCAGCCTCGATCTTAACCCAAGAGGTATAAATCATCCCCGGTCTCTACTTGGGAGGTACAGATCAGCCTCGATCTCAATCCAAAAAGTACAGGTCAGCTCCAGTCTCAACCCGGGAGGTACAGATCAGCCCCAATCTCAACCCGGGAAGTACAGGTCAGCCCTGGTCTCAACCCGGGAAGTATAGGTCAGCCCCAGTCTCAACCTGAGAAGTACAGGTCATCCCTGGTCTCAACCTAGGAAGTACAGGTCAACCCTGGTCTCAACTCGGGAGGTACATGTCAGCCCCTGTCTCAACCCGGGAGGTACAGGTCAGCCCCAGTCTCAACCCGGGACGAACAGGTCAGCCTCGGTCTCAACCCGTGAGGTGCAAGTCATCCCCGATCTCAACCCGGGAGGTACAGGTCAGCCCCGATCTCAACCCGGGAGGTACAGATCAGCCCCGATCTCAACCGGGAGGTACAGGTAATCCCCGATCTCGACCCGGGAAGTCAGGTAAACTTTGGGAACAATCCTGAAGCATCACAATATATCCAGGGAAAAACCTGGAAGGACCAAGTCAGCCTCGGAGACAACACTGAGGATAAACAGACTCAAATGGGATCCAAATCTTGGAAACAAATCTAGGAAGTCAACCGAAGGCCCTGCCGACACTAAAGGCAACCCCGGGAGGGGCAAAATGGTTATTTTACAAACTCTAAGCTGATTGGGTCAAATTCAAGCCAAATTGATGCCACCAAAGTCAGAACGAACCATAACGATGATCTCGAGTGCAAACAGCGCAAGACAGCTCAACGGACAAATTGCGGGTAATCGAAGACCTGGTTATGAACCCATCTTTTTGGACCCGAAAAATGTTTTATCTCATGTCATTGTGACACTCTAGGCGAGGTCTTTCCAGAAAGGTACAGCACGCCTCAAACGGACGCTCCGATTAAAAGTTAGAAAGTTTTGACCTAGCGTTGCTCGGAGTGTACGTACTTCAAGATGACTGAACTGGACACGTGGGCCCCACTAGGGGAGCCGCACTTCTACCTACAATAGCAGCAGGTAGGGTGGAGGCTCCTTGGCCTATATATATAAGGGCACCCCCCCTTATTTTAAAAAAAAGAAAAAATGCTCCAAACCTCTGCCCGTTTGGTTTTCTGTCCAAATTCTTGTCTTCCAAACCTAAATTTTTTCACTCTAACACATAGATGTACCCACATACTACCAAATATCAAAAAATAACCAATAGATTCGGACGTTTAAAGCCTACGATTTGGCAAAAAGCCCGTGTAGTAGTCCATTATGAGTATTTTTACGATCAGCAAGTCAATACTACTACTTTGCACTTTTATACACTTGCACGTTAAGTTTCGTTTTCTAAATATGTCTGGAACTCAGTTTCGTGGCCGTTTTCGTCAATTTTTGGTACATTTTTGTACATAAACGTATTTTTTGGCATTTTTACAACTCGGATTGACGATCCGTCGCTTCCAGCAGCCTCGACATACTTGTATCTTTGTTTTAAGCAACTTTTTCGAATTGGGTTATCTTCCCAGTCCGGGTTTGGCTTTTTTTGTATATATTTAACTGTATATATACTAACTTTTCAATTCTGTCAAGCCCGGATGTCAAATCCGAGGTAGTTTACTGCTTTTATATATATATGCATATATGAGCAACTTTCCCCACCACTGGGTTCTCTTCCCAGTCTTGGTTGACTATGTTTCTGTCTCTATATATATATATTTATATTTCAGTTCGGCTTGGATTATTCCGTGGCCTTTTTACTGCTTTTACATATAAATATGCATATATAAGCAACTTTCACCACCACTGGGTTCTTTTTCCAGTCTTGGTTGACTACTTTTCTGTATATTTACATTCCAGTTCAGCCTGGATTATTATGTGGCCTTTTTACTGCTTTTATATATATTTATGCATATATAAGCAGCCTTCACCACACTGGGTTATCTTCCCAGTCTTGGTTGACTACATTTCTGTACATTTACATTCCATTCCGGGCACCGGTGTGAAAATCCATCGCCCTTTACAGCTTTTATATATATATATATATATATATATATATATATATATATATTGCTTTGCTCGCTTTTATTAAACTACTGCTTTAAATATTCATTTTATATGAATCGGTACTAACATATCTACGGGCGAACTAGATTTATTTAAATCTCGCCAACTCTAGCTTTCAAATGGTTCAAAATCGGTATAGACGGAGCTGGGAAGCTAGAATGGCTGAGATTTATTTAAATCTAGCATTTTTTTTAGTTTTAGTTATAAAAGCTACCTCGCGGCCCTTAAATCGCTATCTAGTGGAAACGAGACGCTTCGGCCATGTGCGAACCAAGATTTACTAAATGAATCCTCGGTTTTGGCGATATTTGGATATATATCTATTTATGTACAAATTTGAGCTATGCAGGTTTATTGGCTACTCATATGTGAGCCTAGGAATCGTGGGATTCATGATCAAACTGATCCGAATCTGATTTCCACGATGGACAAACTCTACTTTACAAATGTATCCTGATAATTTTTCTGTAAAAATGTACATACAAAAGACCTTAAAACGGTTATCCGGATTTAAGGTCTCAACATAGTGAAAATATGGTTTATCGTGTCAGAGTCCCTCCGATGGCTATCATGCCCATGAGGAGACCGACACTTGTATATATGTTGTGGTCGAGGATGCTTCGCAGCCCGACAATCACCATTCTAATTGAGCTTTAAGGCTAAAAAGATAAAACTGAAGTATCGATATGCTTCAATTCGGTCAACGTAAGGGTTTGAAAACCTTCTTTTCCAAAACATCATTCAATAATCTTTTTGAAAAGATAAGCTTTTGCAAATCAAATCAAACACTTTTACAAATCAAATCAATGACTTTTTTCAAAATAAATCAAACCCTTCGTATATAGGTTCAACGATGCATAAGACATGCTTCCCATTAAACATAGGCCCAATTTTCAAACAGCATTCACACACACATCTCAGTTTTTAAAGGGACATATTGAAAAGATGCGGTACCGTGTTTACACGGGATTTGTGGGGGTGCCTAACACCTTCCCCACACTTAACCAAGCCCCCGAGCTCAAAACTTTATTTTCAAAAGATCAAGTTTCGACAGTGTCTAGCAATTGGGCCTCCTTTCAAATAAAACTCGGTTGAGTTGGTACAATCATTTAAAATCTACCAACTGGCGACTCTGTAAAACATTCAAATCGTCGACATGATACATGTTGGCCTTTTCTTAAAAAACCCGTCAAAACCTTTTTCGCAATAAAAAGAGTGAGGGTAGAGATAACTTAGGAAGAGAGAAAGATCCGGGTTGTGACCCGACCCGCGGATTTTTTCCCGACGTCGACAATATTCATCTAATTTAATTATTTCAATTAAATTAGAACTTTAACTATAAAATTACCTCACATTAATCTAATTAACAAATAACACTTAATCAAATTAATCTACAACAATTTCATCAAACATTTATTTAACTCATAAATAAATCAACTAAAATATTTATTTAGTTTAATAAATAATTAAATTAAATACAAAAATCTCGTTCCTAACATTCTTCACTCCTTAAAAGGATTTTGTCCTCAGAATCATGACTCAATTAATTCACTCAATTAACTCATTCGTCACATTCTTCCCCCCTTAAAAAGATTCTGTCCCCAGAATCGTTATACAAGAAAATTATGCAAATAATTGGGGATAGGTTCTCATCATAACATCTTCGAGTTCCCATGTAGCTTCTTCAGCATTGTGGTTCCTCCAGATTACCTTAACAGAAGATATCACTTTATTTCTAAGTAATTGTTCTTTCCTATCAACTATTTGAACAAGAACTTCTTCGTAGGTTAAATCTTTATAGAACTGTAACAGTTCATACTCTATCATATGCTTGTAATCATGTTTTTACGATCGCAATACAAAAATATGGAAAACGTTATGAACATGATCTAACTCCGGAGGTAACGCAACCTCGTAAGTTACCTCGCCAACCCTTTATAGTATCTCAAAAGGTCCAATGAATTGGGGACTTAATTTTCCCTTCTTGCCAAATCGAATTTTCCTCTTCCAGGGAGATACCTTTAGAAAAACGAAGCTTCCCACTTCAAACTCTCGATTCTGACGATGATAATCAGCATACTTCTTCTGTCTGTCCTGAGCAGCAACCAATCTCGTTATGATCATCTTGACGATCTCAGTAGTTTGTTGCACCAATTCCGGCCCAACAGCTGTCGTTCACCAACCTCATCCCAGCATAATGGAGTCCTGCATTTGTTGTTGTACAATGCTTCGTAAGGCGGCATGCCAATACTTTCATGATAACTGTTGTTGTAAGCGAACTCCACCAATGGTAGATGATCGTCCCAGCTTGCTTTGAAGTCCATAACACAAGATCTCAACATATTCTCTAAAGTCTGGATCGTTCTCTCGCTTTGGCCATCAGTTTGAGGATGGTACGCCGTACTCATTCGCAATTACGTTCCCAAGCATTCTTGTAATCGATTCCAGAAATTTGACGTGAAATGTGGATCCCTGTTTGATACAATTGATACCGGAACACCGTGTCTAGAAATAATTTCCCTAACGTACAACTTCACCAACTGATCCAAATTAAATCTGATCTTGATAGGTAAGAAATGCGCTGACTTTTTCAATCGATCCACTATAACCCATACTGCATCATATCCTTTCTGAGTCGTTGGAAGACCAACCACGAAATCCATCGTGATATGCTCCCACTTCCATTCCGGAATCTCCAATGGTTGTAACAATCCACTTGGTCTCTGATGTTCTGCTTTGACTTTCTGACATGTTAGGCATTTTGCAACCCACTTAGCAACGTCTCTCTTCATATCCGGCCACCAGAAATATCGTCTGAGATCATGGTACATCTTCATACTCCTAGGGTGAATCGAATATCTCGAACTATGAGCTTCACCCAAAATTTCCTCTTTGACTTCTAGTACTGGCGGTACCCAGATTCTCCCTTCAAATCGTAGCAGTCCATTAGTATCAACCTTGAACCTTATTTCTTTACCATCAGTTATTCTCTTCCGGATCTTCTCACACTCCTCATTATGTAGTTGCGCTTCTTTCACCTTGTCTACCAAGGTTGAACCAGTAGTTACTTGAAACAGTTTCTCATTCGATTCCTTCAAATACTTAACTTCCAGCTCCAACTTAGCCATCTCATTTACTAACTGTTCCTGAGCAGTTAACAACATTAACGTCTCTCGACCCTTTCTACTTAAGGCATCGGCAATGACGTTCGCCTTACCCGGATGGTATAGAATCTCGCAATCGTAGTCCTTGATAAGCTCAAACCATCTTCTTTGGTTCATGTTCAAATCTTTCTGTGTAAAGATTTACTTCAAACTCTTATGATCCGTATATATCTCACACGTCTCTCCATATAGGTAGTGTCTCCATATCTTCAGAGCAAACACTACTGCCGCCAATTCCAAGTCATGGGTCGGATACCCTTTCTCATAATCCTTTAGTTGACGTGATGCATAAGCAATAACTTTGCCGTTCTGCATCAGCACACAACCTAATCCTTTATGTGAAGCATCACTGTATAGAACGAAATTTCATGTACTATCAGGCAATGACAATATAGGCCCAGTACTCAACCTCTTCTTCAGTTCTTGAAAACTCTTCTCACACTTTTCCGTCCAAACAAACTTCAACGTTTTCGAGTCAAATTCATCAACGGAGTTGTGATTTTGGAAAAGTCTTGTATGAATCTTCTGTAGTAACCTGCCAATCCCAAGAAACTACTAACTTCTGACAGTGTCTTCGGCTGATCCCAATTCATCACAGCTTCAACCTTCGATTGATCTACTGAAATCCAATCTTTATCAATCACGTGACCAAGAAATTGCACACGTTCTAACCAGAAATCACATTTTGAGAATTTCGCATACAACTTCTCCCGTCTCAGTGATTCCAATGTCAGCCTCAAATGTTCGGTGTGTTCTTCCTTAGTTTTGGAATAGACCAAAAGGTCATCTATGAACACCACTACAAATTTGTCCAGAAATGGGTTAAAGACCCTATTCATTAGGTCCATAAATGCTGCTGGTGCATTCGTTAGACCAACTGACATCACCAAGAACTCGTAATGTCCATACCGAGTTCTAAATGCCGTCTTCGGTACATCCTCTCTTCTTACCTTCAACTGATGATACCCCCTTCTCAAATCTATTTTTGAGAAGTATCTAGCTCCTTTTAGTTGATCGAGTAAATCATCGATCCTAGGTAAAGGATACTTATTCTTGACCGTGGCTTGGTTTAATTCCCTGTAATCAATGCAAAGCCGCATTGATCCATCCTTCTTCTTGACGAACAATACCGACGCTCCCCACGGTGATACGCTCGGCTGAATATACTTCTTGTCCAGCAATTCCTGTAGTTGAACCATCAACTCCTTCATCTCTACTGGAGCCATTCTGTACGGGGCTTTCGATATCGGAGCAGTCCCTGGTGCTAAGTCGATCACAAATTCTATCTCTCTATCTGACAGAAGTCCTGGCAAATCACTCGAAAATACGTCCACAAACTCCTTAACCATTGATATCTCTTCCATTTTTGAACTCTCCTTACGAGTATACATTATGTAGGCTACGTACCCTACACAACCTTGCTTCAATAACTTCTTGGCCTGCATAATCGTCAGACAATTCACTTGTCTAGGTGATTTGCTGCCATAAAACACTACCTTCGACGGAGTCGTAAGGTTTACAAACTTCTTCTGACAATCAATTACCGCCCCATGGTTGAACAACCAATCCATACCCAGTATAACATTAAATTCCCCAAGTTTAATCGGAATTAGGTCTACTGTAACAACCCGGATTTTTCAAAATTAATAAATGAGAATTTAATAAATAAAATTCTTATTTTAAGATGTTCGAGTATGTGTATGTGTATATATGTTATATATTGTGAAATATGTGATTTGGTGTGAAGAGAATTTTATATATTAATTTTAATATTTATTAAATTAAATAAATATTTTAATTAATTTATTTATTGAGTTAAATAAATAATTATGTGTTGGTTATGGAGTAATTTAATTAAGTATAATATATTAATTAAATGAATATTTAATAATTAATTTAATTAATATGTAATAATTTTATGTTATAGTTCTAATTTAATTGGGATAATTAAATTAGATGAAGTTATGTGGTAATTGTTACATGAAATTATAATTAGCGAGTAATTATAATTGTTATGTGATAATTTTTATGTGATTAATTGATGTTAACTTTTAATTAATTAAATTAGAATGTTAAGATTTAATTAATTAAAGTGTAACATTAAAAATATGTGTTAAAAGATTTATTAAAGGAATTAAAAGAGTTTTTAAAACCGTTTTCCCTAATAAGGCCTTTACGCTGTTTTAAATCCGTTTTGCCAAACGGGGCCTTAACTACTAAAAATCTGTTTTTAAAAATAAGCTGTTTTGCCAAACAAGCCTTAGGATTTTTAAAATTCAAATTGTAACTTATATATTAATGGTACTTATTATATTTAATAAAGGTCATTATGTAATGAAAGTTATATATCTTATATTTATGTTTTATATGTATAATATATGTATATTATATTATATGTATATTACGTTAGTTAGAATTATATAAGAGTTATAGTTTTATCAGTGTTAAAACAAGAAGAGAAAAATACAAATAAAGAAAAGAAAAGTTAGAGAGAAAGGAAGAGAGAAGAAGAAGATGAAAGGAGGAAGGTTTTGAGAGAAAGTCCTTGTTAAACCTCATCATCATCTTCCTCACTAAGCATCAAGGGTATAATTCTAACTCTTGTATTTCAAAAAAAAACCATGTTTGATGTTATTCATGTTCTCTGTAAAAATAAGTTTTCATAAAAATATAAATAAACATGAAATTCATGTATAAATTGTATTCATATATGCTAACAATTGATTTGTATGCTTAGTTAGGATGTTTAATTCATGTGTATATGATGAACATGAAGAATTCATGTTCATCAAAAAGTTACAATGAAATAAGTTTTTGTTAACTGGTCATTGAAAATCAAAATTTGTGTTTGATTGATAATCATTGGGTAAATTGATGTTAGATAATGATAACATGTTTGTAAACGGATTCAATGTGATTTGAATTGTGTGTTTTGATTGAGAAATAAACTTTCAGTGTTTAATTTTATTAAGAACACTGGACAATAGTTTTTATACAAAATTTTCAAAATTATGAGTTTTGATTATGTGTTTTGATGATTAAATATATATTAAAACATGCTAGAAACTTAAAATTTATGTTTTCTATAAAATTGATATGAATTATGTTGACTGAAATCAGAATTTGGTGTGGAGAAACAAGCCAAATTGGCTTTTTCTCTGCACAGTTCGCGAACCAAAATTAACCGCTGCAGGGGGCCCGCCCCAGCAGGACTTTGTTTGTTTTGTGCAGCTTTGTTTAGATCATGAAAAGTTAACCCAATGTGTTAAATTTAATGACATGTTAGGCATACCTTAAAATGCTAAATAATAGTAATGAATTATATTAATAAAATATAATGTGTGATTATAATTTGAATAATTATAATTAAAGTAAAGGTTTAATTTCAATTATAATTTGTTAAATTATAATGAATATAGTTTGGGTAATTTTAATTAAGGTAAATGTGTAATTTAAATTATAATTCATTTTAATTATAATTTAATGAGTGCATGAATTGAAATTGATTAATTATAATCAAATTAATTGTTTAATTTAAATTATAATTTAATTAATATAAAGGCATAAATTGAGTTTGATTGATTTTAATCAAAATAAATGTTTAATTTAAATTATAATTTGTTTAATTATGATTTAATTAATATAAAATATAATTATAATTTGATTAATTATAATTGAGGATGTGTAATTTAAATTATAATTTGTTTAATTATAATTTAATTATTAGTTGATTAATTATGTAAAAATATAATATGATTATGTGATGTGATTAATTATGTGTTAATTAATTATTAACTTAATAATTAAAGAGGAATGAGTTAACCTAAATGGGTTAACTAATTATGAATGTGTTAAACAAATAAATGGGAGAGAATTATAAAATGTAAAGTAGAAATTACTTAGGCGTTTGCTAAGCGTTGCTAGGTGACTAATAATTGATGCGTATGGTAATACGTTGTGTAGGATTCATGAAGTACAGGTTATTATAAGCTATTTTTCGTTAATTGATAATTTACGAGCCAGACAAGTCTTTCAGTTCCTATTTTCTATGTGAACTTGATGATGAACTATTTTAAATTGTATTGCAAAGAGCATGATATGTTATATATGTTGTATGCATGAAACGTTAAAGTCAATTTATGACTACGTTGATTGAGTAAAGAATATTGATTGATTAAGGAACTCAATCTTTTTACTTGTTATATGAATTGAAGCATGCATGATATGTTAGTCTAATGATTATGACGTATAAGATGAGCATGTTATTTATGTGCTATGTGATGCATGAAAGCTGTTAGATCTTGTTGAGCTGTCGAGCTCACTCTTGCAAATAGCTATTTTTGCAGGTCAAAGTTTCAAGGTAATGATACGTGCTATTTGAATTATAGAGATCAATATTTAAGAATATTACTTATGTTAGATGAGAAATGCATTTAATGTTTTGATTGTAACATAATTGTTGAGTTGTAAAGTTGAGCTATCCGATTTATAGTGGATATTGCTTTGTGATATAAGACTTTGTATAGTAACTGTAAGATCCCGAATTTTCAGAAATTATTAAATAAGAATTTAATAAATAAAATTCTTAAAGCATGAGATGGGTTCGAATAAGAATATATATATCTATATATATACGTGATACGAGGTATGTAGTATTGTATTACATAGGGTAATATGAGCTATGTAATAAGTGATTTTGTGTTTAATAAATATATATCATTATTATATATTTGTTATAAATTGTAGAGATGAATTAGTAAGAAGATGGATAAGATTTATCTATCGACATAAAATAATTTATAGAATTATTTTATCATAGTAAGTTGGTGACATTAAATATCTTTGATGAATAATCACTATTTTCTTGAATATATATACTAGTAACTAGTATGATTGTAATATAGGTTATTATTAGTGCTTAAGCTATCCATGGATGAATTGAGATAGTAAAGCATGAATTAGTTAAGGGAATTAACTAATAAGTATAAATATTGGTTAATTTAAATTAAAAGTTATATTATGGAATAATATAATTTAAATATTAAAGCCTTAATTAACTATGGTTATATAGTAAGGGGTTTAAGAATCACTTAAATAAATAGTGAGTTAATACATGTGTGGAGTATGTGAGTATAGTAAGTGCCTTTATATATATTACTTGGCACGGTATTATGTGAATGTGCGAACGACGTTAATAAAATATATATATACGTTGTTAAACCAATATATTTTTAAATAAATATTGATTAGAGAATTAATTAATATTGAGATATGGTTAAATGTGTAGATTAAAGAAATTATTTTGGAGACAATTTATAGAAAGGAAAAAAGAAAGGAATATTATATATTTCTAATAAAGGATATTAAAATAATTTCTAATATTGAATTATTTTAATAAAAGGGAGAAGGTTATACCTTGTATGACTTTGTATGAGGTAATATGAATGAGGGTAAATATATTAAAATATATTTGCTATATGTAATATATTAATAGGAAATAAACTTATGGTCTACTTTATATATAAAAGGTGTACATGTGTCGTATATGTAATTATTTTAATGAGATATAGATATTATATTAAGAATAATATCTTGAGATAATGAGTGAATTATTTTATTATAATTAACGCCTTTAGCTTCCAAAATTATAATAAAAAACGTTTTGTCATGGTGGAATACATAATTCTTATAATAGTAATGTATCTCCAAGAGGGTTAAAGATATAAAAGAAAATTAAGTTATTTTAATAACTTGAGTTACTATTTTACTGTAGATTTTATTATTTAAATAATTAATAGAGTAAATATTAATTATTCTAAGCATAAAGGTTATACATATTATAAGTGTATAATTATTTAAGGTAGCATTAGAATGCATGTGTCACACAAACCTTATATTAAAGGAATATTAAAGTGTGGTGGAAGTGATAATAAGCTTAATAGTGTAAGCTTGTGAGATATGCCTATTGTGACAAAGTGGTGGAATAAGCATTCATTAAATAATTTAATGAATGAATAATTAAAGGAATTAATTAGTATTATTATAGAAAGTAATTGCTATGTGCAATGATATGTTATATAGTAGTTACATCTATATGACATGAAATGAAGTGTGACACTTAAAGAGAACTATATTATATAAGAACTATATATAGTAAGATTAAATGAATGATATAAGTTACATAAATAATGTTTATGTGACAAGATGTGATGAATGGATACATTAAGGTGTATGTATGGAATAATAAATTACACTAAATAAACAATTATTATTTAATGATTATTTCAATAATTAAATATAATTAAAATAATAGAGTTGTAATAATATGGTGTGACAATACTCAATCTTACTATATTCGATAATGTCTAATGTACATGGATTATATGATTGGGTGTATGTGTGACCCTATCATATCATATGGTAATAACATTAAGTTATTAGATATAAGCTTGCAAGTTAGCCCATGTGAGAGCAATGATGGTTAACCAAATGGCTAGGGTACAATGAATAGTAATAGTTGGTGGCAGTTAGTCACCAACTCTTCTTTGCCCCTTGTGTAATAACAATAGGAGGGTAATAGCTTGGCTATTAGTAGAGACCATGCATTGGTGTGTAGAATGTTAGTTTATTTGCTAAATGCAAGTATATATGTTATGGGAATTAATTATGTAACATGGTGCAATAGACCCCTCCCATGACCCTTAGAATGCTGAAAATTTTGTGTAATGGTGAAGTTTGTAAACTAAGAGCCATGTGGGAGAAATGATGAGTAAGGACAATGAATAGTAGTAGTTGGTGGAGTTAGCCACCAACTCCATTCCTTGCCCCTTGGTTATTGCCCATAGGAGGGTAATAGATTGGCCATAATTAGAGACTACTAATTAGTGTTAGTATATGAATGTGCTAGTATATAAGTTATGAGAACATATGATGTAATGGTATTACATTATGAACATATTATAAGATGTGATAATAAGAATAATATTAATTAAGATTATAGTATTGTAAGCTTGAGGTCTATTACACACAAAGCTTACATAATTGTGCCTTGTGTGACATGGGTGGTAAAGTTAAATCAATTAGAGGTTTAACTAAAATGGCAAGTTAATAAATAATTGATATTAATTATCATTATAATATTTGGCTGCAATTGAGATAATAATTTTATGGAAAATTATGGTATGAGAATACCCAACTATTTTATATCTAGTCCAATTAAAATGTTAATTGAATTAAACCAATGTACATAAGGTACATGATATTATGTATTGGTGTATAATTAAATTGTGAGGGTACTTGTTTATATGTGGGTGTATATATATGTCTGTATATATGTACCCATAACCTTATTAGTGTAGCAATATTAAGTCAATGGGATTTATTTGTGAGCCAAAAGGGAAGTAGAGGTCATTGGCCTATGTTAGAGGATGATGATGGCTATGGTGATGATGAAGGGGGTGGTTGCAATAGTGTCCCTCCTACCAACTCCATCTTGTCCAATGTCTTTGTCTTCTATCCTTTAGTTTGATTTGTTGGGCAAAACCATGAATTGGTCCATGATTTTTCTATAAATTGGAAGTTTTTCCGTCAAATTTCTAGTTGGCTAAGTTCTTGCTAAGTTGCTAGAGAGAGTTTGTTGATAAGCATTAAGAGAGGGAAGTGCTAAATTGAGAGGAAGCTATCTAAGTTGAAAGCAAGCCTAGTATTGCAAGCCTTGAAGAGGTAATGTTACAATGAACATTTCTCATTTCAAAGTTCTATAATTGTAAGAGATTATCATGATATCAGTAGATTTATAATCTGGTTAGCATTGTTATCAAATGAAGTCTAAAGATACAAATCCAATTATAATGCATGCTTGGTTGTAGGAGTTTGTATATGTGGGATCATGTTGGATCCAAAGTTATAAGGATGGATTTTGGAAAGAGAATATGTTATTTATATGTCTTGGTATGTGATCTAGGTTAAAATAAATCTTAGTAAAGCATGTGAGCATGAAACCTAGAATGATATATTTATGAACATGAGACTTGATAAGAAATGTCATTAAATGTGTAAGCTATGTTGATGATCCAAAAATACTATGTTGAACACCTATGAAATACGCTCATAACCAAAGTGGAGAAAAAAATTCGAACCCTTGAAGGGGGCCCGCCCGGGCGGGGGGTATGCAAGGAAAAATGTTTGAAGCCTCCTCGGCGGGCATGTTAGGCCTTGAACCCCCGCCCCGGCGGGGGGTATACAGAAAAAGGGGACCTTTGTTTTGGAAAGCTAAGTTTATGTAATGACATTTTAACATACCTTAAAATGTTAGATAATAGTAATGAGTTATATTTATAAAATAACGTGTAATTATAATTTGGATAATTATAATTATAGTAAAGGTTTAATTTAAATTATAATTTGTTAAATTATAATGAATATAGTATATTAATTATAATCAAAGTAAATGTTTAACTTGAAGTTTAATTTGTGTAATTATAACTTAATATGTGATTATAATTTGGAATAATTATAATTAAAGTGAATGTGTAATTTAAATTGTAATTTATTTAATTATAATTTAATTAGTGCATAAATTGAAATTGATTATTTATAATCTAAGTAATTATTTAATTTAAATTATAATTGGTTTAATTATAATTTAATGCATGATGTGATTAATTTTGTTATGAATAACTATTAACTTATTAGTTAAAGAGGAATGAGTTAACCTAAAGCGGTTAACTAACGATAAGGATTAGCTATGTGATAATTAAATGATAATGTTAATTATATATATATATATATATATATATATATGGTTTGACAGTAAGTGTCAAATGAGTAAATAAAAGAGAATTACGAAGTGTAAATTAGAATTTACTTAGACGTTTGATAAGCATTGCTAGGTGACTAATAATTGATGTGTATGGTAATACGTGTGTAGGATTTACACGAAGTTCAGATATCTTTAAACAGTTAAGTCGTAGTTGTTAAACTACGAATCAGGCAAGTCTTTCAGTTCTTATTTGATATATGAATTCAATAACTGTTAGTTGAATTATATTATGTTGTGATGATGTGAACTTATATATGAACTATATATGAGATATGTATGAGATTGAAAGTTGATCTTTGATGATATGCTTGTTATGTGAGAAGTAACATGCTTAGTAAATATAAATTGATAATAAATGCATGAACTGAGTATGATGTTATATGCTATGTGATGTATGAAAACTGTTAGAATTGCTTAGCTGTCGAGCTCACTCTTGCAAATAACGATTTTTGCAGGTTAAGGACTCACGATTAAAGTATTATGCCACTTGATTGATAGAGTTCCGTAGTTTCGTAAGAAGATCGACGTAGTTATCTAATGATACGATCTTGAAAAATGTTGAAGTTTTATATGATTTACTTGATAGTTGCTTATGATGTATAACACTTTTCGAGTTGTAAAGTTGTACTATGTGATACATAGAATACTTCGTATTAAGATGCAAAAGTCTATACGGTAACTCAAATAGAATGAATCATATCATATAGTTGATTCAGGGATTTGTAATTGATTCAAAGTTATGAAATCAATAAAAAGATTTTATTCAAAGGAGATTGAAAAAGTTTAAATTATTCCGTATTTTTATAACATCAAATATGATGTAAGACAGGAATGGTAAATGACCAAGATCGGAACTCATTAAAGTTCAGGGTCATTATACAGATCCTGGAAATGGAAAGAATTTATATTCTAAATTGTAATAAAGCAAAGTTACATTCATTAAGTTATGAATAAAAGATGTAATAGTTTGACGATAGTAGTATCGTGACTGCACCGGATCCGAGGTAATAAAGGGACCCGAATTTGGGGCGTCACAGGTTGGTATCAGAGCTGTAGGTTATAAACCTTAGGTGAGAGTACTTTAGACTATAACCTGAGAGAGGAAAAAATAAAGATTAAAATATATACATGAAGATTCAAAGAAGAATCTTGAAGTATTTAAAGAATGAAAATCAGGAGTTTCCTAACTCCGGTAATATAATATTAAGACGATGCCTATAATATGAATATGACAAAGATAATGAGAATGAACTCGAATGGAGTTTAGTTGATAATAGGGAAAGAACCCTAAGGTAAGTCGATGATCACGACGTGATCAGATTGAACTATGAAATGATAGATAGTCTGTAACGACTAAGTGGTTATAGCTTGATGCTATAAGAGAATGTACTATGAAATAGTACGAGATGAACACATGAGGAGTTGAATGTGATGAAACATAAAAAGTACGTAATGATCAAAGAGAAAGTTAAGATTAAGATAGAGTTAAGTGTTGGATTTCCATTGAGGACTCATGTGACGGTTTAGTTGTACAAACCTTTGTGTGGGTGGAGGTTTTGTGCTTACGCTGAGTACATCACATTGATAATCATTGGAATGTGGGTGTCGTGCTATCATTATACATATGGCAAAAAGGTGATTCTTTTCTCATGTTTATTCTGATAGATAGAGGTTTCTAAGATTAAATTAGATAATACTAAGATTAGGTGCGAGTTCTTAAGACTCGTGCTTATGACAAGTTTGTGACCCATAATCATATGTATTTTTGAGCCCCTAAGCATATAGACAATCCCTGATTGGTTCTTAGACTACGTATTGCTAGGACAAGTTCCTAAGATCGTATTATTGTGGTAAGTTCCTGAACTTCAATGGTGTGGTAAGTTCGATGAACTATACTGGGAATAGATATATTATATATCTAGTATTAAGAGTTTTGATATAGTAAGCATTGATGATAGTTATAGATTGAAGTGATGGAGAAATTTGGATTTTTCTATATCTTCTAGTTACGCTAGATTTTCAAAATTTATTGACTTCGTGCTAGTGTTTGCACTTCAGTTTTCTTGAGAAAAGCATTGGGACAGTTGACTGAACCAATGAGTTTTAAAAAACGATACCGTTATTCGTAAGTCTATGCTATTTGTTTCGGCTAAGACAAAAATAATTTGAAAATCTTTCAAAATGTATTTTTGACCATATGCATCATTTGATATAGTGTAGAATGGTAAGCGATGGAGTCATCAATGCAATCAAACCTAGTGTCCGGAGCGATCGTAAGATCGTCTGTCCATGATGGTATGATGTAGGATGATAAAGTCATAAAATGACAGAATTTTCAACGTACGACTGAGGTGGTATGGAATCATGACGTCATAAAAGAATTTTTGGTTTTCGTTTGAACTATGAAAAAGATCAATTAAGTGGATTGGATTCGATCGATGTCCGAATTATTGATAAGAAGTCTAAGCTATTTGATTTGGCTAGACGACTGTTAAAGAATAATTATGGAATTCTAGCATTCTTGTGTATTTATGCCAACCTAGATTGCTCTGGTGCGGATTTAAATGTTGAAAAAGCTGAGGTGAACAACCATATAAAGGGGACCTATTTTCGGGGACAATGGTTTCGAACGTAACGCATATAGTCGTTACAACACACTACGTTGTGGCCCAACGTAGTGGTACAATAGGCCGGCCACCTAGTGTACACGTGGAGGGTGTTTTCAGTCATTGTGATTGATAAACACTCTAGTTTGTAGTGTGAAGAATTGTGTTGAAGCATTAGTAAACTTGGAGAAAAGTTCACGGTCTTGTGACCCCTCAGCATAATTTAGAATCTGAGTTATTCATACTACTTCCCAATTATTGAAAGATCGTGGAAGGTTCTTATTCTTCTGAAGGATGAATGTAGTAAGTAGATATTCCTTAGAAAGGAGAAAGTGATAGAATGCGATTGGAAAAGTTATAATAATAAAACTTTCGAAAAGAGAATGGATAAAATTATTCAAGAGAATATGTAATATTCGGAATAGCACCGAGTAGAGGAGGTTTCGGTGATTCCGAGGACGGAATCCTTATAAGGGGGAGAGGATGTAAGAACCCGAATTTTCAAAAATTATTAAATAAGAATTTAATAAATAAAATTCTTAGAGCATGAAATGGGTTCAAATAAGAATATATATACGTGATACGAGGTATGTAGTATTGTGTTACCTAGGGTAATATGATTTATGTAATAAGTGATTTTGTATTTAATAAATATATATCATTACTATATATTTGTTATAAATTGTAGAGATGAATTAGTAAGAAGATGGATAAGATTTATCTATCGACATTAAATAATTTATTGAATTATTTTATCATAGTAAGTTGGTGACATTAAATATCTTTGATGAATAATCACCATTTTCTTGAATATATATACTAGTAGCTAGTATGATTGTAATATAGGTTATTATTAGTGCTTAAGCTATCCATGGATAGATTGAGATAGTAAAGCATGAATTAGTTAAGGGAATTAACTAATAAGTATAAATATTGGTTAATTTAAATTGAAAGTTATATTATGAAATAATATAATTTAAATATTAAAGCCTTAATATATGTAAGGGGTTTAAGAATGACTTATAGTGAGTTAATACATGTGTGGAGTATGTGAGTATAGTAAGTGCCTTTATATATATTACTTGGCACGGTATTATGTGAATGTGCGAACGACGTTAATAATATATATATATATATATATATATATATATATATATATATATACGCTGTTAAATCAATATATCTTTAAATAAATATTAATTAGAGAATTAATTAATATTGAGATATGGTTAAATGTGTAGATTAAAGAAATTATTTTGGAGACAATTTATAGAAAGGAAAAAAGAAATGAATATTATATATTTCTAATAAAGGATATTAAAATAATTTCTAATATTGAATTATTTTAATAAAAAGGAGAAGGTTATACCTTGTATGACTTTGTATGAGGTAATATGAATGAGAGTAAATATATTAAAATATATTTGTTATATGTAATATATTAATAGAAAATAAACTTATGGTCTACTTTCTATATAAAAGGTGTACATATGTCGTACATGTAATTATTTTAATGAGATATAGATATTATATTAAGAATAATATCTTGAGATAATGAGTGAATTATTTTATTATAATTAACGCCTTTAGCTTCCAAAATTATAATAAAAAACATTTTGTCATGGTGGAATACATAATTCTTATAATAGTAATGTATCTCCAAGAGGGTTAAAGTTATAAAAGAAAACTAAGTTATTTTAATAACTTGAGTTACTATTTTACTGTAGATTTTATTATTTAAATAATTAATAGAGTAAATATTAATTATTCTAAGCATAAAGGTTATACATATTATAAGTGTATAATTATTTAAGGTAGCATTAGAATGCATGTGTCACACAAACCTTAAATTAAAGGAATATTAAGGTGTAGTAGAAGTGATAATAAGCTTAATAGTGTAAGCTTGTGAGATATGCCTAGTGTGGCAAAGTGGTGGAATAAGCATTCATTAAATAATTTAATAAATGAATAATTAAAGGAATTAATTAGTATTATTATATAAAGTAGTTGCTATGTGCAATGATATGTAATTACATGTTATATAGTAGCTACATCTATATGACATGAAATGAAGTGTGACACTTCAAAAGAACTATATTATATAAGAACTATATATAGTAAGATTAAAGGAATGATATAAGTTACATAAATAATATTTATGTGACAAGATGTGATGAATGGATACATTAAGGTGTATGTATGAAATACTAAATTACACTAAATAAACAATTATTATTTAATAATTATTTCAATAATTAAATATAATTGAAATAATAGAGTTGTAATAAAATGGTGTGACAATACTCAATCTTACTATATTCGGTATTGTCAAATGTACATGGATTATATGATTGGGTGTATGTGTGACCCTATCATATCATATGGTAATAACATTAAGTTATTAGATATAAGCTTGCAAGTTAGCCCATGTGAGTGTAATGATGGTTAACCAAATGGCTAGGGTACAATGAATAGTAATAGTTGGTGGGAGTTAGTCACCAACTCTTCTTTGCCCCTTGTGTAATAACCATAGGAGGGTAATAGCTTGGCTATTAGTAGAGACCATGCATTGGTGTGTAGAATGTTAGTTTATTTGCTAAATGCAAGTATATATGTTATGGGAATTAATTATGTAACATGGTGCAATAGACCCCTCCCATGACCCTTAGAATGCTGAAAATTTTGTGTAATGGTGAAGTTTGTAAACTAAGAGCCATGTGGGAGAAATGATGAGTAAGGACAATGAATAGTAGTAGTTGGTGGAGTTAGCCACCAACTCCATTCCTTGCCCCTTGGTTATTGCCCATAGGAGGGTAATAGATTGGCCATGATTAGAGACCACTAATTAGTGTTAGTATATGAATGTGCTAGTATATAAGTTATGAGAACATATGATGTAATGGTATTACATTATGAACATATTATAAGATGTGATAATAAGAATAATATTAATTAAGATTATAGTATTGTAAGCTTGAGGTCTATTACACACAAAGCTTACATAATTGTGCCTTGTGTGACATGGGTGGTAATGTTAAATCAATTAGAGGTTTAACTAAAATGGCAAGTTAATAAATAATTGATATTAATTATCATTATAATATTTGGCTGCAATTGAGATAATAATTTTATGGAAAATTATGGTATGAGAATACCCAACTATTTTATATCTAGTCCAATTAAAATGTTAATTGAATTAAACCAATGTACATAAGGTACATGATATTATGTATTGGTGTATAATTAAATTGTGAGGGTACTTGTTTATATGTGGGTGTATATATATGTCTGTATATATGTACCCATAACCTTATTAGTGTAGCAATATTAAGTCAATGGGATTTATTTGTGAGCCAAAAGGGAAGTAGAGGTCATTGGCCTATGTTAGAGGATGATGATGGCTATGGTGATGATGAAGGGGGTGGTTGCAATAGTGTCCCTCCTACCAACTCCATCTTGTCCAATGTCTTTGTCTTCTATCCTTTAGTTTGATTTGTTGGGCAAAACCATGAATTGGTCCATGATTTTTCTATAAATTGGAAGTTTTTCCGTCAAATTTCTAGTTGGCTAAGTTCTTGCTAAGTTGCTAGAGAGAGTTTGTTGATAAGCATTAAGAGAGGGAAGTGCTAAATTGAGAGGAAGCTATCTAAGTTGAAAGCAAGCCTAGTATTGCAAGCCTTGAAGAGGTAATGTTACAATGAACATTTCTCATTTCAAAGTTCTATAATTGTAAGAGATTATCATGATATCAGTAGATTTATAATCTGGTTAGCATTGTTATCAAATGAAGTCTAAAGATACAAATCCAATTATAATGCATGCTTGGTTGTAGGAGTTTGTATATGTGGGATCATGTTGGATCCAAAGTTATAAGGATGGATTTTGGAAAGAGAATATGTTATTTATATGTCTTGGTATGTGATCTAGGTTAAAATAAATCTTAGTAAAGCATGTGAGCATGAAACCTAGAATGATATATTTATGAACATGAGACTTGATAAGAAATGTCATTAAATGTGTAAGCTATGTTGATGATCCAAAAATACTATGTTGAACACCTATGAAATACGCTCATAACCAAAGTGGAGAAAAAAATTCGAACCCCTGAAGGGGGCCCGCCCGGGCGGGGGGTATGCAAGGAAAAATGTTTGAAGCCTCCTCGGCGGGCATGTTAGGCCTTGAACCCCCGCCCCGGCGGGGGGTATACAGAAAAAGGGGACCTTTGTTTTGGAAAGCTAAGTTTATGTAATGACATTTTAACATACCTTAAAATGTTAGATAATAGTAATGAGTTATATTTATAAAATAACGTGTAATTATAATTTGGATAATTATAATTATAGTAAAGGTTTAATTTAAATTATAATTTGTTAAATTATAATGAATATAGTATATTAATTATAATCAAAGTAAATGTTTAACTTGAAGTTTAATTTGTGTAATTATAACTTAATATGTGATTATAATTTGGAATAATTATAATTAAAGTGAATGTGTAATTTAAATTGTAATTTATTTAATTATAATTTAATGAGTGCATAAATTGAAATTGATTATTTATAATCTAAGTAATTATTTAATTTAAATTATAATTGGTTTAATTATAATTTAATGCATGATGTGATTAATTTTGTTATGAATAACTATTAACTTATTAGTTAAAGAGGAATGAGTTAACCTAAAGCGGTTAACTAACGATAAGGATTAGCTATGTGATAATTAAATGATAATGTTAATTATATATATATATATATATATATATATGGTTTGACAGTAAGTGTCAAATGAGTAAATAAAAGAGAATTACGAAGTGTAAATTAGAATTTACTTAGACGTTTGATAAGCATTGCTAGGTGACTAATAATTGATGTGTATGGTAATACGTGTGTAGGATTTACACGAAGTTCAGATATCTTTAAACAGTTAAGTCGTAGTTGTTAAACTACGAATCAGGCAAGTCTTTCAGTTCTTATTTGATATATGAATTCAATAACTGTTAGTTGAATTATATTATGTTGTGATGATGTGAACTTATATATGAACTATATATGAGATATGTATGAGATTGAAAGTTGATCTTTGATGATATGCTTGTTATGTGAGAAGTAACATGCTTAGTAAATATAAATTGATAATAAATGCATGAACTGAGTATGATGTTATATGCTATGTGATGTATGAAAACTGTTAGAATTGCTTAGCTGTCGAGCTCACTCTTGCAAATAACGATTTTTGCAGGTTAAGGACTCACGATTAAAGTATTATGCCACTTGATTGATAGAGTTCCGTAGTTTCGTAAGAAGATCGACGTAGTTATCTAATGATACGATCTTGAAAAATGTTGAAGTTTTATATGATTTACTTGATAGTTGCTTATGATGTATAACACTTGTCGAGTTGTAAAGTTGTACTATGTGATACATAGAAGACTTCGTATTAAGATGCAAAAGTCTATACGGTAACTCAAATAGAATGAATCATATCATATAGTTGATTCAGGGATTTGTAATTGATTCAAAGTTATGAAATCAATAAAAAGATTTTATTCAAAGGAGATTGAAAAAGTTTAAATTATTCCGTATTTTTATAACATCAAATATGATGTAAGACAGGAATGGTAAATGACCAAGATCGGAACTCATTAAAGTTCAGGGTCATTATACAGATCCTGGAAATGGAAAGAATTTATATTCTAAATTGTAATAAAGCAAAGTTACATTCATTAAGTTATGAATAAAAGATGTAATAGTTTGACGATAGTAGTATCGTGACTGCACCGGATCCGAGGTAATAAAGGGACCCGAATTTGGGGCGTCACAGGTTGGTATCAGAGCTGTAGGTTATAAACCTTAGGTGAGAGTACTTTAGACTATAACCTGAGAGAGGAAAAAATAAAGATTAAAATATATACATGAAGATTCCAAGAAGAATCTTGAAGTATTTAAAGAATGAAAATCAGGAGTTTCCTAACTCCGGTAATATAATATTAAGACGATGCCTATAATATGAATATGACAAAGATAATGAGAATGAACTCGAATGGAGTTTAGTTGATAATAGGGAAAGAACCCTAAGGTAAGTCGATGATCACGACGTGATCAGATTGAACTATGAAATGATAGATAGTCTGTAACGACTAAGTGGTTATAGCTTGATGCTATAAGAGAATGTACTATGAAATAGTACGAGATGAACACATGAGGAGTTGAATGTGATGAAACATAAAAAGTACGTAATGAGCAAAGAGAAAGTTAAGATTAAGATAGAGTTAAGTGTTGGATTTCCATTGAGGACTCATGTGACGGTTTAGTTGTACAAACCTTTGTGTGGGTGGAGGTTTTGTGCTTACGCTGAGTACATCACATTGATAATCATTGGAATGTGGGTGTCGTGCTATCATTATACATATGGCAAAAAGGTGATTCTTTTCTCATGTTTATTCTGATAGATAGAGGTTTCTAAGATTAAATTAGATAATACTAAGATTAGGTGCGAGTTCTTAAGACTCGTGCTTATGACAAGTTTGTGACCCATAATCATATGTATTTTTGAGCCCCTAAGCATATAGACAATCCCTGATTGGTTCTTAGACTACGTATTGCTAGGACAAGTTCCTAAGATCGTATTATTGTGGTAAGTTCCTGAACTTCAATGGTGTGGTAAGTTCGATGAACTATACTGGGAATAGATATATTATATATCTAGTATTAAGAGTTTTGATATAGTAAGCATTGATGATAGTTATAGATTGAAGTGATGGAGAAATTTGGATTTTTCTATATCTTCTAGTTACGCTAGATTTTCAAAATTTATTGACTTCGTGCTAGTGTTTGCACTTCAGTTTTCTTGAGAAAAGCATTGGGACAGTTGACTGAACCAATGAGTTTTAAAAAACGATACCGTTATTCGTAAGTCTATGCTATTTGTTTC
The DNA here is from genome assembly GCA_020205555.1 of Panax stipuleanatus. Taxonomy (NCBI): domain Eukaryota; kingdom Viridiplantae; phylum Streptophyta; class Magnoliopsida; order Apiales; family Araliaceae; genus Panax; species Panax stipuleanatus. Next base: position 48,866,036 of record CM035117.1, on the reverse strand, counting down.
GGCTAAGACAAAAATAATTTGAAAATCTTTCAAAATGTATTTTTGACCATATGCATCATTTGATATGGTGTAGAATGGTAAGCGATGGAGTCATCAATGCAATCAAACCTAGTGTCCGGAGCGATCGTAAGATCGTCTGTCCATGATGGTATGATGTAGGATGATAAAGTCATAAAATGACAGAATTTTCAACGTACGACTGAGGTGGTATGGAATCATGACGTCATAAAAGAATTTTTGGTTTTCGTTTGAACTATGAAAAAGATCAATTAAGTGGATTGGATTCGATCGATGTCCGAATTATTGATAAGAAGTCTAAGCTATTTGATTTGGCTAGACGACTGTTAAAGAATAATTATAGAATTCTAGCATTCTTGTGTATTTATGCCAACCTAGATTGCTCTGGTGCGGATTTAAATGTTGAAAAAGCTGAGGTGAACAACCATATAAAGGGGACCTATTTTCGGGGACAATGGTTTCGAACGTAACGCATATAGTCGTTACAACACACTACGTTGTGGCCCAACGTAGTGGTACAATAGGCCGGCCACCTAGTGTACACGTGGAGGGTGTTTTCAGTCATTGTGATTGATAAACACTCTAGTTTGTAGTGTGAAGAATTGTGTTGAAGCATTAGTAAACTTGGAGAAAAGTTCACGGTCTTGTGACCCCTCAGCATAATTTAGAATCTGAGTTATTCATACTACTTCCCAATTATTGAAAGATCGTGGAAGGTTCTTATTCTTCTGAAGGATGAATGTAGTAAGTAGATATTCCTTAGAAAGGAGAAAGTGATAGAATGCGATTGGAAAAGTTATAATAATAAAACTTTCGAAAAGAGAATGGATAAAATTATTCAAGAGAATATGTAATATTCGGAATAGCACCGAGTAGAGGAGGTTTCGGTGATTCCGAGGACGGAATCCTTATAAGGGGGAGAGGATGTAAGAACCCGAATTTTCAAAAATTATTAAATAAGAATTTAATAAATAAAATTCTTAGAGCATGAAATGGGTTCAAATAAGAATATATATACGTGATACGAGGTATGTAGTATTGTGTTACCTAGGGTAATATGAGCTATGTAATAAGTGATTTTGTATTTAATAAATATATATCATTACTATATATTTGTTATAAATTGTAGAGATGAATTAGTAAGAAGATGGATAAGATTTATCTATCGACATTAAATAATTTATTGAATTATTTTATCATAGTAAGTTGGTGACATTAAATATCTTTGATGAATAATCACCATTTTCTTGAATATATATACTAGTAGCTAGTATGATTGTAATATAGGTTATTATTAGTGCTTAAGCTATCCATGGATAGATTGAGATAGTAAAGCATGAATTAGTTAAGGGAATTAACTAATAAGTATAAATATTGGTTAATTTAAATTGAAAGTTATATTATGAAATAATATAATTTAAATATTAAAGCCTTAATATATGTAAGGGGTTTAAGAATGACTTATAGTGAGTTAATACATGTGTGGAGTATGTGAGTATAGTAAGTGCCTTTATATATATTACTTGGCACGGTATTATGTGAATGTGCGAACGACGTTAATAATATATATATATATATATATATATATATATATATATATATATATATATATATATACGCTGTTAAATCAATATATCTTTAAATAAATATTAATTAGAGAATTAATTAATATTGAGATATGGTTAAATGTGTAGATTAAAGAAATTATTTTGGAGACAATTTATAGAAAGGAAAAAAGAAATGAATATTATATATTTCTAATAAAAGATATTAAAATAATTTCTAATATTGAATTATTTTAATAAAAGGGAGAAGGTTATACCTTGTATGACTTTGTATGAGGTAATATGAATGAGAGTAAATATATTAAAATATATTTGTTATATGTAATATATTAATAGAAAATAAACTTATGGTCTACTTTCTATATAAAAGGTGTACATATGTCGTACATGTAATTATTTTAATGAGATATAGATATTATATTAAGAATAATATCTTGAGATAATGAGTGAATTATTTTATTATAATTAACGCCTTTAGCTTCCAAAATTATAATAAAAAACATTTTGTCATGGTGGAATACATAATTCTTATAATAGTAATGTATCTCCAAGAGGGTTAAAGTTATAAAAGAAAACTAAGTTATTTTAATAACTTGAGTTACTATTTTACTGTAGATTTTATTATTTAAATAATTAATAGAGTAAATATTAATTATTCTAAGCATAAAGGTTATACATATTATAAGTGTATAATTATTTAAGGTAGCATTAGAATGCATGTGTCACACAAACCTTAAATTAAAGGAATATTAAGGTGTAGTAGAAGTGATAATAAGCTTAATAGTGTAAGCTTGTGAGATATGCCTAGTGTGGCAAAGTGGTGGAATAAGCATTCATTAAATAATTTAATAAATGAATAATTAAAGGAATTAATTAGTATTATTATATAAAGTAGTTGCTATGTGCAATGATATGTAATTACATGTTATATAGTAGCTACATCTATATGACATGAAATGAAGTGTGACACTTCAAAAGAACTATATTATATAAGAACTATATATAGTAAGATTAAAGGAATGATATAAGTTACATAAATAATATTTATGTGACAAGATGTGATGAATGGATACATTAAGGTGTATGTATGAAATACTAAATTACACTAAATAAACAATTATTATTTAATAATTATTTCAATAATTAAATATAATTGAAATAATAGAGTTGTAATAAAATGGTGTGACAATACTCAATCTTACTATATTCGGTATTGTCAAATGTACATGGATTATATGATTGGGTGTATGTGTGACCCTATCATATCATATGGTAATAACATTAAGTTATTAGATATAAGCTTGCAAGTTAGCCCATGTGAGTGTAATGATGGTTAACCAAATGGCTAGGGTACAATGAATAGTAATAGTTGGTGGGAGTTAGTCACCAACTCTTCTTTGCCCCTTGTGTAATAACCATAGGAGGGTAATAGCTTGGCTATTAGTAGAGACCATGCATTGGTGTGTAGAATGTTAGTTTATTTGCTAAATGCAAGTATATATGTTATGGGAATTAATTATGTAACATGGTGCAATAGACCCCTCCCATGACCCTTAGAATGCTGAAAATTTTGTGTAATGGTGAAGTTTGTAAACTAAGAGCCATGTGGGAGAAATGATGAGTAAGGACAATGAATAGTAGTAGTTGGTGGAGTTAGCCACCAACTCCATTCCTTGCCCCTTGGTTATTGCCCATAGGAGGGTAATAGATTGGCCATGATTAGAGACCACTAATTAGTGTTAGTATATGAATGTGCTAGTATATAAGTTATGAGAACATATGATGTAATGGTATTACATTATGAACATATTATAAGATGTGATAATAAGAATAATATTAATTAAGATTATAGTATTGTAAGCTTGAGGTCTATTACACACAAAGCTTACATAATTGTGCCTTGTGTGACATGGGTGGTAATGTTAAATCAATTAGAGGTTTAACTAAAATGGCAAGTTAATAAATAATTGATATTAATTATCATTATAATATTTGGCTGCAATTGAGATAATAATTTTATGGAAAATTATGGTATGAGAATACCCAACTATTTTATATCTAGTCCAATTAAAATGTTAATTGAATTAAACCAATGTACATAAGGTACATGATATTATGTATTGGTGTATAATTAAATTGTGAGGGTACTTGTTTATATGTGGGTGTATATATATGTCTGTATATATGTACCCATAACCTTATTAGTGTAGCAATATTAAGTCAATGGGATTTATTTGTGAGCCAAAAGGGAAGTAGAGGTCATTGGCCTATGTTAGAGGATGATGATGGCTATGGTGATGATGAAGGGGGTGGTTGCAATAGTGTCCCTCCTACCAACTCCATCTTGTCCAATGTCTTTGTCTTCTATCCTTTAGTTTGATTTGTTGGGCAAAACCATGAATTGGTCCATGATTTTTCTATAAATTGGAAGTTTTTCCGTCAAATTTCTAGTTGGCTAAGTTCTTGCTAAGTTGCTAGAGAGAGTTTGTTGATAAGCATTAAGAGAGGGAAGTGCTAAATTGAGAGGAAGCTATCTAAGTTGAAAGCAAGCCTAGTATTGCAAGCCTTGAAGAGGTAATGTTACAATGAACATTTCTCATTTCAAAGTTCTATAATTGTAAGAGATTATCATGATATCAGTAGATTTATAATCTGGTTAGCATTGTTATCAAATGAAGTCTAAAGATACAAATCCAATTATAATGCATGCTTGGTTGTAGGAGTTTGTATATGTGGGATCATGTTGGATCCAAAGTTATAAGGATGGATTTTGGAAAGAGAATATGTTATTTATATGTCTTGGTATGTGATCTAGGTTAAAATAAATCTTAGTAAAGCATGTGAGCATGAAACCTAGAATGATATATTTATGAACATGAGACTTGATAAGAAATGTCATTAAATGTGTAAGCTATGTTGATGATCCAAAAATACTATGTTGAACACCTATGAAATACGCTCATAACCAAAGTGGAGAAAAAAATTCGAACCCCTGAAGGGGGCCCGCCCGGGCGGGGGGTATGCAAGGAAAAATGTTTGAAGCCTCCTCGGCGGGCATGTTAGGCCTTGAACCCCCGCCCCGGCGGGGGGTATACAGAAAAAGGGGACCTTTGTTTTGGAAAGCTAAGTTTATGTAATGACATTTTAACATACCTTAAAATGTTAGATAATAGTAATGAGTTATATTTATAAAATAACGTGTAATTATAATTTGGATAATTATAATTATAGTAAAGGTTTAATTTAAATTATAATTTGTTAAATTATAATGAATATAGTATATTAATTATAATCAAAGTAAATGTTTAACTTGAAGTTTAATTTGTGTAATTATAATTTAATATGTGATTATAATTTGGAATAATTATAATTAAAGTGAATGTGTAATTTAAATTATAATTTATTTAATTATAATTTAATGAGTGCATAAATTGAAATTGATTATTTATAATCTAAGTAATTATTTAATTTAAATTATAATTGGTTTAATTATAATTTAATGCATGATGTGATTAATTTTGTTATGAATAACTATTAACTTATTAGTTAAAGAGGAATGAGTTAACCTAAAGCGGTTAACTAACGATGAGGATTAGCTATGTGATAATTAACTGATAATGTTAATTATATATATATATATATATATATATATATATATATATATATATATATATGGTTTGACAGTAAGTGTCAAATGAGTAAATAAAAGAGAATTACGAAGTGTAAATTAGAATTTACTTAGACGTTTGATAAGCATTGCTAGGTGACTAATAATTGATGTGTATGGTAATACGTGTGTAGGATTTACACGAAGTTCAGATATCTTTAAACAGTTAAGTCGTAGTTGTTAAACTACGAATCAGGCAAGTCTTTCAGTTCTTATTTGATATATGAATTCAATAACTGTTAGTTGAATTATATTATGTTGTGATGATGTGAACTTATATATGAACTATATATGAGATATGTATGAGATTGAAAGTTGATCTTTGATGATATGCTTGTTATGTGAGAAGTAACATGCTTAGTAAATATAAATTGATAATAAATGCATGAACTGAGTATGATGTTATATGCTATGTGATGTATGAAAACTGTTAGAATTGCTTAGCTGTCGAGCTCACTCTTGCAAATAACGATTTTTGCAGGTTAAGGACTCACGATTAAAGTATTATGCCACTTGATTGATAGAGTTCCGTAGTTTCGTAAGAAGATCGACGTAGTTATCTAATGATACGATCTTGAAAAATGTTGAAGTTTTATATGATTTACTTGATAGTTGCTTATGATGTATAACACTTGTCGAGTTGTAAAGTTGTACTATGTGATACATAGAAGACTTCGTATTAAGATGCAAAAGTCTATACGGTAACTCAAATAGAATGAATCATATCATATAGTTGATTCAGGGATTTGTAATTGATTCAAAGTTATGAAATCAATAAAAAGATTTTATTCAAAGGAGATTGAAAAAGTTTAAATTATTCCGTATTTTTATAATATCAAATATGATGTAAGACAGGAATGGTAAATGACCAAGATCGGAACTCATTAAAGTTCAGGGTCATTATACAGATCCTGGAAATGGAAAGAATTTATATTCTAAATTGTAATAAAGCAAAGTTACATTCATTAAGTTATGAATAAAAGATGTAATAGTTTGACGATAGTAGTATCGTGACTGCACCGGATCCGAGGTAATAAAGGGACCCGAATTTGGGGCGTCACAGGTTGGTATCAGAGCTGTAGGTTATAAACCTTAGATGAGAGTACTTTAGACTATAACCTGAGAGAGGAAAAGATAAAGATTAAAATATATACATGAAGATTCCAAGAAGAATCTTGAAGTATTTAAAGAATGAAAATCAGGAGTTTCCTAACTCCGGTAATATAATATTAAGACGATGCCTATAATATGAATATGACAAAGATAATGAGAATGAACTCGAATGGAGTTTAGTTGATAATAGGGAAAGAACCCTAAGGTAAGTCGATGATCACGACGTGATCAGATTGAACTATGAAATGATAGATAGTCTGTAACGACTAAGTGGTTATAGCTTGATGCTATAAGAGAATGTACTATGAAATAGTACGAGATGAACACATGAGGAGTTGAATGTGATGAAACATAAAAAGTACGTAATGAGCAAAGAGAAAGTTAAGATTAAGATAGAGTTAAGTGTTGGATTTCCATTGAGGACTCATGTGATGGTTTAGTTATACAAACCTTTGTGTGGGTGGAGGTTTTGTGCTTACGCTGAGTACATCACATTGATAATCATTGTAATGTGGGTGTCGTGCTATCATTATACATATGGCAAAAAGGTGATTCTTTTCTCATGTTTATTCTGATAGATAGAGGTTTCTAAGATTAAATTAGATAATACTAAGATTAGGTGCGAGTTCTTAAGACTCGTGCTTATGACAAGTTTGTGACTCATAATCATATGTATTTTTGAGCCCCTAAGCATATGGACAATCCCTGATTGGTTCTTAGACTACGTATTGCTAGGACAAGTTCCTAAGATCGTATTATTGTGGTAAGTTCCTGAACTTCAATGGTGTGGTAAGTTCGATGAACTATACTGGGAATAGATATATTATATATCTAGTATTAAGAGTTTTGATATAGTAAGCATTGATAATAGTAATAAATTTAAGTGATGGAGAAATTTGGATTTTTCTATATCTTCTAGCTACGCTAGATTTTCAAAATTTATTGACTTCGTGCTAGTGTTTGCACTTCAGTTTTCTTAAGAAAAACATTGGGACAGATGACTGAACCAATGAGTTTTAAAAAACGATACCGTTATTCATATGTCTATGCTAATTGTTTCTACTAAGATAAAAATGATTTGAAAATCTTTCAAAATGTATTTTTGACCATATGTATCATTTGATATGGTGTAGAATGGTAAGCGATGGAGTCATCAATGCAATCAAACCTAGTGTCCGGAGTGATCGTAAGATCATCTGTCCATGATGGTATGATGTAGGATGATAAAGTCATAAAATGACAGAATTTTCAACGTACGACTGAGGTGGTATGGAATCATGACGTCATAAAAGAATTTTTGGTTTTCGTTTGAACTATTAAAAAGATCAATTAAGTGGATTGGATTCGATCGATGTCCGGATTATTGATAAGAGTCTAAGCTATTTGATTCGGCTAGACGATTGTTAAAGAATAATTATGGAATTCTAGCATTCTTGTGTATTTATGCCAACCTAGATTGCTCTGGTGCGGATTTAAATGTTGAAAAAGCTGAGGTGAACAACCCTATAAAGGGGACATGTTTTCGGGGACAATGGTTCCGAACGTAACTCATATAGTTGTTACAACACACTACGTTGTGGCCAAACGTAGTGGTAAAATAGGCCGGCCACCTAGTGTAACGATTGCGATTTTATATAATAATTTTAAATATTTATTGAGATAAATAAATATTTTATGCGATTTATTTATGGAGTTAAATAAATAAATTATATGATTTATGGAGTGATTTAATTAAGTGTTATATATTAATTGAATGAATGTTTAATATTTATTTAATTAATGTATATTAATTTTATATTATAGTTCTAATTTAATTGAGATAATTGAATTAGATGAATTATGTGTTAAGTGTTACATGAATTATAATTAGCGAGTAGTTATAATTATGTGACACATAATTTTATGTGATTAGTTGATGTTAGATTTTAATTGATTAAATTAGTGGATTAATATTTAATTAATTAAAATGTGACATTAAAGTATGTGTTAAAATGATTTGTTAAAATAAAGAAAAAGAATTTTAAATGATTTTACCAAACATGGCCTTAGTTAATAATAATCTGTTTTTAAAAATAATTCCGTTTTGGCCAAACAAGCCATGTGGCTATTCAAATTCAAAAATTTTGTAACCTATGTATTAATTAGTAATTAGTATATGTAATTATATTAGGAGTTATATATTCTATAATTATATGTGTATACACTAAGTTACGTTAGTTTAGAGTTAGTCAATTAGAGAAACTAAGAAAAGAAAGAGAGAAAGAGCAGAGAAAATAACAGAGAAGAAGATAGAGAGAAGAGGAAGAGAAAGAAAAGATAAAGCTTGAGAAGCTTGAAGGGAATCACTATCATCTTCTTCTTCAATCATCTAAGCAAAAAGGGTATTATTTCAATTCCTTTATATTTCTATATGTTTTCTTTATAATATTCATGAATATGAGTTCTCTGTGTATATGATTTAGCATGAAAGTTATACAAATATGATGTACATATATAAATTGCGTTTATAATGGTTATTATATGAGTTGTATGTCATAATTAAGGATTTTCAGAAATGAAATTTTGTCAGAACATGTTTTAATGGAGAAATTGATGTTCTTATGATTTTATATGTTATTGGCCAATTTTAGAGTAAAAGTTATGATTTGAGTATGTATTAATATGCTTGTTTAGAATTGTTTTTGATGTTGTCTTCAACCATAAAATAAATGCATGTGTTATAAGTTGAAATTGATTGAGAATTGGATTTATAGTGACTTATGTTGTTAAAATATGAGTTTTCATGAAAATGGCCAAATTGGATTTTGTAAAACTTGTGATTATCATTATTTAAATGGTTGTTATGTTGTAGAAACATGTTATATAGATGTATTATTGCATATGTATGCTTTACGTTGTCGGTGTTGCTGTGTGTTGCCGATTATTGGCATGTGGGGGATGAACAGTGAAGCAGGGTGCCGTGGCTGTCTGCCTCTGCCCGCTTTCCGGCGTAGCTGCGTCGGGAACAAAGGTAGAGGTGGCGCAGCTGCGCCTGCTGAGTTTCCCAGGTTTGACACCTGCGCAGCTGCGCCGGTGTCCAGGCAAAGGGTGGCACAGCTGCGCCGTTGTCTGAGCAGAGGCAATGAAGGTTAGCTAATTGTGCAGTGTTGTTTTTGAATTTAGTTTAATTATGCTATGACAGTGAGCATGTATCTAGTTGCTATAACATATCGTTAATAAAAAATTTGACATATTGTATATAGTATTTAAAAGGTGAATTTTAATTGTTTAATTGGAATTTAGTTAATATGAATTACTTAATTATAATTTGAATAATTATAATTAAGAGTAAATATTTAAATTAAATTATAATTTTTGTTAAATTATAATGAATATTAGTTGATTTATTTTAATCAATTATATGTTAATTTAAATTATAATTTATGTAATTATAATTTAATAAATGCATGTTTAATTGTGGATTATAAATTGATAATTCATGATTAATTATAAATTGTGTAATTATAATGCATGATATAGTTTAATTGATTATAAATTATAAATTGTTTATAATTTAAAAGGTAATTATAATTTAAGTAATTATAAATTGATTAAGTGTTTGAATTGTAATTGTTTAATTACAATTTAGTTAAATACATAATTAATTTAATTATGTGAATATGTAAGTGATGTAAGTAATTATATGATGGTTGATTATTATTATTTATTATTTAGAGTGAGTTAACCATGAGGGTTAACCACTTATGTGAATTAGTTACGTGTTAACTAATTTAGGTTGTTGTGATTGAGTATGTATATATGTAGGAAGTATTAAAGTACATGGTTGAGTTAAGTAGCTTGCGAATAAGACAAGTCTTCTAAATCCTAAACTCGCTATTTCTACGCAAGTTTCTTTGAGTTTATATATTCATTGTTGAAAATGTCCTTTTCATTTCTGTACTGGACAATTATTTACTTAACCGAAGAGATCTTGACTTATTGTTCAAGTAAGATCCAGTTATTATTTTAAATGCTTTAAGTTGATTCTAAAGCATATGTTAATTCATAATTCTTTTATTTATGAATTATTGCAAGTCGATTCAACTAATCCTTAGTTGATGAACGTGAATTCTAAATTACCCTTGTAAGCTTATCCAAACCAAACTTTCTTTGGTGCGGACTTGAATTCAAATTTCTGAGTTGAACAACCTTAATTATTAGGGGAGGTTATTACGCATAGCGTTAAGATGTTTGTGCACAATACATGGTACGAAGGGCTGATCCCCCTAAGTATGAGTTAAGGTCCATAGTCTTATTGACTATTAAAGGTTTAAATAAAAATATTTATAACCTCGGACAAGAAGAGTTCAAAGGTCTTATGACCCTCAGATAAATTCTATATCCGAATGTTAATGTTGATAGAGAATTATTATTCAATTCTTTATTGTTGAAGTAAGCTAAGTTATTCAGAATTTTTTTAAAATATCCTTTCATGTATTTATTATTGTTAAACTCCAGTGAGCTGTTGTTTGCTCACTCTTGCATTAAATAACAATTGCAGTTAAGGTTGATAACGTTGATGCCCCGTCTACGAGTAAGGGCAAAGGAAAGCAAAGCAAGTGAAGACTTGTTTAATTATTTTGAAATGATTGTAATAAGACTTTTATGTCATGTTTTTATTCCGCACTTTATTGTTATGTCAAGGTTAGAGTAACCCTGGGATTGAGTTTTGAGAAGGTTGTAACCCTTATTTTAAGGGAGATTTTATATAAAGTATGTAATTTATTTTGAGATATTTTGGGTAGATGTTTGTTATAATTGGAAAGTGAACACCAAATCTTGTGGAAACGAAGTACCCGGATTTGGGGATGTCACAGGTTGGTATCAGAGCTGTAGGTTATGAAACCTTAGGTGGGGAAAAACCTTAGGTAGTAGACTTATGGTAAGATCAAAAAGATAGTGATGCTAGGTAAAGATAATAAACTACCTTATGTGCCTATGTGTTTACGTTTTAGTATTCGAAGAGTGTCGATTCGATGTCACGTAATAATGAACTTTAAAATTCTTTTGTCAGGATGTCGAACGTTGGAGAACCTAGTCAGGCTAGAGAGGATGTACCTCAGGTGCCTAGAGAGGAGGAGCCCCGTGACATACATGTTGTCTGGGAGCAGCTGGTTGGGAGAGAGCCATCTCCAGTGATCACCGTAGCTGGTCGGGAGCGTGAGCTGACACCTATTCCAGAAGAAGAGGACGAGGACGAGTCTGAAAAGGAGGAAGAGGATCCTGAAGAGGAATTCCCACCTCACTTTACTAGTGCTGAGATGTACGAGGCAGTCTACGATAGCAACGTGGAGCTTCATGGTCGAGTCGGAGAGCTTGAAGAAACCATTCAGCAGCGAGACGAGACTATCAAGGAAATGGCAAGTGACCTAGGAGATGCAAAGTGAAACCTGATACATATGGAGGTTGATAGAGATGCTGCTCGATTTGAACTGGCAAAGCTGAAGCAAGACATCCAGGAGGAGTCGAGGATGCGAGCCAGAGCTGAAGAGTCAAGTTTGAGGGCTAATCAACGAGCCGATCGAGCTGAAGGTGAAGCTGAAGCCAAGAGGGCCAAGCTGAGGGAAACAGAATATGCTTTTTATACAGCGATAGAGAGAGCTCAGGACCGTGTTTTCTACTACCCAGCTCAGTTCCAAGGTTTGCCGTGGTATGTGGTGGATCGAAGAACAACTTTTCGGGTAATGGAAGAGGAACACAGAGAGGCTGTGCGACGTATTAATATGCCAAGGCAGTAGTGGCAGTAGCAGTAACAATAGTAGTAGCAGTAGCAGTAGTACAGCTTTTGTTATGTGTTGCTTTTTGGTAGTAAATAAAGTAAATTCCATAATTTGAGATAAGAATGGGATAAGTTAATAATGTAATCCTGCAACTTTTCTAGTTCAGGAAGGATGATGTAAATGGCAGAAATGCTATCTGATTGATGTTTTTAAACTATGACTAATGAATAAAAGAAGTTTATTGACGTGCTATGTGTTCTATGTGAACTGAATTGTTTAAAACGTTTAAGTATGAACTTGAATACTTAATAGTTGAATAAAGGGTCTAATAATAATATTTTCTTAACAGAAAATGCCTCCTAGAAGAAGAATAATACGTCAAAACCCCGAGGGTTCGATGAACAACAACAATAACGATGGGACGAATCCTAACTCGGTTCAGCAGTTGGTGAATCTATTGACCGGAGCTCTTGCGAATCAGCCGCAAGTGCAGGGTACTACGTTCAAGGAATTCAAGGCAGTAGGACCGCCTGAGTTCACAGGATCGACTAACCTATTGAGGCTCAGACATGGGTTATGTAAATGGAGAAGGTGTTTGACATGGCTAGGGTAGGGGAAGACTAGAAGACAGCATTCGCGGCTTTCATGTTGAAGTCGGATGCTAGTTTTTGGTGGCAGGCTAATAAGACCTGGGAGGGAGAAGGAGTCATCACATGGGAACGTTTCAAGGAAATGTTTTACGAGATGTACTTTCCAGTGAGTTCCCAGGACCAGATGGAGGTCCAATTCCTAGAACTTAAGCAAGGAGGGATGACGGTGTCTGAGTATGCCGCTAAGTTTAACGAGTTGGCCAGGTTTGCTACTTACCAGGTTAGCACTGACGCTAAAAAAGTGAAAAGATTTGAGCAGGGACTGAAGCCTGGCTCTACAGCAAGGTTTCTATGTTCCAGCTGAATACCTTTACGGCTGTGCTAGAGAAGGCCATACTTGCTGAGGGAGGAAGCGAAGCGGTGATGAGGTTTAACCAAGAGAAAAAGAAGAAGAATGAGGTAGAAACCAAGGCTGGGGGTAGCAGCGCTGTGAACCAGAAGAGGAAATGGAATGACAACACCTCTGCGGGGAGTCAGCAAGGAAGCCAACAGAAGAGGAAGTTCGAAGCATGTGCTACATGCGGTAAGAATCACACTGGCGTGTGCATGAAGGGGAAGCGGGTGTGCTTCAACTGTGGTCAGGATGGCCACATTGCGCCTAATTGCCCAAACCCGAAGAAGGGAGCTTGCTTTACATGTGGATCCAAGGATCACATGGCTCATAACTGCCCGAAAAAGCTGACGGCAGGGTCAACAGAGAACGGAGGGAATGGAAGCGGCAGTTCCGTTACTATCGTTGCACTATTGCAATCTGTTCGACCCACTGCACGGACATTCAATATGACGGTGCAGGATGCTGTGCAATCAAAAGACGTGGTGTCAGGTATTATTCCGGTCAATAGTATAAATGCATATGTATTATTTGATTCGGGTGCTACTTGTTCATTCATATCTGATGATTTTGCTAAGACCCTAGACTTACCTGTAGAAAAGTTAGTTTACCCCTTGAATATAGAGATTGTGAATAGGGAAGTTATTCCTGTTAGGTGCATTTATAGGAACTGTAGACTGGACATTAAGGGTCAGGAGCTGAGAGTAGATTTGATTTCGATAAAACTTGGGGAATTCGACGTCATACTGGGTAAGGATTGGTTGTTCAACCATGGGGCGATAATCGACTGTCAGAAGAAGTCGATAAACCTTACGACTCCATCGAAGTTAGTGTTCTATGGTAGCAAATCGCCTAGACAAGCGAGTTGTTTGATGGTTATGCAAGCCAAGAAACTTCTGACGCAAGGCTGTGTGGGATATCTAGCCTACATAGTAGATACGCGGAAGGAAAGCCCGAAGGTGGAGGAGATATCGGTGGTTAAGGAGTTTGTGGACGTTTTTTCGAGCGAATTGCCAGGACTTCCGCCATATAGGGAAATAGAGTTCGTGATCGATCTAGCGTCGGAAACTGCTCCAATTTCGAAGGCTCCGTATCGAATGGCTCCAGTTGAGATGAAGGAACTGATGGTTCAACTACAAGAATTACTGCACAAGAAGTATATTCAACCAAGCGTTTCGCCGTGGGGGGCGCCTGTTTTATTCGTGAAGAAGAAGGATGGATCGATGCATCTTTGCATTGATTATAGGGAGTTGAATAAAGTTACGATCAAGAATAGTTATCCTTTACCTAGGATCGATGACTTATTTGATTAACTGAAGGGTGCGAAGTACTTCTCAAAAATTGACTTGAGAAGCGGGTATCATCAATTGAAGGTGAGGAAGGAAGATATACCTAAAACGGCTTTTAGAACTCGATATGGTCATTATGAGTTCTTGGTGATGTCATTTGGTCTCACGAATGCCCCAGCTGCATTTATGGACTTAATGAATAGGGTGTTCAAGCCATTTCTGGACAAGTTCGTGGTAGTGTTCATAGATGACATCCTGGTTTATTCCAAGACCGAGGAGGAACATGCTGAACACTTATGACTAACCTTAGAAGCCCTGAGACGAGAGAAGCTTTATGCTAAATTCTCGAAGTGCAAATTTTGGTTGGAACGTGTGCAATTTATTGGCCACGTGATCGACAAGGATGGTATTTCGGTGGATCCGTCGAAGGTTGAAGCTATTATAAATTGGGATCAGCCGAAGACGCCGTCTGAAGTGAGGAGTTTCTTGGGATTGGCAGGTTATTACAGTAGATTTATCCAAGACTTTTCTAGAATAGCAACTCCGTTGACGAATTTGACTCGTAAAATAATTAAATTTGTTTGGACAGAGAAATGTGAGGAAAGTTTTCAAGAGCTGAAAAAGAGGTTGAGTACTGCGCCTGTATTGTCTTTACTGGATAGTTCAGGGAATTTCGTGGTGTATAACGATGCCTCACATAAATGATTAGGCTGTGTGTTGATGCAGAACGACAAAGTCATTGCCTATGCGTCACGTCAGCTAAAGGATTATGAGAAGGGGTATCCGACCCATGATCTAGAATTGGCGGCAGTAGTGTTTGCCCTAAAGATTTGGAGGCACTCTTATATGGAGAAAAGTGTGAAATATACACAGATCACAAGAGTCTGAAATATATATTTACCCAGAAGGATTTGAATATACGCCAAAGAAGATGGTTGGAACTAATTAAAGACTACGATTGCGAGATACTTTACCATCCGGGTAAAGCTAACGTTGTCGCCGACGCTTTGAGTAGGAAAGGTCAGGAGAAGCTGAACGTGTTAACTGATTAGAATCGATTAATAGAACAAATGGCTAGATTGGGATTGGAAGTGAAGTTTCCGAAGGAATCGGATGAAATGTTGTTTCAAGTAACCACTGGTTTTACTCTAGTAGATAAAGTGAAAGAAGCACAACTTCACGATGAAGAATGTAAGAAGATTCGGAGGAGGATAACCGATGGCGAAGAGTTCAAGTTCAAGATCGATAATGAAGGTCTATTACGGTTTGAAGGTAGAATCTGGGTACCGCCAGTACCTGAGGTCAAAGAGGAGATTCTGAGCGAAGCTCATAATTCTAGATATTCTATTCACCCCGGTAGTACAAAGATGTACCAGGATCTCAGGCATCATTTTTGGTGGCCGAATATGAAGAGGGATGTTGCCGAATGCGTTGTAAAATGCTTAACGTGTCAAAAAGTCAAAGCAGAACACCAGAGACCGGGTGGTTTGCTACAACCGTTAGAAATTCCAGAGTGGAAGTGGGAGCACATCTTGATGGACTTCGTGGTGGGTCTTCTAACGACTTAGAAGGGATTTGATGCGATATGGGTTATAGTGGATAGACTGACGAAGTCAGCCCACTTTCTGCCGATCAGGGTTAAGTACAACCTGGATAAGCTAGCGAAGCTATACGTGAAGGAAATTATTTCTCGACATGGTGTTCCGATATCGATTGTGTCCGACAGAGATCCGCGTTTTACGTCTAATTTCTGGAAGCGTTTGCAAGAATGTATGGGAACGCAATTGCGAATGAGTACAGCATACCATCCTGAGACTGATGGACAGAGCGAGAGAACGATTCAGACGCTTGAGGATATGCTGAGAGCTTGTGTGATGGACTTCAAAGGAAGCTGGGAGGATCATCTACTGTTGGTGGAGTTCGCCTACAACAATAGTCATTATGCGAGTATTGGCATGCCGCCTTACGAAGCGTTATACGACAGAAAATGCAGAACTCCTTTGTGCTGGGATGAAGTCGGTGAACGTCAATTGTTGGGACCAGAATTGGTACAACAAACTGCCAAAATTGTGAAGCTGATCAGAACGAGGTTAGTTGCTGCTCAAGACAGACAAAAGAAGTATGTCGATCTTCATTGACAAAATCGAGAATTCTTACCAGGAAGTTTTGTGTTCCTGAAAGTATCTCCCTGGAAGGGGAAGATTCAATTTGGTAAGAAGGGAAAGCTGAGTCCCAGATTTATTGGACCATTTGAGGTACTACGAAAGGTGGGCGAGGTAGCTTACGAGATTGCATTACCTCCGGAGCTCGAGAATATACATAACGTCTTTTATATTTCTGTGTTAAGACCTTATAAGCATGATTAGAAACATGTAATAGAATATGAACCTTTACAATTAGATAAAGACTTAACATATGAAGAAGTGCCTGTTCAAATAGTTGATAGAAAAGAACAAGTACTTAGGAATAAAGTGATACCTTCTGTTAAGGTAATCTGGAGGAACCACAGTGCTGAAGAAGCTACATGGGAGCTCGAGGATGTTATGATGAAATCTTACCCGCAGTTATTTGCTTAACTTTTGTGTGTAACCCCTTATGTACTAATTCTGGGGACAGAATCCTTTTAAGGAGGGAAAAATGTAATAGACGAGAATTTTTTTATATGTGATTCTGGGGACAGAATCCTTTTAAGGAGGGAAGATTGTAACGATTGTGATTTTAGATAATAATTTTAAATATTTATTGAGATAAATAAATATTTTATGTGATTTATTTATGGAGTTAAATAAATAAATTATATGATTTATAGAGTGATTTAATTAAGTGTTATATATTAATTAAATGAATGTTTAATATTTATTTAATTAATGTATATTAATTTTATATTATAGTTCTAATTTAATTGAGATAATTGAATTAGATGAATTATGTGTTAAGTGTTACATGAATTATAATTAGCGAGTAATTATAATTATGTGACAAATAATTTTATGTGATTAGTTGATGTTAGATTTTAATTGATTAAATTAGTGGATTAATATTTAATTAATTAAAATATGATATTAAAGTATGTGTTAAAATGATTTGTTAAAATAAAGAAAAAGAATTTTAAATGATTTTACCAAACATGGCCTTAGTTAATAATAATCTGTTTTTAAAAATAATTCTGTTTTGGCCAAACAAGCCTTGTGGCTATTCAACTTCAAAAATTTTGTAACCTATGTATTAATTAGTAATTAGTATATGTAATTATATTAGGAGTTATATATTCTATAATTATATGTGTATACATTAAGTTACGTTAGTTTAGAGTTAGTCAATTAGAGAAACTAAGAAAAGAAAGAGAGAAAGAGCAGAGAAAATAACAGAGAAGAAGATAGAGAGAAGAGGAAGAGAAAGAAAAGATAAAGCTTGAGAAGCTTGAAGGGAATCACTATCATCTTCTTCTTCAATCATCTAATCAAAAAGGGTATTATTTCAATTCCTTTATATTTCTATATGTTTTCTTTATAATATTCATGAATATGAATTCTCTGTGTATATGATTTAGCATGAAAGTTATACAAATATGATGTACATATATAAATTGCGTTTATAATGGTTATTATATGAATTGTATGTCATGATTAAGAATTTTAATAAATGAAATTTTGTCAGAACATGTTTTAATGGAGAAATTGATGTTCTTATGATTTTATGTTATTGGCCAATTTTAGAATAAAAGTTATGATTTGAGTATGTATTAATATGCTTGTTTAGAATTATTTTTGATGTTGTCTTCAACCATAAAATAAATGCATGTGTTTTAAGTTGAAATTGATTGAGAATTGGATTTATAGTGACTTATTTTGTTAAAATATGAGTTTTCATGAAAATGGCCAAATTGGATTTTGTAAAACTTGTGATTATCATTATTTAAATGATTGTTATGTTGTAGAAACATGTTATATAGATGTATTATTGCATATGTATGCTTTACGTTGTCGGTGTTGCTGTGTGTTGCCGATTGTTGGCATGTGGGGGATGAACAGTGAGGCAGGGTGCCGTGGCTGTCTGCCTCTACCCGCGTTCCGGCGTAGCTGCGTCGGGAACAAAGGTAGAGGTGGCGCAGCTGCGCCTGCTGAGTTTCCCAGGTTTGACACCTGCGCAGCTGCGCCGGTGTCCAGGCAAAGGGTGGCACAGCTGCGCCGTTGTCTGAGCAGAGGCAATGAAGGTTAGCTAATTGTGCAGTGTTGTTTTTGAATCTAGTTTAATTATGCTATGACAGTGAGCATGTATCTAGTTGCTATAACATTTCGTTAATAAAAAATTTGACATATTGTATATAGTATTTAAAAGGTGAATTTTAATTGTTTAATTGAAATTTAGTTAATATGAATTACTTAATTATAATTTGAATAATTATAATTAAGAGTAAATGTTTAAATTAAATTATAATTTTTGTTAAATTATAATGAATATTAGTTAATTTATTTTAATCAATTATATGTTAATTTAAATTATAATTTATGTAATTATAATTTAATAAATGCATGTTTAATTATGGATTATAAATTGATAATTCATGATTAATTATAAATTATGTAATTATAATGCATGATATAGTTTAATTGATTATAAATTATAAATTGTTTATAATTTCAAAGGTAATTATAATTTAAGTAATTATAAATTGATTAAGTGTTTGAATTGTAATTGTTTAATTATAATTTAGTTAAATACATAATTAATTTAATTATGTGAATATGTAAGTGATGTAAGTAATTATATGATGGTTGATTATTATTATTTATTATTTAGAGTGAGTTAACCATGAGGGTTAACCACTTATGTGAATTAGTTACGTGTTAACTAATTTAGGTTGTTGTGATTGAGTATGTATATATATAGGAAGTATTAAAGTACATGGTTGAGTTAAGTAGCTTGCGCGTAAGACAAGTCTTCTAAATCCTAAACTCGCTATTTCTACGCAAGTTTCTTTGAGTTTATATATTCATTGTTGAAAATGTCCTTTTCATTTCTGTACTGGACAATTATTTACTTAACCGAAGAGATCTTGACTTATTGTTCAAGTAAGATCCAGTTATTATTTTAAATGCTTTAAGTCGATTCTAAAGCATATGTTAATTCATAATTCTTTTATTTATGAATTCTTGCAAGTCTATTCAACTAATCCTTAGTTGATGAACGTGAATTATAAATTACCCTTGTAAGCTTATCCAAACCAAACTTTCTTTGGTGCGGACTTGAATTCAAATTTCTGAGTTGAACAACCTTAATTATTAGGGGAGGTTATTACGCATAGCGTTAAGATGTTTGTGCACAATACATGGTACGAAGGGCTGATCCCCCTAAGTACGAGTTAAGGTCCATAGTCTTATTGACTGTTAAAGGTTTAAATAGAAATATTTATAACCTCGGACAAGAAGAGTTCAAAGGTCTTATGACCCTCAGATAAATTCTATATCCGAATGTTAATGTTGATAGAGAATTATTATTCAATTCTTTATTGTTGAAGTAAGCTAAGTTATTCAGAATTTTTTTAAAATATCCTTTCATGTATTTATTATTGTTAAACTCCAGTGAGCTGTTGTTTGCTCACTCTTGCATTAAATTACAATTGCAGTTAAGGTTGATAACGTTGATGTCCCGTCTATGAGTAAGGGCAAGGGAAAGCAAAGCAAGTGAAGACTTGTTTAATTATTTTGAAATAATTGTAATAAGACTTTTATGTCATGTTTTTATTCCGCACTTTATTGTTATGTCAAGGTTAGAGTAACCCTGGGATTGAGTTTTGAGAAGGTTGTAACCCTTGTTTTAAGGTAGATTTTATATAAAGTATGTAATTCATTTTGAGATATTTTGGGTAGATGTTTGTTATAATTAGAAAGTGAACACCAAATCATGTGAAAACGAAGCACCAGGATTTTGGGGTGTCACACCTAATGTACGCGTGAAGGGTGTTTTCAGTCTTTGTAATTGATAAACACTCTAGTTTGCAGTGTGAAGAATTGTGTTGAAGCATTAGTAAACCTGGATAAAAGTTCACGGTCTTATGACCCCTCAGCATAATTTAGAATCTGAGTTATTCATACTACTTCCCGATTATTGAAAGATCGTGGAAGGTTCTTATTCTTCTGAAGGATGAATGTAGGAAGTAGATATTCCTTAGAAAGGAGAAAGTGATAGAATGCGATTGCGAAAGTTATAATCATAAAACTTCCGAAAAGAGAATGGATAAAATTATTCAAGAGATTATGTAATATTCGGAATAGCACCGAGTAGAGGAGGTTTCGGTGATTCCGAGGACGGAATCCTTATAAGGGGGGGGGGGGGGGAGGATGTAAGAACCCGAATTTTCAGAAATTATTAAATTAGAATTTAATAAATAAAATTCTTAAAGCATGAGATGGGTTCGAATAATAATATATATACGTGATACGAGGTATGTAGTATTGTGTTACATAAGGTAATATGAGCTATGTAATAAGTGATTTTGTGTTTAATAAATATATATCATTATTATATATTTGTTATAAATTGTAGAGATGAATTAGTAAGAAGATAGATAAGATTTATCTATCGACATTAAATAATTTATAGAATTATTTTATCACAGTAAGTTGGTGACATTAAATATCTTTGATGAATAATCACCATTTTCTTGAATATATATACTAGTAACTAGTATGATTGTAATATAGGTTATTATTAGTGCTTAAGCTATCCATGGATGGATTGAGATAGTAAAGCATGAATTAGTTAAGGGAATTAACTAATAAGTATAAATATTGGTTAATTTAAATTGAAAGTTATATTATGGAATAATATAATTTAAATATTAAAGCCTTAATATATGTAAGGAGTTTAAGAATCACTTATAGTGAGTTAATACATGTGTGGAGTATGTGAGTATAGTAAGTGCCTTTATATATATTACTTCGCACTGTATTATGTGAATGTGCGAACGACGTTAATAATATATATATATATATATATATATATATATATATATATATATATATACACGTTGTTAAACCAATGTATCTTTAAATAAATATTGATTAGAGAATTAATTAATATTGAGATATGGTTAAATGTGTAGATTAAAGAAATTGTTTTGGAGACAATTTATAGAAAGGAAAAAAGAAATGAATATTATATATTTCTAATAAAGGATATTAAAATAATTTTTAATATTGAATTATTTTAATAAAAGGAGAAGGTTATACCTTGTATGACTTTGTATGAGGTAATATGAATGAGGATAAATATATTAAAATATATTTGCTATATGTAATATATTAATAGGAAATAAACTTATGGCCTATTTTCTATATAAAAGGTGTACATGTGTCGTACATGTAATTATTTTAATGAGATATAGATATTATATTAAGGACAATATCTTGTGATAATGAGTGAATTATTTTATTATAATTAACGCCTTTAGCTTCCAAAATTATAATAAAAAACGTTTTGTCATGGTGGAATACATAATTTTTATAATAGTAATGTATCTCCAAAAGGGTTAAAGTTATAAAAGAAAACTAAATTATTTTAATAACTTGAGTTACTATTTTACTGTAGATTTTATTATTTAAATAATTAATAGAGTAAATATTAATTATTCTAAGCATAAAGGTTATACATATTATAAGTGTATAATTATTTAAGGTAGCATTAGAATGTAGGGTTTTTGGCACATAAACGCAGCGGAAATTAAAAATTTTCCAAAACTCTAAAACAGGATCCATGCGAAAAACATATTAATTCAGAGGTTAAGATTTGTTTTACCGATTATTCAAGCCTGAACGGAGACGATGGAGATTCTGGAACTGCTTCGAATCCTCAACGCAATCCAACGGAACTGGGCCTCTACGGTATCCACACGAACGTCCCGCGAATCGTCACACGATCTACAACAAGGAAAGCTGCGGTACTAGCCGCCAAGGATCTGGACTTTCAAAATTTTTCTCTCTAGTCTCTCTCTAAGAGCGGCTAGGGTTTTGATATCGATAATTCCCTAAACGGCTGATATATCATATATATAGCAGTTAAAGGAATTAACCAAAACCTAATCCAATTAGAAAAATAAAATCTGAATTTATATATATATATATATTATATCTTAATTAAGTCTTACTTAATTAATATATATATATATATATATATATATATGTATATATATATATATACAAATTATCCTATTAATTTAAATTTGTAATTTAAATACTATCAATCATATTGATATATTTAAATCCATACAATTTAAATTAATTCCCTTTTAATTACGTTCTAAGTGTGTGACCCTATAGGTTATTATTATGTTGGAAATAATTTTAAAATCATATTATAAAATTATAAAAACAGTGAGCGGCATCTAGTAATGTATCACTGCTACCCAAATAATAATAAGATCGGTGATTTGATACAACCTTTTCGTGACCAATGTTTCAATGTAATTTAATCCTTTTAACCTTGACATCCTGGATTAAACTCGAGGCATGGAATGTGTCATTCTCTTCATAATTTAATCTGAGTTTTCTTGATCGATGAGTAGACTATATGAAACAAATCACTATTTGAGCATGGCCATGCATTTCATAGTCCTACTCAATCAAGAGGCCTATGGATATCACCCCTAATATATAGGAGGGTTAAATTCCATCTAGATCACTCATATTCCTCACACGATTCATGATGTACCCAATAATCACCTTTATCGTCCACCCTATTAAAGGTGGCCTTTGATGATATCAAAGTACATAAATTCTCGTGTAGTAATATAGTGATTTCAAGTCGGAGGATCATTACATCATTGTCACTATGAGAATTGCTTATGACACTTTGCATAATGCTCCACATAGAATTCTCATGGTGGGTCTGTCCAGTACATTGTTCTCTAACATGTACCTATGCATTGACTCAATATATCATATATTTATGACCAATGAGATTTGGCCATCAGTCAATCCACATACTAGTCTTAATGTATCATTGTTGTCCCATTAACAATGACACTCGACTAGGGACATTTAAGAGTAATGATACTAATTGTAATTATATGATCTCATGTTCAAGTCACATACTTGAAGCCATATAATTTGTATCACTATTCTAAGGACTTTTATTATGTTAACATTTATATAACGCAGTAAATAAAGCCATAATAAAATAATTTATTTATTCAATCAAATATAATATCAAAAATGTTTAAGCAATTACATCAAAGAATTAGCCTCTAGGGCATAAACTCTAACATAGAATGCATGTTTCACACAAACCTTATATTAAAGAAATATTAAAGTGTGGTGAAAGTGATAATAAGCTTAATAGTGTAAGCTTGTGAGATATGCCTAGTGTGGCAAAGTGGTGGAATAAGTATTCATTAAATAATTTAATGAATGAATAATTAAAGGAATTAATTAGTATTGTTATATAAAGTAATTGCTATGTGCAATGATATGTAATTCTATGTTATATAGTAGCTATATCTATATGACATGAAATGAAGTGTGACACTTCAAGAGAACTATATTATCTAAGAACTATATATAGTAAGATTAAAAGAATGATATAAGTTACATAAATAATGTTTATGTGACAAGATGTGATGAATGGATACATTAAGGTGTATGTATGAAATAATAAATTACACTAAATAAATAATTATTATTTCAATAATTAAATATAATTGAAATAATAGAGTTGCAATAATATGGTGTGACAATAATCAATCTTACTATATTCGGTATTGTCAAATGTACATGGATTATATGATTGGGTGTATGTGTGACCCTATCATATCATATGATAATAACATTAAGTTATTAGATATAAGCTTGCAAGTTAGCCCATGTGAGTGCAATGATGGTTAACCAAATGGCTAGGGTACAATGAATAGTAGTAGTTGGTGGGAGTTAGTCACCAACTCTTCTTTGCCTCTTGTGTAATAACCATAGGAGGGTAATTGCTTGGCTATTAGTAGAGACCATGCATTGGTGTGTAGAATGTTAGTTTATTTACTAAATGCAAGTATATATGTTGTGGAAATTAATTATGTAACATGGTGCAATAGACCCCTCCCATGACCCTTAGAATGCTGAAAATTTTGTGTCATGGTGAAGTTTGTAAACTAAGAGCCATGTGGGAGAAATGATGAGTAAGGACAATGAATAGTAGTATTTGGTGGAGTTAGCCACCAACTCCATTCCTTGCCCCTTGGTTATTGCCTATAGGAGGGTAATAGATTGGCCATGATTAGAGACCACTAATTAGTGTTAGTATATGAATGTGCTAGTATATAAGTTATGAGAACATATGATGTAATTGTATTACATTATGAACATATTATAAGATGTGATAATAAGAATAATATTAATTAAGATTATAGTATTGTAAGCTTGAGGACTATTACATACTAAGCTTACATAATTGTGCCTTGTGTGGCATGGGTGGTAAAGTTAAATCAATTAGAGGTTTAACTATAATGGCAAGTTAATAAATAATTGATATTAATTATCATTATAGTATTTGGGTGTAATTGAGATAATAATTTTATGGAAAATTATGGTATGAGAATACCCAACTATTTTATATCTAGTCCAATTAAAATGTTAATTGAATTAAACCAATGTACATGAGGTACATGATATTATGTATTGGTGTATCATTAAATTGTGAGGGTACTTGTTTATATGTGGGTGTATATATATGTTTGTGTATATGTACCCTTAACCTTATTAGTGTAGCAATATTAAGTCAATGGGATTTATTTGTGAGCCAAAAGGGAAGTAGAGGTCATTGGCCTATGTTAGAGGATGATGATGGCTATGGTGATGATGAAGGGGGTGGTTGCAATAGTGTCCCTCCTACCAACTCCATCTTGTCCAATGTCTTTGTCTTCTATCCTTTAGTTTGATTTGTTGGGCAAAACCATGAATTGGTCCATGATTTTTCTATAAATTGGAAGTTTTTCCTTCACATTTCTAGTTGGCTAAGTTCTTGCTAAGTTGCTAGAGAGAGTTTGTTGATAAGCATTAAGAGAGGGAAGTGCTAAATTGAGCGGAAGCTATCTAAGTTGAAAGCAAGCCTAGTATTGCAAGCCTTGAAGAAGTAATGTTACTATGAACATTTCTCATTTCAAAGTTCTATAATTGTAAGAGATTATCATGATATCAGTAGATTTATAATCTGGTTAGCATTGTTATCAAATGAAGTCTAAAGATACAAATCCAATTATAATGCATGCTTGGTTGTAGGAGTTTGTATAGGTGGGATCATGTTAGATCCAAAGTTATAAGGATGGATTTTGGAAAGAGAATATGTTATTTATATGTCTTGGTATGTGATCTAGGTTAAAATGAATCTTAGTAAAGCATGTGAGCATGAAACCTAGAATGATATATTTATGAACATGAGACTTGATAAGAAATGTCATTAAATGTGTAAGCTATGTTGATGATCCAAAAATACTATGTTGACCATCTATGAAATAATGTCATAACCAAAGTGAAGAAAAAAATTTGAACCCCTGGAGGGGGCCCGTCCCGGCGGGCCTTGTAAGCCTTGTACCCCCACCTCGGCGGGGGGTATGTAGAGAAAAATGTTTGAAGCCGCCCCGGCGGGCATGTTAGGCCTTGAACCCCCACCCCGGCGGGGTGTATACAGAAAAAGGAGACCTTTGTTTTGGAAAGCTAAGTTTATGTAATGACATTTTAACATACCTTAAAATGTTAGATAATAGTAATGAGTTATATTCATAAAAGAACATGTAATTATAATTTGGATAATTATAATTATATTAAAGGTTTAATTTAAGTTATAATTTGTTAAATTATAATGAATATAGTTTGATTAATTATAATCAAAGTAAATGTTTAACTTGAAGTATAATTTGTGTAATTATAACTTAATATGTGATTATAATTTGGAATAATTATAATTAAGGTGAATGTGTAATTTAAATTATAATTTATTTAATTATAATTTAATGAGTGCATAAATTGAAATTGATTATTTATAATCTAAGTAATTGTTTAATTTAAATTATAATTAGTTTAATTATAATTTAATGCATGATGTGATTAATTTTGTTATGAATAACTATTAACTTATTAGTTAAAGAGGAATGAGTTAACCTAAAGTGGTTAACTAACGATGAAGATTAGCTATGTGATAATTAACTGATATTGTTAATTATATATATATATATATATATATATATATATATATATATATATATATATATATATATATATATATGGTTTGACAGTAAGTGTCAAATGAGTAAATAGAAGAGAATTACGAAGTGTAAATTAGAATTTACTTAGACGTTTGATAAGCGTTGCTAGGTGACTAATAATTGATGCGTATGGTAATACGTGTGTATGATTTACACGAAGTACAGATATCTTTAAGCAGTTAAGTCGTAGTTGTTAAACTACGAATCATGCAAGTCTTTCAGTTCCTATTTGATATATGAATTCAATAACTGTTAGTTGAATTATATTATGCTGTGTTGATGTGAACTTATATATGAACTATATATGAGATATGTATGAGATTGAAAGTTGATCTTTGATGATATGCTTGTTATGTGAGAAGTAACATGCTTAGTAAATATAAATTGATTATAAATGTATGAATTGAGTATGATGTTATATGCTATTCGAGCGTTCTTGGTCAAACTATTCCAAACCAAATTATTTTGGTGCGGATGCAGATGTTAAGAAGCTGTGGTGAACAACTCAATAAAAGGGGACATGTTATCGGAGACAATAGTTCCGAGTGTAACGCATATAGTCGTTACGATGTACTACGTTTGTGCACGACGTAGTGGTGCGATAGTCTGATCTCCTAGAGCACCGATGTAGGATGTTTACAGTCTATGTGATTGTTAAATATTTTGTTAGAGCGGTTTATAGTGTGAAGTACCGGGGGTCAAGCACTATTAAACCTAGGTCTTATGACCCCCCCAGCATGATTTCAGAATCTTTTAAATTCATGAGTTATTTATATCGCTTCCCAATTATTGAGCAATTGTGGAAGATTCTTATTATTCTAAAGAAGAATGTGGCAAGAAGGATATTCCTTAGAAAGAAGTAGTTGTGGAACGCAACATCCAGTGAATAAGGATTAATTTAAAATCTATTTTGATAGATTGATATAGGAAGATTAATGATTAAAAATTTTGAAAACAAAATACTTAGAAGAAGGGGTGAATGTGATAACCCGAATACTTACGAGATAGTGAATTATAAAGTATATGAATTCGACGAATAAAGCATATGGTAATGATCCTTAGAAAGGAAATGAACGGGTTAAAGAATATATAATATTTGATATAATTGTGTTTAATTGAAGGTTATGTAATAAAACCTAAAACTTATTGAAGGAATGAATGGCGTAGTATATATATAATACTTTTGTTGAGATAATGTGTTGAAGTTATTCAACAATAAAATTTTGAAAGAGATTTCGTGAAAATCGAGTAAGAGAGGTTTTGTTGATTCCGAGGACGGAATCCTTATAAGGAGGGAAGGATGTGACAACCCAGATTTTTCAGAATTAATAAATGAGAATTTAATAAATAAAATTCTTATTTTAAGATGTTCGAGTACGTGTATGTGTATATGTGTTATATATTGTGAAATTTGTGATTTGGTTTGAATAGAATTTTATATATTAATTTTAATATTTATTGAATTAAATAAATTTTTTAATTGATTTATTTATTGAGTTAAATAAATAATTATGTGTTGGTTATGGAGTAATTGAATTAAGTATAATATATTAATTAAATAAATATTTAATAATTTGTTTAATTAATATGTAATAATTTTTTGTTGTAGTTCTAATTTAATTGGGATAATTAAATTAGATGAAGTTATGCGGTAATTGTTACATGAAATTATAATTAGCAAGTAATTATGATTGTTATGTGACAATTTTTATGTGATTAATTGATGTTAACTTTTAATTAATTAAATTAGAATGTTAAGATTTTATTAATTAAAGTGTAACATTAAAAATATGTGTTAAACAATTTATTAAAAGAATTAAAAGAGTTTTTAAAACCGTTTTTCCAAATAAGGCCCTTGCACTGTTTTAAATCCGTTTTGCCAAACGGGGCCTTAACTACTAAAAACTTGTTTTTAAAAATAAGCTATTTTGCCAAACAAGCCTTAGGATTTTTAAAATTCAAATTGTAACTTATATATTAATGGTACTTATTATATTTAATAAAGGCCATTATGTAGTGAAAGTTATATATCTTATATTTATGTTTTATATGTATAATATATGTATATTATATTATATGTATATTACGTTAGTTAGAATTACAAAAGAGTTAGAGTTTTATCAGTGTTAAAACAAGAAGAAAAGAAAAGAAAAGAAAAGAAAAGTTAGAGAGAAAGGAAAAGAGAAGCCGAAGATGAAAGGAGGAAGGCTTT
Source organism: Panax stipuleanatus (assembly GCA_020205555.1). NCBI lineage: Eukaryota > Viridiplantae > Streptophyta > Magnoliopsida > Apiales > Araliaceae > Panax > Panax stipuleanatus. The sequence continues at coordinate 48,837,185 of CM035117.1, read as the reverse complement.
GAGAGAAAGTCCTTATTAAACCTCATCATCATCTTCCTCACTAAGCATCAATAGTATAATTCTAACCCTTCTATTTCAAAAAAAAAAACACCATGTTTGATGTTATTCATGTTCTTTGTAAAAATAAGTTTTCATGGAAATATAGATAAACATGAAATTCATGTATAAATTGTATTCATATATGCTTACAATTGATTTGTATGCTTAGTTATGATGTTTAATTCATGTGTATATGATGAACATGAAGAATTCATGTTCATCAAAAAGTTACAATAAAATAAGTTTTTGTTAATTGGTCTTTGAAAATCAAAATTTGTGTTTGATTGATAATCATTGGGTAAATTGATGTTAGATAATGATAACATGTTTATAAACGGGTTCAATGTGATTTGAATTGTGTGTTTTGATTGAGAAATAAACTTTCAGTGTTCAATTTTATCAAGAACACTAGAAAATAGTTTTTATACAAAATTTTCAAAATTAAGAGTTTTGATTATGTGTTTTGATGATTAAATATGTTAAAACATGTTAGAAACTTAGAAATTATGTTTTCTATAAAATTGATATGAATTATGTTAACTGAAATCAGAATTTGGTGCGGAGAAACAAGCCAAATTGACTTTTTCTCTGCACAGTTCGCGAACCAAAATTAACCGCTGCAGGGGGCCCGCCCCAGCGGGCCTTGCAAGGTATAGAACCCCCACCCCAGCAGGACTTTGTTTGTTTTGTGCAGCTTTGTTTAGATCATGAAAAGTTAACCCAATGTGTTAAATTTAATGACATGTTAGGCATACCTTAAAATGCTAAATAATAGTAATGAATTATATTAATAAAATATAATGTGTGATTATAATTTGAATAATTATAATTAAAGTAAAGGTTTAATTTCAATTATAATTTATTAAATTATAATGAATATAGTTTGGGTAATTTTAATTAAGGTAAATGTGTAATTTAAATTATAATTCATTTTAATTATAATTTAATGAGTGCATGAATTGAAATTGATTAATTATAATCAAATTAATTGTTTAATTTAAATTATAATTGGTTTAATTATAATTTAATTGATATAAAGGCATAAATTGAGTTTGATTGATTTTAATTAAAATAAATATTTAATTAAAATTATAATTTATTTAATATAAAATACAATTATAATTTGATTAATTATAATTGAGGATGTGTAATTTAAATTATAATTTATTTAATTATAATTTAATTATTAGTTGATTAATTATGTGAAAATTTAATAGATTATGTGATATGATTCTCTATGTGTTAATTAATTATTAACTTAATAATTAAAGAGGAACGAGTTAACCTAAATGGGTTAACTAATTATGAGAATTAGTTAGATTGTGTAAAAATTAATCGGTAGAAGAAAGATGGAATATCCAAAAATATTTGGATTATGAGAAAGTTAGTTTTTCAAACTGTCGGACGAATTCTGAAAGACGAAACCACGAAGTTTCTAGGAGAAGCTTCGTGAATAGTAAGGAGGTTTGTTAAGGAGGTGGTGAATAGTGGTTTTTGGGGTGAAATGACTATTTTACCCCCTAGCCTTGAAAATCTAAAAAAGAGAAGTGTTAGTTCATTTCTTTGTTTACAAAGAAATCAACTAACACTTTGAGAGGGAGAAAGAGATTTCGGATGGGGAAAAAGAAGAAGGAAAGGATTAAAAAGCTAACACGAATCGCAAGCTTTGTCAAGAGGAAGAAGATTAATGAAGAAAAGTAACCCTAAAACCTAACTTCAATCTAAATTTTCTTTAAGTTTTATATGGAAATCTTATAACTTATGGATAATAGAAGTAAAAGATGTTAAGAAACGATTTCCTTATGGTTGAATCATAAGTGAAATAAAGAAATAAGAAATAAAAGTTAATTTATAAATTTCTTAAAAACTTTTCATATGAAGTATGAATCGCTTGATGTTAATTTACGATTCGGATAAGTTATATGAACTCTCCGATGTTATAAGGATGAATTATCAAACTTATAACGTTAAAATGCGAGAAAACGTAAAATCGTAATCATAATATCGATTAAAAATGAAGAACGAACAAAAAAACGAAGAACGCCGTAAGAAGTTGTTGATGGACAAATTGAAAACCATCGTAAGTTAGATGCTTATGGTTGGTTAGGATTATAGATGAATAACTAATGTATTGATTCCATTTGGTTTGGCGTAAAAATCTCGAGTAACTAAGTTATGACAAAATTTACGGGATTAGACGTTAATCGTCGAAATCGTAGAATTCTCGGAACGATAGTTAAAAGTCGCCGTTTAACTCAAAAACCTTGGTTTTCAATGGCATGTCTTAGAACTATGTATTTAAGAGTTGCAGACTCAAGAACGGACGAGTTCCGACTTATAATAAAGAAACGAGCTATGAACGTTCACGAATGTTTAGTGAATGCGTAATAAAAATTAAACTGTGAATTTATCGTTAACGGATTCAAAAACTTATTCTGTTTGGATAGAATTGAAGTATATGAAATATGTAAGCTAATGGCTTTCGAACGAGCCAATTTTGAGTTATAACAATCACGTTATGAGCCCGTGAAGAAATCATAATGAAAAATTTAAAAAATTTCAAGGGCTCAGGGCTGGCGCTGCAGCGCCGCCCAAGCCTAAGGAATTGGCGCAGAAGCGCCTACCCGGGAGGCCAAGCACTGCTACCCGGTGCCGTAGCACAGTGTTTAAGTCTAAGAGTGTCACCGCAGCGCCCTTATGGAAATTTTCTCTGACTAGAGCTTTTTATTATCCAACTTTTTGGATGGTAATTAAAGGGCAAACATGAATGCAATGTACATGAAAAGAAATTGCTAGAATGATGAGTAAAACCTTGAGTTGACGATGAAACATCGAATAAAGGTTATAAAACGACGAACGTGTAATACGTAACCGATATCCAGGGACCGTATTCGCGTTAAAACGAACGTGTGGGATTGCTATGTTGGTAATTTCTTAGACGTTGAATGAAGAGGGTGACTTATAACATTTTGATGTTATGATGTCGTAATGAAAGTTAAGTGTAAAGTGTATAGACGCTATAACTGCAATGTAATTGCGATGAACGATCAGTCTTAGCATACGACGCACAGTATGGCTTATACATTATGAGAGAATGATGAACGTGATGTTTATATAATGGATTACGAATGAGAGCGATTAAAACCTTATGTAAAGGTTGAATGAAAGTAAAAGACGAACGATATGAACGTAGGAAGATTAGTAAAAGTAAAACACTTAAATCGACGAGAAGGTGTTAAGTGTACACGTAAGTTAAACGTGCTTAACATACACGTCGTGTATAGTTTAAACGTAAAAAAACGAAGAGTAATGAATAACATGTAAACGTTGGAAAGCCGAGTTAATGATAATAACTTGAATAACGTTCTGAGTCAAATATACCGGACGTTATAAGATATGAAATGAGAATTAACTTAACGAACATTATAGTTTTAATGATTCGGATAGGTTAAGTGTGACATCCCAGATTTTTAGAATTTATAAATGAGAATTTAATAAATAAAATTCTTATTATCTGATGTTTTGAGTATAAGTATGTGAATACGTGTCATATATGGTGAAATATATGAATCTATGTGAAGATAATTTAAATATTAATTTTAAAATTTATTGGAGTAAATAAATATTTTAATTGAATTATTTATTGAGTTGAATAAATAATTATGTGATTATTTGGAGTAATGTAATTAAGTGTAGTATATTAATTAAATGAATATTTAGTATTTAATTTAATTGATATAATGATTGTATGTTATAGTTCTAATTGAATTGAGATAATTAAATTAGATGAGTAATGTGATGAGTGTTACATGCAATTATAATTAGCAATTAATTATAATTATGTGACAATTTTATGTGCTTAATTGATGTTAGACTTTTAATTAATTAAATTAGAATGTTAAGATTTAATTAATTAAAGAGTAACATTAAAGTATGTGTTAAAAGGATTTATTAAAATAAAGAAAAGAGTTTTTAAATGATTTTTTTCAAACAAGGCCCTTACTTTTGTTTTAAAACTGTTTTACCCAAACATGACCTTAACTACTAAAAATCTATTTTTAAAATAACTTGTTTTGCCAAACAAGCCTTAGGGCTTTTTAAATTCCAAATGTTGTAACTTATATATATTAAATGCAATTATGGTATTAAAGGATGATTTAATTGGGAGTTAAATATATATTATATAGTTATACATATAATATATATGATATCAGTTTACGTTTTGTAAAAAAGCTACGTTAATTCTTATTCTAAACCTAAGTCTAAAACAAAGAAAAAGGTTAGTCTGTGTTAGAGAGAAAACACAGAGAAAGATGGAGTGAAAAGAGAAGAAGAAGAGAGAAAAAGAAGAGGAAAGGAGGAAGGCCTTGAGAGAGTCATTGCTAAACCTCACCCTCTTCTTCCTTACTAAGCATCAAGGGTATGATTTGAACCCTTGTATTTTAAAGAGTTTGTTTTATATTTTTCATTGTTAGTTCTATGTTAATTGAACTTCTATGAAAATTGGTATATACATGATTATATATACATAACGTGTTCATGAGTTTTTATGAATGAATTGATATATGTAATCCCTTACATATATACTATAAACGATTTTTTCGGAAATCAAAGTATTGTAAAAATAAGTTTCTAATGGAGAATTTGTGTTCTTATGGGTTTATGTGTTTTGGTTGAATTTTAGAATGAAAATTGCTGGTAAATTCTTGATGGAAATCTGAAATTGATGATGTATTATGATAGTACTCGAAAAAACGAAAATAACCCAAGTTGAACGAGTCCAAACGGATGTAAAACGAATTCGTAGTCTTTGAATTCGCTAAATATATGTAAAACATGAAGAATTAGCATGAACACTGAATTGGAACCCTTAAAAGGAATTGTTAATGTTTTTGAAGTGTTATAATTATCATGTAGATGTGTAGTTCTATGAATTACGAATCTATAGAGTCAAAAACGGACTTAATCGGATGTGTATAGCTTGATTTATGATGATTGGAAGGAGGAAAGGGTTAGAAAATTCGCCGGAACAACATACTGGAGGAAAAAGTCGCGTAACACGCTGTTAGGGGCGCAACTGCGCTGCCCCCAAGGCTGGTTGGGGCGCAGCTGCTCCGGGAGGAAAAGTTAGCCTGGGACTATTTTGACCTCCTCTGGTAAAACAGCCATAACTTCTTTATACGAACTCCGATTGAGGCGATTCAAGATGATCCGGAACGACCACGAGTAGACCTACAACTTTTATTCTTTAAGTTTTTCAATTTGAGATCGTTAGATAGGGTCAAAATGGTTATTTTCGGGACTGATGTATTTTTGGAGGCAATCGGGGGGCGTCGGGCATGCACGTATGCACATGTAATGCTCCCGACCATGTAAAATGATGTTCTAACTTTCATAACATGACTATTAGCTATTATAATGATACTTAGCATTAACCCTTGAGTATTAGACAATTGGGTTGGGCGTGCTAAGCGTGCGCAAATGCGTGTCGTTTGGGCATTCGAATAGGCAAGTTTGGCATACGGGCGTGCAAGCATTTCAACACCACAACGAGTGTGTATGACCTTGTTTAATATTATGTTTTAATAAGAATGAAACAGTATAGAGTAATGTAACCCAATCTAGGAGCATGCAAAGCACATGCAAAAGAGACGAGTTAGGCGTGTGACGTATAAACATCAAAATACAGTGTAATGTGGTAATACACTTAAATAGTGTTTCGATTCTAATGAAATGAATATTATAAGATATAAAATAGGGTTAGTATAAAACCAATAATTAGTCCTAGCAAGATTTAAACACTTGAATAAATTTCGAATATTACGAAAAAGAAATATAGTGAAATATAAGTCGATAGTTAACACAATCAAGTTGAACATTGTGTATTGATAATAGGAAGGGTTATGAGATGTAGAGTAAAGTTTACATTACAACTAATATGCTTTGCTATGCGACTAATAGTTTATGTGAATGATTATATAATTGTGTAGGGCACGTGAAGTGCAGATATCTGTAAGCTGTTAAACTGTTATTGGTAAATAACGATCAAGGCAAGTCTTTCGGTTCCTATTTTCTATGTGAACTTGATGATATTATGAACTGTTTTAAATTGTATTGCAAAGAGTATGCTATGTTGTATATGTTGCAAGCATGAAATGTTAAAGTCAATTTATGACTACATTGATTGATTTAATAATGTTGATTGAGTAAGGAACTCAATCTTTATATTTGTTATGTGATTAAAGCATGTATGCCAAGTTACTTTAATGTTGAGCATGTTAATTATGTGCTATGTGATGCATGAAAACTGTTAGATCTTGCTGAGCTGTCGAGCTCACTCTTGCAAATAACCATTTTTGCAGGTCAAGGATGCAAGGTAAAGATACGTGTTAAGTGATTTATAGAGATCAATGTTCAAGAATATTAATTTTGTTAAATTTCAAATTGTAGTTGATGTTTTCATTGAAACTTAATTGTTAAGTTGTAAGTTGAGCTATCCGACGTATAATGGATATTGCTTAGTGATGTAAGACTTTGTATAGTCCTTTCGTTGTAGCGATTCATGTAATAGAATTGAATCAAATATTTGTAATGTTAAGGTTGCGATTCAGGGAAATATAGAAAGAAAGTTTATAAAAATTTTAAATATTCCGCATTTTTAGTGATTTTAATATCGAATAATGATGTAAAGATAGATTAAAGATGTATTGCTAACGATCGAGGATGAGAATTATATTGTATGAATTTTGGGGTCGTTACATTAAGTTTGAGTTGTGGTACAATCGTAGTCTGTCATGGTCGATATATGGTATCTGGTCTAAACGATTCCTTTAGAGAGCAGAGGTATATACGAACTAGCAACCAATCTAACTCGTTGTGAAAGACAGTGTAGACGAGATGGGAAACTAGTTTGTTGGTTGTTTGTGGGAAACCACTCAGCGTACTATATTGAATACTGTTAGAGACTCGATTGTTGGGTTTGTACGTAATATCAGTTAATATCATATATGTATTAATATCAGTTAATGGGCAAAAGTTTGCTAAACTTTGTTTTTGGAAAAATAAACTCCTTTATTTCATTCAAAAAAAATTCCAAATTAAACTCTTTAATTTTAGCAATTCTGAAATCTCATTTCATATAAAATAAACATCTTTATTTTAAACCTTTATTAATTAAATAAACCATTCATTTAATTAAATAAAATAAAAAAAAATTCAGTTCCTGTCCAGTGGCGCAGCTGCGCCAAGAATGTAAAGGGAACCGGCGCAGCTGCGCAGCATGAAAACCAGGAACAGCACCCGGCGCAGCTGCGCAGCAATATTGCCTAGTACCGGCGCAGCTGCGCAGCTTCGCAGAATCTGAAAAATTTTTGTTGCCCAGAACTCGATCCAATCGCATATCATACATGTATGGAATCACATAGACTGATAATTAGCATAAGATTGGCTCTGATACCACTGTTGGGTTTGTACGTAACGCAATCATGCAATCAAATCACATACATAGGGCGGAAGCGTAAAAAATTAGGTTTTCAAAAATTTATACAAACCCATTACCATGATCATTCTTGTGCATCAATTATCAGTGAATGAAGAAGGAGAAAAACAGAATTATACCTTTGAAGATCCAAGCTTTCTCAGGTACAAGTTTTACTCCTTTGATTCCTTTGATTCCTCTGTAGTGGCTCATTCCCTTGATCAATGTCAGCCACCCAAATGTTTGGCCTCTAACGGTGATCCACCAAGGAAGATGAAGAACTCAGTAAGATGGGTTATTGGCTTAACCTTTGTTTCTATCTCTATAGAATATGTGTACTCCCAACTCTTGAAAAATTCACGTACCTTATTTCTGATATAAGACTCTCTTATATAGATATTAGGTTAACCCTCCTAATCCAATTAGAATAGGGTTTTATTTAATTAATTAATTAAATACTTTTAATTAATTTATATCCTAATCTTTATTAGGATTGAGAGAGAGTACTGATATTATATTAATTCTTAAACTCCTTTAGAATTAAAATAATAATAATAATAATAATATTAATAAGACTCCTCTTATTAATTTATATTTAATATTTCTAAAATATTAAATAATAAACATTAAGCTATTTAATTTATTCTATCATCATAGATTAAATTAATTATACTTAATGCATTATTACTATCATGCCATTTTCTTCTTAAATAATTCTTTTTCCTTTTATGGTGTGACCCTTTAGGTTCTCCATATTAAACCGGTTGTGAATAAATCAATTAGAACAATTCTAATCTTATTTAAATAAATAAATTAAACTAATAATCTATTTAAATGAATAACATTTATTCTACAATAGGGATAAGCCTCCCTAGCGATCAACGACTTTCCAGATAATATAGATTTCAACATTAATCATAAAAGAACCTGTGAGTTAATAGTTACCGTATAATTCAATCCTTCCACCATACAATGTCCCAATTAAATATAAGACATGGATTTACTGTCAAGTCTTAATTTATTTAATCATATGTATTTCGATTAGAAAATGCACAACTCAAAATAATGCAAATTAGAAACCTTTTTCTAATTTCATTCTACCTTGGCCAAGGATTCCTGGGTTGTCATTTAACGAATCACATATGACATATCTCCTCTTTTACTAGAGGTGGTAGATTCTTTATTGATCATTCATTATCTCCATATGTAACTCATTATACCCAAGCATACCCTATATATGCCTTAAAAGGCCTTAAGGAATTAGTCAAAGTATAATTTGTTACATACAAGATACTAGGATGATCTCAAGTCCAAGGATCACATGTACTACTATCACATTAGGAATTCCAATTGACAGGCGAGTAAAACTCCATTAGGTATTCCATAGCGAGTCACGTTCAGTGAACTTATTCTCTAATAAGCACCTACATACTTGCTTTAGTGTCTCCACACAAATGACCATGAGATCAGTCATCCTCATCCAATGAGCAAGCAACATATGTACCAATCTATCCGGATTTACTAATCCCCATTTTAGTAATCCCATAATTGGGAACTATTTTAGTTTTTAAGCTTTCTAAGAATTTAGATCTCATTATCATGATCTCATCATGATTCTAAAAGCATTGCTTAAAACTATGGGTTATTTATATATTATAAAAACAGCATCATGTAAATAATTATATGCCTTAAATGAATATTTTATTAATAAATAAATAAGATTGTTTACAAAGTATGTGCTTTGTCATCATACATGATTGGCTTGTATGCACACTACTATCAATCTCCCACTTGCACTAAAGCCAATCGCCATGGTATCTCATACCCATATTCTCTAAGTGACGATCAAACTGCTGTTGTGTTAAAGCTTTAGTAAATGGATCTGCAATGTTGTCTGGAGAGTCTACACGCTCCAAGGTGACATCTCCTCTTTCAATGATCTCCCTGATCAAGTGAAATCGCCGCAACACGTGTTTAGATTTCTGATGAGACCTGGGTTCCTTAGCCTGTGCAACCGCTCATGTGTTGTCACAGTATACGGGAACTGATTCTCCAATGCTAGGAACCACACCAAGTTCAGTTATGAACTTCTTCATCCAAACAGCTTCCTTTGCAGCTTCACTTGCAGCTATATACTCTGCCTCTGTCACTGAATCAGCAACCGTTTGCTGCTTGGAACTCTTTCAACTCACTGCACCTCCGTTCAAGGTAAACACATACCCTGAAACAGATTTACTGTCATCTTGGTCTGTTTGAAAACTTGAGTCCGTGAATCCCTCGAGTATTAATTCAGACCCACCGTAGACAAGAAAAATATCTTTAGTCATTCTCAAGTACTTTAGGATATTTTTCACTGCCTTCCAGTGCTCTTCTCCTGGATTCGACTGGTATCTGCTTGTTACACTAAGTGCGTGAGCAACATCCGGTCTAGTACATATCATACCGTACATGATAGATCCTATTACAGAAGCATAAGGGATCTTACTCATACGGTCTCTCTCCTCAGGTGTCTTTGGGGCCTGTTTCTTGGAGAGATTTATTCCATGGCTCATCGGCATGAGACCTCTTTTGGAATTTTCCATGCTAAACCTTTTTAGCATCGTATCAATGTACGTTCCTTGGGATAAGCCGAGCATCCTTTTAGATCTATCTCTATAGATCTTTATCCCCAAAATATAGGATGCTTCACCCAAGTCCTTCATGGAGAAGTTTTTAGATAACCAGATTTTAATGGATTGTAACATAGGAATGTCATTCCCTATCAGTAATATATCATCAACATATAATACAAGGAATGATACTGCGCTCCCACTAACCTTCTTGTATACACATGGTTCATCCTCATTTTTTATAAAATCAAACTCTTTGATTGTCTCATCAAAACGAATGTTCCATCTACGAGAAGCTTGCTTCAACCCATAAATGGATCGTTGTAGCTTACAGACTTGATTTGTTCAAACTTTTGAAATAAATCCCTCTGGCTGTGTCATATACACATCCTCCTCAAGTTTCCCATTGAGGAAGGCCGTTTTCATGTCCATCTGCCAGATCTCATAGTCGTTGTAAGCTGCAATCGCAAGTAAAATCCGAATGGACTTGAGCATGGCTACTGGTGAGAAGGTTTCATCATAGTCAACTCCTTATCTTTGTTTGAAACCTTTTGCAACCAGTCGGGCCTTATAGGTCTCTACCTTTCCGTCTGCTCCAGTTTTCTTAAAACCCATTTACACCCAATAGGTTTAAAACCTTCAGGTGGTGAAACCAAAGACCATACTTTATTTTCATACATGGAGTCCATTTCGGATTTCATGGCTTCAAGCCATTTCCCTGAGTCTTTATTACTCATAGCCTGTTCGTAATTCAATGGATCATCATCAATCATGATGTGTACCTCATCGTCATCCTCTATAACGAATCTATACCTCTCAGGTATCTTCGGTACTATTCCAGATTTACGAACAGGGTGTGGTACAGTAGGTTCTTCTACTTGGTTAGGTACCTGACTTTGGTCCGTGGTAACTTGTGATTCTTGAACTTCTTCAAGATATATCTTGCTCCCACTGACCCCTTCATGGAAAAACTCTTTCTCCAAGAAGGTAGCATGTTTCGCAACAAACACCTTTTGATCAGTTGGATGATAGAAATAATACCCTACGGTTTCTTTAGGGTATCCCACAAATCTACACTTATCGGATTTAGTCTGTAGCTTATCATTTTCAAACTTTTTGACATAAGCTGGACAACCCCAAGTCTTAACATGCTTAAGATTTGGTTTCCTCCCTTTCCACATCTCATATGGAGTCTTTGGGGCGGATTTGGTAGGTACCTTATTAAGTAGGTATGCAGCCGTTTCTAGGGCATATCCCCAGAAGGAAATTGGAAGGTCAGTAAAACTCATCATGGATCGAACCATGTCCAACAGTGTTCGATTTCTCCTTTCAGATACTCCATTTAACTGTGGTGTACCTGGAGGAGTCCATTGTGAGATTATACCATTTTCTCTGAGACAATTGAGAAACTCACTGCTTAAGTATTCTCCACCTCGATCTGATCGAAGTATCTTAATACTCTTGCCCGTTTGTTTCTCTACTTCACTTCTGAACTCTTTGAACTTTTCAAATGATTCTGATTTGTATTTCATTAAATACACATATCCAAATCTTGAGTGATCATCAGTGAAAGTAATAAAATAAGAATACCCACCCCGTGCACTTGTTGTCATAGGTCCACAAACGTCTGTGTGAATCAATGCCAACAACTCTGTAACTCTCTCTCCTTTTCCACTAAAAGGAGATTAGTCATTTTACCCATGAGATAAGATTCACAAGTTGGATATGATTCATAATCAGATAGCTCGAGGAGCCCATCTTTATGCAACTTGGATAATCTTGTTTCATTGATATGACCGAGTCTACAGTGCCACATATAGGTATAATTAATATCATCTCTTTTCCTTTTCTTAATTTGTTTAATTTGAAATATATTTTCTTGCAAGTCAAGTGTATATAGTCCATTTCGCAAATTTCCAATACCATATAAAACATCGTCTTTATAAATAGAACAACCATTGTTCTTTATAATAACGTCAAAACCTTCCATATCCAATACAGAAATTGAAATAATGTTTTTAATAATATTAGGAACATAATAACAATTATTAAGATAAATGGATTTGCCCGAAGGCATTGCTAAACAATAAGTTCCTACAGCTAATGCAGCAACTTTTGCTCCATTTCCCACTCGTAGGATCACCTCATCTTTGTTCAGCTTTCTACTTCTGACCAGTCCCTGCACAGTATTACATATGTGAGAACCACAGCCGGTATCCAATACCCAAGTAGAATTATGACTTTCAGAAAAATTAATTTCAATCATAAACAAACCTTGATTGGAAGTCGAAACTTCTCCAAGCTTCTTCTCTGCTAGAAACTTCTTGCAGTTCCTCTTCCAATGTCCCGGCTCATTGCAATGAAAGCACATTCCTTTAGCTGGTTCAGGTTTCTTTTGCTCCTTTTCTTTCCCTTTTCCCTTAGCCTTCTTAGATTTCTTCTTTTCAGAAGACACCTTGGGCCTCTTCCTTTTATTGGAAGAATCCACCATCAAGACATGGTTCTTCTTGGATGAGAAGTGACCTTCTGCAGTTTTCAGCATGTTAAGCAGCTCAGGTAAGCTGACATCTAGCTTATTCATGTGAAAATTAACCACAAACTGCGAGAAGGTCTCAGGGAGTGACTGCAAGACCAAGTCTTGACTCAACTCCCCATCCATGACGAACCCAAGCTGTCCAAGGCATTCAATCAAATTGATTACCTTCAGAACATGAGTCTCGACGGCAGTGCCCTCGGTCATCCGAGATCGAAAGAGCTCCTTAGATATCTCATATCTAGCAGTCCTACTCTGTTCACCATACAACTCCTTGAGGTGAAGCAGCATAGCAGAAGCATCCATTTTTTCGTGCTGACGCTGAAGCTCGTTATTCATGGATGCGAGCATGATGCATTGAGCCACAGATGCATCATCTTGCCACTTATTGAAAGTGGCAATCTCTTCCTCAGAGGCTGTTTCTGAAACAGATTCAGGGATAGTGGAATTTAGGACATAAGAAATCTTTTCAGCAGTGAGAACAATTCTCAGATTTCTTAGCCAGTTCTCATAATTAGGGCCGGTAAGCTTATTTGCATCAGGTATGCTTTGTAGTGAGATTAGTGATTTTGATATTTTTAAAATTCTGCATGTGAAAAGATAATATTTTAGCAAACATTCATTTTATTAACTTTGCATACCAAAATAAATTTAGGTCTTTATTTTAAATTGGTATCTCCCACTATTTTCATCAAACTATATTACCCTCACTCATATAGTTCGGCAACATCTAATTAAAGATTTGCTAGTGAGATTAAGGATCCCATTTCAAATGTATATAACCTTGTGGATAGCACAACAAGCGATATACAAATAAATAGGTAGACAACTCTTGTCAATTACATCACCATGTAACTCTTTTTATTTTGCCTCTTAAATCATAATAGTCATGTGTGTGCACATCCGAACTAAAATGATTTAAGTTAAGTCCAGCCTAGCACTTCCATAAATTCAAAAAAGAAAAATTTTCGTCCTTGTGGATAACACAACAAGACTAGATCGTTCAATTTTCTTGATAAGCATCAAATGTGATTAATTAACATTTTAAATATTCAATACTCGCCTTGTGGATAGCACAACAAACTCATATTAAATATTTAATACTCTATTAACTAATCATGCTAGAAGGTGACGTTTGATATTCCAAATATCATTTGAACGCTTCAGACTTAATATTATTTCTTTGAGGGGTTTGTTATTATTTGTCTCATCTTTTTAAGCGCGCATGCACATATATATATAAAATACGCGTCATTTTATTAAACATGCGAAGCATGTTTGTATAAAATATAATATATATAATATTTAGCATGCAATATAGAATACTATATTCTACCCGGATTGATTATGGACTTTTATTCTAGTTTGGTTCACTAGAGCCACCAAGTGAACCAAAAGGTCAAACCTAGGAGTGCAAGAATTTAAATTTAAATATAACTATTACATTTCAACCCTGGCTCCATACAAATGAGTCTTCACGCGTTCCTTGCTCCTTGATCTCCAATTTCTTCAAAATAATTCTAACTATCTCTATTACATTAACTATTTAAAATTAAATAGAAACCTTGATCAGCAGTCAAGGGGAAGTATATAGAAAGGAGATAGAATTTACATCGAGAATAAAACTAGAGAAGACGAGGTACGCAGACCCCATTTTATAAAACCCATTCATTCAAGCATTCAACCAAAATAAAATCCAATCACATTGGTCATAGTCCATAATCAATCCCTTTTATTACCATACATATCATCATACGTATCAATAAAACTTATTCATCTCATGAAAATAAATTCATTCCATATATGTATTAATATCAGTTAATGGGCAAAAGTTTGCTAAACTTTGTTTTTGGAAAAATAAACTCCTTTATTTCATTCAAAAAAAATTCCAAATTAAACTCTTTAATTTTAGCAATTCTGAAATCTCATTTCATATAAAATAAACATCTTTATTTTAAACCTTTATTAATTAAATAAACCATTCATTTAATTAAATAAAATAAAAAAAAATTCAGTTCCTGTCCAGTGGCGCAGCTGCGCCAAGAATGTAAAGGGAACCGGCGCAGCTGCGCAGCATGAAAACCAGGAACAGCACCCGGCGCAGCTGCGCAGCAATATTGCCTAGTACCGGCGCAGCTGCGCAGCTTCGCAGAATCTGAAAAATTTTTGTTGCCCAGAACTCGATCCAATCGCATATCATACATGTATGGAATCACATAGACTGATAATTAGCATAAGATTGGCTCTGATACCACTGTTGGGTTTGTACGTAACGCAATCATGCAATCAAATCACATACATAGGGCGGAAGCGTAAAAAACTAGGTTTTCAAAAATTTATACAAACCCATTACCATGATCATTCTTGTGCATCAATTATCAGTGAATGAAGAAGGAGAAAAACAGAATTATACCTTTGAAGATCCAAGCTTTCTCAGGTACAAGTTTTACTCCTTTGATTCCTTTGATTCCTCTGTAGTGGCTCATTCCCTTGATCAATGTCAGCCACCCAAATGTTTGGCCTCTAACGGTGATCCACCAAGGAAGATGAAGAACTCAGTAAGATGGGTTATTGGCTTAACCTTTGTTTCTATCTCTATAGAATATGTGTACTCCCAACTCTTGAAAAATTCACGTACCTTATTTCTGATATAAGACTCTCTTATATAGATATTAGGTTAACCCTCCTAATCCAATTAGAATAAGGTTTTATTTAATTAATTAATTAAAAACTTTTAATTAATTTATATCCTAATCTTTATTAGGATTGAGAGAGAGTACTGATATTATATTAATTCTTAAACTCCTTTAGAATTAAAATAATAATAATAATAATATTAATAAGACTCCTCTTATTAATTTATATTTAATATTTCTAAAATATTAAATAATAAACATTAAGCTATTTAATTTATTCTATCATCATAGATTAAATTAATTATACTTAATGCATTATTACTATCATGCCATTTTCTTCTTAAATAATTCTTTTTCCTTTTATGGTGTGACCCTTTAGGTTCTCCATATTAAACCGGTTGTGAATAAATCAATTAGAACAATTCTAATCTTATTTAAATAAATAAATTAAACTAATAATCTATTTAAATGAATAACATTTATTCTACAATAGGGATAAGCCTCCCTAGCGATCAACGACTTTCCAGATAATATAGATTTCAACATTAATCATAAAAGAACCTGTGAGTTAATAGTTACCGTACAATTCAATCCTTCCACCATACAATGTCCCAATTAAATATAAGACATGGATTTACTGTCAAGTCTTAATTTATTTAATCATATGTATTTCGATTAGAAAATGCACAACTCAAAATAATGCAAATTAGAAACCTCTTTCTAATTTCATTCTACCTTGGCCAAGGATTCCTGGGTTGTCATTTAACGAATCACATAGGACATATCTCCTCTTTTACTAGAGGTGGTAGATTCTTTATTGATCATTCATTATCTCCATATGTAACTCATTATACCCAAGCATACCATATATATGCCTTAAAAGGCCTTAAGGAATTAGTCAAAGTATAATTTGTTACATACAAGATACTATGATGATCTCAAGTCCAAGGATCACATGTACTACTATCACATTAGGAATTCCAATTGACAGGCGAGTAAAACTCCATTAAGTATTCCATAGCGAGTCACGTTCAGTGAACTTATTCTCCAATAAGCACCTACATACTTGCTTTAGTGTCTCCACACAAATGACCATGAGATCAGTCATCCTCATCCAATGAGCAAGCAACATATGTACCAATCTATCCGGATTTACTAATCCCCATTTTAGTAATCCCATAATTGGGAACTATTTTAGTTTTTAAGCTTTCTAAGAATTTAAATCTCATTATCATGATCTCATCATGATTCTAAAAGCATTGCTTAAAACTATGGGTTATTTACATATTATAAAAACAGCACCACGTAGATAATTATATGCCTTAAATGAATATTTTATTAATAAATAAATAAAATTGTTTACAAAGTATGTGCTTTGTCATCATACATGATTGGCTTGTATGCACACTACTATCAATGATGTGTGTTAGGTATAAATGTTATAGAAGAAGATGAGAATGTAAATCTATCGTAAAAGATAATCGTAAGGTTGTGGCATCTCTGTATGTCATAACAACCGAAGGAATGAAAGTAAAGTTGGTCGCGTAAACTGATATTACAAGAACGCGAACCCCTAAGAAGTAAAGTTAAGTTTAAACTGATGCGTAAGTCATATATATAACTAATTGGCATTGTGTTATTCCTTATGTGTTATATAGGGATTGCGATGAACAGTATAGTTTAAGCAGTATGTAGTACGAAGGTAAGTTTCCTAACTTCATTCATGTTTAAATGAATGCTAGTTTCTTAAACTTTCTCAGATGTTAAACTTGGGAAGTTTTACCTATGTGCACGTGTGTGATATTTGTACAAGGTGTTGGTATGTATGAGGCCTTGTGCCATAATTTTAACACTTTGGTGTTTCTGTGAAATGAACTATTCTGTGATTGAACTGTTCAATGTTAGGATGTTCGGTTTATTCATGAACCGTTATTGTTAAGTCTCTGCTAATGATTCTAGCCAGACAGAATTATGTCAAAGTGAATGTGACTAATGTTTTAAAATGATAAGATCCTATTATTCGAGCTGCTTCATAACCATTGTTCGGTTATTGAAGATTTTAAAAGAATATTTGATTCTTGAGATGTATTATTCAACTGCTATGACTTGCTGAGAAATTGAATGCTCACGCTTGCTTTAAATAAAAATATTTTCAGAGAACGACGGTAGTATGTATTAAAGGATCCTGTGAAGATCAAGCTGATCGGTTCCTGCTATGGTAAGGTGTTATGGTTGCTAGTACCATTAGTGTCACAAGATGAAGTGCCATTCGTTATATGAATGAGCGTGAAGACTCAAGTGAATACTTGTAATGTAGAATAGTTGATTAAACTGTAGGTTAGTTTCATGAACTGTTATGTATCTTTGGTGGCAGATGAAAGTCAGTCTTGTAAGAAGTAAAGAATAATGTAATTTTCATTATTTGAAATGAATGAAGGTTTTAAGGTAATAGAACCTGGGAGTTGAATAGATATGTCGTTATTCTTCAGGATATAATGATGTATGTATGAAGTGTGAAGTACTCGTGATGTACGGAATTCGGGTGTGATGATAGACCGGATTTTGGGGCGTCACAGGTTGGTATTAGAGTTGATAGATTATAAACCTTAGGTATGAATACCTAAGGCTATAGTCTGAGAGAGAAGGACAAGAAAATCGTTGGGTTAAACGATTAAGGAAGAACGTCACGATATGATCTCATTAAATCGTAATAACAGGTTTTCTGTTAAACGATGGATGAGTTATAGCTAAAGGCTATAATAAAATGGTACTACGAAGTAGTACAGGAAGAAGAACTCAGATCGAGTGGTAGAGGATAAAATACGAGTTAAAGAAAATTTGTATTAAGGAATGAGAACGTTAGAATGTGGGGAAATTTAAATTGAGGACTCATGTGATAGTTGAGTTGCACGAACTTTTATTATGGGCAGGGTTGTGATTACTCAGTTTGTTACAGTGATAATCATTGAAATAATAATGTCGTGCTATCAATATGTATATGTTGAGAATGTGAATCTTTTCTCATGTGCATTTTGGATAGTTACAGAATGATAACGTAGGTGCGGGTTCTTGAAACTCATACTTATGAAAAGTTTGTGACTCATAGTTATATGCTATGTTTCCAAGCCTCTAAGCGTATGGAAAGTCCTTGATTTGTTCTTGGATTACATACTGCGAAGATAAATTCTTAAACACATATGCTTGTGGAAAGTTCCTGAACATATAAAGTGTGGTAAATTGATGAACTATACTAAGGTATAGGAATGTTTAGACCCAAAATAAGTTATTTTCAGTATAAGTAGCATTGAAGGTGCTAGAGAAGAGTTAGATTTGTCGCAAGTAAGACAATGAAGGAAGAAGAAGAATGTAGGATATTCCAAGTCTTCTAGCTATGCTAGATTTCAAATTTTATTGACATTGTGCTAAAGTGTACATGTTTAAGAAAATAATATTGGTTTAACTTTTGTGAACCAATGGATTTTGAAAAGAACTATTCTTTGTATGTCTATGCTAATTACTTCGGCTAAACAGAAATTGATTTGAAATATCAAAGTGAATTTTTATATCATCGGTGCATTTGATGCATAGATGGTAAAAAGATGGATTTATTAATGCAATTTAACCTAGTGTTGGATTGATCTTTGGATCATCAACCCGCTATGGTATGATGTAGAATGACGAAGTCCTTAACGTGTTGTGAAACAGTACGAGATCATGACGTCATAAAACGTTTTGAATTATTGTGAAAGAATTTAAAGGAGTAATCGATGTCAATTAATTTTACTAGACGAATGGTTCAAGTTGATGTCCAATTTATTGGTATGGTCTAAGCCATTTGATTTGGCTAGACAAATGGTATGTCATGTTTAAAAGAAATCAAGCTTTCTTTGAAAAGTTGTGCTAAACCAAATTGTTTTGCTGCGAAATCTGAATGAATAAGTCTGAGGTGAACAAACCTAGCGTTCTGGGGTTGTATAATAGGTTGATCACCCTAACGTAATGGAATAGGTAGTTTACTTTCTTTGTGATTGTAAACAGGCCGATCAAGGAATTGGTTTGCGATAAATACCGATAAATTAAGTTCAGAGTTCATGGTCTTTAAGACCCCTCAACAAAAATGTTTTAAAGGAGTCTTTATATTCCTAGTCATTCGTTTAACTTCATAATTAGTTTGTAAATTGTGAAGACTTTTGAATGTGGGGAAGATGAGAACTTCTTGGAAGAGAAGTTGAGAAGAAGAGTGTGCTAAAAATTTCGAGGACGAAATTTATAGAAGAAGGGTTGAATGTGACATCCCGAGAGATTGAAAGTATGGTTAGACATGGTGTTTTAAATAATGACGATTATGTCAACAGATGATCCTTAGGATAAAGGATGTTTATGAGTTAAGAAAGTATGCTTAAAACCTTTGGATGAGGTTGTAAGGATGAAGCATCTGAGTATGAATGTGGTTTTAGAAATTTCGAGAATAGAATTTTTATAAGGAAGGAAGAATGTGACAACTCGGAAAATTAGATTGTCCCGAAATTAGGTTTTAAGAATTATTAATTAATAAAACAAATTTTTATTAATTATATTTTGTGTGTTCTGTGTTTATTATTCATTCTGTGATCTAGGATGATCATGAGCCAAGAGTATTCTTCTGGTTGTGAGCTAGAATGAACGAGTATGAATTTTCAAGATGAAAATAAAAGATTTTCGGGAACAAAAATATTTTTAAGAAAACGACGAAATATACACTATTTATATGATGAACCCTAAGGGTTAGGGTTTGAATAACCTAAGCCTTTTCGAGAGTTCGGTATGTCGTAATGACATTTCGTCTGAAGATTTGCCGGTAATATGCCGTGAAATTTTATGTTAGCCGATAAAAGTTTTTTTCGAAAAATGTGCAGAAATAAGACGATGAAAAGTACTATTATGTACTTTTTATTTGTTTAACTACGTTGTGGGGTAACGTGATGGAAAACGCTAATCATCAAAAAGTGTTTTTCAGTTTTTTGAATTTTTGAAGAATGTGTAAAAGTTAATCGGTAGAAGAAATACGGAATATTCAAAAATATTTGGATTCTGAGAAAGTCAATTTTTCAAACTGTTGGACGAATTTCGAAAGACGGAACCACGAAGCTTCCAGGAGAAGCTTCGTAAATAGTAAGAAGGTTTGTTAAGGAGGTGTGAATAGTGGTTTTTGGGGCAAAATAACTATTTTACCCCTAGCCTTGAAAATCTATAAAAGAGAAATGTTAGTTTATTTCTTTGTTTACAAAGAAATCAACCAACACTTTGAGAGGGAGAAAGAAATTTCGGATGGGGCAAAAGAAGAAGGAAAGGATTGAAAAGCTAGCACGAATCACAAGCTTTGTCAATAGGAGGAAGATTAATGAAGAAAAGTAACCCTAAAACCTAACTTCAATCTAAATTTTCTTTAAGTTTTATATGGAAATCATATAACTTATGTATAAGAAAAGTAAAAGATGTTAAGAAACGATTTCCTTATGGTTGAATCATAAGGAAATGAAGAAAAAAGAATTAAAAGTTAATTTATAAACTTCTTAAAAGCTTTTCATATGAAGTATGAATCGCTTGATGTTAATGGACGATTCGGATGTGTTATATGAACTCTCTGATGTTATAAGGATGAATTATCAAACTTATAACGTTAAAATGCGAGAAAACGTAAAATTATAATCATAATATCGATTAAAAACGAAGAACGAATGAAGAACACGAAGAACGCGATAAGAAGTTGTTGATGGACAAATTGAAAACCATCGTAAGTTAGATGCTTATGGTTGGTTACAATCATAGATGAATAACCAATGGATTGATTCTATTTGGTTTGGCGTAAAAATCTCGAGTAACGAAGTTATGGCAAAATTTACGGGATTAACCGTTAATCGTCGAAATCGTAGAATTCCCGGAACGATAGTCAAAAGTCATCTTATAACTTGGAAACCTTGGTTTTCAATGGCGTATCTTAGAAATATGTACTTAAGAGTTGCCGACTCAAGAGAGGACGAGTTCCGACATATAATGAAGAAACGAGCTATGAACGTTCACGAACGTTTAACGAACGAGTAATAAAAATTTAAAAGTGAATTTATAGTTAACGGATTCAGAAACTTATTCTGTCTGGATAGAATCGAAGTATATGAGATATGAAAACTAATGGCTTTCGAACGAGCTAATTCTAAGTTATAACGATCGCGTTATGAGCCCGTGAAGAAATCATAATGAAAAACTTAAAAGTTTTCAAGGGCTCAGGGCCAGGGCTGCAGCACCGCCCAAGCCTAAGGAATTGGTGCCGCAGCGCCTACCCGGGAGGCCAAGCACTGCCACCTAGCATCGCAGCGTCGAGTTTAAGCCTAAGAGTGGCGCCGTAACGCCCTTAGGGAAATTTTCTCTGACTGGAGCTTTTTATTATCCAACTTTTTGGATGGTAATTAAGGGGCAAGCATGAATGCAATGTTCATGAAAAGAAATAGCTAGAATGATGAGTAAAACCTTTAGTTTGACAATGAAACGTCGAATAAAGGTTATAAAATGACGAACATGTAATACGTAATCGATATTCGGGGACCTTGTTCGCGTTAAAACGAACGTGTGAGATTGCTATGTTGGTAATTTCTTAGACGTGGAATGAAGAGGGTGACTTATAACATTTTGATGTTATGATGTCGTAATGAAAGTTAAGTGTAAAGCGTACTGTAACGATCCCAAAATTTCAATAATTTAACTCTCGACATTGGTCGTTAACAATACGTCTAACTTCAAATTTTACATCATTATTCGCTGCTTAAATAAATAAAATGTGGAATAGTTTAAACTTTTCTGTATTCTTTCTTTCTATTTCCTCGAATCATTACATTTATCATTTACATAACTTTGATTCAAATTTACTTTTTGAATCACTGCATTAGAGTTATAAAACAACTTTACAACTCAATATAAATTACACATCCTAAACCATCAAGTACATTTATCAAAATCCTTAAACATGATTCCAAGTAACAACTTCAGCTAAACAAATAATTTTCTTGCGTTGCTATGATCTCTGTCATTCAAATAGCATGTAGCATTACCGTGAATCCTTGACCTGCAAAAGTGGTTATTTTGCAAGAATGAGCTCAACAGCTCAGCAAGATCTAACAGTTTTCATGCAACACATAGCACATAAGTAATATGCTCAACATATACATCATAAACATCTAACTAAACATATCATACATATTGTACATCACATATCTAATAAAGATTGAGTTCCATAACTCAGTCAACATTCTTTACTCAACCAATGTAGTCATAAATTGACTATATCATTTCATACTTACAACATATGTAATATATCATGCTCTTTACAATACAAATTTAAAAATAATAAATCGTCAAGTTCACATAGCAATTAGGAACTGAAAGACTTGCCTGACTCGTAGATTATCAACTACAGCTTAACTGCTTTGCGTATATCCTACAACAGTTCAGAAGTTCATATACACATGCATCAGTTTCACATATAATGAAATCACATTGACTCTTAGTCCTAACCCTTTTACAACTTGCATTTCTTTAAAAACTCATAACCCATCTTCAGGTTTTTAACTGTTCTTCGCTTGACACTTAACATTTATTTAAGTCTCTAAATCATCCTTCAACTCATCTCTCTTTATGTTTCTCTTTCAATCGACACTTAACATCCGGTTATGTCTTTAAGATCTTCCAAAGTTTATTATTATTCACTAAATAAACCTTCTCGTTATACTTTAATTACACCTTTTTAATTCATTACTTAACACTTTGCTAAGTGTTCAAAGCTTCTAACTTTACCTTATTAAGTATATAATATTCATTGGAATTATTAATATTAAGTTTTCTTTTTCCATGCTCTTAAAAGCTCTTTTCTGTGTCTGGCAGAGTACTGGCGTTGTGGCTCCTGATTTAGCCTTCATACCAGCGTTGCGGCGCCGGGTCAGAATTTCGGTTGACCAAGATTGGCACTGTGGCGCCCACTTTGAACCAGGGACTGGCGCTGCGGCGCTGAGACTTTTACTTTCGTTGACCAGGTTGACAGGCGCTGCGGCTCCCGAAATGACCTAGGGTCCAGTGTTGCGGCGCCCGTTCATAGAACCAGAATCTTCAGTTCGCGAAGAACACTGTTCATCCTAACAACACTCAATTTTCTTCATTCTAACAGCAATTTAATCACACCCAGATGACATAGACTTAATAAACTCATAACCCAACACACCTAACTCGATTCGAACAACATAAACAATTCTAAACAACTATTTAAAGACCCAAAAATCCAAAGTTCATGCTAACTTTCATATTCCAACATATTTAGCGAGATCGAACGCCACGAATTCATTTTAGGTCCGTTTTGGTTCGTTCAACTTGCATTGTTTTCATAATTCAATACATTAACAACATCTAACACCAGTTTCAGATTCTATACATGAACTAACCATCAATCTAAGTCTTAAAGTAAGCCAAAATGTACATATTCATCCAAAAACTCAATTCTTTATTTTAAAACATATTTTCATGGATTTGATTACTCAAAATCCACTTATAGATGATATAAAACGTATTATTCATACCCATTAACACTTATAACCAATACTTTAACAAATCAACCCTAGAAATCCATCTTTAAATGAAAAACTCAAGAGAGTATGAACTAGAGTTTATAATTCAGATTATTACCTTTGATTTCTTCTTTAAATCTAGGATAGATGATATGAATCTTCTTCTTCTTCCTTCTTTAATTCTCAAAACCTTCTCAATTTACAGAGAATTTCTTCTCTTTCTCTCTCAATTTCCTCTCTTTCTCTCTTCTCTGTGTTTATTCTCCTTTCTCAGGCTTAGCCAAATAACACGTAAAGTAAACTGATGGAATATAACATCACGTATGTCGGTTAAAATAAACATGGGTCTCAGCAGTTACAACCCACCAAAGGTCATAGGACCTTGTTTGGCTAGCACACTATATAACCCTTTTTAATTTATTTTAATATTATTCTATTATAAGCTACACCAAATGTCACACTTTTTAATTTAATCATAATCTTTATTTAGCCAACACAATCTTTACTCAGCCAATAAAATTATAATTTTTATTCAACAAATCATTAATCCTCTAATTTAATTATTTAGTTAAATTAGAATGTTTTCCATTTCGTTCCACTAGCGTAATAAACTACGCACTGATTATAAAATCACTCAGCATAAATCTCATCAATATTATCATACTTTAATAATTTATCCTATACCAATTTCATCAAACATTCATTTTATTCCACAAGTATCCCAATTAAAATATTTATTTTATTCGATAAATATTTCAACTACTTACGAAATTCATAATCGTATTACGTTAACGTATTTAATTTATATGTAATATATATTATTCTCTCATTTTATTAAAATAAATATATTTACATTAATTCACTATTTTAATTAAGTGAATCACTCACATTATTTATGAAACTTAGTTCATAATAGTTTTCATTGTCACAATAAAAATCAAATTATATCATCTCATAATATAATTTTAACTTAATTAAATTAACTAATATTATTCAGTTAATTTCCTTTTCATAACAATTTTATTTAATTTCTTTAATAGTTTAATTCACTATTAAACCTCTTTTCCCCAATACATGAATATATAAATATTTACTCGAACTCAAAATATCTCATAATAAGAATTTTTTTTATTAAATTCTTATCTTAATAATTTTTGAAAATTCAGGTTGTCACATCCTTCCCTCATTATAAGGATTTCGTCCTCAGAATCAACGAAATCTCCCTTACCCGGTATACATCAAATCTCTTTCAAAAATTTTATTGTAGAATAACTTCAACGTATTACCTTAATATAGGTTTTATACTTCCTACTCCATCCATTCTTCTCAATAAATTCTTGTAAGTTTTATTCCATAACCTTACTTACACTCAATTATATTTCGAGTATTATACATTCTTTAACCCATTTGTTACCTTTTCTAAGAATTATTATCATATACTCAACTCATAAACACTTGGAATATTATATTCACCCCTTCTTCTAAGAATTTCATCCTCGAAATTTTTAACTTACCAATCTTCGTTCATTCGATTTATCAAAATAGATCTTACGTTAATCTTTACTTATTCATTGGGTTCTACAACCAAATTATTCTCTAAGGATCTTTCTAAGATCATCACATTTTTCACATTCTTCTCTTTTAAAAGTTTTACATTATCCTTCGATAACTTAATCCACTCTCTCATCAGAATTTCTTTTCTTTCTTGAAGTTATTATGTTTTGCGTAATTTCTTATTATTACATGACGTATCTCATGACTTACCATTTTTCTAAGGAATATCATCCTTTCCCCTTTAACCTTTTAGAATACTAAGAATCTTCCACAATTGCTCAATAATTGGGAAGCGATATGAATAACTCACGAAATTAAAAGATTCCAAATCAGGCTGAGGGGTCACAAGACCTTGAACTCTTCATTAGATTTAATAGTGCTTCACCACTATTGAACCCTCTGTAGACACTCAAAATTTTATTTCCCTGTTACTAACACTGTAAGTGGGCAAAACTTTCTTTTCAAATCAACCCTGGTCTCAATATCGGGCAATCAAATCAACCCCGGTCTCAATATCGGGCAATCAAATCAACTCTGGTTTTAATATCGGATCATCAGTTCAACCCCGGTCTCAATATCGAGCCATCAGTTCAACCCCAGTCTCAATACCGGGTCATTAGTTCAACCCCGGGTCATCAGTTCAACCCCGGCCTTAATATCGGGCCATCAGTTAAACCCCGGTCTCAATATCGGGTCGTCAGTTTAACCCCGGTCTTAATACCGGGCCATCAACTCAACCCCGATCTCAATACCGGGCCATCAACTCAACCCCGTTCTCAATACTGGGCCATCAATTTAACCCCGGTCTCAACCCGGGCCCGGTCTCAATACCGGGCCATCAGGTCAGCCCCGGTCTCAACCCAGGAGGTACAAGTCAGCCAGGTCTCAATCCGGGAGATATAGGTCAGCCCCGGTCTCAACCCGAGAGGTATATGTTAGCCCCGGTCTCAACCCGAGAGGTACAGGTCAACCCCGGTCTCAACCCGAGAAGTACAGATCAACCCCGATCTCAACCCGGGAGGTACAGATCAGCCCTAGTCTCAACCCGGGAGGTACAGATCAGCCCTGGTCTCAACCCAGGAGATACAGATCAGCCCAGTCTAAACCTGGGAGGTACAGATAAGCCCCGGTCTCAACTCAGGAGGTACAGGCCAGCCCCGATTTTAACCCGGGAGGTACAGGTCAGCCCTGGTCTCAATATCGGGCCATCAGGTCAGCCCCGGTCTCAACCCGAGAGGTACAGGTCAGCCCCGGTCTCAACCAGGGAGGTACAGGTCAACCCCAGTCTCAACCCGAGAAGTACAGGTCAGCTTCGGTCTCAACGTGGGAGGTACAGGTCAGCCTCGGTCTAAACCCGGGAGGTAGAGGTCAGCCCCGGTCTCAACCCGAGAGGTACAGGTTAGCCCCGGTCTCAACCAGGGAGGTACAGGTCAACCCCAGTCTCAACCCGGGAAGTACAGGTCAGCTTCGGTCTCAACGTGGTAGGTACAGGTCAGCCTCGGTCTAAACCCGGGAGGTAGAGGCCAGCCCCGGTCTCAACCCGGGAGGTACATATCAGCCCCGGCCTCAACCCGAGAGGTACAGATTAGCCCCAGTCTCAACTCGGGAGGTATAGGTCAACCCCGATCTCAACTCAGAAGGCACAAATCAGCCCTGGTCTCAACCTAGGAGGTACAGGTCAGCCCCGGTCTTAACCCAGGAGGTATAGGTCAGCTCCGGTCTCAACCCGAGAAGTACAGGTCAGCCCCGGTCTTAACCCGAGAACTAAAGATCATCCCCGGTCTCAACCCAAGAGGTACAAGTTAGCCCCAGTCTCAACCCGGGAGGTACAGATAAGCCCCGATCTCTACCCAGAAAGTACAGATCAACCTCGGTCTCAACCCGGGAGGTGCAGGTCATCCCCGGTCTCATCCCGGGAAGTCAGGTCAACTTCAGAAACGATCCTGAAGCATCACATCATCTCCAGAGAAAACCTTGGAGGGACTAAGTCTGCCTTAGAGGCAACACTGAGGACAAACAGACTCGAATGGGATCCAAAACTTGAAAACAACCCTAGGAAGTCAACCGAAGGCTATGCCGACACTAAGGGAAAACCCCCGGGAGGGGAAAAATAGTCATTTTACCAAATCTAAGCTGATTTGATCAAACTCAAGCCAAATTGATGCCACAAATGTCAGAACGAACCATAATAATGATCCCGAGTGCAAACAGCGCAAGACAGCTCAACGGACAAACTGCGGGGAATCAAAGACCTGGTTATGAACCCATCTTTTTAGACCCAAAAAATGTTTTATCCTATGTCATTGTGACACTCTCGGCGAGGGCTTTCTGAAAAGGTATCGTACGCCTCAAACGGACGCTCTGATCAAAAGTTAGAAAGTTTCGAATCAGACCTCGCGTTGCTCGGAGTGCACATACTTCGAGACGATAGGACCCGCCACGTGGGCCCTGCCACATGGAGCCGCATCTCTACCTGGGGCAGCAGTAGGTAGAGTGGAGGCTCCCTGGTCTATATATAAAGGTGCACTCCCTTCTCATTTTAAGAATTTAGAAACGCTCCGAACTCCTGCCTGTTTGGTTTTCTGTCTATTTTCTTATCTTCCAAACATAAATTTTTTCACTCTAACACATAGATATACCCACATACTACCACATATCAGAAAATAACTGGTAGATTCGGACGTTTAAAGCCTATGATTTGGCAAAAAGCCCGTGTAGCAGTCTATTGTGAGTATTTTTACGATGAACAAGTTAATACTACTTCTCTGCACTTTTATCCACTTGCATATCGAGTTTATTTTTTTTAAATATGTCCGGAACTCAGTTCCGTGGCCATTTTTGTCGTTTTTTGGTACATTTTTGTACATAAACGCATTTTTTTGGCATTTTTACAACTCGGATTGACGATCCGTCGCTCCCAGTAGCTTTTATACACTTGCATCTTCGTTATTAGCAACTTCGCCGGACTGGGTTATCTTCCCAGTCCGGGTTTGGCTTTTTTTTTTTGTATATATTTAACTGTATATGTACTAACTTTTCAATTCTATCTAGCCCGGATGTCAAATCTGTGGTAGTTTACTGCTTTTATATATATTTATGCATATATAAGCAACATTCACCACACTAGGTTATCTTCCCAGTCTTGGTTGACTACTTTTCTTCACATTTATATTTCAGTTTGGCCTGAATGATTCTGTGGCCTTTTTACTATTTTTTACACCATTCACCATACTGGGTTATCTTCCTAGTTCTGGTTGGCTACGTTTCTGTATATATTTATATTCCAGTTCGGGCACAGGTGTGAAAACTCATCACCCTTTTTACTATTTTTCTATATATATATATATATATATATATATTTAAATTCTGTCTAGCCTGGATCATTCTGTGGCTTTTATACAGCTTTTATAAATATATATATTTCAATTCCAATCCGGGCACCGGTGTGAAAATCCATCGCCCTTTACAGCTTTCGTATATATAATTGTATATATATTGCTTTACTCATTTTTATTAAATTGTTGCTTTAAATATTCATTTGATATGAATCGGCACTGACATTTCTGCTGGCGAACTAGATTTATTTAAATCTCGCCAACTCTAGCTTTCAAACGGTTCAAAATAGGTCCAGACAGAACCGGGGAGCTAGAATGGCTGAGATTTTTTTAGATTTAGCATTTTTTTTCTAGTTTCAGTTATAAAAACAACCTCGCAGCCTTTAGATCACTATCTAGTGGGAACGAGATGCTTTGGCCAGGTGCGAACTAGGATTTACTGATGAATCCTTGGTTCTGGCGATATTTGGAAATATTTCTGTATAAATTTGAACTGTGTAGGTTTATTGGCCTTCCTATGTGAGCCTAGGAATCATGGGATTCATGATCAAACTGGTCAGAATCTGATTCCCACGATAGACAAACTCCACTTTACAAATGTACCCTGCCAGTTTTTCTGTAAAATGTACATGCAAAAGACCTTAAAACGGTTATCCGAATTTAAGGTTTCAACATAGTGAAAATATGGTTTGTCATGTCAGAGTCCCTCCGATGGCTATCATGCCCATGAGGAGATCGACATTTGTGTATATGTTGTGGTCGAGGATGCTTTGCAACCCGACAAATCACCATTCAAATTGAGCCTTAAGGCTGAAAAGATAAAGCTGAAATATTGATATGCTTCATTTCCTATGTTAGCGTAAGGGTTTGAAAACCTTCTTTCAAAATAACATTCAATAATCTTTTCGAAAAAAGAAGCTTTTGCAAATCAAGTCAAACACTTTTGCAAATCAAATCAAAGACTTTTTGCAAATCAAATCAAACCCTTCGTATATAGGTTCAACGATGCATAAACATGCTTTCAATCAAACATAGGCATAATATTTCTTCCAGCATTCACATACACACAGATTTAAAAGGGAAATATTGAAAAGATGCGGTACCGTGTTTACACGGGAGTTGTGGGGTGCCTAACACCTTCCCCACACTTAACCAAGGCCCCGAACTCAAAACTTCGATTTCAAAGATCAAGTTTCGACAGTGTCCATCAATTGGGCCTCTTTCAAAAAAAAACTCGGTTGAGTTGGTACAACCACTTCAAATCTACCAACTGACAACTATGTAAAACGTTCAATTGTCGACATGATACATGTTGGCCTTTTCCTAAAAAACCCTTCAAAATCTTTTTTCGCAATAAAAAGAGTAAGGGTAGAGATAATTTAGGAAGAGAAAAAGATCCGGGTTGTGACCCGACCAGCGGATTTTTTTCCCAACGTCGACTGGTGGCGACTCTGCTGGGGACAGTAGAGGGCTTAGGCAGCGTTTAAATCTTTTCAAAAAATTTCCATTTCAAAACTACGTATGTGTGAATGCTGCGTCTTTACATCGAATGAATACGTGAATGCTGCGTATTTATATTGAATGAATGTGAATGAATGCTTTCTTGTTTTTAGTGCTTCACACCCATATTAGTGCTTCGCACCAATGTCATCATATGCATACGGTAAGGCACGATGTATGTCAATGTATGTTGTGTGATTCCTCCTTCGGGAGGCAAAACCCGTCAGTGATAAGTAATGACTCTGGGGACGGCTAAGTCTCTGGGGGCTCATGAAAAAGCACCATCTAGATTCGCTCCAATTGAAAGATCGAATTAATTTCCCCTTTAGTAGATTGTGATGATCTGGGGACCTTCATGCCAAAAAGCCGCGAGAGTAGCCTAAGATAGATCAGCCTCTGATTAACCAAATCCGATGAGAAGCTTCTTCATACCTTCCTATTTCAATTCAATGTCAAGTTTTCAATTCCAAATGTAAAGGAGCACAATGTAAATAATAAAAATTTACATTCCTTGTCATATACACCCTGTCATGTTATCCTGTCATCAAAATAACTGACCTGTGTTTTGCAAGAAAAGATTAAAAACTACAAAAACACATCATGGCATGCATCCTATCCCTACCTACATCAGGAAATTGACACGCCTACGTTTTGTTGTAGGTAAAAAATTGGTCTTGTCACTAGATCTAAGTCTAAGAAAGCACTAAGTCCACCCATGGACATGACTTCGAGTTCTTAACCAGAATCCACTCCTTTCTATTGGGAAGAGTTTGAAGGACTGAAGAATCAGATAGCTGAATGGGCCAGTTTCTTAAGAGAACAAAGCAAAGCTCTTAAATGGAAGCAAGCCCAAGCTCACACAGAACCAGGAACACCTGGTGGTAGTGGTGGCAGTCAAGAGACTGAAAAGGCAGAGACTCAGATTCCTGGACCACAAAACCAGGACCCAACCAACAAAACCCCTGAAATCACCATCCTCAATAAAGAACAGGAAGCTGGTGACATTTTGAAGAAAGTACAACAGATGGAAGAAACCATCCGGTCTATCAAAGGGACTGGGGCCTTTGGCAGTGTCAATTATTCTGACCTCTGTATCTTCCCTGGGGCTCGTTATCCCAAAAAATTTAGAACTCCTGATTTTGAGAAATACGATGGATTGGGAGACCCCTATACCCACCTGAAAGTATTCATTGGAGAACTCGGATCCTATGCAGAGGACGAGAAGCTTAGAATGCAATTATTTCAGAAGAGTTTGATTGAAATGGCTAGAGCCTGATACTCCCATCTAGACAACTCTAAAATTCACAGTTGGGAAGAGTTAGCCCATGCCTTCCTCAGTCAATACAACTTCAAATCTTAGCTGGCTCCAGACAGATACCAAATAACCAAAATCAAGAAACAAAACACTGAATCATTCATAGAAAATGCTCAACAATGGAGACGAGTTGTAACACAAGTCATTCCACCTATGAATGGGACTGAGATATTCATGACCTTCATCAACATCCAAGAAGCTCCATATTATGAGACGGTCCTAGCAGGCATAGGAAAACCATTCTCTGAAATGATCAAGCTTGGTGAAATGGCCGAAATGGGGCTGAAGTCTGGGAAGATAAAGGACCTGACTGCCTTGGAAGCCATTGCTGAGCATATCCAGTCCAGAAATTATGGGAGTAATCCCTGGAAGGTACACAAAAAGAAAGATGAAGAGGTGTCCTTAGTATTACAAGGACAAAATCAAAGAGGCGAGTCAAATAGTATGCCCATTCAAAGGAGGAACTATAACCCTTTTCGAGCTTTAGCACAGCCTTCAAACCCTCCATTTCAGAAAAATATGGAGGTCAGGCATCGAAGAACGTTCACCCTGGTAGGGGATTCATTCGATAATGTGTTAAAATTGTTGACAGCCCAGAAGAAGATTGTCCAACTCCTTCCACCAACCAATACTGGTGGACGGAATTTCGACCCAAGCAAGAAGTGTGCTTACCATTCCGGATCCCCGGGTTATGATACCCAAGACTGTTGGTCTCTCAAGCACAAAATTCAGGACTTGATTAACAAAAGAGAGATTGTGGTAATAAAGCCATAGCAACCGCACGTACATGATAATCCCTTACCTCAGCACAAAGAGGAGAATGTCAACATGATCAGCACCAGAAATGGAAAAGGTTCCAAATACCTCCAATATATCGGAGAATCAACTCAATCCAGCAACAACAACCCAGATAGTTGGGAAGTCTCAGAAAGGTGATTCTTGATAGAGCAAGAGTTAAGGTCTATCAAGGAACAAATTGAACAGTTAGCAGAACTAATCATATACCAACATTAGATCGCCAGACAGATGATGAACCAGGACAACCAGTCTGATACCGATCGTCCTCCCACACCGGAGATCAGTCCTATTTCTAGGAAAGATCACTACCGATCTCATGAGCATGAACCCTGAGCTGACAAAATGGTTAAAAGAGAGAATTGCCGAGATGGCATGAAGTTCTTATTTCAAAGGAATTTCACTAACTTGAACCAGCCAATGGAAGAAATCCTCCAGATATTAATTAATGAGGGAATGGTTGCAGATTTATTACCTCCATTAAACCCTCGATCCAAGAAATTCAAGCCTGATCAAATCTGTCAGTACCACTCCAATGCACACGGCCATGACACTGAGGATTGCTGGGCACTTCGTAACCTAATTCAGAACATGGTTGAAAGCGGTGAATTGATAAGAGGGAATCCGGATTATGGCCTCCCAGATGAAGACACTCTCTTTATCCCCACTGCAGGGAATCAGGATACAGTGGCTGTTGTTTCCTGTGACAAGGAGCCATCCCTCACACCCTTAGTTCTGCCAGGGAAAGTGGTCCAAGAAACACAAAACTCTGTGAAGGTGGCCATACCCGAGCCTTTAATCTTGCCCTTCAGACTTTAGTATCCTGTTATCAGTCTGAAGAGGGTCCTATGGAACTACATGAACGACGAAGGTTCCACCTCAAACAACATTGCCATTGTACCAAAGGATAATCCATTGTACCTACCTTAGCGGGTGATCAAACCAGTCATCAAAGCCAAAGAAAAGGTGGCTGAAGAGAAAATCGAAGAGTTCCTCAACAAAATGGGACACAATGAAATCAAAAACGTGCAAAGCTTAAAAGATGCACCCAAGCAAATGTCCATCCTAGATTTGGTCTTACAATCGATGGATCATCGCAACATTCTAGTGAAAGTACTGGAAGAAGCTCATATGCCACATACCGTGGATGCCGAGAAATTCCGTTATGTGGTAGAACACATTTTCAACAGTAATGTGATATCTTTCACTGACGATGATATTCCTGCAGAAGGAACGGGCCATCATAAGTTCCTGTATATAGTTGTGATGTCTTCCGGGTATGTGATCGGAGGTGTGCTCATAGATGGAGGATCATCCGTCAACATCTGTCCCTACGACACCTTGGAAAGAATGAAGATAAACCCAAACCAGATCAAAACCAGTCAGGTAGTAATTCGGGCTTTCGATGGATCTTGTCGACAAGCTATGGGAGAAATAGAGCTTCCATTAGAGATTGGCCCACACACTTTTTATGTGTCCTTTTAGGTGCTCAACATCGCCACTGGATACAACTTCTTGTTGGGCAGGCCGTGGATCCACATAGCAGGGGTAGTGCCATCCACCCTCCATCAACAACTCAAATACATTATTAACGGCAACCTCATCACGGTCAATGCCGAACTAGAATACCCTGTCTATATACAGGGAGACATGCCAGTGATTAGGCTGGATACAGAGGTTGAACCTGCAAGTTTTCAAGCTCTGGAGGTAAGTGATACTCAGTATCTACCTATCGGAGCACCAGCCTTGAAGCCTAAAGTCTCCCCTGAAATGATAACAGTGGGCCAGGAGATGGTATCTTTGGGTTTCCAACCTGGGAAAGGATTAGGAAAGAATCAGCAAGGTATCAAGAGTCCAGTACAAATCCTGAGTCAGACTAGGAGAGCCGGATTGGGATATTCATCCGGGTCAAATCACAGGAACCCACATAAGCATCCTAAGGCTCATGCTTCCACAATTTTGCTGCCAAACCTTACGGGTATCGGATGGGTGAAACCCATGAGGAAAATCCTAGCTCTGGTATCAACCATGTTATTTCCTCCCATTATACTAGTAAATGAGAGAACAACTACCAAATTCGAGATGGATAGCAAAAAGGGAAAAAGAAAAGATCCTGTACAAAGGACGAGACCCTTTTGCTAACATGCGGGTTATCATAAACTATGAGGGTATGAATGATGGTATCTCAGATAGTGACAACAAGGATCAGATCCAAATTCCTCGCATCAAGAAGGGAAAAGGGGGCAATTCAAAGAAAAACCCTGGCCCTATTTCGAAGGTTGTCTTAGTCATCATCCGAGATGAGGCGGATGATCACAAATCCTTGATCCTCTCTGCTTATGAGGATCTAACCTTGGATAATTGGAACAGTGTCCCTTGCCTCAGTCGAAAAGGGTAAAGGGGCAAAGAGTCCATCTGCCATTTAAACATGTTTTCAATTACTGCTTACTTTTGATTGCACAACTATAGCAGTAACTTTTGTCATGCTTTGCCAAATGCTCTGTATATTTAAGCAGTTGTATATATTAAAATGAAAGCATTTTTGTTTTCAGGACTCAAGCATTGGACGTGTTTGTCTCTGCTGATGAGATGTCAACCTGTCAAAGTGACTACAACTTTGTTGTAGAACTGAACTTCGAATCGATGGATATTGGTTAAGAGGAGGAAGATGACTATAAGATGCCCAAGGAGAGCAAAGAATAGGTCGAAGATAAATCCAAACCAAACCTCTACCAAACCACCACTATCAACATAGGGACCTCCGAAAACATCAAAGAAATCCAAATAGGCATAGACCTCACCCAAGACCAAAAAGCCGACCTGATCGAACTCCTAATAAAATTTCAGGATGTGTTTGCATGGTCACATGAAGACATGATTGGCCTATCTGACATTGTTATCCATCGAATGCCCATTAAAGATCAAAGATGGGTTCAAGCCAGTCAAACAAAAGCTCAGGCAATTGAAACCTGAATGGAGTCTGAAAGTTAAAGAAGAAGTTATTAAACAAATAAAAGCTGGAATCATCATCGTATCAACCTACCCAGAGCGGCTGTCAAACATAGTCCTCGTACCTAAACCCGGAGGGAAAGTACGAGTATGCATGGATTACCGGGATTTGAACAAAGCCTGCCTCAATGACAATTTCCATCCACATCCTGATCAACAATACGGCGCAGTATGGCATGTATTCCTTCGTAGATTGCTTTGCTGGTTACCATCAGATCATGGTTGCTGAAGAAGATCGAGAGAACATAGCTTTCATCACTCCCTGGGGAACCTTCTGCTATAGGCGACTGTCTTTTGGCCTCATCAATGCTGGAGCCACATATCAGCGAGCCATGATGGCCCTATTTCATGACATGATGCACAAGGAGATAGAGGTATATGTGGATGACATCATCATCAAATCCCGGATAGAGGATGATCATCTAGACCATCTCAGGAAGCTGTTCAACAGGCTGCGTAAGTACAACCTTAAGTTGAATCCCTCCAAATGTGCTTTTAGCGTTAAAATAAGCAAGCTGTTAGGATTCCTGGTGAGTAATCGAGGCATCGAGCTAGACCCTTACAAGATCAAAGCCATCACTGAGATGCCAGTACCTCGAACAAAGAAGGAAATACGTGGATTTCTGGGAGAATCAACTTCATAAGCCGATTTATTTCCCAGCTCATAGCAACATGTGAAACCATCTTCAAGCTACTAAGGACGAATTCCTCCACCAAATGGAACGAGGATTGTCAACGAGCCTTCCTTGCCATCAAGAAACAGCTGGTCGAAGCACCTGTTTTGGTACCTCCGAGGGATGGATTTCCCTTGTTCATGTACATATCCGTTAATTCCAATGCAATGGGCTGCATGCTAGGATAGAAGGATGACAGTAGCAAGGAGAGAGCCATGTACTACATCAATAAAAGATTCAGCAGTGGTGAACAGAAGTACACCCTGATCGAGAAGACATGTTGTGCGTTAGCATGGGCCGCCATGAGGTTGCAACACTATTTTCATGGGCACACGACCTACCTCATATCCTGCATGGATCACCCTGAAATACGTATTCAACAAGCCAATGTTGAATTATCGACTGTCCAAGTGGCAGTTGATCCTACAACAATTCGACATTGTCTATGTAACTCAGAAGTCAATCAAGGGTCAAGGCATTGCAGATCAATTAGCTGAAGCACCTTCAGGAGGGTTCGAGCCCCTGGAGACTTATTTTACGGATGATGGGATCATGTCAATTCAATAAATCCAACAAGTGAATACAGTCCAACCATGGAAAATGTATTTCGATGGAGCAGTAAACATGGAAGGTGCCGGAGCTGGGGCAGACCTTATCTCTGGTACATGAGAGCAATATCCTGTGGCTACCAAACTTCAATTTGGCAACAGCAACAACACAGCCGAGTATAAAGGCTATATAATGGGGTTGAAATTAGCCCAATCCATGGGTATAAAACATTTACTGGTTTTTGAAGACTCTGAGTTGGTCATCAAACAAACCACTGGGACATATCACACCAAAGAACTGCATTTGTTGCCCTATCATCGGCAGGTCATCAAAATATCCCTGGAGTTTGAAGACCTAACATTCAGCCATATTCCTCGGGGTAGGAATGACTTCGCTGATGCATTGGCAACGTTGGCTTCATTGATCTACATATCCGATAGGAGTGGGATTCCCTGCATCAAATTCATAATTTAGAAAGCCCCGACATACAGGAATTATATTGGAGAAGTATCAGATGAAATACCTCCTGTCAATCAGCCTTGGTATCAAGACATCAAGGAATATCTCCGAGATGGATCTACACCCGCTGGGGCAAGCCAATCCGAATGAAAACGGATTCACAAAATGGCTATGAAGTTCTATCTAAGCGGAGATGCACTCTATAAAAGAGATGCTGGAATAGGCCTGTTAAGATTCCTTGATAAAGAGCAAGCCCAAAAATTGATGGATGAAGTCCACGGTGGAGTCTGTGGTCCACACATAAGCGGTCATCTATTGGCCAAGAAGATATTAAGAACAGGACATTACTGGATCTCAATCAAAGTCGACTGTGATGATCACGTCAAGACATGTTATCAATGTCAAGTACATGGAAATGCCATCGACGCTCCTCCAAATGAGCTACACAACATGAGTTCGCCATGGCCTTTCTCCATGTTGGCAATGGATGTGATCGGTTCTGTGGATCCCAAAGCAAGCAGTGGTCATCGATTTATTTTCAGCATGATCGAATACTTTACCAAATGGGTTAAAGCAGCCTCTTTTCCCAAAGTCACCAAAGAGATCATCATTGGTTTCATCAGAAATAATGTCGTCTGTCGATATGGACTACTGGAGGTGATCTTATCAGACAACGCCAAGAACCTGAACAATCAAATATTGAAAGAACTATGCAGTAAGTTCCACATCAAGCATCTTAACTCCGTCATCTATCGGCCCAAGATGAATGGTGATGTCGAAGCGGCCAACAAGAACATCAAGAAGATCATGTATAAAATGTCTGCCAATCACAAAAAATGGCCTGACCTACTGCCTCTAACCCTGTTAGCATACAAGACATCAATACGTACCTCTACTGGGGCTACTCCCTATTAATTAGTCTATGGCATGGAAGCCATCCTTCCCATAAAAGTAGAGATGGAGTCCTTGTGAGTGTTAATCGATGCTCAGATAAACAAAGATCAATGGTTGCAAGACCGGTACCACTAACTATCCTTGATAGATGAAAAGAGGGCTACAATTATTTTTCACGGGTAGTTGTATCAGCAAAGGATTGCTCGATCATACAACAAGAAAGTCTGAATACGACAATTTAAAGAAAATGACTTGGTGCTGAAGAAAATTTTATCCAATCAAGACGAAGCCAAAGGACAGTTCGCCCCTAATTGGAAAGGCCCTTTCATTGTCAAGGAGGTGTTGACAAGAGGAGCTATCAGATTACAAGAAATGGACGGGACCGAATTTCCCCAACTCATCAACTCAGACACCATAAAAAGGTACTATGTCTGGAACGCATGCATACCCGCATCCTGGTCCTATCAATCAAATTAGGTTCGGTTTTCACTAAAAGCCGGAACTACGAATGACCTGATCTCCCTACACCCGGAAGTACGTAGGCAGCCATTTCTGGTGCGGTCAAACCAAATAAAAATTTAAAAACTCATCAAACCAAACTCAAAAGAGACACTTCTCAAACCTCTCACAAAAATTTGAACTACGAATGACCTGATCTCCCTCAGCCCAGGAGTACGTAGGCAGCCATTTATGGTGCGGTTTGACCTTCAAGAAAAACAAAAACCAGTCCCAAGACACCAAAACCATATAAAAGCTAAGTCCTATCAAGCTACCCTGATCAACAAGCCCATCTGAGATACTCTCTGACATCTCAACTGTCAGTCCATCAAGGAGAAGCTCAAGATACATCAACAACAACAAGTCATGAAAGAAATGGTAATCACTCAGCAATGACAATACATATCCAAACAGGGAAGTGAATCAAAAATATATTTCTCTGATATATAACACTGTTTGATATATATATATATAGTGTCCTGTACGTGACAAAAATGACTGATCTAGTATGTGCAGGAAAAACAAAGCTAGTCTATGGACCCAGGGATAAGCGGGCCAACAATGCCAACATGGCATCTCTCTTTGAAGATGGAGGAGCAGCTGCAAGTGCAATACCCTCAGCCTCCATACGGCTCAAAATATCCACAGTTATCTGCAGTGTGGCACTGTGGTCATCAATATAGGCACTCATCTCGGTAACCAGACCATGAGTATAAGATCGAAAAGCAATACTTTCAGAAATGTGGAAATCCAGGGCAACTGTAGCCTCATTCCTCTCCACAAAAGCTGCATCCCAAGCAATCAAAGTCTCCTTGATCTCCACAAAAACTGCGTCTCTGGCAGATCAGATCTCGTCTCGCTCAATCAATCCTGCATCCTGAGTGGGTCGAGACGCATCTCTCTTAACCAAAGCTATATCTCTGCCAGACAAGGCGGTCAGCATCAGTGCTCTAGCCTGATCCCTCTCAAAAGTCATCCTAGCTAGTGAGTCCGCCAAAGCCGGATCTGTACCTGCAGGAATGATCGGCGGATCACTAACTAGTGCTGCTGTCAAACCCATGAACAACTCATCCTCGGTCGGAGACTCAAGATACTCCATAGGCTCCTCCTCGTCTGAATCCACAAGCGGAGCTGTATAAACGACTGCCGCGGATGCTATATCTGCCTCCAACTATGCCGAGTACTCTGGAGAACGGTCCGGATGGCTACTGGAGAAATCAGCCCTATCCCTGTGAGTCCAACACTCATACACTCTAATTAAATCGGCAGATGACATAGACGAAGCTGACATCCTCTGATTAACAGCCCCCTCGAACTGATGCAGGCTCTGAAATGATCGAACTGGCCCATAACAGCCAGAGGATGATAAGTAGTCACTCCCCTCAATCCTACTAGGGGCAAGTAGTCCATACCAGGTGCATGGGTGATGAAGCTATATGGGGAGACTAGCCCTGCGCAAGGTAGAATAGAGAATGGATGCACGATATCAGACAAAAATGTTGACCATGTCTCTGCGTCAGTACACACCGCGGGCTGAAAGGAGTAGGACATAGCTATACCATGGGAAAAATAATACCCCTGATGCCTAAAAAATCCAATCAAACGAATATGGGACATGAGACATATATACAACAAGACCGAACTGCCTCTGAAAAACCCCTCCGGGTGAGTAATGCAGTGGCTGGCTGCTCTCAGCGTCTTGACCAATATCATCGGTATGATGGTGCTACCCTGCCTATGGGCCTAAATCACAACTATCAATCCCACATCCAAATGGTCCAAACGTAGCGGCATATAGACGTAGGATACGATGCACATCAGCAAAACTTCTATCCTGGCCAAATGCCACGCCTCTGCCGATACAATAAAATCACCGGCATGTCGATCGTAACTGTCGAGCTCATCGAAACGATCGATCAAAAAGTCGATGGAGATCACACGTCCAGAGATGATCTCATCCATGACTACGCTCTGGCGAAGACCTGACATCCGTATAAACGGTCTCCTCATATCATTGATCGTCGTACGAGCTCATGGCACGTCTAAAGCTAAGATAGTAAATCGCTGGTACTCCTCAAGGGTCAGAGTCAACTCATGATGCCCAAAGAGAAAGACCTGTCTAGTGGGTATCCAACAGGATAAGATGTTATCTATGAATCCATATGGCACCTGAAAATCTACGAGGGCCAATGAATGCCCAAACATCTGATCCACTGTCCCCCTGGCTGGGAATAGCAAGCTCTCGTACCACGATCTCAACGACGATGTCACCTCAGATGGTGGTAGATGCTCGATACGGCTAACGGTAGATGATGACATTTGTATCACCGTATCACAAGACCATCCAGGGGTCAAATCTGAACTCATCTGTCTGAATGCATACACATGACATAATACATGCATAATGACAATGATAAATATGATGTAATAGATAGGAAATATCATGCATATCTATAATAAACTATCTACTACAAGCAACATCCCTGGTTGATAATACAATAATACAGAATAAAAAGTACAAGAATATGGGGCACCACTACCTAACTACTAACAGTGGTCTATTAAAATGGGGCATAGCCGCCAAAATAGCCAAAACAGTGGCCGACCAAAAGATATAACTACAGTAGCTATCCAAAAATATCCAAATTATCTACGCTCAGGTGGTTAACCTGCTCCATCTCCTCCGTGGACATAAAGTCACGGTCATCAGGCATATCTGGGCGATACAAGGGAGGATATGCCCCTGTAAAACTGCTGGAAAATGGACCTGAAGAGGGGCTCGTTCCTGAGCTGGAAGGGTCAAAAGAAGATGCCTCTGACGAATCTCTGCCAAGATGCCTGATAAACAAGTGAGCTCTCTTTAACTGCTGGGTCAATCCTGTGATCTGGTCCAAATGAGTCGGCTCCCTGAGGCAAGCTATCCAGTCTATCATCATCACAAACCCAGGCACCATGTCTGCTATAAACTGGGTAGCCCAAGTCTTAGCTCCAATCGTTCGAGGAATCCACCAGCTGCTAAATGCCTCCTGGCTATAAGGGCCCTCTGATAGGGTAAAGCCATCTATGCCCTCCATAGGGATGTTTATTAGTGGCGGGATCAATAGACAATGATGTCAAGCAGGAGGAACAATGAGAATGTGGATCTGCCCCGTAATGCTCTTGATCGCACGCTCTCCCAAATAGATCTCCCAGCCTCCCTCTGTCAAAAATGGGACTCTGCAGGTCAACAATGCAAACTCCCGACCAGTGGGGAAGCCTCCTCAAATCCAACAGCCAAAAACTCAGAGGTGTATAGGATCCATGTGATTGCTCCAACCGTCAAAAGTTCCAACTGCAGGTGGGAGTGAGTAAAGCCCTCAGCAATAAGGACCTCCGTCAAAGTGGAGTGATGCCAACGTCGTCCTCGAGGATAGGTCTCCAGGCCTAAAGCAGTGGAGGGCCGTAGGCAAGGAAGCCTCTCATATGCCCAGAACTGGCTATGTAAATATCAAAAGTCCTCAGTGACCAAGACTAATAAATATAAATGCAGAAATCAAAAAGGTACAAGAAAGATGTACTCACCAGTAGAAACGGGTAGAATCCTAACCAAGCCTCCGTCAATCCCTTCAAAAGCATGTGCATGCCCCGAAGAAAATAGGCAAAGGTGTAGGAACCCCAATCAAAGTCACTGAGGCGCTCTACATGTCGGGTAGCATTGACCAGGGCAAAGAACACAGTCGATGAGTTATCCGTCAGGAAATAACTCCTGATGATCACCAAAAATAATCGCCTCAAGAAGCGATCTCTAACCCTCTGATCATCAGGCAAAGGCTCAAGTAAAGCCCTACTCTAGGTATCTCTACTCAAGGGACCTAATCGGACCGTCTGACCCTTGATCGCCGTCACAGGAACTCCCAGCAGGGACCGAATAGCAGTAAGTGTGATGTCAGCCACAACATGTACTGGCTCACCATCGAACTCGATGCCGGTGATGAACCTCCAATCCATAGGGGTTATCATCACCTCATAGTCCAACAAATGAAGGGACCGAGTCTGGTGCAACCAGCGCTCAGACAAAGCCCTCATATACCCCCAGGGGCAACGACGGGGAAGAATAAAAAAGAAGGCCTGAAACCCACAACCATCAACGATATCCCTGTACTCATGGTGCAAAGTATGGTATAGGGAGCGCACGTTGAACCAGTTCCCTCGAGGCTGTGTAATGCCGGGAACCTGCATTAAAAAACCAATCCATACCAAAAACCTATGCCCCGAGAATGGCAAAAGAAAGAGAGAACTCAGAAAGAATAAAACTTCAAAGTAACCTCGATGGCGTGGAGAAATCTTAATGGATGACAACTCAAGTCTCCCAGCAACTCCTGGGTCGGCACAACAATGCTCAGAACCTCCGCACGTGGGGCCTGAGCAGGGGCAGGAGCAGTAAAATGAGCCTGCTCATCATCAATATCAATCGACTGCTCGTCCTGGGCTGGACGAATCACCGACTTTGCTAAT
Organism: Panax stipuleanatus; assembly: GCA_020205555.1. Taxonomy (NCBI): domain Eukaryota; kingdom Viridiplantae; phylum Streptophyta; class Magnoliopsida; order Apiales; family Araliaceae; genus Panax; species Panax stipuleanatus. The sequence continues at coordinate 48,794,230 of CM035117.1, read as the reverse complement.
CTGCGAGGTGGTAGAGCTGGACGTGGCTGAGGGACATCAGAAGCTCGCCTCCGTCTAAAGCCTGAAACTACTATGCTTGCACTACTGGGTCTATCTTGGTCCATCACCTGGACAAAGTCTCCAAATCACCTCAGAAAAGGTGTAGTAAGCCTAAAACCTATGGCTTATCAATTTAAATCAGTACTTTATGCATTTCTAAGTCCAAAAACATGCATGGGTTAGTTAAAAATACCTAGTAAAGTCAAAACTACGTGTTTTTTCAAAAGCTAAATCCTAAGACCTGCATAGGTCAGTCAAAAATTCCCCAGTAGAGTCAAAACTGCATGTTTTTTAAATAGATAAACTTTTGAATTTTTTTTGCCAGGGTCTCCTTTGTAAAATGGACTGTCCATATGTACATAGGCATGTCTAGGTGGCCATTCAGTAGCACACCTTTCCAAAAATAGGAACAGTACATATTTATGAAATAAAATCAAAAGTAGACTTCGCATGGTAGCCAAATTATCATGGACATTTTTAGTTTAAAATCCAGGCTCACTAGGCCTCAAAAAGGATGAGTAAACTGATCAAAAAGTGAAATATGTCAGTCTCAGAATCTAAATTTTCTTGCATCAAAACGTGCATTATAGTAAGATATGCATACATATAAAGTTAAAAAAATTTTAACAAGTCATATAAGCATACATTTTTCATATATTGCGTCTGAAAGCACCCTACGTGGTTTACATGCTTTTAACGGTCAAATCTTGCAAAAAAAGGATGTAAAACGTTACCTGCGATGCGCTGAACGCGTAGGAGTTGACGAAATCAAAAAAAAAGCTGCCCGAACTCCGTAGATCTAAAAAAGAAAATCAGATTTCGTTTGAAACTCGAAATGGAACTTGAAAATTATGAACTCCCGCTGCCCAATATAAAGCCACAGGTAGAAGCGGGCCCACCTGCGGCAGCCGTACCTCTACCTGCGGCTCCCCAGGGTGAGTCCCGCTTTCCCGAGCTCAATTCTATTCGAGTTGAAACGAAGTTCCTATGAGCCGAAAAGTCAAATCTGAGAAAAATCGCTACGCGATTGAGCGGTTTGTCCTGAAATCCTGTGTTTAAGCAGCGGAATCCTAATAGAAAGGGAAGCTTCCTGAAAACCCTTGGTATTCATCCCGAAGCAAAGTCCGGGGACCAATGATGAAGAATACTGAAAAATTGCCAAAAAACTACGCAAAACTGTCGAAAACAACCACTTTCGAAGCGTCGGGTACTGACCGATGACAGTTCAGCCGTTGGCTCAACCCCAACGAAGCGTCGGGTACTGACCGATGACAGTTCAGCCGTTGGCACAACCCCATCAAAGTGTCGGGTACTGACCGATGACAGTTCTGCCATTGGCACAACCCCAGCGAAGCGTCGGGTACTGACCGTTGACAGTTCAGTCGTTAGCATAACCCCAACGAAGCATCGGGGACTGACCGATGACAGTTCAGTCGTTGGCACAACCCCAATGAAGCATCGGGTACTGACCGATGACAGTTCAGCCGTTGTCACAACCCCAATAAAGCGTCGGGTACTGACCGATGATAGTTCAGCCGTTGGCACAACCTCAACGAAGCGTCGGGTACTGACCGATGACAATTCAGCTGTTGGCACAACCCCAGCGAAGCGCCGGGTACTGACTGATGAAAGTTCAGCTGTTGGCACAACCCAACGAAGCGTCGGGTACTGACCGATGACTGTTTAGTCGTTGGCTCAACCCTAGCAAAGCGTCGGGTACTAACCGATGACAGTTCAGTCATTGGCACAACCCCATCGAAGCGTCGGGTACTGATCGATGACAGTTTAGCCGTTGGCACAACCCCAGCGAAGCACCGGGTACTGACCGATGATAGTTCAGCCATTGGCACAACCCAGCGAAGTGTCAGGTACTGATCGATGACAGTTCAGCAGTCGGCTCAACCCCAGCGAAGTGTCGAGTATAGACCAAGACAGTTCGGCCGTTGGCTCAACCCTAATGAAGCCTCGGAGGGGATACGGTGACGAAAGAAATATAATAATCCATCCCCAATGATGGAATCTGTTATACACATCCTTAGAGGGAGCACCAAGTTGAAGTGATTATTCAACTTACTGTGGCGAAGTACCGCTGTAGATTATTGGCCAGATAGGCATCGGGAGCACTCATTGGAATAACTCGGCAGCAACAATGTTATCCTCATCAGAGTCACCTAGGATATCATGGATGACGTCATCCCCAGCAGAAAGTGACGAAATAGTTCGCGTTAGCCTATTAGTGACCTCCTCAGCAAAACAAAATAGCAGCCTAACTCTGATAACCTGTCAGTGGATGTCCTACCAGCAACTGGCTGACAATGCTGCCCCAAGGATTATCATTAATAACGTTATCCCTAGTAGAAGCTAACGTAATCAATCAATGATAACCCTACCCCCTCGAAGGTATCTGACACTCATGACATACCATATCATGCGTTGCCTCCCCTTTGCATTTGAATTTCCCGTGTCTACTAATCTTTATCATGTCCATTTCATTACATTGCATGGACATGATAAAGAGAGGCATCTGTAGACACTCGAAATTTCATTTCCCTGTTACTAACACTGTCAGAGGGAAAAATTATCTTTTTAAATCAACCCAGGTCTCAATATCGGGCAATCAAATCAACCCCGGTCTCAATACCGGGTCATCAGTTCAACCCCAGTCTCAATATCGGGCAATCAAATCAACTCCGGTCTCAATACCGGGTCATCAGTTCAACCTCGATCACAATACCAGGCCATCAGTTCAACCCTGGTCTCAACTCGGGAGGTACAGGTCAGCCCCGGTCTCAACCCGGGAGGTATATATCAGCCCCAGTCTTAACCTGGGAGGTATAGGTCAACCCCGATCTTAACCCAGGAAGTACAAATCAACCCCGGTCTCAACCCAGGAGGTACAGATCAGCCCCGATCTCAACCCATAAGGTACAGATCAGCTTCGGTCTCAACCCGGGAGGTACAGATCAGCCCCAATTTTAACCCGGGAGGTACAGATCAGCCCCGGTCTAAACCCGGGAGGTACAGGTCAGCCCCGGTCTCAACCCAGGAGATACAGGTTAGCCCCGATCTCAATATCGGGCCATCAGGTTAGCCCCGGTCTCAACCCGGGAGGTACAGGTCAACTTCGGTCTCAACTCGGGAAGTACAGTTCAACCCCGGTCTCAATACTAGGATGTCAACTCAACCCCGGTCTCAATACCGGGCCATCAACTCAACCCCGGTCTCAATACCGGGCCATCAATTTAACCCCGGTCTCAACTTGGGAAGTACAGGTCAGCCCGGGGAGGTACAGGTCAGCCCCGGTCTCAACCCAGAAGGTACAGGTCAGCCCCGATTTTAACCCGGGAGGTACATGTTAGCCCCAATCTCAACCCGAGAGGTACATGTCAGCCCCGATCTCAACCCGGGAGGTACAGGTCAACCCAGGAGGTACAGATCAGCCTCGATCTCAAACTGAGAGGTACAGGTCAGCCCCGGTCTCAACCTGAGAGGTACAGGTCAGCCCCGATTTTAACCCAAAAAGTACAGGTGAGCCCCGGTCTCAACCTGGGAAGTACAAATCAGCCCCGGTCTCAACCCGAGAGGTACAGGTTAACCCCGGTCTCAACCCGGGAGGTACAGGTCTGCCTCGATCTCAACCTGAGAAGTACAGATCAACCTTTGTCTCAACCCAAAAGGTGCAAGTCATCCTCGGTCTCAACCCGAGAAGTCAGGTCAACTTCGAAAACAATCCTGAAGCATCACATCATCTCCAGAGGAAAACCTGGAGGGACCAAATCTTACTCAGAGACAACACTGAGGACAAACTGACTCGAATGGGATCCAAACCTTGGAAACAATCCCAAGAAGTCAACTGAAGGCCATGCCGACACTAAGGGTAACCGCTGGAAGGGGAAAATGGTTATTTTACCAAATCTAAGCCGATTCGATCAAACTCAAGTCGAATTGATGCCACCAAGGTCAGAACAAACCATAACAATGATCCCGAGTGTAAATAGCTCAAGACAGCTCAACGGACAAACTGTAGGGAATCAAAGACCTGTTTATGAACCCGTCTTTTTGGACCCAAAAAATATTTTATCCCATGTCATTGTGACACACTCGACGAGGGCTTTCCGGATGGTATCGTACGCCTCAAACGAACGCTCCAATCAAAAGTTAAAAAGTTTTGAATCAGACCTCGCGTTGCTCGGAGTGCACGTTCTTCGAGACAACGAGACCCACCACATGGGCCCTGCCACGAGGAGCCGTACCTCTACCTGCGATAGCAGTAGGTAGAGTGGAGGCTCCTTGGTCTATATATAGAGGTGCACCCCCCTCTCATTTTAAGAATTTAGAAACGCTTCGAACCCCTGCATGTTTGGTTTTCTGTCTATTTTCTTGTCTTCCAAACATAATTTTTTTTTCACTTTAACATGTAGATATACCCACATACTACCACATATCAGAAAAGCCTACTATTTGGCAAAAAAGCCCATCTAGCAGTCTATTGTGAGTATTTTTACGATCAGCAAGTCAATACTACTTCTCTGCACTTTTATCCATTTGCATATCAAGTTTCGTTTTCTAAATATGCCCGGAACTCAGTTTCGTGACCGTTTTTGTCAACTTTTGGTATATTGTTTTACATAAACGCAATTTTTGGCATTTTTACAACTCAGATTGACGATCCGTTGCTTCTAGTAGCTTTTATATACTTGCATCTTCGTTATTAGAAACTTCGTCGGACTAGGTTATCTTCCCAGTCCGGGGTTGGATTTTTTTTGTATATATTTAATTGTATATATACTAACTTTTCAATTCTGTCAAGCCCAGATGTCAAATCTGTGGCAGTTTAATGTTTTTATATATATTTATGCATACGTAAGCAACATTCACCACACTAGGTTATCTTCCCAGTCTTGGTTGACTACTTTTCTGCACATTTATATTTCAATTTGGCCTGGATCATTCTGTGGCCTTTTTACTGTTTTTTGCACTATTCACCATACTGGGTTATCTTCCCAGTTTTGGTTAACTACGTTTCTATATATATTTATATTTCAGTCAGGGCACAGGTGTGAAAACCCATCGCCCTTTTTACTGTTTTTCTATATATATATATATATTTCAATTTTGTCCAGCCTAGATCATTCCGTGCAATTTATACAACTTTTATAAATATATATATTTCAATTTCAGTCCGGGCACTAGTGTGAAAACCCATCGCCCTTTACAGCTTTCGTATATATAATTGTATATATATTGCTTTACTCATTTTTATTAAATTGTTGCTTTAAATATTCATTTAATATGAATCGGCACTGACATTTCTGCGGGCGAACTAGATTTATTTAAATCTGGCTAACTCTAGCTTTCAAACGGTTCAAAATAGGTCCAGACAGAATTGAGGAGCTAGAATGGCTAAGATTTATTTAAATCTAGTATTTTTTCTAGTTTCAGTTATAAAAGCAACCTCGCGGCCCTTAGATCACTATCTAGTGGGAACGAGATGCTTCGGCCAGGTGCGAACCAGGATTTACTGATGAATCCTTGGTTCTGGCAATATTTGTATATATTTCTATACAAATTTGAACAATACAGGTTTATTGGCCTTCCTATGTGAGCCTAGGAATCGTGGGATTCATGATCAAACTGATCAGAATCTGATTCCCACGATGGACAAACTCCACTTTACAAATGTACCCTGCCAGGTTTTCTGTAAAAATGTACATGCAAAAGACCTTAAAACGGTTATCCGGATTTATGGTCTCAATATAGTGAAAATATGGTTTGTCATGTCAGAGTCCCTCCGATGGCTATCATGCCCATGAGGAGACCGATATTTGTATATATGTTGTGGTCGTGGATGCTTCGCATCCCGAAAAATCACCATTCAAATTGAGCCTTAAGGCTGAAAAGATAAAACTGAAGTATCGATATGCTTCAATTCCTATGTTAGCGTAAGGGTTTGAAAACCTTCTTTCAAAACATCATTCAATAATCTTTTCGAAAAAAGAAGCTTTTGCAAATCAAATCAAACACTTTTGCAAATCAAATCAAAGACTTTTTGCAAATCAAATAAAACCCTTCGTATATAGGTTCAACGATGCATAGACATGCTTTCAATCAAACATAAGCCCAATTTTTCTTCCAGCATTCACACACACACAGATTTAAAAGGGAAATATTGAAAAGATGCGGTACCGTGTTTACACAGGAGTTATGGGGTTCCTAACACCTTCCCCATAGTTAACCAAACCCCCGAACTCAAAACTTCAGTTTCAAAGATCAATTTTTGACAGTGTCCAGCAATTGGGCCTCTTTCAAACAAAACTCAGTTGAGTTGGTACAACCACTTCAAATCTACCAAATGGAGACTCTGTAAAACGTTCAATCGTCGATATGATACATGTTGGCCTTTTCCTAAAAAATCCTTCAAAACCCTTTTTCGCAATAAAAAGAGTAAGGGTAGAGATAATTTAGAAAGAGAGAAAGATCCGCGAATTTTTTCCCGACGTCGACACCCTCTTAATAGAATGTTTAACAATCACACAGACTGAAACACTCTCTGCAAGACTCTAGGTGATCAACCTATCATACCCCTACGTCGTGCACAACGTATTACATCATAACATCGTAACCATATATGCGTTACTTTCAGAACCATTGTGTTCGATAACATGTCCCCTTTATAGAGTTGTTCACCTCAACTTTTCAACATCTGAATCTCCCCCAAAACAACTTGGTTTGGCATACTTTGTCAAGAACGCTCGAATTTCATAAACATCTTTCAATATTCATCTAGCTGATTCAAGTAGCATAGACTTTTAGCAACAATTCGGACAACAATCAAAATATATATACATATATATTTTTAACCAACTCAATTAATATCCCTTTTCATAGTTTAAGGAAATAAAAAAATAAAAAAATCTTTTTATAATATTATGATACAGCATCGTCATAATGGTACGTTGAGGATTCCGTCAATATATGACGTCGTCATGCTACATCATACCATAGTGGGCTGACGATACTATGATCACATACAACACTAGGTTCAACTGCATTGATGACTTCTATAAAATCCCAAAACCCTAATAAGACTCGGTTATGTAAATTTTGCGTTTATTTTATGCACTCATATATATATAGACCCGATGGAAGCGGGCCTACCCGCGACAGCCACGGGTCTATCTACGGCTCCACGTGGCAGGCGCCGGGTGGTGGGTCCTATTGTCTCAAAGTACGTGCACTCCGAGCAATGCGAGGTTAGATTCAAAACTTTCTAACTTTTGTCCGTTTGAGGCGTGCTATACCTTTCTGGAAAGCCCTTGCCGAGAGCGTTGCAATGACATAGGATTAAACCTTTTCCAATTCCAAAAATATAGGTTCATAACCAGGTCTTTGATTCCTCGCAGTTTGTCCGCTGAGCTGTCTTGCGCTGCTTCCACTCGGGATCATTGTTATGGTTCGTTTTGACCTTGGTTCCATTAATTTCGCTTAAGTTTGACTGAATCGGCTTAAAGTTGGTAAACCAACCATTTTGCCCCTCCCGGGGTTGCCTTTAGTGTTGGCATGGTCTTCGGCTGACTTCCCGTGGTTGTCTCCGAGGTTTGGATTCCAGTCGATTCTGTTTGTCCTTAGGGTTGTCTCTGAGGCTAACTTGGTCCTTCCAAGTTTGTCTCTAGAGATGTTGTGAGGCTTCGAGGTTGTTTTTGAAGTTAATTTGACCTCCCCGGCTGACCTGTACCTCCTGGGATGCGACCAGGACTGAACTGTACCTCCTGAGATGAGACTGGGGCTGACCTGTACTTCCCGGGTTGAGACCGGGGCTGACCTGTACCTCCCGGCTTGAGACTGGGGCTTACCTATACCTCCCGGGTTGAGATCGGGGCTGACCTGTACCTCCCTGCTTGAGACCGGGGCTTACCTGTACCTCCCGAGTTGAGACCGGGGCTGACCTGTACTTCCTGGGTTGAGACCGGGGCTGACCTGTACCTCCCGACTTGAGACCAGAGATGACCTGTACTTTCCAGGTTGAGATCGGGGCTAACCTGTACCTCCCGATATGAGACCAGGGCTGACCCGTACCTCCTGGGTTGAGACCGGGGCTGACCTGTACTTCCCGGGTTGAGATCAGGGTTGACCTATACCTCCCAGGTTGAGACCGGGGCTGACTTGTACCTCCCGGGTTGAGACCAGGGATGACTTGTACCTCCTGGTTTGAGACCGGGGATGACCTATACATTTCAGGTTGAGACCAGGGCTGACTTGTACCTCCCAGGTTGAGACCAGGGCTGACCTATACTTCCCAACTTGAGATCCAGGCTGACCTGTACTTCCCGGGTTGAGACCGGGGCTGACCTGACTGTTTTGCCTTCCTGCAGGGTTATTAACATGAACATAAAATCTAGATTGTCTACCACAGAACTACAGAAAATTCCGAGTGTCTATATTTATTATAATTTTATTCAATAAAATCAAATAAAGTTTATTTACATAAACGTCCGATTTTCTCGGGCGTTACAGCTCTTCGCTTCAATCCTCCCAAAAAACGGGATGACCAACTAGGGTTTTAAATAATGATAATCCTCCTCCGTATATGCCCCTGTATATATGCCTTATATACTCTCCTAGTCGCATCCCAAATGTCTAAAAGATCTCCAAAATCATAAAAGAAGAAGAAAACTCCAAGTCACTGTCGCGTATCTCGCCCCGGCGCAGTTTTATTCTTTGTAATTCAGCCACGGCGAACATGTGGCCTGACGAACTTGAATAGCCTAAAATATGCACCCCGGCGGAGTTGTGTCTGTCTACCCATAATAAATGAAAGCCGTTAAATAGATAGAAATAAATCCTCCCCTTATAGGGTTATAATATTTGAATATAAATACAATCCCAGGTCATACTAACCTTAAACGTCTGTGCGGAAACATAAACAAATAATAAGTCTTACGCAACTTTAACATAAGTCTTAAATATAAACGTATCAAATAAACAACAAGTCTTCATTACTTGTTGACTTTGCCCTTGCCTTTGCTAGTAGAAGGCTCTTCGGACCTTTCGTTCTTAACTGCAATGTTATTATTACGCAAGGGTGAGCACGATTGCCCACAAGTATAAAAATATAACAACAATATAATAACATGCGAGTGAATCAAAGACTTCTGAAATAAGAAACTCGGCTTTTGAATCAAGAATGAATAACAAGAATCAAAAGAACTTCTGAGAGTCATAAGACCTTGAACTATGTCCTAGGTTATAAAGTGTTTATACTTTAAACCTTTAACAGTCATAAGACTATGGACTCTACTTCTTGTACTTAGGGGGATCAGCCCTTAGTACCATACTGTGCACAATATCTTAACGCTAAAGCATTATAAATCCCCTTTACAGGGCTGTTCATCTCAGTTTGACATCAGAGTCCGCACCAAAGGAAGTTTGGTTTGGATAAGCTCAATAATAGTTCTAAAATTTAGAACGCTCATCAACTATGGACTAGTCGAATCAATAAGGGTTCGCTAGTCTTACAAGGTTCAACAATAAATGATATTCAATTCAAATAATAAAACTCAAGAGGCATACAATCGAATAAGTATTGTATAACTGGAATCATGCTTTAAAAGAATTATAACATCTAATATGAAATCTTGAACTTGAATAATTTAGAACAAGAACTTGCTCGATATAGAATATAAGTCTAGGACTTGCTTAATCGAAGAATTTAGAATTTAAAGAAACTTGTTTAACAATAATAAGTTAGGGATAGAATACTTGCCTCATGCGCAAGCTACAAATCTAGTTACAATTTAATTCCTCAACGTCCTACACATTACATTATGCATACGATGTCGATTAGTTCATAACCATAACGTTCTAACCATTGAACTTCTTCCTTAAGTTCAACTTAACGACGTGGTTGTAACTTAACTTGCTAACTAACCATATACGTGAGTTTAAACTCACAACATGCATATCACACGTGTATAACACTTTAAACTATCGAAATCATACTCTATGATAACAATATCTATGTGCACACATAACATATTAATATGAGACTTCAATTCATCTTAAACATGTCAACAATATGCTATCTTATTGCTTAATACACTTATCAAGTCATCACATCAAGTTAGCTAAACATGAGCTACATAAAATTTTCTCAGAGACTAAGCCAAGTCCCCGGACAGCACACACCCCCGCTGGGGCGAGGCCCCCTGCAGGTGAAACTCTGGTTTGCGATTTTTGACAGATAGTAGCCTAATTACTGCAATTAAATGCAAATTAAAATAGTACTGTGATTTCTATGAAGTATAAACTTCATAGAAACATCAGACAATGTTACTAACATGTTTTAACATATTAAATCTTGCAATTACTCAAATCAAATCACGTAATTTCACTATTCTTGGTGTTCTTGAAAGTTTTGAAGAAAAACATAAAATTTGACGTCACGGATTCGTTATAACTCAGAATCTGTCCTTTAAAAGTTTGTTTTCTTTATTTTAACATGTATTATCATAATATACTGTCAAATTTAAGTTAAACAAGAAATTCATGGCATATAATTGTTCGTAAGAGCCATATATACAACTTTTATACTCTATAATTTCACAAAATCCAATTACAACATATTTATAAGAAGTTAATGGCTTGAAAACATACATAGATGGTAGAAAACATGTTATGATTATATATTATCATGTATATACACATAAATCATCAATTCATGCATTGATCATACAATCGTTATTTTATAAAGAACTCAAAACACCCGTTAATGGAAAGCTCTGATTATAGCATGTTTATATGAAATCGATTACTCTAATCACATGAATATATGATATAAACATATTGTAAACATATACTAACATATATATCATTATATACTCATCAATTATCAAAATATTCAATCACGGAGGACATTGAAATAGTTTTTCATAGAAAATATAAGAACGTGAAACATATCCATGAAGATGAAGAGATTACCCTTTGCTACTTGCTTGATGATGATAGAGACTTCCTTTGTTCCTTCAATTCTCTATCAATTCTCTCAAGTTCTTTCTCAAACCCTCTCTAAGTATTTTCTCTCTAACTGATGAATGAATATGAAATAGAACGGATGTATATATGATATATGTATATAATATCACGTATAGTATTCAACTGACAAGTTAGTGGGTAAGTTACTCCGTAATGGTTAACTGGTTCAACTCCCCTTAGGGACTTATTTGGCTATTCCTTACTAACTCCTTCCCATTTAATTTAATTAATTCTTACCATAAAGTTAAATAATGTCACACTCAATTAATTATATAATCTTATTTAAATCAATTAAATAAAATAGACTAATTCCACCTTAAATCACATAGTCACATAATTAAAATTCTCATTTATTAATTATGTCAAATCATTAAATCTCTAATTAATTAGAATAATATTATGCTTATTAAATAATTCATTTAATCAAATAAGCTTAATTAAATTCATACTTGGAATAATAAAATTCTCCACATTAATTTAGTCAATGTAACACATATAATTAAATTAATCTACCACAATCTTAACAATTAATTATTTAATTCAATAATTAAATCCTCGAAGAATATTTATTTAATTCAATAAATATTTAAATCATATTATAAAATCTCGTTCGTCACATCTTTTCCACCTTAAAAGGATTCTGTCCCCAAAGTCACGGTTCAATTAAATTCGTCTCGTTACATTCTCTCCCCCCCCCCCCCTATAAAGATTCTGTCTCCAAAATCGCTTTCACATAAATTAAGCAAATAAGTGTGGGTAAGTGTGACACCCCCAAATTCGGGTACTTCATTTTCACACGATTTGGTGTTCACTATCTAAATAAAACATACATCTACTGCCCAATAATAAGGAATGCAAAATAAATTACAACCTTATAATTAAATAAAAATCTTCCTATCAAAAGGATTACAACCTTGTCCAAAAATAATCCCAAGGTTTATCTAACCTTAACATAAACAATAAATGCGAAAATAAAATATCATAACATCAAGTCTTATTACAAACATAAACCAATATAATAAGTCTTCACTTGTTCATCTTTCCTTTTCCTTTACTCGTTAACGGTACGTTAACGTTCTCGACTTTAGTTGCAATGGTTATTAATTGCAAGAGTGAGCAAACAAAAGCTCACTTGTAATAACAGTAATATTAATAACGACATAACTGAATAACTTCAAAATATTTGAATAACTTTTCTTTCATAAAGAATTGAATAATAATTCTTTCATCAATATTTAGAATTTCGATTATTGAAATCATCTGAGGGTCATAAGACCTTGAACTTTGTCATAGGTTATAAATATTTCTATTTAAAACCTTTAACAGTCATTTAGACTATGGACACTTAACTCGTACTTAAGGGGATCAGCCCTTCGTACCATGTATTGTGCACAAACATTTAACGCTTTCGCGTAGTAACCTACCCTAATAAATAGTGTTATTTATCTCAGTATTTGATACAAGTCCGCACCAAAGAAAGTTTGGTTTGGATAAGCTTACAAGAAAATTTAGAGTTTTAACTATCATCAACTAAGGAGTAGTTGAATCGACTCACAATAATCAATAATAATTCAATAATAACGAATTATGAAATAACTTATGCTTTAGAATTTAAACTTAAAGCATACAAAAGATAAGATAGACCTTACCTGAACAATTAAGTCAATGCCACTTTAATTAAATCATGAACTTTAAATAAGTACTTGTCCATTGCAGAAATAAAAGGACAATCTCAAATACAATAAATATTTGAATTTAAAATATTTGTATAACAATAACAAGTTTGAGTTTAGAAAACTTGCCTCAAACGCAAGCTACAGTTACAACTCACGTTCTTTAACACTTTCTACACATATATATTTAACCATAATAATCTAAATTAGTTATCACATAACTAATTCACATAATTAGTTAACCCATCTAGGTTAACTCATTCCTCTTTAATTATTAATAATTAATTATCACATATTTAATCACATCACATGTTCACATAATTAATCAAATAATAATTATGTACTTATTTTAATTAAATTATAATTTAAACAAATTATAATTTAAATTAAACAATTCATTTTAATTATAATTAAATCAAATTATAATTACATCTTATATTAATTAAATTATAATTAAACAAATTATAATTTAAATTAATCATTCACTTTAATTATAATTTATCAAATTATAATTACACTTTATATAAATAAAATTATAATTAAACAAATTATAATTTAAATTAAACATGTACTTTGATTAAAATTAATCAAATTAAATTTATGCATTTGTATTAATTAAATTATATTTTAAACTAATTATAATTTAATTAAACAATTACTTTGATTATAATTAATCAATTTTAATTCATGCACTAATTAAATTAAAATTAATAATTTATAATTTAAATTACATATTTTCCTTAATTATAATAATTCAAATTATAATTACGTATTATATTTTATTAATATAATTCATTACTGTCCATTTAGCATTTTAATTTTATTAACATGCTTTATAATTTATTACATAATAAATATTATAATTTTGTACAATTAAAAATAGCTTTATGCCCAATCTGCAGGACCAGCGCGACCGCGCTCCAAAAGGACTTGGGAGCGGCGCGGCCGCGTCACTATGCAGACTGATCTGACAGTGTCGCGAACTTTGCAGAGAAAAAACTAATTTGGCTTATTTCTCTACATCACGTTCCAAATTCAGCCAACATAATTCATATAAACTTTACAGAAAATATAATTCTAAGTTTCTAACATGTTTTAACACATAAAGACATCAAATTACATACTTTAAAACACTTAATTTTGTAAAAATTGGAGAAAACCATTTTTCCAGTGTTAATGATAAAATTGAACATTGTAAGTTTATTTTTCAATCAAAATATACAATTCAAATCACATTGAATTCATATCTCAACACATTAACATAATCTAAAACTAATTTATACAACAATTTACAATAAATCATGAATTTTGATTTTAAAGGAAAACTTTATAAAACCAATTCTCTATAACTTTTGATGAACATGAATTCTTCATGTTCATCATCTTTATATGAATTAAACCATTAATTTATGCATACAATTCATATATAAATATGTTATAAACACAACATCATATATACATCATGTTTATAAGAGTTCATGAAAACTTATATATACAGAGAATAAAATCACGAAGAACATCAAACATACTTTTAAAAGCTAATAATTAGGAATTATACCCTTTTTGTTGATTGAAGTAAAGAAGATGATGATTCTCTAGCTTCCTCTCTCCTTTCTTTTTCTTCTTCTTCTCTTTTCTTTTCTCTCTAACTCTCTCTGTATATTTTCTCTCTAACACTTGATCTCTATTTCCTTTGTTCTTTCTAACAGACCAATTCTAACTTAACGTAGTTTTAAAAATAATGTAAACTGACATATAGATATATTATACATATAATTATATAATATACATAAATGTTAGCTATTAATACCTATAATTATATCATATACTAATTACCACTTAATATATATAAGTTACATAAATTTGAATTTTAAAAGCCATAAGGCTTGTTTGGCCAAAACCCTTTATTTTTAAAAACAAAATTTTGAACTTAAGGCATTGTTTGGTAAAAATTCATTTAAAACAAGTGCAAGGGTCTCGTTTCGCAAAATCTTTTAAAAATAATTTTAAGGGCCTTGTTTGGTAAAACTAAATTAATTTTTTTTTTATTCTTTTAATAAATCATTTAGCACATATTTTTAATGTTACACTTTAATTAATTAAATCTTAACATTCTAATTTAATTAATTAAAAGCTAACATCAATTAAGCACAAAAAAATGCCACATACCAATTATAATTACTCGCTAATTATAATTTTATGTAACAATTATCACATAAACTTCATCTAATTTAATTATCTCAATTAAATTAGAACTATACCATAAAATTATTACACACCAATTAAATTAAATATTAAATATTCATTTAATTAAAATATTACACTTAATTAAATTACTCCACAACAATCACATAATTCATTTATTTAACTCAATAAATAAATCAATTAAAATATTTATTTAATTCAATAAATATTAAAATTAATATATAAAATTCTCATTCGTTACAATAAGTCTTCATCATATGTTCTTCGAGTTCCCACATAGTTTCTTCAGCGTTGTGGTTCCTCCAAATTACCTTAACTGAAGGTATTACTTTATTTCTGAGAACTTGTTCTTTCCTGTCAACAATCTGAACAGGAATTTCTTCATAGGATAAGTCTTTCTTAATTTGTAGGGGTTTATGTTCAATCACATGTTTGTAATCGGGTTTGTAGGGTTGTAAAACTGAAACATGGAAGACGTTGTGGACATTCTCTAGCGCCGGAGGTAAGGCTACCTCATACACAACTTCTCCAATCCTTTACAGTAACTCAAAGGGTCCAATGAACCTCGGACTCAATTTTTCCTTCTTCCCGAATTTGATCTTTCCCTTCCAGGGAGAGACCTTCAAGAAAACAAAAAAACTACCCGATTCAAATTCAACATTCTTGCGGTGTGGATCGGCGTATTTCTTCTACCTATCCTGAGCTACTACCAATCTTGTTCGAATCACTTTGACTATCTCTGCTGTTTGCTATACTAGTTCTGGACCTAGCAATTGCCTCTCGCCGACTTCATCCCAGTATAGTGGAGTTCTGCACTTTCTGTCGTACAACGCTTCGTAAGGCGACATGCCAATACTTGCGTGATAACTGTTGTTATAACCGAATTCCATGAGCGGTAAGTGATCATCCCAATTTCCTTTGAAATCCATGATGCACGCTCTCAACATATCCTTCAATGTCTGGATCGTTCTTTCGCTCTGCCAGTCTGTCTGAGGGTGATATGCCGTACTCATTCTCAACTGTATTCCCATGCATTCCTGTAGTCGCTTCCAGAAGTTTGATGTGAAGCGCGGATCTCGGTCAAAAACAATCTAAACTAGAACTCCATGCCTCGAAACAATCTCTTTCACATACAGCCTTTCAAACTGCTCTAAGTTGAATCTGATTCTGATAGGAAGGAAGTGTGCGGATTTCGTCAATCGATCAATGATAACCCATACTGCGTCGTAGCCTTTCTGAGTTGTTGGAAGGCCAACCATGAAATCCATTGTAATATGTTCCCATTTCCATTCTGGGATCTCTAAAGCTTGTAGCAACCCACTCGGCCTTTGATGTTTTGCTTTCACTTTCTGACATGTTAGACACTTTGCAACACACTCTGTAACATCTTGTTTCAAATTCGGCCACCAGAAATATTTTTGGAGATCCACGTACAACTTGGTACTACCGGGGTGAATCGAATATCGCGAGCTATGAGCCTCGCTCAAGATATCCTCCTTAATCTCTGGAACTGTCGGTACCCAAACTCTGCTCTCGAATCTTAACATTCCCTCGCTGTCCACCTTGAATCTCGGTTCGGTCCCTTTAGATATCTTCTTCCTTATCTTCTCACATTCTTCATCTAGGAGTTGTGTTTCTTAACTTTATCCAGCAAAGTTGTGCCAGCTTGCAGCTGGAACAACTTTTCGTCAGTCTCCATAGGATACCTCACTTCCAATTCCAGCTTCTCCATCACTGAAATTAGCTCCTCCTGAGCGGTCAACGTCATCAATTTCTCCCGGTCCTTTTCACTTAAGGCGTCGGCAACCACATTTTATTTACCCAGATGGTATAAAATCTCGCAATCATAGTCCTTAATTAACTCCAGCCACCTTCTCTGGCGCATATTCAAGTCCTTCTGTGTAAAAATATATTTCAGACTCTTGTGGTCTGTATATATTTCACACTTCTCCCCATAAAGATAGTGTCTCTAGATCTTCAAAGTAAATACCACTGCAGCTAACTCCAAGTCATGGGTTGGATACCCCTTATCATAGTCCTTCAATTGTCGTGACGCATACGCAATGATCCTGTCGTTTTGCATAAGCACACAGCCTAGTCCTTTATGCGATGCATCACTATAAACCATAAAATTTCCTATGCTATCTGGGAGAGATAACATAGGTGCTGAACTCAACCTCTTTTTAAGCTCTTGGAAGTTTTCCTCACACTTCTCCATCTAAACGAATTTCACCGATTTCCTAGTCAAATTCGTCAGCGGAGTTGCGATCTTAGAAAAGTTCTGAATAAATCTTCTATAATAGCCTGCAAATCCAAGAAAACTTCGCACTTTTGACAGTGTTTTCGGCTGATCCTAGTTCATCACAGCTTCGACTTTGGAGGGATCTACCGAGATTCCGTCCTTATCAATCATATGTCTAAGAAATTGCACCCTTTTAATCCAGAATTCACATTTCAAAAATTTGGCGTACAACTTCTGTCTTCTCAACGCCTCTAACGTTAATTTCAAATGCTCTACATGTTCTCCCTTGGTCTTCGAGTACACCAGAATGTCGTCGATAAATACCACTACAAATTTGTCCAAAAATGGCTCGAACATTCCATTCATTAGGCCCATAAATGCTACAGACGCATTTTTTTAGACCAAATGACATTACTAGAAATTCGTAATGACCATATCGAGTCCTGAACGCTGTCTTTGGAACATCCTCAGGCCTCACCTTCAATTAATGATAACCACTTCTCAAGTCTATCTTCGAGAAGTATCTCGCTCCCTTCAACTGATCAAACAGGTCGTCAATCCTCGACAATGGGTACTTATTCTTAATCGTGACCTTGTTCAATTCTCTGTAGTCGATGTAGAGCTGCATCGTCCCGTCCTTCTTCTTTACAAATAATACCGGCGCTCCCCATGGCGATACGCTCGTTTGAATGTACTTCTTGTCCAGTAGTTCTTGCAGCTGAACCATTAATTCCTTCAATTCTATCGGAGCCATACGATACGGAGCCTTCGATATTAGAGCAGTTCCTGGCGCCAAAATGATAAGTGGTTTTTATAGCCACTTATTTAGATATAAACTAACTTGTTTTGTTGTGTAAACTCAAGTACTATTGTAGCTTTTCATGCATTTTTGCTTTCTTTTGTAGTTTTCATGTTTGGGAACTCTCTTGGTGCACAAGTGGCTAGAAAGGATGAAAGAATGTTAAAAGGGGTAAGAAGCAACGAAATGAGATGATGAACATGAGATGACAGGAAAATACAGCAGAAGAAATCAAAATTCAGCATCTGATGCATGGCGCAGCTGCGCCAACTTCATGCCTTAAGGCAGCGCAGCTGAGCCAGAAGAGCTTGGCCGGTCACCCTACTGCGCAGCTGCGCTAGTTACATGTATTGAAGGAGTGCAGCTCTATTTTTGCAATTAACTTTCACTAAAGCTAGCCAATTGAAATGTAGCTTGGGGAAGGAGGCATATAGGAGGGGACGATATAATTAGACCTATTAGAGATGATTTTGGATATCTCCTCTTTGGGAGCCTTAGCTTATTATTGTTCTATCTTTTCTCTTTAATTTGAATATTAGATTAGAGTAGATTTAAATAGTTAGTTTCTAGATTTGATTGAATCTGAAAGTTGAAGCATTTGGATAGCATCAAAGATCTAAACTTGGAGCAAGAAATCAGATTTGCATTCTCTATCTATATATTCTCTTTGTTCCCTCTTTGCAATCTTATGATGTTTATTCAATTTGTGTATGGTAAATCTAATTCTAGTATGACTTAGATTATATTTTGGGATTTTAATGAAACCTATTGAGTAGTCTATTTTCATTTTCTTCCATGTTGGTTTTATTGATTGTCATGAGGTTATCTATTATGGTTGTATTCAATTGCTTAATTGCCTAGCTATCAATTACCATGATAATCCATATGGACTTGAAAGACAAAGTATGGGTTTAGATCTGATTGTAATAGCTTGTTGGAATGTATGATTCGTGCTTAGGATAGATATATACCAAAGCACCACTTGTAGTCAATTGAGGACTTGGGCTTAAACCCTGATTATTTGTAAATTACATAGACATATAGTGGTTTAGGTAATGTGGGTGTTCATATGTATTCTATCATCTGTGGATTATATATGATATGGATTTGGTACATTGAATGATGGTCTTATCACACTTTCATGTTCTCGACTAACAATCTGTGATCATTAATTTAACTTAACAAGAAGTGCATTGACTTAGATGAATCAATATGGGAAATTGAGATCTCATATCTTCATTATCTAGTTTTATTCTAGGGTTAATTAGTTTTAGTTAATTACTTAGTTTTATTCAAAACACTTAATCATTCGTTTATATAAGACTGAAATGGTTATGGGCTAGTGGTTTGGTGACTTTTATTAGTTAATTCTCTGTGAGAACGATACTCTACTTACTCTTTATTACTTGTTGACCGTGTATACTTGCACGCATATATTGATCGGTAAAATGACCATCAAGTTTTTGGCGCCGTTACCGGGGAATTAGTTTAAATTTTTTTTGCCAAACATTAGCTTCAATCAAATTAGTCTTAATTTAAACATTTTTATTTTTTTTAATTCTCTTTCTATATTCTCTTTTTTCAGGTACCATGGATTATAATGCTTATCAATGGTCGTACACGAGGATGGATCAATCAAGGGAAACAGGGATTGATGGACTCGACCCAATTGCTATATTATCAGCACAACATGAGATACTTTTGAGGAAGTTGGACATTGTTGCAAGCCAACGTACTCAAAAGATAGTAGTTACTTGTGATTATTGTGCTGGTAACCATCTGAGTCATCAGTGCACCGTCAGTTTTGGACCTGTGCAGTACGACGGTGATTACCTCGATCATGATGCTTATTCCAATTATCATCAAGATTGGGAGTATCACCCAGATTCTTCATGGAGCTATGGTTATCAAGACAAATACTGTGATCCAAGTCTAGCATACGCACCAGAAATCACCTATCAGACTCCAACCAATGTCCTCATTACATGGATTCCGAGGCTGAAATAGAAAATTCAAGATTGGAGGAAGAATGTTGCATAGGATCAATGAAGGAGACCTTGATTGAGTAAGGGAAGTCAATTAAGAATCTTCAGAATTGGACGGATCAAATTTGCATGGCTTTAATGAAGGAGGAATTGATTGAGCAAGGGATGAAAATTCAAACTCTTCAGAATCAAGTATCTTAAATTTTTAAAATTGTGAACAATGGTCATCAAAGTAATTGGTGCAATGACATGGACGATGAAACTGATGGAGAGCCAGAAGTGTACATGTAACTGGACGAACTGAAAGAAGTGGACATCGAGGAGAAAAATGGGGATATGGTAAATGGTGTATCTGAGCCGACCTTTATAACACCCCAAGTGCCTTCTCAGTTAAAGTTGAAAAATCCAGTGAATTTTGCACACCCTTGCCCCCCTTGGTAGTCACATCACAGGCAAGGATCTTGATGATAAGAGAGAGTCCACATTTTTGAAACCATGGTGGTCCGAGGAAGAGAGAATTGAAGAAGAGCCCGTTGTACTTTTCATGCCTCAATGCAAAAATCTATTCGCAAATACAACGGAAGAAGTGCCTAGCTTTGCGATGGAAATGGGGAATTCATGTACTAGAAATATGCTAGGTGGCTTCAATCCGAAGACCCTTGTGAAGGGGAACCTCACAATGCACACTGTGGTTCTAATGGACGGAGGGTTTCTCGCTTATCGTAGAGGAATTGGATAGCGGTGTCAAGAAGAAAGTCCAGCTATCGGACTATAAACCGAGCGCTTGATGGGAGGCACCCCATCAAATCTCTCTCTTCTTATGTGTTTAATTCTCCATACACTTTCTATCATTTTCCTCTCTATGTTTAATTCTTCTTAGTTGTAAATATTTCATAATAATTTGTGATAAGTTTAGTGATTTAATAAAGTTTATGTGCCTTTTTCAGGTTCTATTCAATTAGTAGCAAAGTCCATGGTCAGTTGCAAATGAGAAGCTGCAGAACAAATTAAATGAAATTTCTAAGTATTGGCGCGGCCGCGCCAATACAAGCCTAATGATCAGAGCGGCCGCCCCATTTCCTAGACCAGAAAATGAAATCCACAGAGCAGCGCAGCTGCGCCAAATTTGTGTTGCCTTCCTGCGCAGCTGCGCCAGGCTTTCCAGAATGTTTTTAGATGAGACCGGCCCACGTTCTATTTCATTCCTCACTTAAACTCAACCCATTGTTTCGGCAGCTTCCATTCCCAAACCTCATACTATATCTCTTAACTATCAGAAGCAAACACAGACACACACACGAAATCTCTTATCCTCGATCAACCCCTCCCCTAATCCAACTCTATAAACTCCACTCCTACCGAAATCCTAGCCCCACTTCTCTTCTATCATCAACCCAGCCTGTCAAACCCGAACTTCCAATCATTTAACACAGTTAGTGTGTACACTATCTATTCGATCAAAGTCCAGAGCAGACTTCGGGTTTGCATTTATCCATTTGTTCAAGACACTTAGGGTGGCATCATTTGTTCAATCAGAGAATTCAGAGGACACAACAGAAAGGGGAAGATTTTGGGTTTCATTGGAGTGCACTGCAACTATTTGATTCAAGTTCTGGTAAAGAAAGGGATTAAATTTTTAACAGAGTTCTGGGGGCTTATAAAGGGTTTGTTCTGCTCATTTGTCAGACCATAGTACTATTATCTGCAAGCCCAACCAAGCAGTATGCCTAAATGAATTCTCACTCCCTCTCCTCCTTCTCCTCCTCCGAGCAGTGACCACGGCAAAAACAGTGCCAGAGATACATTGGACAGTTTCAGATTTTCAACCTAGCAGCTCAGCAATACTATATGAATGTTCTGGACAGAAAAAATTATGTGTAGGAAAGAGGGCTGAAACCGAGCAATAATGATGGGATGATGAAGAAACAGATTGTCGAACATGGCTGTGCAATAGTTGTGGCCAAACCACTATTAGCCCCTATACCCCTCATCAAAGATTTCTATGCCAACGTGCAAGAGACACAAAATGGGATATCTTATGTCAGAGGGAAGCAGGTGCCCTACACCAAGTAAGCTATCAATGAAATATTTAAAGTGGATATTGTTCCTTCTGGACCAACAAATTGGGCAGAATCCCAGCATATGGAAACTGACTTAGATAAGCTGATCAAAGAACTGTGCAAGCTAGGCACTAAGTGGACGACATACGCAGGCACAGATAGAAAAGTTAGCTTTCCCCAGATTGCCTTGAGTCGCTATGCCAAAGCTTGGTATAGTTTCATATGCGTGAGCATACTCCCTTCTAGTCATCATGCTAAGGTTACTACTGATCGAGCCACCCTACTTTATGGCATCGTCAAGAATAAAGTGATTGACATAGGACACATCCTTAATCAATCCATGCTGAGGTTCATGAGGGGGAGAACTTCAGGAGGGATCCCGCATGCCTCGGTGATCACACGTCTATGCCCAGCTGCTGGAGTGGTGTGGGATACTGAGGCTCTGCAGCTCCCGATGCGCGATATAGATCATACAGCCATTCAGAATTATAGCATTTGGGAGGGTGCAGAGTCTCATCCTCGAGGACTGGGATTCATTATGGGAGATTCTGATGATGAGGAAGAAGAAGAAGAAGAAGAAGAAGAAGAGGAAGGTATTCCAGCGCAGGCTCAGCAAGCAGCAGGGCCAACTCCCGTAAAATTTACTGATCAGAAGAGGGAGATACGGCAGCTGAGGAGGTGGATGGATACCATGTACGTTGACTTCCAGACTTACACATCCGAGTTCTCCCAGGCCCTGTCTCATTTTTTTGAGATGACTGGAGTACATGCACAGTTCCCCACTTTTGGCATGGGAAACTCATACCCTCCTTCGGACACACCGCCAGAGCAAGCTGATGAGGAGGACAACGACGAGGCCGACTAGGGGAGTTCCTTTTACCTTTTACCTCCAATGAGGACGTTGTAATTTTTAAGTTTGGGGGTATTAGGTTCATTTTGCATTTAGTATAATTCATAACATATTGCATATTGTGCTATTTTATTTAGTGCATGTTAGGAAGTATGTTCGTATTTTGTAAAAATTTTCAAAATTTTTGCTTTGTTTTAGTTGATTGTGGTAGGACATATTGCATGAATCCAGTTATCAGTTGGTTTGTTATTTATTTGGCCTATGAGGAAATTGAAATTACCTTTTTTTGAACTGATTTGAGACTTAAGCTTAATTGTAATGTCATATCACAATGGAAATCCTTATCTGTCTGACACTGATGTCACCAGTTAGCACTCTAGAGTAACCATCATGATGTGTTTAGTTTAAATTTTCACATATTTTTCTTCTAGTGGGAATTTTATATTTTAATGAAAGAGTTTCAGTAATTAAGTGGTAATAACTAGGACTGTAAAAAAACTTAAGTTTGGGGGAAACAGACGGTATAAATGCTATATGTGGAAAAATAAAATAAAAATAGAAAAAGGGAAAGAGAAAGAGAAAAGAAAAAGAAAAAAAATAGAATGTGAATAAACACTTCGGCTACGTCGAGTCCTGTGGCCTTTGATATTCGAGCAAGTAAGCCCTAGGGGTGTCTTTACACCCAGCGCCCTAAGGCCTTTTGGTCTGGGAGTCGTTGGTCGAAAGCTCGTTACACGGGTGTCATTGAAAAGCCTAAGAGGACTAGGCATTGTGCAGTTGAGTGTGTACATGGAAAAGTGCAAAATTGCCCTCGTGAGTAAATAAAAAGCATAATAAACCCCCTGTGGACTCTTAGCATAAGTGATGCATGGTCTTGGTTAGAACTTATCTGATTTGCTATTTTTCTTGAGTTGAAGCTGGTTTTTCCCCTAAGAAGCATAGTATGTGATAAGTTTGTTTATAAGCATGTTTAATGGTTGATTCACACACACATAATACATCAGTGCTGACAGGTTTGGATTTGCAGAGTGATATGCTTTATGGTCTTGTTTTGGGTAGTTTTTTTGTTTGATTATCTTGTATTTTTTTTGAGGCATTGTGTATGAGTATCAAATTTGACTGATACTTGGATTCACTCTCATGTTAGTATAGGTTGAATGCATTGTAGTTGTTGCTTTGCATTTTTGTTTAGTTTTGTTTTGGTTAATTGAGGGCAAACAACATTTAAGTTTGGGGGTATTTGATAAGTGGTTTTTATAGCCACTTATTTATATATAAACTAACTTGTTTTGTTGTGTAAACTCAAGTACTATTGTAGCTTTTCATGCATTTTTATTTTCTTTTGTAGTTTTCACGTTTGGGAACTCTCTTGGTGCACAAGTGGCTAGAAAGGATGAAAGAATGCTAAAAGGGGCAAGAAGCAATGAAATGAGATGATGAACAGGAGATGACAGGAAAATGCAATAGAAGAAATAAAAATTCAGCATCTGATTCATGGCGCAGCCGCGCCAGCTTCATACCTTAAGGCAGCGCAGCTGCGCCAGAAGAGCTTGGTCAGTCACCCTACTGTGCAGCTGCGCCAGTTACATGCATTGAAGGAGCGCAGCTACGCCGGTCTATTTCTGCAGTTGACTTTCACTAAAGATAGCCAATCGAAATGTAGCTTGGGGAAGGAGGCAAATAGGATGGGACGATATAATTAGACCTATTGGAGATGATTTTGGATATCTCCCCTTTGGGAGCCTTAGCTTAATATTGTTCTATCCTTTCTCTTTAATTTGAATATTAGATTATAGTAGATTTAAATAGTTAGTTTCTAGATTTGATTGGATCTAAAAGTTGAAGCATTTGGATAGCATCAAAGATCTAAACATGGAGCAAGAAATTAGATTTTCATTCTCTATCTATATATTCTCTTTGTTGCCTCTTGGTAATCTTATGATGTTTATTCAATTTGTGGATGGTAGATCTAATTCTAGTGTGAGTTAGATTATATTTTGGGATTTCAATGGAACCTATTGAGTAGTCTATTATGATATTCTTCCATTTGGTTTTATTGATTGTCATGAGGTTATCTATTATGGTTGTATTCAATTGCTTAATTGCCTAGATATCAATTACCATGATAATCCATATGGACTTGAAAGACAAAGTATGGGTTTAGATCTGATTGTAATAGCTTGTTGGAATGTATGATTCGTGCTTAGGATAGATATATACCGAAGCACCACTTGTAGTCAATTGAGGACTTGGGCTTAAACCCTGATTATTTGTAAATCACATAGACATATAGTGGTTTAGGTAATGTGGGTGTTCATATGTATTCTATCATCTGTGGATTATATATGATATGGATTTGGTACATCGAAAGATGGTCTTATCTCACTTTCGTGTTCTCGACTAACAATCTGTGATCATTAATTTGACTTAACAGGAAGTGCATTGACTTGGATGAATCAATAGGGGAAATTGAGATCTCATATCTTCATTATCTGGTTTTATTCTAGGGTTAATTATTTTTAGTTAATTACTTAGTTTTATTCAAAACACTTAATCATTCGTTTAGATAAGACTGAAATGGTTATGGGCTAGTGGTTTGGTGACTTTTATTAGTTAATTCTCCATGGGAACGATACTCTACTTACTCTTTATTACTTGTTGACCATGTATACTTACACGCATATATTGATCGGTAAAACGACCAACACCAAATCGATCATGAACTCTATTTCCCTATCAGGCGGAAGTCCTAGCAAATTGTCCTAAAATACGTCCATGAAGTCCCTCACGATTGGTATTTCCTCCAACTTTGGGTTCTCTTTGCGACTATCGACTATGTAGGCTAAATATCCTATACAACCTTATCTCAATTACTTTCTTGCCTGCATCATCGTCAGACAACTCACTTGTCTAGGTGACTTGCTGCCATAAAACATAACCCTTGACGGATTCATAAGGTTAATACATTTCCTCTGGCAATCAATTATCGCCCCATAATTGAATAACCAATCCATTCCCAGAATAACGTCGAATTCCCCAATTCTAATCGAAATAAGATCTACGTTCATAACGTTACCCTTGATATCCACCCTACAGTTCTTCTATTCGAAATCTTTATGTTCATGGGTTATTCTAACTCGTCCTTAGGCAATCCTAAGTTCTTAGCAAAGTCATCGGATATAAATGAACAAGTAGCACCCGAATCAAATAATACATAAGCATTAACTTTATTGATCGGAATAATACCTGACACTACATCGAGAGACTGCAAAGCATCCTGCACTGTCATGTTGAATGTCCTGGCAGTTGGTCAGTTTGTTGCGGTCGGTCCCGTGATAGTCATAGCATTTCCACCGCTGCCTCCTTTGTCCCCTTGTGATCTTGCCCTTCCAGATCCCTTCTTGGGACAGTCCCTCGCCAAATGGTCCTTCGATCCACATGTGAAATAGGCACCCTTGTTAGGGTTAGGGCAGCTAGGTGCTATGTGGCCTTCCTGACCACAATTGTAGCACACCCGCTTTCCTTTTAAACAAACCCCCAGGTAAATGCATACAATAATAGGTGTTCAGGTCTCAGACACAGATATTCAGAGAAGATAAAGCATAAACATGACTAGTTTTAAGCCTCATAGAGTATAATCAAGTATAGTAAAAAGAGACTGTCTAATCAATTTATGATTTACTTCATAAATCAGATGGTCAACACCAAAAAAAAAAATCCAAGAAGCTCAACATTTGTTATGGTGACCTCGTGTCAAAATAATTTTGGCAAAAATAGAGAGTAGGTGAGCATGCTATCAGAGAGAACAATCAATAAATATAGTTCAAATTTTGTCAGATACTTATTTTTCTAAAAAATGTAGATACCAGTCATATATTCCAGGGCAGTCAGAAAATCACAGCAACTCAAAACAGTATATATATTATAAGAAGAAAAACAGAGCAATCCCAAAATAGAGGTTCAAACCTAGAGGTTTTAACCCATAATAGTAAACATGTCATTTATCCCAATTCACTATAGATGTTATCAGGAAAAAAATTCAAGCAATGATTTGACATTTGCTTAAAACCCATCTGCTCAGCAAAAAAAAATTCATTCAAAAACCCTTACAGTGCATATCGTGCACTGCTATAAACAGATAGAGAAAACAATGTTACCTGCAAGCTTATTTGCAGAACACTCATAGAATACTGCTTATTTCTTTCAAGCCCAGCATCCAAATCAGTTCACAAAAGCTTAAAACA
Source organism: Panax stipuleanatus (assembly GCA_020205555.1). Taxonomy (NCBI): domain Eukaryota; kingdom Viridiplantae; phylum Streptophyta; class Magnoliopsida; order Apiales; family Araliaceae; genus Panax; species Panax stipuleanatus. The sequence goes on along the minus strand of CM035117.1, from coordinate 48,767,102 downwards.
GATTGTTAGAAATAGGCAGAAATACAAGTATAAAGATGTATGCAAGTGAAACAGAACCAATTGTAGTTAGTAAAAGAACTTAGTTTTTCAAAGAAAAAAATTAGGGTTTCTAAAAGAAACTGTGGGTTTTAAAAAAATATCCCCCTTTTTTTTAATAGACAAAAAAGAACATTAGGGTTAAAAAAAATTCAACTATCAAAAAGATTCGAAGAAGGAAAAATTAGGGTTTTTGTGTGTTTGTAAAATTAGGGTTCTAAAAAAATCAGAAGAGAAATAAAAATTTATAGAAAATCATTAAAGTTTTTTTGTGTTTTTCTTAAAAAAATTAGGGTTCTTTACCTATAAAACATAGACAAAAATCAAATTTCGAAAGAAATTTTTAGAGAGAAGGGATTGAAACCAAATAAGATTATATATATATATATATATATTAACAGACATATACTGATTTTGGAAAGCAAAAAGAATGAAGATCTAAAAAATGCTAAAATTTTAACTAGAGAAAATGACGAATTGAGAAGAAAAATAAAAAAAATCGGTAGATCAGTTAAGAAAATTTTAAAAGATAAATTTCAGATTTAAAAAAATATTTATATGTATATATATATAAAATTATATATATATATATATATATATTTATGAAAATATATTTATATATATTTAGGGTTTGAAGATAAAATTAGGGTTTGAAGATCGAAGAGGAGGATCTGTGTGTATCAAACTCAGAAACGACGTTTAGAAATAAGAAAAGAGGTCTCTCAGTAGACAAGATTTGAAAGAAAATCGAATTTTAAATGGTGGATGGACTAAATCGAAGGTGTAGAACCGATTGATCGGTTTAGATTTTCCCAATTTTGACTGGAGATCAGACATTTTTTGATGAAGAACAGCTTGGGTTTGAGAGAAAGACGAGAGAGAAGTGGTGAAGAAGAGAGAGAGTGAGAGAAATTAAAAATGTAAATTTTGCAATTTATATTTAGGTTTATTAAGCTGATCGAGCGGTTGAGAGTTAATCTCAAATTTGATGAACGATCGGGATTTGATTCGGTAATTTAAATCGTTTGAGCTGATCGATTGGTTTTGATCGAACGGTTGAGATTGAATTGTGCTTTTTGTTGATGATTTAACGGTTGTTTAGCTTGATCCGTGTGTTTGTTGAGGATGGCTCCTGATTGGTCCGTATGAGCAGCCGCGGATTGAACACTGATTTGACCGTTAGATAGTTTCCTTTGGATCAACGGTCCAGATTGAAGCTTGATAAATTTATATAAATACATATATAAATATATATTGAATAAGAATAAATAGTTAAAATAAATTTTTTTAAAAAAAAATTGATTGTTAGGTATATAAATAAATAATCTTTAAAGAAAATTAAATTTTTTTAAAATATAAGAATATAATTAAACTGATAATTGAGATATATATATTATTATTATTTTTCTATGCTAAAATAATAATCAATTTTAAAAAAAACTATTAACAAGAAATATATATTATATATTAGTTATAAAAAATGAAGAGTATTTTTTTAAATGCAAAGAGATACTTATGTAAACTATAGATATTTGATAATTTTAATTCTAAAATAAGGAAATATTTATATATTCTATAATTATATAAATAGGAAAAATGTATATTGATACTATATACACTTTTTAGAAATAATAATAACTGTTTTAATAAAAGTATTAACTAATTAAAAAATATTTTAAATGTAATAATAATTAGGGTGAGATATCTAACATACCTAAATCCAGACGTAGTTTGCAGAATCTTTCAGAACTTAAAGGTTTAGTAAATATGTTTGCAATTGTTAATTCTGTGTCGATATGTTCTAACTTGATAATGCCACTGTTCACATGATCGCGTAAAAAATGATGTCTGACATCTATATGTTTTGATCTAGTATGTAATACAGTATTTTTACTCAGATTTATAGCACTAGTATTATCACATAGAACTGAGACACGGTTAAACTTTTTATTGTAATCAGTCAGGGTCTGTTTCATCCATAATATTTGTGCACAACATCAGCAACTATATATTCTGCTTCGGTGGTTGAGATGTACACTAAGTTTTGATTCTTAGAGTACCAAGAAACTAAGCATCCACCTAGAAACTGACACGTGCCACTTGTACTTTTTCGATCAACATGATGACCGGCATAGTCAGAGTCTGAGAAACAAACAAGATTAAATGGTTGACATTTAGGATACCATAGGCCTATATTTGTAGTTCCCTTGAGGTAACGAAATATTCTTTTTTTACTACAATCAAGTGTGATTCCTTAGGGTTTGATTGGAATCTAGCACATTTACAGACACTGAACATAATGTCAGGTCTACTGGCTGTGATATATAGAAGACTACCAATCATTCCTCTATACTTCTTTGTGTCAACACTTTTTCCATTTTCATCAGCAGTTAATTTATCAGTGGTTGACATAGGAGTGTTAAGAGATTTTACAGATTCTAATCCAAATTTCTTAATCATTTATTTGCAATATTTAGATTGAGAGATATGAATACCTTTTTCTCCTTTCTTGATTCGCAATCCTAGGAAGAAATTTAATTCTTCCATCATGCTCATTTCAAATTCCTTACTCATGCTTTCAGAGAAATCATTGCACATAGAAATGTTAGTAGAACCAAAAATGATATCATCAATATAAATCTGTAAAATAAGGATATCATCATTTTTATATTTAATGAATAAAGTAGTATCGACGGTACCCCTTTTAAATCCATCTTCTAACGGGAATTTACTTAATCGTTCATACCATGCTCTTGGGGCCTGTTTTAAACCATATAAAGCTTTATGCAGTTTATACACGTAATTAGGATAATTTATATCTTCAAAACCAGAAGGTTGTTTAACATAAACTTCCTCCTCAATAATACCATTTAAAAAAGGTAGATTTGACATCCATTTAAAATAGTTTAAAATCTTTATGGCATGCAAAGGTTAATAACATTTGTATAGATTTTATTCTAGCAACAGGAGCATAAGTTTCATCGTAATCAATTCCTTCAAGCTAATTATACCCTTGTGCAACTAATCTTGCCTTATTACGTATGACAGTTCTATTTTCATCCAATTTATTACGAAAGACCCATCGAGTTCCAATAATAGAAGTTTCTTCAGGTTTTGGAACTAATTCCCAAACTTTGTTTCTTGTGAATTGTTCAAGTTCATCCTGCATAGCTATAATCCAATCTTCGTCAAGCAATGCATCTTTTATGTTTTTAGGCTCAATTTGAGATAAGAAAGATAAATGACCAGCTAGATTTTGAACTTGTGATCTCGTAAGAATCCCTTTATCGATATCACCAATTACATTTTCTATAAGATGATTTCTAATAACAAGTGTTTCTTTGGGTAAGTCATTTAACTGTGGATTAGGATTTTCAAGAGGATTAATATTAACAGGTGGAGATGTATTGTCTATTTTTAGTTCTTCCATATTTCTGAGAATGTCTTCAATGACAACATCATTATCTACTAGCTCTTTATATTTAGGAGGAGGTTCAGATTCATCAAAAGTTACATTCATTGACTCCTCAATAACTAGAGTTCTTTTATTGAATACTCTATAAGCCTTACTATTAAGTGAGTATCCCAAAAATATTCCTTCATCAGATTTGGGATCGAATTTCACTAAATATTGTTTAGTGTTTAAAATAAAAAAATTACTCCCAAAAACACGAAAGTAATTTATTTTTGGAGTTCTTTTATAATAAAGCTCATATGGTGTTTTTAACAACACTGGTCTCAGCAAGACTCGATTTAAGATATAACAAGATGTTGCAATTGCTTCAGCCCAAAAATATTTAGGAAGACGGTATTCATTTAGCTTAGTGTTGGCCATTTCTTGTAAGGTACTATTTTTCCTTTCTACCACACCATTTGATTGTGGTGTGTATGGAGCAGAGAAGTTATGACTTATACCGTGCTCATCACAGAACATTCTGAAATCAGAATTATCAAATTCTTTTCCATGATCAAACCGAATATAAATAATAGAGTTTCCCTATTGATTTTGGATTTTCTTGCATAATGCTGAGAAGGAGTTTATCGCTTCATTTTTGAATTTCAGAAAATCAACCCAGGTAAATCGTGAATTGTCATCAATTAGGACTAAAATATAAACAGCACCCCCCGTGCTGTGTTTAGGGATAGGTCCCACCAAATCCATATGCAAGAGTTCTAATGGTCGAGAGGTTTACACTGTGAGCTTAGGTTCATGAGATGCATGTATTTATTTTCCTAATTCACAGGCTTCACATAAATGGTCTTTTAGAAACTTTAATTTATAAAGATCATAAACATGTTCCTTAGAAGATATGTTATTTATTAATTTCATGTTAATGTGTTCTAACCTACGATGCCAAAGCCATGGATAGCCATCAGATACAAGACATATATTTTCCAAGTGTGAGTATGTATCTAGGTCACACGTGTACACATTTTGACTTCTAGGACATAATAAAATTACTTTACCAGATTGGTCAAATATTGAACAATTATGAGGACTGAAAGTTATTTTAAAACCACTATCATATAATTGACTAATTGATAGAAGATTGTACTTGAGTCCTGTAACTAATTGAACATAAGAGATGGTTATGTGTTTATTGCCAACACTTTCAATTCCAATAACTTTACCTTTGTTGTTGTCTCCAAATGTTACCTCACCACAGTCTGTAGCTTGTAGATTGTTCAATTTTGTTTTATAGCCTGTCATGTGTCTTGAACAACTGCTATCAAGGTACCATTTATTTTTACTAGAGTCAGCTGTGAGACATACCTGCAACATATATTAATTTCACAAACTGGTACCCTTTAATGAGAAGGGTCCTTTGGGTAAGTTTTCCATTTTGTATAAGGATCATTTGTATTTTCCTTTATAAAATTTGGTACAGGATAATAAGTTTTAGTAGACACAAGTGTTCTATGAGTAGCAGGCTTGTAAGATGCATGATTTGCTCTACTATTGTATCTTGAAGGATTTTGATGAATGTTTCTAGATGATCTTTCATGAGAATGAGATTTTCTTATTGTGATAATGGGTGTAGTGTAAGTTCCTTTTGGTACTCAAATCATTTTCCCTTTATAGTTTTTGTTTTTGGCATTACATGAGTAAACAGAATGACCATTCCTGTTACAGTAAGAACATTTAGAAAAAGGAGATGCATGACCTTCTTTTTCTTTGCTGTTAACATGGTAGAGTCCTTTATCTTTTGTCTTACTAGATTCAACGATATATCCTAATCATTCTTTGTTAAAACCACATCTTTGTTGACTGAGCATAACATCAAGATTTTCTTTTTCTTTTGTAAATTTCATGACTATTGAGTTTAAATCATCACGTTCTATAGTCAACATTCTAAGTTGATTTATTAAGGTGGATTCTTCATTTTTCTCTTTTATTTGTTGAGAAGAACTTTCCTCCTTGACTGTTTTAATTTCTTTACTTAACTCTTAATTTAGTGTTTGAGAATCTTCAATAAGTACATCAAGAGTTGAATTTTCAAGTTCAAGATTTTCAAAAGAAATAATAAGTATTAAATTTTTTATTTCGAGATTTTTATTTTTTAATTTCTCTAGTTCTTCTTTTAATACAAAATTTTCTGAAGAGTTATTTTCTAGTTTCTCATTTTCTTCTTTTAAAGTTTCATTAATTATGATTAAATTTGAATTTTTTATTTCTAGATTTCTATTAGTCTTAATTAATTTTTCTAATGAAATTTTTAGTTTAATAAAATCTTTTTTAATAATCTCATTATCTTTATAAAGACAATTGTAAGCTTCTTGTAGTTCATGATCTTCTTCATTTATATTATATAAACTAAATGTGACAAATGAAGTACTAGGTAGTTGATGTTTTGAATTTATCTCAGATTTTGGTGATGATTCATTGTCTGCCATTAGACATAGATTTGCGATTTCCTCGGTTTGTTCAGCAGTTCCTTCTTCATCACTTAGATCCCATCCTTCTTCAGCTACTAGTACTTTGTTGTTGGCTAGTTTAGGACAGTCCTTTTTGAAGTGTCTAGGCTGATTACATTCGAAGCATGTATTTGAATTTTCATTTGAGCTAGCATTTCTGAAATACTTGTTGTTAGCTTTGAAGTTTTCTCCTTGTGCTTTTGGTTTGAAGGCTTGCTTGTTTCTGAAGTTATTGAAGTTGTTGTTTGTTTTCATAAAGCCTTTGTCATATCTTCTTGCTTTACTTTGGATTACTCTCCTGAGTTGTCTTGATAATAAAGCAACTTCGTTATTATCTAGACTCATGAGTTCTTCATTTAACTCCTCATCATCGCTTTCTTGATCAACTAGTAGAGCTTTGAAAGCGATTCCTTTCTTTTTGAGATCTGTGTCTGATCCTGCTTTTTAGACTAGCATATCGACTTCATGGGCACGAAGATTTCCAATAAAGCTATCAAGAGGATATGCAGTTAGATCTTGCATTTCCTTGATGGTTGTAACCTTCATTTTCCATACAGATTAAAGAGCTTTGAGGATTCTTCTATTTTTTTTTCATTTATTGTGCAAGCTTTTCCCAATTGTTTGAGTTCATCAATGATTATGAAAAAACGTGTTTCTATATCAATGATTTTTTCACCTTCTTCTAACTTGAAGCTTTCATACTCTTGGATTAGAGCATCTTTTTTGGTTTCTTTGATGTGATTGGTTCCTTCATAGGTTACAATTAATTTTTTCTAGATTTCTTTAGCATTCTTGAAGTTAGTAACTCTTTTTTATTCTTTTTCTATAAGAGCACTTGTAAGCACTTGTTCGGCTTTTGCGGCTATATTCATGGTCTCCTCATCTTCAGTGGTGAATTCATTGACATCTTTCTCAATGATCTTTTCACCTTCAATTTTTGTGGGAATTTTTACACCTCGTTCTATTGCCAGCCAGATTTTGATTGCTTGTGACTTGGCATAGATTTTGAATCTATTATTTCAGGTGGCAAAGTTTGTCCCATTAAGTAGTGGAGGTCTAGACAATGACAGTCCTTCTCCGCAACCTGTAGCATTGTAGGCTATAGATGAATCTACTCTTAGATATGCCTATATTCACTTAACAAACAAGTTAAAGAGCACCGCTCTGATACCAATTGAAAGTCCAAAAATAATCTAGGAGGGGGGTTGAATGGATTATTACTGGTTAAAAAATTATCTTAGGCCTTTTTGAATTTTTAGCAAATTAATTTTTAGTGTCAGAAATTAATATGCAGAATTAAAAAAATTCAATCACACAATGCACATAGATTTATCTGGTTCACAATATACAGCTTGGGTATATTACTACGTCTAGTCTCAAGCTCCTCTCCACGGCTTGATCTTAATACTCCCAGTAATAAATGCTCCTTCACTAGGTGGAGAAACCTTTACAAAGTTTTATAGATCAACTTACAACTATTCACAATTAACTATCTTGGACAGCGAACTCCCAGCTCCTTCCTCAAGCTTAGTTAAATCTTTTTTTGAGTTCAGAACTATTCTATAACCTGGTCTTGAAATAACAATCTCTTCCTCATCTCACAAGTTCACTAGAGACCCAACTCCCAGCTGACCTCTCTAAAACTCTAGTCTTAGTCAAAGAATTTTTGTCTTTCTCATAGATATATAAAATAAACTGACTCTACCCTTTTTTCTTTTACAAAAAGATAGTTTGAATTTGCTTCTAAAGTAAGCAGATAAAGTTTAGTACAGATTTATAAAAGTTCAAATAACTTTTATAGTTGATGCTTCTCAAATAAGTAGATATATAATTTAAGATCAAATATTAAAAGTTCAAGACTTTTATGTGAAATGTTTCAGATAAGCAAATATGTAAATTGATGTAGTTTTATAAAGATTTTCTTTTCTTTTAATAAAGAATGTGTTTCTATGGTTTAAACAATTCTAGAGAAGATGTTTCTTTATAAAGAGTGTGTTTTTATGGTTTGAATAGATATATCTTTAAGTTCAGAAAAATCAAATAAAATCACTTATAATGCAACAAGTATTTTTGTGAATAAATAAGTTTGTGAGTAGGATTCTTGTTTATGAAAATTATCAAATATAATAGATTTATCAATTAAATAATAATTGATGAAATTTGTTTCACCCACGTATATATATTATATTATATTTGATCTATGTTGTCAAAATTTGGCAACTCAGGATTTAAAGACCGTTTCAGAGAATTTCAGAGAAATAACATCCGAATTATATCGGTATCTAAGTACTGACCAAATTGTTTGTTTCACAATCTGATAATTATATAAATATTTTTCAATACTTATATAATGTATCTTATATTAATAAAAAGTCATTTAAGATTTTAAAAACCGTCCGAAAGAGAAATTTCTTCCGAATTATATCGATATCTAAGTACAGACTTTTTATAATATTTAGTAAATTAAATATAGATATATATAAATGTGTATAACAATTAAGTATGATAAATTTTCACCCACGTATATATATAATATTATATTTAATCTATGTTGTGAAAATTTGGCCACTCAGGATTTAAAGACCGTTTCGGAGAATTTCAGAGAAATAACATCCGAATTATATCGGTATCTAAGTGCTTACCAAATTGTTTGTTTCACAATTTGATAATTATATAAATATTTTTTAAATACTTATATAATGTATCTTATACTAATAAAAAGACACTTAGAATTTTAAAGACCGTCCGGAAGAAAAATTTCTTTTGAATTATATCAGTGTCTAAGTACAGACTTTTTATAATATTTGATAGATTAAATATAGATATATATAAATGTGTATAATCAATTTATCTTCAATATATATATATATATATATATATATATATATAAGCAAATATGAGATAATATAAATGCAGTAATTTAATAACTTATCTCAACTACTTTGACCAATTTAATCTTCTTTCAAGAAATAGAACTTTGAATTAGAAGATGAAGAGAAAGCTTTTTGTAGAGAGTATGTAGGCAAGGAGATATAGCTTTTAATGTTGCAGCATATGCACACACACATGATTTCTCCTTTACACATTTGCACACACATTTTAGCACATATATTTCGGCACACACACACACATGGGGCATACACATACACACACACACACACACACACACACACACACATATATATATATATATATATATATATAAGAGTTTTGAAATCTTTTTGCCTAATGAGATTTTTAGAAATATCTTTTTAGAAAAGAATAGGAATCTCCTTGGCTTAGGAAATGTTAATTTTTGAATAAATTTAATTAACACTTGATAATTAATTTATCAAGGTCAAGAAAAATAAATTCAATTTTAGGATGAAAAAATATTTTCGATAGGAATAAAATAGGATAATTAAAATCAATTTATATATTAATCCTATAGAGAGGATTCTACCTATTTTATATTAATCCTATTTACTAAGTTTGTTATCATCAACATCATCAAAATAAACTGATTAGTTTGGAGACCTATCAGATACCAACTGTAACGCCCCCAAAATAGGTCCATACAACCCATTTTGAGTCGCCAAATACATACGACAAAATCCAAATACAAACTTTCCTATTTACAACTATTAACTGTCGTGCAAAAGACGACAACACACATACTGTGAGTTTCATTACAAACATTGCATCATATCTGATACGACAATATCCAGACTCAAAAATAAGTCATCATTATAATTATTGCCACACTATTTTACAACATAGTGAAGACTTCTTTAGTGACTATCTTTGACCATTACTCCATTCCCCGACTAGTCCCAACTGTCGACGTCTGGAAAAAATCTGCGGGTCGGGTCACAACCCGGATCTTTCTCTCTTCCTAAGTTATCTCTACCTTTACTCTTTTTATTGCGAAAAAAGATTTTGAAGGATTTTTTAGGAAAAGCCCAACATGTATTATGTCGACGATTTGAACGTTTTATAGAGTCGCCAGTTGGTAGATTTAAAATGGTTGTACCAACTCAATCGAGTTTTATTTGAAAGAGGCCCAATTGCTAGACACTGTTGAAACTTGATCTTTGAAAACGAAGTTTTGAGCTCAGGGGCTTGGTTAAGTGTGGGGAAGGTGTTAGGCACCGCACGACTCCCGTGTAAACACGGTACCGCATCTTTTCAATATATCCTTTAAAATTGAAATGCGTGTGTGAATGCTGTTTGAAAATTAGACCTATGTTTGATTAATTGATTGAAAGTAGTGCTTAGTTTCGTTGAACCTATATACGAAGGGTTTGATTTGATTCGCAAAAAGTCTTTGATTTGATTTGCAAAAGCTTTTTCTTTTGATTGAATTGAAAATGATGTTTTGAAAGCTAGTCATCAAACCCTTACTCTAACATAGGAACTGAAGCCTATTGATGCTTCCATTTTTATCTTTTCAGCCTTAAGGCTTGCATTTGAATGGTGATTTGTCGGGCTGCGAAGCATCCTCTACCACAACATATATACAAGTATCGGTCTTCTAATGGGCATGATAGCCATCAGAGGGACTCTGACACGACAAATCATATTTTCACTATGTTGAGATCTTAAATCCGGATAACCGTTTTAAGGTCTTTTGTATGTACATTTTCTACAGAAAAACTGGCAGGGTACATCTGTAAAGTGGTGTTTGTCTATCGTGGGAATCAGATTCTGATCAGTTTGATCATGAATCCCACGATTTCTAGGCTCACATATGAGTAGCCAATAAACCTACATAGCTCAAATTTGTACAAAAACAGAAATATATCCTAAATGTGGCCAAAACGAAGGATTCATTCAGTAAATCCTGGTTTGCACATGGCCGAAGCATCTCGTTTTCACTAGATAGCGATCTAAGGGCCGCGAGGTTGCTTTTATAACTGAAACTAGAAAAATGCTAGATTTAAATAAATCTCAGCCATTATAGCTTCCCGGTTCCGTCTATACCGATTTTGAACCGTTTGAAAGCTAGAGTTGGCGAGATTTAAATAAATCTAGTTTGCTTGTAGATATGTTAGTGCCGATTCATATAAAATAAATATTTAAAGCAACAGTTTAACAAAACCAAATAAAGCAATATATATATATATATATATATATAATTATATATAAAAGTTGTAAAGGGCGATGGGTTTTCACACCGGTGCCCGGACTGAAATGTAAATGCACAGAAATGTAGTCAACCAAGACTAGGAAGAGAACCCAGCGTGGTGAAGGATGCTTATATACGCATATTTATATATAAAAGCAGTAAAAAGGCCATAGAATGATCCAGGCCGAACAGAAATATAAATGTACAGAAACGTAGTCAACTAGGGACTGGGAAGATAACCCAGTAATGGTGAAGGGTGCAAAAGCAGTAACAAGGCCACAGAATAATCCAGGCCGGACTGAAATAGATAAGTATATATATAGAGATAGAAACGTAGTCAACCAAGACTGGGAAGAGAACCCAAAGGTGGTGAAGGCTGCTTATATATGCATATATATATATATATATAAGCAGTAAACTACCACAGATTTGACATCCAGGCTTGACAGAATTGAAAAGTTAGTATATAAACAGTTACATAAACATAATAAAAAGCCAAACCCAGAATGGAAAGATAACCCAGTCTGGCAAAGTTGCTAGTAACAAAGATGCAAGTATGCCGAAGCTGCTGGAAGTGACGGATCGTCAATCCGAGTTGTAGAAAAGCCAAAAAATGCATTTAGGTACTAAAATGTACCAAAAGTTGACGAAAACGGCCGTGGAACTGAGTTCCAAGCATATTTAGAAAATGAAACTTAACGTGCAAGTGTATAAAAGTGCGAAGTAGTTGTATTGATTTGTTGATCGTAAAAATACTTATAATGGACTGCTACACGGGCTTTTTGCCAAATCGCAGGCCTTCAACGTCCGAATCTACCAGTTATTTTTTGATATGTGGTAGTATGTGGGTATATCTAGTTGTTAGAGTAAAAATATTTGGGTTTGGAAGATAAGAAATTGGACAGAAAACCAAACGGGCAGAGGTTCGAAGCATTTTTTCTTTTTTTGAAATGAGGGGGGGTCACCTCATATATATAGGCCAGGGAGCCTCAGATCTAGCTGCTGCTACTGTAGGTAGAGGTACGGCTCCACTGGTGGGGCCCACATATCCGGTTGAGTAGTCTCGAACTACGTGCACTCCAAGCAACGCGAGGTCAAAATCGAAACTTTTTAACTTTTGATCGAAGCGTCTGTTTGAGGAGTGCGATACCTTTTCGGAAAGCCCTCGCCGAGTGTGTCACAATGACATGGGATAAAACATTTTTTTTGGATCCAAGAAGACGGGTTTATAACCAGGTCTTCGATTTCTCGCAGTTTATACGTTGAGTTATCTTGCGCTGTTTGCACTTAGGATCCTCATTATGGTTCGTTCTGACCATGGTGGCATCAATTTAGCTTGAATTTGACCAAATCGGCTTAGGGTTGATAAAATGACCATTTTTCCCCTCCCGGGATTGCTCTTAGTGTTGGCATGGCCTTTGGTTGACTTTCGGGAGTTATTTCCAAGACTTAGATCCCATTCGAGTCTGTTTGTCCTCAATGTTGTCTCTAAAGTTGATTTGGTCATTCTAGGTTTTCTCCTGGAGGTGTTGTGGAGCCTCAGGTTTGTTCCTAAAGTTGCCCTAACTTCCTGGGTTAAGACCGAGGATGACCTGTATTTCCCGGGTTGAGACCAGGGCTGACCTGTACTTCCTGGGTTGAGACCGAGGCTGACCTGTACTTTCTGGGTTGAGACCGGGGCTGAGTTGACATCACGAGACTGGTGATCGAGGCTGTGGTTATCCCAGTATTGGTGATCGGGGTTGAGTTGACATCCCGGTATTGAGACCGGGGTTGATTTGAAGGCCCGATCTTGAGATCGGGGTTGATTTGACTACTCAATTTGAGATCAGAGTTGATACGATGGCCCGATGTTGAGATCGGGGTTGATCTGACGGCCCGATATTAAAATTAGGGTTGATTTGATGGCCCGATATTGATATCGGAGTTGAATTGATGGCCCGATATCGAGATCGGGGTTGATCTGACGACCCGATATTAAGATCGGGGTTGATTTGACGACTCGATATTGAGATCGGGGTTGATCTGATGGCCCGATATTGAGATCGGGGTTGAATTGATGGCCCGATTGGAGATTGGGGTTGATTTGATGGCCCGATATTGAGATCGGGGTTGATCTGAATGCCCTATTAGAGATCGAGGTTGATTTGACGGCCCGATTGGAGATCGGGGTTGATCTGATAGCCCGATATTGAGATCAGGGTTAATCTGACAGCCCGATTGGAGATCGGGGTTGATCTGACGGCCCGATTGGAGATCGGGGTTGAATTGATGGCCCGATATCAAGATCGGGGTTGATTTGACGGCCCGATATTGAGATCGGGGTTGATTTGACGGTCCAATATTGAGATCGGGGTTGATCTGATGGCCCGATATTGAGATCGGGATTGAATTGATGGCCCGATTAGAGATCGTGGTTGATTTGATGGCCCGATATTGAGATCAGGATTAATCTGATGGCCCGATTGGAGATCGGAGTTGATTTGAAAAATATAATTTTGCCCTCCTATCCTATGGTGTTAGTAACAGGGAATGGAAATTTCTAGTGTCTACACCAGCTATACTCACATTTCCTGAGGAGAATAATGAAAAAAAGGGTGAGCTCAACTAGCCTAGTAAAGAATATTATGACTAAGATAATGAAGAATAAATTATTCTTAGTTCTCAACAGTGAAAAATCTAATAGAATATAATAGACAACAAGTTTTAGATCAACAACTGGAGCGAAAATAACAATCCATTAGAAGAGTCAAGTAGAGCATGATATCTACTATATTCTATAATTTAAAAGTCCATAATCATTATTTTATCCTTGTAACACCAATCAATAATTATTTCAAATCAATAATTTATCTTTGCACTACGGGCCAAAGATATTCAGTAATCAACAGTTCAGCTTTGCACTACGGGCCAAAGAGAACTTTCACCACAATTTAAGTTTGAAGATTATGACAATGATATAAATAATGAATCAAGTAAGATCAAGGATAAATATTAGGGATTTGTAATTTAATTTATCCAAGTTCAAGAATGTTCAAGTTGTCAACATGATAACCAATTGTGAAGTAAAATTCAAGAATGATATTTAAGATTCATATTTCAAAGATAATTTGGACAAAGAAAAGAAACTAAATTTCTTCATGAATAGTATCCCGGATGAATAGCACCCTGGATGAATAGTACTCTGGTATGAATAGTACCCCGGATGAAAAGTACCCTGACATAAAAAGATTAAAATTTAATAAGAAAGTTCAGAATATTCCAGTGAAATGATATTAGATAAAGTGCAAACCTCAAGAAATTTTTAATCATTTCAGGAATTATAGAATCAATACTTATTATAGTAAGTTTAGATTTAGGAATATGAAATGAAATAATATCACTTACATAATATGGAGTATGAAAGAAAATTATATCCCTTACGAGTATTGAAAGAAAATAACATCCTTTACCTTAGTAGGAGATTAGATTTGACTGATAAAATGGAGATTATCTTGAAAAAATCTTGTACTATTAGCTACACTCAAAGTATCCTTATACTCAAAAGAAATACGCACAATATTATAGAAGGAGAATTTTATGATTCTGGTGTGAGTTTCATTGCTTAACTGAGTAACCTATTTATAGGAGAATGGTGGTGTACCACTATTTAAAAATAATCACGGACGAAATGTTAAACCTTCACGGGTTAGTCTGATTTTCTTTTATTTAATAAAATATTCTAATAAAACAGATAACTTTATATATAATATAATATATTATAATTATATTCTTAATAAAACAAATAAATTTATATATATTATAAAAGTTTTCTGTTTATATAAAAAAAAATTATGTTTTATTACTATTATAATAATTAATAATAAAACAAAACTTGAATAAAATTTTCTGCCGACGGTTTAACATTTGAGCAAGTGGGGGTTCATAGAATAATAAGTCAAACTTACAATAAACTCCTCTATTTATATCACAAATTGAACAAATATCTACCACTCATCAAATATTCTACTTATCTTTAATCAACACAATCTTTCAACAATTATTCATCATTAATATTATAACTCACAATATTGACAACCAGATCGTACCCATGAAAGAGGGGGCTTTCCGATAAGAATTTCTCCTTACTAGAGCGCAATTAGATAATCTAACTCCTTTCCTCGACAGAACTTTCTAGATATTTCCAATAAAGCTAATCAATAATATCATTTCAATAATATGAGTTACTATATCGTGACAATTATTGATTTAATAATATAAAATATTGTGTAGATGTTACTGTAACAATTATTAAATCAATAATATGAGATTGTATGCAGCAACTACTGTGGCAATTATTTAATGAAATACTAAGTGACTTCTTACGTAAGAATCAATAATTAGAGATACTGTGTAATAACGTGTATTACTGTGGAACAACGTGTATTACTGTACTTTTATCACATGGTATTTCAATAGTTTAACGGTAAAAGTTTTGCCATCAATTTTTATAAAGGTTATTTATGTCGCTTTCTATATCTAACAGTTATTTCGTTGTGGGGTCCAGCAAAGATTGCGCCATCATACGAATATTCTCCGACAAAAAGAATATTCTCCGACAAAACGAATATTTCCCGACAAAACGGGAATTTTCCAACAACTGTTTACTTTGTTTAATTTGCTCATATCACCCATAACTATGTCATTTATTAAATTAACACCTTACTATTTAGAATAATAATTAGAGAAAATTAAATCTTTATTCATAAAAAGTTGGGGTCATACAAGACTCTTCACGCCTTTCCCTTTCAATTTCATTCTTGTCAAATATTAAATATTAATTTCATGTCAAATATCAAATCATGTTTCAAAATGTCATGCTATCCTTTCATCAAAAACAAGTGACCTCTGTTTTGTAGGAAAACATTAAAAAACCCCTAAAACTGATACATTGCACAACATGCATCCTGTTAGTTTTGTCAATACTAAACTACCTACTCTTCTTGTAGGCAAGATTGATCCTCTTACCAGATTAAAATCTAAGAAAGCACAAAGCCTATCCATCGAAATGGCTGAAAGTGCCCAATAGAAATCAAGTTTCGTATCTCGAAAGGAGTTTGAGGGACTTAAGAATCAAATACCAGAATTGGCTATCCTCCTGAAAGAACAAAGTAAAAGAACTCAGGACCAACAGATGCCAACTCAACAAGAGTCCTTATAGGGTGGCAATCAAAGTGCTGACAAAAAGGGGGAAATACAGATACCTGAACCTCGATCTAGTGAAAGAACCAAGAACCTGAAATCACAAATCTCAGGGAAGACCTGGAAACTGGGGATATAAGAAAGAAAGTCCAACAAATGGAAGAAACCATCCAATCTATAAAAGGAATTGGAACTTATGAAAGTGTTGATTATTCAGATCTCTGCATATTCCCAAGGGCTCGTTATCTAGAGAAATTCTAGGTCCCGAATTTTGAAAAGTACAATGGAGCAGGCGATCCTTATACACATCCAAAAGTATACATCGGGGAACTCGGATCCTATGCAAAAGACGAGAAATTAAGTATGCAACTATTCTAGAAAAGCCTAACGGGGAGGCTAGGACATGGTACGCCCGACTCAACAGTTTAAAAATTCACAGCTGGGAAGAACTGGCCCACGCCTTCCTAAATTAGTATAATTTTCAGTCACAAATGGCAACGTATTGATATCAGGTGACTAAAGTTAAGAAGCAGAATACTGAGTCTTTCCGGGAATACGCTCAAAGATGGAGAAGTTTGGCAGCACAGGTCAGCCCGCCAATGTTAAAAATTGAAATGGTGATGACTTTCATAAACATCCAAGAAGCACCTTACTATGACAGGATCCTAGCAGGAATAGGCAAGTCATTCTCGAAGATGATCAAACATGGTGAATTGGCAGAGATGGGCCTGAAAGCGGGCAAGATTAAAGATCTCACAACCTTGGAAACAGTCGTCGAGCATATACAGTATAGCAACTATGCGAGCGCTCCAAAGAGGATACCCAAGAAAGGCGATGAAGATGTATCCCTCGTTTTACAGAGGAATACTAGGAGACCCAACCAAAGTCCCCCCATTTGGATGGAGGAAGGCAATCTATCATTACAACAACATGGCGCATTCAACCAATGCCAGAATAGAAAGAGAAAATTTGAAAGAATATAAAATTGGGTGTTCATTCCACTAGGCGATTCCTTTGAAAACATATTGGCATTATTAATCAATAAGAAGAAAATTATAGAATTGGGTCCACATTCGGATCCAAAAAGTAAAAGATACAATCCAAGATAGAGATGTGCTTACCATTCAGGGTCTTCAAGACACGATACATAAGATTGTTGGTCCTTAAAGCATAAAATCCAAAATCTGATTGAAAGTGGCGATGTTGTGGTCCAACAACCTAACCAGCCAAATGTCAACACCAACATTCTGATGCAGCATAATACGAAGGGAGTGAGCATGATTGGGTCAGGAAGCATCCAAATGTGTCCAAATCGTAAATACATACGAAGGATGGAGGAATACCCCAAAAAGAACAAAACAAATGTCCTAGAGTGGGAAAATTTGGAGGAATGCATGACAATAAGTCAAAAATTAGAGAAAATCCAGCAACAAGTAACTCTAGTGGCCAATCTGGTAGTGCGCCAACATCAGATTACAAGGCAACTTTTCACTCAATTATCATAAAATCAAGAGAAAGAAAAGGTTAACCATAATGCAAGCCTATATCCATCCAAGATCATCTATCTAAATGAAGAAGATCAAAGCAGGCTGAAAAGGCAAGAAAAGTAGAATGATAAAATTTCTAGAAGATCTCGCCAGCGGAAAAATTGCTCAGGGGAATGAGAATTCTCAAAGAAGAAAGATCCAATAAGAGACTAAGATTTCACTCCTCTGAACAAATCAAAGGAAAAGATGCTACACTTTCTGATAAACAAAGAAAATATTACTGAGTTGCTGCCTCCCATAGATCCCGGGGCAAAGAGTTATGATCCCACCAAGATTTGTCTCTACCATTCTAACTCGCTTGGACATGCGACTGAGGAATGTTGGTCTCTGCGGCATAAAATCCAGAATCTCATTCAAAATGGAGAGCTAAAGATAGAAATCCCCATGATCGAAAAAGGCGAACGAGAAATGAAGAGTGTAAGAGGTCCACTTGAGACAGACAGTTCAAAGGAAGTAACGGTTATAAACACCAATCTAGGCAGAACACAATGTGAACTGATCATAATGAGGGGAGAAGCAGAGGAAACAAGACAGTCCCCTAAGGAAATTCCTCCGCAACTGTCAAACATTCTATTGCCAAAAGTTAGCAACCACTTTGATTATGCTTTGTGCTTGTTATCAATAACAGAAAAGAGAGAACATAGAATTATACCTTTGAAGATCTAAGCTTCCTCAGGTACAAGTTCTACTCCTTTGATTCCTTTGATTCCTCTGATAGTGGCTCCTTCCCTTGAATAATGTCAGCCACCCAAATGTTTGGCCTCTAACGGTGATCCACCAAGGAAGATGAAGAACTCAAGAAGATGGGTTATTGGCTTAACCCTTGTTTCTATCTCTATAGAATATGTGTACTCCCAACTCTTGGAAAATTTCACATCATCCCTTATTTCTGATATAAGACTCTCTTATATAGATATTAGGTTAACCCTCCTAATCCAATTAGAATAGGGTTTTATTTAATTAATTAATTAAATACTTTTAATTAATTTATATCCTAATCTTTATTAGGATTGAGAGAGAGTACTGATATTATATTAATTCCTAAACTCCTTTAGAATTAAAATAATAATAATAATAATAATATTAATAAGACTCCTCTTATTAATTTATATTTAATATTTCTAAAATATTAAATAATAAACATTAAGCTATTTAATTTATTCTATCATCATAGATTAAATTAATTATACTTAATGCATTATTACTATCATGCCATTTTCTTCTTAAATAATTCTTCTTCCTTTTATGGTGTGACCCTTTAGGTTCTCCATATTAAACCGGTTGTGAATAAATCAATTAGAACAATTCTAATCTTATTTAAATAAACAAATTAAACTAATAATCTATTTAAATAAATAACATTTATTCTACAATAGGGATAAGCCTCCCTAGCGATCAACGACTTTCCAGATAATATAGATTTCAACATTAATCATAAAAGAACCTGTGAGTTAATAGTTACCGTACAATTCAATCCTTCCACCATACAATGTCCCAATTAAATATAAGACATGAATTTACTGTCAAGTCTTAATTTATTTAATCATATGTATTTCGATTAGAAAATGCACAACTCCAAATAATGCAAATTAGAAATCTCTTTCTAATTTCATTCTACCTTGGCCAAGGATTCCTGGGTTGTCATTTAACGAATCACATAGGACATATCTCCTCTTTTACTAGAGGTGGTAGATTCTTTATTGATCATTCATTATCTCCATATGTAACTCATTACACCCAAGCATACCCTATCTATGCCTTAAAAGGCCTTAAGGAATTAGTCAAAGTATAATTTGTTACATACAAGATACTATGATGATCTCAAGTCCAAGGATCACATGTACTACTATCACATTAGGAATTCCTATTGATAGGCGAGTAAAACTCCATTAGGTATTCCATAGCGAGTCACGTTCAGTGAACTTATTCTCCAATAAGCACCTACATACTTGCTTTAGTGTCTCCACACAAATGACCATGAGATCAGTTATCCTCATCCAATGAGCAAGCAACATATGTACCAATCTATCCGGATTTACTAATCCCCTTTTTAGTAATCCCACGATTGGGAACTATTTTAGTTTTAAAGCTTTCTAAGAATTTAGATCTCATTAGCATGATCAACATCATGATTCTAAAAGCATTGCTTAAAACTATGGGTTATTTACATATTATAAAAACAGCACCATGTAGATAATTAAATGCCTTTAATAAATAAATATTTTATTAATAAATAAATAAGATTTTTTACAAAGTATATGCTTTATCATCATACATGATTGGCTTGTATGCACACTACTATCAATCTCCCACTTGCACTAAAGCCAATCGCCATGGTATCTCATACCCATCTTCTCTAAGTGACGATCAAACTGCTGTTGTGTTAAAGCTTTAGTAAATGGATCTGCAATGTTGTCTTGAGAGTCTACACGCTCCAAGGTGACGTCTCCTCTTTCAATGATCTCCCTGATCAAGTGAAATTGCCGCAACACGTGTTTAGATTTCTGATGAGACCTGGGTTCCTTAGCCTGTGCAACCGCTCCGGTGTTGTCACAGTATACGGGAACTGCTTCTCCAATGCTAGGAACCACACCAAGTTCAGTTATGAACTTCTTCATCCAAACAGCTTCCTTTGCAGCTTCACTTGCAGCTATATACTCTGCCTCTGTCACTGAATCAGCAACCGTTTGCTGCTTGGAACTCTTCCAACTCACTGCACCTCCGTTCAAGGTAAACACATACCCTGAAATAGATTTACTGTCATCTTGGTCTGTTTGAAAACTTGAGTCCGTGAATCCCTCGAGTTTTAATTCAGACCCACCGTAGACAAGAAAAATATCTTTAGTCCTTCTCAAGTACTTTAGGATATTTTTCACTACCTTCCAGTGCTCTTCTCCTGGATTCGACTGGTATCTGCTTGTTACACTAAGTGCGTGAGCAACATCCGGTCTAGTACATATCATACCGTACATGATAGATCCTATTGCAGAAGCATAAGGGATCTTACTCATACGGTCTCTCTCCTCAGGTGTCTTTGGGGCCTGTTTCTTGGAGAGATTTATTCCATGGCTCATCGGCATGAGACCACTTTTGGAATCTTCCATGCTAAACCTCTTTAGCATCGTATCAATGTACGTTCCTTGGGATAAGCCGAGCATCCTTTTAGATCTATCTCTATAGATCTTTATCCCCAAAATATAGGATGCTTCACCCAAGTCCTTCATGGAGAAGTTTTTAGATAACCAGATTTTAATGGATTGTAACATAGGAATGTCATTCCCTATCAGTAATATATCATCAACATATAATACAAGGAATGATACTGCGCTCCCACTAACCTTTTTGTATACCCATGGTTCATCCTCGTTTTTGATAAAATCAAACTCTTTGATTGTCTCATCAAAACGAATGTTCCATCTACGAGAAGCTTGCTTCAACCCATAAATGGATCGTTGTAGCTTACAGACTTGATTTGTTCCAACTTTTGAAATAAATCCCTCTGGCTATGTCATATACACATCCTCCTCAAGTTTCCCATTGAGGAAGGCCGTTTTCACGTCCATCTGCCAGATCTCATAGTCGTTGTAAGCTGCAATCGCAAGTAAAATCCGAATGGACTTGAGCATGGCTACTGGTGAGAAGGTTTCATCATAGTCAACTCCTTGTCTTTGTTTGAAACCTTTTGCAACCAGTCGGGCCTTATAGGTCTCTACCTTTCCGTCTGCTCCAGTCTTTTTCTTAAAAACCCATTTACACCCAATAGGTTTAATACCTTCAGGTGGTGAAACCAAAGACCATACTTTGTTTTCATACATGGAGTCCATTTCGGATTTCATGGATTCAAGCCATTTCCCTGAGTCTTTATTACTCATAGCCTGTTTGTAATTCAATGGATCATCATCATTCATGATGTGTACCTCATCGTCATCCTCTATAACGAATCCATACCTCTCAGGTATCTTCGGTACTCTTCCAGATTTACGAACATGGTGTGGTACAGTAGGTTCTTCTACTTGGTTAGGTACCTGACTTTGGTCCGTGGTAACTTGTGGTTCTTGAACTTCTTCAAGATATATCTTACTCCCACTGACCCCTTCATGGATAAACTCTTTCTCCAAGAAGGTAGCATGTTTCGCAACAAACACCTTTTGATCAGTTGGATGATAGAAATAATACCCTACGGTTTCTTTAGGGTATCCCACAAATCTACACTTATCGGATTTAGTCTGTAGCTTATCATTTTCATACTTTTTAACATAAGCTGGACAACCCCAAGTCTTAACATGCTTAAGATTTGGTTTCCTCCCTTTCCACATCTCATATGGAGTCTTTGGGGCGGATTTGGTAGGTACCTTGTTAAGTAGGTATGCAGCCGTTTCTAGGGCATATCCCCAGAAGGAAATTGAAAGGTCGGTAAAACTCATCATAGATCGAACCATGTCCAACAGTGTTCGATTTCTCCTTTCAGATACTCCATTTAACTGTGGTGTACCTGGAGGAGTCCATTGTGAGATTATACCATTTTCTCTGAGACAATTGAGAAACTCACTGCTTAAGTATTCTCCACCTCGATCTGATCGAAGTATCTTAATACTCTTGCCCGTTTGTTTCTCTACTTCACTTCTGAACTCTTTGAACTTTTCAAATGATTCTGATTTGTATTTCATTAAATACACATATCCAAATCTTGAGTGATCATCAGTGAAAGTAATAAAATAAGAATACCCACCCCGTGCACTTGTTGTCATAGGTCCACAAACGTCTATGTGAATCAATGCCAACAACTCTGTAACTCTCTCCCCTTTTCCACTAAAAGGAGATTTAGTCATTTTACCCATGAGACAAGATTCACAAGTTGGATATGATTCATAATCAGATAGCTCGAGGAGCCCATCTTTATGCAACTTGGATAATCTTGTTTCATTGATATGACCGAGTCTACAGTGCCACATATAGGTATAATTAATATCATCTATTTTCCTTTTCTTAATTTGTTCAATTTGAAATATATTTTCTTGCAAGTCAAGTGTATAAAGTCCATTTCGCAAATTTCCAATACCATATAAAACATCGTCTTTATAAATAGAACAACCATTGTTCTTTATAATAACGTCAAAACCTTCCATATCCAATACAGAAATTGAAATAATGTTTTTAATAATATTAGGAACATAATAACAATTATTAAGATAAATGGATTTGCCCGAAGGCATTGCTAAACAATAAGTTCCTACAGCTAATGCAGCAACTTTTGCTCCATTTCCCACTCGTAGGATCACCTCATCTTTGTTCAGCTTTCTACTTCTGACCAGTCCCTGCACAGTATTACATATGTGAGAACCACAGCCGGTATCCAATACCCAAGTAGAATTATGACTTTCAGAAAAATTAATTTCAATCATAAACAAACCTTGATTGGAAGTCGAAGCTTCTCCAAGCTTCTTCTCTGCTAAAAACTTCTTGCAGTTCCTCTTCCAATGTCCCGGCTCATTGCAATGAAAGCACATTCCTTTAGCTGGTTCAGGTTTCTTTTGCTCCTTTTCTTTCCCTTTTCCCTTAGCCTTCTTAGATTTCTTCTTTTCAGAAGACACCTTGGGCCTCTTCCTTTTATTGGAAGAATCCACCATCAAGACATGGTTCTTCTTGGATGAGAAGTGACCTTCTGCAGTTTTCAGCATGTTAAGCAGCTCAGGTAAGCTGACATCTAGCTTATTCATGTGAAAATTAACCACAAACTGCGAGAAGGTCTCAGGGAGTGACTGCAAGACCAAGTCTTGACTCAACTCCCCATCCATGACGAACCCAAGCTGTCCAAGGCGTTCAATCAAATTGATTACCATCAGAACATGAGTCTCGACGGTAGTGCCCTCGGTCATCCGAGATCGGAAGAGCTCCTTAGATATCTCATATCTAGCAGTCCTACTCTGTTCACCATACAACTCCTTGAGGTGAAGCAGCATAGCAGGAGCATCCATTTTTTCGTGCTGACGCTGAAGCTCGTTATTCATGGATGCGAGCATGATGCATTGAGCCACAGATGCATCATCTTGCCACTTATTGAAAGTGGCAATCTCTTCCTCAGAGGCTGTTTCTAAAACAGATTCAGGGATAGTGGAATTTAGGACATAAGAAATCTTTTCAGCAGTGAGAACAATTCTCAGATTTCTTAGCCAGTCCTCATAATTCGGGCCGGTAAGCTTATTTGCATCAAGTATGCTTCGTAGTGAGATTAGTGATTTTGACATTTTTAAAATTCTGCATGTGAAAAGACAACATTTTAGCAAACATTCATTTTATTAACTTTGCATACCAAAATAAATTTAGGTCTTTATTTTAAATTGGTATCTCCCACTATTTTCATCAAACTATATTACCCTCACTCATATAGTTCGGCAACATCTAATTAAAGATTTGCTAGTGAGATTAAGGATCCCATTTCAAATGTATATAACCTTGTGGATAGCACAACAAGCGATATACAAATAAATAGGTAGACAACTCTTGTCAATTACATCACCATGTAACTCCTTTTATTTTGCCTCTTAAATCATAATGGTCATGTGTGTGCACATCCGAACTAAAATAATTTAAGTTAAGTCCAGCCTAGCACTTCCATAAATTCAAAAAAGAAAAATTTTCGTCCTTGTGGATAGCACAACAAGACTAGATCGTTCAATTTTCTTGATAAGCATCAAATGTGATTAATTAACATCTTAAATATTCAATACTCGCCTTGTGGATAGCACAACAAACTCATATTAAATATTTAATACTCTATTAACTAATCATGCTAGAAGGCGACGTTTGATATTCCAAATATCATTTGAACGCTTCAGACTTAATATTATTTCTTTGAGGGGTTTGTTATTATTTGTCTCATCTTTTTAAGCGTGCATGCACATATATATATAAAATACGCGTCATTTTATTAAACATGCGAAGCATGTTTGTATAAAATATAATATATATAATATTTAGCATGCAATATAGAATACTATATTCTACCCGGATTGATTATGGACTTTTATTCTAGTTTGGTTCACTAGAGCCACCAAGTGAACCAAAAGGTCAAACCTAGGAGTGCAAGAATTTAAATTTAAATATAACTATTACATTTAAACCCTGGCTCCATACAAATGAGTCTTCATGCGTTCCTTGCTCCTTGGTCTCCAATTTCTTCAAAATAATTCTAACTATCTCTATTACATTAACTATTTTAAAATTAAATAGAAACCTTGATCAGCAGTCAAGGGGAAGTACATAGAAAGGAGATAGAATTTACATCGAGAATAAAACTAGAGAAGACGAGGTACGCAGACCCCATTTTATAAAACCCATACATTCAAGCATTCATCCAAAATAAAATCCAATCACATTGGTCATAGTCCATAATCAACCCCATTTATTATCATACACATCAACATATGCATCAATAAATATCCATTCATCTCATGAATAACAATGTTATTCCATATATGGATCGATGTTATTTAATGGACAAAAGTTTTGCTAAATTTTATTTTTGAAACAAAATAAACTCTTTTATTTTAATCAAAAATAAATCCAAATTAAACTCCTTTAATTTTAGCATTCTGAAATCATATTTCAGATAAAATAAACTTCTTTATTTTAAAACTTTATCAATTAAATAAACAGTTTACTTAATTAATTAAAATCAATTTTCAGGGTCTGTCCAGGTAACGGCGCAGCTGCGCCAGTAATGAACTGGGTAGCTGCGCAGCTGCGCAGGTAGACGGAAGCAGCAGTTTTTGCAGACCGGCGCAGCTGCGCCAGTAATGAACTGGGCAGCTGCGCCGTTCGCCGCAGAAACTTGCAGAAAATGATTTTTGTCCAGAAAAACGATCCAATTCTCACATCAATTCATACATGGAATTATAAAATTGATAATTAACACAAAGTTAGGCTCTGATACCACTGTTGGGTTTGTATGTAACGCAATCATGCAATCAAATCACATAAATAGGGCGGAAGCGTAAAAACTAGGTTTTCAAAATTTATACAAACCCATAACCATGATCATGCTTTGTGCTTGTTATCAATAACAGAAAAGAGAGAACATAGAATTATACCTTTGAAGATCTAAGCTTCCTCAGGTACAAGTTCTACTCCTTTGATTCCTTTGATTCCTCTGATAGTGGCTCCTTCCCTTGAATAATGTCAGCCACCCAAATGTTTGGCCTCTAACGGTGATCCACCAAGGAAGATGAAGAACTCAAGAAGATGGGTTATTGGCTTAACCCTTGTTTCTATCTCTATAGAATATGTGTACTCCCAACTCTTGGAAAATTTCACATCATCCCTTATTTCTGATATAAGACTCTCTTATATAGATATTAGGTTAACCCTCCTAATCCAATTAGAATAGGGTTTTATTTAATTAATTAATTAAATACTTTTAATTAATTTATATCCTAATCTTTATTAGGATTGAGAGAGAGTACTGATATTATATTAATTCCTAAACTCCTTTAGAATTAAAATAATAATAATAATAATAATATTAATAAGACTCCTCTTATTAATTTATATTTAATATTTCTAAAATATTAAATAATAAACATTAAGCTATTTAATTTATTCTATCATCATAGATTAAATTAATTATACTTAATGCATTATTACTATCATGCCATTTTCTTCTTAAATAATTCTTCTTCCTTTTATGGTGTGACCCTTTAGGTTCTCCATATTAAACCGGTTGTGAATAAATCAATTAGAACAATTCTAATCTTATTTAAATAAACAAATTAAACTAATAATCTATTTAAATAAATAACATTTATTCTACAATAGGGATAAGCCTCCCTAGCGATCAACGACTTTCCAGATAATATAGATTTCAACATTAATCATAAAAGAACCTGTGAGTTAATAGTTACCGTACAATTCAATCCTTCCACCATACAATGTCCCAATTAAATATAAGACATGGATTTACTGTCAAGTCTTAATTTATTTAATCATATGTATTTCGATTAGAAAATGCACAACTCCAAATAATGCAAATTAGAAATCTCTTTCTAATTTCATTCTACCTTGGCCAAGGATTCCTGGGTTGTCATTTAACGAATCACATAGGACATATCTCCTCTTTTACTAGAGGTGGTAGATTCTTTATTGATCATTCATTATCTCCATATGTAACTCATTACACCCAAGCATACCCTATCTATGCCTTAAAAGGCCTTAAGGAATTAGTCAAAGTATAATTTGTTACATACAAGATACTATGATGATCTCAAGTCCAAGGATCACATGTACTACTATCACATTAGGAATTCCTATTGATAGGCGAGTAAAACTCCATTAGGTATTCCATAGCGAGTCACGTTCAGTGAACTTATTCTCCAATAAGCACCTACATACTTGCTTTAGTGTCTCCACACAAATGACCATGAGATCAGTTATCCTCATCCAATGAGCAAGCAACATATGTACCAATCTATCCGGATTTACTAATCCCCTTTTTAGTAATCCCACGATTGGGAACTATTTTAGTTTTAAAGCTTTCTAAGAATTTAGATCTCATTAGCATGATCAACATCATGATTCTAAAAGCATTGCTTAAAACTATGGGTTATTTACATATTATAAAAACAGCACCATGTAGATAATTAAATGCCTTTAATAAATAAATATTTTATTAATAAATAAATAAGATTGTTTACAAAGTATGTGCTTTATCATCATACATGATTGGCTTGTATGCACACTACTATCAGTCTAACCCTCAAAAGAAACATATAAACCCAAAATCCAACCCAAAGACCAGTCTCAAGACACCAAAATCAAACCTGTAAAGCCTACACCCAAGAAAAACCCTCAAGGTCAACGACCCATGTTAAGAAGACCCAATGGCACCTCAATGTCATTCCATCAAATCTGGCACAAGTCCTGGAAAAGAAGAGATAACGATACATCAAGAAAACTAGTCACAGGAATGAAATGGTAATCATCATAAGATGCAACTCGTCATCAACTCATCACTCATGAAATACGAGAAGACTTGATCTCCTTTGACCTACAGAAGCACATGGGCTACCATCGTGCCAAAGTCTATCTCATACCCGACGACTTATTCCTTGAGAAAAAGGCTACAGTTTAAACCTTACAGATCAAACCAAATTCGGTTGAAGCCATCACATCACCAAACAAGCTGAGCTCTTAGGTCTAATTTAGTGGAGTCTGAAGGCCTCCCAACATCAATTATCAAAGCTAAAGCAATAACACAGCGATATATCAAGCATAATCATTAGCAAGGACCTTTAAAGAGCTGACACCCTCAATCTGAAACCTTCATCAAATTAGAAGTAGAAAATCATCAAAGCCAATTGCGCCTACAAGTCAAAACAAGAATTGGGGAAAACCAAATGTCAAAGATCCACTACCGGTTCACCATGTGGGTCATGAGGTAAAAGACTCTTACAATATTGACATCTTATCAACCCATCTGTCAAACATTCAACAAAGAAACTACCCTAGATGACAAGCAAGATTGGGACAATTTTAGAATCAACGAAAACCCGATATTAGGACCTTTACAACAAACAAGACTGGGGAAATTTTAGAAGCAGAGATAACTCAAACACTGGGGCATTCATCGACCATCCTAAAAAGGAAAATACCCCAGTTAGCATCATCAGCATGGTCTGTCATCATCAAAGGGACCCTCATATCATTTCACTGGCGATCCGGTATGATCAATCGTTCTTTTCCAATCATAATTTTCTTAGAATACGGCGATCCACATACGACGTACGACTCTTTCATCGCTTTATGTGCTTTCAATCTCCATTTATATGCATTAGCGATAATATACATGTTAAGTATAGATAAATCTTGCATTAGAATCTTATAAAAAAAGTTTTAGAAAAGTTTAACTTGTTATGAATTGGATTAATTTTGATAAGCATCAGTGGAGCAAGAATCACGAGAACGATCAGAAAATTAAAACTTTTCAAAATTCTAGCTCAAAGTGTTGTTTGGAGTAGAATTAACCTCATATGTGTGTCTGCACTTTGCAGTTACCTCGACTCTTAGTTGTGGGGTATGAGCTATGCAATAGCAATGACAATTAATGAGAAGATAAAAGATAAGTAGCCAGTCTAATGTCTCGAATCGTGGCCTGGGTTACTCGAGTTATTAAGCCCGAGGGGTGTCTTTACACCTGGTGCCCTAAAGTCGTTTGGTTTGGGAGTCACCGGCCCAACGCTCGCTACATAGGTAACTTAGAGCCTAAGAAAACGAGCATTGCAAGAAGAAGAAGGCAAAACCTGAGCAGATCTGAATCGTGGCCTAGGTTACTCGATTAATTAAGTCCGAGGGGTGTCTTTACACCTAATGCCCTAAAGTCGTCTGGTTTGGGAGTCACCAGCCCAACACTCGCTACATGGGTTACTTAGAGCCTAAGAAAACGAATCGTGCACAAGCTCAGGCGAGGAGAAAATAGAGTAGACCGCCTGACTCGTCTCGAAGTGTGGTCTTTATTACTAGAGCCAGTAAACCCGAAGGGGTGTCTTAACATCTAGTGCCATAACGCCGTCTGGTTTAGGAGTCATTGGTCAAAAACTCATTAAATGGGTAACCTGAATAGCCTAAGAAAATGAGACAAGTTAAGCGAGGAAAGTAGAAAAAAGAAAGAATTATAAGATGGAAATGAAATAATCTAGAAGTCATAGAAAAGAAACCCTTACTAAGGGTTGCGGCACTCATAGTGCGCGTTTCATATGAAGTCAATTATGCGAAGAGCGGTGCCTAGAGCGAAAATAAAATATCTTACCCGTGCACAATGACCATGGATGCTTAAAAGTTTTCTTGCGATTTTATAACTTGTTAAATGAAAATTTCGTCAAAATATAAAAAAATTAAACTTGGAAGATAGCGATTCACAATTTCCTTAGGAAAAATTCATTTACATACTCAATTTCAAGATCTTTAACGATAAGATAAAAGCTCAGCAAATACAATCATTCAATTTTATAAACTTTAACTTCAAATGCCTCATTCACAAGATTATACTAACCCTGATGACTCAAGCCTTCAAGCTTTTACGCATTCTATTATTCGTTTGATGTGCAGGATATTGCTCACTCTCGACTTAGTCAACAAAGAGAGTTTCTTATATGAATCCCCGGTAACAACATATATACGAAAGGGTTAGGGCATTTTTTGAATCCAAGAAATAGAAGGAGTCTAAGGTGGGATTAAGCCTCTAATCAAAAGAAAAGGGAGAACTCCTGAAAGAAATCACGGCGACATAAGCTTGCATTGACAAAAGAAAGGAAAAATTCTCAAGAGATGCCTTAACTCAAAAACAGATGCCCGACGACAAAAGGTCTAGCAAATAAAATCTACATCATCAAGCATGTCAACATATGACAAGTCTTCATAAGTCACGGCCGCTACACCGAAGTTCAAATCTGGGCAGTAAAAGAACGGGCAACATCCTCTAGGACGTCAGCAACACCCGGGTCATCAGTCAAACCAACATCTAATCCAGCAGGGTCGCAAGTAAAGAGCTCTCCCATTTTCATAATTAATGATCAAACCATTGGCATCAATCCAGCGTAGCATCGAAGAAGGATTCGATTATGTAAGCCGTTGAACACTACTTCAATGAAGATATCCGGATATCTAATATTATAAACCGTTGGCAACAATCCTGCGTAGCATCGAAGAAGGATTAGGTGATGTAAGCCATTGAACACTACTTCAATGAAGATATCGGGATATCTGATATTGTAAACCGTTGGCATCAATCCAGCGTGGCATCGGAGAAGGATTCGGTGATGTAAGTCGTTGAACATTACTTTAGCAAGGATATCGGGATATCCGGTATTGCAAATCGTTGAAGTCAACCCAGCATAAGAATCAGCATCAACCTGATGGAAATCAAACCGTTGGTGTCAGCCCCAACATAGGCATCGGGAAGGTCCGGTGGTTTCAGCCAATTAAATTATCCCCAACATGAATATTAAGAACGTTCGGGATATGAACATCTCAGTTAATCTTCATCAAACAAGCTCAGGAATGTCCAGTGGTGGAAGCTGTTGATGTCAGCCCCCAACAAAGGCATCATTAAATTCTAAAGATATGTGATACATGACTTGATTTGCGATTTACGAAGTGTGATATGTGAAGTGCAATTTGCGAAATGTGAAGTACGAGGTGTGAAAGTGCGAATTACGATGTGCGAAAGTGCGAATTGCGATTTGCGAAAGTGTTTTAACATTCATTATACCATTCATTTCATTGCATCATTAAATTTATCTTGTCATATTTCAAGTGTCTGGTAGTCTTTATCATGTTCATTCCATTACATTGCATAAACATGATAAAGAGGGGCATCTGTAAACACTCAAAATTTTGCATTCTTTGGACTAACTATGCAGGAGGGCAAAAGCAATTTTTACACCCCAAAGACAACCTCAGAGAACTACAACATCAAATTAAACCCCAGAGATAGCCCCGTGGGACATCAAATCAACCCTAAAAAGCAAACCTAAGGAAAGATAAAAAAAATAACAGCACAGTTTCAGCCCTGAAGACAACTCAGAAGGAAGACAACCACTGTAAACCCAAAGACAACCCCAGGAGGGCAAAAATGTTATTTTGCCAAAAATAACATAAAAAATAATCATCTGGCTAAGGATAGGCTTACAAAGAACCACCGCAGCAATCCCAAGTGCCAATTGCGCAAGACAGCTCAACGGACTACCTGTGGAGACCTAGAGATGCTATTCTGGTCAGAGACTCATCTTCCCGAATTTGGAAAAGGGCAAGCCCTATGTCATTGCATAACTCTCAGAAAAAAAATTTATGGAATGGTATGAAACGCCTCCATAGGATTCCCGAATTGAAAGGAGCAAGTTTCCCAGCGCACAGTAAGACGAATGACTAGCTGACATCTACCTAGGGATGATTTTCCCCCTTTTTTCCTATTTTCCCGAACTCAGAATTGGGCAAATGATATACCATTGCGAAGCTATTGGAAAGATATTTTCGGAATAATATAGCACGTCTTCTAACTCCAGGATTAAAAGTTATGGCAGTTCCAGCGCGCAACATGAAAACCTGACCTCCCGGGACGAAAACCAAGCAAACGAGGCCCACTTTATGGCTTCCGCAGGTCTACCTGCGGCTTCCTCCAGTAGACCTACGGCCCCACCTTTTTTATCTATAAATGGATGAGCTTCAGCTCATTTGAGGAGAGAGAGAGAGCCCGATTTAGAGAGAGAGGCTAGATTTTGCTTCTAAACACTGTAAATCTCTGTTCTATACACTCATATACATATAAACTCATATATATCAAGTTTTCATCGGTTGAAATCAAGTTCTTGCAAGCTTTAAGCCGTTCGTTTGCATTTCTCGCGCCATATTATAAGATCTTCTCAGATCTGTGCTAGTTTACTGCTTTGATATATATATATATATATATATATATATATATATATATATATATATATATATATTACTTAGTGGAGCATAAATCTAGTTTTTAACCGTTCAATTTGTGCAAATAGTTGATATTTAAAGTGTATTGACTAGATCTACAGCATATCTAGCTTTTAACCGGTTAAAAGTTGTAAACCTTTAACCTTTTAAGCTAGATTGGCTAAGATCTAGGTAGATCTAGTTTACTTTCTAGTTTGTAAATATTTAGCAACCACGTGACCCTAGATCTGTATCTAGAGGAAACGGGAAGCTTGGTTAGTCACATACAATGATTTATTGATGAATCTTTTGTTCAGCGATGTTTAGAAGTAGATATGTATTTTGTTTCAATATGTTCATCGTGCATGTTGTTTAAATGATATCATGTGAACCTACGAACCACTAGGTTGATGATTCAATCACTACAAGAAATTACACAAAAAATGACGCTAAAATTTGTTATAACAAATTCATTTTTCGTCACTAAAATATTTGGTGACGAGTGTTAATCGTCACCGTATGAGCGTGGTATTAGGTTTATTTGACAATATTTGATGTCGCCACTAAATGATTTAACTTATGGTGATGATCTACACCATTGTCACTATAATTAATTACTTGTAGTGACACTAATAGCGTCACTAT
This sequence comes from Panax stipuleanatus, assembly GCA_020205555.1. Classification (NCBI taxonomy): domain Eukaryota; kingdom Viridiplantae; phylum Streptophyta; class Magnoliopsida; order Apiales; family Araliaceae; genus Panax; species Panax stipuleanatus. Next base: position 48,734,216 of record CM035117.1, on the reverse strand, counting down.
TTGAATGAAACTTTCGTCACTCTATATTATGTTTCGTCATCAAAATGTAGTACACTAAATGACGCCAAACTTTTTTTGTCATTAAATGATAATGTTTTAGTGACGAAAATATGTTAATCTATTTAAATCATCTAATTTTAATGACGACAATATTGTCATATTTATGATTATTCTTTCGTCATGTTATTGTGTTTATCATCACCAAAAATAAGAAAATAAATGATGACAGAACAATTCGTCACCTAATAATATATTTAACATAACAATTATGTCATTGTCATTTCATATTTTAAATAATATTACAAAATAATTACTTTTTGAGACACATTTTTCAATGTCACTAATTGAATACTTATGATGACCAATAAATTCCAACCCTTTAAATAAAATCATCGTGTTATTACAACAACACTAGCAGAACTGCGCAACAAACTCAGCCTTGCCACCAGGAGTAGAAAGGCAAGCCCAGAAACAGTACAAAGATGACAATAACAAACTACTTTAAATGGAAACAAGGGTTGGTGAAGCAATAATCTTCCTCCCATTTTGACAATAAGGAGAAGGAACAAACTATAAACTAAAAGATCAAATGTGAGAAGATTAGAACAATGCATTCTGCTGCTGAACATATAGTTTCACTAGGAGATGTCCTATTTGCTTCGGTAAGCACCGAGATCAGTGTAACTGCTGCATCTGAGTTGCATCTGTATAGAGCGGGAGTAAACAACAGGATTTTTTAACCTCTTGATTTGGAATGCACCAATATCTTTCTCCTGTTACCAAGCTTGCGTTTATTGCTGTATATTTTGTAATACCAAGCATGTATATCCACGTATCAATGTAATGTCAGCCTTTGAATGTACATTTCTTATAAAAATAATAAATAGCAAAGATGATAGATATAGAAGATACCCATTAAATCATTCTCTAAATCAATTTGAAGCCCAGTGTGCAAATCAAGATCAATTTGAAGCCCACTGATAGTCGAGTTGATGATGAGTAAAATCAAGATCCCGCAAAAGTCATGATAATCTGGACCCTTGTTCTGCACAAAATATACAAGGCTGACTTACTCAATATGAAATCATTTAAAAATTTTAAAACTTGCCTAAACTTATACTTGTAGCATGTAATTTTTAGCATAGTAACATAAAAGCATCCATGTGCAAGAGCTGTGGCCATTATAGCTGCAGCTTCCATAACCCATGATAAAGGATTCCACATATATATATAGCTAGCAATACCCACAAATAGAATTTTAAATTGGGCAGAAATTATGGGACAAATAAGAGAAAAGGGTACAGTTGGCATGGCCGTGAAAAGGTCTATCACAAATTTTCACCACTCGTGACTCCCTCCCCCCCCCCCCCCCCCACCCCAACCCCCCAAAAAAAACACAAAAAATTGAGTAGATAATACCAAGATAAATACTACAATCCTACATCTTAAAATCATTTGGCCATCAATTTCAAGGCTCTTTCTTGATACTAAAAGCCAAAAACAAAAAAGGATACATTAGGCAAAAATAAGAGAACTTTTAAAGCTTAATGGTTGGCATGAAACTTGGAAGTAAGAGAACTTCTTGAGCTTGTGACTGACTTTAACCTCAACCATACAACACTTGGGGAAAAAAACATGAAATTTGGACATCATCGGTAGATAGCTCCTACAACAATAGTGAATCTTTATGAATATCATTCAATTTGCTAAATTTAAAAGCATTTTAATTAACAATATCATTTATAAGGACAAAACAAATCCAACATCTACCTGTGTAGTAATAATAGTAACAGTTAGTAGGTGGATAGTAAATACCTTGATCTGCGATTGACAGTGGACTAGTCTCACCTTTGGCAGTAGAAGTAGCATCCCCTGTATAAGTTAGCAACATGATTGTATAGATAGTATTACTCCATCTTTCCTTGCAGCCTGATAGGAAAATTGAAGCAAACATAAAGTATAACCCAAATTAGATAAAAAGAATCATTATACCCCTCTTGTTGCAGTAAAAAATGTAGCTAAATATGGAATAACCAACATTTAATTATCATGAATTTAAGCAATTTACCCATTCTCTGTACGAGTTCGACATAATATACCATAATCAAACTAAATATGGAATGTTAATATTACAAGACACAACTATAACACAAATTTGGAACATTATCACACACAAAATTTACAACATAAAAAAAGTACAAAAAAATGAAATTAAATGGAAAAGAAGAGATGAATAGTTTGTTGATAATGCACAATCTCTTTTTGCACGGGTGGAAAAATATTAAAACGGTTGGTTAGATGTTTATAATTTTTTAGACAAAAGGCTTGTGCTTACAAGATTAATTAAGTTAAATAAAAACATCAAATAAGAATCTAGTTATTACCCACAAGACTCATCTTTGCTCCCCTGCCATACTTGCCTATGATACTGTAATTGAAATCCAAAAGCCACACATAAAGCACGACTATAGCAAAATGAAACCAGGGATAAAACTTAAGGAGTAATACAAGTGATATATCAGAATCAACCTACAACAATGATGATTCCACCCAAAAAAAGTCATGATTCTTCCCGGGGAAAATGAACAATTCAATCTCTTTTAGGCAAAGGAGCTAAAGCAAATAGCAATAGTAAGTAAAAATTGAGGAATGATGAAGACAACCAAAGAAATACCCCCAATTATAGAAATTTCAGAGAAGGCTTATCCATTCAATTGAGGAATGATAAAGACATTTCCTTTAGTTAATAACAAAGAACTCTGCTCACCTAGTTGAGGTGTTGATAACAAGAGGAATCAAAGTACCCAATGTCATTAATAGAAGATTTGATAGAATACCTGAAAAATCACTCCTGCAGTTCCACGCCACTTTGGCCTGAACGGACGGCTATATTCAACGGAAGCTGTGACCTGGCCTATGGTGAGGTTACTACTGTCTGGTTGGTTCCCATGAACAGGAGTTCCACTCTAATTTTATGAGCCTCAATCCATGTCTGCCACTTGCGTATCAGAGACCTTAACTTGTCTGTTGTGAAATCCATTCCCTAAAAAGTACCGGAGTTCAATGACATTCTAATTTTATCTATTTAAACCCAAAAAAGTTACAGTATATTGTACCCACCCAGAAGTTAGTGAGTACATTCTTCCCATGCACATCTTCTGCTCTCAGGCGAATCTTCATGTAAGCTTGATCCTCATCTTTCTGAAGATCAGCAAGACTAACCTCAAACACTATGTTCGAGTCCTTCAGAAGCCATCTGCCAGATAGAAAATACAAGTTACTTCACAGTTCATAGAAGCACCTTGAAAGGGGTTTGTTGCATCATACATACATAAAGGCTGACTATACACATCATTAATCCAGGAAATTGGTCAGACATCAAAATAAACTGCTGACTACTAAAAAAAATTCTAGATAGAAACCTTTTTAAGCAATGTTGATTTTCGCCTTGCCTAATTCCAAAAGATTAAAAAAAGAAAAGGCAATGAGTTGAGGGAATCTTGCCACACTACTGTCATGCATCAATCACTAATCGTTGCATAACAATTACATTGTCAGGATTGTAAAATGTATCAACGAAAACCCATTACCCATTATGTGATCATATGTAAAGTATGATAGTATAGGACACATATCAAAGAGGAATATCATAGTTAAGGTGATTATAAATCACTTGAGACATATTGAGGACAATATGTGTTTCAAGGATAGGATCAATGGGACACGAACTATGACTTTAGACCACATTATTATTAAATAAAGTGATTGAACTGGAATTTAAATGTTTAAGCAGGATAATCTTAAAAATTTTGTTGAGGCTTGCAAATGTTGTCCTACAAACTCAAAGGTATCTTCACTGTAATTTTCAAACTGATAGGAAGTTGCACATTTAATATAAACCTGATAAATCCTAAGCGAATATAGCAAGGTTCTACAACTATAATCTATTCATCAAGTCAAAACTCGGATATATTTTAGCACAAGTGATAAACCAAAACCATAAAAATACTTACAAATTGCTTAGTTTATGATGTAATTAAAGATCTAATTGAGTACTGTATGCTAAAACCAAATCTCGATCTCCGGCCAATTGATCACTAAAAGAAAATAATTCAACCAATATCCCAATCTCTAGTTTGATCAGGCATCCAAAACTTCACCAGAGCAACTACCGGGTTAAATAGGTAATAACAGGCATACAAAAAACATAACCAACAGATCATGGAAATAAAATATGCTTACAGCATAACCTCTATAGCTTAAATAGGAAGTAGTCACTAACATATGCAAAAAGAGGTAGGAGCTACTAACTGAAAAATGTAACTATTTAAAATCATGAGGGGAATCTAATGAAATAAGGTTATAATCATGGATACAAAATCCATTCAAACAAATTAATTTCTCTACTAACCAAACACAAGCACAGTATAGATCAAATGCATAATCATCTAAAATACATATGTCAATAGGAAAAACGAAATATAAAATATAGATCTAAAAACAGAAGAACCCCAAGATGATAAGATCTACAGCATACAAGATCAACAAAAAAATCATAATAATTGAATAATAAGAAGAAGAAATGGCTTACTAGCGTATTTGCCCCTGTAGCTAAACATTAGTTCTCTGCCGAACAAACAAATTTCAGAACGAAGAAACACCCTGCATTAATTTTTTGCAGGTTGAGAGCAAATCAAACCTATTTTGCTTCCAATATGTAACACTAGCAATCTATTAGAGGGCACTGACCTTTTCTTTGGTTCCAGCACTCCCAACGATATAGCAGCCCAATAGCTTTGCAAACTGCCCAACAAGCTGACCAACTGCTCCAGATGCTGCTGAAATGTAAACAAACTCTCCTTTCTTTGGAGAGCAAACCTCATAGAAACCCGCATAAGCAGTCATACCAGCCATACCTACAAAAAGATAATAGGAGGCGAGGAACAATAAATCTAGCTGAACGTAAATCGAATAACATAGATGAAATGTACAAGTACCTGGAGATCGAACAATAACCAAGGTAATGAAATTGTGCTAGTGAATTGCCTACTGAGGCATAACGGATTTAATGTTCAACTAACAGGATTGACAGTGCATGATGATGACCATTCTCTTATTATACAAACACAAGCATTAAGCTATTTCTCCATCTTTGAATATACACATGAAATATATAAATTCACAGACAAATATCAACCATTAAACATAATAAATATACCCAAATTCCATCTGAATAATATTTACCCCAAAGAGAAACTCACTTAACAGTAAAACATACTACCCATAAATTACAAAGCTAAAACGTTCCCATAGAAAATCCTTGCCACAAGTATAGCGGTCTAACAGTAATAATATCATCATAAGAATACACAAAACCCAAAAATAAAAACCATAGCAATTTACTGCAATTAACCAAAATTCAATAACTCCCATACAATCTTATAAATGCATACATAATAATCAGAAAAAATAAATCATGCATAAGACCGTAAAATTAAGAGTACAGAATAATATCAAAAATCATCAAAAAGAACCAATTTACAACAGATCCACATAAAAGCCTCAACAAATTGACAAGGTAACTTACCTTCTCAGGATCGCCACCCTTATCCGGGTGATTCTTGATCGCAGCCTTCTTCAAATCATCCTGCAAAGCAGTCTTTGACACCCCAAAATCATCCTGCGAAGCATTCTTCGATACCCCCAAAATGATCATAGTACTTTATTTGGATATATTGCACCAAAACCGCCTTCTCTCGCCGCTCCGCACGTAGCTATTGCGAATGGCGTAGGCGACCGCCGAGGCCAAGGACGCCATTGCTCCGTCGTTGTCGGAGGGTTCATCGAGGCACGTGCGGGTGAAGCTACTAGTACTAGCACTAGAATCGTGGTGAAGTTTAGAGTTTTAGGGGGAGTATCGTTCGGAGGAGGTGCTGTGTCCCAGATCTGAGCTTTGTCGGGTGGAACTTTTCTTTGTTATGAAAGCTTCCCGCATCAAGTCCTTCCGTGTTTTTTCCAAAGATAACTTTTGCTTTTAAAAAAAACGTTAAAACCTTAAAACCAAAAATTGTCCTAAATCTACAACGTTTTTACACATCTAACTACAACATTTTATCAAAAAAACATTGTAAAAAAAAATCACAACGTTTTTTTTATTAAAATATTATTGTTTAAGTGTCATCTTTTAAGTATTTTGTAGTAGTGTATTTTTACATATCCAGCTACAACATTTTCTCAAAAAACGTCGTGCAAAAAAAATCACAACGTTTTTTTATAAAATCCTTATTGTTTAAGTGAACAACTACTAATCAATTCAAATCAAAATCTAGAAACATACCTAAAATGTCAAATAATTTTTGCCTTCAAATTAGGATTATTGAAAATTGATAATGGAAGTTATTGACTAAATGGAGGTTGCCAATGATAAAAGGAAGACCGGTGACGTCGCTTGAATAAAAGTTTGTTTTGGAAATATTTTACCTCCATATAAAAATGTGACGTCATTGCATACTTTGTCATTAAATATAAAAATTTATGACGAACCAGTGTTGTCACATATCCACTCATCTAATTAGTGACGAACTATTATCTCGTCATATAAAATTGGTATTTGTGACAATAAAAATTATCATAAATTATTAATTTTTCGTATTTACAAAATTTGCCTCCAAATTCAAAATTTTTTCCTCCAAATAAAATTGTGATGATATTACGTACTTTATCACTAAATATAAGAATTTATGACGAACCATTTTTGTCACTTATCCACATCTAATTAGTGACGAACTATTATCTTGTCATATAAAATTAGTATTTATGACAATATAAATTGTCATAAATTATTATTTTTTTAGTCTTTAAAAAATTTCCCACCAAAATTTTTCAGAAAATTTTTGCCTCCAAATAAAATTGTGATGAATTTGTATTTGGCGTCACTAAATGTGAACATTTGTGACGAAATCACATTGTCACTAAATTTTACAAATAATTAATGACAAACTATTATGTTGTCATCAAAAGAAATATTGTGTAACAGTAAATACTGTCATCAATTATTTCAAACATGTCACTAAAAGGTTTCCCTCCAAAATTTTGGTACGAAATTCTACCACAAAAATAAATTGTGACGAAATTTGTTAATCGTCATCAAATGTGTAAATTAGTGACGATATAAATGATTAATAGTTACAAAATTAAAGGTAGTCACTAAAGCAAAAGTGTTAGTGACGATTATGAATTTCGTAATTATTAATTAACAAATTGTGACAAAATTTTATGCGTGGCAAAAAAAATCGTCATAAAATGTGAGATTTCTTGTAGTGAATCAATGGATCTAGATCCGGTTCCCATAATGGACTTTTTTATGTTGTACAGTTAGCTTGCCAACCCCTTGTACATGTAATCTTGGGCCTTAAAATGGTTATACGGGTTTAAGACTCCAAAATAGTGAAAACTGTGGTTTGTAGGTGTTTCGTGCTTACTTCGATGGCTTTAATGCCCAAAAGGAGCCCAACCCTTGTAGATAATATTTTCTATACTGTCAAAGATGCTTAGCATCTTAAATAAAATCAAATAAAGCCGAATACGGAATAAAATAGAAGTATCAAAGGGCCTCGATTCCTATTTGAGCGAAAGGGTTTGAAAATCAGATTTCAAAACATCACTTTCACATGCTTTAACTGAAAAAATGAACTTTTGTATAAATCAAACTTTTTGTACATAGGTCCAAAGAGGCACAACACTACTTTCAAATAAAACACTATGAGCACATTTATCTTCATCACACACACACACATTAAATGCACAGGGAATGAAAAAGTAACGGTAACCATGTTTCACGAAAGTCGGGGGGTGCCTAACACCTTCGCCTGGCTTAAGCAAGCTCCCGAACTCTATAAATCTTGGATTCAAGACCAATTAAACAGAGTCACATATTGGGCTATATTGTAAAATTTTTCTAAAATTCGGTTGAGTTGGTTCAACCATTTAAACTCATACCAATTGGCGGTTCTGTCTAATTCGGCCCAATCATTAAAATCAATCTTTTCAAATCGTCGCTATTGTATGTCGGTCTTTCCAAAAAATCTCACCCTTTAAGAAAGATAAAATCAACATAGCGAAATATAAAGGGTAGAGAACACGATAGGAAATTTTCCTGGCGTCGACATCGGTGATGTAAACCGTTGGTGTCAGCCCAGCAAAGGCATCAGGAAGGATCTGGTGTTTAAAGTCGTGGTAACTAATTCCCACGAAGGCATTTAGCACTCATGACATCATATTATATGTTGTCAACGCATCATTAAGCATATCTTATCATATTTCAAGTGTCTAGTAATCTTTGTTATATTCATTTAATTACATTACATAAACATGACAAAGAGAGGCATCTGTAGACACTCAAAATTTTGTTTCCTATTACTAACCAATGCAGGAGGACAAAAGTGTCTTTTCACATCCCCGAGACAGCCCCATGGGACATCAAATCAACCTCGGAGACAACCCTGAGAAAAAATAAAGTTGGTAGCAGTCAAACCCCGAAGATACCCAAGGAACAGCCAAAAGCCCCATCAACCCCGGAGATAACCCCGGGAGGGCAAAGATGAAATGTTGACATCGCAACATAAATAAACAATCATCCAGTTGTAGATAGGGTCACAAAGAGCCATCACAGCAATCCTAAGTTCAAATTATGCAAGATAGATCAACGGACTACCCACGGAGAGACTTGAGGATGTTATTCTGGTTATGGACCCATCTTTCTAGCTTCGAAAAGGGGCAAGCCCGATGTCATTGCGTAGCTCTCGGAAAGAGCTTTTTGAAAAAGTATGACACGTCTCCATGCGATTCCCAGTTTGCAAGATATGGACGTTTCAGCAAACAGCTCAGCACTCAAGGGAACGAACTTCGAGGTGACGGGGCCCAGCAGGCCCAGCCGTAGGTAGACTCGCGGCTTGTCGGGGTCATTAAATGCAGCCACCAGCTCACTTTTCAGCAGATTTTAGTGAGAGGAAATGTAGGAGAGAGAAAATTCGAGAGCTATAGAGAGAAATAGCTTAAATTTTGATTCTAAACTCTGTAAATCTCAGATTCAAACACTTAAATACATATAAGCTTCGCTATATCAAATTTTCACCGTTTGAAATCAAGTTCTTTGAAGCTTTAAGCCATTCATTTGCAGTTCTCGTACCATATTGTAAGATCTCAGATATGTGTCTGTTTACTGCTTAGTTATGCCAGATCTAGTTTTTATCGTTCATTTTGTGTAAATTGTGATGCCCCCAGAATAGGTCCAGTCAACCCAACCCATTCTGAGTCGCCAAATACATGGTACAGAATTCAAATACAAACTTTATATCATACGGTCGTGCAAAATACGACCACACAACTGTGAGTGTCAATACAAATATGTAGAAAATATTAATATTCAAACTAAGTCCTCATTACAATTATTATCACACTATTTATCAGAAATAGTGAGGACTACTACTGCTCTAACTCGGACCATCACTCTGTCCCCCGACTAGTCCCTGCGACATTCTCATTTCCTGAAGAGGACAACAGATGAAAAGGGTGAGCTCAACTAGCTCAGTAAAGAATATTATGACTAAGATAATGAAAAATAAATTATCGTTAGCCTTCAATAAATCAGATAAAATAAATGGACAACCAATTTTAGATCAATATTCGCAGCGAAAATAACAATTCATTAGAAGAGTTAAGTAGAGAATGAAGTCTACTATCTTTTATGATTTAAAAGTCCATCATCAATATTTTATCCCTGTAACATCAATCAATATACATCTCGAATCAATATTCATCTTTGCACTACAGGCCAAAGATATTCATTTGTATCATCAGTGGTCATGTTCATCTCAACACCTGTCATCTTTGCACTACGGCCAAAGATATTCATCAGGTAATCATTCATCTTTGCTCTACAGGCCAAAGATATTCAGTTACATCACCTTTTAGGACTGAGGATGATGAAAAACCATATAAATAACGAATCCAGTGAAACAAAGGATAAGATTAAGGATTCGTATTTTAGTTTATCCAAATTCAAAAATACTCCATAATAATACTTTGTGGAGCAAAATTCAAGAATATAGCTCAAAACTTGGATACAATCAAAGATAAATACCTTAACAAGCAATTTGGACAAATAGAAGAAAATTTAGTTTTTCCGTGAATAGTGCCGTATACGTGAATAGTAACTCCGACGGAAAAAGTAAGAATTTCATAATAAAATCCATGCCAATATTTCGGTATAATGATATTGAAAAGAATAACATTATTTACGAAAGAAAATAACATCCCTTACCTCAAAAGGATAGTACTTCTGACTGGAATATCGGATATAATATCGAAGGAAACTTGCACGGAATACTAACACTCAAAGTATTGAAATACTCACAAAAATACGCTCGATATTATAGAGAGAGAAAACTTCTGATTCTGGTGTGATTTTCAATTCTAACCTAAGCACCCTATTTATAGGAAAAGCTTAGGATGCCAAAGTAGACTTTTGAATAAAATAATATTTTTTTTTTCCTCCAGCCGCCGGCTGCTCTCCCAAAAAGCCATCAGCATATTTTTTTTTCCAACCAAAAGTGGGGCCCACCCTTTTATTAAAAAAAATATTTATTTTCCGAAACTTCAATAATTCATAATAAATAGCCCTTTTGTCAGAAAAATACAAATTCTATGTTTTCTTATAGGAAATTTAATTCTCTACAACTTTGCAAAAGGAAGTTTTTCCAAATTCCAAACATAAATTATCCGAAATCCATAAATAGATGATTTTTCACACCAAAATACTGATAAAAACACTTCAGGGCTAATTCCTTCTTTAATATCCACAAAATAAATATTTTCTTATCATATAAATCAATAATTAATTATTCACAAATAATATTACAGAACTACAATATTGACAACCAGGTCGTTCTCAGGAAAGAGGGGGCCTTCCGATAAGGATTTCTCCTTACTGGAGCGCAATTAAATAACCCCTCCTAGACATAACTTCCTTAGACATTGTCAATAATGCTATCTAATAATATTATTCAAATAATATGAATTATTGAGTTGATAATGTGAAATACTGTGCAGTGACAATTATTGAATCAATAATACCAAAATATCAACTGTAGCCATTATTGAATCAATCATATAAAACATCAATGCAACAATTATTGAGTCAATAGAATATTATGCAATTATTGAATAAAATATTGACCAGTAATTACTGTAACAATTATTGAGTAATGACTTCTCACGTAAGAATCGATAATTAGAATTACTATGCAATACCGTGTGCTACCGTGCAACACCGCGTATTACTGTACTTTTATCACCGGGTATTTCAACAGTACTAACTGTAACAACTACGCCGTTATTGTATAAAAAGGTTATTTCTGTCGCTTTCTATATTCGACAGTTATTCCGTTGTGGGGCCCACAAATAGCTGCGCCGTCGTACGAATATTCCCCGACAACAAGAATATTCCACGACCAAACGAATATTCTCCGACAACAAGAATATTTTATACCCACTTGGTCATTTTAAAATATTTGCACATTTCACCCATAACTTTTCGTATTTATCAAATCAACACCTTACTATTTCAAAATAATATATAAAGAAAATTAAATCTGTACTCATAAAAGTTGGGGTCTTACAACCTCCCCTCCTTATGAAATTTCATCCTCGAAATTGACGTACGTACCTGGTATGTCGAAAAGGTGAGGATACCTCGCTTTTATTTCTGATTCCAACTCCCAGGTCATTTCCTCAATAGCATGGTTTCTCCACAAAACTTTAACTTGAGGTATAATTTTTGAGCGTAGGGCATGCTCCTTCCTATCCAAGATCTTGACAGGTACCTCCTTGTACATTAAATCTTCGGTTATCTCGTCTGGTTCTAACTCAATAATGCGGTTTGGATTCTTCACATATTTACGTAACACGGATATGTGAAACACGTTATGAACACGAGACATGCTTGGAGGTAAAGCGAGTCTATAAGCCACATTTCCTACTCGGTCAAGAATCTCAAATGGACCAATGAATCGTGGATTGAGCTTTCCTCTCTTGTCAAACCTCGTAACTCCTTTCCACGGAGCAACACGTAATAACACATGGTCCCCTACATTAAATTCCACGTCCTTTCGATGAAGATCCGCATAACTCTTTTGTCGATCTTGTGCTGTTTGTATACGTTGTCGGATTATTTGGATCTTTTCCGTACTCATACGTACTAACTCCGGTCCCAACAATGTTGTTTCACCCACCTCGTTCCAATATACTGGAGAGCGATACTTTCTCCCATACAATGCCTCGAATGGAGCCACGCCTATACTTGCCTGATAACTGTTGTTGTAGGAGAATTCCACCAATGGTAAGTACTTATCCCAACTCCCTTTGAAGTCTAGAACACAAAGTCTCAATAGATCTTCAAGAGTTTGGATAGTCCTTTCCGATTGTCCGTCTGTTTGAGGATGATAAGCCGAACTGAATCATAAATCCGTGCCCATAGCTTTCTGCAAACTGATCCAAAATCGTGAAGTGAATCTTGGATCACGATCCGAAACTATGGATACTGGCATGCCATGCAATCTCACAATCTCATTCACGTACATATGAGCAAGACGTTCAAGGGAATAAGTTTCTCGTAACGGCAAGAAATGAGCAGACTTGGTTAATCTATCAACAATAACTCAAATCGCATCTATGCCTTGAGAAACCTTGGGAAGACCCGTAACAAAATCCATCGTAATGTGTTCCCACTTCCATTTTGGAATCTTCAGTGGTTGCAATGGACCCTTCGGCACTTGATGTTCTGCCTTTACACGTTGACAAGTTAAACATCTAGAAATAAACTCCGCGATCTCTCTCTTCATATTACTCCACCAAAATGTGTGTCGAAGATCACGATACATTTTGGTACTCCCAGGATGGATTGTGAATGGTGTGTTGTGTGCCTCCATCATGATTCTATGCTTCAAGTCAGAATCGTTAGGAACACACAGTCTGGAGTTGACTCGAAGTATTCCCTCTTCATCGATTCTTGCTTCTAGATTGGCACCTTCTTGCACCTTCTTCTTCATCTTCATCAGCTCCGCATCCGTAGCTTGAGCAGCTTTAACTTTATCAATCAAAGCTGGTTCTACGCGTATACTTGACATCATCGCACTCGTTCCCACATATGATCTTCTACTCAACGCGTCAGCTACCACGTTCGCTTTTTCAGGATGGTATTGGATGGTATGATCGTAATCTTTCAACAGCTCAAGCCAACGTCGTTAACGCATATTGAGTTCCTTCTGAGTGAAGAAATATTTAAGGCTCTTATGATCAGTATAAATCTCCACTTTCTCTCCGTACAAGTAATGTCTCCAGATCTTCAACGCGAAAACGACAGCTGCCAACTCTAGATCATGAGTAGGATAATTCCTCTCATATTCTTTGAGTTGTCGCAAGGCATAGGCTCTGACTTTCCCATGTTGCATGAGAAAATATCCTAACCCTTTGCCCGAAGCATCGCTGTAGATAACAAATCCATTCGAACCAGATGGTATTGTCAGAACAGGTGCCGAGATAAGTATTCTCTTGAGCTCTTGGAAGCACTTCTCGCATTCCTCGCTCCAAACGAATTTTGTATCTTTCCGAGTCAACTGAGTTAATGGAGTAGCGATTCGAGAAAATCCCTCTACGAACCTCCGATAATAACCAGCTAAGCCCAAAAAGCTTCGTACTTCGGTCACCGACTTAGGTTGCTCCCAACTTTGTATTGCTTCAATCTTCGTCGGGTCAACAGATACTCCACGTTTCGATACCATGTGCCCAAGAAATGCTACTTCCTTAAGCCAGAACTCGCATTTCTTCAGCTTGGCATATAGCTTGTTCTCACGAAGCTTTTGAAGTACCAGCTTCAAGTGGTGCTCATGATCTTCACGGCTTTTAGAATATATAAGGATGTCATCAATAAAGACAACAACGAATTGATCCAAATACTCCTTGAATACACGGTTCATCATATCCATGAAAGCAGCAGGAGCATTAGTCAATCCAAAAGACATGACTAAGAACTCATAATGCCCGTACCGAGTTCTAAAAGCAGTCTTCGGAATATCCTCAGTTTTAATCTTCAGCTGATGATATCCAGAACGAAGATCGATCTTTGAAAAGAATTGTGCTCCTTGCAACTGGTCGAACAGGTCATCAATACGAGGTAGCGGATACCTATTCTTGATGGTGACATGGTTCAACTCCCGATAGTCAATACAAAGTCGTATACTCCCGTCTTTCTTCTTTACGAATAAAATAGGAGCACCCCAAGGAGACGTACTAGGACGAATAAAACCGATGTCTAACAACTCCTGTAGTTGGACCTTTAACTCTTGAAGTTCAATAGGAGCCATTCGATATGGGGTTTTAGAAATGGGTTTTGTACCGGGTTCAAGGTCAATAAAGAATTCAACTTCATGTTCTGGGGGTAGAGCGGGAAGTTCTTCGAGAAATACATCAGGAAACTCATTAACAACGAAAATATCATTCAAATCTGATGTATTCTGGTTTAGATCAGTGACATGAGCTAAGAAAGCTTGACATCCGTTTTTCAATAAACGAATAGCCTTGTGATTTGAAATGATATTGACTGATTTTAGTGGTTTGGTGGTTTGGATTCGCACAACAGGTTGATTAGGAATATGAAAACTAACAACCTTACGAAAACAATCAATTTTGGCATGGTAAGTGGTTAACCAGTCAATTCCTAAACTCACGTCAAATGCAAGTATTTTCAAAGATATCAGATCAACAGGTAAGGTAAGGGTACCAATCTGAATTAAGCAAGATTTGTAAACTGTAGATGTAACAAAGGTTTCTCCTAACGGAGTTTCAACAGATAAGTCAAAGTCTAATTTATCAGAAGTCAAGTTTAGACGTTGAGCACAAGCAGGTGAAATAAAAGAATGGGTAGCACCGGTATCTAATAAGGTGTAAACTTCGCAAGAGTTTATGATTAGCTTACCCGTAATCACCTCATGTGGATTCCTCACGTTTTGGGTTGTCACGACAAACGCTCTTCCAGGAATCACCGACTTTGACTTGTCCGAAACCGCCTTTGGAATCACCACTCCCGCTGGACTTGGTTTCGCAATAGGACAATCTCGAGCTATATGTCCTTGTTTTCCACAGTTATAATATGCTTTGAATTGTTGTGGGCAGTTTGGGCTGATGTGTCCCTCTTTCCCGCACTTATAGCATACGACCGGTGGTCGTTCTCCTCCCCTCGAAACAGTTGATGCTGGTGCTGATGTCGACGTCTTCACGTTCTCATTGTTGTACCTTCTCTTCTTGAAATCTCCCCCCGATTCGCTTCTTCTACTATCATAGCCACGATTACCACCGGAGTGGTTACCGCTCCTGTCATACTTTCCTCCTCGCTGGTTGTCATTGCTCCGATGATTGCTGCCACCGGTACGACCTTGGTTGTGGTCCCTCGGTTGAACACAATCATTATCTCGTTCTAACAACTGGGCCCTGTTCACTACATCCGAATATAGAGAAAATTTATGAGAAATGAGGTATTGACGTATTTCGGGTTTCAAACCTCTTAGAAACATCCGCGTCAAACGTTCCTCATTCTCCACCAAATGAGGTGCAAACCTGGACAGCTCCGCGAACTTAGCCTCGTACTGGGATACCGTCATATTGTTTTGTTCGAGTCTGATAAATTCTACTTCCTTCATATGACGAATACTTTCAGGAAAGTACTTGTCATTGAACAGTTTCTGGAACGCTTCCTAAGACATCTTGAGTGCGGCAGGCTGGGTACGCTTCACAGATTTCCACCAATAATCTGCCTCTCCACGGAACATAAACGTGGCGAATGGAACTTTCTGTTCCTCTGTACATCCCAAGACATCAAATATCTTGGTAATTTGTTTAATCCACGTCTCCGCCTTGATTGGATCCGGCTTTCCCAGAAACTCTGGTGGTCCCAATTCTTTGAACTGCTTGGCAGTGACAATTCGCGAGTTGTTATTATCTCCACCTGTATGTTGCACACGAGTCTCCCTCGTCTGGTTTTGCATGAACTGCAAAAAACTTCTAAACATCTCATCGTTTATCGTCTGACCAGCATTGTTTTCAGGATGAACATTGCCTTTTTGTTGCACGTTCTCCTGGTTAGTGATTAAAGGTGTCTCCACGGTCTCATTCACTTCGTTGTTAACATTCTAAGCTGCCATTCTCAAATACTGCCCTAAAACAAGGGTTAATTAAACAAATAACATATCACATATTAACCCTATGCTCCGACTGACCAATTAAATACCACATAAGCTTAGGTAGGACATACTAGTGAAGGATTTACTCGTCTCTTCCCTCCTAGTTCTATTCCCCGATCTCCGCCAGAGATCATATCCCTAAGCTCTGATACCAACTGTGACGCCCACAGAATAGGTCCAGTCAACCCAACCCATTCTGAGTCGCCAAATACATGGTACAGAATTCAAATACAAACTTTATATCATACGGTCGTGCAAAATACGACCACACAACTGTGAGTGTCAATACAAATATGTAAAAAATATTAATATTCAAACTAAGTCCTCATTACAATTATTATCACACTATTTATCAGAAATAGTGAGGACTACTACTGCTCTAACTCGGACCATCACTCTGTCCCCCGACTAGTCCCTGCGACATTCTCATTTTCTGAAGAGGACAACAGATGAAAAGGGAGAGCTCAACTAGCTCAGTAAAGAATATTATGACTAAGATAATGGAAAATAAATTATCGTTAGCCTTCAATAAATCAGATAAAATATAATGGACAACCAATTTTAGATCAATATTCGCAGCGAAAATAACAATTCATTAGAAGAGTTAAGTAGACAATGAAGTCTACTATCTTCTATGATTTAAAAGTCCATCATCAATATTTTATCCCTGTAACATCAATCAATATACATCTCGAATCAATATTCATCTTTGCACTACAGGCCAAAGATATTCATTTGTATCATCAATGGTCATGTTCATCTCAACACCTGTCATCTTTGCACTACGACCAAAGATATTCATCAGGTAATCATTCATCTTTGCTCTACAGGCCAAAGATATTCAGTTACATCACCTTTTAGGACTGAGGATGATGAAAAACCATATAAATAACGAATCCAGTGAAACAAAGGATAAGATTAAGGATTCGTATTTTAGTTTATCCAAATTCAAAAATACTCCATAATAATACTTTGTGGAGCAAAATTCAAGAATATAGCTCAAAACTTGGATACAATCAAAGATAAATACCTTAACAAGCAATATGGACAAATAGAAGAAAATTTAATTTTTCCGTGAATAGTGCCGTATACGTGAATAGTAACTCCGACGGAAAAAGTAAGAATTTCATAATAAAATTCATGCCAATATTTCGGTATAATGATATTGAAAAGAATAACATTATTTACGAAAGAAAATAACATCCCTTACCTCAAAAGGATAGTACTTCTGACTGAAATATCGGATATAATATCGAAGGAAACTTGCACGGAATACTAACACTCAAAGTATTGAAATACTCACAAAAATACGCTCGATATTATAGAGAGAGAAAACTTCTGATTCTGGTGTGATTTTCAATTCTAACTTAAGCACCCTATTTATAGGAAAAGGTTAGGATGCCAAAGTAGACTTTTGAATAAAATAATATTATTATTTTTTTTCCTCCAGCCGCCGGCTGCTCTCCCAAAAAGCCATCAGCATATTTTTTTCCAACCAAAAGTGGGGCCCACCCTTTTATTAAAAAAAAATATTTATTTTCCGAAACTTCAATAATTCATAATAAATAGCCCTTTTGTCAGAAAAATACAAATTCTATATTTTTTTATAGGAAATTTAATTCTCTACAACTTTGCAAAAGGAAGTTTTTCCAAATTCCAAACATAAATTATCCGAAATCCATAAACAGATGATTTTTCACACCAAAATACTGATAAAAACACTTCAGTGCTAATTCCTTCTTTAATATCCACAAAATAAATATTTTCTTATCATATAAATCAATAATTAATTATTCACAAATAATATTACAGAACTACAATATTGACAACCAGGTCGTTCTCAGGAAAGAGGGGGCCTTCCGATAAGGACTTCTCCTTACTGGAGCGCAATTAAATAACCCCTCCTAGACATAACTTCCTTAGACATTGTCAATAATGCTATCTAATAATATTATTCAAATAATATGAATTATTGAGTTGATAATGTGAAATACTGTGCAGTGACAATTATTGAATCAATAATACCAAAATATCAACTGTAGCCATTATTGAATCAATCATATAAAATATCAATGCAACAATTATTGAGTCAATAAAATATTATGCAATTATTGAATAAAATATTGACCAGTAATTACTGTAACAATTATTGAGTAATGACTTCTCACGTAAGAATCAATAATTAGAATTACTATGCAATACCGTGTGCTACCGTGCAACACCGCGTATTACTGTACTTTTATCACCGGATATTTCAACAGTACTAACTGTAACAACTACGCCGTTATTGTATAAAAAGGTTATTTCTGTCGCTTTCTATATCCGATAGTTATTCCATTGTGGGGCCCACAAATAGCTGCGCTGTCGTACGAATATTCTCCGACAACAAGAATATTCCACGATCAAACGAATATTCCCCGACAACTAGAATATTTTATACCCACTTGCTCATTTTAAAATATTTGCACATTTCACCCATAACTTTTCGTATTTATCAAATCAACACCTTACTATTTCAAAATAATATAAAAAAAATTAAATCTTTATTCATAAAAGTTGGGGTCTTACGTAAATAGTCAGTATTTAAAGTGTATTGACTAGATATATCGTAGATCTAGCCAGATCTAGCTTTCAACCGATTCAAAAATTACAAAATTGGAAATTTAAGCTAGATTGGCTAAGATCTAGATAGATCTAGTTTACTTTCTAGTTTTGTAAATATTTGGCAACCACGTGACCCTAGATCTATATCTAGAGGAAACGGAAAGCTTATTTACTCGCGTACAAGGATTTGATCAATAAATCCCTTGTTTAGCGATGTTTTGAGTTATATATGTATATTATGTTTAAATATGCCTCTTGCAAGCTTTTAAATGATATCATGTGAGCCTAGGAGCCACAGGGTCAAAGATTCAATCAATGGATCTAGATCTGGTTCCTGTGATGGACTTGTTCAAGTTGTACAGCCAGCTTGCGATCCATTATACATGTAATCATGGGCCTTAAAACAGTATTCTGGATTTAAGGCCCCGAAATAGTGAAATCGTGGTTTATGGATGCTCGGGCTTATTTCGATGGCTTTCATGCTCACAAAGAGCCTGACCCTTATAGATAATAGTTTCAATGCCATCAAGGATGCTTCGCATTTTAAATAAAATAAAATCAAGCCGCTTCTAGAATAAAATTGGAAGTATCAAAGGGCCTCGATTTTTATTTTAGCGAAAGGGTTTGAAAACCAGATTTCAAAACCTCACTTTCATATGCTTTATTTGAAAAAAATGAACTTTTATGTAAATCAAACATTTTGTATATAAGTCCAACGAGGCAAAACACTACTTTCAAAATAAATCACTTAAGAATTTTTTCTAATGCTTCACACACACACAACACATGCTTAGGGAATGAAAAAGTCGTGGTAACCGTGTTTTATGAAAGTCGGGAGATGCGTAACACCTTCTCCTCGTTTAAGCAAGCTCCCGAACTCTATGAATCTCGGGTTCCAGACCAATTAAACAGAGTCACATATTGGACCATATTGCGAAAATTTTTAACTTTGGTTGAGTTGGTATAACTATTTAAACTCATATCAACTAGCGGCTCTGTCTAATTCGGCACAATTGCATAAAATCAATCTTTTCAAAATAGTCAACATGTATGTCGGTCTCTTCCTAAAACTCACCCTTTAAACAACTTAGTGAAATAATAAAAAATAGAAACAAATTTAGGAACCGAAATTTTTCCGACGTCGACAAAACCTATTTTAAATTAGACTCAAATTCTAACCCTACTGCCCTCGATTTCTTTGTCGGGCTTAATCATATAAACTGTCATATATGGTAATGGTGTTATGCTACTTGCTCCTATTGCATTTCAGCATACAACTGTTGACTTTTTTCTTTATCTGGGATTAAGTACTTTAAATGAAGGTCACTTCAACAAGAACAAGTACTCTCCCGTTTTACTGCCCTGTATAAGGAAGCAACCTGTACACACAGGAAGACATTTCAGTGTTACTTATCCTTAATAATTACCATATAATTATGGAATTTTAAGTTGTGGTCTTACGCTCAAGGTTAGTGTACCTTGAAATTCTAAGGATTTCTATATTAGAATGGAATAAATTATACATTCTTCAGTAGTTGATTATGTAAAAGACTTGCCAAAAATTGTTATATTAGTGGTACCACTTACCAATGATGAACCTCTCTATATTTATGTAATGCTACTGCCGAGAAACTTTCGGATCAAATAAGGAGGACTACTTCACAGGACGAAAACATGCTTAATCCAGGTTATTTGGAAATTAAGGTCTGTAATAGATCAAATCAAATCAGATGAACTAGAGAAAAAGCTAATACAACTGATCTTGACTCAGACGTGACAGGAGCCCACTGACCATGCATGGACTAGAGAAAAAGCTAATACTTGTGCACTTACTTGTAGATACCTTGACTTAGATGTATGTGCCCCTATTTTAGGTTATTACTCTTCTGTCTGCCATAAATTTATTTGCTTTATGCATCCAAGATCATCCAGAATAATGACTTTAGAACTCCCCTTTTCTTTCCTTGCCTAACCTGTTTCCTAAACAGAGTTTATTTCATCAAATTTGTTTCCTACAGATTTGAGACTCATCATTACAATAGTTGAACTTTCATGAATGAGTATATTTCAGGTTCTGCATAAGCCTCTCTAAGTGCATGTTCGGTCCAGAGCTTTTAGAGCTTTTGGAGTCCAAAACGAACTTAAAATCTTGTTCATCTAAATGTAACTTATTCCAAACACAACTATTTTAACTCACATATGCGGCTTTTAAATCCCAAACTCAAGGCGCCAAAGTAAAAACTAATAGGAAGAATTAGTTTTGTATTATATAACTTATTTCATTTACAAAGAGAGTTGTCCTATATATATATATACATATAGGATAACCACCTAAGCTAGATTCTGTTAACGCAGCAGCAAGAAAAAACAGAACAATGAATATTTAAAGGAAGGAGAAGAACTGAACTTTTTATTTATCTGTGGTGCCTTACATATGATAGCAGAATGACCTTTATATAGGCATTAGAATCAAGGATAAGCCTAACAACATGATAAGGCTGATTCAAAATTAAAACTAAACTGATTTAATTATATCCTTCAGATAGAAGGATTTTATTCAAAAATAACTAACAGCTGAAAACTAGGAACAGAAAATCTGGTGAAGTTTGAATTAACATCCAACATATCCTTCCTTAATTCGAACGACCACAACATCCAAGTAAGCTCCTGAACTTGTAGAGCTTTTCTATGGTCAACGCTTTTGTGAATACATTTGCAATTTGGTCCTCGGTGCTGCAAAATTCTAGTTTTACTTCACCTTTTGCTACGAGCTCTCGGATGTAGTGATGACGAAGCTCAATATGTTTAGTTCTTCCATGAAAAACTAGATTTCGAGTCATCGCAATGCTGGACTTGTTATCACAAAATATAGTTTTTGGCCTTTCTTGATTCTCCTTTAAATCACATAATATCCTCCTCAACCACACAGCTTGACATGCGGCTTTTGTAGCAGCTACATATTCAGCTTCTAAACTTGATAAAGCAACTGAGTGTTGCTTATTTGTTCCCCAAGATATCATTCCAGAACCAAGACCAAGAGCAAATCCGAAAGTACTTTTACGATCATCTACTCAACCTGCCCAATCACTATCAGTATAGGCGATTAACTTACAATTATCAACATTATGATACTTGATCCCATTGTTAATTGTGCCACGTACATATCTCAAAACTCTCTTTGCTGCACCATAATGAACTTTGCTTGGATTCTGCATAAAGCGCGACAATAAACTAACAAAGAACATTATATCTGGCCTCGAGTGAGTGAGATAAATCAATCCTCCGACTAAACTTCGATACTCTTTTAGATCACATCTTTTAGCTCCATCATCTAACACCAGTTTTTCATTGGTGTTCATTGGGGTTTTTGCAGAATTACAACTTGACAGTTTAAACTTCTTCAACAAATCAGTAGCATATTTTTCTTGACCCAAGAAAATTCCGTAAGATTCTTGAACAATCTCCATACCAGTAGGCCCAAATCTGTCATCTCAAACTTAGACATCATGCTTTTCTTAAATTCTTCAATCAATCTTTGTGAGTTACCAGTATATATCATATCATCAATATAGAGACAAACAATCAAGAAATCAGTACCTTGAGTTTTGACGTACAAGGTTGGCTCACTCTCACTTTTCTTGAAGTTGTCCTGGATAAAATACTTGTCAATCTTCCCGTACCAAGCTCTAAGAGCTTGTTTAAGTCCATAAAGAGCTTTCTGCAATTTGCAGACTTTGTTTTCCATTCCTTTGACTTCAAAGCCTTTCGGTTGCTCAACATATACGTCTTCTTCTAACTCTCCATTAAGAAATGCCGACTTCACATCAAATTGATAAACTTGTCATTTCTTCTGCGCTGCTAATGCGAGGACAGTCCTGATGGTGTCAATCCTTGCCACAGGAGAAAATGTTTCAGAATAATCGATTTCAGGTATTTGAGAATATCCCTTTGCTACTAACCGTGCTTTGTGCCTTTGAAGTGTACCATCAGAATTAAACTTACATTTGTAAATCCACTTCAGTCCAATAGCTTCCTTTCCTTTAGGTAGATTGACTAGGTTCCATGTATTATTTCTTTCAATGGCATCAATTTCCTCTTTCATTGCATCCCTCCATTCAGCATTTTCCTTTGCTTCTTCAAATGAAGCCGGTTCAAATGTTGCAAAAGCAAAATCACAAGATTGATATATGTCCGCTAGACTCCGTAACTTTTTTTGGTGATGACTCAGATTCTTCTTCAAGAGTTATTGGTTCTTCAAAGGACTCTTCTTCCCCTATCACCTTTCGACACCTTAGAAAAATTTTCAGTATCTTTTCCCAATTCCAATAATCATGTTCATTAAAAATAACATAACGACTAACAAGTAATTGACCGTTAGAAGGATCATAAAGTCTATAACCCTTTGTATCCTCACTATAGCCAATAAAGATACATTTTTTACTTTTATCATCTAATTTCCCTCTTTTTTGATATGGAATGTGAGCATAAGATATACAACCAAATACCTTTAGGTGATTCACATTTGGCCTTCTCCCATGCCAACCTTAATATGGAGTTTTGCCTTGAACAGCCTTTGTAGGAAACCGATATATTAAATACACTGCAGTTGACACTGCTTCAGCCCAAAACTTCTTGGGTAGTCTTCTTTCTTTCAACATACATCTCGCAGCTTCAATTATGCTTATATTCTTTCGTTCGGCAACCCATTCTGCTGCGGAGTATAACTTACAGTAAGTTCTCTTCAAATTCCTGCACTTTTACAAAAAAAGAAGAACTCCTTAGATGTGAATTCACCACCACGATCAGTTCGTAGTGTTTTCAAAGAATGTCCGCATTGTTTCTCAGCATATGCTTTGAATTCCAGGAATCTTAAAAAAGCTTTAGATTTCTGTTTGATAAAATAAGCCCACGTTAGTCGAGAAAAATCATCTACAAATATCAAACAATACTTGTTCCCAGCTAACGAGGTTGTACGTATAGGGCCACATAAATCAGCATGCACTAGCATCAATGGTGCTTTTGCTCTCCAAGACTTTCCCACTTGAAATGGAACACGATGTTGTTTACCATAAACACAAGCTTCACATACTTCCTGATCTTTAGTTACTGCAGGCAGCCCATTCACCATTGCCTTTCTATGCATCAGACTTAGGCCATCAAAATTCAAATGCCCATATCTTTTGTGCCATAGCCACGAGTCATCAATAACACTAAATGCATTACAATCAAGCTCAGAAAATTGAAGGGGAAACATCTTATTTTCAGTCATTTTCACAGGCAATAATAATTTCTTATCCTCCTTATTGTAAATCATGCAACAATCATCATCAAAAATAGCGTAGTATCCTTTCTTAAGTAGTTGACCCACAATAATAAGATTTTGACCCAACCGTGGAACATACATTACATCTGAGATAAGTTTCATGCCAAACTTGGTATCAATGGAGACAACTCCTTTTCCATAAACCTGAACTTGCTCATTATTCCCTAAGCTGACCTGAGACTTTATGGATTCATCAATTTTAACAAAGATAGACTTATCACCGGACATATGATTACTGCAACCACTATCAAGATACCAAACATGCTTTACAGTTTAAGTTAAACAACAAAGAAACAACAACTCCTCATTATTATCACATTTTTCTTTATGAAACTTTGCTTCATTTTTCTTGTTATACCAACAATTATCTTGAGTATGCCCATATTTTCCACAAATAGAGCAAATAGGAATATTTGGATCCTTGTTTTTATACCAACAATCTTTCTTAATATGACCTTTCTTATTGCAATTATAACATGTGGGAAGTTCATAATTACTTGAGTTGTGTTTCTTACCATTGTGACCGTTGAAGTGCTTATGAGCACTAGCTTTGTTAAAGTGCTTACTGTTATTCCTGCTCCAGGTTTGGTCACCATTACCTCTGCTGTAATGTTTTTGAGTCTGGTTCCAACTCTTTCCTCCGCCTCAAGCACTTTCACATTTATCTTTTGAATGATTTTTCCACCCATGGGAATGTGAGCTCGCACCTGCCTTCAAGTCAATCTTTGACTGGAAAACTTGTTCAACTTGATTTTCAACAACCCTGCTCAATCTTTCCTCATGTGTTTTCAATGAACCCATTAATTAAGTAAATGATACAGTAGACAAATCTTTTGATTCCTCAATTGCAGCCACAACAAAATTATACTTTGGAGTTAAACTCCTCAAAACTTTTTCAACAATCTTTTGATCAGACATATTTTCACCAAGAGACTTTGCTTGATTAACAATAGAAGTAAATCTTATGGAAAAATCATATATTGTCTCAGAACTTTTCATCAACAACGTTTCAAAGTCTCGACGAAGAGTTTGCAATTTAAGAGTAATTACTTGTTTTGAACCTTCATGTTCATTTCGCAGCAACTCCTACGCTTCCTTTGATGTTTTTGCACCCATGATGATAGAAAAGATTGTATCATCCAACCCTTGTTGTATATAAGACAATACTTTTGCATCTTTCTTGTTATTTTCTTTCATCTCTTTCGTTTAGGCAACAGTGATTCCATCTCCTTCATATACTGTATAACCATTCTCAACAAGTTCCCATAAGTCAAGAGAAACAAACATGGTTTTCATCTTAATACTCCAAAACTGATACTTTTCACCTTTAAAGATAGGAACATGTGGTTGAGAGTTGTTACCTGTTGCAGCTATACTTACTTTGACCTTGCCTCTGATGGAGTTGTAGTTTTCTACCCAGTTACTTAACTTGCTCTAATACCAAACTTTGTTAACGCAGCAGCAAGAAAAAACAGAACAATGAATATTTAAAGGAAGGAGAAGAACTAAACTTTTTATTTATCTGTGGTGCCTTATATATGATAGCAGAATGGCCTTTATATAGGCATTAGAATCAAGGATAAGCCTAACAACATGATAAGGCTGATTCAAAATTAAAACTAAACTGATTTAATTATATCCTTTAGATAGAAGGATTTTATTCAAAAATAACTAACAGCTGAAAACTAGGAACAGAAAATCTGGTGAAGTTTGAATTAACATCTAACAGAATCAAGTGATTTACAAAATCACCTATGCTAAAATCAAGGGTTTACATAATCAAAGATTCCCAAGAGATAATTATGGTAATTCAAAAATAATATCCTAACTACTTGATAAATATAAAATTATCCTAAATAACAATATTATGTTATTTCTCTAATACACCCCCGCAAACGAAACGTAGGAAACCGGAGCTTGAGCTTGAGCTTGGTGAAACACCCTTGGAGTTGTATAAGTAATAAAACAATAGCCTTATAATCAACTGAGAATACCCACAATCGCCCATGTATATTGAAATGAAGAATAACTTGCATGATAAGTACTGCATATAACCAAGAAGACTGGAATGTGCTTGGTTCACTACAAGAAAAAGGTTTATTTCAGACGGAAGTAACTCTGACGGATTGTATTATGTTGAGATTAGTCTATTTTTTACTGAATATTCAGTCTAGCATAGTTCAGTCGTACATAAAGCTTCTTCAACGAAATTCTGTCGAAAACATAGCCCATCATGGAGCCAAACTCTCCCGCCAGCACCAACCCTAAGGTCGACGGAATTACCTGTTATGACCGACGAAATTCAGTCAAAGTTATATAATCTCGATGGACCTAATATCGAAGGAATTCCGTCGATTTTATTTTTTAAAACCTAGCAGTCTGCTTCGCTCCCCTCATTTCATTTTGTTGCCTCTCTTTCCCTCTCTCTCACTCACTGCTCTCTTTCACTCTCACTCTCTCACTCACTGTTCTCTGTCGCTCTCCTTCTCTCCCTCTCCGGCCGTCTCAAGCAACTCCGGCCGACGCCACCTTTCGGCCACCTAAAGCTGCAGTTCTGGCCAGCTCCCTTCAAGCCTCCGTTCAAGCTCCGGTCGATTTCTTTAAGCCTTCGGTCGATTTCTTCTCAAATTGGTGGTGGACTTTCATTTGTTTGTTAAATATTCAAGCTAATCAGGTATATTTGATGAATTGTTAAATATTCAAGCTAATCAGGTATGCTTTTAAATCCATGTCCTAATTTTGCAAATTGAGTTATATAAACTGCTATGTATTTTGTTGGCTCTTTTGGGTCTGAAAAATTTGTGGGTACATATGTTGTACTACTATGTAATTTATGCTATGAATCTGCATAAGTTTGTTCTAATGCAATCTGCAATCCATGCCCTAATGTTGTACTGCTATTGTTTGTTCTGAAAATTTGTGGGTATATATATATATATATGTTTGGGTCTGAAAATTTGTGAGTATGTTTGGGTCTGAAAATTTGTGGGTCTTTTGTTCACACATTCGTATATTTTGTATATGTCCTTCAATTGTTTGTTTTGAAATTGGTTATATTGGCAACAAGATATGAAATAGGATTTCATTGGTTATATTTTTGCAAAATGGGTTATATTACAGTACTGCAAATATTTTGATGAATGCAAATATTTCTTATTTTCGACAGAATTTCTGACGAAATTTCTGTCAGGATTATTCAATTACAAAATCAGTGGGCCCAAAAACAAAATATAAATTAATAATAAATTAGAATAATATAAATAAATTGAATAAAACAAAATAAAATAACTTAAATCATATCTAATAAATAAATAAATAAAATAAAATATATTAAATTAATTAATATAATATAATATATATAATTAATATAATAAAATATAATATATTTAATTAATTAATATAATATAATATATTATGATATAAAATAAAAAAATAAAAAAAATATTAAATTAGAATAAAATAATTAAATTGATGAAATTAAATTAAACTAAGTAGTATTTACTTAGCTTTATAAATGAATGAAAATCATATCAAAATAAAATAAATAATTTAATATAATTTAATTTAATACAAAATAAATTATTGAAAAGGAAATAAAACTAAATAAAATAATTAAAATCATATCTAATAAATAAAAAATAGAATAAAATTTAATTAATTATATTTAATTAATTAATATAATATAATAAAAAATAAAACTTAATAATAAATGAGAATAAAATAATTAAATTGATTAAATTTAATAAAATAAATAACTTAAATCATATGTAATAAATAAATAAATAAATAAAATTTAATTAATTATATTTAATTAATTACTATAATATAATCTAATAAATAATTAAAAATAAAAATAAATTAGAATAAAATATTTAAATTGAATAAATTAAATTAAATTTAATAAATTAAATTAAAAAATTAGATAATATAATACAAAATAAACTAAGTAGCATTTACTTAGTTTTTTAAATTAATGAAAATAAGATCAAAATAATATAATATAATGTAATACAAAATAAATTAATGAAAAGAAAATAAAATAACTTAAATCATATTCAAATAATAGGTATTAAAAACTGAGCAGCATTTACTTGGTTTATTATTGGAAAAATAAACTAAGTAGCATTTGTTTAGTTTTCCACAATTACAATAAACTACATATATAATTGTGTAGGTAGTATACAAAGGTAGGTGGTAGCTGTCGTCTAGCACTACAAAATTTACCTTACTTCTATTTCACTAACTCAAGAATTAGTATAGTAATAAGCAAGGGATTGATCCCACAGAGAGCGGTTTGTTTTGTAGTTATCCAAGTATCTCCTAATGAATTGGGGATTTTAGTTTGAAAAATATAGTTAACGAAAGTGAATTTAAAGAAAATATCAATGAATAAAAAGCTTCAATTCTTCAGTTCAGTATCCCTTTTCACAATTATGGATTAACCAAGTGTTTACACTATTTATCTTTCAATGAGATTAATAACCCTAGATAACCGCGATCGCAAATTACCTGAAATTCTCCTTATGTATAAATCTAATGCGACGATTGCCAACAAAAGATCTTAACTATCATACAACCTAAAACTATCAGTCTAGATTTAATATGATAGAAGCATGAAGAATGAGAATTAGATTATTCCAAGCAATAATTACACAATCAGGAATTATTTAACTTGTCTTCTAAAAACCCTAACAATACCCAAAAGCTTGTCCACAATCAAGTATTATTAATTGCTACTTATAATTAGACATACATCGTTTGCTTAATATATATCTTAATCTAGCAGATGATATAAATTTACTAATTTATTCCTGCAGAAACCAAATTAGTCAATTGAATAACATACATGAAAGTTTATGTAGATAATCAGAATAAATCTCATATACTAAATAATAAATAATATAAACTTGATCAAACCATTAATTGTAAATAAGGTTCAACATCCCTTAAGAATTGAATAAGTAAATTAGCCTGACATGCCTTGATGAATGACTAGCCTCCTCTAGTTCTAAGATCAAAGATAGATAAAAGAAAAAGATCCCCAAAACCTAAGAAAACAACTTATATAAATAGTCTATCAAAACCCTATTACAATTAGGTAAGTCTGCCATCCTTTTTCCAGCTCAACTTGATGTTTAAAATAACTAAATCTGAATCAATCCCGTCTGCCTCGTGCGCCCCGCGCTTGGATCCTTCATAGACTGGCGCCCCCCCGCGCTACTAGGGCAACAAATCTTCCACGATGCGGCGTGGCCCGCGCCCGGTGTAGTACAAATCCAGTGCGCCCCGCGCTTGGATGCAATTCTACCCAAATCTTCCTCTTTTCTTCCTTTTAGCCCAACTTTGCTCCTTTCCTGCAAATTAACACAAACACATGAAAAGTAACATGCATACTTAAGTAATAACAATATATCAAGGTAAGAAATATATACCGATTAAGTAGGTTTTTAACCTACTTATCAAATACCCACAAACTTAAACAATTGCTTGTCCTCAAGCAAACAAACACAATGAATGCAACTAACAAGATCGAGCAAAAATCTAAGTAACCAAATGCAGGTTGTATATTCCTCATGAATTTACAATTTAGCTTACAATCAATCTCAGCTCATGAACAATCATAGACTCTCTCATCATCACCTCACTTACATGACTGTAATCCTCTTTCGTGCGTGTGTGTCCAATTTCATATCAGCAGTTCAAAGTGATTTATGTGATTATTCCCAAACAAATAATCTACCTTTTTCACACATAACTAAACAAACATGGCATCCACATAAGCATTACAAGAATTAAGCTATATAAGAAATAAAAGATCAATCATCAAAGCTTATGCTTCATGGGTGCGTTTTAAAGCTCCATCCCACCAATTACCCCATATATCTGACTTGTGCAATGTTCAACCCCCTTAGGCTTTTCAATGTTACCTGTGTAACGGACTTTCGGCCAACGACTCCCAAACCCGAAGGCTTTAGGGTGCTAGATGTTAAGATATCCCCTAGGGTTTACTTGTCCGAGTAACAAAGGCCACGAGGTCAAACTAAGTCACTTTTTGACCGTTTATGACCATTACTGGTCTGAGACGCAGAGTCATCATTGAGGAGATTACTGATGGGCATGTGGTGTCCCGGGACTTTTAATCGATCATTTTGGCCGGCTGGACATCTACGAGGAATATTCAGGAGATTTTATCATCCCCGTAGATGAGTGACAGTTTTCACGAGTGGATGTTCTATTGATGTGCATCATTACTTATCTGTACATGCCCTTGTATATGGATCACTTAGATACTGGCTTGATAGTAGTGGCTCGTGCCCTCAGAAGGGGTTATACGATTTTGCCGATGATATTAGCCGAGACATTGAGGTCGGCTACTTTTTGTAGAACCCACTGTTGGGTTTGTACGAAATCGTGAGACAATCAAATTGCAAAAATTTAGCGGAAGCATGGTATATCAGAGTTTAAAAAAATTTCTACAAAACCATTACCTAGATCATCCTTTATGCAAATTATTAATTTAAAACGATAAATAAGAAGTTATGGAATCATACCCTTGTAGAACGAAGCTTCCACAAGTACGAGTTCAACTCTTCGTTCTTCGTGATCTCCTTGAATTTCTGGGTTAGATTCCTTCCTTTGATCAACGTTAGCCACCCAAGTGTTTGGCTTCTAGAGGTGATCCACCAAGGAAGATGAATTATCAAGAAGGAGGGTGGTTGGCTTAGTTTTCTATCCTCTATAGAATAGGAGTACTCTCCAACAATTGAAATTGCATCAACTGATATCTATTATAAGACTCCTCTTATATAGATATTGGTCAACCCTTCTAATCCTATTAGACATGGGATTTTATTTAATTAATTAAACTCCTTTAATTAATTTAGGCTTCCCACCACATTGGGAATAATTAATTAAATTCATTTAATTAATTTGTCTCCTAATCTTATTAGGAATAAATGAGAGTACTAATATTAAATTAATTACTAAACTCCTTTAGAAATTAAAATAATAATAATTGTAATAATATTAATAAGACTCCTCTTATTAATTTATATTTAATATTTCCAAAATATTAAATAATAAATATTAAGCTATTTAATTTATTCTATCACTATAGATTAAATTAATTATACTTAATGCATTATTACGATTATGCCATTACCTTCTTAAATAATTATTCTTCCTTTTATGGTGTGACCCTTTAGGTTCTCTATATTAAACCGGTTGTGAATAAATCAATTAGAACAATTCTAATCTTATTTAAATAAATAAATTAAACTAATAATCTATTTAAATAAATAATATTTATTCTACAATAGGGATAAGCCTCCCTAGCGATCAACGACTTTCCAGATAATATAGATTTCAACATTAATCATAAAAGAACCTGTGAGTAAATAGTTACCATACAATTCAATCCTTCCACCATACAATGTCCCAATTAAATATAAGATATGAATTTACCGTCAAGTCTTATTTTATTTAATTATATGTATTTCGATTAGAAAATGCACAACTCCAAATAATACAAATTAGAAACTCCTTTCTAATTTCATTTTATCTTGGCCAAGGATTCCTGGGTTGTCATTTAACGAATCACATAGGACATATCTCCTCTTTTACTAGAGGTGGTAGATTCTTTATTGATCATTCATTATCTCCATATGTAACTTATTATACCCAAGCATACCCTTTTATATACCCTAAAGGGTTTTAAGGAATAAGTCAAAGTATAATTCATTACATACAAGATACTATGATGATCTCAAGTCTAAGGATCACTTGTACTACTATCACATTAGGAATTCCTATTGACAGGCGAGTAAAACTCCATTAGGTATTCCATAGCGAGTCACGTTCAGTGAACTTATTCTCCAATAAGCACCTACATACTTGCCTTAGTGTCTCCACACAAATGATCATGAGATCAATCATCCTCATCCAATGAGCAAGCAACATATGTACCAATCTATCCGGATTTACTAATCCCCTTTTTTAGTAATCCCACGATTGGGAATTATTTTAGTTTTAGAGCTTTCTATGAATTTAGATCTCATTAGCATGATCATCATCATGATTCTAAAAGCATTGCTTAAAACTATGGGTTATTTACATATTATAAAAACAGCACCATGTAGATAATTAAATGCCTTTAATAAATAAATATTTTATTAATAAATAAATAAGATTGTTTACAAAGTATGTGCTTTGTCATCATACATGATTGGCTTGTATGCACACTACTATCACCCATCTAGGGGGATTTTTTAGAGGCAGCGCCGTTCTGCTGTATGTATGGTTCATGACGTATTTGAGTCCGATCTGCACCTTTAGACACCATGGATACTGCTTTACACATGAGATAGCCATATTTTACTTCTTCTGACAAGCGGAGTGTTCAGATGCGGCATCATGGTCGGCCTTTTTATCGGAGATCGAGCATCCCTTTTTGATCTTATCATGCTCAGGACTTAGCTCCCCTTACATCTTCATTACTTATGCAGACAGTATGGATTACCTGCCCTTAGCGGGTTTGAGAGGGGTGACCACATATCATCTGTTGGCAGCCATGGGTCAGCTTGATCAGTTCCAGAACCAACACCAGTTTGAGGGGGCTATTGATAAGCGGATGTCAGCTTCTTTTATGTCATCAGCCGACCTTACCAGGACTTATGAGTGTTGGACTCGTAGGAAGAGGTCTAATTTTTTTACTAGCCATCCAAATTGTTCTCCAGAATATTCTGCATGGTTGGAGGCTGATATAGCAGTAGTTGTGGTTATCCAGTCAGCTCCAATTGTTGATTTTGATGAGGAGGAGCCTGTGAAGGATCCTGATTCTCCCACCGAGGATGATTCATTTGCTGGTTTGACAACATCTTTAGTCAGTGATCCCTCGAGCATTCCGACTATAACAGATCTAGCTCTTATTGATTCAATAGCTCGGATGACCTTCGAGAGGGATCAGGCTAGAGCACTGATGTTGACAGCCGTTTCTAGCAGTGATACTGATTTTGCTGAGAGAGACGAGGCTCGAGCTACCCGGGATGCAACATTTATTGAGATTGAAGAGGCTTTAGTCGCCAGTGATGCTTCTTTCATTGAGAGGGATGAGGCCATAGCTAGTCAGGATGTTTATATTACCGATAGCACTGCGCTCAGGTCACACAGAACATCATTGCCGATATGAGTGCCTTCATAGATAGTCGCAGCTGGACTATACAGACGGTTGTGGATATTCTAGCCCGTATGGAGACCGTGGGACACGAGCTTACAGCTGCTCCTCCATCTTCTGAGAGAGATGCCATGTTGGCACTGCTATCCCGCTTGTCCACGGGTTCATGGACTAGTTTTGTTTTTCCTGCCCATACACTTCTTTCATAACTTGCTGTTGTTGATGTATCATGAGCTTCACCTTGATGGATTGAGATTGAGATGTCAGAGAGTATCTCAGCAGGGCCTGTTGACAAAGGAGGCTTGATAGTATTTGGGTTTTATAGGGTTTCGGTGTCTTGGGATTGGTTTTTATTGGTTTTTGTTTTTCTTTAAAAGTCAAACCGCACCAGGAATGGCTGCCTACGTACTCCCTGGCTGAGGGAGATCAGGTCATTTGGAGTTCAATTTTGTATAAGAGAGGCTTGAGAAGTTTCTCTTTTGAGTATAGTTTAATGAGTTTTTGAATTTTTGTTTGGTTTGACCGCACCAGAAATGGTTGCCTACGTACTCCTCCTGGGTTGGGTGAGTCAGGTCATTCGTAGTTCAGGCTTTATACGAGAGGTTCGATTTTTTAATTTTTAGATTTTGTGATTTTTTGACCTTTTGATTTTTTGATTATCTACATGCATGGAATATAAAAGGCATAGCGCTAAGAAAGTGATAATGTCCCAACATTTCCTAGAACTCACAATTTTCCTCTGGATCTACGTCCTCCTGGCTAGTTGAGGCCTGATAGTCCAGTCGTTAGTAGTTATGTTGCCTTCGAGGCTTGTGATAGAGGTTACCTCCTAGTCATGAATATCTTCAATCCCGGCCATAACTTGATTGCCTCCTGAATCAGCATATCCCTTAAGGAGGCTTAAACTGGACTCGTCGGATGAACTCTAGATTCCTCGATGGGTTGGCTTCCCAGAAAACTTCACCACTTTTTCTTTTATCTACTCCTTCATCTTTCTCATAGGCTTGAGATAATTTGAGTATGAAAATACTGATACTAGTGTGCATACAAGTCAATCATGTATGATGGTAAAGCACATACTTTGTAAATAATCTTATTTATTTATTAATAAAATATTCATTTATTAAAGGCATTTAATTATCTACATGGTGCTATTTTTATAATATGTAAATAACTCATAGTTTTAAGCAATGCTTTTAGAATCATGATGATGATCATGCTAATGAGATCTAAATTCTTAGAAAGCTCTAAAACTAAAATAGTTCACACTCGTGGGATTACTAAAAAGGGGATTAGTAAATCCGGATAGATTGGTACATATGTTGCTTGCTCATTGGATGAGGATGATTGATCTCATGATCATTTGTGTGGAGACACTAAAGTAAGTATGTAGGTGCTTATTGGAGAATAAGTTTACAGAACGTGACTCGCTATGGAATACCTAATGGAGTTTTACTCGCCTGTCAATAGGAATTCCTAATGTGATAGTAGTACAAGTGATCCTTGGACTTGAGATCATCATAGTATCTTGTATGTAACAAATTATACTTTGACTTATTCCTTAAGACCTTTTAAGGCATATATAGGGTATGCTTGGGTATAATGAGTTACATATAGAGATAATGAATGATCAATAAAGAATCTACCACCTCTAGTAAAAGAGGAGAGATGTCCTATGTGATTCGTTAAATGACAACCCAGAAATCTTTAGCCAAGGTGGAATGAAATTAGAAAGGAGTTTCTAATTTGCATTATTTGGAGTTGTGCATTTTCTAATCGAAATACATATAATTAAATAAAATAAGACTTGACAGTAAATTCATGTCTTATATTTAATTGGGACATTGTATGGTGAAAGGATTGAATTGTACGGTAACTATTTACTCATAGGTTCTTTTATGATTAATGTTGAAATCTATATTATCTGAAAAGTCGTTGATCGCTAGGAAGGCTTATCCCTATTGTAGAATAAATATTATTTATTTAAATAGATTATTAGTTTAATTTATTTATTTAAATAAGATTAGAATTGTTCTAATTGATTTATTCACAACCGGTTTAATATGGAGAACCTAAAGGGTCACACCATAAAAGGAAGAATAATTATTTAAGAAGGTAATGTCATAATCGTAATAATGCATTAAGTATAATTAATTTAATCTATGGTGATAGAATAAATTAAATAGCTTAATGTTTAATATTTAATATTTTGAAAATATTAAATATAAATTAATAAGAGATGTCTTATTAATATTATTATTACAATTATTATTATTTTAATTTCTAAAAGAGTTTAGTAATTAATTTAATATTAGTACTCTCATTTATTCCTAATAAGATTAGGAGATAAATTAAGTAAATGAATTTAATTAATTATTTTCAATGTGGTGGGAAGCCTAAATTAATTAAAGGAGTTTAATTAATTAAATAAAATTCCATGTCTAATAGGATTAGAAGGGTTGACCAATATCTATATAAGAGAAGTCTTATAATAGATATCAGTTGATGCAATTTCAATTGTTGGAGAATACTCCTTTTTTATAGAGGATAGAAAACTAAGGTTTAGCCAAACACCCTCCTTCTTGATAATTCCTCTTCCTTGGTGGATCACCTCTAGAGGCCAAACACTTGGGTGGCTAACGTTGATCAAAAGAAGGAATCTAACCTGAAAATTCAAAGAGATAACGAAGGACAAGGAGTTGAACTATTACCTGTGGAAGCTTCGTTCTACAAGGGTATGATTCCATAACTTCTTATTTATCGTTTTAAATTAATAATTTGCATAAAGAATGATCCGGGTAATGGTTTTGTAGAAATTTTTTTAAACTCTGATATATCATGCTTTCGCTAATTTTTGCAATTTGATTGCGTCACGATTTCGTACAAACCCAACAGTGGCATCAGAGCCAAACCTTTATGCAATTATTAATTTATTTTTGAATTCATATACATATGGGTATGTATTTAAAATAATTTATTGGGCATAATTTTATTATATAAAATTATTATTTTTAAGAAAAAAAAATGACGTTTTTTTTTTGGACGAATCACAAATTTTTTTTTTGGGTGCTAATCTTGAATTCTGCAAAGAAAAGATGTTGTCTCTTTCTTACTCCAAAAAAAAGGTGACCCATCAGAAAAGAACTCTTTTAATAAACCTGCAAGTCTCTTTTTATTAAAAGAAGGTGACTTCTTTTTAAAAAATAAATGTGAATTTATATATATATATATTATATTCTAAATAATTTTATAATTAAAATAAAGAGTTTATTTTAATCTTGAAATTGGATTTCATGCAATTTAAAATTGCCCATTAAATGATACTCATATATATATGAAATGTTTTAATTCATGAGATGAATATTTATTTATTGATATATATGGTGATATGTATGATAATAAATGGAGATTGATTATGGACTATTTGACCAATGTGATTGGATTTTATTTTAGTTGAATGCTTGAATGAATGGATTTTATTAAATGGGGTCTGTGTACCTCGTCTTCTCTAAATTTTTTTTTTGATGTAAATTCTATCTCTCTCCTATGTACTTCCCCTTGACTGCTGATCAAGGTTTCTATTTAAATTAAATAGTTTAATGTAATAGAAATAGTTAGAATTATCTTGAAGAAATTGGAGACCAAGGAGCAAGGAGCGCGTGAAGACCCATTTGTATGGAGCCTGAGATTTAAATGTAATAGTTATATTTAAATTTAATTCTTGCACTCCTAGGTTTGACCTTTTGGTTCACTTGATGGCTCTAGTGAACCAAACTAGAATAAAAGTCCATAATCAATCCGGGTAGAATATAGTATTCTATATTGCATGCTAAATATTATATATATATATATATATATATATATTATATTTTATGCAAACATGCTTCGCATGTTTAATAAAATGACGCGTATTTTATATATATATATATATGTGCATGAGCGCTAAACAAGATGAGACAAATAATAACAAACCCTTCAAAGAAATAATATTAAGTCCGAAGCGTTCAAATGATATTTGGAATATTGAACGTCGCCTTCTAGCATGATAAATTAATAGAGTATTAAATATTTAATATGAGCTTGTTGTGCTATCCACAAGGCGAGTATTGCGTATTTAAGATATTAATTAATCACATTTGATGCTTATCAAGAAAATTGAACGATCTAGTCTTGTTGTGCTATCCACAAGGACGAACATTTTTCTTTTTTGAATTTATAGAAGTGCTAGGCTGGACTTAAGTTAAATCATTTTAGTTCGGATGTGCACACACTTGACCATTATGATTTAAGAGGCAAAATAAAAGGAGTTATATAGTGATGTAATTGACAAGAATTGTCTACCTATTTATTTGTATATCGCTTGTTGTGCTATCCACAAGGTTATATACATTTGAAATGGGATCCTTATTCTCACTAGCAAATCTTTAATTATATGTTGCCGAGCTATATAAGTGAGGGTAGTATAGTTTGATAAAAATAGTGGGAGATACCAATTTAAAATAAAGACCTAAATTTATTTTGGTATGTAAAATTAATAAAATGAATGTTTGCTAAAATGTTATTTTTCACATGCAGAATTTTAAAAATGTCAAAATCACTAATTTCACTGCGAAGCATACTTGATGCTAATAAGCTTACCGGGCCGAATTATACGGACTGGCTAAGAAATCTGAGAATAGTTCTCACTGCTGAAAATATTTCTTATGTCCTAAATTCAACTATCCCTGAATCTGTTTCGGAAACAGCCTCTGAGGAAGAGATTGCCACTTTCAATAAATGGCAAGATGATGCATCTGTGGCTCAATGCATCATGCTCGCATCCATGAATAACGAGCTTCAGCGTCATCATGTAAATATGGATGCTCCGGCTATGCTGCTTCACCTCAAGGAGTTGTATGGTGAACAGAGTAGGACTGCTAGATATGATATATCTAAGGAGCTCTTCCGATCTCGGATGACCGAGGGTACTGCCGTTGAGACTCATGTCCTAAAGGTGATCAATTTGATTGAACGCCTTGGACAGCTGGGGTTCGTCATGGATGGGGAGCTGAGTCAAGACTTGGTCTTGCAGTCACTCCCTGAGACCTTCTCACAGTTTGTGGTTAATTTTCACATGAATAAGCTAGATGTCAGCTTGCCTGAGCTGCTTAACATGCTGAAAACTGCAGAAGGTCACTTCCCATCCAAGAAGAACCATGTCTTGATGGTGGATTCTTCCAATAAAAGGAAGAGGCCCAAGGTATCTTCTGAAAAGAAGAAATCCAAGAAGGCTAAGGGAAAGGGGAAAGAAAAGGAACAAAAGAAACCTGAACCAGCTAAAGGAATGTGCTTTCATTGCAACAAGCCATGACATTGGAAAAGGAACTGCAAGAAGTATCTAGCAGAGAGGAAGCTTGGAGAAGCTTCGACTTCCAATCAAGGTTTGTTTATGATTGAAATTAATTTTTCTGAAAGTCATAATTCTACTTGGGTATTGGATACTGGCTGTGGTTCTCACATATGTAATACTGTGCAGGAACTAATCAGAAGTAGAAAGCTGAACAATGATGAGGTGATCCTACAAGTGGGGAATGGAGCAAAGGTTGCTGCATTAGCTGTAGAAACTTATTATTTAGCAATGCCTTCGGGCAAGTCCATTTATCTTAATAATTGTTATTATGTTCCGAATATTATTAAAAACATTATTTTAATTTCTGTATTGGATATGGAAGGATTTAACGTTGTTATAAAGAACAATAGTTGTTCTATTTATAAAGACGATGTTTTATATGGTGTTAAAAATTTGCGAAATGGACTTTATACACTTGAGTTACAAGAAAATATTTTTCAAATTGAACAAACTAAGAAAAGGAAAAGAGATGATATTAATTATACCTACATGTGGCACTATAGACTCGGTCATATCAATGAAGCAAGATTATCCAAGTTGCATAAAGATGGGCTCCTTGAGTTATCTGATTATGAATCATATCCAACTTGTGAATCTTGTCTCATGGGTAAAATGACTAAATCTCCTTTTAGTGGAAAAGAAGAAAGAGTTACAGAGTTGTTGGCATTGATTCACACAGACGTTTGTGGACCTATGACAACAAGTGCACGGGGTGGGTATTTTTATTTTATTACTTTCACTGATGATCACTCAAGATTTGGATATGTGTATTTAATGAAATACAGGTCAGAATCATTTGAAAAGTTCAAAGAGTTTAGAAGTGAAGTAGAGAAACAAACGGGCAAGAGTATAAAGACACTACGATCAGATCGAGGTGGAGAATACTTAAGCAGTGAGTTTCTCAATTGTCTCAAAGAAAATGGTATAATCTCACAATGGACTCCTCCAGGTACACCACAGTTAAATGGAGTATCTGAAAGGAGAAATCGAACACTGTTGGACATGGTTCGATCTATGATGAGTTTTACCGACCTTCTAATTTCTTTATGGGGATATGCCCTAGAAACGGCTGCATACCTACTTAACAAGGTACCTACCAAATCCGCCCCAAAGACTCTATATGAGATGTGGAAGGGGAGGAAACCAAATCTTCAGCATGTTAAGACTTGGGGTTGCCCAGCTTATGTCAAAAAGTTTGAAAATGATAAGCTACAGACTAAATCCGATAAGTGTAGATTTGTGGGATACCCTAAAGAAACTTTAGGGTATTATTTCTGTCATCCAACTGATCAAAAGGTATTTGTTGCGAAATATGCTGCCTTCTTGGAAAAGGAGTTTATCCATGAAGGGGTCAGTGGGAGTAAGATATATCTTGAAGAAGTTCAAGAACCATAAATTACCACGGATCAAAGTCAGGTACCTGACAAAGTAGAAGAACCTACTATACCACACCCTGTTCGTAAATCTGGAAGAGTACCGAAGATACCTGAGAGGTATGGATTCGTTATAGAGGATGACGATGAGGTACACATCATGAATGATGATGATCCATTGAATTACGAACAGGCTATGAGTAATAAAGACTCAGGGAAATGGCTTGAAGCCATGAAATCCGAAATGGACTCCATGTATGAAAATAAAGTATGGACTTTGGTTTCACCACCTGAAGGCATTAAGCCTATTGGGTGTAAATGGGTCTTTAAAAAAAAGACTGGAGCGGATGGTAAGGTAGAGACCTATAAGGCCCGACTGGTTGCAATAGGTTTCAAACAAAGACAAGGAGTTGACTATGATGAAACCTTTTCACCAGTAGCTATGCTCAAGTCCATTCGAAATTTGCTTGCAATTGTAGCTTATAACGACTATAAGATTTGGTAGATAGACGTGAAAATGGCCTTCCTCAATGGGAAACTTGAGGAGGATGTGTATATGACACAGCCAGAGGGATTTGTTTCAAAGGTTGGAACAAATCAAGTCTGTAAGCTACAACGATCCATTTATGGATTGAAGCAAGCTTCTCGTAGATAGAACATTCGTTTTGATGAGAAAATCAAAGAGTTTGATTTTATCAAAAACGAGGATAAACCATGTGCGTACAAGAAGGTTAGTGGGAGCGCTGTTTCATTCCATGTATTATATGTTGATGATATATTACTGATAGGGAATGAAATTCTTATGCTAAAATCGATCAAAATAAAGTTGTCTAAACATTCCTCCATGAATGATTTGGGTAGAACATCCCGCATTGGGGATATAAATCTGTATTAATAGATTTAAAAGGATGTTCGGCTTAACCCATGGAAACGTATATTCATTAGATGCTAAAGGCGTTTAGCATGGCAAACTCCAAAAGGTGCCTCATGATGATGAGCCATGGAGTGTATCTCTCTAAAATTGTCCTCAGTAAAAGAGAGATCGCATGAGTAACTATTATGTATGCAATGAAATATACGAGACTTGATGTTGATCAGTCATATTCTGGAGAAGATCTCTGTGAGACAGTGATAAACATCTCAAAGTACTTAACTGACACTAAGGATGTCATCATGACACATGATGGGTCTGAATTAAACTAGAAGACTAAACAGACTCAAGTTTTCAGACTGACCAAGACGACAGCAAAATCCAATTTATGGTAAGTCGTTACCTTAAAAGGTGGTGCAGTAAATTGGAAAGGTTCCAAACAGCAAAAGTTGCTGGGTTAGTGACAAAGACAAAGTATATAACTGTAAATGAAGCTGCAAGTTGATGTTTCGGATGAAAAGTTCATTACAGAACTAGGAATAGTTCCTAAGTCTCATCTTGAATCTAAACATGTGTTGCGGCATTTTGATTAAAGAAATCATTAAAAGAGGAGAGTGTAGACTCTCAAGACAACATTGCAGATCCATTTACTAAAGCTTTAACACAACAGCAGTTTGATCGTCACTTAGAGAAGATGGGTATGAGATACTATGGCGATTGGCTTTAGTGCAAGTGGGAGATTGATAGTAGTGTACATACAAGCCAATCATGTATGATGATAAAGCACATACTTTGTAAACAATCTTATTTATTTATTAATAAAATATTCATTTATTAAAGGCATTTAATTATCTACATGGTGCTGTTTTTATAATATGTAACCCATAGTTTTAAGCAATGCTTTTAGAATCATGATGATGATCATGCTAATGAGATCTAAATTCTTAGAAAGCTCTAAAACTAAAATAGTTCACAATCGTGGGATTACTAAAAAGGGGATTAGTAAATCCGGATAGATTGGTACATATGTTGCTTGCTCATTGGATGAGGATGATTGATCTCATGATCATTTGTGTGGAGACACTAAAGTATGTATGCAGGTGCTTATTGGAGAATAAGTTCACTGAACGTGACTCGCTATGGAATACCTAATGGAGTTTTACTCGCCTGTCAATAGAAATTCCTAATGTGATAGTAGTACAAGTGATCCTTGGACTTGAGATCATCATAGTATCTTGTATGTAATAAATTATACTTTATCTTATTCCTTAAGACCTTTTAAGGCATATATAGGGTATGCTTGGGTATAATGAGTTACATATAGAGATAATGAATGATCAATAAAGAATCTACCACCTCTAGTAAAAGAGGAGAGATGTCCTATGTGATTCGTTAAATGACAACCCAGAAATCTTTAGCCAAGGTGGAATGAAATTAGAAAGGAGTTTCTAATTTGCATTATTTGGAGTTGTGCATTTTCTAATCGAAATACATATAATTAAATAAAATAAGACTTGACAGTAAATTCATGTCTTATATTTAATTGGGACATTGTATGGTGGAAGGATTGAATTGTACGGTAACTATTTACTCATAGGTTCTTTTATGATTAATGTTGAAATCTATATTATCTGAAAAGTCGTTGATCGCTAGGGAGGCTTATCCCTATTGTAGAATAAATATTATTTATTTAAATAGATTATTAGTTTAATTTATTTATTTAAATAAGATTAGAATTGTTCTAATTGATTTATTCACAACCGGTTTAATATGGAGAACCTAAATGGTCACACCATAAAAGGAAGAATAATTATTTAAGAAGGTAATGTCATAATCGTAATAATGCATTAAGTATAATTAATTTAATCTATGGTGATAGAATAAATTAAATAGCTTAATGTTTAATATTTAATATTTTAGAAATATTAAATATAAATTAATAAGAGATGTCTTATTAATATTATTATTATAATTATTATTATTTTAATTTCTAAAAGAGTTTAGTAATTAATTTAATATTAGTACTCTCATTTATTCCTAATAAGATTAGGAGATAAATTAATTAAATGAATTTAATTAATTATTCTCAATGTGGTGGGAAGCCTAAATTAATTAAAGGAGTTTAATTAATTAAATGAAATCCCATGTCTAATAGGATTAGAAGGGTTGACCAATATCTATATAAGAGGAGTCTTATAATAGATATCAGTTGATGCAATTTCAATTGTTGGAGAGTACTCCTTTTTTATAGGGGATAGAAAACTAAGGTTTAGCCAAACACCCTCCTTCTTGATAATTCCTCTTCCTTGGTGGATCACCTCTAGAAGCCAAACACTTGGGTGGCTAACGTTGATCAAAGGAAGGAATCTAACCCGAAAATTCAAGGAGATCACGAAGGACAAGGAGTAGAACTAGTACCTGTGGAAGCTTCGTTCTACAAGGGTATGATTCCATAACTTCTTATT
The DNA here is from genome assembly GCA_020205555.1 of Panax stipuleanatus. NCBI lineage: Eukaryota > Viridiplantae > Streptophyta > Magnoliopsida > Apiales > Araliaceae > Panax > Panax stipuleanatus. Next base: position 48,690,727 of record CM035117.1, on the reverse strand, counting down.
TATCGTTTTAAATTAATAATTTGCATAAAGGATGATCCGGGTAATGGTTTTGTAGAATTTTTTTAAAACTCTGATATACCATGCTTTCGCTAATTTTTGCAATTTGATTGCGTCACGATTTCGTACAAACCCAACAAATACTCTCACACTGTTGTTGTATTTCTCGCAAGGAACTTTCCTTTTTGGCTTTCTCCACACGGGGAAGGATCAGTATTTTCTGCTCATCATCCAGGAGGGTAAAGTCAGGAATATGGTTGCTGACTTCTGGTAATAAGATATTTGATGGTGGTGGATGAATTTCCTTAGAGGACTCTCTTGTCTCCTCTGTCACTCCAAGCATTAGGATCAGTCCACCTTGTGTTCTGCCACGATTGGTGCTCATAGTCGTCACCTCCTTTAAACTGCCAATTTCGAGTGGACATTTTAAGCTCTTTATTTCCCTTTCACCTTTTCTCGTAATGAGGACTTCTATCTTCAGTTCTCCATTTTCAATGAGATCCTGGATTTTGTGCTTTAGAGACCGGCATTTCTCAGTTGCATGTCCAGGTGAGTTAGAATGGTAGAGACATATCTTAGTGGCATCATAACTTTTTATCTCGGGCTTGGCAGGAGGCAGCAACTCAGTAATCTTTTTCTGTGCAACCAATAATGCTAACACATTTTCCAACGAGTTCCCCAAAGGTGTGAATACCCTTCTCCGCCTACTCTCCCCTACTTTCAGTGCCGTAGGATTTCGAGGGTGGGCCAATGTTTGGAATGTTTCTTGATATTTCCTATTTAGGAATTCGCATTCCTCAGGACAATTTTTCCTTTGGCGAGATCTTCTAGTAATTTTACCATTCCACCTTTCACGTCTACTCAGCATGCTTTGATCTTCTTCATTTAGTTGGCTGATCTTGGAGGGAGATATGCTTACATTATGAATAACCTCCTCTTTCTCTTGGCTTTCTGATAGTTGAGTGAAAAACTACCTCGTATCCTGATGTTGGCGTACTATCAGATTAGCCAACAGAGTTACTTGATGCTGGATCGTATCCAATTTTTGCATCACTGTCATACTCTCCTCCACATTTTCCAGTTATAGGACATTTGTTCTGTTCCTTTGGGGGTATTCCTCCATCCTTCGTATGTATTTACAATTTGGATGCATTTCATCACTTCCTGACCCGATCATATTTACTCCCTCCGTATCATGCGGCATCAGAAGGTTGGTGTTGGCATTTGGATGGTCAGGTTGTTGGACCACAACATCGCCGTTTTCGATCAGGTTTTGGATTTTATGCTTCAAGGACCAACAATCTTGTGTATCGTGTCCTAGAGATCCTGAATGGTAAACACATCTCTGGCTAGGATTGTATCTTTTACTTTTTGGATCCAAAGGTGGAGCCAGTTCGGTAGTTTTCTTGTGATCTATTAACATCACCAACATGTTTTCAAGGGAATCGCCTAGTGGAGTGAGCACCCGATTTTTCATTCTTTCAAATTTTCTCTTTCTGTCATGGCATTGGTTGAATGCAGTTTGTTGTAATGATAGATTGCCTTCCCTCTTCCAAATGGGGGGACTATGGTTGGGTCTCCTAGATTGCCCCTGCACAATGAAGGATACATCTTCATCGCCTTTCTTGGGTATCCTCATGGAATCACTTGCATAATTGCCCGACTGTATATGATCGGCGACTACTTTCAAGGCCGTGAGATCTTTAATCTTTCCTGCTTTTAGGCCCATCTTTGTCATTTCGCCGTGTTTGATCATCTCTGAGAATAGCTTTCCTATTCCAGCTAAGATCCTCTTATAGTAAGGTGCCTCTTGGATGTCTATAAAGGTCATCACCATTTTAGTTTCTATCATAGGCGGGCTGAACTGTGCTGCCAGACATCTCCATCTTTGGGCATACTCACAGAAAGACTCGTTGCTCTGCTTTTTGACCTTGGACACTTGATACCGATCCGGAGCCATCTGAGACTGAAAGTTGTATTGAGTTAGGAAGGCATGAGCTAGCTCTTCCCAACTGTGGATTTTTGCATTATCAAGTCGGGCATACCATGTCCTAGCCTCTCTAGTGAGATTCTTTTGGAAAAGCTGCATTCTAAGGCTTTCATCTTCAACGTAAGACCCTAGCTCGCCAATGTATATTTTCAAGAGCGTATAGGGATCGCCTGCCCCATTGTACTTTTCAAACTCTGGGACTTGGAATTTGTCAGGATATCTAGCCCCTGGGAATATGCAGAGATCTGAATATGTGACACTTCCAAGGTTTCCAGTTCCTTTAATTGCTCGGATGGTTTCTTCCATTTGTTGGACTTTCCTTCGGATATTGCCAGTTTCCTGATCTTCCCTAAGATTTGTGATTTCAGGGGTTTTGTTGGTTCTTTGACTAGATCGAGGTTCGGGGATCTGCATTTCCCCCTTTTTGTCAGCACTTTGATTGCCAAACTCCTTTCGAGATACGGAACCTGATTCGTGTTGGCCACTTTCAGCCATGTCTGTGGATAGGCTTTGTGCCTTTTTATGATCTAGTAGTGGACCACTCTTACCTACAAGACGAATAGGTAGTTCAGTCTTGATAGAAACTAACCATATACATGCTATGTAATGTGTCAGGTTTTTTAATCTTATCCTGCAAAACAAAGGTCAGTTGTTTTAATGACGGGATAACATGACAGGATTTACAAGATATGGAATGTACATTATGACATTTACATTGGAATTGAAAACTTGACATTGAATTGAAAGAGGAAGGCATGAAGAGGCTTCCCTTTGAATTTAGTTAATCAGAAGCTGACCTATCTTAGGCTACTCTAGCGGCTTTTCGGCATGAAGGTCCCCAGATCATCGCAATCTACTAGAGGGGAAATTAATCCTATCTTTCAACTGGAGCGGATCTGAGTGGTGCTTTTTCATGAGCCCCGAAGACTTAGCCGTCCTCGAAGACATTACTCTGTCACCAATGGGTTTGCCTCCTGGTGGAGGAATCACACAACATACATTCACATACATCACGTCTCACCGTATGCATATGATGACATTATTGCGAAGCACTAATATAAAGCAGTAAAACATTCATTCACATTCATTCAATGTAAAGACGCAGCATTCACACATTCATTCAATGTAGAGACGCAGCATTCACACAAACGCAGATATGAAATGGAAATGTTTGAAAAGATTTGAACGCGGCCTAAGCCCTCTACTGCCCCCAGCAGAGTCGCCACCTGTCGACGTTGGGAAAAAATCCGATTTGAGTTGAACCCGAATCTCTCTCTTCCTAAGTTTTGTCTACCCTTATTCTTTTTACTTGTGAAAAAGGTTTTAAAGGGTTTTTTAGGAAAAGGACAACATGTATCATGTCGATGATTTGAACGTTTTTACAGAGTCGCCAGTTGGTAGTTTTGAAATGGTTGTACCAACTCAACCTAGTTTTATTTTGAAAAAAGGCTCAATTGCTGGACACTGTCGAAACTTGATCTTTGAAACCGAAGTTCTAAGTTCGGGGGCTTGGTTAAGTGTGGGGAAGGTGTTAGGCACCCCATAACTCCCGTGAAAATACGGGACCGCATCTTTTCAATATTTCCCTTTTAAATTTGCAATGTGTGTGTGAATGCTGGAATGACTTGGGCCTATGTTTGATTGATTGAAAGTATGGACATACTTCGTTGAACCTATATACGAAGGGCTTGATTTGATTTGCAAAAGTCTCTTTTTTAGACAAGATTATTAAAATGATGTTTTGAAAGTAGGTTTTCAAACCCTTACGCTAATCATAGGAATTGAAGTAGTTTGATACTTTTGTTTTATCTTTTCAACCTTTTGGCTCAATTTGAATGATGATTGTCGGGTTGCGAAGCATCCTCGACCATAAAATATATGCAAGTGTCGGTCTCCTCATGGGCATGATAGCCATCGGAGGGACTCTGACACGACAAACCATTATTCTCATTATATGAGACCTTAAACCCGGATAACCGTTTTAAGGTCTTTCGGATGTACATTTTTACAGAAAAAATGGCAGGTTACATCTGTAAAGTGGAGTTTGTCCATCGTGGGAATCAGATTCTGATCAGTTTGATCATGAATCCCACGATTTCTAGGCTCACAAAGAGAAGCCAATAAAACCAGCACAGCTCAAATATGTACAGAAATATATATTTACATCCAGATGTCGCCAGAACCAAGGATTCATCAGTAAATCTTGGCTCGCGTATGGCCGAAGCGTCTCGTTCCCACTAGATAGCGATCTAAAGGTCGCGAGGTTGCTTTCATAACTGAAACTAGAAAAAGTGCTAGATTTAAGTAAATCTCAGCCATTCTAGCTTTTTGGTTCTGTCTGGACCTATTTTTGAACCGTTTGAAAGGTAGAATTTGCGAGAATTAAAGAAATCTAGTTCGCCCGAAGAGATGTCAGCATCGATTTATATCAAATTAATATTTAAAGCAGCAATTTAACTAAAATGAGTAAAGAATATATATATATATATATAATTATATATATACGAAAGCTATAAAGGGCGATGGGTTTTCACTCCGATGCCCGGACTGAAATGTAAATATATATATTTATAAAAGCTGTAAAAAGTCACGAAGTAATCCAGGCTGGACAGAATTGAAATATATATATATATATATGTATATAAAAACGATAAAAGAGCCACGGGATGATCCAAGCTCGACTGAATGGAAATATATATATATATATATATATATATATATATATATATAAGCTGTAAAAGAGCCACAGAATGATTCAGGCTCCACAGAATTGAAATATATATATATATATATATATATATATATATATATATAAAAGCGGTAAAAGAGCCACAAAATTGTCCAGGCTTAGCATAAAGTAAATATATATATATAAAAAAAACTGTAAAGGGCGACGGACATTCTATCCTTTGCCCGGACAGAAATGTAAGTATATATATATATATTTATAAAAGCAGTAAAAAGGCTATAGAATGATCCAGGCCAAACTGTAATGTAAAAGTTAATATATACAGTTAGTATATATATATATATATATATATATATATATATTAAAGCAATAAAAAAGGCCACAAAGTTGAAATTTAGGAACAAATAAGTCAGAAATTTTTTTATATATATACATATAGTTATATATATAAAAACAGTAAATTGCCACGGATTTGACATCCGGGCTTGACAGAATTGAAATGTTAGTATATATATATTTAAATATATACATAAAAAAGTCAAACCCGGACTAAAAAAATAACCCAGTCCGGCGAAGTTGTTATAAATATAGGTATATATATACATATATATATATATATATAGAAGCTGTTAAAAGCGACGGATCGACGATCCGAGTTGTGGAAGTGCCAGAAAACGTGTTTATGTACTAAAATGTACGTAAACGTAAGCAAAAACAACCACGGAACTGAGTTCCTGGCATAATTAGAAAACTAAACTTAACATGCAAGTGTATAAATGCACAAAGAAGTATGAACTTTTTGATCATAAAAATACTCATAATGGACTGCTACACGGGCTTTTTTCCACTTGGTAGGCTTCAAACGTTCGTTTCCACCGGTTCATTTTTGGTATGTGGTAGTATATGAGTATACCTACGTGTTAGAGTAATAAAATTTGGGTTTGGAATACAAAAATATGGCTGAGAAACGAAACGGGCAAAGGTTCAGAGCGTTTCTAACTTAAATGAGCTGGGGGGAACACTCATATATATAAACCAGGTGGAAGCAGGTCTAACCATGGCTGCCTCCACTCTACCTGCGGTTCCACATGGCAGGTAGGGGTGTTGGGCCCTGTTGCATCAAAGTCCGTGCACTCCGAGCAATGCGAGGTCAGATTCGAGACTTTCTAACTTTCGATCGGAGCGTCCGTTTGATGTGTGCTATATCTTTCCGCAAAGCCCTTGCCAAGAGTGTTGCAATGACATGGAAGTAAACCTTTTTCGAGTCCAAGAAGTCGGGTTCATAACCGAGTCTTCATTTCGGTGTATTTCGTTCGTTGAGCTATTTTTCACTATTTTCACTTGGGATCAATGTTATGGTTCTTCCTGACCTTGGCAACATCAATTCAACATGATTTTGACCAAAATGGCTTTGAGTTAGTAAAATAACCGTTTTGCCCCTCCAGGGTTGTCTACTGTGCTGGCACGGTCTTCGATTGCTTTCTCGACATCATCTCTGAGGTTTTGATCCCATCCGACTCGGTTCTTCCTTAGGGTTATCTCCGAGGTTGACTTGGCCTCCCGGGTTATCTCTGGGATGATGTGATGCTTCGGGTTTATCTCTGAAGGTTGAATTGGCTTCCCAGGGTTATCTCTGGGGCTGAACTGGATTTTCCGGTTGTGACCGGGGCTTAACTGTACATCCCGAGTTGTGACCAGGGCTGAACTGATAGCCCAGTATTGAGACCGGGGTTGACCTGATGGCCCGGTATTGAGACCGGGGTTGAGTTGACATCCCGATATTGGTGATCGGGGTTGAGAAGACGGTTTTGCCCTCCTGCAGGGTTAGTAACAGGAAAACAAAATTTCAAGTGTCTATAGATATCATCAAAAATATTTTCCAGTTTGATCGACTCATTTGGGTTGTAAATTGCATCAACATTTTGCTGAGGATTTAGCCACCATTTTGGGTCATATGGTGAAGAGTAGAATTGTAACGCCCGAGAAAATTGGATTATTATGTGAATTAAATTTTATTTGATTATTTAAATTAAATGAAATTCTATGTTTATTAAAGTGAGTAAGTTGTTTAAAGGTCGTTCTATGACCTAGAATGTGCGAATGTGGTTAGGATTCTGGTTGTGTGCTGGAAGTAAATGATTTGAATTTTCAAGACGAAAATAAAAGTTTTTCGAGAAATTTCCGTAATAACACTATTCATTCGTTTCTGTTTGGGAATTATTTTTGAATTTTCGAGAAACGCTTAATAATAAAATTCTAAGACGAGATGGAATATCCCATAATATTTTAGTTATGGCAAACGAAGTTTTAGACCGAGGACTTAAAACCCTAAGGGTTAGAAAAAGTGAATTTTAAGAAAGAAAAGTTTAAATGTAATAAAAATGATTATTATACGTGAGGAATACGAGTATAATACTAGTTATGATATGAGTATAGTATGAAGATTAATACGACATATAATACGAATATTATACGAAGTATATACGAAGAGAATACGAGACTTACACGGTAAGAATACGAATAAGCCTTAATGGACTTTAGCTATTAGACTTAGACAATTGTCAAGCCCAATTGGACCAATGAATGAGGCCCAATGATGAATTATATCAAAGCCCAATTGTAAGACACTGAATTTTATGAAATAAAAGTATTCAATTTTTCTTATAATTATTATTCTATTCAGTAAATGGTTAAATTGATAAAAGGTTAAAGTAAAGGGTTATATGTGCAAATTTTACAAATTAATCAAGTTGTCATAAAATATTCGTTGTGTCGGAGAATATTCATTTGGTCGGGGTTTTTGTCGGAAAATATTCGTACGACAACGCAATCATTGGTTGACCCCATAACAGAATAACTGTCGGATATGGAAAGCGACAAAAGTAACCTTTTTATAAAAAATAACAACGAAACTTTTACCGTTAAACTGTTGAAATACCCGATGATAAAAGTATAGTAATACGCGTTGTTGCACAGTAGCATACGGTATTGCACAGTATTTCTAATTATTGATTCTTACGTAAGAAGTCACTCATTCAATAATTGTCACAGTAATTACTGTTCAATATCTTATATTATTGATTCAATAAGTGCTACATTGATAATTGCATATTATTTTATATTATTGATTCAATAATTGTTACAGTAACCACTTCATAGTATTTCACATTATTAAATCAATAATTTTTACACATATTAATGAAATTATTTTATTAGATAGCATTATTGACAATGTCTAGAAAGTTCTATCGAGGAAAGGGGTTAGGTTATATAATTGCGCGCTAATGGGGAGAAATTTTAATTGGAAAGCCCCCTCTTTCCTGGGAACGACCTGGTTGTCAATATTGTGATTCTTTATTATTAATTGTGAATAATAATTGATGAATAAAAATTAGTGATAAATATGATAAGTAAATATTTGTTCAATTTTGATACAAATAGAGGAATTTTTAGCATGAGACATTTGTTGAAAGTTGGCATTTTATATTCTCCGATAAAATAATTCATTCAAATAAATATTATTATAATATTACATTATAATAGTATAATGTGATAATATATTAGTATAATTTTATAATTTAATTGGTAATGTTATTATAATAACTTTATGGTATAAGAATAAAATGAGGTGGAATAGAGCAAATTGAATTTGAATTCTTTTTAATAATTATAAATGTTTTTAATATATATATATATATATATATATATATATATATATATATATATATATATATATATAAACATGTGAGAAAATAAGGTGGAGGTAAGATGTTGGATTTTGTATTCCTAATAGGTGTGTTGCATGTCCTTTTTCAAAACCGTGTGATGATTGGTTAGTCCTGGTGTGATGACATTTTCCTATAAATAGGTGGCTTAGTTAAGAAATGAAAATCACACCAGAATTAGAAAATTCTTTCTCTATAATATTGAGTGTATTTCTTGTGAGTTAAGGATAATTTAAGTGCGGATAACAGTGCAAGATTTCCTCAACATAATCTCCGTTATTCCAGTCAGAACTACTTTCCTATTAAGGTAAATGATATTATTTTTCTCGTAAAGGATATTGTTTTCGTTCAATATTCGTAAGAAATATTATTTTCTTCCATACTCTATAGTATGTAAGTGATAATATTTCATTTCATATTCTTAAATTTAAACTTACTATGGTAAGTATTGCTTCTATAATTCCTAAAATTATTAGAAATTCGTTAAGGTTTGCGCTTCATCTAATATCATTTCACTGGAATATTGGTCTGAACTTACTTATGGAAATTTTAATCTTTTCATCCGGGGTACTGAAAGTAGTATACATACAAGCCAATCATGTATGATGATAAAGCATATACTTTGGAGACAATCTTATTTATTTATTAATAAAAGTATTCACTTATTAAAGGCGTTTAATTATCTACATGATGTTATTTTTATAATATGTAAATAACCCATAGTTTTAAAGCAATGCTTTTAGAATCATGATGTTGATCATGCTAATTAGATCTAAATTCTTAGAAAGCTTATAACTAAAATTATTTCCAATAGTTGGATTACTGGATTAGTAAATCCGGATAGATTGGTACATATGTTGCTTGCTCATTGGATGAAGATGATTAATCTCATGATCATTTATGTGGAGACACTAAAGCAAGTATGTAGGTGCTTATTGGAGAATAAATTCACTGAACGTGACTCGCTGTGGAATACCTAATGGAGTTTTACTTGTCTGTCAATAGGAATTCCTAATGTGATAGTAGTACAAGTGATCCTTGGACTTGAGATCATCATAGCATCTTGTATGTAATGAATTATACTTTGACTTATTCCTTAAAAACTCTTTAGGTGTATCAAAGGGTATGCTTGGGTATAATGAGTTACATATGGAGATAATGAATGATCAATAAAGAATCTACCGCTTCTAGTAAATGAAGTGATATGTCATAGGTGATTCGTTAAATGACAACTCAGTAGTCCTTGGCCAAAGCAGAATGAAATTAGAAAGGAGTTTCTAATTTGCATTATTTGGAGTTGTGCATTTTCTAATCGAAATACATATAATTAAATAAAATAAGACTTGACAGTAATTCCATATCTTATATTTAATTGGGACATTTTATGGTGGAAGGATTGAATTGTATGGTAACAATTTACTCAAAGGCTCTGTTATGATTAATGTTGAAATCTATATTATCTGGAAAGTCGTTGATCTCTAGGGAGACTTATCCCTATTGTAGAATAAATATTATTTATTTAAATAAATTATTAGTTTAATTTAATTATTTAAATAAGATTAGAATTGTTCTAATTGATTTATTCACAACCGGTTTAATATGGAGAACCTAAAGAGTCACATTATAAATGGAAGAATAATTATTTAAGAAGGTAATGATATAATCGTAATAATGCATTAAGTGTAACTAATTTAATCTATGGTGATTGAATAAATTAAATAACTTAATATTTATTATTTAATATTTTGAAAATATTAAATATAAATTAATAAGAGGAGTCTTATTAATATTATTACAATTATTATTATTTTAATTTCTAAAGGAGTTTAGGAATTAATTTAATACTAGTACTCTCAATTATTCCTAATAAGATTAGGAGGCAAATTAATTAAAGGAGCTTAATTAATTAATCCCAATATGATTAGGAAGCCTATTTAATTAAAGAAGTTTAATTAATTAACTGAAAATTTATTTCTAATAGGATTAGAAGGGTTAACCAATATCTATATAAGATGAGTCTTATAATAGATGTCAGTTGATGAAATTCTAATTGTTGAAGAGTACTCTTTTTCTATAGATGATAGAAAACTATGGTTTAGCCAACCACCATCCTTCTTGATAATTCATCTTCCTTGGTGGATCACCTCTAGAGGCCAAACACTTGGGTGGCTAACGTTGATCAAAGGAAGGAATCTAACCCAAAAATTCAAGGAGATCACGAAGAACAAGGAGTTGAACTCGTACCCGTGGAAGCTTCGTGCTACAAAGTTATGATTCCATAACTTCTTATTTATCGTTTTATATTAATAATTTGCATAAAGGATGATCCGGGTAATGATTTTGTAGAAATTTTTAGACTCTGATATACCATGCTTCTGCTAATTTTATAATTTAATTGCACCCACGATTTCGTACAAACCCAACAGTGGCATCAGAGCTAAACCTTTATGCAATTATTAATTATTTTGATTCCATATTCTATGGGTTTGTAATTAGAATAATTTGTTGGGCATAATTAGTTATATAAAATTATTTTTATGAAAAGAAAAAAAAATCGCGAAAGCATTTTTTTAATCCTCGTTGGGCGTGGATTGATTCAAGAAGGGGATGCTGCAGATTTTGTGATTCATTCATACAAGGATTTCGAATTCAATTTTAAAATGGTTATTGTAGGATTCTCTTTTCAAAAGGTGAGCTTAGCCACTTTAATATATATATATATATATATATATATATATATATATATATATATATATATATACACAATAATTTTATAATTAAAATAAAAAGCTTATTTTAATCTTGAAATTGGATTTCATGCAAATTAAAATTGCCCATTAAATGATACTCATATATATATGGAATGTTTTAATTCATGAGATGAATATTTATTTATTGATGTATATGGTGATACGTATGATAATAAATGAGATTGATTATGGGACTATTGACCAATGTGATTGAATTTTATTTTAATTGAATTCTTAAATGAATAGGTTTTATTAAATGGGGTCTGCGTACCTCGTCTTCTCTGGTTTTTCTTGATGTAAAATTCTATCTCCCTCCTATGTACCTCCCCTTGACTGCTGATCAAGGTTTCTATTTAAATTAAATAGTTTAATGGAATAGAAATAGTTAGAATTATCTTGAATAAATTGGAGACCAAGAAGCAAGGAGCACGTAAAGACTCGTTTGTATGGAGCTCAGGTTTAAATGTAATAGTTACGTTTAAATTTAAATTCTTGCACTCCTAGGTTTGACCTTTTTGGTTCACATGGTGGCTCTAGTGAACCAAACTAGAATAAAAGTCCATAATCAATCCGGGTAGAATATAGTATTCTATATGCGCATGCTATTATTATATATATTATATTTTATGCAAACATGCTTCGCATATTTTAATAAAATGATGCGTATTTTATATATATATTGTGTGTATGCGTGCTAAACAAGATGAGACAAATAATAACAATCCCCTCAAGAAAATCATATTAAGTCTAAAGAGTTCAATGATATTTGGAATATCGAACGCCACCTTCTAGCATGATAAATTAATAGAGTATTAAATATTTAATATGAGTTTGTTGTTCACACACAAGGCAAGTATTAAGTATTTAAGATATTAATTTAATCACATTTGATGCTTATAAAGTTAATTGAACAATATTGTTTTGTTGTGCACACACAAGGACAATATTTTTCTTTTTGAATATATGGAGTGCTAGGTTGGGCTTAGCTTAAATCATTTTAGTTCGGATGTGCACACACTTGACCATTATGATCTAAGAGGCAGAATACAAGGAGTTACATGTCGATGTAATTGACAAGATCTTGTCTACCTATTTATTTATATATCATTTGTTGTACACACGTAAGGCTATATACATTTGAAATGGGATCTTTAATCTCACTAGTAAATCTTTAATTACATGTTGCCGAACTATATAAGTCAGGGTAATATATTTTGAAGAAAATAGTGGGAGATACTAATTTAAAATAAGACCTAATTTATTTGGTATATAAAATTAATTAAATGAATGTTTGCTAAAATACTGTCTTTTCACATACAGAAATTTAAAAATGTCGAAATCACTAATTTCACTGCGTAGCATACTTGATGCTAACAAACTGACCGGACCGAATTACACTGACTGGTTAAGGAATCTGATAAGTAGGTTTTACACCTACTTATTGGACGCCAACTTGCTTTGATTATGGCTTAAACTCAAGCACTTTATTATCTTTTAACGCATTTTATCTTTGTGTTATACATTTTAGACAGGAAACTCTTTTGGCATGAAATGACACAATAATGGCATGGTTTGACATGACTTGGCAAGGAATTGGATAAAGGCTATATGGAAAGCTAGCAACAAGACATGGTGGGAGTGGAAATGGATAAAATGGCATGAAGCTGGCACCAAGGCAAGAAGGGCTTGGCATAAGGAAAAGGGCACAAGAAAAGGGACTCAATTTAGCTAATGTGAAGGTGCTAGAAGCAACAAAAGATAGAGCATAGGATTGCACAAGAAAGTAAAAGCCAGAAATTGCATCAGCTGAAGAAATGGGCACGCGCGGCCGCGCCAAGAAGACAAAGGAAGCTGGCGCGCCCGCGCCGGTTAGCAGAGCCAAAGGGCTGTTCTGAGCATTGGCGCGCCCGCGCCCCAACTACACTACGGGGCCGCGCGGCTGCGCGGGGCTTGACTGAGGACATTTAACTTATTTCACTTAGCTGAATATAATAGATATAAGGCTTATGTTTGCTGGAGACTATTATCACTTATCATTATTATCAGACTTCATTTTTATTAACACAGAGTTGTGTTCCTATATTCTAGGTTAGAGAGTGTGAAGGTCCAAGAGGCTTCTCTTCTTCTTCCTTCTTGCTCAACTAGTAATACATTTTCTAGGGTTCATCTTGGAACTCATTTGTGGTCCAGACTTGAGTTTGTTATCTTCTATTGAAAGGGGGAAACCACAATTCTACACTTTCTTTCTCTTGTTTCTCTCATTTCTTAGTTGCTCAATGCTTGGTTTGAATCCCATAATGGTGGGAGGTTCAATGATGAACTAACTTCCATTATGGGATTCTAATGGATTCTATTTGCTAAACCTAGGGTTTATGTCTCTTTGATATACATGGATGATAATATGTGGTTTGCCTAATATGGTTGTTTGTATGCCTTGATGCTTGATTAACATCTACTCTAATAGTTTATATGAACTTGAAAAATGAAGTGTAAACTTAGATTTCTCCATGTTAGCATATGTTTGTGAAACTTGCTTTGGTTGAGTTTTATGATTCGCTTGCCGGATACAAATATACCGTATGGCCGTATGTAGTCTAATGGGAGTTTGTGCGTAAATTGGTTTGGCTTGTAAATCGCATAGAAATATAGTGGTTTAGGCCTTGCCGATGTTCATGTGATTTCTGTCTTAATTGTGGACATTATATGATTTGGACTTGGCGCATTGAAAGATAGTCAAGTCTCATATCCGTGCTCCCGACTAGCATCTCTATATGATTATCCGTGTATGATTTGTGGTGTGGTTAACCTAGGTGACGCTTTAGATGAAGTTAGGATCCCATATCCCTCTAATTTGAACCCCTTGTTTATTAATTAGTTAAGTTTAGTTAAAATTTAGGATAATTGATTAAAGAATACTGTGACAACTGTTTAAGCAGACATAGATAACTAATGGACTGTTGCATAATAGATTAGGCCTGACTCCATTTTTCGTGGGACGTTCTCGACTTACCGAGTTATTACTTGCCGACCGTGTACACTTGCATGTATTTTTGTGTCCATTTTTGTTAACACTTAAAAGGCGCAACAGAATCTGAGAATAGTTCTCACTACTGAAAAGATTTCTTATGCCCTAAATTCACCTGTCTCTGGAACTGTTCTAGAATCAGCCTCTGAGGAAGAGATTGCCACCATTGAAAAGTGGCAAGATGATGCATCTGTGGCTCAATGCATCATGCTTGCATCCATGAATAACGAGCTTCAACGTCAGCACGAAAACATGGATGCTCCTACTATGTTGCTTCACCTCAAGGAGTTGTATGGTGAACAAAGTATGACTGCTAGATATGAGATATCTAAGGAGCTCTTCGGATCTCGGATGACCGAGGGCACTGCAATTGAGACTCATGTCCTAAGGGTTATCAATCTGATTGAACGCCTTGGATAGCTTGGTTTCGTCATAGATGTGGAGTTGAGTCAAGACTTGGTCTTGCAGTCACTCCCTGAGACCTTCTCGCAGTTCGTTGTAAATTTCCACAAAAATAAGTAAGATGTCAGCTTGCCTAAATTACTTAACATGTTGAAAACTGCAGAAAGTCATTTCTCATCCAAGAAGAACCATGTCTTAAAGGTGGATTCTTCCAAGAAAAGGAAGAGGCCCAAGGTATCTTCTGAAAAGAAGAAATCTAAGAAGGCTGAGGGCAAGGTGAACACAAAGGAACAAAAGAAACTTGATCCAGCTAGCAAAGGAATGTGTTTCCATTGCAACGAGCCGGGTCACTGGAAGAGGAACTGCAAGAAGTTTCTGGCAGAGAAGAAGCTTGGAGAAGCTTCGACTCCCAATCAAGGTTTGTTCATGATTGAAATTAATTTTTCAAAAAGTCAAAACTCTACTTGGGTATTGGATACCGGCTGTGGTTCTCACATATGTAATATTATGCAGGGACTGGTAAGAAGTAGAAAGCTGAACAAGAATGAGGTTGTCCTACGAGTGGGAAATAAAGCAAAGGTTGCTGCATTAGCTGTAGGCACTTATTGTTTAGCACTGCCTACGGGCAACTCCATTTATTCAAATAATTGTTATTTTGTTCCGAATATCATTAGAAATAGTATTTCAAATTCTGTATTAGATATGGATAGATTTTAAATTATAATAAAGAACAACAGTTGTTCTATTTATAAAAATAATATTTTATATGGTGTTGGTAATTTACGAAATGGACTTTACATACTTGACTTGCATGAAAATATATTTCAAATAGAATAAACTAAGAAAAAGAAAAAGAGATAATGTTAATTATACCTATATGTGACACTGTAGACTCGGTCATATTAATGAAACAAGATTATCCAAGTTGCATAAGGATGGGATCTTAGAGCTATCCGATTATGAATCATATCCAACTTGTGAATCTTGTCTCATGGGTAAAATGACTAAATCTCCTTTTACTAAAAAATAAGAAAGAGTTACAGAGTTGTTAGCGTTGGTTAACACAGACGTTTGTGGACCAATGACAACGAATGCACGTGGAAGGTTTTTTTATTTTATTACTTTCACTAATGATCACTCAAAATTTGGATATGTGTATTTAATGAAATACAAATCTGAATCATTTGAAAAGTTCAAAGAGTTTAGAAGTAAAGTAGAGAAACAAACTGGCAAGAATATCAAGATTCTTCGATCAGATTGAGGTGGTGAATACTTAAGCGGTGAGTTTCTTAATTGTCTCAAAGAAAATGGTATAATCTCACAATGGACTCCACCAGGTACACCACAGTTAAATGGAGTATCTGAAAGGAGAAATCGAACATTGTTAGACATTGTTCGTTCCATGATGAGTTTTATCAATCTTCCAATATCATTCTGGGGTTATGCCCTAGAATCGGCTGCAACTAAATAAGGTCCCCTCGAAATCCGTCCCCAAGACTCCATATGAGATATGGACAGGAAGGAAACCTGGTCTTAAGCATGTTAAGATTTGGGGATGTCCAGCTTATGTGAAAAGGTTTCAAAATGATAAGCTTGGGACAAGATCAGATAAGTGCACGTTTGTGGGATATCCTAAAGAAAGTTTGGGATACTATTTTTACAATTCTACTGAGCAAAAGGTGTTTGTTGCGAAACACGTTGCCTTCTTGGAAAAGGAGTTTACCCTTGAAGGGGCTAGTGGGAGGAAAATAGATCTTGAAGAAATTTAAGAACCACAAACCACTACAGATCAATTGGATGAACCTGTCCAAGTAGAGACACCTACTGTAAAACACCATATTCATAAATCTGGAAGAGTACTGAAGATACCTGAAAGGTATGAATTCGTCACAGAGGATGACGATGAGGTACACGTTATGAATGATGATGATCCATTGAATTATGAACAGGCTATGAGTAATTAAAACTCAGAGAAATGGTAGATGACCATAAAATCTAAAATGGATTTTTGAAGCAATGCTCAAGTCCATTTAGATTTTACTTGCGATTGTAGCTTATTATTACTAGATCTGGCAAAATGGACGTGGAGACGCCCTTCCTCAAATATACTTATTAGAGGAGAATGTATGTATGATACAGCCAGATGGATTTGTTTCAATGGTTGAAGCAATTCTTGTATATTAGCTACAACAATCTTTTTATGGATTGAAGCAAGCTTCTCGTAGATGGAACATTCGTTTTGATGAAACAATCAAAGAGTTTGATTTTATCAAAAAAGAGGATGAACCAAGTGTGTACAAGAAGGTTAGTGGGAGCGCTGTTTCATTCCTTGTATTATATGTTGATGATATATTATTGATAGGGAATGACATTCTTATGCTACAATCGATCAAAATAAAGTTGTCTAAACATTCCTCCATGAATGATTTGGGTAGAACATCCTACATTTGGGATATAAATGTATATAGATAGATTTAAAAGAATGTTCAGCTTAACCCAAGGAACGTATATTCATTAGATGCTAAAGGCGTTTAGCATGGCAAACTCCAAAAGGTGTCTCATAATGATGAGCCAAGGAGTGTATCTCTCCAAAATTATCCTCAATAAAAGAGAGATCGCATGAGTTACTATCATGTATGCAATGAAATATACAAGACTTGATGTTGATCAGTTATATTCTGGAGAAGATCACTGTAAGAAAATGATAAACATCTCAAAGTACTTAACTAACACTAAGGATGTCATCATGACATATGATTGGTCTAAATTAAAATAGAGAACTAAACAGACTCAAGTTTTCAGACTAACCAAGATGACAACAAAACCACTTTAGGGTAAGTCGTTACCTTGAAAGGTGGTGCAGTGAATTGAAAAGGTTCCAAACAGTAAAAGGTTGCTGGTTTAGTGACAAAGACAAAGTATATAATTGTAAGGGAAGCTGCAAGTTGATGTTTCAGATGAAAAGTTCATTACAGAACTAGGAATAGTTCTTAAGTCTCATCTTGAATCCAAACATGTGTTGCGACACTTTGATTAAAGAAATCATAGAAAGGGGAGAAATCACTATAGATAGTGAAATCTCAAGACAACATTGCAGATCCATTTACTAAAGCTTTAACATAACAGCAGTTTGATCGTTACTTAGAGAAGAAGGGTATGAGATACCATGGCGATTGGCTTTAGTGCAAGTGGACGATTGAAAATAATATACATACAAGCCAATCATATATGATGATAAAGCATATACTTTGGAGAAAATCTTATTTATTAATTAATATAAGTATTCACTTATTAAATTCGTTTAATTATCTACATGATGCTGTTTTTATAATATGTAAATAACTCATAGTTTTAAAGTAATGCTTTTAGAATCATGATATTGATCATGCTAATAAGATCTAAATTCTTAGAAAGCTTATAACTAAAATTGCTCCCAATCGTTGGATTACTAAATAGGGGATTCGTAAATTCGGATAGATTGGTACATATGTTGCTTGCTCATTGGATGAGGATGATTGATCTCATGATCATTTGTGTGGAGACACTAAAGCACTGTAGGTGCTTATTAGAGAACAAGTTTACTGAACTTGACTCGCTATGGAATACTTAATGGAGTTTTACTTGTCTGTCAATAAGAATTCCTAATGTTATAGTAGTACAAGTGATCCTTGGACTTGAGATCATCATAGCATCTTGTATGTAATGAATTATACTTTGACTTATTCCTTAAAATCCCTTAGGGTATATCAAAGGGTATGCTTGGGTATAATGAGTTACATATGGAGATAATGAATGATTAATAAAGAATCTACCACTTCTAGTAAAAGAAGAAATATGTCCTATGTGATTCGTTAAATAACAACCCAGTAGTCCTTGGCCATGGAAGAATGAAATTAGAAAGGAGTTTCTAATTTATATTATTTGGAGTTGTGCATTTTCTAATCGAAATATATATAATTAAATAAAATAAGACTTGACAGTAATTCCATGTCTTATATTTAATTTAGCTATTGTATGGTGAAAAGATTGAATTGTACGGTAACTATTTACTCACAAGTTCTTTTATGATTAATGTTGAAATCTATATTATCTAGAAAGTCGTTGAATACTAGGGAGGCTTATCCCTATTGTAGAATAAATATTATTTATTTAAATAGATTATTAGTTTAATTTATTTATTTAAATAAAATTAGAATTGTTTTAATTGATTTATTCACAACCGGTTTAATATAAAAAACCTAAAGGGTCACACCATAAAAGGAAGAATAATTATTTAAGAGGGTAATGGCATAATCGTAATAATGCATTAAGTGTAATTAATTTAATCTATGGTGATAGAATAAATTAAATAGTTTAATGTTTATTATTTAATATTTTGAAAATATTAAATATAAATTATTAAAAGGAGTCTTATTAATATTATTACAATTATTATTCTTTTAATTTCTAAAGGAGTTTAGGAATTAATTTAATACTAGTACTCTCATTTATTCCTAATAAGATTAGGATGCAGATTAATTAAAGGAGTTTAATTAATTAATCTCAATATGATTGGGAAGCTTATTTAATTAAAGGAGTTTAATTAATTAAATGAAAACCTATTTCTAATAGGACTAGAAGTGTTAACCAATATCTATATAAGATGAGTCTTATAATAGATGGATGAAATTCAAATTGTTAGAGAGTACTCCTTTTCTATAGAGGATAGAAAATAAGGGTTTAGCCAACCAACCTCCTTTTTGATAATTCCTCTTCCTTGACGGATCACCTGTAAAACCCCAACTTTTATGAATAAAGATTTAATTTTCTTTATATTATTTCGAAATAGTAAGGTGTTGATTTGATAAATATGAAAGTTATGGGTGAAATGTGCAAACATTTTTAAAATGAGCAAGTGGTTATAAAATATTCTTGTTGTCGGGGAATATTCGTTTGGTCGTGGAATATTCTTGTTGTCGGGGAATATTCGTACGACGACGCAGCTATTTGTGGGCCCCCACAACGGAATAACTGTTGGATATAGAAAACGACAGAAATAACTTTTTTTACAAAATAACGGCGTAGTTGTTACCGTTAGTACTGTTGAAATACCCGGTGGTTAAAATACAGTGATACGCGGTGTTGCACAGTAGCACACGGTATTGCACTGTATTTCGAATTATTGAGTCTTACGTGAGAAGGAACTTATTCAATTATTGTTACAGTAATTACTGTTCAATATTTTATATTATTGACTCAATAATTGCTACGTTGATATTTTATATTATTGACTCAATAATTGTTACATTGATATTTTATTGACTCAATAATTGCTACGTTGCCATTTTATATGATTGATTCAATAATGGCTACAGTTGATATTTTGTAGTATTGATTCAATAATTGTCGTTGCACAGTATTTCACGTTATCAACTCAATAATTCATATTATTTGAATAATATTATTAGATAGCATTATTGACAATGTCTAAGGAAGTTCTGTCTAGGAGGGGTTATTTAATTGCGCGCCAGTAAGGAGAAGTCCTTATCGGAAGGCCCCCTCTTTCCTGGGAACGACCTGGTTGTTAATATTGTAGTTCTATAATATTATTTGTGAATAATTAATTATTGATTTATATGATAAGGAAATATTTATTTTGTGGATAGTAAAGAAGGAATTGGCGCTGATGAGTTTTTATCAATATTTTGGTGTGAGAAATCATTTGTTTATGGATTCCGGATAATTTATGTTTGGAATTTGGAAAAACTTCCTTCTGCAAAGTTGTAGAGAATTAAATTTCCTATGGGAGGACATAGAATTTGTATTTTTCTGACAAAGGGGCTATTTGTTATGAATTATTGAAGTTTCAGAAAATAAATATTATTTAATGGGTTGGCCCCACTTTTGTTGAAAATCTGAATTTTGGGAAGCCGTTAGGCGGCGGAATTTTTTTTTAAAATAATAATATTTTATTCATTTAGTCTCCTTTGGCATCCTAAGCTTTTCCTATAAATAGGGTGCTTAGGTTAGAATTGAAAATCACACCAGAATCAGAAGTTTTCTCTCTCTATAATATCGAGCGTATTTTTGTGAGTATTTCAATACTTTGAGTGTTGCTATTCAGTGCAAGTTTCTTTCGGTATTCTATCCGATATTCCAGTCAGAGGTACTATCTTTTTGAGGTAAGGGATGTTATTTTCTTTCGTAAATGATGTTATTCTTTTCAATATCATTATACAGAAATATTGTCATGGATTTTATGTTGAAATTCTTACTTTTTCCGTCGGGGTTACTATTCACGTATATGGCACTATTCACTGAAAAATTAAATTTTCTTCTATTTGTCCAAATTGCTTGTTAAGGTTACTATCTTTGATTGTATCCAAGTTTTGAGCTCTATTCTTGAATTTTGCTCCATAATTGATTATTACGAGGTATTTTTGAATTGGATATACTAAAATACGAATCCTTAGTCTTTGTCTTTTATCTCACTGGATTCGTTTTTTTAAATGTTTTTCATCATTCTCAGTCCTAAAAGGTGATGTAATTGAATATCTTTGGCCTGTAGAGCAAAGATGAATGATTACTTGATGAATATCTTTGGCCTGTAGAGCAAAGATGAATGATTACCTGATGAATATCTTTGGCCTGTAGTGCAAAGATGACAGGTGTTGAGATGAATATGACCACTGATGATACAAATGAATATCTTTGGCCTGTAGTGCAAAGATGAATATTTGATTCGAGATGCATATTGATTGATGTTACAGGGATAAAATATTGATGATGGACTTTTAAATCATAGAAGATAGTAGACTTGATTCTCTGCTTAACTCTTCTAATGAATTGTTATTTTCGCTGCGAATATTGATATAAGATTGGTTGTCCATTATATTTTATCTGATTTATTGAAGGCTAACGATAATTTATTTTTCAGTATCTTAGTCATAATATTCTTTACTGAGCTAGTTGAGCTCACCCTTTTCATCTGTTGTCCTCTTCAGGAAATGAGAATGTTGCGGGAACTAGTCGGGGGACAGAGTGATGGTCTGAGTTAGAGCAGTAGTAGTCCTCACTATTTCTGATAAATAGTGTGATAATAATTGTAATGAGGACTTAGTTTGAATCTTAATATTTTCTACATATTTGTATTGACACTCACAGTTGTGTGGTCGTATTTTGCACGACCGTATGATATAAAGTTTGTATTTGAATTCTGTACCATGTATTTGGCGGCTCAGAATGGGTTGGGTTGAATGGACCTATTCTGGGGGCGTCACAGTTGGTATCAGAGCTTAGGGATATGATCTCTGACGGAGATCGGGGAATAGAACTAGGAGGGGAGAGACTAGTAAATCCTTCGCTAGTGTGTCCTACCTAAGCTTATGTGGTATTTAATTGGTCAGTCGGAGCATAGGGTTAATATGTGATATGTTGATTTGTTTAATTAACCCTTGTTTTATGGCAGTATTTGAGAATGGCAGCTGAGAACGTTAACAACGAAGTGAATGAGACCGTGGAGACACCTTTAATCGTTAACCAGGAGAACGTGCAACAAGAAGGCAATGTTCATCCTGAAAACAACGCTGGTCAGACGATAAACGATGAGATGTTTAGAAGTTTTCTGCAGTTCATGCAAAACCAGACGAGAGAGACTCGTGTGCAACATATAGGTGGCAACTCGCGAATTGTTACTGCCAAGCAGTTCAAAGAATTGGGACCACCAGAGTTTCTGGAAAAGCCAGATCCGAACAAGGCGGAGACGTGGATTAAATAAATTTCCAAGATATTTGATGTCTTGGGATGTACAGAGGAACAGAAGGTTCCATTCGCCACGTTTATGTTCCGTGGAGAGGCAGATTACTGGTGGGAATCCGTGAAGCGTACCCAGCCTGCCGCACTCCAGATGTCTTGGAAAGCGTTCCAGAAACTGTTCAATGACAAGTACTTTTCTGAAAGTATTCGTCATATGGAGGAGGTAGAGTTTATCCGACTGGAACAAAATAACATGACGGTATCCCAGTACGAGGCTAAGTTTGAGGAGCTGTCCAGGTTTGCACCTCATTTGGTGGAGAATGAGGAACGTATGACGCGGATGTTACTAAGAGGTTTGAAACCCAAAATACGTCAATACCTCATTTCTCATAAATTTTCTTTATATTCGGATGTAGTAAACAGAGCCCAGTTATTAGAACGAGATAATGATTATGTTCAATCGAGGGACCACAACCAAGGTCGTACCGGTGGCAGCAGTCATCGGAGCAATGACAACCAGCGAGGAGGAAAGTATGACAGAAGCGGTAACCACTTCGGTGGTTATCGTGGCCATGATAGTAGAAGAAGCGAATCGGGGGGAGATTTCAAGAAGAGAAGATACAACAATGAGAACGTGAAGACGTCGACATCAGCACCAGCATCAACTGTTTCGAGGGGAGGAGAACGACCACCGGTCGTATGCTTTAAATGCGGGAAAGAGGGACATATCAGCCCAAACTGCCCACAACAATTCAAAGGATGCTATAACTGTGGAAAAGAAGGACATATAGCTCGAGATTGTCCTGTTACGAAACCAAGTTCAGCGGGGGTGGTGATTCCAAAGGCGGTTGCAGACAAGTCAAAGTCGGTGATTCCTGGAAGAGCGTTTGTCGTGACAGCCCAAAACACCAGGAATCCACACGAGGTGATTACGGGTAAGCTGATCATAAACTCTTGCGAAGTTTATACCTTGTTAGATACCGGTGCTACCCATTCCTTTATTTCACCTGCTTGTGCTCAACGTTTGAACTTGACTTCTGATAAATTAGACTTTGACTTATCTGTTGAAACTCCGTTAGGAGAAACCTTTGTTACATCTACAGTTTACAAATCTTGCTTGATTCAGATTGGTACCCTTACCTTACCTGTTGATCTTATATCTTTGAAAATACTTGCATTTGACGTGAGTTTAGGAATTGACTGGTTAACCAATTACCATGCCAGAATTGATTGTTTTCGTAAGGTTGTTAGTTTTCATATTCCTAATCAACCTGTTGTGCGAATCCAAACCACCAAACCACTAAAATCAGTCAATATCATTTCAAATCCCAAAGCTATTCGTTTATTGAAAAACGGATGTCAAGCTTTCTTAGCTCATATCACTGATCTAAACCAGAATACATCAGATTTGAATGATATTTCCGTTGTTAATGAGTTTCCTGATGTATTTCCCGAAGAACTTCCCGGTCTACCCCCAGAACGTGAAGTTGAATTCTTTATTGACCTTGAGCCCGGTACAAAGCCCATTTCTAAAACCCCATATCGAATGGCTCCTATTGAACTTCAGGAGTTAAAGATTCAGTTACAAGAATTGTTAGACATCGGTTTTATTCGTCCTAGTACGTCTCCTTGGGGTGCTCCTGTTTTATTCGTAAAGAAGAAAGACGGGAGTATGCGACTTTGTATTGACTATCGGGAGTTGAACCATGTCACCATCAAGAATAGGTATCCGTTACCTCGTATTGATGACCTGTTCGACCAGTTGCAAGGAGCGCAATTCTTTTCAAAGATCGATCTTCGTTCTGGATATCATCAGTTGAAGATTAAAACTGAGGATATTCCAAAGACTGCTTTCAGAACACGGTACGGGCATTATGAGTTCTTAGTCATGTCTTTTGGATTGACTAATGCTCCTGCTGCTTTCATGGATATGATGAATCGTGTATTTAAGGAATATTTGGATCAATTCGTTGTTGTCTTTATTGATGACATCCTCATTTATTCTAAAAGCCGTGAAGATCATGAACACCATTTGAAGTTGGTACTTCAAAAGCTTCGTGAGAACAAGATATACGCCAAGCTGAAGAAATGCGAGTTTTGGCTTGAGGAAGTAGCATTCCTTGGGCACGTGGTATCAAAACGTGGAGTATCTGTGGACCCGGCGAAGATTGAAGCAATACAAAGCTGGGAGCAACCTAAGTCGGTGACTGAAGTACGAAGCTTTCTGGGCTTAGCTGGTTATTATCGGAGGTTCGTAGAGGGATTTTCTCGAATCGCTACTCCATTAACTCAGTTGACTCGGAAAGATACAAAATTCGTTTGGAGCGAGGAATGCGAGAAGAGCTTCCAAGAGC
This sequence comes from Panax stipuleanatus, assembly GCA_020205555.1. Classification (NCBI taxonomy): domain Eukaryota; kingdom Viridiplantae; phylum Streptophyta; class Magnoliopsida; order Apiales; family Araliaceae; genus Panax; species Panax stipuleanatus. The sequence goes on along the minus strand of CM035117.1, from coordinate 48,666,061 downwards.
TCAAGAGGAGACTTATCTCGGCACCTGTTCTGACAATACCATCTGGTTCGGATGGATTTGTTATTTACAGCGATGCTTCGGGCAAAGGGTTAGGATGTGTTCTCATGCAACATGGGAAAGTCATAGCCTATGCCTCGCGACAACTCAAAGAATATGAGAGGAATTATCCTACTCATGATCTAGAGTTGGCAGCAGTCGTTTTTGCGTTGAAGATCTGGAGACATTACTTGTACGGAGAGAAAGTGGAGATTTATACGGATCATAATAGCCTTAAATATTTCTTCACTCAGAAGGAACTCAACATGCTGCAATGACGTTGGCTTGAGCTGTTGAAAGATTACGATCATACTATCCAATACCATCCTGGAAAAGCGAACGTGGTAGCTGACGCGTTGAGTAGAAGATCATATGTGGGAACGAGTGCGATGATGTCAAGTATACGCGTAGAACCAGCTTTGATTGATAAAGTTAAAGCTGCTCAAGCTACGGATGCGGAGCTGATGAAGATGAAGAAGAAGGTGCAAGAAGGTGCAATTCCAGAAGCGAGAATCGATGAAGATGGAATACTTCGAGTCAACTCCAGACTTTGTGTTCCTAACGATTCCGACTTGAAGTATAGAATCATGATGGAGGCACACAACACACCGTTTGCAATCCATCCTGGGAGTACTAAAATGTATCGTGATCTTCGACATACATTTTGGTGGGGCAATATGAAGAAAGAGATCGCGGAGTTCATCTCGAGATGTTTAATTTGTCAACGTGTAAAGGCGGAGCATCAAGTGCCGAAGGGTCCATTGCAACCACTGGAGATTCTGAAATAGAAGTGGGAACACATTACGATGGATTTCGTTACGGGTCTTCCCAAGGTTTCTCAAGGCTTAGATGCGATTTGGGTTATTATTGATAGATTAACCAAGTCTGCTCATTTCTTGCCGATACGAGAGACTTATTCCCTTGAACGTCTTGCTCATATGTATGTGAATGAGATTGTGAGGTTGCATGGCATGCCAGTATCCATAGTTTCGGATCGTGATCCCAGATTTACTTCACGATTTTGGATCAGTTTCCAGAAAGCTATGGGTACGAATTTACGATTCAGTTCGGCTTATCATCCTCAAACAGACGGACAATCGGAAAGGACTATCTAAACTCTTGAAGATCTATTGAGACTCTGTGTTCTAGACTTCAAAGGGAGTTGGGATAAGTATTTACCATTGGTGGAATTCTCCTACAACAACAGTTATCAGGCAAGTATAGGCGTGGCTCCATTCGAGGCATTGTATGGGAGAAAGTGTCGCTCTCCAGTATGTTGGAACGAGGTGGGTGAAACAACATTGTTGGGACCGGAGTTAGTACGTATGACTACGGAAAAGATCCAAATAATCCGACAACGTATACAAACAGCACAAGATCGACAAAAGAGTTATGCGGATCTTCATCGAAAGGACGTGGAATTTAACGTTGGGGACCATGTATTGTTACGTATTGCTCCGTGGAAAGGAGTTACAAGGTTTGGGAAGAGAGGAAAGCTCAACCCACGATTCATTGGTCCATTTGAGATTCTTGACCGAATAGGAAATGTGGCTTATAGACTCGCTTTACCTCCAAGCATGTCTCGTGTTCATAACGTGTTTCTCATATCCGTGTTACGTAAATATGTGAAGGATCCAAACCGCATTATTGAGTTAGAACCAGACGAGATAGCCGAAGATTTAACGTACGAGGAGGTACCTGTCAAGATCTTGGATAGGAAGGAGCATGTCCTACGCTCGAAAATTATACCTCAAGTTAAAGTTTTGTGGAGAAACCATGCAATTGAGGAAATGACCTGGGAGTTGGAATCGGAAATGAAAGCGAGGTATCCTCACCTTTTCGACATACCAGGTACGTACGTCAATTTCGAGGACGAAATTTCATAAGGAGGGGAGGTTGTAAGACCCCAACTTTTATGAATAAAGATTTAATTTTCTTTATATTATTTCGAAATAGTAAGGTGTTGATTTGATAAATATGAAAGTTATGGGTGAAATGTGCAAACATTTTTAAAATGAGCAAGTGGTTATAAAATATTCTTGTTGTCGGGGAATATTCGTTTGGTCGTGGAATATTCTTGTTGTCGGGGAATATTCGTACGACGGCGCAGCTATTTGTGGGCCCCCACAACGGAATAACTGTTGGATATAGAAAACGACAGAAATAACTTTTTTTACAAAATAACGGCGTAGTTGTTACCGTTAGTACTGTTGAAATATCCGGTGGTTAAAATACAGTGATACGCGGTGTTGCACAGTAGCACACGGTATTGCACTGTATTTCGAATTATTGAGTCTTACGTGAGAAGGAACTTATTCAATTATTGTTACAGTAATTACTGTTCAATATTTTATATTATTGACTCAATAATTGCTACGTTGATATTTTATATTATTGACTCAATAATTGTTACATTGATATTTTATTGACTCAATAATTGCTACGTTGCCATTTTATATGATTGATTCAATAATGGCTACAGTTGATATTTTGTAGTATTGATTCAATAATTGTCGTTGCACAGTATTTCACGTTATCAACTCAATAATTCATATTATTTGAATAATATTATTAGATAGCATTATTGACAATGTCTAAGGAAGTTCTGTCTAGGAGGGGTTATTTAATTGCGCGCCAGTAAGGAGAAGTCCTTATCGGAAGGCCCCCTCTTTCCTGGGAACGACCTGGTTGTTAATATTGTAGGTCTATAATATTATTTGTGAATAATTAATTATTAATTTATATGATAAGGAAATATTTATTTTGTGGATATTAAAGAAGGAATTGGTGCTGATGAGTTTTTATCAATATTTTGGTGTGAGAAATCATTTGTTTATGGATTCCGGATAATTTATGTTTGGAATTTGGAAAAACTTCCTTCTGCAAAGTTGTAGAGAATTAAATTTCCTAGAGAAGGACATAGAATTTGTATTTTTCTGACAAAGGGGCTATTTGTTATGAATTATTGAAGTTTCAGAAAATAAATATTATTTAATGGGTTGGCCCCACTTTTGTTGAAAATCTGAATTTTGGGAAGCCGCCAGGCGGCGGAATTTTTTTTTAAAATAATAATATTTTATTCATTTAGTCTCCTTTGGCATCCTAAGCTTTTCCTATAAATAGGGTGCTTAGGTTAGAATTGAAAATCACACCAGAATCAGAAGTTTTCTCTCTCTATAATATCGAGCGTATTTTTGTGAGTATTTCAATACTTTGAGTGTTGCTATTCAGTGCAAGTTTCCTTCGGTATTATATCCGATATTCCAGTTAGAGGTACTATCTTTTTGAGGTAAGGGATGTTATTTTCTTTCGTAAATGATGTTATTCTTTTCAATATCATTATACAGAAATATTGTCATGGATTTTATGTTGAAATTCTTACTTTTTCCGTCGGGGTTACTATTCACGTATACGGCACTATTCACGGAAAAATTAAATTTTCTTCTATTTGTCCAAATTGCTTGTTAAGGTTACTATCTTTGATTGTATCCAAGTTTTGAGCTCTATTCTTGAATTTTGCTCCATAATTGATTATTACGAGGTATTTTTGAATTGGATATACTAAAATACGAATCCTTAGTCTTTGTCTTTTATCTCACTGGATTCGTTTTTTTTAAATGTTTTTCATCATTCTCAGTCCTAAAAGGTGATGTAACTGAATATCTTTGGCCTGTAGAGCAAAGATGAATGATTACTTGATGAATATCTTTGGCCTGTAGAGCAAAGATGAATGATTACCTGATGAATATCTTTGGCCTGTAGTGCAAAGATGACAGGTGTTGAGATGAATATGACCACTGATGATACAAATGAATATCTTTAGCCTGTAGTGCAAAGATGAATATTTGATTCGAGATGCATATTGATTGATGTTACAGGGATAAAATATTGATGATGGACTTTTAAATCATAGAAGATAGTAGACTTGATTCTCTGCTTAACTCTTCTAATGAATTGTTATTTTCGCTGCGAATGTTGATCTAAGATTGGTTGTCCATTATATTTTATCTGATTTATTGAAGGCTAACGATAATTTATTTTTCATTATCTTAGTCATAATATTCTTTACTGAGCTAGTTGAGCTCACCCTTTTCATCTGTTGTCCTCTTCAGGAAATGAGAATGTTGCGGGAACTAGTCGGGGGACAGAGTGATGGTCCGAGTTAGAGCAGTAGTAGTCCTCACTATTTTTGATAAATAGTGTGATAATAATTGTAATGAGGACTTAGTTTGAATCTTAATATTTTCTACATATTTGTATTGACACTCACAGTTGTGTGGTCGTATTTTGCACGACCGTATGATATAAAGTTTGTATTTGAATTCTGTACCATGTATTTGGCGGCTCAGAATGGGTTGGGTTGAATGGACCTATTCTGGGGGCGTCACATCATCTCTAGAGGCCAAACACTTGGGTGGCTAACGTTAATCAAAGGAAGAAATCTAACCCATAAATTCAAGGAGATCACGAAGTACAATGAGTTGAACTCGTTCCTGTGGAAGCTTCGTTCAACAAGGGTATGGGTCAAAAACTTCTTATTTATCGTTTTAAATTAATAATTTGCATAAAGGATGATCCGGGTTGTGATGCCCCCAAAATAGGTTCAATACTCAACCCATTCTGAGTCGCCAAATACATGGTACAGAATCCAAATACAATCTTTTATAACATACGACACAAACTATGAGCTTCGATACCAATCGTATATAATACGAAATATAAACACTCAAATTCATTCATTATTCATTACAATTATTATCCCACTATTTTATAGAATAGTGAGGACTTCTACAAATCTAACTCTGATCATCACACTGTTCCCCGACTAGTCCTCGCAGCATTCTCATTCCCTGAAGAGGATAATAGATGAAAAGGGTGAGCTCAACTAGCCCAATAAAGAATATTATGACTAAGATAATGAAAAACAAATTATCGTTAGCCTTCAATAAATCATATAAAATATAATGGACAACAAATTTTAGATCAATATTCGCAGCGAAAATAACAATTCATTAGAAGTGTTAAGTAGAGAATGAAGTCTACTATCTTCTATGATTTAAAAGTCCATCATCAATATTTTATCCCTGTAACATTAATCAATATACATCTTGAATCAAATATTCATCTTTGCACTACGGGCCAAAGATATTCATTTGTATCACCAGTTGGTCATGTTCATCTCAACACATGTCCATCTTTGCACTACGGGCTATAGATATTCATTAGGTAATCATTCATCTTTGCACTACAGGCCAAAGATATTCATCAAGTAATCATTCATTTTTGCACTACAGGCCAAAGATATTCAGTTATATCACCATTTAGGATTGAGGATGATGAAAAACAATACGAATAACGAATCCAGTGAGATAAAGGACAAATATTAGACAATTTATCCAGAGTTCAAGAATGAAAATCAAAACCTGGATCCAATCAAAGATAAAAAAAATATTTTTTTATCGTGAATAGTACTCCGTGAATAGTAACTCGACATGAAAAGATAAAAATTTCACAAGAAAGTTTAGAAAATTATTCCGGTGAAATGATACTAGATGAACCGCAAAACTCAAGAAATTTCTGATCATTTCAAGAATTATAGAAGCAATACTTACCGTGGTAAGTTCAAATTTAGGAATACGAAATAAAATATTATCACTTTCATAATATGGAATATGAAAGAAAATAACATTCATTATGAATATTGAAAGAAAATAACATCATTTACGAGGAAAATAACATCCTTTACCTTAACAGGAGAGTATTTTTGACTGGAATATCGGATATAATGCAGAGAAAAATCTTGCACCGTAATCCACACTCAACTATCCTTATACGCACAAGAAATACGCTCTATATTATAGAGATAAATTTTTCTGATTCTGATGTGATTTTCAATTCTAACTTAAGCACCCTATTTATAGAAAAATGCCATAACACCAATATAGACTTTTTCAACAACGGATGAATTTTTCCAAGCCTTACATTTTTGACAATCCTCCAGCACATCACCTTTGAAAAAAAATCAGCCACCAATAATGAATCCCACATGTTTATATAATATATATATATATATATATATATATATATTAAAATATTTATTTCTGAAACTTTAATAATTTATAATAAATAGCCCTTTTATCAAAAAATACGAACCTTATGTCCATTTCATATGAAATTTGATTCTCTACAACTTTGTAGAAGAAATTTTTTCCAAATTTCGAATGAAAAAATGACTCAAATTTATATACGGATGACTCAGCAGCATGCTACTTTTGAAAAACAAGCTTCAACATACAACTTTTGAAAATTTCAAGCCTCCATCCATATTCCCACCGCATGTTTATATATATATATATATATATATATATATATATATATTAAAACATTTATAATTAGTAAAAGAAATTCCAAATTTCATTTTCTCTCTTCCGTCTCATTTTATTCATATATCGTGAATTTGTTGTAAAAAAATATCATCACTATTATATTATTATATTATCACATTATACACTTATAATATAATATTATAATAATATATTTGAATGAATTATTTTATCAGAATAGATAAATATCCATTCTCAATAATTGTCACTCTTACTAAAAATTTCTCCATTTAAATCCACTTTGAATAAATATTTACTTATCATTTTTATCAATAATTAATTATTATTCACAAATAATATTACAGAATCACAATAATGACAACCAGGTCGTTCCCAGGAAAGATGGGATTTTCCGATAAGGATTTCTCCTTACTAGCGCGCAATTAGATTGACTAACCCCTTTCTTAGACAGAACTTCCTAGACATTGCCAATAATATTGTCTAATAATATTATTCAAATAAAATAAATTATTGATTTGATAATATGAAATACTGTGCAGTGACAATTATTGAATCAATAATATAAAATATCAACGTAGCAATTATTGATATAAAATATCAAAGTAGCAATTATTGAACTAATAAAATATAAAATATTGAACAGTAATTACTGTAACAATTATTGAGTAAGTGACTTCTTACGTAAGAATCAATAATTAAAAATACTTTGCAATACTGTGTGCTACTGTGCAACAACGCGTATTACTGTATTTTAACCATCGGGTATTTCAACAGTTCTAACGATAACAACTACGCCGTTATTTTTAGAAAACTCATTCTTGTCGTTTTTTTTATCCGACAGTTATTTCGTTGTGGGGCCCACAAATAGCTGCGCCGTCGTACGAATATTCCCCGACAACAAGAATATTTCACGACCAAACGAATATTCCCCGACAACAATTAATATTTTATTACCACTTGCTAACTTTATAAAATTTGCACATTCCACCCATAACTTACCACATTTATCAAATCATCCCTTACTATTTCAAAATAATATATAGAGGAAATTAAATCTTATTCATTAAAAAATTGGGGTCTTACAACCTCCCCTCCTTATGAAATTTCGTCCTCGAAATTGACGTACGTACCTGGTATGTCGAAAAGGCGATGATACCTTTTCCGATTCTAACTCCCAGGTCATTTCTTCGATATCATGGTTCCTCCACAAACTTTAACTTGATGTATAATCTTTGAGCGTAAAACATTTTCCTTCTTATCCAAGATCTTGACAGGTATCTCCTTTTACGTTAAATCTTCGACTATCTCGCCTGGTTTTAACTCAATAATGTGGTTTGGGTCTTTCACATATTTACGAAGCACAGATATGTGAAAAACGTTATGAACACGAGACATGCTTGGAGGTAAAGCGAGTCTAAAGGCCACAGTTCCTTCTCGATCAAGGATTTCAAATGGACCAATAAATCATAAATCGGTGCCCATAGCTTTCTTCAAGCTGACCCTTTGGCACTTGATGCTCCGCCTTGAAATGTTTACACGTTAAACACCTCGAGATAAACTCTGCGATCTCTCTCTTTATTTTGCTCCACCAAAATGTATGTCGAAGATCATGATACATCTTGGTACTTCCAGGATGGATTGCAAACGGTGTGTTATGTGCCTCCATCATGATTTTATACTTCAAATCGGAATCGTTAGGAACACAAAGTCTGGAGTTGAATCAAAGTATTCCTTCTTCATCGATTCTTGCTTCTGGAATAGCACCTTCTTGAACTTTCTTCTTTATCTTCATCAGCTCCGGGTCTGTAGCTTGAGCAGCTTTAACTTTATCAATTAAAGCTGGTTCTACGCGTATATTTGATATCATTATGTGGGTCCCTGGAGTCTTTAACTCTATAATCCTTTGTAAGTCATGTAAAATGGGTCTTTGTGTTGACAGCATCGCACTCGTTCCCGCATGTGATCTTCTACTCAACGCGTCAGCTACCACATTCGCTTTTCCAGAATGGTATTGAATGGTATGGTCGTAATCTTTAAACAGCTCAAGCCAACGTTGTGACACCCCCAAATCTGAGTACTTCATTTTTACATGATTTGGTGTTCACTTTCTATTTAAAACATATATCTACCCAATAATAAAGAATTGCAAAACCAATTACAACCTTCATAAAACTTAAATAAAATCTTCCTTGACAAAGGATTACAACTTGTCCAAATAAAATCAAAGGGTTAACTAAACCTTAACATCAAACAAATAAATGCGGAAATAAAACATCATTAACTAAATCTTATTACAATATAAACTTGAAACCACAAGCCTTCACTTGCTCATCTTTCCTTTTCCTTTACTTGTAGATGGAATGTCAACATTTTTGGCCTTAACTGCAAGGGTTTGTAAAAATATGCAAGAGTGAGCAAACAAAAGCTCACTTGAAATACAACAGTGATATGACATAGTGAATATTTTCAAAAGAGTTTGAATCACCTTACTTTCATCAAAATAAAGAATTGAATAATAATTCTTCCATCATATTTAAAGTTTGAGTATAGACTTTATCTGAGGGTCATATGACCTTGAACTATGTTTTAGGTTATAAATATTTCTATTTAAACCTTTAACAGTCATTAAGACTATGGACCTTCAACTCGTACTCAGGGGGATCAGCCCTTCGTAACATGTATTGTGCACAAACATTTAACGCTTTCGCATAAATATCCCCTAATAAATAGGGTTGTTCATTCTCAATAATTGAATACAAGTCCGCACCAAATAAAATTTGGTTTGGATAGGTAAAGGAAATTTGGAGTTTCAACTATCATCAACTAGAAGTAGTTGAATCGACTCACAGTGCTTTAACAGTTCAATAATATAAAAATCATGAACCAATTGTAAGATATAGAAATAATCTATATAATAAGTAGGCATGCTTTAGAAATAACTTAAAGCAATTGAAAGAATAAGTAGATCTTGCTTAAACAATTAAGTCAAGATCACAACACTATGAAAATAATTTCATTATGAACATTGGAATACGATATAACTTGTATAATACATAACAAGTTAAGAATCGAATATAAACTTGCATGATATATTGAGCAAGGGTTAGATAACTTGCACAATAAAAAAATGCATTGATAAAGCTTGCATAGCGTACAAGAATAGTTTAGAAAGCTTATACAAAGTAAATAACGAGTTTAGAAATAGAAACTTGCTTAATGTATAAGAATAAGGATTAGACAACTTGCCTCAAGCGCAAGCTACACTTTAATAACTACAATCACTTCACAATTACCCTACACATTCACATTACGTTCAAAACATCTATTAGTACCCAACTACAACGTTTAAACCGTTGAACTTCATACTCAAGTCCAACTCACAACGTTGTTTACAACATAGGTTGCTAACTAGCCACATACGTGAGTATAAACTCACGACATACATTCATAAGCTTATAACGCTTTAAATTGTGTGGTGTACCTTATGAAAGTAACATACTTATACACATGTAACCCATTCATATAAAACTTCAATCTATCTTAAACACATCAAAAGCATGTTATTTTATTACCTATTACATTTATCAAGCCATATAAATAAGTGAGCTAAACAAACGGGGTATGAAAACTCAACAAGCAAAAACCAAACTTCCCGGGCAGCTTGTTAACCCGCTGGGGCGGGTCCCCCAAGGGCAATAGCTCGGCTGGGGCGGGACCCTCCTCCGGTGGAAATGCTGGTTTGCGAATTGGCAGAGAAATAAGCCAATTTAGCTTATTTCTTCGCACCGAATTCGACTTTTTCCAACATGATTAACATGAAACTTGCTAACTACAATATGTTAAACTTTTTAACATGATTATAATATGAAAAATCCATACAACACATGATCAAACCAATGCTTTTCATGATTTTTGAAGAAACCTACGATATTAAGCATTCTTGACAAAAATTGCTATTATGAATTTGTTTTTCAATCAATTCAAGTAATTCTAATTGTAATAACTCCTATTCTTAACATACTAACATAATCCATTATCAATTTAAATAATAACCCACAATCAAACATCAATTTGATAGTTTCAAAAGCCGTTTTTAAAAGAATTGGTTTACAGTAAATTATATGAACACAATTCTTCTTGTTTATCAAAATTACATGGATTGAATTGTTAAAACAACTATATAACTCCTATCACATCATGCTATAACATATATTACATATAGCTTCTTGCTTACATCAATTTCTTTGATAATTTAAGAACTATTTTCAAAATAACTTCATAATAGAGTACTATGAACAAGATTTCATAGTGTTCATCATATCCTTGTGAATTGAAACACTTAAACAACTATAAAAATCATATGTAAGCATATATATATAAATATATATGTACACATCCCATACGCATATCAAAATCAAGAATTTTCACAAAGAGATTTATATAGAGAATTCTAAAACTATGAAATTATAGAAGAACATGATTACAACTTATGGAGTTCTAAGATTATACCTTTTCTAGTTTGAATTAAGAGAAGAGATGGAGATGATGATGGAGTTTAGCTCTCCTTTTACTTTCTCAAAGTTTCTTCTTCTTCCTCTTCTCTGATAATTCTTTCTAACAATTTCTCTCTGTTTCTTTCTTTCTTTGTAAAACTAACGTACTTACTTATCTAACATATATTGTATAATATACATATACATATAATATATATATATATATATATATATATATATAACCTATAAGTAATAAGTATAATACTAATTATCATAATAAATATTACTAATTACATAGGTTATAAGAATTTGAAAAGTGAGGCCTTGTTCGGCAACTCAATTATTTTAAAACAAATCCTTTTGTTAACTAAAGTCATGTTTGGTAAAATAAGCTTAAAAATCATTTTCCATTCTTTTAATAAATCTTTACTCCATAGATTAAATACTACACTTATTTAATTAAATTACAACATTCTAATTCAATTAAATAAAAGCTAACATTCATATAATACTCAATTGTCACACTTGAAATTACATTCACGTAACACTTAATAAATTACAACAAATACTTGGCACATAATTTTAAATCTAATTTAATTACTCTCAACTAAATTAGAATTATGCTACACCATTACTAACATATCATTTTAATTAAATATTACTCTTAATTAAATCAGTTCACACAATCACATAATTTATTTATTTAACTCAATAATATTAAAATTTAACATATAAAATCTCAATCATTACAATCTTCCCTCCTTAAAAGGGACAGAATCACAACATAAAAAAAATTCTCATAAAAAAAATTCATCTGTTACATTCTTCCCCCCTTAAAAGGATTCTGTCCCCAAAATCGATATATAAGGGGTTACAAAAATCAATTAAGCAAATAATTGCCGATAAGATTTCATCATAATATCTTTGAGTTCCCACGTGGCTTCTTCAGCACTGTGGTTCCTCCAGATTACCTTAACAGAATGTATCACTTTATTCCTAAGCATTTGTTCCTTTCTGTCAACTATTTGAATAGGAACCTCTTCATAAGTTAAGTCTTTATCAAATTGTAAAGACTCGTATTCTATTACATGTTTATAGTCGTGTTTGTAAGGTCGTAACACAGAAATGTAAGACGTTATGTATATTCTCAAGCTCCGGAGGTAATGCTACCTCGTAAGCAACCTCGCCCACCTTTCGTAGTACCTCGAAAGGTCCAATAAATCGGGGACTCAGCTTCCCCTTCTTGCCAAATCGAATCTTCCCCTTCCAGGGAGATACTTTCAGGAAAACGAAGCTCCCTGGTAAAAATTCTCGGTTCTGTCGATGTTAATCGGCATATTTCTTTTATCTGTCTTGAGCAGCAACCAATCTTATTCTGATCAGCTTCACGATTTCGGCAGTTTGTTGCACCAATTTCGGTCCCAACAGCTGACGTTCACCGACTTCATCCCAGCACAAGGGAGTTCTGCATTTCCTGCCATATAACGCTTCGTAAGGCGGCATACCGATACTAGCGTGGTAACTATTATTGTAGGTGAACTCCACCAACAGTAGATGATCATCCCAGCTTCCCTTGAAATCCATCACGCAAGATCTCAGCATATCCTCAAGCGTCTGTATTGTTCTCTCGCTCTGGACATCGGTCTGAGGATGGTATGATGTACACATTCGCAATTGCGTTCCCAAACACTCTTGCAAACGCTTCCAGAAATTCGACGTAAACTGCAGATCTCTGTCGGACACAATCGACATCGGAACACCGTGTCGAGAAATAATTTCCTTAACGTACAGCTTCGCCAATTGTTCTAAGTTTTACTTAATCCTGATCGGCAGAAAGTGGGCTGATTTCGTCAGTCGATCCACAATGACCCATATTGCATCAAAACCTTTCTGAGTCGCTAGAAGACCAACCACGAAGTCCATCGTGATATGCTCCCACTTCCACTTTGGAATTTTCAACGGTTGTAGCAATCCGCTAGGTCTCTGATGTTCTGCCTTGATTTTCTGGCAAGTTAGACATTTCGCAACGCATTCAGTAACATCCCTCTTCATATTCGGCCACCAAAAATGGTGCCTAAAATCCTGGTACATCTTCGTACTCCCAGGGTGAATTAAATATTTTGCACTGTGAGCTTCGCTCAAGATCTCCTCTTTAACTTCTGGTACTGGCGGAACCCAGATTCTACCTTCAAATCGTAGCAGTTCCTCACTGTCAATTCTGAATTTAAACTCTTCGCCATCGGTTAATCTCTTCTGAATCTTCTCGCATTCTTCGTCGTGAAGTTGAGCTTCTTTCACCTGGTCTACCAGAGTAGAACCAGTAGTTACTTGAAACAACTTCTCATCCGATTCCTTTGAAAACTTAACTTCCAGCTCTAATCTAGCCATCTGTTCTATGAACTGATCCTGATCAGTTAACATATTCAGATTCTCCCGACCTTTCCTGCTCAAAGAATCGGCGACAACGTTAGCTTTACCCGGATGGTAAAGTATATCACAGTCGTAGTCTTTTATCAGTTCTAACCATCTCCTGTGGCACATGTTCAAATCCTTCTAGGTAAAGATATACTTCAGACTCTTGTGATCTGTGCATGTTTCTCACTTCTCTCCATATAGGTAATGTCTCCAAATCTTTAGTGCAAACACTACTGCCGCCAATTCTATGTCATAAGTCGGATACCCCTTCTCGTAATTCTTCAGCTGACGTGACGCATAGGCAATGACCTTGCCGATTTGCATCAACACACAACCTAAACCCTTATGTGAGGCATCACTATATACCACGAAATTCCCCGAACTATCTGGTAAAGATAACACCGGCGTAGTACTCAACCTCTTCTTCAATTCCTGAAAACTTTCCTCACACTTTTTTGTCCAAACAAACTTAACTATTTTATGAGTCAAATTTGTCAACGGAGTGGTGATCTTGGAAAAATCTTGGATAAATCTTTGGTAATAACCTGCCAATCCCAAGAAGCTCCTCACTTTAGACGGCGTTTTCGACTGATCCTAATTCATTACCGCTTCAACCTTTGACGGATCCACCGAAATACCATCCTTGTCGATCATGTGGCCAAGAAATTGCACATAATCCAACCAGAATTCGCACTTCGAGAATTTTGCATAAAGTTTTTCTCGTCTCAGCGATTCTAAGGTTAGCCTTAAGTGTTCAGCGTGTTCCTCCTTGGTCTTGGAATAAACCAGAATATCATCTATGAACACCACTACAAACTTGTCTAGGAATGGCTTAAACACCTTATTCATTAAGTCCATAAATGCATTTGGGGCATTCGTTAGACCAAATGACATCACCAAGAACTCGTAATGACCATATCGAGTCCTAAAAGCCGTTTTCGGTATATATTCCTTTCTCACCTTCAATTGATGATATCCGCTTCTTAAATTGATTTTCGAGAAGTATTTAGCACCGTTCAGTTGGTCAAATAAGTCATCGATCCTAGGTAAGGGATACCTATTCTTGATCGTAATTTTGTTCAATTCTCTATAGTCAATGCAAAGACGCATCGAGCCATCCTTCTTTTTGACGAATAAAACTGGCGCTCCCCACGGTGAAATGCTCGGTTGAATATACTTCTTGTCCAGTAATTCTTGTAATTGAACCATCAATTCCTTAATCTCAAATGGAGCCATTCGGTACGGAGCTTTCAAAATTGGAGCAGTTCCCGGCGCTAAGTCGATCATGAACTCTATCTCCCTATCTGGCAAAAGTCCTGGAAAATCGCTCGAAAAAATGTCCACAAACTCCTTAACCACTGGTATCTCTTCTATCTTTGGGCCCTCCTTACGCGTATCTACTATATAGGCTAGATATCCTACACAGCCTTGCATCAAAAGTTTCTTGGCTTGCATCACCGTCAGACAGCTCACCTGTCTAGGCGATTTACTACCATAGAACACTACCTTTGACGGAGTCGTAAGGTTTACCGACTTCTTCTGACAGTCGATTACCGCTCCATGGTTGAACAACCAGTCCATTCCCAATATGACATCGAATTCCCCAAGTTTTATCGGAATCAAATCTACCCTCAGCTCCTGACCCTTAATGTCCAACCTACAGTTCTTGTATACAAACCTAACAGGAATGACTTCCCTATTCATAATTTCTATGTTCAAGGGGTAAGCTAACTCCTCTACAGGTAAGTCTAGGGTTTTAGAAAAATCATTAGATATGAATGAACAAGTAGCACCCGAATTAAATAATACATATGCATTGATACTATTGATCGGAATAATACCTGCCACCACATTCTTTGATTGCACGGCGTCCTGCACCGTCATGTTGAACGTATGGGCAGTGGGTCGAACGGCTTGTAGTGGCGACGGTCAGGCAATAGTCAGAGTGCTGCCGCTGCCATTTCCTCCATTCCCTGTTAACCCTGTCGCTGGCTTCTTAGGGCAGTTGCGAGCCATGTGATCCTTGGATCCACATGTATAGAAAGCTCCCTTCTTTGGGTTTGGGCAATTTAGCGCGATGTGGCCTTCCTGACCACAGTTGTAGCACACCCGTTTCTCTTTCATGCACACTCCAGTGTAAGTCTTCCCGCATGTAGCACATGCTTCGAGCTTCCTCTTCTGTTGGCCTCCCTGCTGACTCCCAACAGAGGTACTGTCGTTCCACTTCCTTTTCTAATGGATAGCCCCGCTACCACCATCCTTGTTTTCTGTCTCATTCTTCTTCTTCTTCTCTTGGTTAAACTTAGTCACCGCGTCGCTTCCTCCCTTAGCAAGTATGGCCTTTTTCAGCACAACAGCAAATGTATTCAGCTGGAACATAGAGACCTTGCTATAGAGCCAGGATTTCAGTCCCCGCTCAAACCTCCTCGCCTTTCTAGCGTCTGTGCTGACTTGGTATGTAGCGAACCTGGCCAGTTCATTGAACCTAGCGGCATATTCAGACACCGTCACCCCCCCTGCTTAAGCTCTAAGAATTGGACCTCCATCTGGTCCTGCGAACTCACAGGGAAGTACATTTCAAAGAACTTCTCTTTGAAACGTACCCACGGTATGACTCCTTCACCTTCTCTGGTCTTATTAGCCTGCCACCAGAAGCTAACATCTGACTTTAACATGAAAGTCGCGAATGCCATTTTTTGGTCTTCATCGACCTTAGCCACGTCAAAGACCTTCTCCATTTCCATGGGGTTTGTCGATCCCTTGAATTTAGGCGGCCCAACTGCCTTGAATTCCTTAAATGTAGTACCTTGCACTTGCGGCTGATTCGCCATCGCTCCTGTCAGCAGGTTCACTAACTGCTGAACCGAGTTAGGGTTTGTTCCATCATTATTGTTCGTCGAACCCTCGGGATTTTGACGTGTTGGTCTTCTTCTAGGAGGCATTTTCTGTTAAGAAAAATTATTATTAGCTCCTTTATTCAATTCTTAAGTATTCAAGTTCAGCTTAAACATTTAAATAACTCAGTTCATATATGAACACATAGCACATCCATAAACTTCTTTTATTCATTACTCATAGTTTTAAAACATAGGATATATAGCATTTCTGCTATTTACATCATCTTTCCTGAACTGGAACAAGTTACAGGACTACATCATCACTTTATCCTATTATTATCTCAAACTATGGGATTTATATTTATTTGTTACAAAAAGAAACACATAATTTAAAAGCTCAAATGTCTAGGCATATTAAGACGTCGCACAACCTCTCTTTGTTCTTCCTCCATCACCCAAAACGCTGTCCTTCGGTCCACCACATACCACGGTAAACCTTGGAACTGAGCTGGGTAATAGAAGATACGGTCCTGGGCCCTATCTATGGCCGTATAGAAAGCGTATTCTGTTTCCCTTAGCTTGGCTCTCTTGGTTTCAGCCTCATCTTCAGCTCGATCGGCTGGTTGAATAGCCCTCAAGCTTGTTTCCTCAGCTCTGGTACGTTTTGTTGACTCTTCCTGGATGTCTTGTTTTAGCTTTGCTAGCTCGGCTCGGGCCTCATCTCGATCATTCTCTACGTGGATTAGCTTCCACTGCACTTCTCCTAGATCACTAGCTATCTCTTCGATAGTCTCGTCCCGCTGCTGGATGGTTTCTTCGAGCTCTCCAACTCGACCATAAAGCTCCATGTTACTATCGTAGACCGCCTCGTACATCTCAGCACTAACAGAGTGAGGTGGAAATTCCTCTTCGGGATCCTCTTCCTCCTCTTCCTGCTCTTCAGACTCGTCCTCGTCCTCTTCCTCTAGAATAGGTGTCAGCTCACGTTCTTGACCAGCTACGGTGATCACTGGAGATGGATCTCTCCTAACCAGATGCTCCTAGACAACATGGATGTCTCGGGGCTCCTCCTTTCTAGGCACCTGAGGTATATCCTCTCTAGCCTGACTGGACTCTCCAATGTTCGTCATCCTGACAAAAAAATTTTAAAGTTTATTATTACGTGATATCGAGTCGTCACTGTTCGAATACCTAAACGTAAACACATAGAAAATAAGGTAGTTTATTATCTTTATCTATCACCACTATCTTTTCGATCTTACTATAAGGCTACTACTTAAGGTTTTCCCCCACCTAAGGTTCATAACCTACTGCTTTGATACCAACCTGTTACAACCCCAAAAGCCAGGTACTTCGTTTCCACATGATTTGGTGTTCACTTTCTATTTAAAACATATATCTACCCAATAATAAAGAATTGCAAAACCAATTACGACCTTCATAAAACTTAAATAAAATCTTTCTTGACAAAGGATTACAACTTGTCCAAATAAAATCCCAGGGTTAACTAAACCTTAACATCAAACAAAGTAAATGCGGAAATAAAACATCGTCAACTAAATCTTATTACAATATAAACTTGAAACCACAAGCCTTCACTTGCTCATCTTTCCTTTTCCTTTACTTGTTGACGGAATGTCAACATTCTCGGCCTTAACTACAAGGGTTTGTAAAAATATGCAAGAGTGAGCAAACAAAAGCTCAGTTGAAATACAACAGTGATATAACATAGTGAATATTTTCAAAAGAGTTTGAATCACCTTACTTTTATCAAAATAGAGAATTGAATAATAATTCTGTGGCGCCCCCAAATCCGGGTTTCTTCGAACCTAGAAGATTTAAAAAAATCCAAATTTCTCCATCACTTCAATCTATTACTACCATCAATGCTTACTATTCCAAAACTCTTAATTCTTGATATATAATATATCTATTCCCAGTACAGTTCACTAACTTACCACACCATGGAAGTTTAGGAACTTACCACAATCATATGGGTTTAGGAACTTATCGTAGTTAAACCAAAGTCGTCCATTTGCTAAGGGGTTCCATCATACGATTATGAGTTACGAACTTGTCATAGGCATGAGTCTTAAGATCTTGCACCTAATCTTAATAATATCTAATTTAATCTTAAAAATCTCTATCTATCAAAATAAATATGAGAAAAGAATCACCTTTTCACCATATGTATAATGATAGCGCGACACTAACATTCCAACGATTATCAATGGGATGCACTCAGCGCAAGCACAAACCTCTGCCCATACAAAAGTTTGTACAACTAAGCCATCACATGAGTCCTCAATGGAAATCCAACACTTAACTCTATCTTACTCTTAGCTTACTCATTACGAACTTTCTATGTTTCATCACATACAACTCCTCATGAGTTCATCTCGTACTTTTTATAGTACATTCTCTCATAGCACCAAGCTATACAATCGTTATAAACTATTTATCATTTCATAGCTCAATCCGATCACGTCGTGATCATCGGTTTACCTTAGGGTTCTTTCCCTATTATCAACCAAACTCCATTCGAGTTCATTCTTATTATCTTTGCTATATTCATCTTCTAGACATCGTCTTAACGTTTTTATTACGGGAGTTAGGTAACTCCTGATTCTCATTCTCTAGATACTTCAAGATTCGTCTTTGAATCTTCACGTATATATTTTAATCTTTATCTTTCTTTCTCTCAGGTTATAGTCTAAGGTACACTTACCTAAGGTTTATAACCTACAGCTTTGATACCAACCTGTGACGCCCCCAATCCGGGTCCCTTCGAACCTCGGATCCGGTGTGTCACGATACTACTATCATCAAACTATTACATCTTTTATTCATTACTTAAAGAATATAACTTCACTTTATTACAAATTAGAATATAAATTCTTTTCACATCCAAGATCTTGTGTAATGAACCCAAACTTTTATCAGTTATAATCTTGGTCAATTACCATTCCTGTCCTATATCATGTTTGATATTATAAAAATGCGGAATAACTTAAACTTTTTCAATCTTCGTTGAATAAAATCTTTTATTGATTTCACAATCTTAAATCAATTACAAATCCTTGAATCACTATATATGATTCACTATATCCGAATTATTGTATAAACGTTTACATCTCAATTCGATATCCTCTATGTATTAACTAATACATCTTTACGATACGACAAGTACTAAACATTGTAAACAACTATCAGTACAGCTCCTAGAACCTAAACATGGTTCGAGAGCATATATCTAAATAAACAGAAATCTTCGAACTCTATCACGTAGCACGTTACTCTTATCGTGAGTCCTTAACCTGCAAAAGTGGTTATTTGCAAGAGTGAGCTCGACAGCTCAGTAATTCTAACAGTTTTCATGCATCACATAGCATATAACATCATACTCAGTTCATGCATTTATAATCAACTTATATTTACTAAGCATGTTACTTCTCACATAACAAGTATATCATCAAAGATCAACTTTCAATCTCATACATATCTCATATACAGTTCATATATAAGTTCACATCATCACAACATAATATAATTCTACTAACAGTTATTGAATTCATATATCAAATAGGAACTGAAAGACTTGCCTGATTCGTAGTTTAACAACTACGACTTAACTGCGTAAAGATATCTGTACTTCGTGTATTCCTACACAATCATACAATTATGGATTCATACATATCAGTTAGACGTATCCATACGTTCTTAATATAATAACAATTGATTACATTGTTGTCTAACTTGGTTCTTAGAACCTTTGTTTTACTGTCTCATCGCATTCTGAGAATAACTATGTACTTATAGGTATGCCTTAACCGTACGTACTTACTATCACATTTCATATACACGTACCATACACTTAACTAAATGTATTTGACATATATTTAAAACTCATAGATACATGATCTATATTACTCTTATGTTTCTAAAACCTTACCGAAAGTATAATTCCCGAGTTTTATATAACCATTACATTCAACTTTCTAAGTTTCACCTTTCACAATCCTTGTCATACTTAAACTAGTCATGCAAGGATACTATGTTCATCATGTATACATATTTATAAGGGCATTAACTCAAGTTTTAAAACCTAGCATGCTCATTCTACTCCAAGTCAAAATCATATAGTTTTCATGCCGGACTTTTATATACTTCAAGTAAATAAAGTTCATGCCTCGAGGGTCAACCACTAACATCATATTACCACATAAAGAGGCTAAACAATACTAAGTAGGCATGCTCGTGCTTATAGTACACATGTATACTTAATCACATAGTCTATGCTTTAGAAATTTATTTTCTTGAATGTGCGTGCATAGGTGAAATCCATATTTCATCACATGATGCTTATGTCAACATGTCTATAGGCACAATAAAATCCTAATACACATGCTTGCATGTTCATAGCGTAAGTTCACTTAGTACTTGATGATATTAGCTTTCACATTCTAAGCTTTCTTTGAAAAGTACACTAAGTCAACTTAGGTAACTTAGTACATCCCACGTGTCTCGTAGCCATGACTCTCATGTATTAGAACACATATATAAGCCACTTATACATGCTCAAATGATCAGAATATGGACATCCTATATATATTTCCAAAACTCTATGTTTGTCCTTTGACATCCACGTTGTCTTTAATCATGTATGCTAGTGTGTGCTCAACACTTTAAACATGCATTCCATATCTATTTAGATCATACGATCGTGTTTGTAAAATCAGAATATACGTATGTTACGTACATGGCAAAGGTCATATTTGAAACTATAAGTTTCATTTCAACACCGCAAGTTTTCCTTCCCTAATAGATGCTAACATAGTCACAACATGTATGTAGTATCGAGAATATATATATCATGAGTTATTATCAGTTTCCATGCTTGCTCTAATAATATATCACATGCCAGCACATAACAGGTTCTAGCAGAAATATAAAACAGATTCCAGGACCCTGCGCAGCTGCGCTGCGTCCAGGTATAAACCCGGCGCAGCTACGCCGGTGTCCGGCCAATCCAGAAACAGCTTCCTGATCGGCAGAACTGGAAACCCAACTTAGAAATTCTTTCACGAATCTACTCTAATCAAGCTACATTGCATTCCTATCATGCATACTAGCTTAGATACTAAGTTTACAACATTCCTAACTCCAATTAGCAAGAATTCATGCAAAAATTAAGAATTTATTGAATTCAAAAATAGAGAGTTTATACCTCTGTTAAGCTTGCTGTTAATAGAACTTTCTCAATTCTTAGACTCCTTACTAACATGCTATATTCTCTCTCAATTTTTACATAATATAAATCTTAGCAAATGAAAACATGAAGGAGAAGAGCATCATTTATAGACCATGCATTACACAGACATTAACTTTCTACACCATTTTAAACTAATGGGAAGAAGAAGGATTCAATGGTTATAGGAGAGGAGTTGGTAGAGTAGTTGATTTTCACTATTAAGACCACTCCCCCTTCATGATTGTTGCTAGTTTGCTGAGTTTGAGAAATTGAGATAGGCTAGCCTTGTAGCCATTCACGTGTAGAGAAGATGGGACTCTCATTGTGGGAGAATTTTAATCTCAGCAACATAGCAAGTGTGAATACTTAGGCTATATACTTGTACATGGTTTATACCCTTAGGTTATAAGTTTATTTAGAGTCACAATGTTACTTTTAATAAGTAAACAATAACACAACGTGTCAAGTAGGGGTATATATATCATCATATCATCCATATATATCTCATCAATCAATGTAATTATTAACCTCCATTAACATTTATATGATTAATTATCACAATAAATAAATATAAATCTTATTATATTTATAAATCATTTACTAATTAATCAACATATTATCAAATAATTACTTGATAATAGTATATTTCCCATAACAATAATAAATATCATAAGACAATTTATCTCATTCCTCACCAATTTAATAATTACAATTCCGATTATATTTATAATCAATTTCCTTATTATTATACTATCACTAGCCATAATAATAAATCAACATACTATTATAATAACAATTAATTACTATAGATTAATTGCTTAATTAATAATTCCTCCATCCTTGAATTAATTAATTCATCATCGAATCTATTATCGTGCCACACAAGGCATTTCTCTCAAGCTCAATCTTAAGCTTATCATCACTTCCACCACACTTAATATTCTTTTAATATAATGTTTGTGTGACTCAATCATTTTAATACTAAGCTACCTCAATTAATTATACACTTATAATTTGTATAACCTTTACGCTTTGAATAATTAAGATTTACTCTATTAATTATTTAAATAATAATATCCACGATAAAATAATAACTTAAGTTATTTAATATATTAAAATAACTTAGTTTTCTTTCATTAATTAACTCTCTTGAAAATACATTAGAAATTATGTATTTTACCATAACATAAAATTTAATATTTTCTCCAAATAAAGACATTCATTATTAGAAAATAATTTACTTATTGTCTCAAGATATTATTCTTAATATAATATCTATTAAAATAATTACATGTACGACACATGTACATATATTATATAAAAAATAGATAATAAATTTATTTTCTATTATAATAAATTATTTCCATCAATTTATTTACATATAGCAAATATATTTTAATATATTTACCATATTAATTAATCATACCAATTACCTCATACAAAAACATATAAGGTAATATTATTATTCAAAAATAACATTTCCTCCTTTTATTAAAATAATTTAATATTAGAAATGATTTTAATATCTTTTATCAGAAATATATAATAACTATTTCTCTTTCCTTTCTATAAATTGCCCCAACACAACTTCTTTAATCTATACGTTTAATTATATCTCAATATTAGTTAATTCTCTAATCAATATTCATTTAAAGATATATTGATTACCATCTTTCTTTAATAACGTATATATATTTATTAACGTTATTCGCACATTAGACTTTCTCACATATTACCATTCTAAGTAATATATATAAAAGGACCAACTATAATTTCATATCCAACACATATATTAATTCACTCATTTACTTAAATAAATTAAACCCTGTACTATATCACCTTAGTTAATTAAGGTTTAATATTATATTATTCCATAATATAACTTTCAATTTCACTCGACCAAAATTTATACTTATTAGTTAATTCCCTTAACCAATTCATACTTTACTATCTCAATTCATCCATGGATAGTTTAAGCACTAATAATAGCCTATATTACAATCATACTAGTCACTTGTATATACACTCAAGAAGATGGTGTGCATATTCGTCAAAGATATTTAATGTCACCAACTTACTATGATAAAATAATTTTATAAATTATTTAATATCGATAGATAATTTCATCCACCTCCTTTACTTCAATTAAATTGCCTCTTCAATAAATAACAAATTAATAATATATTTATTAATCACAAAAATCATATATTACATAGTTCATATTACCCTATGTAACACAATACTTCCTATCTTATAACACACACACACACACACACACACACATATATATATATATATATATATATATATATATATATATATATATATATATATATATATATATATATTCGAACCCAATTAAATTCTTATTATATAAAATCTAAAAATTCGGGTTCTTACATCCGCTCCCCCTTATAAGGATTCCGTCCTCGGAATCACCGAAACCTCCTCTACTCGGTGCCATTTCGAATATTACATATTCTCTTGAATAATTTTATTCATTCTCTTTTCGGAAGTTTTTATTATTATAACCTTCTTAATCGCATTCTACCATTTTCTCCTTTCTAAGGAACATTCTACTTACTACATTCATCCTTCAGAAGAATAAGAATCTTCCACGATTTTTTAATAATCAGGAAGTAGTATGAATAACTCAGATTTTAGATTTTACTGAGGGGTCACACAAGACCGTGAACTCTTCCACATCTACAAATTTCTCAACACGAGTCTCCACACTATAAACTAGAGTGTTTATCAATCACAAGGACTGAAAACACCCTCCACACGTACACTAGGTGGATGCCCTATTGTACTACTACGTTGGGCCGCAACGTAGCGTGTTGTAATGACTATATGAGTCATGTTCGTGACCACTGTCTCCGAAAATAGGTTCCCATTATAGGATTATTCAACTCAGCTTCTCAACTTCTACATCCGCACCAGAGCAATCTGGTTTGGCACAAATACACAAGAATGCTTGAATTCTATTATCACTTTTCAACAGTCGCCTAGTCGAATCAATTAGCTTAGACTCTTATCAACAATTTGGACATCAATCAAAATAATTTAGTCAACTTTTCATAATTTGAAAGAAAACCAAAAATCGTTTTATAACGTCAAAATGCCGCACCCACTTAATAGTACGTTGAAGATTCTGTCATTTTGTGACTTTGCCATACTACATCATACCATAGTGGGCTGACGATCTTACGATCACTTCTGACACTAGGTTTGATTGCATTGATGACTCCATCGTTTACCATCCTACACCATATCAAATGATGCACATGGTCAAAATACATTTTAAAAGATTTTTAAATTATTTTTGTCTTAGCCGAAACAAATAGCGTAGCCATACGAATAACGGTGTTGTTTTTAAAATCCATTGGTTCAGTCACTTGACCCAATGTTTTTCTCAAGAAAACAGAAGTGCAAACACTAGCACGAAGTCAATAAATTTTGAAAATCTAGCATAGCTAGAAGATTTAGAAAAATCCAAATTTCTCCATCACTTCAATCTATTACTACCATCAATGCGTACTATTCCAAAACTCTTAATTCTTGATATATAATATATCTATTCCCAGTACAGTTCACCAACTTACCACACCATGGAAGTTCAGGAACTTTCACAATCACATGGATTTAGGAACTTATCCTAGTCAGACCAAAATCGTCCATTTGCTGAGGGGTTCCATCATACGATTATGAGTCCAAAACTTATCATAGGCATGAGTCTTAAGAACTCGTACCTAATCTTAATATTATTTAATTTAATCTTAGAAATCTCTATCTATCAAAATAAACATAAGAAAAGAATCACCTTTTCACCATATGTATAATGATAGCGTGACACTAACATTCCAACGATTATCAATGGGATGCACTCAACGCAAGCACAAACCTCTGCCCATACAAAAGTTTGTACAACTAAGCCATCACATGAGTCCTCAATGAAAATCCAACACTTAACTCTATCTTACTCTTAGATTACTCGTTACGAACTTTCTATGTTTCATCACATACAACTCCTCATGAGTTCATCTCGTACTTTTTATAGTACATTCTCTCATAGCACCAAGCTATACACACTTAGCCGTTATAGACTATTTATCATTTCATAGCTTAATCCGATCACGTCATGATCATTGGTTTACCTTAGGGTTCTTTCCCTATTATCAACCAAACTCCATTCAAGTTCATTCTTATTATCTTTGTCATATTCATCTTCTAGACATCGTCTTAACGTTTTTATTATCGGAGTTAGGTAACTCCTGATTCTCATTCTCTAAATACTTCAAGATTCGTTTTTGAATCTTCACGTATAGATTTTAATCTTTATCTTTCTTTCTCTCAGGTTATAGTCTAAGGTACATTTACCTAAGGTTTATAACCTACAGCTTTGATACCAACCTGTGACGCCCCCAAATCCGGGTCCCTTCAAACCTCGGATCCGATGTGTCACGATACTACTATCGTCAAACTATTACATCTTTTATTCATTACTTAAAAAATATAAATTCACTTTATTACAAATTAGAATATAAATTCTTTTCACATCCAAGATCTTGTGTAATGACCCCAAACTTTTATAAGTTACAATCTTGGTCATTTACCATTCCTCTTCAATAAATAACAAATTAATAATATATTTATTAATCACAAAAATCATATATTACATAGTTCATATTACCCTATGTAACACAATACTTCCTATCTCATAACACACATATCTCTCTTATGATTCTTTCTTATCTCATTATCGTTTGTTTTACAATCTTCTTATCTTTACCTTTCATCATGTCATATCATGATTTTATTATGCTTTTAAATCTTATGGACTTTGTATATTCATCGTTATCCGTCATCTCGATTATTGGAGTTAGGCAACTCCTGATTTTTATCTTTATATCTCCTCAAGATTCTTCTTTGAATCTTCTTGTTTATTTAACAACTCATCTTTTAAGAAATTTCTAATTTCATTCATATAGCTCAATATTTTATTCGGATTTTATTCCTCGTCGTTCTCATCTTCTTCTTATAACATTTCTAGGACTTAACTCATCCTATACATCTACGTATGTGAAAAGAATCACCTTTTCGTTATACGTAACTTAAACTTAACTTCTTATAACCTAAGGTCATAGCCTAAGGTACTCTTACCTAAGGTGTATAACCTATCAGCTTTGATACCAATTGTAACACCCCCAAAATTCATACAAAATAATTCTCATTCTCGATCGTTAACAATACAACTTTATTCTAACTTTACATCATTATTCGATATTAAAATCACAAAAAATGCGAAATATTTAAAACTTTTATATATTCCCTTCTTTATTGCCCTGAATCTCAACCTTTATCATTACATGTCTGATTCAAATTTATTACATGAATCGCTACATCGAAGTTACTATACAAAGTCTTACATCACAAAGCAATATCCACTATACATCGGATAGCTCAACTTTACAACTCCACAATTATGTTACAATCAAAATATTAAATGCATTTTTCATCTAACATAAGTAATCGTCTTGAATATTGATCTCTATAATTCAAATAGCTCGTATCATTACCTTGAAACCTTGACTTGCAAAAATAATTATTTGCAAGAGTGAGCTCGACAGCTCAGCAAGATCTAACAGCGTTCATGCATCACGTAGCACATAAATAACATGCTCATCTTATACATCATAATCATTAGACTAACATATCATGCATGCTTCAATTCATATAACAAGTAAAAAGATTGAGTTCCTTACTCAATCAATATTCTTTACTCAATCAACGTAGTAATAAATTAATTTTAACGTTTCATGCATACAACATATATAACATATCATACTCTTTGCAATACAATTTAAAACAGTTCATCATCAAGTTCACATAGAAAATAGGAACTGAAAGACTTGCCTGGCTCGTAAATTACCAATTACCGAAAAAAGTTTATAATTATCTTCTTCATGAATCCTACGCAACGTATTACCATACAAATCAACTATTAGTCACCTAGCAATGCTTAGCAATCGCTTAAGTAAATTCTAATTTACACTTCATAGTTCTCTCCCATTTATTTGACACACACTGTCAAATTTATATGTATAATTAACAATATAAGTTAATTATCACATAACTAATCCTCATAATTAGTTAACCAATTTAGGTTAACTCATTTCTCTTTAACTAATAAGTTAATAATTAATTATCACATAATTAATCACATCACATAATCATATTACATTTCACATAATTAATCAATTAATAATTATATACTCATATTAAATTATAATTAAATAAATTATAATTTAAATATCCACTTTAATTATAATTACATCTTATGTTAATCAAATTATAATTACACAATTTATAATTTAATTTAAACCATTACCTTAATAATAATTAATCAAATTATAATTAAATAAATTATAATTTATAATTAATCGAACTACATCATGCATTAACTTATAATTTAAACATATTATAATTTAAATTAAATAATTACGTAGATTATAAATAATCAATTTCAATTCATGCACTCATTAAATTATAATTAAATAAATTATAATTTAAATTACACATTCACCTTAATTATAATTATTCCAAATTAGAATCACATATTAAGTTATAATTACACAAATTATACTTCAAGTTAAACATTTACTTTGATTATAATTAATCAAACTATTTTCATTATAATTTAACAAATTATAATTTAAATTAAACCTTTACTATAATTATAATTATTTAAATTATAATTACACATTATATTTTATTAATATAATTCATTACTATTATTTTAGCATTTTAATGTATGCTTCAATTCATACAATTTACCACATTAAATTAACTTTCATGATACAAGCAAAATACACAAAATAAATATTTTTTCTTTTCCGCATACCCCCCATCGGGGCGGGGGTTTTGGCTTTGAAAGGCCCGTCAGGGCGGGCCCCCTATGGCGGCTCAATTTTGATTCGCGAACTGTGCAGAGAAAAAGGCAATTTGACTTATTTCTCCACATCGAATTCTGAATTTAGCCAACCAATTACACATAAAACTTTACAAAAATATAATATTAAAGTTTCTAACATGTTTTAACACATTGAATCATTAAAACACATAATAAAAAATGTAATTTCATAATTTTTGAAGAAAAGTCATTGTTAAGTGTTCTTGATGAAATTAAACACTGAACTTTTATTTTTAAACCAATTCACACAATTTCAAGCACAACAAATAAATTTTTAAACATGTTATCATCATCTACAATTAATTTAAACAAATATGAACAATCAAACATAAACTTTTGATTTTAAAAGAAAACTATGCATATTTTCAAAATATTTTCTTTGTAACTTCTTTATGAACATGAATCCCTCATGTTCATCATATACACATAGATTAAACATCCTAATTAAGCATATAAATCAATTATAAGCATATATTGACACAATTCATACATATACATCATGTTTATATAAATTTCTCATTAATTCATATACACAAAGAACTAATACTCATGAATAACATAAAAACATAATTAAAAACAAGGAATTGAGATTATACCCTTGTTGTTTAGGAGAACAAGATGAAGATGATGATGGTGAGATTTTAACAAGGACTTTCTCTCAAAGCCTTCCTCCTTCCCTTTTCTTCTTCTCTCTTCTTTTCTCTCTAACTTTTCTTTTCTTTCTCTGTATTTTTGTTCTTCTTTTGTTCTAACTGACTAACATCTAACTCTTTTGTTTTCTAAACTAACGTATATTACAATATACATATAACTAATATGATATATATTATATGTATAATTATATAATATATAACTCCCAATACTTAACCATCCAATTTAATACCATAATTGCAATTAATATAAAGAAGTTACAATTTGAATTTTAAAAGCCCTAAGGCTTGTTTGGCAAAACAACATTATTTTTTAAAAACAAATTTTTTTGTAGTTAAGGTCTTGTTTGGTAAAACCTTTTAAAAATAATTTTAAGGGCCTTGTTTGGGTAAAACTAATTTAAAAACCCTTTTTTATTCTTTTAATAAATCCTTTAACAAATATTCTTAATGTTATACTTTAAATAATTAAATCTTATCATAAAAATTCAATTAATTAAAAGTTAACATCAATTAATCACATAAAAATTGTCACATTATAATTACTCGCTAATTATAATTTCATGCAACAATTATCATATAACTTCATCTAATTTAATTATCTCAATTAAATTAGAAGTATAACATAAAATTATTATATATTAATTAAATTAAATAATTAAATATTCATTTAATTAATATATTATACTTAATTAAATTACCCCATAACCATCACATAATTTATTTATTTAACTCAATAAATAAATTAATTAAAATATTTATTTAAGTCAATAAATATTAAATTAATATATAAAATTCTCTTCACACCAAATTACATATTTCACAATATATAGCACATATACACATACTCAAACTCGAAACATCTCATAATACGAATTTTATTCATTAAATTCTCATTTATTAATTCTGAAAAATCTGGGTTGTCACAGCACCGGTATTGATTGTAAAGAAAAAGAACGGATCGTTATGACTTTGTATCGACTATCGGGAGTTGAACAAGTTAACGATCAAGAATTAATACCCGTTGCCCATGATCGATGATCTATTTGATTAGTTGAAAGGGTCAAAGTATTTTTCTAAAATAGATTTGCGTACGGGGTATCATCAGCTGAAAGTGAGGAAGGAGGATGTACCTAAGGCGGCATTCAGGACTCGTTATGATCATTACGAGTTTCTGGTTATGTTGTTTGGGTTGACTAATACGCCAACCACATTTATGGATATGATGAATAGAGTATTCAAGCAATACTTGGAGAAGTTCGTCGTAGTGTTCATTGATGATATTCTAGTCTATTCTAAGACGCCAGAAGATCACGCTGAACATTTAAGAGAAGTGTTGGAGACACTACGGGAGGCAAAGTTGTATGCGAAATTCACTAATTGTGAATTTTGGATTGAAAGAGTGCAATTTTTAGGGCACGTTATTGACAAAGAAGGGATTTCAGTGGATCCAGCGAAGGTGAAAGCAGTTATTAATTGGGAGCAACCGAGAACACCAACCAAGGTGCGGAGTTTCCTAGGGTTAGCGGGATACTATCAAAGGTTCATTAAGGACTTTTCTAAGATAGTTACTCCATTGACAAATTTGACGAGAAAGACCATGAAGTATGTGTGGACGGAGAAGTGTGAAGACAGTTTCCAAGAACTAAAGAAGAGGTTAAGTGGAGCGCATGTATTATCTTTACCAGATGATACGGGGAATTTTGTAGTTTATAGCGATGCTTTGCATAGAGGACTAGGTTGCGTGCTCATGCAGCATGGCAAGGTCATTGTGTATGCATCATGGCAGTTAAAAGATTATGAAAAAGGTTATCCTACTCATGATCTAGAATTGGCAGCGGTAGTTTTTGCGTTAAAGATTTGGAGGCACTAGCTATATGGGGAGAAGTGTGAGATATACACGGACCATAAAAGTCTGAAATATATCTTCATGTAGAAGGAGTTAAATATGAGGCAGAGAAGGTGGTTAGATTTGATAAAAGATTATGATTGCAATATCTTATATCATCCAGGGAAGGAGAATGTAGTGGCCGACGCCTTAAGTAGAAAGAGTCGGGAGAAACTGTCGATGTTAACGGCTCAGAACGAGTTAGTAATAGAGATGGCAAGGGTGGAGTTAGAAGTTAGATTACCGAGCGAATCGGGAGAGAGGTTATTTACAGTAGAGACTCGAGCAACTATTGTGGAACGGGTGAAAGAAGTGCAACTTAAAGACGAGGAGTATGAGAAGATGAAGAAGAGGATTGAAGATGGAGAGAAGACTATGTATAGCCTCGACAAGGTGGAATTAATTCATTTTGAAGGAAGAATTTGGGTTCTGTGTAATGCAGAATTAAAAGACGAGATAATGGAAGAGGCCCATAGTTCGAGGTACTCGATACATCCGGGTAGCACCAAGATGTATCAAGACCTTTGATAGAACTTTTGGTGGCCGAATATGAAGAAGGAGATAGCAGAATATGTTAGTAGGTTCTTAACTTGTCAAAAGGTTAAGGCCGAACACCAACGACCGAGCGGATTGTTACAATCGCTAGAGATTCTGGAGTGGAAGTGGGAGCATATCACGATGGACTTTGTGGTGGGACTTCCAACGATGCAGAAGGGATACGACGCTATTTGGGTAATAGTGGATCGTTTGACGAAGTTGGCTCACTGTTTTACCGATAAGAGTCTGGTATAACCTAGAGCATTTAGCTAAGCTTTATGTCAAAGAAATCATTTCACGACATGGAGTACCAGTGTCGTCAGAACGTGATCCATGATTCACATCAAATTTTTGGAGGAGTTTGCAAGAGCAGATGGGAACGCAGTTAAGGTTGAGTACGGCATACCATCCTCAGACCGACGGTCAAAGTGAACGGACAATTAAGACGCTAGAAGATATGTTAAGATCTTGCGTTATGGATTTCAAAGGGAGTTGGGACAAACATCTACCGTTAGTAGAGTACGCTTACAATAACAGTTTTCACGCAAGTATAAGCATGCCGCCTTACGAAGCGTTATACGAAAAGAAGTGCAGAACGCCACTGTGCTGGGATGAAATAGGAGAACGTCGGATGTTGGGACTTGAGATGGTATAACAAACGGCAGACGTGGTGAAATTGATACGTACCTGACTGGTAGCAGCTCATTACAGACAAAAGAAGTATGCGGATCCTTACTATGAAAAGAGGGAGTTTGAAGTCGGTTCTATGACACCCCTAAATTCGAGTACTTCAATTTCCACAGGATTTGGTGCTCATTGTCCAATCATCATATATCTATCTACCCATAATAAATGCAACCATGAAATAAATAGAAATCCTCCCCTTAAAGGGTTACAACATCTGAATAAATAAATAAATCCCAGGTTGAACTAACCTTAAACATCAGTGCAAAAACATAAACAAATAAATAAGTCTTAAACAACATCATAAATCTTAAACATAATATCCATAAACAAATAACAAGTCTTCATCACTTGTTAGCTTTGCCCTTGCCTTTGCTAGTGGAAGACTCGTCAGTCCTTTCAATCTTAGCTGCAATGTTATTATGCAAGAGTGAGCATGATTGCCCATAAGTATAACAATATAACAGAAATAATAACATGCGAGAAATCAAAGGGTTCTGAATAATAGAAAGCTCGGCTTTTGAATCAAGAATGAATAAAAAGAATCAAAAGTACATATGAGGGTCATAAGACCAAGAACTATGTCCCAGGTTGTCAAGTATTTCTACTTTATACCTTTAACAGTCGTAAGACTATATGGACTCTACTACTCGTACTTAGGAGAATCAGTCCTTAGTACCATGAATGCGCACATCATCTCAACGCTAATACATAAATAATCCCCTACAAATGATTGTTCATCTCAGTTTGACATCAGAGTCCACACCAAAAGAAGTTTGGTTTGGACAAGCTCAATAACGGTTCTAGAATTTAGAATGCTCATCAGCTATGGACTAGTCGAATCAGTAAGGGTTCGCTAATCTTACAAGGTTCAACAAGAAATGATAGTCAAATCAAAGGTTATACCTCAAGTCAAAGTTTTATGGAGAAACCATGATATTGAGAAAATGACCTAGGAGTTAGAATCTGAAATGAAAACAAGGTATCCTCACCTTTTCGAAATACTAGGTACGTACGTCAATTTTGAGGACAAAATTTCATAAGGAGGAGAGGTTGTAAGATCCAACTTTTTATGAATAAGATTTAATTTCCTCTATATATTATTTTAAATAGTAAGGTGTTGATTTGATAAATGTGATAAGTTATGGGTGATATGTGCAAATTTTATAAAGTAAGCAAATGGTCATAAAATATTCGTTGTGTCGGAGAATATTTGTTTGGTCGGGGAATATTCTTTTTGTCAGAGAATATTCGTACGACGGTGCAATCATTAGTTGACCCCATAACGGAATAATTGTTGGATATAAAAAGCGACAGAAGTAACCTTTTTATAAAAATAACGGCAAAACTTTTACCGTTAAACTGTTGAAATATCTGGTGATAAAAGTACAGTAATACGCGTTGTTGCACAGTAGCACACAGTATAGTACTTCTAATTATTGATTCTTACATAAGAAGTCCCTCATTCAATAATTGTTACAGTAATTACTGTTCAATATTTTATATTATTGATTCAGTAATTGCTACAATGATAATTGCATAATATTTTATACTATTGATTCATTAATTGTCACAGTAACCACTGCCCAGTATTTTACATTATTAAATCAATAATTATCACACATATTATTGAAATGATATTATTAGATAATATTATTGACAATGTCTAGAAAGTTCTGTCGAGAAAAGGGATTAGGTTATATAATTGCGCACCAATGAGGAGAAATTCTTATCGGAAAACTCTCTCTTTCTAGGAAATGATCTGGTTGTCAATATTGTGATTCTATAATATTAATTATGAATAATAATTTATGAATAAAATAAAAATTATTGATAAATATGATACGTAAATATTTGTTCAATTTTAATATAAATGGAGGAATTTTTTAGCATGAGACATTTGTTGAATGTTGGCATTTTATCTTCTCCGATAAAATAATTCATTCAAATATATTATTATAATATTATATTATAATAGTATAATAGTATAATGTGATAATATAATAGTATAATTTTATAATTTGAATGGTAATATTATTATAATAAATTCATGGTATAAAAATAAAATGAGGTGAAAGAAAGTAAATTGAATTAAAATTCTTTTAATAATTATAAATATTTTTTTAAATTTTTTAAAACATGTGAGAAATGGTGGAGGTGAACAAGTTACGTTGGAATTCTTCTTTTCAAAATGGGCTGCAATTCATCCGCGTGCATGCTTTTTCAATCCTAGTGTGCTGGCACTTTCTTATAAATAGGTTGCTTAGTTAAGAAATGAAAATCACACCAGAATCAGAAAATTCTTTTTCTATAATATTGAGTGTATTTCTTGTGAGTATAAAGATATTTTGAGTGTTGATAATAGTGCAAGATTTGCTCAACATAATCTCCGTTATTCCAGTCAGATCTACTTTCCTATTAAGGTAAAGGATATTATTTTTCTCGTAAAAGATGTTTTCATTCAATATTCATAAGGAATATTATTTTCTTCCATACTCTATAGTATGTAAGTAATAATATTTCGTTTCATATTCCTAAATGTAAACTTACTATGGTAAGTATTGCTTCTATAATTTCTGAAATGATTAGAAATTTCTTAAGGTTTGCGCTTCATCTAATATCATTTCACTGGAATATTGGTCTGAACTTTCTTATAAAATTTTAATCTTTTCATGTTAGGGTACTATTCATACGGTACTATTCATATATACGGTACTATTTATACATACGATACTATTTATGAGTACTATTCACAAAGAAATTAAATTTTCTTTTCTTTGTTCAAGTTATCTTTTATGAATCTTATTCTTGTAATTGGATCCATGTTTTGATCTTCATTCTTGAACTCTGGATAAATTGAATTATAAATCTCTAATATTTGTTCTTGATCTCACTGGATTCATTGTTTATATCATTGTCATAATTCTCAAACTTAAATTGTGATGAAAGTTATTTTTGGCCCGTAGTGCAAAGATGAACTGTTGATTGATG
Source organism: Panax stipuleanatus (assembly GCA_020205555.1). NCBI lineage: Eukaryota > Viridiplantae > Streptophyta > Magnoliopsida > Apiales > Araliaceae > Panax > Panax stipuleanatus. Next base: position 48,630,962 of record CM035117.1, on the reverse strand, counting down.
ACTATCATTGGCCCGCAGTGCAAAGATGAGCTGTTGATTTATGAATATCTTTGGCCTGTAGTGCAAAGATGGACAGGTGTGTGGCATGGTCATTACCACTGTTGATACAAAAGAATATCTTTGGTCGTAGTGAAAAGATAAATTATTGATTTGAAACATTTATTAATTGATGTTACAGGGATAAAATATTGATGATTGACTTTTAAATCATAGAAGATAGTAGACATCATTCTCTACTTGACTCTTCCAATGGATTTATATTTCCGCTGCAGTTGTTGATCTAAAACTTGTTGTCCATTATATTTTATCTGATTTATTGAAGGCTAACGATAATTTATTCTTCATTATCTTAGTCATAATATTCTTTACTGGGCTAATTGAGCTCACCCTTTTCTTTCATTGTTCTTTTCAGGAAATGAGAATATTTCTAGAACTAGTCGGGGAATGGAGTGATGGTACGAGATAGTGTTATAGTAGTCCTCACTATTTTGTAAAATAGTGTGATAATAATTATAATGAGGACTTAATTTGAGCGTTTATATTTTCTACATAATATCTGCATTGACACTCACAGTTTGTATGATCGTATTTTGTACGACAGTTTAATTGTTGGAATAGGAAGATTTGTATTTGAATTATGTATCATGTATTTTGTGACTCAGAATGGGTTGTGTGAAACTATTTTGGGGGCGTCACAGTTGGTATCAGAGCTAAGGAAAATGATCTCTGGCGAAGATCTGGGAATAGAACTAGGAATGGAGAGACGAGTAAAATCTTCGTTAGTGTGTCCTACCTAAGCTTATTTGTTATTTAATTGGGTGGTCAGAACATAGGGATAATATGTGACATGTCAATTTCTTTAATTAACCCTTGTTTTGTGGCAGTATTTGAGAATGGCATTTGAAAATCTAAGCAATGGAGCATATGAGACCATTGAGACACCGCTAATCACCAACCAGAATAATGTGCATCAGGAAGGCAATAATCCTCCTGTAAACAACACCAATGATCAAACGATGAATGATGGAATGTTTAGGAGCTTTTTACAATTTATGCAAAACCAGACGAGAGAGACTCCTGTTCAAAATACAGGTGGAAACAATAGTAACTCACGGCTGGTTACTGCTAAACAATTCAAAGAGTTGGGACCACCAGAGTTTTTGAGAAAGCTAGATCCACTCAAGGAAGAAGCTTGGGTTAAGCAAATCACCAAATTATTGGATGTCCTGGGATGCACAGAAGAGCAAAAGGTTCCCTTCGCTATCTTCATGTTCCGTGGAGAGGCAGATTACTGGTGGGAATCTGTGAAGCGTACTAATCTTTTCGCACTTAAAATGTCTTGGGAGAAGTTCCAGGAATTGTTCAACGACAAGTACTTTCCTGAAAGTATTTGTCATATGAAGGAGGTAGAATTCATCAAACTAGAACATAACAATATGACTGTGTCACAATACAAGGCCAAGTTTGTGGAATTATCCCGGTTTGCATCTCATTTGGTGGATAATGAGGAACGAATGACACGAATGTTTCTGAGAGGTTTGAAACCTGAAATTCGTCAATACCTCATTTCTTACAAACTTTGTTTTTATTCAGATGTTGTGAATAGAGCTCAATTATTGGAGCGAGATAATAAGACTGTTCAACCAAAGGACAACAACCAACAAAATGATAATAGTCATACTGGTGGAAATAGTTATCGGAACAATGATAACTAGCATGGAGAAAATTATCATGCCAAAAATGGTAACCACTTCGGTGGTAATCATGGCCAAGATAATAGAAGAAGTGAGTCAGGTGGAAATTTCAAGAAGAGAAGATTCAATGACGACGAAAAGACATCGGCAGCATCACCAGCACCATCAACCATTTCTAGGGAAGGGGAACGACCATCGGTCGTATGTTACAAATGCGGACAAGAGGGACACATCAGTCCAAACTGCACACAAAAATCCAAGGTGTGCTACAATTGCTGAAAGGAAGGTCACATAGCTCAAGTGTGCCCTATAGCGAAGTCAAGTCCAACTAGGATGGTGACTCCAAAGGTTGTCCCAGACACGTCAAAGTCGGTGGTTCAGGGGAGAGCGTTTGTCGTGACTACCTAAAAAGCGAGAAACCCAAACGAAGTTATCACGGGTCAGCTAATCATAAACTCTTGCGAAGTTTATACCTTATTAGATACCGGTTCTACCCATTCTTTTATTTCATCTGCTTTGCTCAACGTTTGAACTTGACCCCTGAGAAACCTTTGTTACATCCACAGTTTACAAATCTTGTTTGATTCAAATTGGCACCCTCACATTACCTGTTGATCTCATTTCTTTGAAAATACTTGCATTTGATGTGATTTTGGGAATCGACTGGTTAACCGCTCATCATGCTAAAATTGATTATTTTTGTAAGGTTGTTAGCTTTCATATTCCTAACCAACGTATTATGCTAATTCAAACAACCAAACCACTAAAATCAATCACTGTCATTTCAAGTCATAAAGCTATTCGTTTATTGAAAAACGGATGTCAAGCTTTCTTAGCCAATGTCACCGATTTAAACAAGAATACCTCATATTTGAATGATATTTCTGTTATTAATAAATTCTCTTCCAAAACCCCATATCGAATGGCTCCTATTGAACTTCAAGAGTTAAAGGTCCAACTGCAAGAGTTGTTAGACATTGGTTTTATTCGTCCTAGTACATCACCTTGGGGTGCTCCTGATTTATTCGTAAAGAAGAAAGACGGGAGTATGCGACTTTGTATTGACTATCGAGAGTTGAACCATATCACCATCAAAAATAGGTATCCGTTACCTCGCAATGATGACTTGTTTGACCAGTTGCAAGGTGCTAAATTCTTCTCAAAGATCGATCTTCGTTTTGGATATCATCAGTTAAAGATTAAAACTGATGACATTCCAAAGACTGCCTTCAGAACTCGATACGGGCATTATTAATTCTTAGTCATGTCTTTGGATTAACTAATGCTCCTGTGGCTTTCATAGATATGATGAACCAGATATTCAAGGAATATTTAGATCATTTCGTGGTTGTCTTTATTGATGACATCCTCACTTACTTCAAAAGCCGTGAAGATCATGAGCAACACTTGAGGCTGATACTCCAAAAGCTTTGTGAAAATAAGTTATATGCCAAGTTGAAGAAATGCGAGTTCTGGCTTGAGGAAGTAGCATTCCTTGGGCACATGGTATCGAAACATAGAATATCAGTTGACCTAGCGAAGATTAAAGCAATACAAAGTTGGGAGCAACCTAAGTCAGTAACCGAAATACGTAGCTTTCTGGGCTTAGCTGGTTATTATCGAAGATTCGTGGAAGGATTTTCTTGAATCGCTACTCCATTAACTCAGCTGACTCAAAAAGATACAAAATTTGGATGAAACGAGGAATGTGAGAAGAGTTTCTAAGAACTCAAGAGGAGACTCATTTCGGCACCTATTCTGACAATACCATTTGGATCGAGCGAATTTGGCGATGCGTCAGGCAAAGGGTTAGAGTGTGTTCTCATGCAACATGGGAAAGTCATAGCCTATGCCTCACGATAACTTAAAGAATATGAGAGGAATTATCCTACCTATGATCCAGAGTTGGCAGTTGTCGTGTTCGCGTTGAAGATCTGGAGACACTACTAATATGGGGAGAAAGTGGAGGTCTATACGGATCATAAGAGTCTTAATTAATTCTTCGCTCAAAAGGAACTCAACATGCGGCAACGAAGTTAGCTTGAGCTGTTGAAAGATTACGACCATACCATCCAATACCATCCTGGAAAAGCTAACGTGGTAGCTGATGCGTTGAGTAGAAGATCATATGCGGGAATGAGTGCGATGTTGTCAACAAAAAGGCCCATTTTGTATGACTTAAAAAGGATGAAGATAGAGTTAAAGACTCCAGGGACCCACATAAAGATGGAAAATATACGCGTAGAACCTGCTTTAATTGATAAAGTTAAAGCTGCTCAAGCTATAGACCTGGAGCTGATGAATATGAAGAAGAAAGTGCAAGAAGGAGCTATTTCAGAAGCAAGAATCGATGAAGAGGGAATACTTCGAGTCAACTCCAGACTTTATGTTCCTAACGACTCTGATTTGAAGTATAAAATCATAATGGAGGCACACAACACACCATTTGCATTCCATCCTGGGAGTACCAAAATGTATCGTGATCTTCGACATACATTTTTGGTGGAGCAATATGAAGAGAGAGATTGCGGAGTTTATCTCAAGGTGTCTAACCTGTCAACGTGTCAAGGCGGAGCAATAAGTGCCAAAAGGTCCAATACAACCACTTGAGATTCTAAAATGGAAGTGGGAACACATCAACATGGATTTCTTTACGGGTCTTCCTAAGGTTTCTCAAGGCATAGATGTAATTTGGGTTATTGTCGATAGATTAACCAAGTCTGCTCATTTCTTGCCTATACGAGAGACTTATTCATTTGAACGTCTTGCTTGTATGTACATAAATAAGATTGTAAGACTGCATGGTATGCTGGTATCCATAGTTTCTGATCAAGACCCAAGATTCACTTCACGATTTTGGGTCAGCTTGCAGAAAGCTATAGGCACCGATTTACGATTCAGTTCTGCATATCATCCTCAAAAGGACGGGCAATCAGAAATGACTATTCAAACTCTTGAAGATCTATTGAGACTCTGTGTTTTAGACTTTAAGGGAAGTTGGGACAAGTACTTACCATTGGTGGAATTCTCCTACAACAACAATTATCAAGCAAGTATAGGCATGCTTCCATTCGAGGCGTTGTATGGACGAAAGTGTCGTTCTCCATTATGCTGGGACGAGGTGGGTGAAGTAACATTATTGGGATCGTAGTTAGTACGTATGACTACGGAAAAGATTTAAATGATTCGATAACGTATACAAATAGCACACGATCGATAAAAGAGTTATGCTGATCTTCATCGAAGGGACGTGGAATTTAATGTTGGAGACCATGTATTGTTACTTGTTACTCCATGGAAAGGAGTTACGAGATTTGAAAAGAGAGGAAAGGTTAACCCACAATTTATTGGTCCATTTGAAATCCTCGACCGAGTAGGAACTGTGGCCTATAGACTCGCCTTACCGCCAAGCATGTCTCGTGTTCATAACGTTTTTCACATATCCATGCTTCGTAAATATATGAAAGACCCAAACCACATTATTGAATTAGAACCAGATGAGATAGCCGAATATTTAACGTATGAGGAGGTACCTGTCAAGATCTTGGATAAGAAGGAACATGTTCTACGCTCAAAGGTTATACCTCAAGTCAAAGTTTTATGGAGAAACCATGATATTGAGGAAATGACCTGGGAGTTAGAATCTGAAATTAATACAAGGTATCCTCACCTCTTCGAAATACTAGGTACGTACGTCAATTTTGAGGACGAAATTTCATAAGGAGGAGAGGTTATAAGACCCCAACTTTTTATGAATAAGATTTAATTTCCTATATATATTATTTTAAATAGTAAGGTGTTGATTTGATAAATGTGATAGGTTAAGAGTGATATGTGAAAATTTTACAAAGTAAGCAAGAGATCATAAAATATTCGTTGTGCCGTGAAATATTCGTTTGGTCGGGGAATATTCTTTTTGTCGGGGAATATTCGTACGACGGCGCAATCATTGGTTGACCCCAAAACAGAATAATTGTCGGATATAGAAAGCGACAGAAGTAACTTTTTTATAAAAATAACGGCAAAACTTTTACCGTTAAACTGTTGAAATATCAAGTGATAAAAGTACAATAATACGCGTTGTTGCACAGTAGCATACGGTATTGCACAATACTTCTAATTATTGATTCTTACGTAAGAAGTCACTCATTCAATAATTGTTATAGTAGTTACTGTTCAATATTTTATATTATTGATTCAATAATTTCTATATTGATAATTAAATAGTATTTTATATTATTGATTCAACAATTGTCGCAGTAACCACTGCACAGTATTTTATATTATTAAATTAATAATTGTCACACATATTATTTAAATGATATTATTAGATAACATTAGTGACAATGTCTAGAAAGTTCTGTCGAGAAAAGGGTTAGGTTATATATTTGCGCGCCAATGAGAAAAAACTCTTATCGGAAAGCCCCCTCTTTCTTGAGAACGACTTGATTGTCAATATTATGATTTAATACTATTAATTATGAATAATAATTGATGAATAAATTAATATTATTGATAAATATGATAAGTCAATATTTGTTCAATTTTAATATAAATGGAAAAAAAAAATTAGCATGAGACATTTGTTGAAAGTTGGTATTTTATCTTCTCCGATAAACTAATTCATTCAAATATATTATTATAATATTACATAATAATAGTATAATGTGATAATATAATAGTATAATTTTATAATTTGAATGGTAGCATTATTATAATAAATTCATAGTATAAAAATAAAATGAGGTGGAAAAGAGCAAATTGAATTTGAATTCTTTTAATAATTATAAATATTTTTTTTAAATTTTTAAAACATGTGAGAAATGGTGGAGGTGAACAAGTTGTGTTGGAATTTTTCTTTTCAAAATGAGTAGTGTGACGCCCCAAAAATAGGTTCAATACTCAACCCATTCTGAGTCGCCAAATATATGGTACAGAATTCAAATACAATCTTTTATAACATATGGTCGTGTAAAATACGACCACACAAACTATGAGCTTCGATATAAATCGTATATAATAGGAAATATAAACACTTAAATTCATTCCTTATTCATTACAATTATTGTCCCACTATTTTATAGAATAGTGAGGACTTTTACAAATCTTACTCTGATCATCACAATGTTCCCCGACTAGTCCCCGCAACATTCTCATTCCCTGAAGAGGACAATAGATGAAAAGGGTGAGCTCAACTAGCCCAATAAAGAATATTATAACTAAGATAATAAAAAATAAATTATCGTTAGCCTTCAATAAATCATATAAAATATAATGGACAACAAAATTTAAATCAATATTCGCAGCGAAAATAACAATTCATTAGAAGAGTTAAGTAGAGAATGAAGTCTACTATCTTCTATGATTTAAAAGTCCATCATTAATATTTTATCCCTGTAACATCAATCAATGTACATCTTGAATCAAATATTCATCTTTGTACTACGGGCCAAAGATATTCATTTGTATCACCAGTTGGTCATGTTCATCTCAACACCTGTCCATCTTTGCACTACGTGCCAAACATATTCATCAGGTAATCATTCATCTTTGCACTACAGGCCAAAGATATTCATCAAGTAATCATTCATCTTTGCACTATAGGCCAAAGATATTCAGTTATATCACTATTTAGGACTGAGGATGATGAAAAATAATATGAATAACGAATCCAGTGAGATAAAGGACAAATATTAGAGAATGGGTCCTCTTAACATGTGCCCTTAGGGCACATGCTAAGCACACAATTTAAGAGAATATTCTCTTGAACTGTGTCCATATTCTCTTGATTTCTATATTTGCACCAAATTTAAAAGAATATACACACAATTCAAGAGAATATTCTCTTGAACTGTGTGCTTAACATGTACCCTAAGGGCACATGTTAAGAAATTCCGTAGAGAATTTATCCAAAGTTTAAGAATGAAAATCAAAATCTGGATCCAAGCAAAGATAAAAAAAATATTTTTTTTTACCGTAAATAGTACCCCTTGAATAGTAACTTGACATGAAAAGATAAAAATTTCACGAGAAAGTTTAGAAAATTATTCCGGTGAAATGATACTAGATGAAGCGCAAAACTCAAGAAATTTCTGATCATTTCAGGAATTATAGAAGCAATACTTACTGTAGTAAGTTTAAATATAGGAATATGAAATGAAATATTATAACTTTCATAATATAAAATATGAAAGAAAATAATATTCTATATGAATATTGAAATGAAATAACATCATTTACGAGAAAAATAACATCCTTTACCTTAACAGGAGCGTAGTTTTGACTGAAATATCGGATATAATATTGAGAAAAATCTTGCACCGTAATCCACACTCAACTATCCTTATACTCACAAGAAATATACTCGATATTATAGAGAGAAAATTTTCTGATTCTGGTGTGATTTTTAATTCTAACTTAAGCACCCTATTTATAGAAAAATGCCAGAACACCAATATAGACTTTTTCACCAACGGATGAATTTTTCCAAGCCTTACATTTTTGACAATCCTCCAGCACATCACATTTGAACAAAAATCAGCCACCAATAATGAATCCCACTTGTTTATATAATATATATATATATATATATATATATATATATATATTAAAATATTTATTTCCAAAACTTTAATAATTCATAATAAATAGCCATTTTATCAAAAAAAAAATACGAACTTTATGTCTATTTCATATGAAATTTGATTCTCTACAACTTTGTAGAAGAAAGTTTTTTCAAATTTCGAACGAAAAATATGACTCAAATTAACATACGGATGACTCAGCAGCATGCTACTTTTAAAAAACAAGCTTCTGTTAGGTTTGTACGTAACGCAATCATGTAATCAAATCACATAAATAGGGCGGAAGCGTAAAAAACTAGGTTTTCAAAAATTTATACAAACCCATTACCATGATCATTCTTGTGCATCAATTATCAGTGAATGAAAAAGGAGAAAAACAGAATTATACCTTTGAAGATCCAAGCTTCCTCAAGTACAAGTTCTACTCCTTTGATTCCTTTGATTCCTCTGTAGTGGCTCCTTCCCTTGATCAATGTCAGCCACCCAAATGTTTGGCCTCTAACGGTGATCCACCAAGGAAGATGAAGAACTCAGTAAGATGGGTTATTGGCTTAACCCTTGTTTCTATCTCTATAGAATATGTGTACTCCCAACTCTTGAAAAATTCACGTACCTTATTTCTGATATAAGACTCTCTTATATAGATATTAGGTTAACCCTCCTAATCCAATTAGAATAGGGTTTTATTTAATTAATTTATATCCTAATCTTTATTAGGATTGAGAGAGAGTACTGATATTATATTAATTCATAAACTCCTTTAGAATTAAAATAATAATAATATTAATAATAATATTAATAAGACTCCTCTTATTAATTTATATTTAATATTTCTAAAATATTAAATAATAAACATTAAGCTATTTAATTTATTTTATCATCATAGATTAAATTAATTATACTTAATGCATTATTACTATCATGCCATTTCCTTCTTAAATAATTCTTCTTCCTTTTATGGTGTGACCCTTTAGGTTCTCCATATTAAACCGGTTGTGAATAAATCAATTAGAACAATTCTAATCTTATTTAAATAAATAAATTAAACTAATAATCTATTTAAATAAATAACATTTATTCTATAATAGGGATAAGCCTCCCTAGCGATCAACGACTTTCCAGATAATATAGATTTCAACATTAATCATAAAAGAACCTGTGAGTTAATAGTTACCGTACAATTCAATCCTTACACCATACAATGTCCCAATTAAATATAAGACATGGATTTACTGTCAAGTCTTAATTTATTTAATCATATGTATTTCGATTAGAAAATGCACAACTCCAAATAATGCAAATTAGAAATCTCTTTCTAATTTCATTCTACCTTGGCCAAGGATTCCTGGGTTGTCATTTAACGAATCACATAGGACATATCTCCTCTTTTACTAGAGGTGGTAGATTCTTTATTGATCATTCATTATCTCCATATGTAACTCATTACACCCAAGCATACCCTATATATGCCTTAAAAGGCCTTAAGGAATTAGTCAAAGTATAATTTGTTACATACAAGATACTATGATGATCTCAAGTCCAAGGATCACATGTACTACTATCACATTAGGAATTCCTATTGACAGGCGAGTAAAACTCCATTAGGTATTCCATAGCGAGTCAAGTTCAGTGAACTTATTCTCCAATAAGCACCTACATACTTGCTTTAGTGTCTCCACACAATTGACCATGAGATCAGTCATCCTCATCCAATGAGCAAGCAACATATGTACCAATCTATCCGAATTTACTAATCCTCATTTTAGTAATCCCACAATTGGGAACTATTTTAGTTTTTAAGCTTTCTAAGAATTTAGATCTCATTATCATGATCTCATCATGATTCTAAAAGCATTGCTTAAAACTATGGGTTATTTACATATTATAAAAAATAACACCATGTAGATAATTATATGCCTTAAATGAATATTTTATTAATAAATAAATAAGATTGTTTACAAAGTATGTGCTTTGTCATCATACATGATTGGCTTGTATGCACACTACTATCAATCTCCCACTTGCACTAAAGCCAATCGTCATGGTATCTCATACCCATCTTCTCTAAGTGACGATCAAACTGCTGTTGTGTTAAAGCATTAGTAAATGGATCTGCAATGTTGTCTTGAGAGTCTACACGCTCCAAGGTGACGTTGTGACGCCCCCAGAATAGGTCCATTCAACCCAACCCATTTTGAGCCGCCAAATACATGGTACAGAATTCAAATACAAACTTTATATCATACGGTCGTGCAAAATACGACCACACAACTGTGAGTGTCAATACAAATATGTAGAAAATATTAAGATTCAAACTAAGTTCTCATTACAATTATTATCACACTATTTATCAGAAATAGTGAGGACTACTACTGCTCTAACTCGGACCATCACTCTGTCCCCCGACTAGTTCCCGCAACATTCTCATTTCCTGAAGAGGACAACATATGAAAAGGGCGAGCTCAACTAGCTCAGTAAAGAATATTATGACTAAGATAATAGAAAATAAATTATCGTTAGCCTTCAATAAATCAGATAAAATATAATGGACAACCAATCTTAGATCAATATTCTCAGCGAAAATAACAATTCATTAGAAGAGTTAAGCAGAGAATCAAGTCTACTATCTTCTATGATTTAAAAGTCCATCATCAATATTTTATCCCTGTAACATCAATCAATATACATCTCGAATCAAATATTCATCTTTGCACTACAGGCCAAAGATATTCATTTGTATCATCAGTGGTCATATTCATCTCAACACCTGTCATCTTTGCACTACAGGCTAAAGATATTCATCAGGTAATCATTCATCTTTGCTCTACAGGCCAAAGATATTCATCAAGTAATCATTCATCTTTGCTCTACAGGCCAAAGATATTCAGTTACATCACCTTTTAGGACTGAGAATGATGAAAAACATTTAAAAAAAACGAATCCAGTGAGATAAAAGACAAAGACTAAGGATTCGTATTTTAGTATATCCAATTCAAAAATACCTCGTAATAATCAATTATGGAGCAAAATTCAAGAATAGAGCTCAAAACTTGGATACAATCAAAGATAGTAACCTTAACAAGCAATTTGGACAAATAGAAGAAAATTTAATTTTTCCGTGAATAGTGCCGTATACGTGAATAGTGCCGTATACGTGAATAGTAACCCCGACGAAAAAAGTAAGAATTTCAACATAAAATCCATGACAATATTTCTGTATAATGATATTGAAAAGAATAACATCATTTACGAAAGAAAATAACATCCCTTACCTCAAAAAGATAGTACCTCTGACTGGAATATCGGATATAATACCGAAGAAAACTTGCGCTGAATAGCAACACTCAAAGTATTGAAATACTCACAAAAATACGCTCGATATTATAGAGAGAGAAAACTTCTGATTCTGGTGTGATTTTCAATTCTAACCTAAGCACCCTATTTATAGGAAAAGCTTAGGATGTCAAAGTAGACTAAATGAATAAAATATTATTATTTTTAAAAAAAATTTCGCCGCCTGGCGGCTTCCCAAAATTCAGATTTTCAACAAAAGTGGGGCCCACCCATTAAATAATATTTATTTTCCGAAACTTCAATAATTCATAACAAATAGCCCCTTTGTCAGAAAAATACAAATTCTATGTCCTTCCATAGAAAATTTAATTCTCTACAACTTTGCAGAAGGAAGTTTTTCCAAATTCCAAACATAAATTATCCGGAATCCATAAACAAATGATTTCTCACACCAAAATATTGATAAAAACTCATCAGCGCCAATTCCTTCTTTAATATCCACAAAATAAATATTTTCTTATCATATAAATCAATAATTAATTATTCACAAATAATATTATAGAACTACAATATTAACAACCAGGTCGTTCCCAGGAAAGAGGGGGCTTTCCGATAAGGACTTCTCCTTACTGGCGCGCAATTAAATAACCCCTCCTAGACAGAACTTCCTTAGACATTGTCAATAATGCTATCTAATAATATTATTCAAATAATATAAATTATTGAGTTGATAACGTGAAATACTGTGCAACGACAATTATTGAATCAATACTACAAAATATCAACTGTAGCCATTATTGAATCAATCATATAAAATGGCAACGTAGCAATTATTGAGTCAATAAAATATCAATGTAACAATTATTGAGTCAATAATATAAAATATCAACGTAGCAATTATTAAGTCAATAATATAAAATATTGAACAGTAATTACTGTAACAATAATTGAATAAGTTCCTTCTCACGTAAGACTCAATAATTCGAAATACTGTGCAATACTGTGTGCTACTGTGCAACACCGCGTATCAATGTATTTTAACCGCCGGGTATTTCAACAGTACTAACGGTAACAACCACGCCGTTATTTTGTAAAAAAGTTATTTCTGTCGCTTTCTATATCCGACAGTTATTCCGTTGTGGGGGCCCACAAATAGCTGCGCCGTCGTACGAATATTCCCCGACAACAAGAATATTCCACGACCAAACGAATATTCCCCGACAACAAGAATATTTTATAACCACTTGCTCATTTTAAAAATGTTTGCACATTTCACCCGTAACTTTCATATTTATCAAATCAACACCTTACTATTTCGAAATAATATAAAGAAAATTAAATCTTTATTCATAAAAGTTGGGGTCTTACAACCTCCCCTCCTTATAAAATTTCATCCTCGAAATTGACGTACGTACCTGGTATGTCGAAAAGGTGAGGATACCTCGCTTTCATTTCCGATTCCAACTCCCAGGTCATTTCCTCAATTGCATGGTTTCTCCACAAAACTTTAACTTGAGGTATAATTTTCGAGCGTAGGACATGCTCCTTCCTATCCAAGATCTTGATAGGTACCTCCTCGTACGTTAAATCTTCGGCTATCTCGTCTGGTTCTAACTCAATAATGCGGTTTGGATCCTTCACATATTTACATAACACGGATATGTGAAACACGTTATGAACACGAGACATGCTTGGAGGTAAAGCGAGTCTATAAGCCACATTTCCTATTCGGTCAAGAATCTCAAATGGACCAATGAATCATGGGTTGAGCTTTCCTATCTTTCCAAACCTTGTAACTCCTTTCCACGGAGCAATACGTAACAATACATGGTCCCCAACGTTAAATTCCACGTCCTTTCGATGAAGATCCGCATAACTCTTTTGTCGATCTTGTGCTGTTTGTATACGTTGTCGGATTATTTGGATCTTTTCCGTAGTCATACGTACTAACTCCGGTCCCAACAAGTTGTTTCACCCACCTCGTTCCAACATACTGGAGAGCGACACTTTCTCCCATACAATGCCTCGAATGGAGCCACGCCTATACTTGCCTGATAACTGTTGTTGTAGGAGAATTCCACCAATGGTAAATACTTATCCCAACTCCCTTTGAAGTCTAGAACACAGAGTCTCAATAGATCTTCAAGAGTTTGGATAGTCCTTTCCGATTGTCCGTCTGTTTGAGGATGATAAGCCGAACTGAATAGTAAATCCGTACCCATAGCTTTCTGCAAACTGATCCAAAATCGTGAAGTAAATTTGGGATCACGATCCGAAACTATGGATACTTGCATGCCAAGAAACCTCATAATCTCATTCACGTACATATGAGCAAGACGTTCAAGGGAATAAGTCTCTCGTATAGGCAAGAAATGAGCAGACTTGGTTAATCTATCAACAATAACCCAAATGGCATCTAAGCCTTGAGAAACCTTGGGAAGACCCGTAACGAAATCCATCGTAATGTGTTCCCACTTCCATTTCGGAATCTCCAGTGGTTGCAATGGACCCTTCGGCACTTGATGCTCCGCCTTTACACGTTGACAAGTTAAACATCTCGAGATGAACTCCGCGATCTCTCTCTTCATATTTCTCCACCAAAATGTATGTCGAAGATCAAGATACATTTTAGTACTCCCAGGATGGATCGTAAACGGTGTGTTGTGTGCCTCCATCATGATTCTATACTTCAAGTCGGAATCGTTAAGAACACAAAGTCTGGAGTTGACTCGAAGTATTCCATCTTCATCGATTATCGCTTCTGGAATTGCACCTTCTTGCACCTTCTTCTTCATGTTCATCAGCTCCGCATCCGTAGCTTGAGCAGCTTTAACTTTATCAATCAAAGCTGGTTCTACGCGTATACTTGACATCATTGCACTAGTTTCCACATATGATCTTCTACTCAACGCGTCAGCTACCACGTTCGCTTTTCCAGGATGGTATTGGATAGTATGATCGTAATCTTTCAACAGCTCAAGCCAACGTCGTTGCCGCATGTTGAGTTCCTTCTGAGTGAAGAAATATTTAAGGCTATTATGATCCGTATAAATCTCCACTTTCTCTCCGTACAAGTAATGTCTCCAGATCTTCAATGCGAAAACGACTGCTGCCAACTCTAGATCATGAGTAGGATAATTCCTCTCATATTCTTTGAGTTGTCGCGAGGCATAGGCTATGACTTTCCCATGTTGCATGAGAACACATCCTAACCTTTTGCCCGAAGCATCGCTGTAAATAACAAATCCATCCGAACCAGATGGTATTGTCAGAACAGGTGCCGAGATAAGTCTCCTCTTGAGCTCTTGGAAGCTCTTCTCGCATTCCTCGCTCCAAACAAATTTTGTATCTTTCCGAGTCAACTGAGTTAATGGAGTAGTGATTCGAGAAAATCCCTCTACGAACCTCCGATAATAACCAGCTAAGCCTAGAAAGCTTCGTACTTCAGTCACCGACTTAGGTTGCTCCCAGCTTTGTATTGCTTCAATCTTCGCCGGGTCCACAGATACTCCACGTTTCGATACCACGTGCCCAAGGAATGCTACTTCCTCAAGCCAAAACTCGCATTTCTTTAGCTTGGCGTATAGCTTGTTCTCACGAAGCTTTTGAAGTACCAACTTCAAATGGTGTTCATGATCTTCACGGCTTTTAGAATAAATGAGGATGTCATCAATAAAGACACCAACGAATTGATCCAAATATTCCTTAAATACACGGTTCATCATATCCATGAAAGCAGCAGGAGCATTAGTCAATCCAAAAGACATGACTAAGAACTCATAATGCCCGTACCGTGTTCTGAAAGCAGTCTTTGGAATATCCTCAGTTTTAATCTTCAACTGATGATATTCAGAACGAAGATCGATCTTTGAAAAGAATTACGCTCCTTGCAACTGGTCGAACAGGTCATCAATACGAGATAACGGATACCTATTCTTGATGGTGACATGGTTCAACTCCCGATAGTCAATACAAAGTCGCATACTCCCGTCTTTCTTCTTTACGAATAAAACAGGAGTCCCCCAAGGAGACGTACTAGGACGAATAAAACCGATGTCTAACAACTCTTGTAATTGGATATTTAACTCCTGAAGTTCAATAGGAGCCATTCGATATGGGGTTTTAGAAATGGGCTTTGTACTGGGCTCAAGGTCAATAAAGAATTCAACTTCACGTTCTGGGGGTATACCGGGAAGTTCTTCGGGAAATACATCAGGAAACTCATTAACAACGGAAATATCATTCAAATCTGATGTATTCTGGTTTAGATCAGTGACATGAGCTAAGAAAGCTTGACATTCATTTTTCAATAAACGAATAGCTTTGGGATTTGAAATGATATTGACTGATTTTAGTGGTTTGGTGGTTTGGATTCGCACAACAGGTTGATTAGGAATATAAAAACTAACAACCTTACGAAAATAATCAATTCTGGCATGGTAATTGGTTAACAAGTCAATTCCTAAAATCATGTCAAATGCAAGTATTTTCAAAGATATAAGATCAACAGGTAAGGTAAGGGTACCAATCTGAATCAAGCAAGATTTGTAAACTGTAGATGTAACAAAGGTTTCTCCTAACGGAGTTTCAACAGATAAGTCAAAGTCTAATTTATCAGAAGTCAAGTTCAAACGTTGAGCACAAGCAGGTGAAATAAAGGAATGGGTAGCACCGGTATCTAACAAGGTATAAACTTCGCAAGAGTTTATGATCAGCTTACCCGTAATCACCTCGTGTGGATTCCTGGCGTTTTGGGCTGTCACGACAAACGCTCTTCCAGGAATCACCGACTTTGACTTGTTTGCAACCGCCTTTGGAATCACCACCCCCGCTGAACTTGGTTTCGTAACAGGACAATCTCGAGCTATATGTCCTTCTTTTCCACAGTTATAGCATCCTTTGAATTATTGTGGGCAGTTTGGGCTGATATGTCCCTCTTTCCGGCATTTAAAGCATACGACCGGTGGTCGTTCTCCTCCCCTCGAAACAGTTAATGCTGGTGCTGATGTCGACGTCTTCACGTTCTCATTGTTGTACCTTCTCTTCTTGAAATCTCCCCCCGATTCGCTTCTTCTACTATCATGGCCACGATAACCACCGGAGTGGTTACCGCTTCTGTCATACTTTCCTCCTCGCTGGTTGTCATTGCTCCGATGACTGCTGCCACCGGTACGACCTTGGTTGTGGTCCCTCGGTTGAACATAATCATTATCTCGTTCTAATAACTGGGCTCTGTTTACTACATCCGAATATAAAAAAATTTATGAGAAATGAGGTATTGACGTATTTCGGGTTTCAAACCTCTTAGAAACATCCGCGTCATACGTTCCTCATTCTCCACCAAATGAGGTGCAAACCTGGACAGCTCCGCGAACTTAGCCTCGTACTGGGATACCGTCATGTTGTTTTGCTCGAGTCTGATAAACTCTACTTCCTTCATATGACGAATACTTTCAGGAAAGTACTTGTCATTAAACAGTTTCTTGAACGCTTCCCAAGACATCTGGAGTGCGGCAGGCTGGGTACGCTTCACGGATTCCCACCAGTAATCTGCCTCTCCACGGAACATAAACGTGGCGAATGGAACCTTCTGTTCCTCCGTACATCCCAAGACATCAAATATCTTGGAAATTTATTTAATCCACGTCTCCGCCTTGATCGGATCTGGCTTTCCCAAAAACTCTGGTGGTCCCAATTCTTTGAATTACTTGGCAGTAACAATTCGCGAGTTGCCACCTATATGTTGTACAAGTGTCTCTCTCGTCTGGTTTTGCATGAACTGCAGAAAACTTCTAAACATCTCATCGTTTATCGTCTGACCAGCGTTGTTTTCGAGATGAACATTGCCTTCTTGTTGCACGTTCTCCTGGTTAACTATTAAAGGTGTCTCCACGGTCTCATTCACTTCGTTGTTAACGTTCTCAGCTGCCATTCTCAAATACTGCCATAAAACAAGGGTTAATTAAACAAATCAACATATCACATATTAACCCTATGCTCCGACTGACCAATTAAATACCACATAAGCTTAGGTAGGACACACTAGCGAAGGATTTACTCGTCTCTCCCCTCCTAGTTCTATTCCCCGATCTCCGCCAGAGATCATATCCCTAAGCTCTGATACCAACTGTGACGCCCCCAGAATAGGTCCATTCAACCCAACCCATTCTGAGCCGTCAAATACATGGTACAGAATTCAAATATAAATTTTATATCATACGGTTGTGCAAAATACGACCACACAACTGTGAGTGTCAATACAAATATGTAGAAAATATTAAGATTCAAACTAAGTTCTCATTATAATTATTATCACACTATTTATCAGAAATAGTGAGGACTACTACTGCTCTAACTCGGACCATCACTCTGTCCCCCGACTAGTTCCCGCAACATTCTCATTTCCTGAAGAGGACAACAGATGAAAAGGGTGAGCTCAACTAGCTCAGTAAAGAATATTATGACTAAGATAATGGAAAATAAATTATCGTTAGCCTTCAATAAATCAGATAAAATATAATGGACAACCAATCTTAGATCAATATTCGCAACGGAAATAACAATTCATTAGAAGAGTTAAGCAGAGAATCAAGTCTATTATCTTCTATGATTTAAAAGTCCATCATCAATATTTTATCCCTGTAACATCAATCAATATACATCTCGAATCAAATATTCATCTTTGTACTACAGGCCAAAGTTATTCATTTGTATCATCAGTGGTCATATTCATCTCAACACCTGTCATCTTTGCACTACAGGCCAAAGATATTCATCAGGTAATCATTCATCTTTGCTCTATAAGCCAAAGATATTCATCAAGTAATCATTCATCTTTGCTCTACAGGCCAAAGATATTCAGTTACATCACCTTTTAGGACTGAGAATGATGAAAAACATTTAAAAAAAACGAATCCAGTGAGATAAAAGACAAAGACTAAGGATTCGTATTTTAGTATATCCAATTCAAAAATACCTCGTAATAATCAATTATGGAGCTAAATTCAAGAATAGAGCTCAAAACTTGGATACAATCAAAGATAGTAACCTTAACAAGCAATTTGGACAAATAGAAGAAAATTTAATTTTTTCCGTGAATAGTGCCGTATACGTGAATAGTAACCCCGACGGAAAAAGTAAGAATTTCAACATAAAATCCATGATAATATTTCTGTATAATGATATTGAAAAGAATAACATCATTTACGAAAGAAAATAACATCCCTTACCTCAAAAAGATAGTACCTCTGACTGGAATATCGGATATAATACCGAAAGAAACTTGCACTGAATAGCAACACTCAAAGTATTGAAATACTCAAAAAAATACGCTCGATATTATAGAGAGAGAAAACTTCTGATTCTGGTGTGATTTTCAATTCTAACCTAAGAACCCTATTTATAGGAAAAGCTTAGGATGCCAAAGGAGACTAAATGAATAAAATATTATTATTTTTAAAAAAAAATTCGCCGCCTGGCGGCTTCCCAAAATTTAGATTTTCAACAAAAGTGGGGCCCACCCATTAAATAATATTTATTTTCCGAAACTTCAATAATTCATAACAAATAGCCCCTTTGTCAGAAAAATACAAATTTTATGTCCTTCCATAGGAAATTTAATTCTCTACAACTTTGCAGAAGGAAGTTTTTCCAAATTCCAAACATAAATTATCCGGAATCCATAAACAAATGATTTCTCACACCAAAATATTGATAAAAACTCATCAGCGCCAATTCCTTCTTTAATATCCACAAAATAAATATTTTCTTATCATATAAATCAATAATTAATTATTCATAAATAATATTATAGAACTACAATATTAACAACCAGGTCGTTCCTAGGAAAGAGGGGGCCTTCCGATAAGGACTTCTCCTTACTGGCGAGCAATTAAATAACCCCTCCTAGACAGAACTTCCTTAGACATTGTCAATAATGCTATCTAATAATATTATTCAAATAATATGAATTATTGAGTTGATAATGTGAAATACTGTGCAACGACAATTATTGAATCAATACTACAAAATATCAACTGTAGCCATTATTGAATCAATCATATAAAATGGCAACGTAGCAATTATTGAGTCAATAAAATATCAATGTAACAATTATTGAGTCAATAATATAAAATATCAATGTAGCAATTATTGAGGCAATAATATAAAATATTGAACAGTAATTACTGTAACAATAATTGAATAAGTTCCTTCTCACGTAAGACTCAATAATTCGAAATACTGTGCAATACCGTGTGCTACTGTGCAACACCGCGTATCACTGTATTTTAACCACCGGGTATTTCAACAGTACTAACGGTAACAACCACGCCGTTATTTTGTAAAAAAGTTATTTCTGTCGCTTTCTATATCCGACAGTTATTCCGTTGTGGGGGCCCACAAATAGCTGCGCCGTCGTACGAATATTCCCCGACAACAAGAATATTCCACGACCAAACGAATATTCCCCGACAACAAGAATATTTTATAACCACTTGCTCATTTTAAAAATGTTTGCACATTTCACCCATAACTTTCATATTTATCAAATCAACACCTTACTATTTCGAAATAATATAAAGAAAATTAAATCTTTATTCATAAAAGTTGGGGTCTTACAGACGTCTCCTCTTTCAATGATCTCCCTGATCAAGTGAAATCGCCGCAACATGTGTTTAGATTTCTGATAAGACCTGGGTTCCTTAGCCTGTGCAACCGCTCCGGTGTTGTCACAGTATACGGGAACTGCTTCTCCAATGCTAGGAACCACACCAAGTTCATTTATGAACTTCTTCATCCAAACAGCTTCCTTTGCAGCTTCACTTGCAGCTATATACTCTGCCTCTGTCACTGAATCAGCAACCGTTTGCTGCTTAGAACTCTTCCAACTCACTGCACCTCTGTTCAAGGTAAACACATACCCTGAAACAGATTTACTGTCATCTTGGTCTGTTTGAAAACTTGAGTCCGTGAATCCCTCGAGTTTTAATGCAGACCCACTGTAGACAAGAAAAATATCTTTAGTCCTTCTCAAGTACTTTAGGATATTTTTCACTGCCTTCCAGTGCTCTTCTCCTGGATTCGACTGGTATCTGCTTGTTACACTAAGTGCGTGAGCAACATCCGGTCTAGTACATATCATACCGTACATGATAGATCCTATTGCAGAAGCATAAGGGATCTTACTCATACGGTCTCTCTCCTCAGGTGTCTTTGGGGCCTGTTTCTTGGAGAGATTTATTCCATGGCTCATCGGCATGAGACCTCTTTTGGAATCTTCCATGCTAAACCTCTTTAGCATCGTATCAATGTACGTTCCTTGGGATAAGCCGAGCATCCTTTTAGATCTATCTCTATAGATCTTTATCCCCAAAATATAGGATGCTTCACCCAAGTCCTTCATGGAGAAGTTTTTAGATAACCAGATTTTAATGGATTGTAACATAGGAATGTCATTCCATATCAGTAATATATCATCAACATATAATACAAGGAATGATACTACGCTCCCACTAACCTTCTTGTATACACATGGTTCATCCTCATTTTTGATAAAATTAAACTCTTTGATTGTCTCATCAAAACGAATGTTCCATCTACGAGAAGCTTGCTTCAACCCATAAATGGATCGTTGTAGCTTACATACTTGATTTGTTCCAACTTTTGAAATAAATCCCTCTGGCTGTGTCATATACACATCCTCCTCAAGTTTCCCATTGAGGAAGGCCATTTTCACGTCCATCTGCCAGATCTCATAGTCGTTGTAAGCTGCAATCGCAAGCAAAATCTGAATGGACTTGAGCATGGCTACTGGTGAGAAGGTTTCATCATAGTCAACTCCTTGTCTTTGTTTGAAACCTTTTGCAACCAGTCGGGCCTTATAGGTCTCTACCTTTTCGTCTGCTCCAGTCTTTTTCTTAAAAACCCATTTACACCCAATAGTTTTAATACCTTCAGGTGGTGAAACCAAAGACCATACTTTGTTTTCATACATGGAGTCCATTTCGGATTTCATGGCTTCAAGCCATTTCCCTGAGTCTTTATTACTCATAGCCTGTTTGTAATTCAATGGATCATCATCATTCATGATGTGTACCTCATCGTCATCCTCTATAACGAATCCATACCTCTCAGGTATCTTCGGTACTCTTCCAGATTTACGAACAGGGTGTGGTACAGTAGGTTCTTCTACTTGGTTAGGTACCTGATTAAGTAGGTATGCAGCCGTTTCTAGGGCATATCCCCAGAAGGAAATTGGAAGGTCGGTAAAACTCATCATGGATCGAACCATGTCCAACAGTGTTTGATTTCTCCTTTCAGATACTCCATTTAACTGTGGTGTACCTGGAGGAGTCCATTGTGAGATTATACCATTTTCTCTGAGACAATTGAGAAACTCACTGCTTAAGTATTCTCCACCTCGATCTGATCAAAGTATCTTAATACTCTTGCCCGTTTGTTTCTCTACTTCACTTCTGAACTCTTTAAACTTTTCAAATGATTCTGATTTGTATTTCATTAAATACACATATCCAAATATTGAGTGATCATCAGTGAAAGTAATAAAATAAGAATACCCACCCCGTGCACTTGTTGTCATAGGTCCACAAACGTCTGTGTGAATCAATGCCAACAACTCTGTAACTCTCTCTCCTTTTCCACTAAAAGGAGATTAGTCATTTTACCCATGAGACAAGATTCACAAGTTGGATATGATTCATAATCAGATAGCTCGAGGAGCCCATCTTTATGCAACTTGGATAATCTTGTTTCATTGATATGACCGAATCTACAGTGCCACATATAGGTATAATTAATATAATCTCTTTTCCTTTTCTTAATTTGTTCAATTTGAAATATATTTTCTTGTAAGTCAAGTGTATAAAGTCCATTTCGCAAATTTTCAATACCATATAAAACATCGTCTTTATAAATAGAATAACCATTGTTCTTTATAATAACGTCAAAACCTTTCATATCCAATACAGAAATTGAAATAATATTTTTAATAATATTCGGAACATAATAACAATTATTAAGATAAATGGATTTGCCCGAAGGCATTGCTAAACAATAAGTTCCTACAGCTAATGCAGCAACTTTTGCTCCATTTCCCACTCGTAAGATCACCTCATCTTTGTTCAGCTTTCTACTTCTGACCAGTCCCTGCACAGTATTACATATGTGAGAACCACATCCGGTATCCAATAACCAAGTAGAATTATGACTTTCAGAAAAATTAATTTCAATCATAAACAAACCTTGATTGGAAGTCGAAGCTTCTCCAAGCTTCTTCTTTGCTAGAAACTTCTTGCAGTTCCTCTTCCAATGTCCCGGCTCATTGCAATGAAAGCACATTCCTTTAGCTGGTTCAGGTTTCTTTTGCTCCTTTTCTTTCCCTTTTCCCTTAGCCTTCTTAGATTTCTTCTTTTCAGAAGACACCTTGGGCCTCTTCCTTTTATTGAAAGAATCCACCATCAAGACATGGTTCTTCTTGGATGAGAAGTGACCTTCTGCAGTTTTCAGCATGTTAAGCAGCTCAGGTAAGCTGACATCTAGCTTATTCATGTGAAAATTAACCACAAACTGCGAGAAGGTCTCAGGGAGTGACTGCAAGACCAAGTCTTTACTCAACTCCCCATCCATGACGAACCCAAGCTGTCCAAGGCGTTAAATCAAATTGATTACCTTCAGAACATGAGTCTCGACGGCAGTGCCCTCGGTCATCCGAGATCGGAAGAGCTCCTTAGATATCTCATATCTAGCAGTCCTACTCTGTTCACCATACAACTCCTTGAGGTGAAGCAGCATAGCAGGAGTATCCATTTTTTCGTGCTGACGCTGAAGCTCGTTATTCATGGATGCGAGCATGATGCATTGAGCCACAGATGCATCATCTTGCCACTTATTGAAAGTGGAAATCTCTTCCTCAGAGGCTGTTTCTGAAACAGATTCAGGGATAGTGGAATTTAGGACATAAGAAATCTTTTCAGCAGTGAGAAAAATTCTCAGATTTCTTAGCCAGTCCTCATAATTCGGGCCGGTAAGCTTATTTGCATCAAGTATGCTTCGTAGTGAGATTAGTGATTTTGACATTTTTAAAATTCTGCATGTGAAAAGACAACATTTTAGCAAACATTCATTTTATTAACTTTGCATACCAAAATAAATTTAGGTCTTTATTTTAAATTGGTATCTCCCACTATTTTCATCAAACTATATTACCCTCACTCATATAGTTCGGCAACATCTAATTAAAGATTTGCTAGTGAGATTAAGGATCCCTTTTCAAATGTATATAACCTTGTGGATAGCACAACAAGCGATATATAAATAAATAGGTAGACAACTCTTGTCAATTACATCACCATGTAACTCCTTTTATTTTGCCTCTTAAATCATAATGGTCATGTGTGTGCACATCCGAACTAAAATGATTTAAGTTAAGTCCAGCCTAGCACTTCCATAAATTCAAAAAAGAAAAATTTTAAATATTCAAATGTATATAACCTTGTGGATAGCACAACAAGACTAGATCGTTCAATTTTTTTGATAAGCATCAAATGTGATTAATTAACATCTTAAATATTCAATACTCGCCTTGTGGATAGCATAACAAACTCATATTAAATATTTAATACTCTATTAACTAATCATGCTAGAAGGCGACGTTCGATATTCCAATTATCATTTGAACGCTTCAGACTTAATATTATTTCTTTGTGGGGTTTGTTATTTGTCTCATCTTTTTAAGCGCGCATGCACATATATATATAAAATACGCGTCATTTTATTAAACATGTGAAGCATGTTTGTATAAAATATAATATATATATAATATTTAACATGCAATATAGAATACTATATTCTACCCGGATTGATTATGGACTTTTATTCTAGTTTGGTTCACTAGAGCCACCAAGTGAACCAAAAGGTCAAACCTAGGAGTGCAAGAATTTAAATTTAAATATAACTATTACATTTAAACCTTGGCTCCATACAAATGAGTCTTCACGCGTTCCTTGCTCATTGGTCTCCAATTTCTTCAAAATAATTCTAATTATCTCTATTACATTAACTATTTAAAATTAAATAGAAACCTTGATCAGCAGTCAAGGGAAAGTACATAGAAAGGAGATAGAATTTACATCGAGAATAAAACTAGAGAAGACGAGGTACGCAGACCCCATTTTATAAAACTCATTCATTCAAGCATTCAACCAAAATAAAATCCAATCACATTGGTCATAGTCCATAATCAATCCCTTTTATTACCATACATATAATCATACGTATCAATAAAACTTATTCATCTCATGAAAATAAATTCATTCTATATATGTATTAATATGAGTTAATGGGCAAAAGTTTGCTAAACTTTGTTTTTTGAAAAATAAACTCCTTTATTTCATTCAAAAACAATTCCAAATTAAACTCTTTAATTTTAGCAATTCTGAAATCTTATTTCATATAAAATAAACATCTTTATTTTAAACCTTTATTAATTAAATAAACCATTCATTTAATAAAATAAAACACAAAAAAAATTCAGTTCCTGTCCAGTGGCGCAGCTGCGCCAAGAATGTAAAGGGAACCGGCGCAACATGAAAACCAGGAACAGCACCCGGCGTAGCTGCGCAGCAATATTGCCTTGTACCGGCGCAGCTGCGCAGCTTCGCAGAATCTGAAAAATTTTTGTTGCCCAGAACTCGATCCAATCGCATATCATACATGTATGGAATCACATAGACTGATAATTAGCACAAGATTGGCTCAGATACCACTGTTGGGTTTGTATGTAACGCAATCATGGAATCAAATCACATAAATAGGGCGGAAGCGTAAACAACTAGGTTTTCAAAAATTTATACAAACCCATTACCATGATCATTCTTGTGCATCAATTATCAGTGAATGAAAAAGGAGAAAAACAGAATTATACCTTTGAAGATCCAAGCTTCCTCAGGTACAAGTTCTACTCCTTTGATTCCTTTGATTCCTCTGTAGTGGCTCCTTCCCTTGATCAATGTCAGCCACCCAAATGTTTGGCCTCTAACGGTGATCCACCAAGGAAGATGAAGAACTCAGTAAGATGGGTTATTGGCTTAAACCTTGTTTCTATCTCTATAGAATATGTGTACTCCCAACTCTTAAAAAATTCACGTACCTTATTTCTGATATAAGACTCTCTTATATAGATATTAGGTTAACCCTCCTAATCCAATTAGAATAGGGTTTTATTTAATTAATTTATATCCTAATCTTTATTAGGATTGAGAGAGAGTACTGATATTATATTAATTCCTAAACTCCTTTAGAATTAAAATAATAATAATAATAGTAATATTAATAAGACTCCTCTTATTAATTTATATTTAATATTTCTAAAATATTAAATAATAAACATTAAGCTATATAATTTATTCTATCATCATAGATTAAATTAATTATACTTAATGCATTATTACTATCATGCCATTTTCTTCTTAAATAATTCTTCTTCCTTTTATGGTGTGACCCTTTAGGTTCTCCATATTAAACCGGTTGTGAATAAATCAATTAGAAAAATTCTAATCTTATTTAAATAAACAAATTAAACTAATAATCAATTTAAATAAATAACATTTATTCTACAATAGGGATAAGCCTCCCTAACGATCAACGACTTTCCAGATAATATAGATTTCAACATTAATCATAAAAGAACCTGTGAGTTAATAGTTACCGTACAATTCAATCCTTCCACCATACAATGTCCCAATTAAATATAAGACATGGATTTACTGTCAAGTCTTAATTTATTTAATCATATGTATTTCGATTAGAAAATGCACAACTCCAAATAATGCAAATTAGAAACCTCTTTCTAATTTCATTCTACCTTGGCCAAGGATTCCTAGGTTGTCATTTAACGAATCACATAAGATATATCTCCTCTTTTACTAGAGGTGGTAGATTCTTTATTGATCATTCATTATCTCCATATGTAACTCATTACACCCAAGCATACCCTATATATGCCTTAAAAGGCCTTAAGGAATTAGTCAAAGTATAATTTGTTACATATAAGATACTATGATGATCTCAAGTCCAAGGATCACATGTACTACTATCACATTAGGAATTCCTATTGACAGGCGAGTAAAACTCCATTAGGTATTCCATAGCGAGTCACGT
This sequence comes from Panax stipuleanatus, assembly GCA_020205555.1. Taxonomy (NCBI): domain Eukaryota; kingdom Viridiplantae; phylum Streptophyta; class Magnoliopsida; order Apiales; family Araliaceae; genus Panax; species Panax stipuleanatus. The sequence goes on along the minus strand of CM035117.1, from coordinate 48,604,213 downwards.
TCAGTGAACTTATTCTCCAATAAGCACCTACATACTTGCTTTAGTGTCTCCACACAAATGACCATGAGATCAGTCATCCTCATCCAATGAGCAAGCAACATATGTACCAATCTATCCGGATTTACTAATCCCCATTTTAGTAATCCCACAATTGGGAACTATTTTAGTTTTTAAGCTTTCTAAGAATTTAGATCTCATTATCATGATCTCATCATGATTCTAAAAGCATTGCTTAAAACTATGGGTTATTTACATATTATAAAAAACAGCACCATGTAGATAATTATATTCTTTAAATGAATATTTTATTAATAAATAAATAAGATTGTTTACAAAGTATGTGCTTTGTCATCATACATGATTGGCTTGTATGCACACTACTATCAGCTTCAGCATACAACTTTTGAAAATTTCAAGCCTCCATCCATATTCCCACCACATGTTTATATATATATATATATATATATATATATATATATATATATATATATATATATATATATAGGGGTTCAATCCATGGCAACCGGTTGCCATGGAACTATTCCCAGCAACCCACTTTTCAGCCGTAGATCAAAATAATTAAGCGCTGAGATTGAAAGAAAAAAAAACCCCAGCCGCTACTAGTAGAAGCGACTGTTACATTACACTTTATTAGCATAGTTATTTACCAAAAAGCCCTCAAATTTGGACATTGCCGCTACTACAAGTAGCGGCTTACTCTCTCTATCTCTCCTCTTCCACTCTCTCTCTCCTCTGCCACTGCCACTCTCTCTCCTCTGCCACACTCTCTCTCCTCTTTAATATACACTCCTCCCGCTCTCTCTCTCTCCTCTTTAATATATAATACATTTTATTATTTCCATACATACATAACATAACCCATAATATATATTCATCATTCTCTCATCTTTAATATAAATAAATTAGAATATTTCAAAATTAAATTTTTTTAAAATTTTAATATAAATAAATTGATAGACTATTAACATTGTTATAATTTTGATATAAATAAATAGATAGATTATTAATATTATTTCCATGTAATATTGTTATACAATAAAAAGACTATTACTTTTTAATGTATGTAGTACGAAATTATAACAATATTATTTTTAATGTATGTAGTACGAAATAATAAAAATAATAATCTCTTTTAATATTATTAAAATTTTAAAAAAATAATAGTCTTTTTTTAATGTATAACAATATTAAAATAATAGTCTTTTTAATGTATAACAATATTATTTTAATATATAATATTTTTATACCTTAAAATAATATTGTTATACATTAAAATAATATTAAAATAATATTGTTATATTGTTATACATTAAAATAATATATAATATTGTTATACATTAAAATAATATTGTTATATATTAAAATAATATTGTTATACGTTAAAAAGACTATTATTTTAATATTGTTATACATTAAAAAAAGACTATTATTTTTTTAAAATTTTAATAATATTAAAAAAGATTATTATTTTTATTATTTCGTACTACATACATTAAAAATAATATTGTTATAATTTCGTACTACATACATTAAAAAGTAATAGTCTTTTTATTGTATAACAATATTACATGGAAATAATATTAATAATCTATCTATTTATTTATATCAAAATTATAACAATGTTAATAGTCTATCAATTTATTTATATTATTTTAATGTATAACAATATTATTTTAATATTATTATAATATTATTTTAATTTATAACAATATTATATATTATTTTAATGTATAACAATATTATTTTAATGTATAACAATATTATTTTAATATATAACAATATTGTTATACATTAAAACAATATTGTTATATATTAAAATAATATTGTTAAAATAATAGTCTTTTTTTAATGTATAACAATATTAAAATAATAGTCTTTTTAACGTATAACAATATTATTTTAATATAAAACAATATTAAAATAATATTGTTATATATTAAAATAATATTATTATATATTAAAATATATAATATTGTTATACATTAAAATAATATTATAATAATATTAAAATAATATTGTTATACATTAAAATAATATTGTTATACACTAAAATAATATTATTTTATATTAAAATAATATTGTTATACGTTAAAAAGACTATTATTTTAATATTGTTATACATTAAAAAAAAGACTATTATTTTAACAATATTATTTAATGTATAACAATATTATATATTATTTTAATATATAATAATATTATTTTAATATTGGTTTATATTAAAATAATATTGTTATACGTTAAAAAGACTATTATTTTAACAATATTATTTTAATATATAACAATATTGTTTTAATGTATAACAATATTATATATTATTTTAATGTATAACAATATAACAATATTATTTTAATTTATAACAATATTATTTTAATGTATAACAATATTATATATTAAAATAATATTGTTATACATTAAAAAGACTATTATTTTAATATTGTTATACATTAAAAAAAGACTATTATTTTTTTAAAATTTTAATAATATTAAAAAAGATTATTATTTTTATTATTTCGTACTACATACTTTAAAAATAATATTGTTATAATTTCGTACTACATACATTAAAAAGTAATAGTCTTTTTATTGTATAACAATATTACATGGAAATAATATTAATAATCTATCTATTTATTTATATCAAAATTATAACAATGTTAATAGTCTATCAATTTATTTATATTAAAATTTAAAAAAAAATTAATTTTGAAATATTCTAATTTATTTATATTAAAGAGGAGAAAATGATGAATATATATTATGGATTATGTTATGTATGTATGAAAATAATAAAATGTATTGTATATTAAAGAGGAGAGAGAGAGAGTGGGAGGAGTGTATATTAAAGAGGAGAGAGAGTGTGGCAGAGGAGAGAGTGTGGCAGTGGTAGATGAGAGAGAGAGTGGAAGAGGAGAGATAGAGAGAGTAAGCCGCTACTTGTAGTAGCGGCAATGTCCAAATTTGAGGGCTTTTTGGTAAATAACTATGCTAATAAAGTGTGATGTAACAGCCGCTTCTACTAGTAGCGGCTGGGTTTTTTTTTTCAATCTCAGTGCTTAATTATTTTGATCTACGGCTGAAAAGTGGGTTGCTGGGAATAGTTCCATGGCAACCGGTTGCTATGGATTGAACCCCATATATATATATATATTAAAATATTTATAATTATTAAAAGAAATTTCAAATTTCATTTTCTCTCTTCCGTCTCATTTTATTCATATATCGTGAATTTGTTGTAAAAAATATCATCACTATTATATTATTATATTATCACATTATAAACTTATAATGTAATATTATAATAATATATTTGAATGAATTATTTTATCAGAACAGATAAAATATCCATTCTCAATAACTGTCACTCTTACTAAAAATTCCTCCGTTTAAATTCATTTTGAATAAATATTTGATAGTAGTGTGCATACAAGCCAATCATGTATGATGATAAAGCACATACTTTGTAAATAATTTTATTTATTTATTAATAAAATATTTATTTAAGGCATTTAATTATCTATATGGTGCTGTTCTTAATAATATATAAATAACCCATAGTTTTAAGTAATGATTTTAGAATCACGATGAGATCATGCTAATGAGATCTAAATTCTTTGAAAGCTTAAAAACTAAAATAGTTCCCAATTGTGGGATTACTAAAATGAGGATTAATAAATCCGGATAGATTGGTACATATGTTGCTTGCTCATTGGATGAGGATGACTGATCTCATGGTTATTTGTGTGGAGACATTAAAGCAAGTATGTAGGTGCTTATTGGAAAATAAGTTCACGGAACGTGACTCGCTATGGAATATCTAATGGAGTTTTTGTGACGAACGAGAATTTTGTAAAGATATTTGAATATTTATTGAAATAAATAAATATTTTTAATGATTTAATTATTGAATTAAATAATTAATTCATGAATTTGTGGTATATGTGTGACATTAATTAAATTAATATGTAGTAATTTAATAGTTCAAAGAATATATTTAATGGAGTTTATTTGATTAATTGAATTAATTAAATAAGCATATGTTACTTTAATTAATTTAATAATTAATTAAAGAATTAATGAATTGACATAATTAATAAATAAAAATATTAATTATGTGACAATATGATTTAATGTAAAATTTATTATATTTTATTTAATTGATTTAAATAAAATTGATTGATTAATAAAAGTGTTACAATTAACTATATACTAAACTAGTTAATTAAAATAAATGAAAAAGGAATTAAGGGTGTAGCCAAACAAGGCCTTAAGGGGAGTTAGTCCGTTTGTGATACAACGGATATATTATATATACGTATATTATTCTGTTAAACGAAATTATTTTCATTTTGTTCAAAGTCAGAGAGGGAAAAAAAACTACTTAGAAATTTTCAGAGAGAAGAAGAAGAAGAGAGAAAGAGATTTGAGGAATCCTGAGTGTTGTATTAGATTTATCTTCATACTAACAAAGAGTAATCTTCTTTCAAAGTTTTTAAAATTAATTTTCCAAAGTTTTTCATATACGTATTCTAAAGTTTGTGAAAATTTGGGTTTTCCAATTGGGTTATGATATGGCTTTATCTGTATGTGTATGTGATTATAACATGTTTTCTAACGTATAAACATGTTTTAAAGTAATCAATTTTATATAATTTGGCCTTAATTGGTTTTTCAAAAAGTTACAGAGTTTTCTACGATGTTGTAAAATTTCTCTGTCAGTACTTATTTTTTGGGAAATTAAAGTGTGAGGTTATTATATATGTGACCGTATATGTTAGTATTATGTGTTGGATCAAGTATCCATGATTTACACTGATCACACCAAATAATTTTGTTAATAGATGGGTTTTAAATAAGACAGAGTCTTGAATATGGGTTAGTAACCCATATGGGTGAAATACATGTTGTAATCATATGTTTTAATTAAAATTGACACATGATTATGATTGTATGTGTTAAAATAAAGAAAATAAAATTGGAATGAGTGGATTCGGTGTAGTAACGAATCCGCAATGAGAAATTTTATATTTTTCTTTAAAGTTTGCAAAATGTTGAAGAACAGTGAAATTAAAAGTGTTAGATTGTGTAATTATGTGATTATGATTGTTAAGAACATGATATAAGTGTTGTATAATGTTTTTATGAAGTTTATACTTCATGGGTAACGTTATTAATCAGTGTAATGATGTGAATTGGGAGAAAATGGGAGAAAATCTGTGTTCGTTCGCGAACTTCAGATTCTGAAATTCCCCAACCGCGCGGCCGCGCCGGCTGTAAGGCAAAATGGCGCGCGGCCGCGCCTGTCCGAAAATTTTGAAAAAAAATTGCTAAGTGTTGGAAATTTGTGAAATGTGTTTTGAGTCTAATGAACATGAACACATGTTGTATAAATATAATAAAATATTGATATGAGTTTAATAATTTATGTTATGTGATTAATTAATAAATTAATACGTGATTTAAATTATTATTTGTAAAGGTTAAATAATGTGTTATAAACATTAAGACATTATTTTAAATCTAATTAACATGATGACATGTTATGTATGTAATGAGTTATTAATACAAGTTAATAACTTAAGTTACGTGATTAATTAACAAGTTAATTAATCAACGTAAACCATTATTTGAAAACCTAATAATGAGTTTGAAGAATACTATTGTAAATCAATAATCATATCGAACTTGTGATTAATTGATATTGTGAATGTATTGATAGGTAAGAGTAATTAAAGAAGTGAGTAATAACTGTAGCTTGCGCACGAGGCAAGTTTTCTATCCCTAACTTATTATTATTGTTGGGCAAGTTTCCTAAACTAAACTCTTTTTAAATTAAGCAATTGCTATGCTTAATTACTATTGTTGAGCAAATTCTTAATCTTGAATATCCAAGTTTAGAATTTCACATGAGATGCCATGATTCTTTTAAAAATATCATTTAAGTGTACAATACTTATTCGATCGTATACCTTGAGAAGTTAATATTCAATTTGAATATCATTTATTGAGTTATCCAAACTAACTTTATTTGGTGCGGATTCTGATGTCAAATTGAGATGAACAACCCTAATATAGGGAATTAATGAAGATGCTTAAAGCGTTAAGATAGTGTGCACAGTATCAGTACGAAGGGCTAATCTCCCTAAGTACGAGAAGTAAAGTCTATAGTCTTATGATTGTTAAAGGTTGGAAAGGTTAATATACTTGACAATCTAAGACTCGGTTTAAGGTCTTAATGACCCTCAGAAGTAATTTGACTCCCGATTAATATTCTTGATTCAAAAGTTGAGAAGTAATTTGACTCTTGATTAATATTCTTGATTCAAATGTTGAGCTTTCTGTTATTCAGAATTCTTTCACTCGCATGTTATTATTCTGTCATATTTTTATACTTGCGGGCATTCGTGCTCACTCTTACATAATAACATTGCAGCTAATAATGAACGAAGTGATGTACCTTCTAGTAGTAAGGGCAAAGGAAAAGTTAACAAGTGATGAAGACTTGTGTTGTCATGAATAATGTTAAAGTTCAAGACTTATGTGTGATGATTTAAGACTTATTTATTTACGTTTTCGCAACAGAGATTTAAGGTTAAGTTTAACTTGGGATTTATGATGTGTTATTATTTCAGATGATGTAAGAGGATGATTTATTTATCTAATAAATGAATTTCATTATTTATGGGTAGATAGTTGTATGAGATTGGAACAGTGAACACCAAATCCTGTGGAAATTAAGATACCAGATTTGGGGGTGTCACAGTTTTACTCTCCTGTCAATAGGAATTCCTAATGTGATAGTAGTACAAGTGATCCTTGGACTTGAGATCATCATAGTATCTTATATGTAACAAATTATACTTTGACTTATTCCTTAAGGCCTTTTAAGGCATATATAGGGTATGCTTGGGTATACAAAGTTGCATATGGAGATAATGTAGGATCAATAAAGAATCTACCACCTCTAGTAAAAGAGGAGATATGTCCTATGTGATTCGTTAAATGACAACCTAGGAATCCTTGGCCAAGGTAGAATGAAATTAGAAAGAGGTTTCTAATTTGCATTATTTGGAGTTGTGGGTTTTCTAATCGAAATACATATGATTAAATAAATTAAGACTTGACAGTAAATCCATGTCTTATATTTAATTGGGACATTGTATGGTGTAAGGATTGAATTGTACGGTAACTATTAACTCACAGGTTCTTTTATGATTAATGTTGAAATCTATATTATCTGGAAAGTCGTTGATCGCTAGGGCGGCAATGTCCAAATTTGAGGGCTTTTTGGTAAATAACTATGCTAATAAAGTGTAATGTAACAGTCGCTTCTACTAGTAGCGGCTGGGGTTTTTTTTCTTTCAATCTCAGCGCTTAATTATTTTGATCTACGGCTGAAAAGTGGGTTGCTGGGAATAGTTCCATGGCAACCGGTTGCCATGGATTGAACCCCTATATATATATATATATATATATATATATATATATATATATATAAACATGTGGTGGGAATATGGATGGAGGCTTGAAATTTTCAAAAGTTGTATGCTGAAGCTGATAGTAGTGTGCATACAAGCCAATCATGTATGATGACAAAGCACATACTTTGTAAACAATCTTATTTATTTATTAATAAAATATTCATTTAAAGAATATAATTATCTACATGGTGCTGTTTTTTATAATATGTAAATAACCCATAGTTTTAAGCAATGCTTTTAGAATCATGATGAGATCATGATAATGAGATCTAAATTCTTAGAAAGCTTAAAAACTAAAATAGTTCCCAATTGTGGGATTACTAAAATGGGGATTAGTAAATCCGGATAGATTGGTACATATGTTGCTTGCTCATTGGATGAGGATGACTGATCTCATGGTCATTTGTGTGGAGACACTAAAGCAAGTATGTAGGTGCTTATTGGAGAATAAGTTCACTAAACGTGACTCGCTATGGAATACCTAATGGAGTTTTACTCGCCTGTCAATAGGAATTCCTAATGTGATAGTAGTACATGTGATCCTTGGACTTGAGATCATCATAGTATCTTGTATGTAACAAATTATACTTTGACTAATTCCTTAAGGCCTTTTAAGGCATATATAGGGTATGCTTGGGTGTAATGAGTTACATATGGAGATAATGAATGATCAATAAAGAATCTACCACCTCTAGTAAAAGAGGAGATATGTCTTATGTGATTCGTTAAATGACAACCTAGGAATCCTTGGCCAAGGTAGAATGAAATTAGAAAGAGGTTTCTAATTTGCATTATTTGGAGTTGTGCATTTTCTAATCGAAATACATATGATTAAATAAATTAAGACTTGACAGTAAATCCATGTCTTATATTTAATTGGGACATTGTATGGTGGAAGGATTGAATTGTACGGTAACTATTAACTCACAGGTTCTTTTATGATTAATGTTAAAATCTATATTATCTAAAAAGTCGTTGATCGCTAGGGAGGCTTATCCCTATTGTAGAATAAATGTTATTTATTTAAATAGATTATTAGTTTAATTTATTTATTTATTTAAATAAGATTAGAATTGTTCTAATTAATTTATTCACAACCGGTTTAATATGGAAAACCTAAAGGGTCACACCATAAAAGGAAGAAGAATTATTTAAGAAGAAAATGGCATGAAAGTAATAATGCATTAAGTGTAATTAATTTAATTTATGGTGATAGAATAAATTAAATAGCTTAATGTTTATTATTTAATATTTTAGAAATATTAAATATAAATTAATAAGAGGAGTCTTATTAATATTAATATTAATATTATTATTATTATTATAATTCTAAAGAAGTTTAGGAATTAATATAATATCAGTACTCTCTCTCAATCCTAATAAGATTATGATATAAATTAATTAAAAGTGTTTAATTAATTAATTAAATAAAAAAACCTATTCTAATTGGATTAGGAGGGTTAACCTAATATCTATATAAGAAAGTCTTATATCAGAAATAAGGTACGTGAATTTTTCCAAAGGTTGGGAGTACACATATTCTATAGAGATAAAAACAAGGGTTAAGCCAATAATCCATCTTCCTGAGTTCTTCATCTTCCTTAGTGGATCACCGTTAGAGGCCAAACATCTGGGTGGCTGACATTGATCAAGGGAAGGAGTCACTACAGAGGAATCAAAGGAATCAAAGGAGTAAAACTTGTACCTGAGAAAACTTGGATATTTAAAGGTATAATTCCATCCTCTCCTTCTATGTATTGACTGATAAATGATGCACAAGAAAGATCATGGTTAAGGGTTTGTAAGAAAATTTTAAAATCTGATTTTTCATCCCTTCCGTTGCGTTTATTAATTTGATTGCATGCTTATGTTTCTAGCAAACCCAACAATATTTACTTATCATTGTTATCAATAATAAATTATTATTCACAAATAATATTACAGAATCACAATAATGACAACTAGGTTATTCCCAAGAAAGATGGTGCTTTCCGATAAGGATTTTTTCTTACTAGCGCGCAATTTGATTAACTAACCCCTTTCCTAGACAGAATTTCCTAGACATTGCCAATAATGTTATCTAATAATATTATTCAAATAAAATGAATTATTAATTTGATAATGTAAAATACTGTGCAGTGACAATTATTGAATCAATAATATAAAATATCAACGTAGCAATTATTGATATAAAATATCAACGTAGCAATTATTGAACCAATAAAATATAAAATATTGAACAGTAATTACTGTAACAATTATTGAGTAAGTGACTTTTTACGTAAGAATCAATAATTAAAAATACTATGCAATACTGTGCACTACTGTACAATAACGGGTATTACTGTATTTTAACCACCGGGTATTTCAACAGTTCTAACGGTAACAACTACGCCGTTATTTTTAGAAAACTCATTCTTACCGTTTTCTTCATCCGACAGTTATTCTGTTGTGGGGCCCACAAATGGCTGCGCCGTCGTACGAATATTCCCCGTCAACAAGAATATTCCACGACCAAATGAATATTCTCCGACAATAATGAATATTTTATTATCACTTGCTAATTTTGTAAAATTTGCACATTCCACCCATAACTTACCACATTTATCAAATCATCCCTTACTATTTCAAAATAATATATTGAGGAAATTAAATCTTATTCATCAAAAAGTTGAGATCTTACACGGGTAATGGTTTTGTAGAAATTTTTAAACTCTGATATACCATGCTTCTGCAAATTTTGCAACTTTATTGCACCCACGATTTCGTACAAACCTAACATGTACTATTCATGCTAGAGTACTATTCATCCGGGGTACTATTAATGCCAAAGTACTATTCACGACGAAATTTAGTTTCTTTTCTTTGTCCAGATTATCTTTTATGAATCTTATTCCTAAAATTGGATCCATATTTTGATCTTCATTCTTGAACTCTGGATAAATTGAATTATAAATCTCTAAAAATTATCCTTGATCTCACTAGATTCATTGTTTATATCATTGTCATAATCCTCAAACTTAAATTATGGTGAAAGTTATCTTTGGCCCATAGTGCAAAGATGAACTATTGATTGATGAATATCTTTGGCCCGTAGTGCAAAGATGAACAGTTGATTGATGAATATCTTTGGCTCGTAGTGCAAAGATGGACATGTGTTTGGCATGATCATGATCATGGATGTTACTATTGAATATCTTTGGCCCGTAGTGCAAAGATGGACATGTATTTGACATGATCATGACCATTGATGTTTCTGTTGAATATCTTTGGCCTGTAGTGCAAAGATGAATTGACTGACATAATTATGATTAAAGGCTGTGGACTAGTAAGATCATGACCATTGATGTTACAAATGAATATCTTTGGTCCGAGTGCAAAGATGAATTTATTAGCATTATTATTAACAGGAACTATGATTTGGTATAACCATGATCTTTGGTGTTTCAGGTAAAGAAAGGTGGTGAAAGTTATCTTTATCTTGGGTACAATAAAGAAATGTTGATTGGTGTTACATTAATAAAATATCGATGATGGACTTTTAATTTGGGGAAGATAGTAGACATTATGTTCTACTTGACTCTTCTAATGGATTGCTTGTTCCGCTGCAACTATGTTTGAAAACTTTTATCATCTACCATATGTTCTAAATATCTGATTTATTACTGATGATGGCTATTGATAATTTAATTATCTTTAGTCATGATATTCTTTACTGGGTTATTTATGCTCACTCTTTTGCTTCACAATTCCTTTCAGGTAATAAGAGTGTAGTTGTCGAGCGGGGATAACAGGGGAATAGAACGATGGTTTATAACTGTTGAAGTTTCCCATAAAACAGTATGAGAATAATTGTATTGAGGACTTAAAATTTTATACGTCATTTAACAGTTGATTTTGGTGAACAACAATAGGATGATGAGAACCCGACTTTAGAAGGGTGTGTTGCCACTATCATACAATATGTCTAACTACATATGACTTCGGGTTATCATAAGACATGGTTGTGCGCATCCACTTGCTGATTATATCTATGAGCACTACCTATATAATCTTGGAGTATGGTTGGAATATAATTCTCAGTTTGAGACAATGAAGATAATTATATGGCAAGAGAATACCCACCATTGGAATGAACATGATAGTAATCTTCTTGTTCTTCTTTGGGGACTATTGGGTCAACCAAGGTTAATTCTTAAGTTATATGATATCTATTATAATTTAGAAGCATGACCTCCCATGTACAAAGGTTTCCTTGAGCATTTTCCAAATACTTTAATTTTTAAAACAGTTAGTGACTGTATCTTTATGTAAAATGTTATTGGTTTGGAGTCTGAGTATTATTGTTATAATATTTGTATTCAAACTCACAGTTTATGTGTGGTCGTATTTTGAACGACAGCTTAATAGTTGGAATATAATAAGATTTGTATTTGGATTTTGTGGTACGTATTTGGCGACTCCGAATGGGTTGTGTGAACCTATTTTGGGGGCGTCATAGTTGGTATCAAAGCTTAGGGATATGGTCGTTGGCGGAGATCTGAGACTAGAACTAGGAGGGGAGAGACGAGTAATATCCTTCGCTAGTGTGTGACTTACCTAAGCTGAATTTTCTTACTTAATAAATTGACAAATTGTGATATGTCAATTAACCTTTGTTTTGAAGCTGTATTCTGAAATGATTTTTGAAATCCAAGAGATGAGTAATGGAGAAATCATGATACAGAGGAAATGACCGAGAAGATAAAATCTGAAATGAAAGCAAGGTATCCTCACCTCCTCGAACTACCAGGTACGTAAATTTTGAGGACAAAATTTTATAAGGAGAGGAGATTGTAAGACCCCGAATTTTATGAAATAAAAGTATTCAATTTTTCTTATAATTATTATTCTATTCAGTAAATGGTTAAATTGATAAAAGGTTAAAGTTAAGAGTTATATGTGCAAATTTTACAAAGTAATCAAGTTTTCATAAAAATTCGTTGTGTCGGGGAATATTTGTTTGGTAGGGGAATATTCTTTTTATTGGGAAATATTCGTACGATGACACAATCATTGGTTAACCCCATAACGGAATAACTGTCGGATATAGAAAGCGACAGAAGTAAACTTTTCATAAAAAATAACGACGAAACTTTTACCGTTAAACTGTTGAAATACCCGGTGATAAAAGTATAGTAATACACATTGTTACACAGTTGAACACGGTATTGCACAGTATTTCTAATTATTGATTCTTACGTAAGAAGTCACTCATTCAATAATTGTCACAGTAATTACTGTTCAGTATCTTATATTATTGATTCAATAAGTGCTACTTTGATAATTGCATATTATTTTATATTATTGATTCAATAATTGTTACAGTAACCACTGCATAGTATTTTACATTATTAAATCAATATCTTTCACACAAATTATTGAAATGATATTATTAGATAGCATTATTGACAATGTCTAGAAAGTTCTGTAGAGAAAAAGGGTTAGGTTATATAATTGCACGCTAAGGAGGAAATTTTTTTATCAGAAAGCCCCCTCTTTGCTGGGAACGACCTGATTGTCAATATTGTGATTCTTTAATATTAATTGTGAATAATAATTGATGAATAAAAACTATTGATAAATATAATAAGTAAATATTTGTTCAATTTTGATATAAATGAAGAAATTTTTAACATGAGACATTTGTTGAAAGTTGGCATTTTATATTCACCGATAAAATAATTCATTCAAATATATTATTATAATATTACATTATAATAGTATATTGTGATAATATAATAGTATAGTTTATAATTTAAATGGTAATATTATTATAATAACTTTATAGCATAAGAATAAAATGAGGTGGAAGAGAGCAAATTGAATTTGAATTCTTTTTAATAATTATAAATATTTTTAATATATATATAAACATATGAGAAAATAAAGTGGAGGTAAGATGTTTGATTTTGTATTCCTAATAGGTGTGCTGCATGTCCTTTTTCAAAACCGTGTGAAGATTGGTCAGTCCTGGTGTGCTGGCATTTTCCTATAAATAGGTTTCTTAGTTAAGAAATGAAAATCACACCAAAATTAAAAAATTCTTTCTCTATAATATTGAGCGTATTTCTTGTGAGTATAATGATAATTTGAGTGTGGATAACAGTGCAAGATTTTCTCAACATAATCTCCGTTATTTCAGTCAGAACTACTTTCCTATTAAGGTAAAGGATATTATTTTTCTCGTAAAGGATGTTGTTTTCGTTCAATATTCGTAAGGAATATTATTTTCTTCTATACTCTATAGTATGTAAGTGATAATATTTCATTTTATATTACTAAATTCAAACTTACTATGGTAAGTATTGCTTCTATAATTCCTGAAATGATTAAAAATTCCTTAAGGTTTGCGCTTCATCTAATATCATTTCAGTGGAATATTGGTCTGAACTTGCTTATGGAAATTTTAATCTTTTCATCCGGGATACTATTCATGCCGGAGTACTATTCATCCGAGGTACTATTAATGCCGGAGTACTATTCATCTGGAGTACTATTAATGCCGGAGTATTATTCAAGACGAAATTTAGTTTCTTTTCTTTGTCCAGATTAACTTTTATGAATCTTATTCCTGAAATTGGATCCATGTTTTGATCTTCATTCTTGGACTCTGGATAAATTGAATTATAAATTTCTAAAATTTATCCTTGATCTCACTAGATTCATTCTTTATATCATTGTCATAATCCTCAAACTTAAATTATGGTGAAAGTTATCTTTGGCCCGTAGTGCAAAGATGAACTGTTGATTGATGAATATCATTGGTCCGTAGCGCAAAGATGAACAGTTGATTGATGAATATCTTTGGCTCGTAGTACAAAGATGGACATGTGTTTGGCATGATCATGATCATGGATGTTACTGTTGAATATATCTGGCCCGTAGTGCAAAGATGGACAGGTGTTTGACATAATAATGACCATTGATGTTACTATTGAATATCTTTGGCCCGTAGTACAAAGATGAATTAACTGACATGATTATGATTAAAGGCTGTGGACTAGTATGATCATGACCATTGATGTTACAAATGAATATCTTTGGCCCGAGTGCAAAGATGAATTTAGTAGCATGATTATGAACAGGAAATGTGATTTGGTATAATCATGATATTTGCTGTTTCAGGTAAAGAAAGGTGGTGAAAGTTATCTTTATCTTGGGTATAACGAAGAAATGTTGATTAGTGTTACATGAATAAAATATCGATGATGGACTTTTAATTTGGAGAAGATAGTAGACATTATGTTCTACTTAACTCTTCTAATGGATTGCTTGTTCCGCTGCAACTATGGTTGAAATTTTTTCTCATCTACCATATGTTCTAAATATCTGATTTATTACTGATGATGGCTATTGATAATTTAATTATCTTTAGTCATGATATTCTTTACTGGACTATTTGTGCTCACCTTTTTGCTTCACAATTCCTTTCAAGTAATAAGAGTGTAGCTGGGTCGAGCGGGGATAACAGGGGAATAGAACGATGTTCTATAACTGTTGAAGTTTCCCATAAAATAGTATGAGAATAATTGTATTGAGGACTTAAAATGTGTGTGCCTTATTTTATATGTCATTTAACAGTTGATTTTGGTAAACAACAATATGGTGATGAGAACCCGACTTTAGAAGGGTGTGTTGCCACTATCATACAATATGTCTAACTACATACGACTTTGGGTTATCATAAGATATGGTTGTGCGCATCCACTTGCTTATTATATTTATGAGCACTACCTATATAATCTTAGAGTATGGTTGGAATATAATTCTCAATTTGAGACAATGGAAATAATTATATGGCTAGAGAATACCCACCATTGGAATGAACATGATAGTAATCTTCTCGTTCTTCTTTGTGGTCTATTGGGTTAACTAAGGTTAATTCTCAAGTCATATGATATCTATTATAACTAAGAAGCATGGCCTCCCATGTACGAAGGTTTTCTTGAGCATTTTCCAAAGATTTTAATTCCTAAAATAGTTATTGACTGTACCTTTATGTAAAATATTATTGGTTTGGAGTATGAGTACTGTTGTTATAATATTTGTATTCAAGCTCACAGTTTATGTGTAGTCATATTTTGTACGACTGTTTAATAGTTGGAATATAATAATATTTGTATTTGGATTTTGTGGTACGTATTTGGCGACTCAGAGTGGGTTGTGTGGACCTATTTTGGGGGCGTCACACCAATGATAAGTTAAATCAAGCCCAAAGTTAGGCCCGATACGAATTAATTCTAAGCCCGAACCAAGAATCGAACCGGTGGGTCACCAGATGTGGGCCCCCTATGGGGGCACATGGTAGCACATGGCCGGCCACATGGCCATGGCTTGTTGGGAAAGTTTGGTTATGGAGGTTTGAATAGTAAGGAGGTGAGCCACAATGACCAAAATGCCCTCACCTTGTAATTTCTATAAAAAGCTAGCTTAAGTTCATTAGTTTGGTTACAAACTTTGAACACACATATATTAAGAGAGAGAGAGAGAGAGAAGGTTAAGGAATCAAGAAGCAAAGAAGCTAAGTAGTTCAACAAACTAGCACGAACGCGAAGAACGGGAAGTTAAAAACATGTAAACTTAAAATTTTGATTATTTTCGATTAAGTTTTTATAGTAAAGCATGAATTGGTGGAGCATGACTCTTCCGGAGAAATAAGGATGGCTATTAGTGAACAAAAACATTAATAATCCATGTATAAGTGAGAATCGTAATTGATTAAATAAGCATTAATCGAACAAAACGCATAAAACTTAGAGCTTGTTATTGATGGACAAATTGCAAACCATCGCGTAGAAGTTAAGTGAAAATTGTTGGTTAGGACCTTATATGATTAACCAATGGATTGATTCTATTTGGTTTGGTATAAAATTCTCGTGTAATGAAGTTATAACAAAATTTACAGGAAAAGACGTTAATCGTCGAAATCGTAGTTAACTAAGATTTTTGGAATGATAGTCAAAAGTCGCCATATAACTTAGAAACCTAGGTTTTTGGTGGCATATCGAAGAACAATGTATTTAAGAGTCGTGAACTCAAGAACGGTCGAATTCGAACTTAAAACGGAGAAACAAGCGAAGAACGCTCGCGAACATTTAACAAACGCGTAATAAAAATTTAAACGGTGAATTTATCGTTAACGAATTTAGAAACTTATTCTGTCCTGATGAAATCGTAGTATGTTTGATATGTGGGTTAATGGCTTTTGAACGAGCCAATTTCAAGTTATAACGATCACGTTACAAGCTCAGGAGTTTCATATATTGAAAAACTTAAAAATTTTCAAAGGCTCAAGGCAGGCGCCGCAACGCCGCCTCAAGCTTGTTAAGGCCCGCCGCAGCGCCTGGCCGAGGGTTTTGCACTATTAACTGGCGTCGTAGCGCGGCCATTAACACTAAGAGTGGCGCTGCAGCGCCATTAACTAAAAAATTTCCAACGTGAGCTTTTGTTAATCCAACTTTTCACAGGGTAATTATGGGAAAAGTATATACTTAATATACATGAAGAGATAATTCCTAAACAACATGTTTAACGATGATTTTAGGAATTAAACGTTGATTAAAAGTTAATAAACTTAGAACGTGAAATGTAAAAACATAAATCGTGTATCGTGTTCGAGTCTAACCAGCACCTTAAGGTTATATGGTATGTAATAGATGTGCGTGGTACGATAATGATAAGAAATGAAGATAAAACTTATGTAATCTCTATACGGAGTCCGATATCTAGAATCCGGGGGAAATATTTGTGAGTTAACGAACCAATTAGGGTTTTGACTATAATTGTACTTAAACGACGATCGATGAGTGTATGTTTATGACATATGCATGTTAATAAGTCGTAATGGATGTTAAAATACCTTAAACGAATGTTAGTAATGAAATAAATTCGATTAAGCTATGAAGAGAAAGAAGTTGGTATGAACAATGTGTGTAGATTGTTTGGTAGCTAATTTCAGTGTGCTATGTGAATATATCATGTAAAAACTGTAAAGACCGAGAACGGTTGAACTTTAACGTAGAAGAAGCTTGAAGGCAAGTTCTTCTAATGCTTGTCTGACCTTCGTGTTTGTCAGGTTTTTGTGATTCATGTCATATTATGCATGAGTTGTTTTCTGAAAAAGTCGATGCCAATCTTAACTCGGCTTGACGAATCTTAAGATTTGATTGATTTGTTTATAAGTCTTTCATAGTAGTATTGATAACGCTATCATATGCCAATTGTTTTGGTACAGATTCAAAGGTAAGCTTGAGTATGAATAAAAAAATGTATTTTATGTCGTTTATTCGACGGGCACGTGAGGTTGCCAAAACTTAAAAGAAAATACATTTAATAGATGAGTGTTAATCAACATAGAGTACTATAGGCTGATCACCTAGAAGTGCTTGTATGTTATATTGGATGTACGGTCTTAGTGCTGGGATGTCCTTTTCATGAATGAAAACGAAATGAGAATGTTCATGGTCTTTTGACCTACTCAAAAATATTAAGTGTATATATATACTTTGGAATTGTTTTAAGAGAATGAAAAGTGTTATTTCGATTGTTCATGGTACTTCATAACTATTTGTTCAGTTATTGAAGATCAATCATATGATTCTTGATTTTGTGGTTGCTTTATGTATTGTTAGACTTGCTGAGCTAGTTATGCTCACTTCTTAATTGAATTATATGATTGCAGCTAAGAATGAACGAACCGAAGGTTCCGATAAGGATAAAGTCAAAGCCAAGATGGATAAATAGATATCCTATAATAGAATAGTATATGTGTATTGAACTTACACTATGATGATGAATAATATAATGGTTGACAGAACCTGGGAATGATTTATTATTATTATTGTAATAAGAATGTGGTAATTATGTTTATTTGGATGCAGTTTCATTGGAATGAATGTATAGTTTGTAGTACCGTGTAACACCATATCTATGAGTTGAAAGTACCCAGATTTGGGGGCGTCACAGGTTGGTATCAAAGCTTTAGGTTATAAAACTTAAAGGGGGAGAACCTTAGGCTATAACCTTGGTAATAGTAGAAGAAGTTAGAAGTGAATGAATTTGAATAGAGTTCTTAAGTAAGTAATGAGGAAACTCATTACCAAAAGATCTAAAAGATGGAAATTAACCCTAAATAAATTAAATGTGATTTGTGCCTATACTATTGTGTATTATGTACTAATCAACATGTTATGTGTTATTGTAGATGTCAATCGATAGCCTTATATATAGGGATATACATGTGGTGAGCGAGGAGTCGATGAACAGGATAGAGCCAGTACCGATGCCTATAGCGAAGGTACCGATGGTGAATATAGAGGAGTCGGAGCCGGAGAAAGATCCGTCAAAGGACTTGGGGTCAGCATCATACTTTGATGTGATGGCCGATGAGTATGAGGACATGGAGGTAGCATTATTTAATATGGTGGTACCTACGGTAGGGCAACACCACCAGAGGTAGCTAGAGTATTGTATCTGGTGATGCTGGACTGGAATGTACAACTGCGTGCAGAGTTGCAGAATTTGAGGGAGGAGATTGATGACCTCTAGGAGGCAAAGACATCTGCAAAAGCAGATTTTGAACTAGAGTACGACGAGAATGTGCTCATGAAGAATAAAGCTAGGGATTATAAGAACGAGGCGGTTGAGCTTCGCAAAAAGCTGGGAGATAAGTACCAGAAGATACATGGATGTCTTACATTCATAGTAGTGCTCATGTGGATTTCAAGCTTAAGATAGCTTGTTATTCAATTGAGTCGGGGCAGACTCGTCATACTATTAGTAGGGATATTGTGGCGATTCTGGGGAATCATAAGCACGAGAATGCCATTAGGCAGTGTTAGTAGTAGTAAAGGAAGTGTAGATATGTAAATACTTTGTGTATCTTGTAATGACGTAAAACTTTCTGTTGTATAATTAAATGGTAGTTTTTTTTGTAAATTCCAATTTTTGTAAGTCAATCGCGGGATAGTAATGTAATAGCTTTATCTAAGGAGCCCATGTGTAAATAGTTTGGAAGAAGCATATTAATATAATAAAGTTTTTATCAAATGTATTTGAGTTGCGTGTTATGGTTTGATGAATAAAAACTAGTAAAAAGGGATAAGTAAATACATAATAATGAAACTTTATTTATTTAAAAAGAAAAATGCCGCCAAGAAGAAGACAACATAATCAGGAAGCTGAATCCCATAATGAGAATCGAGAGGGTCATAACAACACTATATTAGAGTTTGTTAATTTATTAACGGCTGCATTTAACCAAGCTTGGGGTAGAGCACCAGTGGTTCCTAGGGTAGGTCAAATGACTATCTTTAAGGAATTTAAGAGTGTGGGTCCACCGGAGTTCAAGGGAACTAAGACGGACCCTATTGAGGCCCAGACATGGGTGAAAGAAATTGAGAAGGCGTTTGTAATTTCAAACGTCGGGGAGGCGCAAAAGACTTCTTTTGCGACCTATATGATGAACGGGGAAGCCAACTTTTGGTGGGAGGCTCACCAGAGTGGGTCTGGAGCAGGTGTTGTTAAGTGGGAACAGTTCAAGAAGGCCTTCTTCGAGAACTACTTTCTTACGAGTATGCAGGGTAGGATGGAGATTAAGTTCTTAGAACTTAAACAGGGGGACGATATGGTTCCCCAATATGCAACCAAGTTCAATGAACTAAAAATGTTTGCTCCACACCAAGTGGACATCGAGGAGAGGAAGGCTCGTAGGTTTGAGCAGTGACTGAAGCCCTGGCTCTATAGCAGGATTTCTGTGTTCCAGAGAGCTTTATTCAGAACAATCCTGGAGAAGGAAATTATTGTCGAGGGTGGTAGTGAGGCTTTAAGCCAATACCACAGAGAGAAGAAGAACAAGAATAAGGGTGATGGAGTACAAAAGACTGAGGGAGCTAGTGGCAGCGGTAGTGCGCCCAAGAGAAAGGGTTTTAAATCTAAGAATACCGGAGCGAAACAAGGGGATCCTAAGCGTAGGATCGAAGCGTGCAAGACATGTGGGAAGGTTCATCTAGTAGTCTGTCTGAAGGGGAAGTCAGTGTGTTACAACTGTGGGCAGGAGGGTCACATTTCACCCAACTATCCTAACCCTATAAAAAATTAGGGGTGTTTTGTGTGTGGGTCAGTGGACCACATGGCAATGAACTGCCCGAAGAAGGGGTCGGAGGGTAGTAAGAGTATTAGTGATGGGAAGTTAACCATTACTGGACCAACACCACCGGGTAGACCTATGGCCCGTACTTTTAATATGACAGTCCAAGATGCAGTTGCATCAGCGGATGTAGTGGCAAGTATTATCCCGGTCAATGAAATAAATGCTTATGTGATGTTTGATTCGGCTACTACTTATTCTTTTATAGCATGTGAATTTGCTAGACGATTAGGATTACTCCCGGAATTAAAGATTATCAATACCTTTAAACATTAAGGTAGCGAATGAAGAGATAATTCCCGTTGAGCACATTCATAGGAATTGTTGTGTAGATATTAGGGGTAACAAGTTATCGGTATATTTAATACCGATAAGGTTGGTAGAATTTGATATAATTCTCGAGATGGACTGGTTGTTTAACCATGGAGCGGTAATAGATTGTCAAAATAAACGTATGAACATTTGGATTTCTAAGAAACCCAAGGTAGTGTTCTACGGTAGTAAATCACCGGGATGTTCTTGTTGCATGACCATGACACAAGTTATGAAGTTGTTGAAGAAAGGGTGTGTAGGATATCTGTGCCATGTTGTTGATAGCCAGAGAGTGGGAGCACCATTGGAACAGATACATATAGTGCAAGAATTCACGGACATGTTTTCAAACGAGTTATCAGGTCTTCCGCCGGATAGGAAGATCGAGTTTGTTATCAACGTTGTGCCAGGGACGACACCAGTTTCTAGGGCACCATATCGTATGGCACCGGTAGAAATGAAGGAGTTAATGATTCAGTTACAAGAACTGTTGGATAAGAAGTACATTCAACCGAGTGTCTCTCCGTGGAGAGCACCTGTAACACCCCCAAAATTCATACAAAATAATTCTCATTCTCGATCGTTAACAATACAACTTTATTCTAACTTTACATCATTATTCGATATTAAAATGACTAAAAATGCGGACTATTTAAAACTTTTATATATTTCCTTCTTTATTGCCCTGAATCTTAACCTTTATCATTACATGTCTGATTCAAATTTATTACATGAATCGCTACATCGAAGTTACTATACAAAGTCTTACATCACAAAGCAATATCCACTATACATCGGATAGTTCAACTTTACAACTCCACAATTATGTTACAATCAAAACATTAAATGCATTTCTCATCTAACATAAGTAATCTTCTTGAATATTGATCTCTATAATTCAAATAGCACGTATCATTACCTTGAAACCTTGACCTGCAAAAATAGTTATTTGCAAAAGTGAGCTCGACAGCTCAGCAAGATCTAACAGCGTTCATGCATCACGTAGCACATAAATAACATGCTCATCTTATACATCATAATCATTAGACTAACATATCATGCATGCTTCAATTCATATAACAAGTAAAAAGATTGAGTTCCTTACTCAATCAATATTCTTTACTCAATCAACGTAGTAATAAATTAATTTTAACGTTTCATGCATACAACATATATAACATATCATACTCTTTGCAATACAATTTAAAACAGTTCATCATCAAGTTCACATAGAAAATAAGAACTGAAAGACTTGCCTGGTTCGTAGATTACCAATTACCGAAAACAGTTTATAATTATCTTCTTCATGAATCCTACGCAACGTATTACCATACAAATCAACTATTAGTCGCCTAGCAATGCTTAACAATCGCTTAAGTAAATTCTAATTTACACTTCATAGTTCTCTCCCATTTATTTGACACACACTGTCAAATTTATATGTATAATTAACAATATAAGTTAATTATCACATAACTAATGCTCATAGTTAGTTAATCAATTTAGGTTAACTCATTCCTCTTTAACTAATAAGTTAATAATTAATTATCACATAATTAATCACATCACATAATCATATTAAATTTCACATAATTAATCAATTAATAATTATATACTCATATTAAATTATAATTAAATAAATTATAATTTAAACAGCCACTTTAATTATAATTAATCAATTATAATTACATCTTATGTTAATCAAATTATAATTACACAATTTATAATTTAATTTAAACCATTACCTTAATAATTATTAATCAAATTATAATTAAACAAATTATAATTTATAATTAATCGAACTACATCATGCATTAACTTATAATTTAAACATATTATAATTTAAATTAAACAATTACATAGATTATAAATAATCGATTTCAATTCATGCACTCATTAAATTATAATTAAATAAATTATAATTTAAATTACACATTCTCCTTAATTATAATTATTCTAAATTATAATCACATATTAAGTTATAATTACATAAATTATACTTCAAGTTAAACATTTACTTTGATTATAATTAATCAAACTATATTCATTATAATTTAACAAATTATAATTTAAATTAAACCTTTACTATAATTATAATTACTCAAATTATAATTACAGATTATATTTTATTAATATAATTCATTACTATTATTTTTGCATTTTGATGTATGCTTCAATTCATACAATTTACCACATTAAGTTAACTTTCATGATACAAGCAAAATACACAAAATAAACATTTTTTCTTTTCTGCATACCCCCCGCCGGGGCGGGGGTTTTGGCTTTGAAAGGCCCGCCGGGGTGGGTCCCCTGCAGCGGCTCAATTTTAGTTCGCGAATTGTGTAGAGAAAAAGCCAATTTGGCATATTTCTCCACATCGAGTTTCAAATTTAGTCAACCAATTACACATAAAACTTTACAGAAATATAATATTAAAGTTTCTAACATGTTTTAACACATTGAATCATTAAAACACATAATCAAAAACTCAATTTCATGATTTTTGAAGAAAAACTATTGTTAAGTGTTCTTGATGAAGTTGAACACTGAACTTTTGTTTTTAAACTAATTCACATAATTTCAAGCACAGTAAATAAATTTTTAAATATGCTATCATCATCTACAATTAATTTAAACAAAAATGAACAATCAAACATAAACTTTTGATTTTAAAAGAAAACTATATACATATTTTCAAAATATTTTCTCTGTAACTTCTTGATGAACATGAATCGCTCATGTTCATCATATACACATGGATTAAACATCCTAATTAAGCATATAAATCAATTATAAGCATATATTGACACAATTCATACATATACATCATGTTTATATAAATTTCTCGTTAATTCATATACAAAGAGAACTAATACTCATGAATAACATAAAAACATAATTAAAAACAAGGAATTGAGATTATACCCTTGTTGTTTAGGAGAACAAGATGAAGATGATGATGGTAAGGTTTTAACAAGGACTTTCTCTCAACGCCTTCCTCCTTCCCTCTTCTTCTTCTCTCTTCTTTTCACTCTAACTTTTCTTTTCTTTTCTTTCTCTATATTTTTGTTCTTCTTTTGTTCTAACTGACTAACATTTAACTCTTTTATTTTCTAAACTAACGTATATTACAATATACATATAACTAATATGATATATATTATATGTATAATTATATAATATATAACTCCCAATATTTAACCACTCAATTTAATACCATAATTGCAATTAATATAAAGAAGCTACAATTTGAATTTTAAAAGCCCTAAGGCTTGTTTGGCAAAACAACATTATTTTTTAAAAACAGATTTTTTTGTAGTTGAGGCCCTGTTTGGTAAAACATTTTAAAAATAGTTTTAAGGGCATTGTTTGGGTAAAACTAATTTAAAAACCCTTTTTTATTCTTTCAATAAATCCTTTAGCAAATATTCTTAATGTTATACTTTAATTAATTAAATCTTATCATAAAAATTTAATTAATTAAAAGTTAACATCAATTAATCATATAAAAATTGTCACATTATAATTACTCGCTAATTATAATTTCATGCAACAATTACCATATAACTTCATCTAATTTAATTATCTCAATTAAATTAAAACTATAACATAAAATTATTATATATTAATTAAATTAAATAATTAAATATTCATTTAATTAATATATTACACTTAATTAAATTACTCCATAACCATCACATAATTTATTTATTTAACTCAATAAATAAATCAATTAAAATATTTATTTAATTCAATAAATATTAAAATTAATATATAAAATTCTCTTCACACCAAATCACATATTTCACAATATAAGCACATATACACATACTCAAACTCGAAACATCTCATAATAAGAATTTTATTCATTAAATTCTCATTTATTAATTCTGAAAAATTTGGGTTGTCACAGCACCGGTATTGTTTGTAAAGAAAAAGGACGAATCGTTATGACTTTGTATCGACTATCGGGAGTTGAACAAGTTAACGATCAAGAATTAATACCCGTTGCCCATGATCGATGATCTATTTGATTAGTTGAGAGGGTCAAAGTATTTTTCTAAGATAGATTTGCGTACGGGGTATCATCAGCTGAAAGTGAGGAAGGAGGATGTACCTAAGGCGGCATTTAGGACTCGTTATGGTCATTACGAATTTCTGATTATGTTGTTTGGGTTGACTAATACGCCAGCCGCATTTATGGATATAATGAACAGAGTGTTCAAGCAATACTTGGACAAGTTCGTCGTAGTGTTCATTGATGATATTCTAGTCTATTCTAAGACGCCAGAAGATCACGCTGAACATTTAAGAGTAGTGTTGAAGACACTACGGGAGGCAAAGTTGTATGCGAAATTCACTAATTGTGAATTTTTGCTTGAAAGACTGCAATTTTTAGGGCACGTTATTGACAAAGAAGGGATTTCAGTGGATCTAGCAAAGGTGAAAGCAGTTATTAATTGGGAGCAACCAAGAACACCAACCGAGGTGCGGAGTTTCCTAGTGTTAGCGGGATACTATTAAATGTTCATTAAGGACTTTTCTAAGATAGTTACTCCGTTGACAAATTTGACGAGAAAGATCGTGAAGTATGTGTGGACGGAGAAGTATGAAGACAGTTTCCAAGAACTGAAGAAGAGGTTAAGTGAAGCGCCTGTATTATCTTTACCAGATGATACGGGGAATTTTATAGTTTATAGCGATGCTTTGCATAGAGGACTAGGTTGCGTGCTCATGCAGCATGTCAAGGTCATTATTGTGTATGCATCATGGCAGTTAAAAGATTATGAAAAAGGTTATCCTACTCATGATCTAGAACTGGCAGCGGTAATTTTTGCGTTAAAGATTTGGAGGCACTACCTATACGGGGATAAGTGTGAGATATACACGGACCATAAAAGTCTGAAATATATCTTCACACAGAAGGAGTTAAATATGAGGCAGAGAATGTGGTTAAATTTGATAAAAGATTATGATTGCAATATCTTATATCATCCAGGGAAGGAGAATGTAGTGGCCAACGCCTTAAAAAGAAAGAGTCGGGAGAAACTATCGATGTTAACGGCTCAGAACGAGTTAGTAATAGAGATGGCAAGGGTGGAGTTAGAAGTTAGATTACCGAGCGAATCGGGAAAGAGGTTATTTACAGTAGAGACTCGAGCAACTATTGTGGAACGGGTGAAAGAAGTGCAACTTAAAGACGAGGAGTGCGAGTAGATGAAGAAGAGGATTAAAGATGGAGAGAAGACTATGTATAGCCTCGACAAGGAGGAATTAATTCATTTTGAAGGAAGAATTTGGGTTCTGTGTAATGCAGAATTAAAAGACGAGATAATGGAAGAGGCCCATAGTTCGAGGTACTCGATACATCCGGGTAGCACCAAGATGTATCAAGACCTTTGACAGAACTTTTGGTGGCTAAACATAAAGAGGGAGATAGCAGA
Organism: Panax stipuleanatus; assembly: GCA_020205555.1. NCBI lineage: Eukaryota > Viridiplantae > Streptophyta > Magnoliopsida > Apiales > Araliaceae > Panax > Panax stipuleanatus. The sequence continues at coordinate 48,577,766 of CM035117.1, read as the reverse complement.
ATATGTTGGTAGGTTTTAACTTGTCAAAAGGTTAAGGCCGAACACCAACGACCGAGTGGATTGTTACAATCGGTAGAGATTCCGGAGTGGAAGTGGGAGCATATCACGATGGACTTTGTGGTGGGACTTCCAACGACGCAGAAGGGATACGATGCTATTTGGGTAATAGTGGATCGTTTGACGAAGTTGGCTCACTGTTTGTCGATAAGAGTCAGGTATAACCTAGAGCATTTAGGTAAGCTTTATATCCCACAAGTATAACGGTGACGCCCCCAGAATAGGTCCAGTCAACCCAACCTATTCTGAGTCGCCAAATACATGGTATAGAATTCAAATACAATCTTTTATATCACACGGTCGTGCAAAATACGACCACACAACTGTGAGTGTCAATACAAATATGTCGAAAATATTAATATTCAAAATAAGTCCTCGTTATAATTATTTTCACACTATTTATTAGAAATAGTGATGACTACTACTGCTCTAACTCGGACCATCACTCTGTCCCCCGACTAGTTCCTGCGACATTCTCATTTCCTGAAGAGGACAATAGATGAAAAGGGTGAGCTCAACTAGCCCAGTAAAGAATATTATGACTAAGATAATGGAAAATAAATTGTCGTTAGTCTTCAACAATTCAGATAAAATATTATTGACAACCAGTTTTAGATCAATATTCGCAGCGGAAATAACCATTCATTAGAGGAGTTAAGTAGAGAATGAAGTCTACTATCTTCTATGATTTAAAAGTCCATCATCATTATTTTATCCCTGTAACATCAATCAATATACATCTCAAATCAAATATTCATCTTTGCACTACGGGCCAAAGATATTCATTTGTATCACCAGTGGTCATGTTCATCTCAATACCTGTCCATCTTTGCACTACGACCAAAGATATTCATCAGGTAATCATTCATCTTTGCTCTACAGGTCAAAGATATTCAGTTATATCACCATTTAGGACTGAGGATGATGAAAAATATTTTAAAGAAAGAATCCAGTGAGATAAAGGACAAAGATTAAGGATTCGTATTTTAGTTTATCCAATTCAAAAATACTTCGTAATAATCAATTGTGGAGCAAAATTCAAGAATAAAGCTCAAAACTTAGATCCAATCAAAGATAGGAACCTTAACAAGCAACTTGGACAAATAGAAGAAAATTTAATTTTTTCGTGAATAGTGCCGTATACGTGAATAGTAATCTCGACGGAAAAAGTAAGAATTTCATAATAAAATTCATGTCAATATTTTGGTATAATGATATTGAAAAGAATAACATCATTTACGAACGAAAATAACATCCCTTACCTCAAAAGAATAGTACTTCTGACTGGAATATCGGATATAATATCGAAGAAAACTTGCACTAAATAGTAACACTCAAAGTATCTAAATACTCACAAAAATACGCTCGATATTATAGAGAGAGAAAACTTCTGATTCTGGTGTGATTTTCAATTCTAACCTAAGCACCCTATTTATAGGAAAAGCTTAGGATGCCAAAGTAGACTTTTGCGCCCGGCGGCTTCTCCTCAGCACACCTCGTGAGATTTTGAAAAAAAAATCAACATTCAACAAGCAAATGACAAAAGTGGGGCCCATCATTTTATTTAAAAAAATATTTATTTTTGAAACTTTAATAATTCATAATAAATAGCCCTTTTATCAGAAAAGTACAAATGATATGTCCTTTCTATAGGAAATTTAATTCTCTACAACTTTGTAGAAGAAAGGTTTTCTAAATTCCCAACCGAAAATGGCCGAAATCCATAAACGGATGATTTTCCACACCAAAATACAGATAAAAACACATCAGAACTAATTCATTCTTTATATCCACAAAATAAATATTTTCTTATCATATAAATTAATAATTAATTATTCACAAATAATATTACAGAACTACAATATTGACAACCAGGTCGTTCCTAGGAAAGAGGGGGCCTTCCGATAAGGATTTCTCCTTACTGGCGCGCAATTAAATAACCCCTTCTAAACAGAACTTCCTTAGACATTGTCAATAATGCTATTTAATAATATTATTCAAATAATATGAATTATTGAGTTGATAATGTGAAATACTGTGTAGTAACAATTATTGAATCAATAATACAAAATATCAACGGTAGCAATTATTGAATCAATCATATAAAATACCAACGTAGCAATTGTTGATATAAAATATCAACGTGGCAATTATTGAATCAATAAAATATCATGCAATTATTGAATCAATAATATAAAATATTAAACAGTAATTACTGTAACAATAATTGAGTAAGAATCAATAATTCAAAATACTGTGCAATACCACAACGCGTATTACTGTATTTTTATCACCGGGTATTTCAACAGTTTAACCGTAACAGTTTTACCGTTATTTATAAAAAAGGTTATTTCTGTCACTTTCTATATCCGACAGTTATTCCGTTATCCGACAGTTATGAATAAGATTTAATTTTCTCTATATATTATTTTAAATAGTAAGGTGTTGATTTGATAAATGTGATAAGTTATGGGTGATATGTGCAAATTTTATAACATAAGCAAGTGGTCATAAAATATTCGTTGTGTCGGGGAATATTCGTTTGGTCGGAGAATATTCTTTTTGTCGGGGAATATTCGTACGACAGCGCAATCATTGGTTAACCCCATAACGAAATAATTATCAGATATAGAAAGCGACAGAAGTAACATTTTTATAAAAATAACGGCAAAACTTTTACCGTTAAACTGTTAAAATATCTGGTGATAAAAGTACAGTAATATGCATTGTTGCACAGTAGCACACAATATTGCACAGTACTTCTAATTATTGATTCTTACGTAAGAAGTCCCTCATTCAATAATTATTACAGTAATTACTATTCAATATTTTATATTATTAATTCAATAATTGCTACATTGATAATTGCATAATATTTTATATTATTGATTCATTATTTGTCACAGTAACCATTGCCCAGTATTTTACATTATTAAATCAATAATTGTCACACATATTAGTGAAATGATATTATTAGATAACATTATTGATAATGTCTTGAAAGTTCTGTCGAGGAAAGGGGTTAAGTTATATAATTGCGCGCCAATGAGGAGAAATTCTTATCGGAAGGCTCTCTCTTTCCAGGGAACGACCTGGTTGTCAATATTGTGAGTCTATAATATTAATTATGAATAATAATTGATGAATAAAATAAAAATTATTGATAAATATGATACGTAAATATTTGTTCAATTTTAATATAAATGGATGAATTTTTTAGCATGAGACATTTGTTGAATGTTGGCATTTTATTTTTTCTGATAAAATAATTCATTCAAATATATTATTATAATACTATATTATAATAGTATAATGTGATAATATAATAGTATAATTTGAATGGTAACATTATTATAATAAATTCATGGTATAAAAATAAAATGAGGTGAAAGAGAGCAAATTGAATTTGAATTCTTTTAATAATTATAAATATTTTTTTTAAAATTTTAAAATATGTGAGAAATGGTGGAGGTGAACAAGTTACGTTGGAATTCTTCTTTTCAAAATGGGCTGCAATTCATCCGCCTGCATGCTTTTTCAATCCTGGTGTGCTGGCACTTTCTTATAAATAAGTTCTTAGTTAAGAAATAAAAATCACATCAGAATCAGAAAATTCTTTTTCTATAATATTGAGTGTATTTCTTGTGAGTATAAAGATATTTTGAGTGTTGATAACAGTGCAAGATTTCCTCAACATAATCTCCGTTATTCCAGTCAGATCTACTTTCCTATTAAGGTAAAGGATATTATTTTTTTCGTAAAGATGTTTTCATTCAATATTCGTAGGGAATATTATTTTCTTCCATACTCTATAGTTTGTAAGTAATACTATTTCGTTTCATATTCCAAAATTTAAACTTACTATGGTAAGTATTGCTTTTATAATTTCTGAAATTATTAGAAATTTCTTAAAGTTTGCGCTTCATCTAATATCATTTCACTAGAATATTGGTCTGAACTTTCTTATAAAATTTTAATCTTTTCATGTTGGGGTAATATTAATATGGTACTATTCATGAGTACTATTCACAAAGAAATTAATTTTTTTTCTTTGCCCAAGTTATCTTTTATGAATCTTATTCTTGAAATTGGATCCATATTTTGATCTTCATTCTTTAACTCTGGATAAATTGAATTATAAATCTCTAATATTTGTTCTTGATCTCACTGGATTCATTGTTTATATCATTGTTATAATCCTCAAACTTAAATTATGGTGAAAGTTATCTTTGGCCCGTAGTGCAAAGATGAACTGTTGATTGATGAATATCTTTGGCCCGCGGTGCAAAGATGAGCTATTGATTTATGAATATCTTTTGCCTGTAGTGCAAAGATGGACAGGTGTGTGGTATGATCATTACCACTGTTGATACAAATGAATATCTTTGGTCATAGTGCAATGATAAATTATTAATTTGTAACATTTATTAATTGATGTTACATGGATAAAATATTGATGATTGACTTTTAAATCATAGAAGATAGTAGACATCATTCTCTATTTGACTCTTCTAATGGATTTATATTTTCGCTGCAGTTGTTGATCTAAAACTTGTTGTCCATTATATTTTATCTGATTTATTGAAGGCTAACGATAATTTATTCTTCCTTATCTTAGTCATAATATTCTTTACTGGGCTAGTTGAGCTCACCCTTTTCTTTCATTGTTCTCTTCAGTAAATGAGAATATTTCTGGGACTAGTCGGGGAATGGAGTGATGGTTCGAGATAGTGTTATAGTAGTCCTCACTATTTTGTAAAATAGTGTGATAATAATTGTAATGGGTTGTGTGGAACTATTTTGGGGACGTCACAGTTGGTATCAGAACTTAGGGAAATGATCTCTGGCGGAGATCTGGGAATAGAACTAGGAGTGGAGAGACGAGTAAAATCTTCGCTAGTGTGTCCTACCTAAGCTTATTTGTTATTTAATTGGGCGGTCAGAACATAGGGATAATATATGACATGTCAATTTTTTTAATTAATCCTCTTGTAAATAACACCAATGATCAAACAATGAATGATGGGATGTTTAGGAGCTTTTTACAATTTGTGCAAAACCTGACGAGAAAGAGTCCTGTTCAAAATGCAGGTCGAAACAATAGTAACTCACGGCTGGTCACTGCTAAACAATTCAAGGAGTTGGGACCACCAGAGTTTTTGGGAAAGCCAGATCCACTCAAGGAAGAAGCTTGGGTTAAGCAAATCACCAAATTATTTGATGTCCTAGGATGCACAGAAGAGCAAAAGGTTTCCTTCGCTACCTTCAAGTTCCATGGAGAGGCAGATTACTGGTGGGAATCTGTGAAGCGTACTAATCTTTCAGCACTTAAAATGCCTTGGGGAGAAGTTCCAGGAATTGTTCAACGACAAGTACTTTTCTGAAAGAATTCGTCATATGAAGGAGGTAGAATTCATCAAACTAGAACATAACAATATGACTGTGTCACAATACGAGGCCAAGTTTGCAGAATTATCCCGGTTTGCATCTCATTTGGTGGATAATGAGGAACGAATGACACGAATGTTTCTAAGAGGTTTGAAACCTGAAATTCATCAATAACTCATTTCTCACAAACTTTGTTTGTATTCAGATGTTGCGAATAGGGCTCAATTATTGGAGCGAGATAATGAGACTGTTCAACCAAAGGACAACAACCAACAAAACGATAATAGTCGTACCGGTGGAAATAGTCATCGGAACAATGATAACCAGCGTGGAGAAAATTATTATGCCAAAAATGGTAACCACTTCGGTGGTAATCATGGCCAAGATAATAGAAGAAGTGAGTCAGGTGAAAATTTTAGGAAGAGAAGATTCAATGACGACGAAAAGACATCGACAGCAGCACCAGCACCATCAACCATTTCTAGGGGAGGGGAACGACCACCGGTCGTATGTTACAAATACGGACAAGAGGGACACATCAGTCCAAACTGCACACAGAAATCCAAGGTGTGCTACAATTGCGGAAAGGAAGGTCACATAGTTCGAGTGTGACCTATACCAAAGTCAAGTCCAACTGGGATAAACCTTCGTTACATCCACAGTTTACAAATCTTGTTTGATTTAAATTGGCACCCTCACATTACCTGTTGATCTCATTTTTTGAAAATACTTGCATTTGATGTAATTTTGGGAATCGACTGGTTAACCACTCATCATGCTAAAATTGATTATTTTCGTAAGGTTGTTAGCTTTCATATTCCTAACCAACCTATTATGCTAATTCAAACAACCAAACCACTAAAATCAATCACTGTCATTTCAAGTCATAAAGTTATTCATTTATTAAAAAACGGATGTCAAGTTTTCCTAGCCAATGTCACCGATTTAAGCAAGAATACGTCAAATTTGAATGTTATTTCTGCTGTTAATAAATTCTCTGATGTATTTCCCTAATAACTTCCTGGCCTACCCCCGGAACGTGAAGTTAAATTTTTTATTGACCTTGAACCCAGTACAGAACCCATTTCCAAAATCCCATATCGAATGGCTCCTATTGAACTTCAAGAGTTAAAGGTTCAACTACAAGAATTATTAGACATTGTTTTCATTCGTCCTAGTACATCACCTTGGGGTGCTCCTATTTTATTCGTAAAGAAGAAAGATGGGAGTATGCGACTTTGTATTGACTATCGGGAGTTGACCCATGTCACCATCAAAAATAGGTATCCGTTATCTCGCATTGATGTCTTATTTGACCAGTTGCAAGGTGCTAAATTTTTCTCAAAGATCGATCTTCGTTCTGGATATCATCAGTTAAAGATTAAAACTGATGACATTCCAAAGACTGCCTTCAGAACACGATACGGGCATTATGAATTCTTAGTCATGTCTTTTGGATTGACTAATGCACCTGCGGCCTTCATGGATATGATGAACCGGATATTCAAGGAATATTTGGATCATTTCCTGGTTGTCTTTATTGATGACATCCTCATTTACTCCAAAAGTCGTGAAGATCATGAGCAACACTTGAGGCTGATACTCCAAAAGCTTTGTGAAAACAAGCTATATACCAAGTTGAAGAAATGCGAGTCCTGGCTTGAGGAAGTAGCATTCCTTGGGCACGTGGTATCGAAACATAGAATATCAGTTGACCCAGCGAAGATTGAAGCAATACAAAGTTGGGAGAAACCTAAGTCAGTAACCGAAATATGTAGCTTTCTGGGCTTAGCTGGTTATTATCAAAGATTCGTGGAAGGATTTTCTTGAATCGCTACTCCATTAACTCAGCTGATTCAAAAAGATACAAAATTCGGATGGAACGAGGAATGTGAGAAGAGTTTCTAGGAACTCAAGAGGAGACTCATTTCGGCACCTATTCTGATAATACCATTTGGTTCGAATATCAAATTAACTTTTACCGTTAAACTGTTGAAATATCAAGTGATAAAAGTACAGTAATACGCGTTGTTGCACAGTAGCACACGGTATTGCACAGTGCTTCTAATTATTGATTCTTACGTAAGAAGTCACTCATTCAATAATTGTTACAGTAGTTACTGTTTAATATTTTATATTATTGATTCAATAATTTCTATATTGATAATTACATAGTATTTTATATTATTGATTCAACAATTGTCACAATAATCACTGCATAGTATTTTATATTATTAAATCAATAATTGTCACACATATTATTGAAATGATATTATTAAATAACATTAGTGACAATGTCTAGAAAGTTCTGTCGAGAAAAGGGTTAGGTTATATATTTGCGCACCAATAAGGAGAAACTCTTATCGGAAAGCCCACTCTTTCTTAGGAACGACTTGGTTGTCAATATTGTGATTCTATACTATTAATTGTGAATAATAATTGATGAATAAATTAATATTATTGATAAATATGATAAGTAAATATTTATTCAATTTTAATATAAATGGAGGAATTTTTTAGTATGAGACATTTGTTGAAAGTTGGTATTTTATCTTCTCCGATAAACTAATTCATTCAAATATATTATTATAATATTACATAATAATAGTATAATGTGATAATATAATAGTATAATTTTATAATTTGAATGGTAGCATTATTATAATAAATTCATAGTATTAAAATAAAATGAGGTTGAAGAGAGTAAATTGAATTTAAATTCTTTTAATAATTATAAATGTTTTTTTAAAATTTTTAAAACATGTGAGAAATGGTGGAGGTGAACAAGTTGCGTTGGAATTCTTCTTTTCAAAATGAGTAGTGTGACGCCCCCAAAATAGGTTTAATACTCAACCCATTCTGAGTCGTCAAATACATGGTACTGAATCCAAATACAATCTTTTATAACATAAGGTCGTGTAAAATACGACCACACAAACTATGAGCTTCGATACAAATCGTATATAATATGAAATATAAACACTCAAATTCATTCCTTATTCATTATAATTATTGTCCCACTATTTTATAGAATAGTGAGGACTTCTACAAATCTAACTCTGATCAACACATTGTTCCCCGACTAGTCCCCGTAATATTCTCATTCCTTGAAGAGGACAATAGATGAAAAGGGTGAGCTCAACTAGCCCAGTAAAGAATATTATGACTATGATAATGAAAAGTAATTTATCGTTAGCCTTCAATAAATCATATAAAATATAATGGACAACAAATTTTTGATCAAAATTCGCAGCGAAAATAACAATTCATTAGAAGAGTTAAGTAGAGAATGAAGTCTACTATCTTCTATGATTTAAAAGTCCATCATCAATATTTTATCCCTGTAACATCAATCAATATACATCTTGAATCAAATATTCATCTTTGCAATACTGGCCAAAGATATTCATTTGTATCACTAATTGGTCATGTTCATCTCAACACCTGTCCATCTTTGCACTACGAGCCAAAGATATTCATCAGGTAATCATTCATCTTTGCACTACAGTCCAAAGATATTCATCAAGTAATCATTTATCTTTGCATTACAGGCCAAAGATATTCAGTTATATCACCATTTAGGACTGAGGATGTTGAAAAACAACACGAATAACGAATCAAGAAAGGACAAATATTAGAGAATTTATCCAGAGTTCAAGAATGAAAATCAAAACTTGGATCCAATCAAAGATAAAAAAAAATATTTTTTTTATCGTAAATAGTACCCCGTGAATAGTAACTCGTGAATAGTAACTCGACATGAAAAGATAAAAATTTCACGAGAAAGTTCAGAAAATTATTCCGGTGAAATGATACTAGATGAAGCGCAAAACTCAAGAAATTTCTTATCATTTCAGAAATTATAGAAGCAATACTTACCGTAGTAAGTTTAAATATAGGAATATAAAATGAAATATTATAACTTTCATAACATGGAATATGAAAGAAAATAATATTCTATATGAATATTGAAAGAAAATAACATCATTTACGAGAAAAATAACATCCTTTACCTTAATAGGAGAGCAGTTTTGACTGGAATATCGGATATAATGCTGAAAAAAATCTTGCACCGTAATCCACACTCAACTATCCTTATACTCACAAGAAATACGCTCGATATTATAGAGAGAAATTTTTTTGATTCTGGTGATATTTTCAATTCTAACTTAAGCACCCTATTTATAGAAAAATGTCAGAACACCAATATAGACTTTTTCACCAACGGATGAATTTTTCCAAGCCTTACATTTTTGACAATCCTCCAGCACATCACATTTGAACAAAAATCAGCCACCAATAATGAATCCCACATGTTTATATAATATATATATATATATATATATATATATTAAAACATTTATTTTTAAAACTTCAATAATTCATAATAAATAGTCCTTTTATCAGAAAAATACGAACCTTATGTCCATTCCATATGAAATTTGATTCTCTACAACTTTGTAGAAGAAAGTTTTTCAAATTTCGAACGAAAAAATGACTCAAATTTACATACGGATGACTCAGTAGCATGCTACTTTTGAAAAACAAGCTTCAGCGTACAACTTTTGATAATTTCAAGCCTCCATTCATATTCCCACCACATGTTTATATATATATATATATATATATTAAAATATTTATAATTATTAAAAGAAATTCTAAATTTCATTTTCTCTCTTCCGTCTCATTTTATTCATATATCGTGAATTTGTTGTAAAAAATATCATCACTATTATATTATTATATTATCACATTATACACTTATAATTTAATATTATAATAATATATTTGAATGAATTATTTTATCAGAACAGATAAAATATCAATTCTCAATAATTGTCACTCTTACTAAAAAATCCTCCGTTTAAATCCACTTTAAATAAATATTTACTTATTATTTTTATCAATAATTAATTATTATTCACAAATAATATTACTAAATCACAATAATGACAACCTGGTCGTTCCCAAGAAAGATGGGGCTTTCCGATAAAGATTTCTCCTTACTTGCGCGCAATTAGATTAACTAACCTCTTTCCTAGACAGAACTTTCTAGACATTGCCAATAATGTTGTCTAATAATATTATTCAAATAAAATGAATTATTGATTTGATAATGTGAAATACTGTGTAGTGACAATTATTGAATTAATAATATAAAATATCAATGTAGCAATTATTGATATAAAATATCAACGTAGCAATTATTGAACCAATAAAATATAAAATATTGAACAGTAATTACTGTAACAATTATTGAGTAAGTGACTTCTTATGTAAGAATCAATAATTATGTGTAGTCGTATTTTGTACGACTGTTCAATAGTTGGAATATAATAAGATTTGTATTTGGATTTTGTGGTACGTATTTGGCGACTCAGAATTGGTTGTGTGGACCTATTTTGGGGGCGTCACACCAATGATAAGTTAAATCAAGCCCAAAGTTAGGCCCGATACGAATTAATTCTAAGCCCGAACCAAGAATCGAACCGGTGGGTCACCAGATGTGGGCCCCCTATGGGGGCACATGGTAGCACATGGCCGGCCACATGGCCATGGCTTGTTGGGAAAGTTTGGTTATGGAGGTTTGAATAGTAAGGAGGTGAGCCACAATGACCAAAATGCCCTCACCTTGTAATTTCTATAAAAGGCTAGCTTAAGTTCATTAGTTTGGTTACAAACTTTGAACACACACATATTGAGAGAGAGAGAGAGAGAGAGAGAGAGAGAGAAGTGGTTAACAAGGAATCAAGAAGCAAAGAAGCTAAGTAGTTCAACAAACTAGCACGAACGCGAAGAACGCGAAAGTAAAAACATGTAAACTTAAACTTTCCATTATTTTTTATTATATTTTTATAGTAAAGCATGAATTGGTGGAGCATGACTCTTCCGGAGAAATAAGGATGGCTATTAGTGAACAAAAACATTAATAAGCCATGTATAAATGAGAATCGTAATTGATTAAATAAGCATTAATCGAACAAAATGCATAAAACTTAGAGCTTGTTGTTGATGGACAAATTGAAAACCATCGCATAGAAGTTAGGTGAAAATTTTTGGTTAGGACCTTATATGATTAACCAATGGATTGATTCCATTTTGTTTGGTATAAAATTCTCGTGTAACGAAGTTATGACAAAATTTACAGGAAAAGACGTTAATCGTCGAAATCGTAGTTAACTAGGATTTTTGGAACGATAGTCAAAAGTGGCCATTTAACTTAGAAACCTAGGTTTTTAGTGGCATATCGAAGAACAATGTATTTAAGAGTCGTGGACTCAAGAACGGTCGAATTCGAACTTAAAACGAAGAAACGAGCGAAGAACGCTCGAAAACGTTTAACGAACGCGTAATGAAAATTTAAATGGTGAATTTATCATTAACGGTTTCAGTAACTTAATCTGTCCTGATGAAATCGTAGTATGTTTGATATGTGGGTTAATGGCTTTTGAACGAGCCAATTCCAAGTTATAACGATCGCGTTACGAGCTCAGGAGTTTCATGTATTGAAAAACTTAAAAAAAATTCAAGGGCTCAGGGTAGGCGCCGCAGTGCCGCCTCAAGCTTGTTAAGGCCCGCCGCAGCGCCTGGCCGAGGGTTTTGCATTATTAACTGGCATCGCAGCGCGGTAATTAACACTAAGAGTGGCGCTTGCGCGCCATTAACTAAAAAATTTCCAACGTGAGCTTTTGTTAATCCAACTTTTCAAGGGGTAATTATGGGAAAAGTATATACTTAATATACATGAAGAGATAATTCCTAAACAACATGTTTAACGATGATTTTAGGAATTAAACGTTGATTAAAAGTTAATAAACTTAGAACGTGAAATGTGAAAACATAAACCGTGTATCGTGTTCGAGTCTAACCAGCACCTTAAGGTTATATGGTATGTAATAGATGTGCGTGGTACGAGAATGATAAGATAAAACTTATGTAATCTCTATACGGAGTCCGATATCTGGAATTCGGGGGAAATATTTGTGAGTTAACGAACTAATTAGGGTTTTGACTATAATTGTACTTAAACGACAATCGATGAGTGTAGGTTTATGACATATGCATGTTAATAAGCCGTAATGGATGTTAAAATACCTTAAACGAATGTTATTAATGAAATAAATTTGATTAAGCTATGAAGAGAAAGAAATTGGTATGAACAATGTGTGTAGATTGTTTGGTAGCTAATTTCAGTGTGCTATGTGAATATATCATGTAGAAACTGTAAAGACCGAGAACGGTTGAACTTTAACGTAGAAGAAGCTTGAAGGCAAGTTCTTCTAATGCTTGTCTGACCTTCGTGTTTGTCAAGTTTTTGTGATTCATGTCATATTATGCATGAGTTATTTTATGAAAAAGTCGATGCCAATCTTAACTCGGCTTGACGAATCTTAAGATTTGATTGTTTTGTTTATAAGTCTTTCATAGTAGTATTGATAACGCTATCATATGCCAATTGTTTTGGTACGGATTCAAAGGTAAGCTTGAGTATTAATAAAAAAATGTATTTTACGTCGTTTATTCGACTGGAACGTGAGGTTGCCAAAACTTAAAAGAAAATACATTTAATAGATGAGTGTTGATCAACATAGAGTACTATAGGCTGATCACCTAGAAGTGCTTGTATGTTATATTGGATGTACGGTCTTAGTGCTGGGATGTCCTTTTCATGAATGAAAACGAAATGAGAATGTTCATGGTCTTTTGACCTACTCAGAAATCTTAAGTGTATATATATACTTTGGAATTGTTTTAAGAGAATGAAAAGTGTTATTTCGATTGTTCATGGTACTTCATAACTATTTGTTCAGTTATTGAAGATCAATCATATGATTCTTGATTTTGTGGTTGATTTATGTATTGTTAGACTTGCTGAGCTAGTTATGCTCTCTTCTTAATTGAATTATATGATTGCAGCTAAGAATGAACGAACCGAAGGTTCCGATAAGGATAAAGTCAAAGCCAAGATGGATAAATAGATATCCTATAATAGAATAGTATATGTGTATTGAACTTACACTATGATGATGAATAATATAATGGTTGACAGAACCTGGGAATGATTTATTATTATTATTGTAATAAGAATGTAGTAATTATGTTCATTTGGATGCAATTTCATTGGAATGAATGTATAGTTTGTAGTACCGTGTAGCACCATATCTATGAGTTCAAAGTACCTAGATTTGGGGGCGTCATAAGTTGGTATCAAAGCTTTAGGTTATAAAACTTAAGGAGGGGGAACCTTAGGCTATAACCTTGGTAATAGTAGAAGAAGTTAGAAGTGAATGAATTCGAATAGAGTTCTTAAGTAAGTAATGAGGAAACTCATTATCGAAAGATCTAAAAGATGAAAATTTACCTTAAATAAATTAAATGTGATTTGTGCCTATACTATTGTGTATTATGTACTAATCAACATATTATGTGTTATTGTATATGTCAATCGATAGCCTTATTTATAGGGATATACATGTGGTGAGCGAGGAGTCGATGAACAGGATAGAGCCAGTACCGATGCCGGTGGCGAAGGTACCGATGGTGAATATAGAGGAGTTGGAGCCGGAGAAAGATCCGTCACAGGACTTGGGGTCAGCATCATACTTTGATGTGATGGCCGATGAGTATGAGGACATAGAGGTAGCATTATTTAATACGGTGGAACCTACGATAGGGCAACACCACCAGAGGCAGCCAGAGTATTGTATCTGGCGATGATGGACTGGAATGTGCAACTGCGTGCAGAGTTGCAGAATTTGAGGGAGGAGATTGATGACCTCTAGGAGGCTAAGACATTTGCAGAAGCAGATTTTGAACTAGAGCATGACGAGAATGTGCTCATGAAGAATAAAACAAGGGATTATAAGAACGATGCCGTTGAGCTTCGCAAAGAGCTGGGAGATAAGTACCAGAAGATAGCATGGACGTCTTACATCCATAGTAGTGCTCATGAGGATTTCAAACTTAAGATAGCTTGTTATTTGATTTAGTCGGGGCAGACTCGTCATACTATTAGTAGGGATATTGTGGCGAATCGTAAGCACGAGAATGCCGTTAGGCAATGTTAGTAGTAGTAAAGGAAATGTAGATATGTAAATACTTTGTGTATCTTGTAATGACGTAAAACTTTCTTTTGTATAATTAAATGGTAGTTTTTTTGTAAATCCCATTTTTTATAAGTCAAGCGCGGGATAGTATTGTAATAGCTTTAGCTAAGGAGCCCATGTGTAAATAGTTTGGAAGAAGCATATTAATATAATAAAGTTTTTTTTCAAATGTGCTTGATGTGAGTTGGGTGTTATGGTTTGATGAATAAAAACCAGTAAAAATGGATAAGCAAATAAATAATAATGAAATTTTTTTTATTTAAAAAGAAAAATGCTGCCAAGAAGAAGACAACGTAATCAGGAAGCTGAATCCCATAATGAGAATCAAGAGGGTCATAACAACCCTATGTAAGAGTTCGTTACTTTATTAACGGCTGTATTTAACCAAGCTGGGGGTAGAGCACCAGTGGTTCCTAGGGTAGGTCGAACGACTATCTTTAAGGAATTTAAGAGCGTGGGTCCACCGGAGTTCAAGGGAACTACGGGCCCTATTGAGGCCCAGACATGGGTGAAAGAAATTGAGAAGGCATTTGTAATTTCAAACGTCGGGGAGGCACAAAAGACTTCTTTTGCGACCTATATGATGAAGGGGAAGCCAACTTTTGGTGGGAGGCTCACCAGAGTGGGTATGGAGCAGTTGTTGTTAAGTGGGAACAGTTCAAGAAGGTCTTCTTCGAGAACTACTTTCTTACGAGTATGCAGGGTAGGATGAAGATTAAGTTCTTAGAACTTAAGCAGGGGGACATGACGGATCCCCAATATGCAGCCAAGTTTAATGAAATGGAAAGGTTTTCTCCACACCAAGTGGACATCGAGGAGAGGAAGGCTCGTAGGTTTGAGTAGTGACTAAAGCCCTGGCTCTATAGCAGGATTTTTGTGTTCCAGAGCGCTTTATTCGGAACAATCCTAGAGAAGGCAATTATTATCGAGGGTGGTAGTGAGGCTTTAAGCCAATACCACAGAGAGAAGAAGAACAAGAATAAGGGTGATGGAGTACCCAAGACTGAGGGAGCTAGTGGCAGCGGTAGTGTGCCCAAGAGAAAGGGTTTTAACTCTAAGAATATCGGAGCAAAATAAGGGGATCCTAAGCAAAGGATAGAAGCGTGCAAGACATGTGGGAAGGCTCATCTAGGAGTCTATCTGAAAGGGAAGTCAGTGTGTTACAACTGCGGGCAGGAAGGTCACATTTCACCTAACTATCCTAACCCTAAGAAGAATTAGGGGTGTTTTGTGTGTGGGTCAGTGGACTACATGGCAAGGAACTACCCGAAGAAGGGGTAGTAGGGTAGTAAGAGTACTAGTGGTGGGAAGTTAACCATTACTGGACTAACACCACCGGGTAGACCTATGGCCCATACTTTTAATATGACAGTCCAAGATGCAATTGCATCAGCGGATGTAGTGGCATGTATTTGATAGTAGTGTGCATACAAGCCAATCATGTATGATGATAAAGCACGTACTTTGTAAACAATCTTATTTATTTATTAATAAAATATTCATTTATTAAAGGCATTTAATTATCTACATGTTGCTGTTTTTATAATATGTAAATAACCCATAGTTTTAAGCAATGCTTTTAGAATCATGATGATGATCATGCTAATGAGATCTAAATTCTTAGAAAGTTTTAAAACTAAAATAGTTCCCAATCGTGGGATTACTAAAAAGGGGATTAGTAAATCCGGATAGATTGGTACATATGTTGCTTGCTCATTGGATGAGGATGATTGATCTCATGATCATTTGTGTGGAGACACTAAAGCAAGTATGTAGGTGCTTATTGGAGAATAAGTTCACTGAACGTGATTCGCTATGGAATACCTAATGGAGATTTACTCGCCTGTCAATAGGAATTCCTAATGTGATAGTAGTACAAGTAATCCTTGGACTTGAGATCATCATAGTATCTTGTATGTAACAAATTATACTTTGACTTATTCCTTAAGACCTTTTAAGGCATATATAGGGTATGCTTGGGTATAATGAGTTACATATGGAGATAATGAATGATCAATAAAGAATCTACCACCTCTAGTAAAAGAGGAGATATGTCCTATGTGATTCGTTAAATTACAACCCAGGAATCCTTGGCCAAGGTGAAATGAAATTAGAAAGGAGTTTCTAATTTGCATTATTTGGAGTTGTGCATTTTCTAATCGAAATACATATAATTAAATAAAATAAGACTTGACAGTAAATCCATGTCTTATATTTAATTGGGACATTGTATGGTGGAAGGATTGAATTGTACGGTAACTATTTACTCACAGGTTCTTTTTGATTAATGTTGAAATCTATATTATCTGGAAAGTCGTTGATCGCTAGGGAGGCTTATCCCTATTGTAGAATAAATATTATTTATTTAAATAAATTATTAGTTTAATTTATTTATTTAAATAAGATTAAAATTGTTTTAATTGATTTATTCACAACCGGTTTAATATGGAGAACCTAAAGGGTCACACCATAAAAGGAAGAATAATTATTTAAGAAGGTAATGGCATAATCGTAATAATACATTAAGTATAATTAATTTAATCTATGGTGATAGAATAAATTAAATAGCTTAATGTTTATTATTTAATATTTTGGAAATATTAAATATAAATTAATAAGAGGAGTCTTATTAATATTATTACAATTATTATTATTTTAATTTCTAAAGGAGTTTAGTAATTAATTTAATATTTAGTACTCTCATTTATTCCTAATAAGATTAGGAGACAAATTAATTAAATGAATTTAATTAATTATTCTCATGTGGTGGGAAGCCTAAATTAATTAAAGGAGTTTAATTAATTAAAAGAAATCCCATGTCTAATAGGATTAGAAGGGTTGACCAATGTCTATATAAGAGAAGTCTTATAATAGATATTAGATTGATGTAATTCCAATTGTTGGAGAGTACTCCTTTTCTATAGAGGATAGAAAACTAAGGTTAAGCCAAACACCCTCCTTCTTGATAATTCATCTTCCTTGGTGGATCACCTCTAGAGGCCAAACACTTGGGTGGCTAACGTTGATCAAAGAAAGGAATCTAACCCGAAAATTCAAGGAGATCACGAAGAACAAGGAGTTGAACTAGTACCTGTGGAAGCTTCGTTCTACAAGGGTATGATTCCATAACTTCTTATTTATCGTTTTAAATTAATAATTTGCATAAAGGATGATCCGGGTAATGGTTTTGTAGAAATTTTTTAAACTCTGATATACCATGCTTCCGCTAATTTTTGCAATTTGATTGCGTCACGATTTCGTACAAACCCAACAGTGGTATCAGAGCCAAATCTTTATGCAATTATTAATTTATTTTTGATTTCATATACATATGGGTATGTATTTAAAATAATTTATTGGGCATAATTTTATTGTATAAAATTATATTTAAAAAAAAAAGAGACTTTTTTTGGGACGAATCACAATTTTTTTTTGGTGCTAATCTTGAATTCTGCAAAGAAAAGGTGTTGTCTCTTTCTTACTCCAAAAAGAAGGTGACCCATCATGAAAGGACTTTTTTAATAAACCTGCAGGACTCTTTTAATAAAAGAAGGTGACTTCTTTTTAAAAAATAAATATGATATATTTATATATTATATTCTAAATAATTTTATAATTAAAATAAAGAGTTTATTTTAATCTTGAAATTGGATTTCATGCAATTTAAAATTGCCCATTAAATGTTACTCATATATATATGGAATGTTTTAATTCATGAGATGAATATTTATTTATTGATATATATGGTGATATGTATGAAAATAAATGGGGATTGATTATGGACTATTTGACCAATGTGATTGGATTTTATTTTAGTTGAATGCTTGAATGAATGGGTTTTATTAAATGGGGTCTGCGTACCTCGTCTTCTCTAAATTTTTTTTCTTGATGTAAAATTCTATCTCCTTCCTATGTACTTCCCCTTGACTGTTGATCAAGGTTTCTATTTAAATTAAATAGTTTAATGTAATAAGAATAGTTAGAATTATCTTGAAGAAATTGGAGACCAAGGAGCAAGGAGCGCGTGAAGACCCGTTTGTATGGAGCCCGAGTTTAAATGTAATAGTTATATTTAAATTTAAATTCTTGCACTCCTAGGTTTGACCTTTTGGTTCACTTGGTGGCTCTAGTGAACCAAACTAGAATAAAAGTCCATAATCAATCCGGGTAGAATATAATATTCTATATTGCATGCTAAATATTATATATATTATATTTTATGCAAACATGCTTCGCATGTTTAATAAAATGACGCGTATTTTATATATATATGTGCATGCGCGCTAAACAAGATGAGACAAATAATAACAAACCCCTCAAAGAAATAATATTAAGTCTGAAGCGTTCAATGATATTTGGAATATCGAACGTCGCCTTCTAGCATGATAAATTAATAGAGTATTAAATATTTAATATGAGCTTGTTGTGCTATCCACAAGGCGAGTATTGCGTATTTAAGATGTTAATTAATCACATTTGATGCTTATCAAGAAAATTGAACGATCTAGTCTTGTTGTGCTATCCACAAGGACGAACATTTTTCTTTTTTGAATTTATGGAAGTGCTAGGCTGGACTTAACTTAAATCATTTTAGTTCAGATGTGCACACACTTGACCATTATGATTTAAGAGGCAAAATAAAAGGAGTTATATAGTGTTGTAATTGACAAGAGTTGTCTACCT
The DNA here is from genome assembly GCA_020205555.1 of Panax stipuleanatus. Lineage (NCBI taxonomy): Eukaryota > Viridiplantae > Streptophyta > Magnoliopsida > Apiales > Araliaceae > Panax > Panax stipuleanatus. Next base: position 48,558,531 of record CM035117.1, on the reverse strand, counting down.
ATTTATTTGTATATCGCTTGTTGTGCTATCCACAAGGTTATATACATTTGAAATGGGATCCTTATTCTCACTAGCAAATCTTTAATTAGATGTTGCCGAACTATATAAGTGAGGGTAATATAGTTTGATGAAAATAGTGGGAGATACCAATTTAAAATAAAGACCTAAATTTATTTTGGTATGCAAAATTAATAAAATGAATGTTTGCTAAAATGTTATTTTTCACATGCAGAATTTTAAAAATGTCTAAATCACTAATCTCACTACGAAGCATACTTGATGCAAATAAGCTTACCGGGCCGAATTATGAGGACTGGCTAAGAAATCTGAGAATTGTTCTCACTGCTGAAAAGATTTCTTATGTCCTAAATTCAACTGTCCCTGAATCTGTTTCAGAAACAGCCTCTGAGGAAGAGATTGCCACTTTCAATAAGTGGCAAGATGATGCATCTGTGGCTCAATGCATCATGCTCGCATCCATGAATAACGAGCTTCAGCGTCAGCACGAAAAAATGGATGCTCCTGCTATGCTGCTTCACCTCAAGGAGTTGTATGGTGAACAGAGTAGGACTGCTAGATATGAGATATCTAAGGAGCTCTTCCGATCTCGGATGACCGAGGGTACTGCCGTCGAGACTCATGTCCTGAAAGTGATCAATTTGATTGAACGCCTTGGACAGCTTGGGTTCGTCATGGATGGGGAGTTGAGTCAAGACTTGGTCTTGCAGTCACTCCCTGAGACCTTCTCGCAGTTTGTGGTTAATTTTCACATGAATAAGCTAGATGTCAGCTTGCCTGAGCTGCTTAACATGCTGAAAACTGCAGAAGGTCACTTCCCATCCAAGAAGAACCATATCTTGATGGTGGATTCTTCCAATAAAAGGAAGAGACCTAAGGTATCTTCTGAAAAGAAGAAATCCAAGAAGGCTAAGGGAAAGGGGAAAGAAAAGGAACAAAAGAAACCTGAACCAGCTAAAGGAATGTGCTTTCATTGCAACAAGCCGGGACATTGGAAAAGGAACTGCAAGAAGTATCTAGCAGAGAAGAAGCTTGGAGAAGCTTCGACTTCCAATCAAGGTTTGTTTATGATTGAAATTAATTTTTCTGAAAGTCATAATTCTACTTGGGTATTGGATACCGGCTGTGGTTCTCACATATGTAATACTGTGCAGGGACTGGTCAGAAGTAGAAAGCTGAACAATGATGAGGTGATCCTACGAGTGGGGAATGGAGCAAAGGTTGCTGCATTAGCTGTAGGAACTTATTATTTAGCAATGCCTTCGGGCAAGTCCATTTATCTTAATAATTGTTATTATGTTCCGAATATTATTAAAAACATTATTTCAATTTCTGTATTGGATATGGAAGGATTTAACGTTGTTATAAAGAACAATAGTTGTTCTATTTATAAAGACGATGTTTTATATGGTATTGGAAATTTGCGAAATGGACTTTATACACTTGACTTACAAGAAAATATATTTCAAATTGAACAAACTAAGAAAAGAAAAAGAGATGATATTAATTATACCTACATGTGGCACTGTAGACTCGGTCATATCAATGAAACAAGATTATCCAAGTTGCATAAAGATGGGCTCCTCGAGCTATCCGATTATGAATCATATCCAACTTGTGAATCTTGTCTCATGGGTAAAATGACTAAATCTCCTTTTAGTGGAAGAGGAGAATGAGTTACAGAGTTGTTGGCATTGATTCACACAGACGTTTGTGGGCCTATGACAACAAGTGCACGGGGTGGGTATTCTTATTTTATTACTTTCACTGATGATCACTCAAGATTTGGATATGTGTATTTAATGAAATACAAGTCAGAATCATTTGAAAAGTTCAAAGAGTTCAGAAGTGAAGTAGAGAAACAAACGGGCAAGAGTATAAAGATACTTCGATCAGATCGAGGCGGAGAATACTTAAGCGGTGAGTTTCGCAATTGTCTCAAAGAAAATGGTATAATCTCACAATGGACTCCTCCAGGTACACCACAGTTAAATGGAGTATCTGAAAGGAGAAATCGAACACTGTTAGACATGGTTCGATCCATGATGAGTTTTACCGACCTTCCAATTTCCTTCTGGGGATATGCCCTAGAAACGGCTGCATACCTACTTAACAAGGTACCTACCAAATCCGCCCCAAAGACTCCATATGAGATGTGGAAGGGGAGGAAACCAAATCTTAAGCATGTTAAGACTTGGGGTTGTCCAGCTTATGTCAAAAAGTTTGAACATGATAAGCTACAGACTAAATCCGAAAAGTGTAGATTTGTGGGATACCCTAAAGAAACTGTAGGGTATTATTTCTATCATCTAACTGATCAAAAGGTGTTTGTTGCGAAACATGCTGCCTTCTTGGAAAAGGAGTTTATCCATGAAGGGGTCAGTGGGAGTAAGATATATCTTGAAGAAGTTTAAGAACCACAAATTACCACGGATCAAAGTCAGGTACCTGACCAAGTAGAAGAACCTACTATACCACACCCTGTTCGTAAATCTTGGAGAGTACCGAAGATACCTGAGAGGTATGGATTCGTTATAGAGGATGACGATGAGGTACACATCATGAATGATGATGATCCATTGAATTACGAACAGGCCATGAGTAATAAAGACTCAGGGAAATGGCTTGAAGCCATGAAATCCGAAATGGACTCCATGTATGAAAACAAAGTATGGACTTTGGTTTCACCACCTGAAGGCATTAAGCCTATTGGGTGTAAATGGGTCTTTAAAAGAAATACTGGAGCGGACGGCAAGGTGGAGACCTATAAGGCCCGACTGGTTGCAAAAGGTTTCAAACAAAGACAAGGAGTTGATTATGATGAAACCTTTTCACCAGTAGCTATGCTCAAGTCCATTCGGATTTTGCTTGCAATTGCAGCTTATAACGACTATGAGATCTGGCAGATGGACGTGAAAACGGCCTTCCTCAATGGAAAACTTGAGGAGGATGTGTATATGACACAGCCAGAGGGATTTGTTTCAAAGGTTGGAATAAATCAAGTCTGTAAGCTGCAACGATCCATTTATGGATTGAAGCAAGCTTCTCGTAGATGGAACATTCGTTTTGATGAGACAATCAAAGAGTTTGATTTTATCAAAAATGACGATGAACCATGTGTGTACAAGAAGGTTAGTGGGAGCGTAATTTCATTCCTTGTATTATATGTTGATAATATATTACTGATAGGGAATGACATTCCTATGCTACAATCAATTAAAATCTGGTTATCTAAACACTTCTCCATGAAGGACTTGGGAGAAGCATCCTATATTTTGGGGATAAAGATCTATAGAGATAGATCTAAAAGGATGCTTGGTTTATCCCAAGGAACGTACATTGATACGATGCTAAAGAGGTTTAGCATGGAAGATTCCAAAAGAGGTCTCATGCCGATGAGCCATGGAATACATCTCTCCAAGAAACAGGCCCCAAAGACACCTGAGGAGAGAGACCGTATGAGTAAGATCCCTTATGCTTCTGCAATAGGATCTATCATGTACGGTATGATATGTACTAGACCGGATGTTGCTCATGCACTTAGTGTAACGAGCAGATACCAGTCGAATCCTGGAGAAGAGCACTGGAAGGCAGTGAAAAATATCCTAAAGTACTTGAGAAGGACTAAAGATATTTTTCTTGTCTACGGTGGGTCTGAATTAAAACTCGAGGGCTTCACAGACTCAAGTTTTCAAACGGACCAAGATGACAGTAAATCTGTTTCGGGGTATGTTTTACCTTGAACGGAGGCGCAGTGAGTTGGAAGAGTTCCAAGCAGCAAACAGTTGCTGATTCAGTGACAGAGACAGAGTATATAGCTGCAAGTGAAGCTGCAAAGGAAGCTGTTTGGATGAAGAAGTTCATAACTGAACTTGGTGTGGTTCCTAGCATTGGAGAAGCAGTTCCCGTTTACTGTGACAACACAGGAGCAGTTGCACAGGCTAAGAAACCCAGGTCTCATCAGAAATCTAAACACGTGTTGCGGCGATTTCACTTGATCAGGGAGATCATTGAAAGAGGAGACGTCACCTTGGAGCGTGTAGACTCTCAAGATAACATTGCAGATCCATTTACTAAAGCTTTAACACAACAGCAGTTTGATCGTCACTTAGAGAAGATGTGTATGAGATACCATGGCGATTGGCTTTAGTGCAAGTGGGAGATTGATAGTAGTGTGCATACAAGACAATCATGTATGATGATAAAGCACGTACTTTGTAAACAATCTTATTTATTTATTAATAAAATATTCATTTATTAAAGGCATTTAATTATCTACATGTTGCTGTTTTTATAATATGTAAATAACCCATAGTTTTAAGCAATGCTTTTAGAATCATGATGATGATCATGCTAATGAGATCTAAATTCTTAGAAAGTTTTAAAACTAAAATAGTTCCCAATCGTGGGATTACTAAAAAGGGGATTAGTAAATCCGGATAGATTGGTACATATGTTGCTTGCTCATTGGATGAGGATGATTGATCTCATGATCATTTGTGTGGAGACACTAAAGCAAGTATGTAGGTGCTTATTGGAGAATAAGTTCACTGAACGTGATTCGCTATGGAATACCTAATGGAGATTTACTCGCCTGTCAATAGGAATTCCTAATGTGATAGTAGTACAAGTAATCCTTGGACTTGAGATCATCATAGTATCTTGTATGTAACAAATTATACTTTGACTTATTCCTTAAGACCTTTTAAGGCATATATAGGGTATGCTTGGGTATAATGAGTTACATATGGAGATAATGAATGATCAATAAAGAATCTACCACCTCTAGTAAAAGAGGAGATATGTCCTATGTGATTCGTTAAATGACAACCCAGGAATCCTTGGCCAAGGTGAAATGAAATTAGAAAGGAGTTTCTAATTTGCATTATTTGGAGTTGTGCATTTTCTAATCGAAATACATATAATTAAATAAAATAAGACTTGACAGTAAATCCATGTCTTATATTTAATTGGGACATTGTATGGTGGAAGGATTGAATTGTACGGTAACTATTTACTCACAGGTTCTTTTTGATTAATGTTGAAATCTATATTATCTGGAAAGTCGTTGATCGCTAGGGAGGCTTATCCCTATTGTAGAATAAATATTATTTATTTAAATAAATTATTAGTTTAATTTATTTATTTAAATAAGATTAAAATTGTTTTAATTGATTTATTCACAACCGGTTTAATATGGAGAACCTAAAGGGTCACACCATAAAAGGAAGAATAATTATTTAAGAAGGTAATGGCATAATCGTAATAATACATTAAGTATAATTAATTTAATCTATGGTGATAGAATAAATTAAATAGCTTAATGTTTATTATTTAATATTTTGGAAATATTAAATATAAATTAATAAGAGGAGTCTTATTAATATTATTACAATTATTATTATTTTAATTTCTAAAGGAGTTTAGTAATTAATTTAATATTTAGTACTCTCATTTATTCCTAATAAGATTAGGAGACAAATTAATTAAATGAATTTAATTAATTATTCCCATGTGGTGGGAAGCCTAAATTAATTAAAGGAGTTTAATTAATTAAAAGAAATCCCATGTCTAATAGGATTAGAAGGGTTGACCAATGTCTATATAAGAGAAGTCTTATAATAGATATTAGATTGATGTAATTCCAATTGTTGGAGAGTACTCCTTTTCTATAGAGGATAGAAAACTAAGGTTAAGCCAAACACCCTCCTTCTTGATAATTCATCTTCCTTGGTGGATCACCTCTAGAGGCCAAACACTTGGGTGGCTAACGTTGATCAAAGAAAGGAATCTAACCCGAAAATTCAAGGAGATCACGAAGAACAAGGAGTTGAACTAGTACCTGTGGAAGCTTCGTTCTACAAGGGTATGATTCCATAACTTCTTATTTATCGTTTTAAATTAATAATTTGCATAAAGGATGATCCGGGTAATGGTTTTGTAGAAATTTTTTAAACTCTGATATACCATGCTTCTGCTAATTTTTGCAATTTGATTGCGTCACGATTTCGTACAAACCCAACAGTATTATCCCGGTCAATGAAATAAATGCTTATGTGATGTTTGATTCGGCTGCTAATTATTCTTTTATAGCATGTGAATTTGCTAGACGATTAGGATTACTCCCGGAATTAAATATTATCAATACCTTTAAACATTAAGGTAGCGAACGAAGAGATAATTCCCATTGAGCACATTCATAGAAATTATTGTGTAGATTTTAGGGGTAACAAGCTATCGGTAGATTTAATGCCAATAAGGTTGGTAGAATTTGATATAATTCTCGGGATGGACTGGTTGTTTAACCATTGAGCGGTAATAGATTGTCAAAATAAAAGTATGAACATTTGGATTTCTAAGAAACCCAAGGTAGTGTTCTACGATAGTAAATCACCGGGACTTTCTTGTTGCATGACCATGACACAAGTTATGGAGTTGTTGAAGAAGGGGTGTGTAGGATATCTGTGCCATGTTGTTGATACCCAGAGAGTGGGAGCACCATTGGAACAGATACATATAGTGAAAGAATTCGCGGACATATTTTCGAACGAGTTATCAGGTCTTCCGTCGGATAGGAAGATCGAGTTTGTTATCAACGTTGTGCCAGGGACGACACCAGTTTCTAGGGCACCATATCGTATGGCACTGGTAGAAATGAAGGAGTTAATGATTCAGTTACAAGAACTGTTGGATAAGAAGTACATTCAATCGAGTGTCTCTCCGTGGGGAGCACCTGTAACACCCCCAAAATTCATACAAAATAATTCTCATTCTCGATCGTTAACAATACAACTTTATTCTAACTTTACATCATTATTTGATATTAAAATGACTAAAAATGCGGACTATTTAAAACTTTTATATATTTCCTTCTTTATTGCCCTGAATCTTAACCTTTATCATTACATGTCTGATTCAAATTTATTACATGAATCGCTACATCGAAGTTACTATACAAAGTCTTACATCACAAAGCAATATCCACTATACATCGGATAGTTCAACTTTACAACTCCACAATTATGTTACAATCAAAACATTAAATGCATTTCTCATCTAACATAAGTAATCTTCTTGAATATTGATCTCTATAATTCAAATAGCACGTATCATTACCTTGAAACCTTGACCTGCAAAAATAGTTATTTGCAAAAGTGAGCTCGACAGCTCAGCAAGATCTAACAGCTTTCATGCATCACGTAGCACATAAATAACTTTCTCATCTTATACATCATAATCATTAGACTAACATATCATGCATGCTTCAATTCAAATAACAAGTAAAAAGATTGTGTTCGTTTCTCAATCAATATTCTTTACTCAATCAACGTAGTCATAAATTGATTTTAACGTTTCATGCATACAAAATATATAACATATCATACTTTTTGCAATACAATTTAAAAACAGTTCATCATCAAGTTCACATAGAAAATAGGAACTGAAAGACTTGCCTGGCTCGTAGATTACCAATTAACGAAAACAGCTTATAATTATCTACTTCATGAATCCTCCATAACGTATTACCATACACATCAACTATTAGTCACCTAGCAACGCTTAGCAATCACTTAAGTAAATTCTAATTTACACTTCATAGTTTTCTCCCATTTATTTGACACACACTGCCAAATTTATATGTATAATTAACAATATAAGTTAATTATCACATATCTAATCCTCATAGTTAGTTAACCAATTTAGGTTAACTCATTCTTCTTTAACTAATAAGTTAATAATTAATTACCACATAATTAATCACATCACATAATCATATTACATTTCACATAATTAATCAATTAATAATTACATACTCATATTTAATTATAATTAAATAAATTATAATTTAAACATCCACTTTAATTATAATTACATCTTATGTTAATCAAATTATAATTACACAATTTATAATTTAATTTAAACCATTACCTTAATAATAATTAACCAAATTATAATTAAATAAATTATAATTTATAATTAATCGAACTACATCATGCATTAACTTATAATTTAAACATATTATAATTTAAATTAAACAATTACTTAGATTATAAATAATTAATTTTAATTCATGCACTCATTAAATTATAATTAAATAAATTATAATTTAAATTACATATTCACCTTAATTATAATTATTCTAAATTATAATCACATATTAAGTTATAATTACACAAATTATACTTCAAGTTAAACATTTACTTTGATTATAATTAATCAAACTATATTTCTTATAATTTAACAAATTATAATTTAAATTAAACCTTTACTATAATTATAATTATTCAAATTATAATTACACATTATATTTTATCAATATAATTCATTACTATTATTTTAGCATTTTAATGTATGCTTCAATTCATACAATTTACCACATTAAGTTAACTTTCATGATACAAGCAAAATACAAAAAATAAATATTTTTTCTTTTCTGCATACCACCCGCCGGGGCGGGGGTTTTGGCTTTGAAAGGCCCGCCGGGGAATGGAGTGATGGTTAGAGATAATGTTATAGTAGTCCTCACTATTTTGTAAAATAGTGTGATAATAATTGTAATGAGGACTTAATTTGAGCGTTTATATTTTCTACATAATATCTGCATTGACACTCACAGTTTGTATGGTCGTATTTTGTACGACAATTTAATAGTTGGAATATGAAGATTTGTATTTGAATTATGTATCATGTATTTTGCGACTCAGAATGGGTTATGTGGACCTATTTTGGGGGCGTCACAGTTGGTATCAGAGCTTAGGGATATGATCTCTGGCGGAGATCTGGGAATAGAACTAGGAGTGGAGAGACGAGTAAAATCTTCGTTAGTGTGTCCTACCTAAGCTTATTTGTTATTTACTTGGGCGGTCAGAACATAGGGATAATATGTGACATGTCAATTTCTTTAATTAACCCTTGTTTTGTGGTAGCATTTGAGAATGGCATTTGAAAATCTAAGTAATGGAGCATATGAGACCATTGAGACACCGCTAATCTCCAACCAGAATAATGTGCATCAGGAAGGCAATAATCCTCCTATAAACAACACCAATGATCAAACAATGAATGATGGGATGTTTAGGAGCTTTTTATAATTCATGCAAAACCAGACGAGAGAGACTCATATTCAAAATGCAGGTGGAAACAATAGTAACTCATGGCTGGTCACTGCTAAACAATTCAAGGAGTTGGGACCACCAGAGTTTTTGGGAAAGCCAGATCCACTCAAGGAAGAAGCTTGGGTTAAGAAAATCACCGAATTATTTGATGTCCTGGGATGCACAGAAGAGCAAAAGGTTCCCTTCGCTACCTTCATGTTCCGTGGAGAGGCAGATTACTAGTGGTAATCTGTGAAGCGTACTAATCTTTCCGCACTTAAAATGTCTTGGGAGAAGTTCCAAGAATTGTTCAACGACAAGTACTTTCCTAAAAGTATTCGTCATATGAAGGAGGTAGAATTCATCAAACTAGAACATAACAATATGACTGTGTCACAATACGAGGTCAAGTTTGCGGAATTATCCCGGTTTGCATCTCATTTGGTGGATAATGAGGAACGAATGGCACGAATGTTTCTGAGAGGTTTGAAACATGAAATTCATCATTACCTCATTTCTCACAAACTTTGTTTGTATTCAGATGTTGCGAATAGGGCTCAATTATTGGAGCGAGATAATGAGACTGTTCAATCAAAGGACAACAACCAACAAAACGATAGTCGTACCGGTGGAAATAGTCATCGGAACAATGATAACCAGCGTGGAGAAAATTATTATGCCAAAAATGGCAACCACTTCGGTGGTAATCATGGCCAAGATAATAGAAGAAGTGAGTCAGGTGGAAATTTCAAGAAGAGAAGATTCAATGACGACGAAAAGACATCGGCAGCAGCACCAGCACCATCAACCATTTCTAGGGGAGGGGAACCACCACCGGTCGTATGTTACAAATGGGACAAAAGGAACACATCAGTCCAAACTGCACACAGAAATCCAAGGTGTGCTACAATTACAGAAAGAAAGGTCACATAGCTCGAGTGTGCCCTATAGCGAAGTCAAGTCCAACTGGGATGGTAACTCCAAAGGTTGTCCCAAACAAGTCAAAGTCGGTGGTTTAGGGGAGAGCGTTTATCGTGACTACGCAAAAAGCGAGGAACCCGAATGAAGTTATCACGGGTAAGCTAATCATAAACTCTTGCGAAGTTTAGACCTTATTAGATACTGGTTTTACCTATTCTTTTATTTCACCTGCTTGTGCTCAACGTTTGAACATGACCCCTGAGAAATTAGACTTTGACTTATCTGTTGAAACTCCATTGGGAGAAGCCTTTGTTACATCCATAATTTACAAATCTTGTTTGATTCATATTGGCACCCTCACATTACCTGTTAATCTCATTTCTTTGAAAATACTTGCATTTGATGTGATTTGGGGAATCGACTAGTTAACCACTCATCATGCTAAAATTGATTGTTTTCTTAAGGTTGTTAGCTTTCATATTCCTAACCAACGTATTATGCTAATTCAAACAACCAAACCACTAAAATCAATCACTGTCATTTCAAGTCATAAAGCTATTCGTTTATTGAAAAACGGATGTCAAGCTTTCTTAGCCAATGTCACCGATTTAAACAAGAATATGTCAGATTTGAATGATATTTCTATTGTTAATAAATTCCCTAATGTATTTCCCGAAGAACTTCCTGGCCTACCCCCGGAACGTGAAGTTGAATTTTTTATTAACCTTGAACCCTGTACAAAACCCATTTCCAAAACCCCATATCGAATGGCTCCTATTGAACTTCAAGAGTTAAAGGTCCAACTACAAGAGTTGTTAGATATTGGTTTCATTCGTCCTAGTACATCGCCTTAGGGTGCTCCTGTTTTATTCGTAAAGAAGAAAGAAGGGAGTATGCGACTTTGTATTGACTATCGGGAGTTGAACCATGTCACCATCAAAAATAGGTATCCGTTACCTCGCATTGATGACTTGTTTGACCAGTTGCAAGGTGCTAAATTCTTCTCAAAGATTGATCTTCGTTCTGGATATCATCAGTTAAAGATTAAAACTGATGACATTCCAAAGACTACTTTCAGAACTCGATACGGGCATTATGAATTCTTAGTCATATATTTTGGATTGACTAATGCTCCTGTGGCCTTAATGGATATGATGAACCGGATATTCAAGGAATATTTAGATCATTTCGTGGTTGTCTTTATTGATGACATCCTCATTTACTCCAAAAGCCGTGAAGATCATGAGCAACACTTGAGGCTGATACTCCAAAAGCTTTGTGAAAACAAGCTATATGCCAAGTTAAAGAAATGTGATTTTTGGCTTGAGGAAGTAGCATTTCTTGGGCACGTGGTATCGAAACATAGAATATCAGTTGACCCAGCGAAGATTGAAGCAATACAAAGTTGAGAGCAACCTAAGTCAGTAACCAAAATACGTAGCTTTCTGGGCTTAGCTGGTTATTATCGAAGATTCGTGGAAGGATTTTTTTGAATCGCTACTACATTAACTCAGCTGACTCAAAAAGATACAAAATTCGGATGGAAAGAGGAATGTGAGAATAGTTTCTAAGAACTCAAGAGGAGACTCATTTCGGCACCTATTCTAACAATACCATTTGGATCGAACAGATTTGTCATCTACAGCGATGCGTCAGGCAAAGGGTTAGGGTGTGTTCTTATGCAACATAGGAAAGTCATAGCCTATGCCTCACGATAACTTAAAGAATATGAGAGGAATTATCCTACTCATGATCTTGAGTTGGCAGCTGTCGTGTTCGCGTTGAAGATTTGGAGACACTACTTGTATGGGGAGAAAGTGGAGATCTATACGGATCATAAGAGTCTTAAATAATTCTTCACTCAAAAGGAACTCAACATGCGGCAATGAAGTTAGCTTGAGCTGTTAAAAGATTACAACCATACCATGCAATACCATTTTGGAAAAGCGAACATGGTAGCTGACGCGTTGAGTAAAAGATCATATGCGGGAACGAGTGCGATGCTGTCAACAAAAAGGCCCATTTTGTATGATTTACAAAGGATGAAGATAGAGTTAAAGACTCCAGGGATCCACCTAAAGATGGAAAATATACACGTAGAACCAGCTTTAATTGATAAATTTAAAGCTGCTCAAGCTATAGACCCGGAGCTGATGAATATGAAGAAGTGGGTGCAAGAAGGTGCTATTTTAGAAGCAAGAATCGATGAAGAGGGAATACTTCGAGTCAACCCCAGAATTTGTGTTCCTAACGACTCTAATTTGAAGTATAAAATTATGATGGAGGCACACAACACACCATTTGCAATCCATCCTGGGAGTACCAAAATGTATCGTGATCTTCCACATACATTTTTGGTGGAACAATATGAAGAGAGAGATCGCGGAGTTTATCTCAAGGTGTCTAACCTGTCAACGTGTCAAGGTGGAGCATTAAGTGCCAAAAGGTCCATTACAACCACTTGAGATTCTAAACTGGAAGTGGGAACACATCAACATGGATTTCATTACGGGTCTTCCTAAGGTTTCTCAAGGCATAGTTGCAATTTGGGTTATTGTCGATAGATTAACCAAGTCTGCTCATTTCTTGCCTATATGAGAGACTTATTCACTTGAACATCTTGCTTGTATGTATATAAATAAGAGTATAAGATTGCATGGTATGCTGGTATCCATAGTTTCTGATCGAGACCCAAGATTCACTTCACGATTTTGGGTTAGCTTGCAGAAAGCTATGGGCACCGATTTACAATTCAGTTCTGCATATCATCCTCAAAAGGACGGGCAATCAGAAATGACTATTCAAACTCTTGAAGATCTATTGAGACTCTGTGTTCTAGACTTCAAGGGAAGTTGGGACAAGTACTTACCATTGGTGGAATTCTCCTACAACAACAGTTATCAAGCAAGTATAGGCATGGCTCCATTCGAGGCGTTGTATGGACGAAAGTGTCGTTCTCCATTATGTTCGGACGAGGTGGGTGAAGCAACATTGTTGGGACCGGAGTTAGTACGTATGACTACAAAAAATATTTAAATGATTAGACAACGTATACAAACAACACAAGATCGACAAAAGAGTTATGCTGATCTTCATCGAAGGGACGTGGAATTTAATGTCGGAGACCATGTATTGTTACGTGTTACTCCATGGAAAGGAGTTACGAGATTCGAAAAGAGAGAAAAGCTTAACCCACGATTTATTGGTCCATTTGAAATCCTCGACCGAGTAGGAACTGTGGCCTATAGACTCGCCTTACCACCAAGCATGTCTCATGTTCATAACGTTTTTCTCATATCCATACTTCGTAAATATGTGAAAGACCCAAACCACATTATTGAATTAGAACCAGCCGAGATAGCCAAAGATTTAACGTATGAGGTGGTACCTGTTAAGATCTTGGATAAGAAGGTACATGTTTTACGCTCAAAGGTTATACCTCAAGTCCAAGTTTTATGGAAAAACCATGATATTGAGGAAATGATCTGGGAGTTAGAATCTGAAATTAAAACAAGGTATCCTCACCTCTTCGAAATACTAGGTACGTACGTCAATTTTGAGGACGAAATTTCATAAGGAGGAGAGGTTGTAAGACCCAACTTTTTATAAATAAGATTTAATTTTCTATATATATTATTTTAAATAGTAAGGTGTTGATTTGATAAATGTGATAAGTTATGAGTGATATGTGCAAATTTTACAAAGTAAGCAAGTGGTCATAAAATATTCGTTGTGCCGTGAAATATTCGTTTGGTCGGGGAATATTCTTTTTGTCGGGGAATATTCGTACGACGGCGCAATCATTGGTTGACCCCATAACGAAAAAATTATCGGATATAGAAAGCGACAAAAGTAACCTTTTTATAAAAATAACGGCAAAACTTTTACAGTTAAACTGTTGAAATATCAAGTGATAAAAGTACAGTAATACGCGTTGTTGCGCTGTAGCACACGGTATTGCACAGCTTCTAATTATTGATTCTTACGTAAGAAGTCACTCATTCAATAATTGTTACAGTAGTTACTGTTCAATATTTTATATTATTGATTCAATAATTTCTATATTGATAATTACATAGTATTTTATATTATTGATTCAACAATTGTCACAGTAACCACTGCACAGTATTTTACATTATTAAATCAAAAATTATCACACATATTATTGCAATGATATTATTAGATAACATTAGTGATAATGTCTAGAAAGTTCTGTCAAGAAAAGGGTTAGGTTATATATTTGCGCGCCAATGAGGAGAAACTCTTATCGGAAAGCCCCCTCTTTCTTGGGAACGACTTGGTTGTCAATATTGTGATTCTATACTATTAATTGTGAATAATAATTGATGAATAAATTAATATTATTGATAAATATGATAAGTAAATATTTGTTCAATTTTAATATAAATGGAGGAATTTTTTAGCATGAGACATTTGTTGAAAGTTGGTATTTTGTCTTCTCTGATAAACTAATTCATTCAAATATATTATTATAATATTACATAATAATAGTATAATGTGATAATATAATAGTATAATTTTATAATTTGAATGGTAGCATTATTATAATAAATTCATAGTATAAAAATAAAATGAGGTAGAAGAGAGCAAATTGAATTTGAATTCTTTTAATAATTATAAATATATTTTTTTAATTTTTAAAACATGTGAGAAATGGTGGAGGTGAACAAGTTGCGTTGGAATTCTTCTTTTCAAAATGAGTAGTGTGACGCCCCCAAAATAGGTTCAATACTCAACCCATTTTGAATCGTCAAATACATGGTACAGAAATACAATCTTTTATAACATACGGTCGTGTAAAATACGACCACACAAACTATGAGCTTCGATAAAAATCGTATATAATACGAAATATAAACACTTAAATTCATTCCTTATTCATTACAATTATTGTCCCATTATTTTATAGAATAGTGAGGACTTCTACAAATCTAACTCTGATCATCGCACTGTTCCCCGACTAGTTCCCGCAACATTCTCATTCCCTGAAGAGGACAATAGATGAAAAGGATGAGCTCAACTAGCCCAGTAAAGAATATTATGACTAAGATAATAAAAAATAAATTATCGTTAGGCTTCAATAAATCATATAAAATATAATGGACAACAAATTTTAGATCAATATTCGCAGCGGAAATAACAATTCATTAGAAGAGTTAAGTAGAGAATGAAGTCAACTATCTTCTATGATTTAAAAGTCCATCATCAATATTTTATCCCTATAACATCAATCAATATACATGTTGAATCAAATATTCATCTTTGCACTACGGGCCAAAGATATTCATTTGTATCACCAGTTGGTCATGTTCATCTCAACACCTGTCCATCTTTGCACTACGGGTCAAAGATATTCATCAGGTAATCATTCATCTTTGCACTACAGGCCAAAGATATTCATCAAGTAATCATTCATCTTTGCACTGCAGGCCAAAGATATTCAGTTATATCAACATTTAGGATTGAGGATGATGAAAAACAATACGAATAACGAATTTAGTGAGATAAAGGACAAATATTAAAGAATTTATCCAAAGTTCAAGAATGAAAATCAAAACCTGGATCCAATCAAAGATTAAAAAAAATATTTTTTTTGCCGTGAATAGTATCCCGTGAATAGTAACTCGTGAATAGTAACTCGACATAAAAAGATAAAAATTTCACGAGAAACTTCAAAAAATTATTCCGATAAAATGATACTAGATGAAGCGCAAAACTTCAGAAATTTCTGATCATTTCAGAAATTATAGAAGCAATACTTACCGTAGTAAGTTTAAATATAGGAATATGAAATGAAATATTATAACTTTTATAATAGAGAATATGAAAGAAAATAATATTCTATATGAATATTGAAAGAAAATAACATCATTTACGAAAAAAATAACATCATTTACCTTAAAGGAGAGTAGTTTTAACTGGAATATCGGATATAATGCTGAAATAAATCTTGCATCGTAATCCACACTCAACTATCCTTATACTCACAAGAAATACGCTCGATATTATAGAGAGAAAATTTTTTGATTCTGGTGATATTTTTAGTTCTAACTTAAGCACCCTATTTATAGAAAAATGCCAGAACACCAATATAGACTTTTTCACCAACGGATGAATTTTTCCAAGCCTTACATTTTTGACAATCCTCTAGCACATCACATTTGAACAAAAATCAGTCACCAATAATGAATCCCACATGTTTATATAATATATATATATATATATATATATATATTAAAATATTTATTTTTGAAACTTTAATAATTCATAATAAATAGCTCTTTTATCAAAAAAATATGAACCTCATGTCCATTCCATATGAAATTTGATTTTCTACAACTTTGTAGAAGAAATTTTTCCAAATTTCGAACGAAAAATTGACTCAAATTTACATACGGATGACTCAGCAGCATGCTACTTTTGAAAAACAAGCTTCAGCATACAACTTTTGAAAATTTCAAGCCTCTATTCATATTCCCACCACATGTTTATTAATATATATATATATATATATATAGATATTAAAACATTTATAATTATTAAAAGAAATTTCAAATTTTATTTTCTCTCTTCCGTTTCATTTTATTCATATATTGTGAATTTGTTGTAAAAATATCGTAACTATTATATTATTATATTATCACATTATACACTTATAATGTAATATTATAATAATATATTTGAATGAATTATTTTATCAGAACAGATAAAATATTCATTCTCAATAATTATCACTCTTACTAAAAATTCCTCCGTTTAAATCCACTTTGAATAAATATTTACTTATTATTTTTATCAATAATTAATTATTATTCACAAATAATATTACAGAATCACAATAATGACAACTAGGTCGTTCCTAGGAAAGAGGGGGTTTTCCGATAAGGATTTCTTCTTATTGGCGCGTAATTAGATTAACTAACCCATTTCCTAGACATTGCCAATAATGTTGTCTAATAATATTATTCAAATAAAATAAATTATTGATTTGATAATGTGAAATACTGTGCAGTGACAATTATTGAATCAATAATATAAAATATCAACGTAGCAATTATTGATATAAAATATCAACGTAGCAATTATTGAACCAATAAAATATAAAATATTGAACAGTAATTACTGTAACAATTATTGAGTAAGTGACTTCTTACGTAAGAATCAATAATTAAAAATATTATGCAATACCGTGTGCTACTGTGCAACAACGCGTATTACTGTATTTTAACCACCGGGTATTTCAACAGTTCTAACGGTAACAACTACGCCATTATTTTTAGAAAACTCATTCTTGTCGTTTTTCTCATTCGACAATTATTCTGTTGTGGGGCCCACAAATGGCTGTGCCGTCGTACGAATATTCTCCGACAACAAGAATATTCCACTACCAAATGAATATTCCCTGACAACAATGAATATTTTATTAACACTTTCTAACTTTGTAAAATTTGCACATTTCACCCATAACTTACAACATTTATCAAATCATCCCTTACTATTTCAAAATAATATATAGAGGAAATTAAATCTTATTCATTAAAAAGTTAGGGTCTTACAACCTCCCCTCCTTATGAAATTTCGTCCTCGAAATTGACGTACGTACCTGGTATGCCGAAAATCGCTTTCATTTCCGATTCTAACTCCCAGGTCATTTCCTCGATATCATGGTTCCTCCACAAAACTTTAACTTGAGGTATAATCTTTGAGCGTAAAACATGTTCCTTCTTATCCAAGATCTTGACAGGTATCTACTCGTACATTAAATCTTCGGCTATCTCGCCTGGTCCAAACTCAATAATGTGGTTTGGGTCTTTCACATATTTACGAAGCACGGATATGTGAAAAACGTTATGAACACAAGACATACTTGGAGGTAAAGCGAGTCTATAGGCCACAGTCCTTACTCGATCAAGGATTTCAAATGGACCAATAAATCGTAAATCGGTGCCCATAGCTTTCTGCAAGTTGACTCTTTGGCACTTGATGCTCCGCCTTGACACGTTTACACGTTAAACACCTAGAGATAAACTTCGCGATCTCTCTCTTCATTTTGCTCCATCAATATGTATGTCGAAGATCATGATACATTTTGGTACTTCCAGGATGGATTGCAAACGGTGTGTTATGTGCCTCCATCATGATTTTATACTTCAAATCCGAATCGTTAGGAACACAAAGTCTGGAGTTGACTTGAATTATTCCTTCTTCATTAATTCTTTCTTCTTGAATAGCACCTTCTTGCACTTTCTTCTTTATCTTCATCAGCTCCCGGTCTGTAGCTTGAGCAGCTTTAAATTTATCAATTAAAGCTGGTTCTACGCGTATATTTTCCGTCTTTACGTGGTTCCCTGGAGTCTTTAACTCTATCTCCATCCTTTGTAAGTCATGTAAAATGGGTCTTTGTGTTGACAACATCGCACTCGTTCCCGCATGTGATCTTCTACTTAACGCGTCAGCTACCACGTTCGCTTTTCCAGAAAGGTATTGAATGGTATGGTCGTAATCTTTAAACAGCTCAAGCCAACGCCGTTGTTGCATATTGAGTTCGTTTTGGGTGAAAAAAATATTTAAGGCTTTTGGAGTATATTAGGATGTCATCAATAATGACAACCACGAAATAATCCAAATACTTCTTAAATATTCGATTCATCATATCCATGAACGCAACATGGACATTAGTCAATCCAAAAGATATAACTAGAAATTCGTAATACGCGTATCGAGTTCTAAAGGCAGTTTTCAGAATGTCCTCAGTTTTAATCTTTAACTGATGACATCCAGAACGAAGATCGATCTTTAAGAAGAATTGCGCACCTTGCAACTGGTTGAACAGGTCATCAATGCGAGGTACCGGATACCTATTCTTGATGGTGACATGGTTCAACTCCCGATAGTCAATATATAGTCGCATACTATAGTCTTTCTTCTTTGCAAATAAAACAGGAGCACCCCAAGGAGATGTATTAGGACGTATAAAACCGATGTCTAACAACTCCTGTAGTTGGACCTTTAACTCCTGAAGTTCAATATGAGCCATTCGATATGGGGGTTTAGAAATGGATTTTGTACCGGGTTCAAGGTCAATAAAGAATTCAACTTCACGTTCTTGGGGTAGACTGGGAAGTTCTTTAGGAAATACATCAGAAAACTTATTAACAATAGAAATATCGTTCAAATCTGACGTATTCTGGTTTAAATCGGTGACATGGGCTAAGAAAGTTTAACATCCATTTTTCAATAAACGAATAGCTTTATGACTTGAAATGACATTGATTGATTTTAGTGGTTTGGTTGTTTGAATTCGCACAACAGGTTGGTTAGGAATATGAAAACTAACAACCTTACGAAAATAATCAATTTTGGCATGATAAGTGGTTAACTAGTCAATTCCTAAATTCACATCAAATGCAAGTATTTTCAAAGATATAAGATCAACAGGTAGGGTGAGGGTGCCAATTTTAATCAAATAAGATTTGTAAACTATGAATGTAACGAAAGTTTCTCCTAACGGAGTTTCAATAGATAAGTCAAAGTCTAATTTCTCAGGAGTCAAGTTCAAACGTTGAGCACAAGCAGGTGAAATAAAAGAATGGGTAGCACCGGTATCTAAAAAGGCATAGACTTCGCAAGAGTTTATGATTAGCTTACCCATGATCATCTTGTTTGGGTTCCTCACGTTTTGGGCAGTCACGACAAACGCTCTTCCAGGAACCACCGACTTTGACTTGTCCGGGACAGCCTTTGGAGTCACCATCCCCGCTGGACTTGGTTTCGCTACCGGACACTCTCTAGCTATGTGTCCTTCCTTTCCATAGTTATAACATACCTTGAATTGTTGTGGGCAGTTTGGACTGATGTGTCCCTCTTGCCCGCATTTATAGCATACGACCGGTGGTCGTTCTCCTCCCCTAGAAACAGTTGATGCTGGTACTGCTGTCGACGTCTTCACGTTCTCATTGTTGTACCTTCTCTTCTTGAAATCTCCCCCCGACTCACTTCTTCTATTATCATGGCTACGATTACCACCGGAGTGCTTACCGCTTCTATCATGATAATTTTCTTTCTGCTGGTTGTCATTGTTCCTATGACTGCTGCCACCGGTGTTGTTGTCCCTTGGTTGAACATACTCATTATCTCGTTCTAATAATTGGGCCCTGTTCACAACATCTGAATATAAAGAAAGTTTATGAGAAATGAGGTATTGACGAATATCCAGTTTCAAACCTCTTAGAAACATTCGCGTCATACGTTCCTCATTATCCACCAAATGAGATGCGAACCGGGATAACTCCGCGAACTTAGCCTCGTACTGGGACATAGTCATGTTGTTCTGTTCCAGTTTGATAAACTCTACCACCTTCATATGACGAATACTTTCTGGAAAGTACTTGTTATTGAACAGTTTCTGGAACTCCTCCCAAGACATCTTAAGTGCGGCAGGCTGGGTACGCTTCACAGATTTCCACCAGTAATCTGCCTCTCCACGGAACATAAACGTGGCGAATGGAACCTTTTGCTCCTCCGTGAATCCCAAGACATCAAATATCTTGGTAATTTGCTTAATTCAATTTTCTGCCTTAATTGGATCTGGCTTTCCCAAGAACTCTGGTGGTCCCAACTCTTTGAACTGTTTGGCAGTGACAAGCCGCGAGTTGCTATTTCCACCTGTATTATGAACACGAGTCTCCCTAGTCTGATTTTACATGAACTGCAAAAAGCTTCTAAACATCCTGTCATTCATTGTCTAATCGGGGGTATTGTTTACAGGAGGAATATAGCCTTCCTGTTGCACGTTCTCCTGGTTGGTGATTAAAGGTGTCTCACCAGTCTCATTCACTCCATTGTTTAGATTTTCAGCTGCCATTCTCAAATACTGCCACAAAACAAGGGTTAATCAAACAAATTAACATATCACATATTAAGCCTATGTTCCAACTAACCAATTAAATAACAATTAAGCTTAGGTGGGACACACTAGCGAAGGTTTTACTCGTCTCTTTTCTCCTAGTTCTATTCCCAGATCTCCGCCAGAGATCATATCCTTAAGCTCTGATACCAACTGTGACGCCCCCAAAATAGGTTTAATACTCAACCCATTCTGAGTCACCAAATACATGGTACAGAATCCAAATACAATCTTTTATAACATACGGTCGTGTAAAATACGATCACACAAACTATAAGCTTCAATACAAATCGTATATAATACAAAATACAAACACTCAAATTCATTCCTTATTCATTACAATTATTGTCCCACTATTTTAT
Source organism: Panax stipuleanatus (assembly GCA_020205555.1). NCBI lineage: Eukaryota > Viridiplantae > Streptophyta > Magnoliopsida > Apiales > Araliaceae > Panax > Panax stipuleanatus. The sequence goes on along the minus strand of CM035117.1, from coordinate 48,537,208 downwards.
TGAATAGTGAGGACTTCTACAAATCTAACTCTAATCATCACACTGTTCCCCGACTAGTCCACGCAACATTCTCATTCCCTGAAGAGGACGATAGATGAAAAGGGTGAGCTCAACTAGCCCAGTAAAGAATATTATGACTAAGTAATGAAAAACAAATTATCGTTAGCCTTCAATAAATCATATAAAATATAATGGACAACAAATTTTAGATCAATATTCGCAACGAAAATAACAATTCATTAGAAGAGTTAAGTAGAGAATGAAGTCAGTATCTTCTATGATTTAAAAGTCTATCATCAATATTTTATCCCTATAACATCAATCAATATACATCTTGATTCAAATATTCATCTTTGCACTACGGGCCAAAGATATTCATTTGTATCACTAGTTGGTCATGTTCATCTCAACACCTGTCCATCTTTGCACTACGGGCCAAAGATATTCATCAGGTAATCATTCATCTTTGCACTACAGGCCAAAGATATTCATCAAGTAATCATTCATCATTGCACTACGGGTCAAAGATATTCAGTTATATTACCATTTAGGACTGAGGATGATGAAAAATAATATGAATAACGAATCCAGTGAGATAAAGGACAAATATTAAAGAATTTATCTAGAGTTCAAGAATGAAAATCAAAACCTGGATCCAATCAAAGATAAAAAAATATTTTTTTACCATGAATAGTACCCCGTGAATATTAACTCGTGAATAGTAACTCGACATGAAAAGATAAAAATTTGACGAGAAAGTTCAAAAAATTATTCCGGTAAAATGATACTAGATGAAGCGCAAAACTTCAGAAATTTCTGATCATTTCAGAAATTATAGAAGCAATACTTACCGTAGTAAGTTTAAATATAGGAATATGAAATGAAATATTATAACTTTCATAATATGGAATATAAAAAAAAAATTCTATATGAATATTGAAAGGAAATAACATCATTTACGAGAAAAATAACATCCTTTACCTTAACAGGGGAGTAGTTTTGACTGGAATATCAGATATAATGCTGAAAATTATTTTGCACCGTAATCCACACTCAACAATCCTTATACTCACAAGAAATACGCTCGATATTATAGAGAGAAAATTTTTCGATTCTGGTGTGATTTTCAATTCTAACTTAAGCACCCTATTTATAGAAAAATGCCAGAACACCAATATAGACTTTTTCACCAACGGATGAATTTTTCCAAGCCTTACATTTTTGACAATCCTCCATCACATCATATTTGAACAAAAATCAGCCACCAATAATGAATCCCACATGTTTATATATATATATATATATATATATATATATATTAAAATATTTATTTTCGAAACTTCAATAATTCATAATAAATAGCCCTTTTATCAAAAAAATACGAACTTTATGTCCATTCCATATGAAATTTGATTCTCTACAACTTTGTAGAAGAAATTTTTTCCAAATTTCGAATGAAAAAATGACTCAAATTTACATACGAATGACTCAGCAGCATGCTACTTTTGAAAAACAAGCTTCAGCATACAATTTTTGAAAATTTCAAGCCTCCATTCATATTCCCACCACATGTTTATTAATATATATATATATATATATATATATAAACATTTATAATTATTAAAAGAAATACCAAATTTCATTTTCTCTCTTCCATCTCATTTTATTCATATATCGTTAATTTGTTGTAAAAATATCATCATTATTATATTATTATATTATCACATTATACACTTATAATGTAATATTATAATAATATATTTGAATAAATTATTTTATCAGAACAGATAAAATATTCATTCTCAATAATTGTCACTCTTACAAAAAATTCCTCCGTTTAAATCCACTTTGAATAAATATTTACTTATCATTTTTATCAATAATTAATTATTATTTACAAATAATATTACAGAATCACAATAATGATAACCAGGTCGTTCCCAGGAAAGAGGGGGCTTTCCGATAAAGATTTCTTTTTAGTGGCGTACAATTAGATTAACTAACCCCTTTCCTAGACAAAACTTCCTAGACATTGTCAATAATGTTGTCTAATAATATTATTCAAATAAAATAAATTATTGATTTGATAATGTGAAATATTGTGCAGTGAAAATTATTGAATCAATAATATAAAATATTAACGTAGCAATTATTGATATAAAATATCAACGTAACAATTATTGAACTAATAAAATATAAAATATTGAACAGTAATTATTGTAAGAATTATTGAGTAAGTGACTTCTTACGTAAGAATCAATAATTAAAAATATTGTGCAATACTGTGTGCTACTGTGCAACAATGTGTATTACTGTATTTTAACCACCGGGTATTTCAATAGTTCTAACGGTAACAACTATGCCGTTATTTTTTAAAAAACTCATTCTTATCGTTTTCCACATTCGACAATTATTCCGTTATGGGGCCCAAAAATGACTGTGCCGTCGTACGAATATTCTCCGACAACAAGAATATTCCACTACCAAACGAATATTCCACGACAACAATGAATATTTTATTATCACTTGCTAACTTTATAAAATTTGCACATTCCACCCATAACTTACAACATTTATCAAATCATCCCTTACTATTTCAAAATAATATATAGAGGAAATTAAATCTTATTCATTAAAAAGTTGGGGTCTTACAACCTCCCCTCCTTATGAAATTTCGTCCTCGAAATTGACGTACGTACCTGGTATGTCAAAAAGGTGAGGATACCTCGCTTTCATTTCTGATTCTAACTCCCATGTCATTTCCTCGATATCATGGTTCCTCCACAAAACTTTAACTTGAGGTATAATCTTTGAGCGTAAAACATGTTCCTTCTTATCCAAGATCTTGACAGATATCTCCTTGTACGTTAAATCTTCGGCTATCTCGCCTGGTCCTAACTCAATAATGTGGTTTGGGTCTTTCACATATTTACAAAGCATGGATATGTGAAAAACGTTATGAACACGAGACATGCTTGGAGGTAAAGCGAGTCTATAGGCCACAGTCCCTACTCGGTCAAGAATTTCAAATGGACCAATAAATCGTAAATCGATGCCTATAGCTTTCTGCAAGTTGACTCTTTGGCACTTGATTCTCCGCCTTGACACGTTTACACGTTAAACACCTAGAGATAAACTTCGCGATCTCTCTCTTCATTTTGCTCCACCAAAATGTATATCGAAGATCATGATACATTCTGGTACTTCCAAGATGGATTGCAAACGGTGTGTTATGTGCCTCCATCATGATTTTATACTTCAAATCGGAATCGTTAGGAACACAAAGTCTGGAGTTGACTTGAAGTATTCCTTCTTCATCGATTCTTGCTTCTTGAATAGCACCTTCTTGCACTTTCTTCTTTATCTTCATCAGCTCCCGATCTGTATCATGAGCAGCTTTAACTTTATCAATTAAAGCTTGTTCTACGCGTATACTTTCCGTCTTTATGTGGGTCCCTGGAGTCTTTAACTTTATCTCCATCCTTTGTAAGTCATGTAAAATGGGTCTTTGTGTTGACAGCATCGCACTCGTTCCCGCATGTGATCTTCTACTTAACGCGTCAGCTACCACGTTCGCTTTTCCAGAATGGTATTGAATGGTATGGTTGTAATCTTTAAACAGCTCAAGCCAACGTCGTTGTTGCATATTGAGTTGGTTCTGGGTGAAAAAAATATTTGAGATTTTTGGGGTATATTAGGATGTCATCAATAATGACAACCACGAAATAATCCAAATATTTCTTAAATATTCGATTCCCAATGTCCATGAACGCAACATGGACATTAGTCAATCCAAAAGATATAACTAGAAATTCATAATGTGCATATCGAGTTCTAAAGGCAGTCTTCGGAATGTCCCCAGTTCTAATCTTTAACTGATGACATCCAGAACGAAGATCGATCTTTGAGAAGAATTGCACACCTTGCAACTAGTTGAACAGGTCATCAATGCGAGGTAGCGGATACCTATTCTTGATGGTGACATAGTTCAACTCTTGATAGTCAATACATAGTCGCATACTACCGTCTTTCTTCTTTACGAATAAAAAAACAGCACCCCAAGGAGATGTATTAGGACGTATAAAATCGATGTCTAACAACTCCTGTAGTTGGACCTTTAACTCCTGAAGTTCAATAAGAGCCATTCGATATGGGGTTTTAGAAATGGATTTTGTACCGGGTTCAAGGTCAATAAAGAATTTAACTTCACGTTCTGAGGGTAGACTGGGAAGTTCTTCTAGAAATACATCAGAAAACTTATTAACAACAGAAATATCATTCAAATTTGACATATTCTGGTTTAAATCGGTGACATGGGCTAAGAAAGCTTGACATCTGTTTTTCAATAAACGAATAGCTTTATGACTTGAAATTATATTGATTGATTTTAGTGGTTTAGTTGTTTGAATTCGCACAACAAGTTGGTTAGGAATATGAAAACTAACAACCTTACGAAAATAATCAATTTTGGCATGATAAGTGGTTAACCAGTCAATTCCTAAAATCACATCAAATGCAAGTATTTTCAAAGATATAAGATCAACAAGTAGAGTGAGGGTGCCAATTTGAATCAAATAAGATTTGTAAACTATGAATGTAACGAAGGTTTCTCCTAACGGAGTTTTAACAGATAAGTCAAAGTCTAATTTATCAGGAGCCAAGTTCAAATGTTGAGCACAAGTAGGTGAAATAAAAATATGGGTAGCATCGGTATCTAATAAGGCATAGACTTCGCAAGAGTTTATGATTAGCTTACCCGTGATCACCTTGTTCAGGTTCCTCGCGTTTTGGGCAGTCACGACAAACGCTCTTTCAGGAACCACCGACTTTTATTTGTCCGGGACAGCCTTTGGAGTCACCATCCCCGCCGGACTTGGTTTCGCTATCGGACACTGTGACGCCCCCAGAATAGGTCCAGTCAACCCAACCCATTCTGAGTCGTCAAATACATGGTACAGAATTCAAATACAAACTTTTATATCACACGGTCATGTAAAATACGACCACACAACTGTAAGTGTCAATACAAATATATAGAAAATATTAATATTCAAACTAAGTCCTCATTACAATTATTCTCACACTATTTATTAGAAAAAGTGAGGACTACTACTGCTCTAACTCGGACCATCACTCTCTTCCCTGACTAGTTCCCGCAACATTCTCATTTTCTGAAGAGGACAATAGATGAAAATGGTGAGCTCAACTAGCCCAGTAAAGAATATTATGACTAAGATAATGGAAAATATATTATCGTTAGCCTTCAATAAATCAGATAAAATATTATTGACAACAAGTTTTAGATCAATATTCGCAGCGAAAATAACCGTTCATCATCAATATTTTATCCATGTAACATCAATCAATATACATCTCAAATCAAATATTCATCTTTGCACTACAGGCCAAAGATATTCATTTGTATCATCAGTGGTCATGTTCATCTCAACACCTGTCATCTTTGCACTACGGCCAAAGATATTCATCAGGTAATCATTCATCTTTGCTCTACAGGCCAAAGATATTTAGTTATATCACCACTTAGGACTGAGGATGATGAAAAATAATATAAATAACGAATCCAGTGAAATAAAGGATAAGATTAAGAATTCGTATTTTAGTTTATTCAAATTCAAGAATATTCCATGATAATACTTTGTGGAGCAAAATTCAAGAATGAAGCTCAAAACTTAGATCCAATCAAAGATAGTAACCATAACAAAAAATTTGGACAAATAGAAGAAAATTTAATTTTTTTCGTGAATAGTGTCGTATACGTGAATAGTGTCGTATACGTGAATAGTAACCCCGACGGATAAAGTAGGAATTTCATAATAAAATCCATGCCAATATTTTGGTATAATGATATTGAAAAGAATAACATCATTTACGAAAGAAAATAACATCCCTTACCTCAAAAGAATAGTACTTCTGACTGGAATATCGGATATAAGGCTGAAGAAAACTTGCACTGAATAGTAACACTCAAACTATCTAAGTACTCACAAAAATACGCTCGATATTATAGAGAGCGAAAACTTCTGATTCTGGTGTGATTTTCAATTCTAACCTAAGCACCCTATTTATAGGAAAAGCTTAGGATGCCAAAGTAGACTTTTGAATAAAATAATATTTTATTTTAAAAAAAATTCCAGCCGCCTCCCCCCAACAAAGCCATCAGCCACCAACCAAAAGTGGGGCCCACCTCCTATTAAAAAAATATTTATTTTCTGAAACATCAATAACTCATAATAAATAGCCCTTTTGTCAGAAAAATACAAATTCTATATCTTTCTATATGAAATTTAATTCTCTACAACTTTGTAGAAGGAAGTTTTCCCAAATTCCAAACATAAATTATCCGAAATCCATAAATAGATGATTTTTCACACCAAAATACTAATAAAAACACATCAGCGCTAATTCCCTCTTTTATATCCACAAAATAAATATTTTCTTATCATATAAATCAATAATTAATTATTCATAAATAATATTATAGAACTAAAATATTGACAACTAGGTCGTTCCCAGGAAAGAGGGAGCCTTCCGATAAGGACTTCTCCTTACTGGCGCGCAATTAAATAACCCCTCCTAGACAGAACTTCCTTAGACATTGTCAATAATGCTATCTAATAATATTATTCAAATAATATAAATTATTGAGTTGATAATGTGAAATACTGTGCAGTGACAATTATTGAATCAATAATACAAAATATCAACTGCAACAATTATTGAATCAATCATATAAAATAGTAACGTAGCAATTATTGAGTCAATAAAATATCAATGTAACAATTATTGAGTCAATAATATAAAATATCAACATAGCAATTATTGAGTCAATAAAGTATTGAACAGTAATTACTGTAACAATAATTGAGTAAGTGCCTTCTCACGTAAGAATCAATAATTCGAAATACTGTGCAATACCGTGTGCTACTGTGCCACACCGCGTATCACTGTATTTTAACCACCGGGTATTTCAACAGTACTAACGGTAACAACTACGCCGTTATTTTATAAAAAGGTTATTTCTGTCGCTTTCTATATCCGACAGTTATTCCGTTGTGGGGCCCACAAATAGCTGCGCCGTCGTACGAATATTCTCCGACAACAAGAATATTCCACGACCAAACGAATATTCCCCGACAACAAGAATAGTTTATAACCACTTGCTCATTTTAAAATATTTGCACATTTCACCCATAACTTTTCACATTTATCAAATCAACACCTTACTATTGCGAAATAATATATAAAGAAAATTAAATCTTTATTCATAAAAGTTGGGGTCTTACAGACACTCTCTAGCTATGTGTCCTTCCTTTCCACAGTTATAGCATACCTTGAATTGTTGTGGGCAGTTTGGACTAATGTGTCCTTCTTGCCCGCATTTATAGCATACGATCGGTGGTCGTTCTCCTCCCCTAGAAACAGTTGATGCTGGTGCTACTGTCGACGTCTTCACGTTCTCATTGTTGTACCTTCTCTTCTTGAAATCTCCCCCTACTCACTTCTTCTATTAGCATGGCTACGATTACCACCGGAGTGCTTACCGTTTCTATCATGATACTTTTCTTCCCGCTGGTTGTCATTGTTTCGATGACTGCTGCCACCGGTACGACCCTGGTTATTGTCCATTGGTTGAACATACTCAGATCTCGTTCTAATAATTGGGCCCTGTTCACAACATCTGAATATAAAGAAAGTTTGTGAGAAATGAGGTATTGACGAATTTTCGGTTTCAAACCTCTTAGAAACATTCGCGTCATACGTTCCTCATTATCCACCAAATGAAATGCGAACCGGGATAACTCCGCGAACTTAGCCTCGTACTGGGACATAGTCATGTTGTTCTGTTCCAATTTGATAAACTCTACCTCCTTCATATGACGAATACTTTCTCGAAATTACTTGTCATTGAACAGTTTTTGGAACTACTCAAGACATCTTGAGTGCGGCAGGCAGGGTACGCTTCACAGATTCCCACCAGTAATCTGCTTCTGCACGGAACATAAACGTGGCAAATGGAACCTTTTGCTCCTCCGTGAATCCCAAGACATCAAATATCTTCGTAATTTGCTTAATCCAATATTTTGCCTTAATTGGATCTGGCTTTCCAAAAACTCTGGTGGTCCCAACTCTTTAAACTGCTTGGCAGTGACAAGCCGCGAGTTACTATTTCAACCTATATTATGAACACGAGTCTCCCTCGTCTGATTTTACATAAACTGCAAAAAGCTTCTAAACATCCCGTCATTCATTATCTGATCGGGGTTGTTATTTACAGGAGGAATATAGCTTTCCTATTGCACATTGTCCTGGTTGGTGATTAAATGTGTCTCAACGGTCTCATTCACTCCATTGTTTAGATTTTCAACTGCCATTCTCAAATACTGCCACAAAACAAGGGTTAATCAAACAAATTAATATATCACATATTAACCCTATGTTCCAACCGACCAATTAAATAACAATTAAGCTTACTCGTCTCTCCCCTCCTAGTTATATTCCCAGATCTCCGCCAAAAATCATATCCTTAAGCTCTAATACCAACTATGATGCCCCCAAAATAGGTTCAATACTCAACCCATTCTGAGTCACCAAATACATGGTACAGAATCCAAATACAATCTTTTATAACATACGGTCGTGTAAAATAAAACCACACAAACTATGAGCTTCGATACAAATCGTATATAATACGAAATATAAACTCTCAAATTTATTCCTTATTCATTACAATTATTGTCCCACTATTTTATAGAATAGTGAGGACTTCTACAAATCTAACTCTGATCATCACACTGTTCCTCGACTACTCCCCGCAACATTCTCATTCCCTGAAGAGGACAATAGATGAAAATGGTGAGTTCAACTAGCCCAATAAAGAATATTATGACTAAGTAATGAAAAATAAATTATCGTTAGCCTTCAATAAATCATATAAAATATAAAGGACAACAAATTTTAGATCAATATTTGCAGCGAAAATAACAATTCATTAGAAGAGTTAAGTAGAGAATGAAGTCTACTATCTTCTATGATTTAAAAGTCTATCATCAATATTTTATCCCTATAACATCAATCAATATACATCTTGAATCAAATATTCATATTTGCACTACGGGCCAAAGATATTCATTTGTATCACTAGTTAGTTATGTTCATCTCAACACCTGTCCATCTTTACACTACGGGCCAAAGATATTCATCAAGTAATCATTCATCTTTGTACTACAGGCCAAAGATATTAATCAAGTAATCATTCATCTTTGCACTACAGACCAAAGATATTCAGTTATATCACAATTTAGGACTGAGAATGATGAAAAACAATACGAATAACGAATCCAGTGAGATAAAGGACAAATATTAGAGAATTTATCCAGAGTTCAAGAATGAAAATCAAAACCTGGATCCAATCAAAGATAAACAACATATTTTTTTTCCCGTGAATAGTACCCTGTGAATAGTAACTCATAAATAGTAACTTGTGAATAATAACTCGACATGAAAAGATAAAAATTTCATGAGAAAGTTCAGAAAATTATTCCGGTAAAATGATACTAGATGAAGTGCAAAACTCAAGAAATTTTTAATCATTTCATAAATTATAAAAGCAATACTTACCGTAGTAAATTTAAATATAGGAATATGAAATGAAATATTATAATTTTCATAATATGGAATATGAAAGAAAATAATATTCTATATGAATATTGAAAGGAAATAACATTATTTACGAGAAAAATAACATCCTTTACCTTAAAAGGAGAGTAGTTTTGACTGGAATATCGGATATAATGCTGAAAAAAATCTTGCACCGTAATCCACACTCAACTATCCTTATACTCACAAGAAATACGCTCGATATTATAGAGAGAAAATTTTTCGATTCTGGTGTGATTTTCAATTCTAACTTAAGCACCCTATTTATAGGAAAATGTCAGAACACCAATATAGACTTTTTCACCAACGGATGAATTTTTCCAAGCCTTACATTTTTGACAATCCTCCAGCACATCACATTTGAACAAAAATCAGCCACCAATAATGAATCCCACATGTTTATATAATATATATATATATATATATATATATATATATATATATATATATTACAATATTTATTTTCGAAACTTCAATAATTCATAATAAATAGCCCTTTATCAGAAAAATACGAACCTTATGTCAATTTCATATGAAATTTGATTCTCTACAGCTTTGTAGAAGAAAGTTTTTCCAAATTTCGAACGAAAAAATGACTCAAATTTACATACGGATGACTCAGTAGCATGCTACTTTTGAAAAACAAGCTTCAGCATACAACTTTTGAAAATTTCAAGCCTCCATCCATATTTCCACCACATGTTTATATATATATATATATATATATATATATATATATCAAAATTTTTATAATTATTAAAAGAAATTCCAAATTTCATTTTCTCTCTTCCGTCTCATTTTATTCATATATCGTGGATTTGTTGTAAAAAATATCATCACTATTATATTATTATATTATCACATTATACACTTATAATGTAATATTTTAATAATATATTTGAATGAATTATTTTATCAGAACAGATAAAATATTCATTCTCAATAATTGTCACTCTTACTAAAAAATCTTCCGTTTAAATCCACTTTGAATAAATATTTACTTATCATTTTTATCAATAATTAATTATTATTCACAAATAATATTACAGAATCACAATAATGACAACCAGGTCGTTCTTAGGAAAGAGAGGGCTTTCTGATAAAGATTTCTCCTTACTAGCGCGCAATTAGATTAACTAACCCCTTTCCTAGACAGAACTTTCTAGACATTGCCAATAATGTTGTCTAATAATATTATTCAAATAAAATGAATTATTGATTTGATAATGTGAAATACTGTGCAGTGACAATTATTGAATCAATAATATAAAATATCAACGTAGCAATTATTGATATAAAATATCAACGTAGCAATTATTGAACCAATAAAATATAAAATATTGAACAGTAATTACTGTAACAATTATTGAGTAAGTGACTTCTTACGTAAGAATCAATAATTAAAAATATTGTGCAATACCGTGTGCTACTGTGCAACAACGCGTATTACTGTATTTTAACCACCGGGTATTTTAACAGTTCTAACAGTAACAACTACGTCGTTATTTTTAGAAAACTCATTCTTGTCGTTTTCTTCATCCGACAGTTATTCCGTTGTGGCTCTACAAATGGCTGCGCCGTCGTACGAATATTCCCCGACAACAAGAATATTCCACTACCAAACAAATATTCTCCGACAACAATGAATATTTTATTATCACTTGCTAACTTTATAAAATTTGCACATTCCACCCATAACTTGCCACATTTATCAAATCATCCCTTACTATTTCAAAATAATATATAGAGAAAATTAAATCTTATTCATTAAAAAGTTGGGGTCTTACAAGTAGGCTGCAATTCATCTGCCTGCATGCTTTGTCAATCCTGGTGTGCTGACACTTTCCTATAAATAGGTTGCTTAGTTAAGAAATAAAAATCACACCAGAATCATGAAAATTCTTCCTCTATAATATTGAACGTATTTCAGAATCATGGATATTTTGAATGTTGATAACAGTGCAAGATTTTCTCAACATAATCTCCATTATTCCAGTCAGAACTACTTTCCTATTAAGGTAAATGATATTATTTTTCTCGTAAAAGATGTTTTCGTTCAATATTCATAAGGAATATTATTTTCTTCCATACTCTATAGTATGTAAGTTATAATATTTTGTTTCATATTCCTAAATTTATACTTACTATGGTAAGTATTACTTCTATAATTCCTGAAATGATTAGAAATTCCTTAAGGTTTGCGCTTAATCTAATATTATTTCACTGGAATATTGGTCTGAACTTTCGTATGAAATTTTAATCTTTTCATGTCGGAGTACTATTCATACGATACTATTTATACATTCGGCACGATTCATATATACGGTACTATTCATAAGTACTATTCATAACGAAATTAAATTTTTTTTATTTGTCCAAGTTATCTTTCATGGATCTTATTCTTGAAATTGGATCCATGTTTTGATCTTCACTCTTGAACTCTGGATAAATTGAATTATAAATCTCTAATATTTGTCCTTGATCTTACTAGATTCATTGTTTATATCATTGTCATAATCCTCAAACTTAAATTGTGGTGAAAGTTATCATTGGCCCGTAGTGCAAAGATGAACTGTTGATTGATGAATATCTTTGCCCCGCAGTGCAAAGATGAGCTGTTGATTTATGAATATCTTTGGCTTGTAGTGCAAAGATGGACAGGTGTTTGTCATGATCATGACCACTGTTGATACAAATGAATATCTTTGGCAGTGGTGCAAAGATAAATTATTGGTTTGAAATATTTATTGATTGATGTTACAGAGATAAAATATTGATGATGGACTTTTAAATCATAGAAGATAGTAGACATCATTCTCTACTTGATTCTTCTAGTGGATTGTTATTTTAGCTGCAGTTGTTTATCTAAAACTTGTTGTCCATCATATTTTATCTGATTTATTGAAAGCTAACGATAATTTATTCTTCATTATCTTAGTCATAATATTCTTTACTGGGCTAGTTGAGCTCACCCTTTTCTTTCATTGTTCTTTTCAGGAAATGAGAATATAACTGGGACTAGTCGGAGAATGGAGTGATGGTTCGAGATAGTGTTACAATAGTCCTCACTATTTTGTAAAATAGTGTGATAAAAATTGTTTTGAGGACTTAATTTGAGCGTTTATATTTTCTACATAATATCTGTATTGACGCTCACAATTTTCATGGTCGTATTTTGTACGATAGTTTAATAGTTGGAATAGGAAGATTTATATTTGGATTCTGTACCATGTATTTGGCGACTCAGAATGGGTTGTGTGGACCTATTTTGGGGGCGTCACATATACGATTGAATAAGTTTTGTATAACTGAAGTATGACTTCAAAAGATTTACTACATCTCAATTAAAATCAAAACTTGGATAAATAAGAATAAGAACTTACTCAATATAGGAACATAAGTTTAGGACTTTCTCAATGAATAAGAAATTTGCATTACGATAATGAGTTAGGGATAGAGCACTTGCTTAATTTAAAGAGTATAGTTAGAAAACTTGCCTCGTGCACAAGCTACAGTTATAACTCACATTCTTCAATTAATCCTACATACCATTACATTCACAATACAAATTAATTATAAGTCTGATTATACTCATTAAGTCACAAACATCATTGTTTGATCACTTTATAAGTCTTTTCAAATAACGAGTATACATAACGTATTTAACTTATCAATTAATCACGTAAAACAAGTTAATAAATTATTTTAACCTCTCAATATATGTTTAACATGTCATCATGTTCATTACATAACATTTTAAAATACATTTCTGAACTTTGAACACTTAAATAAAACTTATTGGGTCATACTGCTGGCTGGCGCTGCAGCGCCCAGTTTGCGGCGCTGCAGCGCATAGCCCACGTCAGCAAATTGCTTGGCCTGGCGCTGCCACGACATGCCTACGTTAGTCAAGTCTTTGACCTGGCGCTGCAGCGCTGGGTTCCTTCAAAGAACGGGTGCTGTCGCGCCATGCCTACGTCAGCCAGCTGCTTCCCTGGCGCTGCAGCGCCTAATTTTTTCACAGAATTGGCGCAACGGCGCCGAGTCGCAGTGAGGTCTGACAGTTCGCGAAGAACACAGGGAAAAGACCAAAAATGCCAAATTAAGCTCAAACAACACATTATAATATTACCTATGAGTTATAAACTTAACAGAAATATCATACAACGTTTCTAGCATGTTTTTAATACTTTAGATCACATAATCACTCAAATTAGAACACATAAATTTTCATATTTTTGATATTTTGCAAAGTTTCGTCAAAATCATGACATTCTTCATTACAGATTCGTTATAACACCGAATCTGTTCATTTAAATTTCATTCTCTTCGCTTTAACATGCATAATCATAATCAACTATCAATTGCAAGTTTAATAAACAATTAAAGTATGAAAATTTGTATATAAAGGCCATATTCAGATGTTTATACTCTGTAACTTATGAAACTTTGATTAAAGCATAATTACATGATTTTGATTATTCTAAAACATGAATAAATGATATAGAACATGTTATAATCATCTCTTAACATATATATAATTATATCTCATGCATTAATCACAAAAATCATATAAAGAGAACTCAAGTTGGCTTTAATGGAGAAAATATTATAACGTAAAATATAAAATTGGGATGAAGAGATTACCCTTGCAATCTCTGTTAAGATGATATGAACTTCTCTTTGATTCTCCAAACTTCTTTCTTAATTCAATTCTCTCAAACTCTCTTTTTCTCTCTAAGTTTTCTCTGATGAATATATGATATATGAACTGAAGTTATATTATATATTACGTATAGTAAAATAACTGAAGACATAACAGGTGTCAGTTAATTCCCACAATGGATTTAACTGCTTCCACTAACTTAAGGCCTTGTTTGGTTTGTCCCCTTTTATTTCTTTTCCCATTATTTTAATTAAAGTGTTTAGTTTATAGTTTATTTGTCACACTTTAATTAATCAAATAATCTTATTTAAATTCAATTAAATAAAAAATAATATTACACATTAAATTACATCATTACATAATTAAAATTCTCATTTATTAATTATGTCAAATTATAAAATCTCTAATTAATTATTAAATTAATTAGAATAACATTATACTCATTAAATAATTCATTTAATTAAATAAATTCAATTAAATTCATACTTTGAACTATAAAAATTTTCCACATTAATTTAATCACTATAACACATATAATTAAATTAATCTACCATAATTTCATCAAATAATTATTTAACTCGATAAATAAATCATCAAAAATATTTATTTAATTCAATAAATATTTAAGTTAAATTACAAAATTCTCGTTCGTCACATCTTTCCCCCCTTAAAAGGATTTTGTCCTCAGAATCACGGTTCAATTAATTTTATCTCGTTACATTCTCCCCATTACAAAGATTCTGTCCCCAAGATCGCTTACACATAGATTAAGCAAATAAGTGTGGGTAATTTTTCATCATATTCTTCGAGTTCCCGCGTAGCTTCTTCAGCGTTGTGGTTCCTCCAGATTACCTTAACAGAAGTTATCACTTTATTTCTGAGAGCTTGTTCTTTCTTGTCAACAATCTGAACATAAATTTTGTCATAAGATAAATACTTCTCAAATTGTAGGGGTTCATATTTAATGACATGCTTGTAATCGGGTTTATATGGTCGTAATACTGAAACATAGAAAACATTGTGGATATGCTCTAACGCCGGAGGTAAGGCTACCTTATACGCAACTTCGCCAATTCTTCGTAGCACCTCAAAGGGTCCAATGAACCTCGAGCTCAATTTTCCCTTCTTGATGAATCTGATATTTCCCTTCCAGGGAGAGACTTTCAAGAAAACAAAGCTACCCGATTCAAATTCTACATTCTTGCGGTGTGGATCGACGTATTTCTTCTGCCTATCCTAAGCAGCTACCAATCTTGTCCGGAACACCTTGACGATCTCGGCTGTCTGTTGTACCAGTTCTAGTTTTAGCAATTGTCTTTCGCTGACTTCATCTCAGTATAATAGAGTTCTGCACTTTCTACCGTACAACGCTTCATAAGGCGGCATGCCAATACTTGCGTGGTAACTGTTGTTGTAACCGAATTCCACTAGCGGTAGATGATCATCCCAATTTCCTTTTAAATCTATGATGCTTGCTCTCAGCATATTTTCTAATGTTTGGATCGTTCTTTCGCTCTGTCCGTCGGTTTGAGGATGATATACCGTGCTCATTCTTAATTGTGTCCCCATATATTCCTCTAGTCGTTTCCAGAAATTCGATGTGAAGCATGGATCTCGATCGAAAATAATCGATACTAGAATTCTGTGTCTTGAAACAATCTCCTTCACATAAAGTTTTGCCAACTAATCTAGGGTGAATCTAATCTTGATTGATAAGAAGTGCGCTGATTTTGTAAGTCGATCTACAATAACCCATACTGCGTCGAAACCTTTCTGAGTCGTCCGAAGACCTACTACGAAATCCATTGTGATATGTTCTCATTTCCATTCTGGGATTTCTAGTGGTTGTAGCAACCCACTTGACCTCTGATGTTCTGCTTTAACTTTCTGGCAAGTTAGATACTTGGCCACACAATCTGCAACGTCTCGTTTCATATTCGGCCACCAGAAATGCTGTCGAAAATCCTGGTACATCTTCGTACTTCCTGGGTGAATGGAATACCGTGAACTATGAGCCTCGCTCAAAATTTTCTTCTTAATCTCTGGAACTGGCAGTACTCAAATTCTTCTCTCGAATCTTAACAGTCCTTCGTTATCCACTTTGAATTTCAGTTCATTCCCTTCGGATATCTTTTTACTTATCCTCTAACATTCTTCATCTTGAATTTGTACTTCCTTACCTTATCTAGTAAATTTGTACCAACTCCCATTTGGAACAGCTTCTCATCAGACTCCCTAGGGTATCTCACCTCTAATTCTAGTTTTTCCATTGCTGAAATTAGCTCCTCTTGGGCAGTTAACAACATCAATTTCTCTCGACCCTTTCTGCTTAAGGCGTCGGCAACCACATTCGCTGTACCCGAATGGTATAAGATCTCACAGTCGTAGTCCTTTATCAGTTCCAACCATCTCCTCTAGCGCATGTTCAGATCCTTCTGTGTAAAAATATATTTCAAACTCTTGTGGTCTGTATATATTTCACACTTCTCTCCATAGAGATAGTGTCTCCAAATCTTCTAAGAAAATACTATCGCGGCCAATTCCAAATCATGGGTCGGATACCCCTTCTCATAATCCTTCAGTTATCGTGACGCATACACAATAACCTTGCCATTTTGTATAAGCACATAGTCTAGTCCTTTATGCGACGCATCACTATACACCACAAAAATTCCTGTGCTATCCGGAAGAGATAACATATGTGTTGTACTCAACCTCTTCTTCAGCTCTTGGAAGCTTTCCTCACACTTCTCCGTCCAAACGAATTTCACCGATTTCCTAGTCAAATTTGTCAGCGGAGTTGCGATTTTGGAAAAGTCCTAAATGAATCTTCTATAATATCCTGCCAACCCAAGAAAACTTCTCACTTCCGACGGTGTCTTCGGCTGATCCCAGTTCATTACAGCTTCAACCTTGGAGGGATCTACCGAAATTCCGTCTTTATCAATCACATGTCCAAGAAATTGCACCCGCTCTATCCAGAATTCGCATTTCAAAAATTTGGCATACAACTTCGCTCTTCTCAATGCCTTCAATGTCACTTTCAGATGCTTTACGCGTTCCTCCTTGGTCTTCAAATATACCAAAATATCGTCGATAAACACCACCATAAATTTGTCCAAAAATGGCTTAAACACCGTGTTCATTAGGTCCATAATATGCTGCAAGAGCATTTGTTAGACCAAATGACATCACCAAAAATTCGTAGTGACCATATCGAGTCCTGAACGCCGTTTTCGGAACATCCTCTGTCCTCACTTTCAACTAATGATAACCACTTCTCAGGTTTATCTTCGAGAAGTATCTCGCTCCTTTCAATTGGTCAAATAAGTCGTCAATCCTAGGTAATGAATACTTATTCTTAATTGTGACCTTGTTCAACTCTCTGTAATCGATGCAGAGCCGCATCGCCCCCTCCTTCTTCTTAACGAATAACACCAGCGCTCCCCACGGCGATACGCTCAACTGAATGTACTTCTTGTCCAAAAGTTCTTGCAGCTGCACCATCAATTCTTTTATTTCTATCGGGGCCATACGGTGCTGTGTCTTCGATATTGGGGCAGTTCCTAGCACAAAATCGATCACGAACTCTACTTCCCTATCTGGTGGAAGGCCTGGTAAATCATCCGGAAATACATCCCCGAAGTCTCTCACGACTGGTATTTCCTCTAACTTCGGACTCTCTTTACTACTATCGATTATGTAGGCTAAATATCATACACAACCTTGTCTCAACAACTTCTTGGCTTGCATCATTGTCAGACAACTAGCTTGTCTGGGTAATTTACTGCCATAAAACACAACCATTGACAGAGTCATAACTATACACTTCTTTTGGCAACCAATTATCGGCCCATAATTGAATAGCCAATCCATCCCCAAAATAATGTCAAATTCCCCAAGTCTAATCTGAATAAGATCTACATTCATCACATTACCCTTAATGTCCACCCTACAGTTCTTGTGTATGAACCTAATAGGAATAACTTCCCTATTCGCAAACTTTATGTTCATAGGGTATTCTAACTCGTCCTTAGGCAATTCTAGGTTCTTAGCAAAGTCATCGAATATAAATGAGCAAGTAGCACCCGAATCAAATAATACATAAGCATTAACGTTATTGATTAGAATGATACCTGACACCACATCACGTGACTGTACAGCATCCTGCACGGTCATGTTGAAATTCCTGGAAGTAGGTCGACTGTCTGGTGTTGGTCCCATGATAGTCAAAGCGTTACCACCGTTGTTTCCTTTGTTTCCACCTGCTTTTGCCCCTCCTGATACCTTCTTGGGGCAATCCCTGGTCAGATGGTTCTTTGACTCCACATGTAAAGCAAGCGCCCTTCTTAGGGTTAGGAAAGTTAGGTGCTATATGGCCTTCCTGACCACAATTATAGCAGACACTTTTCCCTTTCATGCAAACCCCCAGGTGATTCTTCCCGCAAGTCGGACAAGCTACCACTCTCTTCTTCTGACTCCCTTCCTGATTCCCAGTCGATGTGCTGTCATTCCACCTTCTTTTCTGACTACTGCCTCCTCCCATATTGCTACCACTAGTCTTATTGCCTTCACCTCCGCTCTTCTTCTTCTTCTTCAGCTCTCTGTTGTACTTTGTCATAGCATCGCTCCCACCTTCAGCAATGATTGCCTTCTTCAATACTCCCGCAAAAGTGTTCAACTGGAACATTGACACTTTGCTATACAACCAGGGCTTCAGTCCCTGTTTGAAACCTCCTTGCCTTCCTCTCAACGGTATGCACTTGATACGTGGCGAACCTAGCCACTCATTAAATCTCACAGCATAGTCTAGCACAAACATATTACCTTGCTTTAGCTCCAAAAACTGAACCTCTATCTGGTTCTGTGAGCTCGTCGGGAAGTACATCTCGAAAAATATTTCTTTAAACCTTTCCCAGGTTATCACGCCCTGTCCTCCCTGAACTTTGTTTGCCTGCCACTAGTAGCTGGCTTCTACCTTCAGCATGAACGTTGTATAAGCGGTCTTCTAATCTTCGTTGACCCTAGAGACGTCAAATACTTTCTCCATTTCCATAACCCATGTCTGAGCTTCGGTATGGTTCATGGATCCGTTGAACTCTGGCGGTCCCACCTCCTTGAAGTCTTTGAACTACATGTTCGGTGGAGCTTGCAGCTGTTTGGAAAGTGCTCCCGTCAATAGGTTCACCAACTGCTAAACAGGATTAACATTGGCATTGGCATCGTTGTTATTGGTTGACCCTTCTTGGGCTGGTTGACGAGTTGGGCATCTTCTTGGTAGCATATTTTCTGTTAGATATACGCTTATTAGATCTCTACTCAATTCCGTAAATATTTAAGACTTAACTTAAACATTTTAAGAAAATCACATAACACATATCATCTCAAATAAACTTTGATATTTTATTCATTCAAAAAGTTGTAAACATACGAAAGATATCATCACTGCCAGTTACATCAACTATCCTGAGATAAAGAATCTTCAGGATTTAAATCATCATCATATTCCGTTGTTTATAATCACATTGGAATTTACATTATTAACTACCATAAAATATTCACATAATCACACGGTTCCTATCACGGCCTACTCAGGCGTCGAACAACTATTCTGCGCTCTTCTTCCATAATGCGTAACATCATTCTACAGTCCAACATGTACCGAGGTAAGTCCTCAAACTGAACAGGATAGTAGACAACTCGATCTTGGGCCCAATGAATCGTTGTCTGAAACGTATAGTCTGTCTCCTCGATCTTAGCCTTCTTTGCCCGATCGTTATCCTCGGCAAGATCTGCACGTCGAGAAGCCTTCATCCAAGCGTCCTCTGCTCTGGCACGCTTCGCTAATTCCTCTCGTAAATCATTCTTCAGCTTATTTATCTCAGCTGACTTTTCTTCATTTTGGCCCTTTTCATGAACCAACTCCCACTCCACATCTCCAAGACGTGTATCCAAATTCTCGATCTCGCCATTCTTCTGCTCTATCGTAGTCCGTTGAGCAACAGTCTGCTCCTTCAGCTCCCGAACAGTGTCTTATAACTCGATGTTACGGTCATACAGCTCGTTGTACATCTCGGCACTAATAGAGTTTGGTGGAAACTCATCAGGTTCCTCATCTTCCTCCTCAGCCTCTGCCTCAGCCTCAACCTGTATTTCTTCAGAGTCCTCCTCTGAATCAAACACTGGCTCATACTCCTGACCAACGACAGTGATCAATGGAGATGGCTCTCTCTGAACCAACTAAGCCCAGATTGTATAAATGTCTTGGGGCTCCTCCTCAATAGCCACTCGGGGCAAAACCTTCTGAGGCTGATTGGATCCTCCAACATCCGACATCTTGACAATCAAAATTTTAAGTCTTAGTTACTACGTGATGCTAATCGATACTAGCGAGCACATAAGTAATCACATAAGCACATAAAGTCTTTTATTATCTTTCTTAGGACTCGATTAGAGTTTATCACCACTATGTTATCGATCTCTTAAAAAGGCTACTACTCTAAGGTTTCCCCCACCTAAGGTTCATAACCTATGACTTTAATACCAATGTGCGACACCCCCAAATTCGAGTACTTCAATTTTCACAGGATTTGGTGCTCACTGTCCAATCATCATATATCTATCTACCCATAATAAATGCAACCATGAAATAAATAGAAATCCTCCCCTTAAGGGGTTACAACATCTGAATAAATAAATAAATCCCAGGTTGAAATAACCTTAAACATCAGTGCGGAAACATAAACAAATATATAAGTCTTGAACAACATCATAAATCTTAAACATAATATCCATAAACAAATAACAAGTCTTCATCACTTGTTAGCTTTTCCCTTGCCTTTGCTAGTGGAAGGCTCGTCAGTCCTTTCAATCTTAGCTGCAATGTTATTATGCAAGAGTGAGCACGATTGCCCACAAGTATAACAATATAACAGAAATAATAACATGCGAGAAATCAAAGGGTTCTGAATAATAGAAAGCTCGGCTTTTGAATCAAGAATGAATAACAAGAATCAAAAGTACATCTGAGGGTCATAAGACCAAGAACTGTGTCCCAGGTTGTCAAGTATTTCTACTTTAGAACTTTAACAGTCGTAAGATTATATGGACTCTACTACTCGTACTTAGGGGGATCAGCCCTTAGTACCATGAATGTGCACATCATCTTAATGCTAATGCGTAAATAATCCCCTACAAACGGTTGTTCATCTCAGTTTGACATCTGAGTCCGCACCAAAGAAAGTTTGGTTTGGATAAGCTCAATAACGGTTATAGAATTTAGAACGCTCATCAACTATGGACTAGTCGAATCAATAAGGGTTCTCTAGTCTTACAAGGTTCAACAATAAATGATAGTTAAATCAAATAATAAATCTCAAGGGTATACGATTGAATAAGTATTGTATAACTGAAGTATAACTTCAAAAGAATTACTACATCTCAATTAGAATCATAACTTGGATAAATAAGAATAAGAACTTGCTCAATATAGGAACATAAGTTTAGGACTTGCTCAATGAATAAGAAATTTGCATTACGATAATAAGTTAGGGATAGAACACTTGCTCAATTTAAAGAGTATAGTTAGAAAACTTGCCTCGTGCACAAGATACAATTATATCTCACGTTCCTCAATTAATCCTACATACCATTACATTCACAGTATAAATTAATTCTAAGTCTGATTATACTCATCAAGTCACAAACATCAATGTTTGAACAGGTTACAAGACTTTCCGAATAACAAGTATACATAACGTATTTAACTTATCAATTAATCACGTAAAACAAGTTAATAAATTGTTTTAACCTCTCAATATATGCTTAATATGTCATCATGTTCATTACATAACATTTTAAAACATATTTCTGAACTTTGAACACTTAAATAAAACTTACTGGGTCATACTGCTGGCTGTTCTGGGGACCGATACTGCAGCACTGAGCTCATGTCAGCAAGTTGCTTGGCCTGGCACTGCAGTGTCGGGTTCCTTCATAGAACCGACGCTTCTACGCCATGCCTATGTCAGTCAAGTCTTTGACCTGGCACTGCAGCGCCGGGTTCCTTCACAGAACCGGCGCTACCGCGCCATGCCTATGTCATCTAGCTGCTTCCATGGCGCTACAGCGCCCGGTTTCTTCACATAACTAGCGCTGCGGCGCCGAGTCGCAGTGAGGTCTGACAGTTCGCGGAGAACACAGGGAAAAGGCCAAAAATGCCAAATTAAGCTCAAACAACACATTATAATATTATCCATGAGTTATAAACTTAACAGAAACATCATACAACGTTTCTAGCATGTTTTTAACACTTTAGATCACATAATCACTTAAATTAGAATACGTAAATTTTCATATTTTTGATGTTTTGCAAAGTTTCATCAAAATTATGACATTCTTCATTACAGATTCGTTATAACACCGAATCTGTTCGTTTAAATTTCATTCTCTTCGCTTTAACATGCATAATCATAATCAACCATCAATTGCAAGTTTAATAAACAATTAAAGCATGAAATTTTGTACATAAAGGCCACATTCATATGTTCATACTCTATAACTTGTGAAACTTTGATTAAAGCATAATTACATGATTTTGATTATTCTAAAACATGAATAAATGATATAAAACATGTTATAATCATCTCTTAACATATATATAATTATATCTCATGCATTAGTCACAAAAATCATATACAGAGAACTCAAGTTGGCTTTAATGGAGAAAATATTATAACATAAAATATAAAATTGGGATGAAGAGATTACCCTTGCACTCTCTGTTAAGATGATATGAACTTCTCTTTGATTCTCCAAACTTCTTTCTTAATTCAATTTTCTCAAACTCTCTTTTTCTCTGATGAATATATGATACATGATATATGAACTGAAGCTATATAATATATTACGTATAGTAAAATAACTGAAGACATAATGGGTGTCAGTTAATTTCCACAATGGATTTAACTGCTCCCACTAACTTAAGGCCTTGTTTGGTTTGTCCCCTTTTATTCATTTTCCCATTATTTTAATTAAAGTGTTTAGTATATAGTTTTTTTGTCACACTTTAATTAATCAAATAATCTTATTTAAATTCAATTAATAAAAAATAATATTACACATTAAATTACATCATCACATAATTAAAATTCTCATTTATTAATTATGTCAAATTATTAAATCTCTAATTAATTTTTAAATTAATTAGAATAACATTATACTCATTAAATAATTCATTTAATTAAATAAGCTCAATTAAATTCATACTTTGAACTATAAAAATTCTCCACATTAATTTAATCAATGTAACACATATAATTAAATTAATCTACCACAATTTCATCAAATAATTATTTAACTCGATAAATAAATCATCAAAAATATTTATTTAATTCAATAAATATTTAAGTTAAATTACAAAATTCTCGTTCGTCAGAGGTTCGTATGTTTTTTTGAAGGTGTCGCCTTGAAAAGGAAAGATACGATTTGGGAAGAAGGGGAAGTTGAGTCCAAGGTTTATAGGACCTTTTTAGGTATTATGAAGAATAGGAGAGGTAGCTTATGAAGTAGTTTTACCTCCAGAGTTGGAGCATGTTCATAATGTGTTTCACGTGTCAGTGTTGCGTCCTTATAAATCGGACTATAAACACGTAATAGAATATAAACCTATTCAGGTTGAGAAAGACTTAACGTATGAAGAACTTCCTATTCAGATTATTGATAGGAAGGAAGAAGTCTTAAGAAATAAGTTAATACCTTCAGTGAAGGTAGTATGGAGGAACCACAATGCCGAAAAAGCAACGTGGGAACTCGAGAGTAAAATGAAGGAAAAAATTTTCCATTTATTTTTTTAACTTATATCAAGATTCTCGGGACAGAATCCTTATAAGGAGGGGGAATGTAACGCCCAAGAAAATTGGATTATTATGTGATATAAATTTTATTTGATTATTTAAATTAAATGAAATTATATGTTTATTAAAGTGAGTAAGCTGTTTAAAGGTTGTTCTATGACCTAGAATGTGCGAATGTGGTTATAATTCTGGTTGTGTGCTAGAATTAAATGATTTGAATTTTCAAGACGAAAATAAAAGTTTCCCGAGAAATTTTCGTAAAAATACTATTCATCCGTTTTTGGTCAAAAATTATTTTTGAATTTTTGAGAAACGCGTAATGATAGAATTCTAAGACAAGATGGAATATCCAATAATATTTCAGTTCTGGTAAACGAAGTCTTCACCTGAGGACTTAAAACCCTAAGGGTTAGGAAAAGTGAATTTTAAGAAAGAAAAGCTTAAGTGTAATAAAAATGATTATTATACGTGAGAAATACGAGTATAATACTAGTTATGATACGAGTATAATATGAAGATTAATATGACGTATAATATAAATATCATACGAAGTATATACGAAGAAAATACGAGAATTATACGATAAGAATATGAATAAGTTTTAATGGACTTTAGCTATTGGACTTAGACAATTGTCAAGCCCAATTGGACCAATGAATGAGGCCCAATGATGAATAATATCAAGCCCCAATGATAAGTTAAATCAAGCCCAAAGTTAGGCCCGATACGAATTAATTCTAAGACCGAACCAAAAATCGAACCCTTGGGTCAAATTGGTGGGTCACTGAATGGGTAAAACCCATGGGGGCACATGGTAGCTCATGGCCATGTCTTGTTGAGGAAGTTTGGTTGTGGAGGTTTTAATAGTAAGGAGGTGAGACACAATGACCAAAATGCCCTCACCTTGTAATTTTTATAAAAGGCTAGCTTAAGTTCATTAGTTTGTTTATTAACTTTGAACACATATATTAGGAGAGAGAGAAGTGGTTAACAAGGAATCAAGAAGCAAATAAGCGAAGTAGTTCAACAAACTAGCACGAACGCGAAGAACACGAAGGTAAAAACACGTAAACTTAAACTTTCGATTAGGTTTTTATAGTAAAGCATGAATTGGTGGATCATATCTCTTCCAGAGTAATAAGGATGTCTATTAGTGAACCAAAACGTTAATAAGCCATGTATAAGTGAGAATCGTAATTGATTAAGTAAGCATTAATCGAAGAAAACACATAAAACTTAGAGCTTGTTGTTGATGAACAAATTGAAGACCATCGCATATAAGTTAGGTGCAAATTGTTGGTTAGGACCTTAGATGATTAACCAATGTATTAATTCCATTTGATTTGGCATAAAAATCTCATGTAACGAAGTTATGGCGAAATTTACGGGAAAAGACGTTAATCGTCGAAATCGTAGTTAACTAGGATTTCCGAAACGATAGTCAAAAGTCGTCGTCTAACTTAGAAACCTGGGTTTTCGGTGGCGTATCGAAGAACAATGTATT
The DNA here is from genome assembly GCA_020205555.1 of Panax stipuleanatus. Lineage (NCBI taxonomy): Eukaryota > Viridiplantae > Streptophyta > Magnoliopsida > Apiales > Araliaceae > Panax > Panax stipuleanatus. Next base: position 48,511,506 of record CM035117.1, on the reverse strand, counting down.
TAAGAGTTGTGGACTCAAGAACGGTCGAATTCGGACTTAAAACGAAGAACGCTCGCGAACGTTTAACGAACGCATAATAAAAATTTAAAGGGTGAATTTATCGTTAACAGATTTAGAAACTTATTATGTCCGGATGAAATCGTAGTATGTTTGATATATGGGTTAATGGCTTTTGAACGAGCCAATCCCGAGTTATAGCGATCGCGTTATGAGCTCGCAAATTTCATGTATTGAAAAATATAAAAAAAATTCAAGGGCTCAGGGCAGGCGCCGAAGCACCGCCTCAAGCTTGTTGAAGCCCCGCCACAGCGCCTGGCCGAGGGTTTTGCACTGCTAACTGGCGCCGTTGCGCGGCCATTAACACTAAGAGTGGCGCCGACCATTAACTAAAAAATTTCTGACGTGAGCTTTTGTTAATCTAACTTTTCACGTGATAATTATGGGGCAAGTATATACTTAATATACATGAAAAGAGAATTCCTAAACAACATGTTTAACGATGATTTTAGGAATTAAACGTTGATTAAAAGTTAATAAACTTAGAATGTGAAATGAGTAAAACATAAACCGTGTATCGTGTTCGAGTCTAACGAGCACCTTAAGGTTATATGGTATGTAATAGATGTGCGTGGTATGAGAATTATAAGAAATGAAGATAAAACTGATGTAATCTCTATACGGAGTCCGATATCGGGAATCCGGGGGAAATATTTCTAAGTTAACGAACTAATTAGGGTTTTGACTATCGTTATTCTTAAACGACGTACGAAGAGTGTAGGTTTATAACATATTGATTTTAATAAGCCGTAATGGATGTTAAAATACCTTAAACGAATGTTATTAATGAAATAAAATTGATTAAGCTATAGAAGAGAAAGAAGTTGGTATGAATAATGTGTGTAGATTGTTTGGTAGCTAATTTCAGTGTGCTATGTAAATATATCATGTAGAAACTGTAAAGACCGAGAACGGTTGAAATTTAACGTAGAAGACGCTTAAAGGCAAGTTCTTCTAACGCTTGTTTGACCTTCATGTTAGTCAAGTTTCTGTGATTCATGTCATATTATGCATGAGTTGTTTTACAAAAAAGTCTATGCCAATCTTAACTCGGCTAAACGAATCTTAAGATTTTATTGATTTGTTTACAAGTCTTTCATAGTAGTATTGATAACGATATCCTATGCATATTGTTTTGGTACGCATTCAAAGGTAAGCTTGAGTATGAATAAACAAAGGTATTTTACGTCGTTTATTTGACGGGCACGCGAGGTTGCCAAAACTTAAACGTAAATACGTTTAACGGATGAGTGTTGATCAACATAAAGAACTAAAGGCTGATCACCTAGAAGTGCTCGTAAGTTATATCGGATGTACGGTCTTAGTGTTGGGATGTCCTTTTCATGAATGAAAACGAAATGAGAATATTCATGGTCTTTTAACCTACTCATAATTCTTAAGTGTATATATATATATATATACTTTGGAATTATTTTAAGAGAATGAAAAGTGCTATTTCGATTGTTCATAGTACTTCATAACTATTTGTTCAGTTATTGAAGATCAATCATATGATTCTTGATTTTGTAGTTGCTTTATGTATTGTTAGACTTGCTGAGCTAGTTATGCTCACTTCTTGTTTGAATTATATGATTGCAGCTAAGAATGAACGGACCGAATGTTCCGGTAAGGATAAGGGCAAAGCCAAGATGGATAAATAGATATCATGTAATAGAATATTATATGTGTATTGAACTTATACTATGATGATGAATAATGTAATGGTTGACAGAACTTGAGAAAGATTTATTATTATTATTATTATTGTAATAAGAATGTAGTAATTATGTTCATTTGGATGCAGTTTCATTGGAATGAATGTATAGTTTGTAGTACCGTGTAGCACCATATATGTGGGTTGAAAGTACTCGGATTTGGGAGCGTCACAAGAATTTTGGATGAGGGTGTGAAGTGGTATAAATCATGTTAAAGCAGTTGGATGGAGAATTGGCTATTTTTTTTTTTGAATTGGCGATGGTACTTGATTTGATTGGAGAGAGGCAATGGGTTAATGAGTTGCTGGTTTGATTTGAGGGAGGCAGAGGATTACAGGAAGAAAAAGAAATCAGGGACAATTGTTAGAATGCAGAAAGGTGAACAGGGTGTCTAGATTGGGACGCAAACTGTCTGGATAGAGAGGAATAACAGAAGAAGAAGGAAAACAAAACGTGTGCAGCGGAAGAATGGATTATAAGCCGTTAGGTATTGTAGCTTTGATACCAAGTTAAAACTAATAGGAAGAATTAGTTTTGTATTATATAACTTGTTTCATTTACAAAAAGAGTTGTCAAAAAATAATTAGGGTAATTCAAAAATAATATCCTAACTATTTGATAAATATAAAACTATCCTAAATAATAATATTATGTTTTTTCTCTAATAGCCAAAAATGGTGCAGTGCATTTGGGGCTTAAAAGCCACCCAAAGGCACACACCAAAACGAACAAGCCCGCATGTGTTTCTAACATTAGCCGAGTCTAGTATGTAGTTGAAGTAGTTAATTGATAATGACATTGGTTCATGAATGATTTTTGTCTTCCAGTTTTATCCAATAATTGCATTGGATGTTTACTAAGAAGGAGAGAACTTGTAATACTGAGATTATGAGAATGTGAGTCTTTTGTATGATTGGTCTTCTTTCTGAGACATTAATTGTATCAGGAAAGGTTAAGTGCTTTTTATATTTCAGATAATAATGGGAGTTTCTTTAATACTTGCACGGCATTTTATATTTCAGGTAGTGAAAGATTACAAAGATTTTGCACTTTCAGATTATGCAAGAGTAGTGCGAGCAATAGGCCAATAGCATTGTATGAGGTTGGTGATAATGAAGAAGCAATAGCAGAGATGGAGGATGTTTCCATCTCTCTGAAAGGATATCTTGGTAATTTAAAATATATTCTTGAGGCTTTATAATATAAGAAGGGACCTTTCATAATGATTGTTCTTTTAGCTTACAGATCATTTGTGAAAAATCAATCCCAAGTGTCTAGTACCTTGATATATGATAAAAGGTTAAGTGTTTTTTTCTTTTATATATATATATATATATATATATATATATATATATATATATATATATATATATATATATATATATATAATTAACTGGAGTCCGGACAATAGAATACCGATAATTTGAGTGGACATCAGTCATGTTTTTTGGGGGACAGTACTACTCCTTCCATCTAGCTTGTATAGCTTCTGTTTTTTTTTAAAAAAAAATGTGTGGCACGGTCTATAAAAATATGTGTGGCGCTTCTGTCCTTCCAAGTTATCATCTACATTCCAAATCGTCCTTAAAATTTTATTTTCGTCAGTTATGTCCTTAAAATGACATTTTATTGGTATTTCCGTTCGTTCAACCCAATTTGACCTAAACCCGACCTATTTTTGACCAATTTTAACCCAACCCGACCCAATTTGACCCAACCCAAAATTTTAATATTTTTAAATATAATATTAGTTTTAAAAAAAGTTTAAAATAATAATTATATTTACCATTTAAAAAAAAATATTCAATATTTTGAAATAAATTATTATTTTTAAAATAAATTATTATTTTTAAAATAATAATTATTTTAATATTTTAAAATAAAATAATAATTTTAAAAATAGTTATTTTTAATATTTAAAAATAAAATATTAGTTTTTTTATAAAAAATTAAAATAATAATTATATTTAATATTCTAAAATAAATATTTTTTAAAATAATTATTATTTTTTATATTTTAAAAGTAAATATTATTTTTGTAAATATTATTTTTAAAAATAATATTTTCTTGTAAAATATTAAAAATAATATTTACTTTTAAAATATTAAAAATAATATTTATTTTAGAATATTAAAAATAATAATTATTTTAGAATATTAAAAATAATAATTATTTTAATTCTTTTTATAAATATTTATTTTAAAATATTAAATATAATTATTATTTTAATTTTTTTTTTAAATCTAATTTTTTATTTTTAAATATTAAAAATAACTATTTTTAAAATAATTATTTTATTTTAATATATTAAAATAATTATTATTTTAAAAAGAATAATTTATTTTAAAATATTAAATATTATTTTTTTAAATGTTAAATATAATTATTATTTTAAACTTATTTTAAAATAATATTATATTTTAAATTATTAAAAAATTTGGTTGAGTCAAACTGGGTCGGGTTAGGTTAAAATTGGTCAAAATGGGTTGGGTTGAGGTCAAATTGGGCTGAAGAAAAGAAAACGCCAACAAAATACCACTTTAAGGACCAACCTGACGAAAATTAAACTTTATGGACAACTTTGAAAGTGGATGGCAACTTGGAGGGACAGAAGTGTCATTCAGCTCTATAAAAATGTATCTGTAAAGTATTAATATAATTAAAAATATTATATATATATATATATATATGGGTCCACATCTGTAGCAATTCCTTGCTGAAAATACTATTCCAACAATAACATCTAACACCTGTCCCTAGAAGGAGTAAAGGCAGACCTATTCTTTCTAACGGTCCGAGAAATTATTACAATTCCCTTTAATTAAAAATTCTTTGCCGCTAGAGCCTCTAGCGACGAGTTAGTTATATCAGGTTGCAATTAAATATGAATATAGAATGGTCATAATCAAAATAGAGTTAGACAAACTATAGCATATACATTACTTGTTCCCGTGGATCTTAATTTTAGTGTTATTTGATTGACATCAGAATCATCACAACCTTCATCCCTCCATACAAGTGTTAAATTGTCATCATGCTTCTTTGGATAACTGGTTGACAACAAACAACACTGGACAATATTTAAAATTGATATAATTAACATGTCGCTAGAGGCTCTAGCGGTAAGGAATTTTTAATTAAATGGCACTGCAATAATTTTTCGGGCCGCCAGAAAGAATAGGTATGCCACTAGCGGCAAGTTAGAAGTCCTATTTAATCTCAGCTCTTGAACATCATAATGAACGATGTTAGATGTGGTTGCTGGAGTAGTACTTCCAGTAACCGTTTATTATGGATGGAGACCCTATATATATATATATATATATTAAAGTTGTAAGCTTTCAAAAACATAACCTATAAACAGTGGCGGAATCAGAATATTTTTAGAGTGGGGTCAAAATACATCAGTAAAAAAATTTATTTATTGACGCTTGGAGTGCTTATTTCAAATTCATTTTGCCCAATTACAACACCTTATTCCAACCCTATCAATCTTTGAGTTGTGAGTTTAATGACTTTAAATACACACACACACATATATATATATATATATATATATATATATATATATTTTAATTTCTCCCAAACTATGAAACTATTAATCAAACTTTGAAGTTTTTAGTCAACTGATTAGCTACTTTTATAGATAAATTATAAATTATAATATTATATATTTAAAACATTATATATATTGTGGTTCTTGTCATCTTTCTTGGAGACAACTGAGAGGGGGCACTCAAAGCAAGTAATAATGTATGCTTATGCATAATTTTTGTGGTGCAGGGAAAATTCCCTTCTCTGCTTTTCCCTATTGAAATAAAGAACATTCATAAAGCCAAACACGGAAGTGACAGCGGTGTTTAAGACTCTGAAGGAAGGTATATGTTCTTTTCTCTCTCTCTCTCTCTCTCTCTCTCTCTCTCTTTACATGTTAGTCATGTGAATATGTGCCAACTTTGATGCGAATGACCTAACTGCTATTTGAGTATTGACCTCTGCTAGGGCCCTAAGCCCGTCGTCTATACGAATGAAAGAACTTGATTTCAATATTAACCTTAAGTGGGGATGTAGAAAGCTTGAAAATATTTGTGCACTCATTCTGATTCTGGCAAAAAATTCGCCTGCAAATCGATATCTAAGAAGAAGCTTAGGACTTCTGTAGATATTGAGGATGTGAGGAGAGAGGATGTGAGGAGAGAGGTTGGTTTATGGAGTTTGTTAGTTTATTGTGTTATTTTTTTTTTGCTAATGCAACTCTTTGACTCAAAATTATTCAATCTTGAGGTGTTTAATATGGGTTTTTACTGTTTTCAAATGGCTTCTCTTCCTATTCCAATTAGAGACTTTTTATATTATTGGGTTGATTTAGATTTTAGAAATTTAGGGTTTTTTGCTTATTATTTTGTTATTTATTTGTTGCTGGTTTATGTGAATTGTGTATCTTATGTTTATATTTATATTTTCATATAATTATGGTTGTTTGTTGCTCTCGGTTGTTTTATTATCTTTGAATGAGCTTTCAACTACCACAACAAGATGATGGTTTTGATTACTATGGGAATAGTAGTCAGGTTGTGAGCAGAGGTAGCCAAGGTAGGATCTTTGTCTCTTTGTAGTTTTTATTGATTTTTCCATTGTTTTTTAGTTGAATTACAATTACCCTCTTCGACCAAAATTCTTAAAAGTTTTGCTTCCCATTGGTAGAATTTATTTCAGTCTATTTTCCCAATAAGTTATGTTTAATTCAGTTTTTGTTGCTTTTGGTGAATGGAAAATTTGGGTTCATAATTTTTGAACTTATGCATATCTGCTGGCGTCGTATTTTGTTTGTTATGAACAGATGGAGCAATGTCAGAACATCCTATGTAATAATGTCTACTAGGAAATTAATATTGTATGTTTGGTTTTAATCTGTTGCTCACTAACTGTTTGCAAAAATGTCCAAGTGCGTTGAAGCAAGTCAACGTGGGTGTACCACTTCTTTGAACTCTGAATCACACACTCATTCCATTCACCAGTGAAAATTGAATTAATGGTTTATTACATGTTAGTTTAGTTCTTTTTCATCACTTTTATTTTAAAACTAATTGCTCAATCCACATTTTTGTGAACTTAGTTCTATTATTTGAAAATTTTGTCATTTTTCTTAAATCATTTTGAATTATAATTTTCTGAATTAACTGTATACAGGCTTTGTTTAGTTCTATTATAATTTTCAGTTAAATTTGAGAGTAAAGGGTTCAAGGGTTCTCTTTGTTTAAGGTGGATTTTTTTTTTCAGAGTTCAATGGTTCTCTTTGTTCAAAGGTTCTCTTTGATATTTGAGGTTCAGCTCTTGAAAGTTCTATAGTTATCTTTGTAAAACTAAAGCATTTATATACCTTTGGCGCATTATTTTGCAGCCTTCAACTATTTTATAGCCTTTGTAAAGAACAGATTGTCATCCAAAATGATAGGAGTGTTTTAATTTCGAAAGTGATTGATAGGACACCTTGACACCTGTATTAACAATGCATGATTTCTTTTTACCTGGACCCTCCAAGTTCTCAAGAACCAAAGTTCAATTGGTTTTGTTATCTGCATCAAGCTGAAAATCTGACCAAAGTGAAATTGTTGTTGCTATTATGGGATATTGCGTTAATCTCATGTTACACTCCAAAATGAATTTTAAGGATATATTTTTGTTTGATTGATATTGAATATTAAGTTGTTAGTTTATTAGTGGTGACATAATAGTGGAATTATTGCGAAAACTCAGAAGAAATTGTGTCAAATAGTTCGGGCTCGACTAAAAGTTCGATTCGAAAAAATATACATGATTCAAATATGAGAAAATTTTAAATTTCGATAAATTACTCGAATCTCTTGAAATTATAATTTTCTTTTGATACTGGAATTATTTTCGTTGAAAAAGTTCAAATTACTCGGGCTCGATTCGAGATCATGCTGGGCTCGATTCGAGATCGTGCTTGACTCGAAATTTTATACTTGATAAATTTTGTGAACTAAATCTGAGCAACTCAATACTCGGCTCGACTCGGTTAATTTACACTCTTAGTCTCAACAGTTCTCTTTGGGCAGTCAGAGAAATTAGTTGTGCCGATATAAAAGTTTAAAATAAAATAAGTTTTGTAATTAATAGTCTTTGTTATATATTTTATAATTATAATAATTGTGTCAACTAAAATTAAATATGTTCATATCAATTTAAAGTTTAATATGTAATCGTTTGACCTTAAAAGTCAAATTGTATTTTTTATTTTAGAACGGAAATAGCAGTTAATTTATACAAGTGTAATCCTAATGAACTGTCCAAATCCAATTTCTTGGACAAAAAAAACAGAATATTTTTGCAAAGGAGAAATTGACAAATGATTTTATTTTATTTTTGTGAAACAGGGAGAAGGCAAATAAAGACCTTTAAAATACCTTATTCTTTGTGTTCCCCCATTTCTTTTACAGCTCACAAATTGAACTTTAACAATATTGATATTTACTTATACAAAGTACACAGTTCATATTGCCAGCAGTAGCAAATGCAACAAAAAAAATCCCTAAAACGTATATATACAATAATGGACTAACTAGATGAGGCTACCATAAATTGATCTGTGTTTTTATTCCAAGAAGTTTGGAAGGCATGATTACATTGTGATTCACCCTGAAGTAGCAAGTTTAAATTTTGTTGTAAATTTAACTTCCCCAAGTAAAAATCTGATTACATCAAATTTTGTTGTAGGAATGCCTTATCAAGGCGGGATATTTTTCCTTGACATAACGTTTCCGAGCGATTATCCTTTACCTCCTAAGGTATGTTAAACAACATCTCGAAGCTTGATCTGGCATATACTGAGAAATATAGTTTTTTTATCTGTCCTTGAAATTTAAATTGTAGTGGATTCAGGAGTTTCTGAACTGTGGAATATTAAGAGAAGCTTCAATTGTTGGTTTTTATAGCTCACTTTTCGATTGCTCTGTTTCTGTTCATTTTTATGCTATTTATTCAGCTATATGAGTGGATTTGTATGTCAAAAATAGCTCTTATTTATTATTTTTTTTGGGGTGGGGTGGGGGGGGGGTTGGAATTGTGGGTTTTGTTCAATTTCTCACATTTGAGACGTAAAGATCGATTTTTGTGTTGTTATAGGTTTAAAATAGTTTTTGTTTCAAAAATATTTTTTTGGTCTGAGCAGTACTTGCTTTGTTACTTGATTGGTAGCAGAAATTGTGGGGCAAATGATAGAAATAGAACCAATTTTATGCTTCTTTTGTATACGACTTGAGAAAGCTGAAATGTGCACTTCATCTTAGCTAATTACATAGGCTTTGCTTAGCTGGAATGAGTTTTTGAAAGAAACCTAGACCACATGAATTTTATACCCAAACTCATGATTTGGCCCCTTCCCATCCCAGCCTACTATATTAAGATAGGGGTTTTTCCTTTTAAATTCTAATTTCTTATGTATTGGTAATACTACTTTTCATTTTGTTGGTTCAGTTGTATGTGTGTACTGCTATTTGGGATTAGAAGTTTTTGTCAATGACTGTCGTTTTACTTAAATGATTATGGTTGGTGGTATGAAGGTTTGAAATTGATACTCTTTTACTGTTTATTCCAATGCTTTCCAGAAGCACTCTATGTTTATGGTTCAACTTTACCTGAAAATAAGAATAACAATGTCTAAGTCTCTACCTTAAAGGTGTTTGAATGTCCCATGTAAAGGCTTTGAGCTTAACTTATAGTTCACTATTTCTGCACTTTTGCTTTTGTAATAGAGTAGTTGTAATTCTTTTGGTATCTTACACACACATCACAAAAATTAAGGCTGCTGGAGGGCATCCGTTCCTTCGAGATGTACAGAAAAATATTGAAATACGATAGATTACTGACTTTTGGCATTGTCCGATGTTTCAAAAAATACCAAACTAAAATGAGAGAGGCTGAGCTTGACCTTCTTTAAGGGTGCGTGGATTACACTTTTCTAGAAAATGAATGCTTGAGGTCTCTTTCTGTAGTTTCATTTTCAAATAGCCTCTTACCTCTTACAAATCAACTAAGTTGTGGTTTAACTTAAAATTATTTTTATCATGGTTTTTTTATCAAGTGAATCAACCATTAGCATCAGTTAATTCTTATCTATTTCATCATAGCTTGAAATCTTAAACTGAAGTTGCCGAATATTTAAAGTCTTCTTATGAAATAATCAATACAAAGAATATTTATAGTCGACGACAGCTTTAGTTTTTGAATGTTTGTGTTTAATTTGGATGTTTTAAAATTGTTTTAAATTTACAATGGTTGTTTTAAATTTGTGTTCTCACTCTATCTCTCTCTCTCTCTTTCACAGCAGTAGCACACACACACAACAACACACACACATTTGGTTGTTTTTATTTTTATTATGAAATAGGTTTATAGTTATGATGAAATAGGTTTTTTTTATTATGAATGTTAGGATAGAATGGATGTTGAGTTGGTTATTATTGAGTGTTCATTTTGTTAAATTTGTAGGCTAATTTAGGTTATCTTTTTCTTTAATTTTGGTTTTGGGAATTGGATGTGTATGTACTTTTGTGTATGTATTATGTTTGATTAAATGCATGTTAATTGTATGAAATTTCATTGTAATTGATGTTCATTTCATAATTGAAATTAAATTGTAATTGATGTTAATTATATATAGCTTATGAAATTTATTGTGTAGCTACAACCGTTTCAACTGCACAATCATCGACCAATGGATGATGTTGTTATATTTGGTAGTGTAAGTTTATCATCTGATTAACTCTATCTAAATATATATCTTATTGATTTTTTAATAACTTATTTATTTTAATTAATTTTCATTAATGTCGTGACAGATGGATGACGACCTAGAAAATACCGTATGATAATTTTTTTTACTCATCATTTTCTTACTTTTTATCTAATCTTTTTACCTGCTTACATACTATTCAATGTTTTTTTGTCTAGAGGTTCGAAGACTTCGTCATAATAATGTAGGAGTGGTAATTCGCAATGAGTATGAACTAAATTGTCTCCGTATATGTGAGGTAATTTATCCTCACACCTAATTCTTATTCATTTTTTCTTTTTTCTTTTTTTGCTTTTAAGTAGCGTTTTCTTACACAGAAGGAGAAAAAAAGGTCTGATGCTTTGGCGAATGCCAAATTTAAGGTGAAAGAAAAAACAACCTCTTCTAGCCAAGGAACAAAAAATAAAAATTACCAACTGGCATCACTTTTAATCTTATTCTTTTCTCTATGTTTTTACAATAGATTTGGATGTTATTGAATTTAAAAAAAATTAAGTTTTGTTTTATATAGAACGTTTGCTTTGTCAACATGTTTTTGTTTTGCCTCATTTAATATTACTTAATTTTTTATCGTTTTATTCTGTGTATACTCCTGAATTACTGAGAAACTATGATTTTTTGTTTTTTTACTAGTTTTGTAGTTGAGAGTAAAAGTTTCTTAATCTTAATGTTGATTTGTAGCCTTTCAGCTTTGAATCTTAATGCCAAATTTGAATTTTTGTTGGGTCCCATTTTTTAAAACTCATAATTTGTTTGAACATTCCATAATTTGAAGCATCGAGCAATAGTGAAACCTCAACATTTCTCAGTAGTTTGAAGCATATTTTGATCTCATTTATAGCATACCTTTCAAGCTGTTAAATTCAATATGCTATTGATCGAGCATATTACTATAGAAAATTAGTAAACAATGTGTTGGATGCAACTGTGGCTATGGTGTTCTATTTTTGCATCAAACAAAAATTTTATTATAATTATAATGTTGATAAATGGTTAGGTAGATAGTTTTGTTAATGCAACACTTTATTGTCAAGTTACCTCACATTCAAAATCAACCAAATGTCAATTGGGACAACTTGCACGTTAAATCAAAAAAATAATAATTAATTTTTTTTTAGTTTGTGGTTTAGGCACCAAACTATAATGTTATATCAAAATCAACATTGTCGCAATGTGCAAGGCTTGCTGCACAAATGCATTATGCTGGGAAAGAAAATGAGTGCTCCAAACGTCAATTGGGACAACTTGCATGTCACGAAAGAGAGCGATCAAAACATTGTGCCCCCATTCAGCCTAGATTTTTTCCTTCTTTACCACCAAGCCGTCGTCGTCGAGCATGCCTAGAACGAGAATCAATTAAAAGGTCCCGCCTTCAACCAATGATAGCAAATGTTTTAGAGTCATCGTCAATCACCTTGCTTAAAAATCTTAATGAAGACACTACAACAAATGTTTCACGGTGGTTGTCTGTGGCCATCATGAATCTAGAAAATCCTACTCAAATTCTTGAAGAAGGCACACCAATAAATATCTCGAGGGTGTCGCCTATGACTACCATGCTCCAAGACTTGCCTCCTCAAAACCTATACAAAAGCACAACAACAGTCTTGGAACCATTCTCCCCATGTTCCCCTGTGGCATCGTATATGACAAACATGTTCCAACAAATGCGTAATCCGAATGAAGGCACCAGGTGTTCGTTATAAGTTTTAAATTTGTATTCAATTTATATAATCAAATTATATGACATCTATAATTTGATCTGTAGTGCCTACAGAGTAGAAGAAGGTGTAACTATAGATGTTGCACTTAATTCTCGAAACTATGAAATTCCATATCGTCATTTCCTAGTCTTGATGAATCGAACATGCCCTCATTGTTCTGCCTTACACTGGCTTGCTGAAAAATTAACAAAATCATCTGTATCAAATCCTCTCTTTGGTAAATGTTGTTTATAAGGAAAAATTAGATTACCTCCACTTATTGCACCTCCTTTAATGCTTAAAGCATTGTATGACGACAATGATGAACAATCAAAATCGTTTCATCAGCACACACGAGAGTATAATGCAGCTATTGCGTTTACGAGTCTTGGTGCTACTTTAGATGAAAGATTAATTGTTGAAAGGGAGCCTAGAACATTCACCATCCATGGAGAATTACGCCATCGAACAGGATCGCTTATGCCACAACCAGGGTGTGAACAAATTTACTCTCAATTGTACATTTATGATCCTAATTCAGCTTTAGATGTTCGCAGCAACAGAAATCCTAACTTGAGAAGAGATGTTTTGAAAACCATACAAGATTGTTTATTGCAAGTAAATCCATTTCCTATAAAATTTCGGCAGGCTCACACAATTTTAAGTGAATTGAAATTGACGGGGGTGAATTTATCAACCTATCTTCACTACAGTTCTGTAACAGACCGGCGTCGCTATAATCTCCCAACAACCGATGAGATTGAGGTAATATTACCGAGAGATGGAACTGAATCAAGTGGAATGAGAGATATTGTGTTACATTTGAGAGGAGCTACTGGTTTGATGAAAATTAATGAGTGTTATCCGGTCTATTTGCCATTGCATTATGTGGTATTTTTCCTTTATGGTGAGCTAGGATGGAATCCAGATTTGAAACAGTCATCTACTCGACTGACACAATTGTAATATTACAGTTATCGCATGTTCCAACGTGACACTGAGTATTCAACAATTTTAAGAGCTAAAAAACTATTTCAGGAATTTGTAGTAGATGCTTGGGCCGCTACTGAACAAAATCGGCTGAAATACTATAAGTTGGATCAATCGAAGTTTCGTTCAGAACTTTACCAAGGTCTTACAGATGTTTGTGCAGATGAGCTTGGTCCCAAACAAGTTGGTCAACGAATGATTTTGCCATCTTCATTCACTGGTAGTGCAAGACATATGTTTGAAAATTTTCAAGATTCAATGGCTATCACGCGGTATAATCAACACCCAGATATTTTTCTAATTATGACTGCAAATCCTAAATGGCCTAAAATTACTAAATCACTATTGCCAAATCAAATGATCCCTACTGACCGTCCTGATTTAGTGGCCCGTGTTTTTGAGTTGAAGCGAATTTTTTTGATGAAGGAGATAGAAACAAAAAACGTCTTTGGTAGAAAAGTGGCACATGTTTTTACAATTGAATTCCAAAAAAGGGGGTTACCGCACATGCATGCACTTTTGTTCCTTCATGGTTCAGATAAAATTCAAACATGTGCTCAAGTGGACAGAGTAGTGTGTGCTGAATTTCTGGATTGTCAAACTGACCCATTGCTTTTTGAAACAATCATAAGTTGCATGGTACACGGACCATGTGGTGCTCGTAATCTACAAGCACCATGTATGGAAAATGGGGTGTGTACCAAGCAGTACGCTCGATCATTTGTTGAATCAACAAGTATGGACTCCAATGGATATCCTGTCTATCGTCGTCGTAATACTGGTCAGAAGTACATCGTGAGGGGGCAAGAAATTGATAATAGAGACGTTGTGCCACATAATCCGTATTTATCAAGAATGTTCAACTGTTATATCAATGTTGAAGTTTGTGCAGGAATCAGATGTGCAAAATACATTCACAAGTATATTTATAAAGGACATGATCGCGCAACAATGGTACTTGGAGGAATTAGTGAGATCCAACAATATCTTGATGCTAGGTATATTGGACCTCCAAAAGCTGCGTGGTGATTGTTTGGTAATCCTTTACATGAAGAGATTCCGTCAGTTGTAAGATTGGCACTTCATTTGCCTGGGATGCATTGTGTGGTCTTCAACCCTGCTGAACCTTTTGATGCGATCCTTTCTAAAGGTGCACAACAAGAAACAACTCTAACTGTCTTTTTTGATTGTTGCGCTACAAATGAATCTGCCCCGTGTATTAACTTATCAGGAATTTCCAGAAAAATTTGTTTGGAACAAGTCTATCAATAAATGGACTCCAAGACAAAGGGGTTATGCAACTGGTAGAATGTACTTTGCTAGTCGTAATTCAGGTGAGCGGTTTTATTTGCGTTTGCTTCTAATTGTTGTTAGAGGACCTACTTCATTTGACTGGCTACGCACGGTAAATAATGTTAAGCATGATACATTCAAGTCAGCATGTGTTGCAAGAGGACTTCCTGAAGATGATGAAGAATGGATACAATGTCTTCAAGAGGCTGCAATTATGAGAACAATATACCAATTAAGGAGACTATTTGCTATAATTCTAACAGAATGCTTTCCATGGCATCCATTTGCATTGTGGAAGCAATTCTCAGCACATATATGTGATGATTTAGCACACAGGATTCGTACTATGTTTGGTATTTTGAATCCAACTGATGATCATATTGAAGATTATGGCTTATATTTAATGAATCAATTGCTCCATAAGTCGGGGAAGAGTTTAGTTGACTTTCCACCCATGCCACGACCAACTGGAAATTGGAATGCAATAGTTGGAAATAGATTACTGTTTGAGCACCAACAACTTGTGATTGAAGCACAACAGTTTGATGCACAAATTAATGTTGACGGCCTTAATGATGCACAACTTGCTGCTTATACTGCTGTCACAACGTCAGTATGTGAAAACATAGCAACTACTTTCTTTTTGAGTGGAGGTGCAGGGACGGGGAAAACATTTTTGTACAATACCATTGCAACCAAATTGCGTAGCTATGGACATGTTGTTGTTACTGTGGCTTCATCTGGTATTGCATCGTTGTTATTGGTAGGGGGCGCACTGCACATTCTACATTTTGTATTCCTTTGGAAACCCTAGATAATTCAATATGTGGGTTCACTAAACAATCAATGCATGCCGAATTGTTTAGAAAAACAAAGCTGATAATATGAGATGAAGTTTCTATGCAACATCGATATTGTGTTGAGGCAGTCGATCGCACCCTTCAAGATATCAGAGACGATAAAAGACCTTTTGGGGGTATCACTGTTGTCTTAGGTGGAGACTTCCTAAAGACGTTCGCGAGCAAATTGTTGGTGCATCATTGAGACGGTCTTCACTATGGAAAATATGTGTTTTGATTCTGGGTTTAAACATGCGATTAACTCGCACAGACGTTCAAAATACTAATTTTGCTCAATTCTTGATGGAGGTAATATTTCATTCAGATTCCAGGGTTGAGGGTGATATGACCCCCTCGCCTCCCGGCGGCCCCCTACCCCCTAGTTCCGCACATGACTATAAACATGTTCTCATTGTGCCTTAAAATCTGCACCACACATATTCAAAGAAAGGGAGACGTAAAGTCAGATGGAGGAAGTGCGAGAATCCGAAATTAGAAAAAAAGGAAAATAAAGGCCAAAGACCAGGGCCACTTCTCCATATCTTATTCCCTTTCTTTTAGGCTGTTTTGTTTTGTTATATATTTTTTCCCCTTTTCTTTTTACTTTCTTATATTGGTCTTTCTTGCAGAAGTGCATGCAGCTCTAGCGGCAGCACTATACTCAGATAAGCATGCTCCCCTTCTTTCCGAGAACCTGTTCTCTATTGCAACTCTTATTGATCCTCACTACACAGATCTCTCATATGTAAGAGAAACATAGCACTGGCCTCCTAGATTAGTTAGCTCTTTGCAACATTTTATTACGCTTTCCTAAAGCTTCTACAATTTATATAATTATATGGATATAGCTTGTCAACCACAACTGAAGTGTTGTGGCCTTGTTTGTTTATACATTTCACTTTGTATTAGACCATACTAATAGTTAATTATTGTATTAATCTTGTACATTATAGTGCAACGGTGTATTCAAATGAGAGTTGCTATATATGAAAAATTCAAGTCGGTATTAAATATCGATAACGTCAAAAAATGGAATAGGAGAGTGTTTAAAAGGGACCCACGCCCACATATTTTTATTCAATTATTTTATTTCTTACAATTTCACTTTAATCACAATTCACATTCGACAAAAAATTGGACGACATACAAATCATTTTCTTATACATATCACATGTAATCTGTTCCACATAGTACTGGCCTGCTATAATTTACTTGTTATGGTGTTGATGTTCATGGACAATGGTGTTTGTTTTTTTCCTTCAGACAAAGTTAAAAAGGGGGTTCTACTTGAACTTATTTCTGCTACTGGGCTGTTTGGAGAGCCAGAAAATGAGGGATTTGGGGTCCCAAATTTTGACTATAGTCCAAAAGTATAAATTGCTTTTTTGCATGATTCATGTTAAGGCTTGGCTTTCTTCTCAAATTGCAAAAGAGATGCTGTATTGGCCACATTAGTACACCGAAAATATGGACCAATGTCCCTCTAGGGCATGGTTGCCTTTAAGCTTTATTGTTAAAGGCTTAAAGGGCTAAGAACCTATTGAGTTTGTTGACTCCATTGGTGCCTTTATGGTGGTTTATTTTCAAATAACTATAAATATTCTCCTTTCTGTTTTTTCGCGTGCCAGAAAGTTTTTGCCTAACAATATATAATGATTCATAGCAAAGACTTGGTATGAATCAAATATGGCCAAATACAAGAAATAACAGCCGAGATTAGAATCGAAAAATTTACGTATATTACTAATAATAGATGGGTGGGTGCAGGGCCGGTCCAATAATTAAGCCATTTAAACAATGACTTGAGGCCCCAAAATTGAAAAGTCCCACAAATTTTAATAATCCATATATGTTAGTGCCTATTAAAAAAGCCCAATTTTTTTTTCCAAATAAATTAGTAGCTACAAGTACAATCATTACAAGAAAAAAAAACCCCAATTTAAGATTTAACTTGGGACCTCAAAAAATTTGAACCGACCCTGCGTGTGTGAAAATGATCCATAACATAGTGGCTGTGGGAGCTTATATGCCTCTAGGTCTGATACCATTAATTTCAATATCTCGTTAGGATTTAAAGTTCAATTATCCTATTGCAACACTCTGTTGCGACAAGGAACTTGATTATATTTAGACAACTTGCCCCTACTGCAATAATTTACTTCGAATGGGTCAGTATGTTATGAAATCATGAATTCATGATCGTCGGATCTTTCAGTGAACGGTGTAAAGATTTGGTAGCTATAAAAGCTTGATTATATATATATATATATATATATATATATATATATATAGGGTCCGTCTCTCTAGCGAACCATAGGGAGCGAACTAATGACGAACCGGCTATAGCGACGGGTTTTTTTGTCGCTATAACATAAAAAACCGGCTTTCTATGTTATAGCGACGGAAAAAACCGTCGCTATAGCCAGTTCGTTTTTAGTTCACTCTTTATGGTTCGTTGGAGAGACTGACCCTATATATATATATATATATATATATATAAGTATAGGCGGACAGCCAAATTGGATATGGAAATTGAACATTTTGAATTTTTTTTTTTGTTTTTGTTGTGACTTCCAAAAAATGTATAGTATTTATTTCAACTGAAATTTTTACAAAAAAAAAAAGTTTTGGGGACATCCGAATTGGACATGGGACATCCGAATTGGACATGGGAATTGGACATTTTGAATTTTTTTTTGAAATTTGACATTTTCTTGTATATTTATTCAAATTACACCTAAAATATTTTTTTATATAAAAATTTCAGTTGGAATAAATACTATACATTTTTTGGGAGTCGCAATAAAAACCAAAAAATAAATAAATCAAAATGTTCAATTCCCATGTCCAATTCAGCTGCCCGCCTAGACTTATTGATATATATATATATATATATATATATATAGAGAGAGAGAGAGAGAGAGAGATCATCTTATGTTTATGGTAGTGGTAAGTTGGTTTAAAGTTTCAACTTGGGTATGGCTTGCCGAGATTTGGTACGGTGCAAACAACTGTTAGATTTTGAATCTAATTTAATATGGGTGTCATTAATTATTTTTAATGATTCAATACATTAATGTGTTCTACTCCATGAGTAGATTAAATTAAGTATTTGAAAGCTCAAATCCATAGAGTAATGAATGAGATATTAACTCCCAAAGATCACACGTGAAAATGATAAATGATAATAAATACATGTAGGAAAAAAGACAAGTCTCACATCGGTTAAGAACTAAATATTTAATGTGTTTATATACAAGAAAATTGCTCTTGGGTTTGGGCCCCAAGGGGCACTCCACTTTTGTGGAAGGGAGAGGATCTAGCCAAGGCTTGGTTCGAGCCCACATGCGCGTCGCCGACAGGCCTGACTTTGGGTCGTGGGTCCTTATATATATCTTTTTAGACAAAATTTATTAACAAAAATTTTTTAATTAAAATTTAATTTAGCTCGATTATCAAAACTGTGTCGTTTTGATAAATATTATTTATTATTATATCAAAACTGTGTCAACAGACGTCCCAAAATTACGTCGTTTTATAGCGCCTTTTCTACTAAGGTTAAAACTGTGTAGTTTTGGTTCTGCGAAGGCTAAAACTACGTCGTTTACAGTTCCGAAAAGACGGGCCCATTCTGCAAAGGATCAAAACTACGTCGTTTTGACCTGCAGATGCTATGATATGCCTTTTCAAAGGCATCTCATGCCTTTTCAAGGGCTAAGTACCCATCCAAAGGGTCACCAACCCCTCCTATAAATAGATAGGAGGGGGCAGCCTTATCATTCATTCATTTCACAAGCAAATAAGCATTATAAGTCATTCTAATCTTGGTTTTTTTCATTAGTTTTATAGAGTTTTTTTTGAGAGGGAGTTAGAGCATTTAGTTTGGTTCGTAAAGTATACTTTTTGTAGTGCTGCTAAAGTATACGTTGTCATTGTATCCTGGAAGACAAGTGCTATCAACTCTAAGCACCATACGGAGGGCATAATTATCTTAAGGACATAGTACCAAGTACTAGCCTTGACAAATCCAATTTTGAGATAAGTTAATATATATATATATATATATATATATATATATATAGTTTCCTTTCCATTTTTCAGATTTCTAACAATATTAAGACATTTATTATTTGATTATTTCTATATATATATTTGAGATATGACTTGTAACGAATGAGAATTTTATATATTAATTTTAAATATTTATTGAATTAAATAAATATTTTAATTAATTTATTTATTGAGTTAAATAAATAATTCATGTGATTATTGTGGAGTAATTTAATTAAGTATAATATATTAATTAAATGAATATTTAATAATTTATTGAACTGATGTGTAATGATTTTATGGTATGATTCTAATTTAATTGAGATAATTAAATTAGATGAAGTTTATGTGATAATTGTTGCATGAGATTATAAATAGCGAGTAATTATAATTGTTATGTGACAATTTTTATGTGGATACTTGATGTTAGCTTTTATTTAATTAAAGTAAAAGGTTGAAATTTAATTAAATAAAGTGTAACATTTAAACTATGTGTTAAAAGATTTATTAAAATAAAGAAAGAGTTTTTAAATCCGTTTTGCCAAACAAAGTCTTATGACTTTTAAAATTCAAAATTTATAACTTATGTATTAATTGTAAATTATTATATTTATTAAGGATTAATTACTAGTTGTCAGTTATAGATATATTATAATCCTAATCCTATTGTTATTTTATGTTCTTCCATGTTTTTCATAAAAAGAACTTCTCTATAAAAATATCTTTCATGAAAAATTACTTGGTTATGATTTATATGTGTTATGTATATATAAAAACGCTTATATATGATTCATATAGTTGTCTAAGTAATTAAATTCATGTAAATATGATGAACATGAAGAAATCATGTTCATAGCAATTTACAGTGAACGAGTTTTTAAAATAGTCTTCTAAATTATCAAAATTGGTGTTTGATTGTGATATATTATGTAAATTGATAATAGATTATGATAATATATCAATAAACAAAATTAACATGCTTTGAATTGGTCAATTTGGTTTAAAAACAAAGTCACAGTGTCAATTTTCGTCAAGAACGCTTAAAAATGGTGTTTTCTTCAAAATCATAAAAATTAGTTTTTTGATTATGTATTGTGGTGTTTATGTATGTTGAAATCATGTTAGAAGTTTAAGATTTTATTTGTATAAAATTTCATATACATTGTGTTAGTTAAAATCGGACTTTGGTGCTAAGAAATAAGCCAAATTAGCTTTTTCTCTGAACAGTTCGCGAGCTGGGGAACCCACCAGTGGGGGGCCCCACCCCAGCGGGGCTTTTGGCCTAGAAACCCCCAGCGGAGCTACATGCTGTCCGAAAATGTTAGTTTGGTTCCGAGTAGTCTTTATGCAATACATGATTAGCTAACTTAATGTGATGACATGTTAAGTGTATTAAACAATAAGATAACATATTTTTGATATGTGTAAGATAATTTGAAATCTCATATTAATATGTTATGTTTGTACTTGGATATTATTATCATAGGATACGATATGATAGTTTAAAGTGTTATACGCGTATGATATGCATGTTGTGAGTTTAGAGTCACGTATGTGGTTAGTTAGTGAGTTAGTTGTAAACCACGTTGTTAAGTTGAACTTAAGTAAGAAATTCAACGGTTAAACGTAATGGTTATGAACTAATTGGTATTGTAAACATAATATAATATGTAGGATAATTGTGAAAATGATTGTAAATTGTACCTTGCGCTTGAGGCAAGTTTCCTAAACCATTCTTTTACGTTTATGCAAGTCTTCTAATTATACTCTTTTCTTGAGCAAGTTTTATATTCTAACTTGTTATTCATATGCAAGATATTGTATTCTCTACAATTTATATATTGAATAGTTATCTTATCAAGTTCATTATTGAATTAACGTGACCTTGACTTAATTGTTCAAGTAAGGTTTATCTATCTTTCAAATGCTTTAAATTATTTCTAAAGCATGCCTATTTAATATGAAGTCTATTGTTATGACTTATACTTGGTTCATAATTCTTATATTATTGAAATCTTAATTATTGTGAGTCGATTCAACTACTCCTTAGTTGATGATAATTGAACTCTAAATTTCCTTGTAAGCTTATCCAAACCAAACTTTCTTTGATGCGGACTAGTAAATAAATACTGAGATAAACAACCCTAGTAATAGGAGATTATCATGCGAAAGTGTTAAGATGTTTGTGCACAATACATAGTACGAAGGGCTGATCCCCTAAGTACGAGTTGAGAGTCCATAGTCTAAATGACTGTTAAAGGTTTTTAAACAAAAATATTTATAACCTATGACATAGTTCAAGGTCTTATGACCCTCAGATGATTTCGATATTTGGAATTCTAAATGTTGATGAAAAGATTATTATTCAATTCTTTATTGATGAAAGAAAAGTTATTCAAATCTATTGAAGCTATTCAGTTTATATCATTATTATTGTTGTATTCCAAGTGAGCTTTTGTTTTCTCACTCTTGCAATTAAATAACCATTGCAACTAAGGTACAAAACGTTGACGTGCTGTCAACGAGTAAAGAAAAAGACAAGATGAACAAGTGAAGACTTGTTGTCTTTTGGTTATGATTGTAATAAGACTTTGTTTGTGTGATGTTTTATTTTTCGCACTTATTACTTATATTAAGGTTAGAAAACCCTGGGATTTATTCAATTAAGTTGTAATCCTTTTATAAGAAAGATTTTTATTTAATGATAAGGTTGTAATTTATTTTGCATTCCTTATTATTGGACAGTAGTTGGATGTTATATGTGACGCCCCCAAAATAGGTTCAATACTCAACCAATTCTGAGTTGCCAAATACATGGTACAGAATCCAAATATAATCTTTTATAACATGCGGTCGTGTAAAATACGACCACATAAACTATGAGCTTCGATACAAATCGTATATAATACGAAATATAAACACTCAAATTCATTCCTTATTCATTTAAATTATTGTCCCACTATTTTATAGAATAGTGAGGACTTCTACAAATCTAACTTTGATCATCACACTGTTCCCCGACTAGTCCCCGCAATATTCTCATTCCCTGAAGAGGACAATAGATGAAAAGGGTGAGCTCAACTAGCCAGTAAAGAATATTATGACTAAGATAATGAAAAATAAATTATCGTTAGCCTTCAATAAATCATATAAAATATAATGAACAACAAATTTTAGATCAATATTCGCAGCGAAGATAACAATTCATTAGAAGATTTAAGTAGAGAATGAAGTCTACTATCTTCTATGATTTAAAAGTTCATCATCAATATTTTATCCCTATAACATCAATCAATATACATCTTGAATCAAATATTCATCTTTGCACTACGAGCCAAAGATATTCATTTGTATCACCAGTTGGTCATGTTCATCTCGACGCTTGTCCATCTTTGCACTACGGGCCAAAGATATTCATCAGGTAATCATTCATCTTTGCACTACAGGCCAAAGATATTCATCAAGTAATCATTCATCTTTGCATTACAGGTCAAAGATATTCAGTTATATCACCATTTAGGACTGAGGATGATGAAAAACAATAGGAATAACGAATCCAGTGAGATAAAGGACAAATATTAGAGAATTTATCCAGAGTTCAAGAATGAAAATCAAAACCTAGATCCAATCAAAGATAAAAAAATATTTTTTTACCGTGAATAGTAACTCATGAATAGTAACTCGACATGAAAAGATAAAAATTTCGCGAGAAAGTTCAAAAAATTATTCCGGTGAAATGATACTAGATGAAGCACAAAACTCAAGAAATTTCTGATCATTTCAGGAATTATAGAAGTAATACTTACCGTAGTAAGTTTAAATATAGGAATATGAAATAAAATATTATAACTTTCATAATATGGAATATGAAAGAAAATAATATTCTATATGAATATTGAAAGGAAATAACATAATTTACGAGAAAATAACATCCTTTACCTTAACAGGAGAGTAGTTTTGACTGAAATATCGGATATATTGCTGAGAAAAATCTTGCACCGTAATCCACACTCAACTATCCTTAAACTCACAAAAAATACGCTCGATATTATAAATATTTTTTTTCTGATTCTGGTGTGATTTTCAATTCTAACTTAAGCACACTTTTTATAGGAAAATGCCAGAACACCAATGTAGACTTTTTCGCCAACGGATGAATTTTTCCAAGCCTTACATTTTTGACAATCCTCCAGCACATCACATTTGAACAAAAATCAGCCACCAATAATGAATCCCACATGTTTATATAATATATATATATATATATATATATATATTAAAATATTTATTTTCGAAACTTCAATAATTCATAATAAATAACCATTTTATCTGAAAAATACAAACCTTATATCCATTCCATATGAAATTTGAATCTCTACAACTTTGTAGAAGAATGATTCGAATTTCGAACAAAAAAATGACTCAAATTTACATACGGATGACTCAGCAGCATGCTACTTCTGAAAAATAAGCTTCAGCATACAACTTTTGAAAATTTCAAGCCTCCATCCATATTCCCACCACATGTTTATTTTATATATATATATATATATATATTAAAACATTTATAATTATTAAAAGAAATTCTAAATTTTATTTTCTCTCTTTCGTCTCATTTTATTCATATATCGTGAATTTGTTGTAAAAAATATCATCACTATTATATTATTATATTATCACATTATACACTTATAATATAATATTATAATAATATATTTGAATAAATTATTTTATCAGAACAGATAAAATATCCATTCTCAATAATTGTCACTCTTACTAAAAATTCCTCCATTTAAATTCATTTTGAATAAATATTTACTTATTATTTTTATCAATAATTAATTATTATTCACAAATAATATTACAGAATCACAATAATGACAACCAAGTCGTTCCCAGGAAAGAGGGGGTTTTCCAATAAGGATTTTCCTTACTAGCGCGCAATTAGATTAACTAACCCCTTTCCTAGACAGAATTTCCTAGACATTGCCAATAATGTTATCTAATAATATTATTCAAATAAAATGAATTATTGATTTGATAATGTGAAATACTGTGCAGTGACAATTATTGAATCAATAATATAAAATATCAACGTAGCAATTATTGAACCAATAAAATATAAAATATTGAACAGTAATTACTGTAACAATTATTGAGTAAGTGACTTCTTACGTAAAAATTAATAATTAAAAATACTGTGCAATACCGTGTGCTACTGTGCAACAACGCGTATTACTGTATTTTAACCACTCGATATTTCAACAGTTTTAACAGTAACAACTATGTCGTTATTTTTAGAAAACTCATTCTTGTCGTTTTCTTCATCCGACAGTTATTCCGTTGTGGGGCCCACAATTACTGCGCCGTCGTACGAATATTCCCCGACAATAAGAATATTCCACGACCAAACGAATATTCCCCGACAATAATGAATATTTTATTATTACTTGCTAACTTTGTAAAATTTGCACATTCCACCCATAACTTATCACATTTATCAAATCATCCCTTACTATTTCAAAATAATATATAGAGGAAATTAAATCTTATTCATTAAAAAGTCGGGGTCTTACAACCTTCCCTCCTTATGAAATTTTGTCCTCGAAATTGACGTACGTACCTGATATGTCGAAAAGGTGAGGATACCTCGCTTTTATTTTTGATTCTAACTCCTAGGTCATTTTCTCGATATTATGGTTCCTACACAAAACTTTAACTTGAGGTATAATCTTTGAGCGTAAAACATGTTCCTTCTTATCCAAGATCTTGACAGGTATTTCCTCGTACGTTAAATCTTCGGCTATCTCGCCTGGTTCTAACTCAATAATGTGGTTTGGGTCTTTCACGTATTTACGAAGCATGGATATGTGAAAAACATTATTAACACGAGACATGCTTGGAAGTAAAGCGAGTATATAGGCCACAGTTCCTACTCTCAAGGATTTCAAATGGACTAATAAATCGTAAATCGGTGCCCATAGCTTTTTGCAAGCTGACCCTTTGGCACTTGATGCTCCGCCTTGACACGTTTACACGTTAAACACCTCGAGATAAACTCCGCGATCTCTCTCTTCATTTTGCTCCACCAAAATGTATGTCGAAGATCATGATACATTTTGGTACTTCTAGGATGGATTGCAAATGATGTGTTATGTGCCTCCATCATGATTTTATACTTCAAATCGGAATCGTTAGGAACACAAAGTCTGGAGTTGACTCGAAGTATTCCTTCTTCATCGATTCTTGCTTCTGGAATAGCACCTTCTTGCACTTTCTTCTTTATCTTCAATAGCTCCGGGTCTATAGCTTGAGCAGCTATAACTTTATCAATTAAAGATGGTTCTACGCGTATATTTGATATCATCACGTGGGTCCCTAGAGTCTTTAACTCTATCTCCATCCTTTGCAAGTCATGTAAAATGGGTCTTTGTGTTGGCAACATCGCACTCGTTCCTGCATGTGATCTTCTACTCAACGCATCAGCTACCACATTCGCTTTTCCAGAATGGTATTGAATGGTATAGTCGTAATCTTTAAACAGCTCAAGCCAACGTCGTTGTCGTATATTGAGTTTGTTCTGGGCGAAAAAAATATTTGAGGCTTTTGGAGTATATTAGGATGTCAGCAATAATGACAACCACAAAATAATCCAAATATTTCTTAAATATTCGATTCATCATGTCCATGAACGCAACATGGACATTAGTCAATCCAAAAGATATAACTAGAAATTCGTAATGCGCATATCAAGTTCTAAAGGCAGTCTTCGGAATGTCCTCAGTTTTAATTTTTAACTGATGACATCCAGAACGAAGATCGATCTTTAAGAAGAATTGCGCACCTTGCAACTGGTTGAACAGGTCATCAATGCGAGCTAGCGGATACCTATTCTTGATTGTGACATGGTTCAACTCCCGATAGTCAATACATAGTCGCATACTACCGTCTTTCTTCTTTACGAATAAAACAGGAGCACCCCAAAGAGATGTACTAGGACGTATAAAACCGATGTCTAACAACTCCTGTAGTTGGACCTTTAACTCCTGAAGTTCAATAGGAGCGATTCGATATGGGGTTTTAGAAATGGGTTTTGTACCGGGTTCAAGGTTAATAAAGAATTCAACTTCATGTTCTAGGGGTAGACTGGGAAGATCTTTGGGAAATACATCAGGAAACTTATTAACAACAGAAATATCATTTAAATCTGACGTATTCTGGTTTAAATCGGTGACATGGGCTAAGAAAGCTTGACATCTATTTTTCAATAAACGAATAGCTTTATGACTTGAAATGACATTGATTGATTTTAGTGGTTTGGTTGTTTGAATTCGCACAACAGGTTGGTTTGGAATATGAAAACTAACAACCTTACAAAAATAATCAATTTTGGCATGATAAGTGGTTAACTAGTCAATTCCTAAAATCACATCAAATGCAAGTATTTTCAAAGATATAAGATCAACAGGTAGGGTGAGGGTGCCAATTTTAATCAAACAAGATTTGTAAACTATGAATGTAACGAAAGTTTCTCCTAACGGAGTTTCAATAGATAAGTCAAAGTCTAATTTCTCAGGAGTCAAGTTCAAACGTTGAGCACAAGCAGGTGAAATAAAAGAATGGGTAGCACCGGTATCTAAAAAGGCATAGACTTCGCAAGAGTTTATGATTAGCTTACCCATGATCATCTTGTTTGGGTTCCTCACGTTTTGGGCAGTCACGATAAACGCTCTTCCAGGAACCACCGACTTTGACTTGTCCGGGACAGCCTTTGGAGTCACCATCCCCGCTGGACTTGGTTTCGCTACCGGACACTCTCTAGCTATGTGTCCTTCCTTTCCATAGTTATAACATACCTTGAATTGTTGTGGGCAGTTTGGACTGATGTGTCCCTCTTGCCCGCATTTATAGCATACGACCGGTGGTCGTTCTCCTCCCCTAGAAACAGTTGATGTTGGTGCTGCTGTCGACGTCTTCACGTTCTCATTGTTGTACCTTCTCTTCTTGAAATCTCCCCCGACTCGCTTTTCTATTATCATGGCTACGATTACCACCGTAGTGGTTACCGCTTCTATCATGATACTTTTCTTTTCCCTGGTTGTCATTGTTCCGATGACTGCTGCCACCGGTACGACCCTGGTTGTCGTCCCTTGGTTGAACATACTCATTATCTCGTTCTAATAGTTGGGCCTTTTTCACAACATCTGACTATAAAGAAAGTTTGTGAGAAATGAGGTATTGACGAATTTTGGGTTTTAAATCTCTCAGAAACATCCGCGTCATACGTTCCTCATTATCAAACAAATGAGATGCGAACCGAGATAACTCCACGAACTTAGCCTTGTGATAGTAGTGTGCATACAAGCCAATCATGTATGATGATAAAGCACGTACTTTATAAACAATCTTATTTATTTATTAATAAAATATTCATTTATTAAAGGCATTTAATTATCTACATGTTGCTGTTTTTATAATATGTAAATAACCCATAGTTTTAAGCAATGCTTTTAGAATCATGATGATGATCATGCTAATGAGATCTAAATTCTTAGAAAGTTTTAAAACTAAAAAAGTTCCCAATCGTGGGATTACTAAAAAAGGGGATTAGTAAATCCGGATAGATTGGTACATATGTTGCTTGCTCATTGGATGAGGATGATTGATCTCATGATCATTTGTGTGGAGACACTAAAGCAAGTATGTAGGTGCTTATTGGAGAATAAGTTCACTGAACGTGATTCGCTATGGAATACCTAATGGAGATTTACTCGCCTGTCAATAGGAATTCCTAATGTGATAGTAGTACAAGTGATCCTTGGACTTGAGATCATCATAGTATCTTGTATATAACAAATTATACTTTGACTTATTCCTTAAGACCTTTTAAGGCATATATAGGGTATGCTTGGGTATAATGAGTTACATATGGAGATAATGAATGATCAATAAAGAATCTACCACCTCTAGTAAAAGAGGAGATATGTCCTATGTGATTCGTTAAATGACAACCCAGGAATCCTTGGCCAAGGTGAAATGAAATTAGAAAGGAGTTTCTAATTTGCATTATTTGGAGTTGTGCATTTTCTAATCGAAATACATATAATTAAATAAAATAAGACTTGACAGTAAATCCATGTCTTATATTTAATTGGGACATTATATGGTGGAAGGATTGAATTGTATGGTAACTATTTACTGACAGGTTCTTTTTGATTAATGTTGAAATCTATATTATCTGGAAAGTCGTTGATCGCTAGGGAGGCTTATCCCTATTGTAGAATAAATATTATTTATTTAAATAGATTATTAGTTTAATTTATTTATTTAAATAAGATTAAAATTATTTTAATTGATTTATTCACAACCGGTTTAATATGGAGAACCTAAAGGGTCACACCATAAAAGGAAGAATAATTATTTAAGAAGGTAATGGCATAATCGTAATAATGCATTAAGTGTAATTAATTTAATCTATGGTGATAGAATAAATTAAATAGCTTAATATTTATTATTTAATATTTTGAAAATATTAAATATAAATTAATAAGAGGAGTCTTATTAATATTATTACAATTATTATTATTTTAATTTCTAAAGGAGTTTAGTAATTAATTTAATATTTAGTACTCTCATTTATTCCTAATAAGATTAGGAGACAAATTAATTAAATGAATTTAATTAATTATTCCCATGTGGTGGGAAGCCTAAATTAATTAAAGGAGTTTAATTAATTAAAAGAAATCCCATGTCTAATAGGATTAGAAGGGTTGACCAATATCTATATAAGAGGAGTCTTATAATAGATATTAGATTGATGCAATTCCAATTGTTGGAGAGTACTCCTTTTCTATAGAGGATAGAAAACTAAGGTTAAGCCAAACACCCTCCTTCTTGATAATTTCTCTTCCTTGGTGGATCACCTCTAGAGGCCAAACACTTGGGTGGCTAACGTTGATCAAAGAAAAGAATCTAACCCGGAAATTCAAGGAGATCACGAAGAACAAGGAGTTGAACTAGTACCTGTGGAAGCTTCGTTCTACAAGGGTATGATTCCATAACTTCTTATTTATCGTTTTAAATTAATAATTTGCATAAAGGATGATCCGGGTAATGGTTTTGTAGAAATTTTTTAAACTCTGATATACCATGCTTCCGCTAATTTTTGCAATTTGATTGCGTCACGATTTCGTACAAACCCAACAGTGACATCAGAGCCAAATCTTTATGCAATTATTAATTTTTTTTTGATTTCATATACATATGGGTATGTATTTAAAATAATTTATTGGGCATAATTTTATTGTATAAAATTATATTTTTTAAGAAAAAAAAAAGACTTTTTTTGAGACGAATCACAATTTTTTTTTGGTGCTAATCTTGAATTCTGCAAAGAAAAGGTGTTGTCTCTTTCTTACTCCAAAAAGAAGGTGACCCATCATGAAAGGACTTTTTTAATAAACCTGCAGGACTCTTTTAATAAAAGAAGGTGACTTCTTTTTAAAAAATAAATATGATATATTTATATATTATATTCTAAATAATTTTATAATTAAAATAAAGAGTTTATTTTAATCTTGAAATTGGATTTCATGCAATTTAAAATTGCCCATTAAATGATACTCATATATATATGGAATGTTTTAATTCATGAGATGAATATTTATTTATTGATATATATGGTGATATGTATGAAAATAAATGGGGATTGATTATGGACTATTTGACCAATGTGATTGGATTTTATTTTAGTTGAATGCTTGAATGAATGAGTTTTATTAAATAGGGTCTGCGTACCTCGTCTTCTCTAAATTTTTTTTTCTTGATGTAAAATTCTATCTCCTTCCTATGTACTTCCCCTTGACTGTTGATCAAGTTTTCTATTTAAATTAAATAGTTTAATGTAATAAGAATAGTTAGAATTATCTTGAAGAAATTGGAGACCAAGGAGCAAGGAGCGCGTGAAGACCCGTTTGTATGGAGCCCGAGTTTAAATGTAATAGTTATATTTAAATTTAAATTCTTGCACTCCTAGGTTTGACCTTTTGGTTCACTTGGTGGCTCTAGTGAACCAAACTAGAATAAAAGTCCATAATCAATCCGGGTAGAATATAGTATTCTATATTGCATGCTAAATATTATATATATTATATTTTATGCAAACATGCTTCGCATGTTTAATAAAATGACGCGTATTTTATATATATATGTGCATGCGCGCTAAACAAGATGAGACAAATAATAACAAACCCCTCAAAGAAATAATATTAAGTCCGAAGCGTTCAAATGATATTTGGAATATCGAACGTCGCCTTCTAGCATGATAAATTAATAGAGTATTAAATATTTAATATGAGCTTGTTGTGCTATCCACAAGGCGAGTATTGCGTATTTAAGATGTTAATTAATCACATTTGATGCTTATCAAGAAAATTGAACGATCTAGTCTTGTTGTGCTATCCACAAGGACGAACATTTTTCTTTTTTGAATTTATAGAAGTGCTAGGCTGGACTTAACTTAAATCATTTTAGTTCGGATGTGCACACACTTGACCATTATGATTTAAGAGGCAAAATAAAAGGAGTTATATAGTGTTGTAATTGACAAGAGTTGTCTACCTATTTATTTGTATATCGCTTGTTGTGCTATCCACAAGGTTATATACATTTGAAATAGGATCCTTATTCTCACTAGCAAATCTTTAATTAGATGTTGCCGAACTATATAAGTGAGGGTAATATAGTTTGATGAAAATAGTGGGAGATACCAATTTAAAATAAAGACCTAAATTTATTTTGGTATGCAAAATTAATAAAATGAATGTTTGCTAAAATGTTATTTTTCACATGCAGAATTTTAAAAATGTCTAAATCACTAATCTCACTACGAAGCATACTTGATGCAAACAAGCTTACCGGGCCGAATTATGAGGACTGGCTAAGAAATCTGAGAATTGTTCTCACTGCTGAAAAGATTTCTTATGTCCTAAATTCAACTGTCCCTGAATCTGTTTCAGAAACAGCCTCTGAGGAAGAGATTGCCACTTTCAATAAGTGGCAAGATGATGCATCTGTGGCTCAATGCATCATGCTCGCATCCATGAATAACGAGCTTCAGCGTCAGCACGAAAAAATGGATGCTCCTGCTATGCTGCTTCACCTCAAGGAGTTGTATGGTGAACAGAGTAGGACTGCTAGATATGAGATATCTAAGGAGCTCTTCCGATCTCGGATGACCGAGGGTACTGCCGTCGAGACTCATGTCCTGAAAGTGATCAATTTGATTGAACGCCTTGGACAGCTTGGGTTCGTCATGGATGGGGAGTTGAGTCAAGACTTGGTCTTGCAGTCACTCCCTGAGACCTTCTCGCAGTTTGTGGTTAATTTTCACATGAATAAGCTAGATGTCAGCTTGCCTGAGCTGCTTAACATGCTGAAAACTGCAGAAGGTCACTTCCCATCCAAGAAGAACCATATCTTGATGGTGGATTCTTCCAATAAAAGGAAGAGACCTAAGGTATCTTCTGAAAAGAAGAAATCCAAGAAGGCTAAGGGAAAGGGGAAAGAAAAGGAACAAAAGAAACCTGAACCAGCTAAAGGAATGTGCTTTCATTGCAACAAGCCGGGACATTGGAAAAGGAACTGCAAGAAGTATCTAGCAGAGAAGAAGCTTGGAGAAGCTTCGACTTCCAATCAAGGTTTGTTTATGATTGAAATTAATTTTTCTGAAAGTCATAATTCTACTTGGGTATTGGATACCGGCTGTGGTTCTCACATATGTAATACTGTGCAGGGACTGGTCAGAAGTAGAAAGCTGAACAATGATGAGGTGATCCTACGAGTGGGGAATGGAGCAAAGGTTGCTGCATTAGCTGTAGGAACTTATTATTTAGCAATGCCTTCGGGCAAGTCCATTTATCTTAATAATTGTTATTATGTTCCGAATATTATTAAAAACATTATTTCAATTTCTGTATTGGATATGGAAGAATTTAACGTTGTTATAAAGAACAATAGTTGTTCTATTTATAAAGACGATGTTTTATATGGTATTGGAAATTTGCGAAATGGACTTTATACACTTGACTTACAAGAAAATATATTTCAAATTGAACAAACTAAGAAAAGAAAAAGAGATGATATTAATTATACCTACATGTGGCACTGTAGACTCGGTCATATCAATGAAACAAGATTATCCAAGTTGCATAAAGATGGGCTCCTCGAGCTATCCGATTATGAATCATATCCAACTTGTGAATCTTGTCTCATGGGTAAAATGACTAAATCTCCTTTTAGTGGAAGAGGAGAAAGAGTTACAGAGTTGTTGGCATTGATTCACACAGACGTTTGTGGGCCTATGACAACAAGTGCACGGGGTGGGTATTCTTATTTTATTACTTTCACTGATGATCACTCAAGATTTGGATATGTGTATTTAATGAAATACAAGTCAGAATCATTTGAAAAGTTCAAAGAATTCAGAAGTGAAGTAGAGAAACAAACGGGCAAGAGTATAAAGATACTTCGATCAGATCGAGGCGGAGAATACTTAAGCGGTGAGTTTCTCAATTGTCTCAAAGAAAATGGTATAATCTCACAATGGACTCCTCCAGGTACACCACAGTTAAATGGAGTATCTGAAAGGAGAAATCGAACACTGTTAGACATGGTTCGATCCATGATGAGTTTTACCGACCTTCCAATTTCCTTCTGGGGATATGCCCTAGAAACGGCTGCATACCTACTTAACAAGGTACCTACCAAATCCGTCCCAAAGAATCCATATGAGATGTGGAAGGGGAGGAAACCAAATCTTAAGCATGTTAAGACTTGGGGTTGTCCAGCTTATGTCAAAAAGTTTGAACATGATAAGCTACAGACTAAATCCGAAAAGTGTAGATTTGTGGGATACCCTAAAGAAACTGTAGGGTATTATTTCTATCATCTAACTGATCAAAAGGTGTTTGTTGCGAAACATGCTGCCTTCTTGGAAAAGGAGTTTATCCATGAAGGGGTCAGTGGGAGTAAGATATATCTTGAAGAAGTTCAAGAACCACAAATTACCACGGATCAAAGTCAGGTACCTGACCAAGTAGAAGAACCTACTATACCACACCCTGTTCGTAAATCTAGGAGAGTACCGAAGATACCTGAGAGGTATGGATTCGTTATAGAGGATGACGATGAGGTACACATCATGAATGATGATGATCCATTGAATTACGAACAGGCCATGAGTAATAAAGACTCAGGGAAATAGCTTGAAGCCATGAAATCCGAAATGGACTCCATGTATGAAAACAAAGTATGGACTTTGGTTTCACCACCTGAAGGCATTAAGCCTATTGGGTGTAAATGGGTCTTTAAAAGAAAGACTGGAGTGGACGGCAAGGTGGAGACCTATAAGGCCCGACTGGTTGCAAAAGGTTTCAAACAAAGACAAGGAGTTGATTATGATGAAACCTTTTCACCAGTAGCTATGCTCAAGTCCATTTGGATTTTGCTTGCGATTGCAGCTTATAACGACTATGAGATCTGGCAGATGGAAGTGAAAACAGCCTTCCTCAATGGGAAACTTGAGGAGGATGTGTATATGACACAGCCAGAGGAATTTGTTTCAAAGGTTGAAATAAATCAAGTCTGTAAGCTGCAACGATCCATTTATGGATTGAAGCAAGCTTCTCGTAGATGGAACATTCGTTTTGATGAGACAATCAAAGAGTTTGATTTTATCAAAAATGACGATGAACCATGTGTGTACAAGAAGGTTAGTGGGAGCGCAATTTCATTCCTTGTATTATATGTTGATGATATATTACTGATAGGGAATGACATTCCTATGCTACAATCAATTAAAATCTGGTTATCTAAACACTTCTCCATGAAGGACTTGGGAGAAGCATCCTATATTTTGGGGATAAAGATCTATAGAGATAGATCTAAAAGGATGCTTGGTTTATCCCAAGGAACGTACATTGATGCAATGCTAAAGAGATTTAGCATGGAAGATTCCAAAAGAGGTCTCATGCTGATGAGCCATGGAATACATCTCTCCAAGAAACAGGCCCCAAAGACACCTGAGGAGAGAGACCGTATGAGTAAGATCCCTTATGCTTCTGCAATAGGATCTATCATGTACGGTATGATATGTACTAGACCGGATGTTGTTCATGCACTTAGTGTAACGAGCAGATACCAGTCGAATCCTGGAGAAGAGCACTGGAAGGCAGTGAAGAATATCCTAAAGTACTTGAGAAGGACTAAAGATATTTTTCTTGTCTACGGTGGGTCTGAATTAAAACTCGAGGGCTTCACAGACTCAAGTTTTCAAACTGACCAAGATGACAGTAAATCTGTTTCGGGGTATGTTTTTTACCTTGAACGGAGGCGTAGTGAGTTGGAAGAGTTCCAAGCAATAAACAGTTGCTGATTCAGTGACAAAGACAAAGTATATAACTGTAAGTGAAGCTGCAAGTTGATATTTTTTGGATGAAAAGTTCATTACAGAACTAGGAATAGTTCCTAAGTCTCATCTTGAATCTAAACATGTGTTGCGGCACTTTGATTTAAGAAATCATTGAAAGAGGAGCATGTAGACTCTCAAGACAACATTGCAGATCCATTTACTAAAGCTTTAACACAACAGCAGTTTGATCGTCACTTAGAGAAGATGGGTATGAGATACCATGGCGATTGGCTTTAGTGCAAGTGGGAGATTGATAGTAGTGTGCATACAAGCCAATCATGTATGATGATAAAGCACGTACTTTATAAACAATCTTATTTATTTATTAATAAAATATTCATTTATTAAAGGCATTTAATTATCTACATGTTGCTGTTTTTATAATATGTAAATAACCCATAGTTTTAAGCAATGCTTTTAGAATCATGATGATGATCATGCTAATGAGATCTAAATTCTTAGAAAGTTTTAAAACTAAAAAAGTTCCCAATCGTGGGATTACTAAAAAAGGGGATTAGTAAATCCGGATAGATTGGTACATATGTTGCTTGCTCATTGGATGAGGATGATTGATCTCATGATCATTTGTGTGGAGACACTAAAGCAAGTATGTAGGTGCTTATTGGAGAATAAGTTCACTGAACGTGATTCGCTATGGAATACCTAATGGAGATTTACTCGCCTGTCAATAGGAATTCCTAATGTGATAGTAGTACAAGTGATCCTTGGACTTGAGATCATCATAGTATCTTGTATATAACAAATTATACTTTGACTTATTCCTTAAGACCTTTTAAGGCATATATAGGGTATGCTTGGGTATAATGAGTTACATATGGAGATAATGAATGATCAATAAAGAATCTACCACCTCTAGTAAAAGAGGAGATATGTCCTATGTGATTCGTTAAATGACAACCCAGGAATCCTTGGCCAAGGTGAAATGAAATTAGAAAGGAGTTTCTAATTTGCATTATTTGGAGTTGTGCATTTTCTAATCGAAATACATATAATTAAATAAAATAAGACTTGACAGTAAATCCATGTCTTATATTTAATTGGGACATTATATGGTGGAAGGATTGAATTGTATGGTAACTATTTACTGACAGGTTCTTTTTGATTAATGTTGAAATCTATATTATCTGGAAAGTCGTTGATCGCTAGGGAGGCTTATCCCTATTGTAGAATAAATATTATTTATTTAAATAGATTATTAG
This sequence comes from Panax stipuleanatus, assembly GCA_020205555.1. Taxonomy (NCBI): domain Eukaryota; kingdom Viridiplantae; phylum Streptophyta; class Magnoliopsida; order Apiales; family Araliaceae; genus Panax; species Panax stipuleanatus. The sequence goes on along the minus strand of CM035117.1, from coordinate 48,475,354 downwards.
TTTAATTTATTTATTTAAATAAGATTAAAATTGTTTTAATTGATTTATTCACAACCGGTTTAATATGGAGAACCTAAAGGGTCACACCATAAAAGGAAGAATAATTATTTAAGAAGGTAATGGCATAATCGTAATAATGCATTAAGTGTAATTAATTTAATCTATGGTGATAGAATAAATTAAATAGCTTAATATTTATTATTTAATATTTTGAAAATATTAAATATAAATTAATAAGAGGAGTCTTATTAATATTATTACAATTATTATTATTTTAATTTCTAAAGGAGTTTAGTAATTAATTTAATATTTAGTACTCTCATTTATTCCTAATAAGATTAGGAGACAAATTAATTAAATGAATTTAATTAATTATTCCCATGTGGTGGGAAGCCTAAATTAATTAAAGGAGTTTAATTAATTAAAAGAAATCCCATGTCTAATAGGATTAGAAGGGTTGACCAATATCTATATAAGAGGAGTCTTATAATAGATATTAGATTGATGCAATTCCAATTGTTGGAGAGTACTCCTTTTCTATAGAGGATAGAAAACTAAGGTTAAGCCAAACACCCTCCTTCTTGATAATTTCTCTTCCTTGGTGGATCACCTCTAGAGGCCAAACACTTGGGTGGCTAACGTTGATCAAAGAAAAGAATCTAACCCGGAAATTCAAGGAGATCACGAAGAACAAGGAGTTGAACTAGTACCTGTGGAAGCTTCGTTCTACAAGGGTATGATTCCATAACTTCTTATTTATCGTTTTAAATTAATAATTTGCATAAAGGATGATCCGGGTAATGGTTTTGTAGAAATTTTTTAAACTCTGATATACCATGCTTCCGCTAATTTTTGCAATTTGATTGCGTCACGATTTCGTACAAACCCAACAGTGACATCAGAGCCAAATCTTTATGCAATTATTAATTTTTTTTTGATTTCATATACATATGGGTATGTATTTAAAATAATTTATTGGGCATAATTTTATTGTATAAAATTATATTTTTTAAGAAAAAAAAAAGACTTTTTTTGGGACGAATCACAATTTTTTTTTGGTGCTAATCTTGAATTCTGCAAAGAAAAGGTGTTGTCTCTTTCTTACTCCAAAAAGAAGGTGACCCATCATGAAAGGACTTTTTTAATAAACCTGCAGGACTCTTTTAATAAAAGAAGGTGACTTCTTTTTAAAAAATAAATATGATATATTTATATATTATATTCTAAATAATTTTATAATTAAAATAAAGAGTTTATTTTAATCTTGAAATTGGATTTCATGCAATTTAAAATTGCCCATTAAATGATACTCATATATATGGAATGTTTTAATTCATGAGATGAATATTTATTTATTGATATATATGGTGATATGTATGAAAATAAATGGGGATTGATTATGGACTATTTGACCAATGTGATTGGATTTTATTTTAGTTGAATGCTTGAATGAATGGGTTTTATTAAATAGGGTCTGCGTACCTCGTCTTCTCTAAATTTTTTTTTCTTGATGTAAAATTCTATCTCCTTCCTATGTACTTCCCCTTGACTGTTGATCAAGTTTTCTATTTAAATTAAATAGTTTAATGTAATAAGAATAGTTAGAATTATCTTGAAGAAATTGGAGACCAAGGAGCAAGGAGCGCGTGAAGACCCGTTTGTATGGAGCCCGAGTTTAAATGTAATAGTTATATTTAAATTTAAATTCTTGCACTCCTAGGTTTGACCTTTTGGTTCACTTGGTGGCTCTAGTGAACCAAACTAGAATAAAAGTCCATAATCAATCCGGGTAGAATATAGTATTCTATATTGCATGCTAAATATTATATATATTATATTTTATGCAAACATGCTTCGCATGTTTAATAAAATGACGCGTATTTTATATATATATGTGCATGCGCGCTAAACAAGATGAGACAAATAATAACAAACCCCTCAAAGAAATAATATTAAGTCCGAAGCGTTCAAATGATATTTGGAATATCGAACGTCGCCTTCTAGCATGATAAATTAATAGAGTATTAAATATTTAATATGAGCTTGTTGTGCTATCCACAAGGCGAGTATTGCGTATTTAAGATGTTAATTAATCACATTTGATGCTTATCAAGAAAATTGAACGATCTAGTCTTGTTGTGCTATCCACAAGGACGAACATTTTTCTTTTTTGAATTTATAGAAGTGCTAGGCTGGACTTAACTTAAATCATTTTAGTTCGGATGTGCACACACTTGACCATTATGATTTAAGAGGCAAAATAAAAGGAGTTATATAGTGTTGTAATTGACAAGAGTTGTCTACCTATTTATTTGTATATCGCTTGTTGTGCTATCCACAAGGTTATATACATTTGAAATAGGATCCTTATTCTCACTAGCAAATCTTTAATTAGATGTTGCCGAACTATATAAGTGAGGGTAATATAGTTTGATGAAAATAGTGGGAGATACCAATTTAAAATAAAGACCTAAATTTATTTTGGTATGCAAAATTAATAAAATGAATGTTTGCTAAAATGTTATTTTTCACATGCAGAATTTTAAAAATGTCTAAATCACTAATCTCACTACGAAGCATACTTGATGCAAACAAGCTTACCGGGCCGAATTATGAGGACTGGCTAAGAAATCTGAGAATTGTTCTCACTGCTGAAAAGATTTCTTATGTCCTAAATTCAACTGTCCCTGAATCTGTTTCAGAAACAGCCTCTGAGGAAGAGATTGCCACTTTCAATAAGTGGCAAGATGATGCATCTGTGGCTCAATGCATCATGCTCGCATCCATGAATAACGAGCTTCAGCGTCAGCACGAAAAAATGGATGCTCCTGCTATGCTGCTTCACCTCAAGGAGTTGTATGGTGAACAGAGTAGGACTGCTAGATATGAGATATCTAAGGAGCTCTTCCGATCTCGGATGACCGAGGGTACTGCCGTCGAGACTCATGTCCTGAAAGTGATCAATTTGATTGAACGCCTTGGACAGCTTGGGTTCGTCATGGATGGGGAGTTGAGTCAAGACTTGGTCTTGCAGTCACTCCCTGAGACCTTCTCGCAGTTTGTGGTTAATTTTCACATGAATAAGCTAGATGTCAGCTTGCCTGAGCTGCTTAACATGCTGAAAACTGCAGAAGGTCACTTCCCATCCAAGAAGAACCATATCTTGATGGTGGATTCTTCCAATAAAAGGAAGAGACCTAAGGTATCTTCTGAAAAGAAGAAATCCAAGAAGGCTAAGGGAAAGGGGAAAGAAAAGGAACAAAAGAAACCTGAACCAGCTAAAGGAATGTGCTTTCATTGCAACAAGCCGGGACATTGGAAAAGGAACTGCAAGAAGTATCTAGCAGAGAAGAAGCTTGGAGAAGCTTCGACTTCCAATCAAGGTTTGTTTATGATTGAAATTAATTTTTCTGAAAGTCATAATTCTACTTGGGTATTGGATACCGGCTGTGGTTCTCACATATGTAATACTGTGCAGGGACTGGTCAGAAGTAGAAAGCTGAACAATGATGAGGTGATCCTACGAGTGGGGAATGGAGCAAAGGTTGCTGCATTAGCTGTAGGAACTTATTATTTAGCAATGCCTTCGGGCAAGTCCATTTATCTTAATAATTGTTATTATGTTCCGAATATTATTAAAAACATTATTTCAATTTCTGTATTGGATATGGAAGAATTTAACGTTGTTATAAAGAACAATAGTTGTTCTATTTATAAAGACGATGTTTTATATGGTATTGGAAATTTGCGAAATGGACTTTATACACTTGACTTACAAGAAAATATATTTCAAATTGAACAAACTAAGAAAAGAAAAAGAGATGATATTAATTATACCTACATGTGGCACTGTAGACTCGGTCATATCAATGAAACAAGATTATCCAAGTTGCATAAAGATGGGCTCCTCGAGCTATCCGATTATGAATCATATCCAACTTGTGAATCTTGTCTCATGGGTAAAATGACTAAATCTCCTTTTAGTGGAAGAGGAGAAAGAGTTACAGAGTTGTTGGCATTGATTCACACAGACGTTTGTGGGCCTATGACAACAAGTGCACGGGGTGGGTATTCTTATTTTATTACTTTCACTGATGATCACTCAAGATTTGGATATGTGTATTTAATGAAATACAAGTCAGAATCATTTGAAAAGTTCAAAGAATTCAGAAGTGAAGTAGAGAAACAAACGGGCAAGAGTATAAAGATACTTCGATCAGATCGAGGCGGAGAATACTTAAGCGGTGAGTTTCTCAATTGTCTCAAAGAAAATGGTATAATCTCACAATGGACTCCTCCAGGTACACCACAGTTAAATGGAGTATCTGAAAGGAGAAATCGAACACTGTTAGACATGGTTCGATCCATGATGAGTTTTACCGACCTTCCAATTTCCTTCTGGGGATATGCCCTAGAAACGGCTGCATACCTACTTAACAAGGTACCTACCAAATCCGTCCCAAAGAATCCATATGAGATGTGGAAGGGGAGGAAACCAAATCTTAAGCATGTTAAGACTTGGGGTTGTCCAGCTTATGTCAAAAAGTTTGAACATGATAAGCTACAGACTAAATCCGAAAAGTGTAGATTTGTGGGATACCCTAAAGAAACTGTAGGGTATTATTTCTATCATCTAACTGATCAAAAGGTGTTTGTTGCGAAACATGCTGCCTTCTTGGAAAAGGAGTTTATCCATGAAGGGGTCAGTGGGAGTAAGATATATCTTGAAGAAGTTCAAGAACCACAAATTACCACGGATCAAAGTCAGGTACCTGACCAAGTAGAAGAACCTACTATACCACACCCTGTTCGTAAATCTAGGAGAGTACCGAAGATACCTGAGAGGTATGGATTCGTTATAGAGGATGACGATGAGGTACACATCATGAATGATGATGATCCATTGAATTACGAACAGGCCATGAGTAATAAAGACTCAGGGAAATAGCTTGAAGCCATGAAATCCGAAATGGACTCCATGTATGAAAACAAAGTATGGACTTTGGTTTCACCACCTGAAGGCATTAAGCCTATTGGGTGTAAATGGGTCTTTAAAAGAAAGACTGGAGTGGACGGCAAGGTGGAGACCTATAAGGCCCGACTGGTTGCAAAAGGTTTCAAACAAAGACAAGGAGTTGATTATGATGAAACCTTTTCACCAGTAGCTATGCTCAAGTCCATTTGGATTTTGCTTGCGATTGCAGCTTATAACGACTATGAGATCTGGCAGATGGAAGTGAAAACAGCCTTCCTCAATGGGAAACTTGAGGAGGATGTGTATATGACACAGCCAGAGGAATTTGTTTCAAAGGTTGAAATAAATCAAGTCTGTAAGCTGCAACGATCCATTTATGGATTGAAGCAAGCTTCTCGTAGATGGAACATTCGTTTTGATGAGACAATCAAAGAGTTTGATTTTATCAAAAATGACGATGAACCATGTGTGTACAAGAAGGTTAGTGGGAGCGCAATTTCATTCCTTGTATTATATGTTGATGATATATTACTGATAGGGAATGACATTCCTATGCTACAATCAATTAAAATCTGGTTATCTAAACACTTCTCCATGAAGGACTTGGGAGAAGCATCCTATATTTTGGGGATAAAGATCTATAGAGATAGATCTAAAAGGATGCTTGGTTTATCCCAAGGAACGTACATTGATGCAATGCTAAAGAGATTTAGCATGGAAGATTCCAAAAGAGGTCTCATGCTGATGAGCCATGGAATACATCTCTCCAAGAAACAGGCCCCAAAGACACCTGAGGAGAGAGACCGTATGAGTAAGATCCCTTATGCTTCTGCAATAGGATCTATCATGTACGGTATGATATGTACTAGACCGGATGTTGTTCATGCACTTAGTGTAACGAGCAGATACCAGTCGAATCCTGGAGAAGAGCACTGGAAGGCAGTGAAGAATATCCTAAAGTACTTGAGAAGGACTAAAGATATTTTTCTTGTCTACGGTGGGTCTGAATTAAAACTCGAGGGCTTCACAGACTCAAGTTTTCAAACTGACCAAGATGACAGTAAATCTGTTTCGGGGTATGTTTTTTACCTTGAACGGAGGCGTAGTGAGTTGGAAGAGTTCCAAGCAACAAACAGTTGCTGATTCAGTGACAAAGACAAAGTATATAACTGTAAGTGAAGCTGCAAGTTGATATTTTTTGGATGAAAAGTTCATTACAGAACTAGGAATAGTTCCTAAGTCTCATCTTGAATCTAAACATGTGTTGCGGCACTTTGATTTAAGAAATCATTGAAAGAGGAGCATGTAGACTCTCAAGACAACATTGCAGATCCATTTACTAAAGCTTTAACACAACAGCAGTTTGATCGTCACTTAGAGAAGATGGGTATGAGATACCATGGCGATTGGCTTTAGTGCAAGTGGGAGATTGATAGTAGTGTGCATACAAGCCAATCATGTATGATGATAAAGCACGTACTTTATAAACAATCTTATTTATTTATTAATAAAATATTCATTTATTAAAGGCATTTAATTATCTACATGTTGCTGTTTTTATAATATGTAAATAACCCATAGTTTTAAGCAATGCTTTTAGAATCATGATGATGATCATGCTAATGAGATCTAAATTCTTAGAAAGTTTTAAAACTAAAAAAGTTCCCAATCGTGGGATTACTAAAAAAGGGGATTAGTAAATCCGGATAGATTGGTACATATGTTGCTTGCTCATTGGATGAGGATGATTGATCTCATGATCATTTGTGTGGAGACACTAAAGCAAGTATGTAGGTGCTTATTGGAGAATAAGTTCACTGAACGTGATTCGCTATGGAATACCTAATGGAGATTTACTCGCCTGTCAATAGGAATTCCTAATGTGATAGTAGTACAAGTGATCCTTGGACTTGAGATCATCATAGTATCTTGTATATAACAAATTATACTTTGACTTATTCCTTAAGACCTTTTAAGGCATATATAGGGTATGCTTGGGTATAATGAGTTACATATGGAGATAATGAATGATCAATAAAGAATCTACCACCTCTAGTAAAAGAGGAGATATGTCCTATGTGATTCGTTAAATGACAACCCAGGAATCCTTGGCCAAGGTGAAATGAAATTAGAAAGGAGTTTCTAATTTGCATTATTTGGAGTTGTGCATTTTCTAATCGAAATACATATAATTAAATAAAATAAGACTTGACAGTAAATCCATGTCTTATATTTAATTGGGACATTATATGGTGGAAGGATTGAATTGTATGGTAACTATTTACTGACAGGTTCTTTTTGATTAATGTTGAAATCTATATTATCTGGAAAGTCGTTGATCGCTAGGGAGGCTTATCCCTATTGTAGAATAAATATTATTTATTTAAATAGATTATTAGTTTAATTTATTTATTTAAATAAGATTAAAATTGTTTTAATTGATTTATTCACAACCGGTTTAATATGGAGAACCTAAAGGGTCACACCATAAAAGGAAGAATAATTATTTAAGAAGGTAATGGCATAATCGTAATAATGCATTAAGTGTAATTAATTTAATCTATGGTGATAGAATAAATTAAATAGCTTAATATTTATTATTTAATATTTTAAAAATATTAAATATAAATTAATAAGAGGAGTCTTATTAATATTATTACAATTATTATTATTTTAATTTCTAAAGGAGTTTAGTAATTAATTTAATATTTAGTACTCTCATTTATTCCTAATAAGATTAGGAGACAAATTAATTAAATGAATTTAATTAATTATTCCCATGTGGTGGGAAGCCTAAATTAATTAAAGGAGTTTAATTAATTAAAAGAAATCCCATGTCTAATAGGATTAGAAGGGTTGACCAATATCTATATAAGAGGAGTCTTATAATAGATATTAGATTGATGCAATTCCAATTGTTGGAGAGTACTCCTTTTCTATAGAGGATAGAAAACTAAGGTTAAGCCAAACACCCTCCTTCTTGATAATTTCTCTTCCTTGGTGGATCACCTCTAGAGGCCAAACACTTGGGTGGCTAACGTTGATCAAAGAAAAGAATCTAACCCGGAAATTCAAGGAGATCACGAAGAACAAGGAGTTGAACTAGTACCTGTGGAAGCTTCGTTCTACAAGGGTATGATTCCATAACTTCTTATTTATCGTTTTAAATTAATAATTTGCATAAAGGATGATCCGGGTAATGGTTTTGTAGAAATTTTTTAAACTCTGATATACCATGCTTCCGCTAATTTTTGCAATTTGATTGCGTCACGATTTCGTACAAACCCAACACCTTGTACTGGGACACAGTCATGTTATTCTATTCCAGTTTGATAAACTCTACCTCCTTCATATGACGAATACTTTCTGAAAAGTACTTGTCATTGAACAGTTTCTGGAACTCCTCCCAAGACATCTTGAGTGTAAGAACTTGAATTTTCAAGAAATTATTAAAATGAGAATTTAATAAATAAAATTCCTAAATCATGTATTGGGTTCGAATATATATGTGTGTTCTGAGGTAGAAAGTATTGTGTTACATAGGATAATATGAACTATGTAATATGTGATTTTTGTGAATAATTAATATATTATTAATATATATTTGTTATTTATTGTAAAGATGAATTAGCAAGAAGATGGATAAGATTTATCTATCGGTATTAAATAATTTATATAATTATTTATCATGGTAAGATTGGTGACATTAAATATCTTTGATAATCACCATTTTCTGGAGTATATGTACGTTGTTGAAGAGAGAGAGAATAGGACCAATATATCTTTAGATAAACATTGGTTAGTGAATTACTAGTTGATTTAATATACCGTGAGAAGTGAAGATTAACGAAATATACATATGTGTTATATATATATCTTGAATTATGAGGAAGGAATTAGATATATATATATATATATATATATATATATATATATATATATATATATATGAGAACCTTATAGGGGAATAGAGTTTGAACTTATAGTTTAAACTTTGAATCATTGAAGGAGGTAATAAAAGATGTTGGTTAACCGATGTAGAAAGATAGCACATTAAAAAGCATGTTCAAGTATTTAAGAATTGAGATTATGGTTCTACTATAGCAGAACTTGTCTGCCTATGAACTTGAGGTGGCGCAACTGCGCCACTTCCAAGCTTATGACCAGCGCAGCTACGCCGGTCTGTAGAACATTCTGAGAGTTGTGTAATCTGAACTTGGGAATATGTATATTAGTAATTAAAATGTGGGTCATGAATGGGTTAAGTTAACAAATCATGATTTGAATGAGAAATTAATTAACCTAGGATAAATGTGGGTTAATCAAATTATGTTATGGAATAATATATAGCCTTGTGTGGCAATGGAAAGAAATGAGAAAGAGTTGGTTCACTTACATAATACGATTAATTAATATATGTGTTTAACCTAAGAGAATAAAAAGAATATTTTGATATTGATAATATATTACATAGTATGGTAATATATAAAAGGGATAGTATTTGATAGATAAGTGGTTAATAAAGGAAGAGAACCAATATAATTGTAAATGAATATCGGTTATAGATGAAAGTGTTATTTTAGCATGGCTAAAACGTAAAGATGGTTGTCTTAGGACAATCGGATAGTTATACATAGATTGTATAATCTAAATAATTAATGGGATAGATATTAATTATTATAAGTGTGAAGGTTATACATATTATAAGTGTATAATTATTTGAGGTAGCTTAGCATTAAAATGCATGTATCATACAAACCTTATATTAAAAGGATATTAAGACGTGGTGAAAGTGATAACGAGCTTAAGGTAAGCTGGTGAGATAGGCCTAGTGTGGCCAAGAGGGGGGATAAGCAATTTCTTTAATAAATTAATGAAGGAATGATTAAATGGACTAATTAATATTATTATGAGAATTATTGCTCTGTGCAAGTATACATGTTATGTGAGTTAGTGCATATGCGAATAATTGCTAGGATTAATTTTATAGGGAATCACTAACGGTTTAATTAAATTAGTGAACTAGCCTTAAGGTTTTTATATCAAAAGAATTGATAGGATGGCTAATAATTAAATATTCCATTTACTTGAATATAGTGAAAGAATTTAATTGTGTAGATTATATTTACTCGATTACTTGTTTTGTGCAAACATGCGATAATTAAACCTATAGTATATAGTATTTACCTCTATATATTATAAAGTGCAATGAAACGTATTAATGTGGCTATATATGTGATATAGACTATATAGTAAGATTAGATATTGAATGTGTACATGAGATAACGTGACTATATGTGTGGGTGAACCTATTTAAGTACCACATGAATATTATAAGGAATAAGCAATTGTTAATTGAGGATTTCTTCAATAATTTACTATAATTGAAATAATAGAGTTTGGATAATACAATGAGATAATACCCAATCGAAATATACTCAGTATTAATGAAATATACATAGATTATATATGTGCAATTAAATTTACTACATGGTAGTAATAATTATTTATTGTGATTACATTGTGACTCTATTAAAACCTAAGTGTATATAAGGGATACTTGTAATATAACCTTAGTATGTTGTATACAAGTTGCTGAGTTCTATTGGCTTGTTCCTAAATGAGTGGCCATTTCTTCCTCACGTGGCTAGCCTACTCTATTCTTTCTCTCAAAATTAGCAATTCTAGCATATGATGACAAAGGGAGTGGGTTTCATGATGAATTCACCAACTCCTCAACTACTCCTTGTTAACCATCAAATTCTTGCTCTTACCGTTGGTCTGAATTGGTGGAGAAAACCATTGTCTGTGTCAAGCTTGGTCTATAAATAAAGCTCTCCTTCTTCACAATTTTCGTTGGTTGAATTGTCTGAGAAAATGGGTTATGGAAGGATAGTATAATTGAGAGCAATTGGAGGATTGGCGAGCTATAGTTAGCAAATTGAAGCCATCAAGAGGTAATAATTCTAATGTATATGCTCTTGAATTCCTATGTTTTGAATTTCTTAAAAATGTCAAGAAAATGGTTGCTTTTGAGTCAAACATTGGTGGCTAAGGATTATTGTAATCCATAAATTATTGTTAGATATTGATAATACAGTTAAATACGAAAACAACGGAAGTAAAACGGACCAATTTCGTTTAGAAACGAATCCGTAGTAAAGAAAATTAGTTAAACTTGTCAAAGCATGAAAACTTAGTATGAATATGAGTTTTGGATTAATATTTGGGTTAGTTAATGTTTATGTTTATCGTTGATTCTTTGGTATGTTGTAGTTTTATGAATTACGAATCCATAGAATCAAAAACGGACTAATTTGGATAAGTATAACTCGCGTTATGACGATTTGAAAGTGAATTGGTCTGCTAAATTGTTAAAGAACCAAGTCTGAAACACCTTCTGCCTCTTTTGGCGCAGCTGCGCTGCCCCCAAGGCCATTTGGGGAGCAGCTGCGCTGGGCATGGTCAGACAAAAAAAATAATATTATTTTGACATGCTGTAGTAAATTAGGAATAAGGTTTTCATACGAACTCCGATTGAGGTGGTTCAGGATGATTCAAAAAGATAACGAGTAGCCCTACAACTTTCGTTCTTTAAGTTTTTTGATTTGAAGTTGTTAAGAGGGGTAAAAATGTTCATCTTTGTGACTGCTCCGTATTCGGAAGCAATCGGAGGGCGTCGGACATGCACATACGCAATTGTAGTGCTCCCGACGATAAAATATGTTATTCTAAGTGATAAAACATAAAAATGCATGATAATAGATATGACATATGGTCTTGAGTACCTTTTCATATCATGAGTTGCTTAAATGGTTATTTTCCAAAGATTATATAAAGGTTTTGAAAGCAAACTTTGACAAAACTTGTGTCCTTTAAGTTCTGACCATTTGAGTATGTTTATATGGCATAGATATGTGTTCAAATGTATGTGAGTTATGATTTCAAGATACATTGCATGTGCTAAGTTGAATTAGTGTAATTTTCGATGAAAACTTAGAATTTCAAAGCTAATATCATCACTCACTATATGAGATACGTTCTGATCATGCAAGCACGTATAATAGGATTCATTATGCCTCTAGACATGTTGACATAGGCATAAACTTGTTTGACTTCATTAGTGTATGTTGACTAAAGAAAGTGTAAGATTTAAAAATGGACTTCAACATATACTTGAGATGGTTATGTTCTTACTTTCCAAGCATGTGAGCATGGTCTAGTTATGCATAAGCATGAGGAGAGGTTCAAGGTTGTCTTACATGTGCTAAGTTACTTTGACATTGATTTTGAAGAATAAAATTAAGGAAGTTTTGAAAGTAAAATGAATAAGTATTGAGTTACTTGCATTCTAACTTTATGTTCAAGCATGATGGTACTTTTTATGCCTTTAAGAATGAATGATATGTGCACCAAATTAGTTAAGCATAACATAAGCTATTCAAGCATGTTCTAAAGTATGTTGTCAAAAGGGGGAATATACTAACTATGTGTAAATGAGTTTGATACACATAATCATGCGTATTAAGGATTGTCTAATAACGTTATGTGACTTAATGATTAACATAGCGAGTCCCTTGTGGAATAAACCTATTTAGTCTCGATTAGAGAGTTTTGAAAAGGAAGATTTAAGCTTGATTCAAGTTTTATCTCAAAGTTTGTTGTAAATACCAAAGATGGTGTTCAACTTGGTCCATAGACTTTTGAACATGTTAATACTAGTTGTGCCGAGAAAAGGCAAAAGAAACTAAAAGTTGTAGAAGTTAACCTCAACGTTAACAAGTGTGGGAAACTAAATTGTTCTAAACCCCGTCTTTATGTGTTTCTATGGTGTTCAAAGGTATTAGTGTGATAAGAAAACTGGATCCTTGAAAATTTCAGTTCTGGTTTTGACAGGGAGTAGCGCGACCGCGCCACTCCGAGACCTATATTCAGCGCGGCCGCGCCGTTCTGCATAGTGGTCAAGAACAGTTTGTTAACTATCTAGACTTTAGAGCATGTCTATATATATTCCTTAAAGACTATAAAAGATGAAATAAGATTGTTTCGAAAGAATAAGCATGAGAGTGGAATGGACTAGCAACATAGCTATCCTAAGTGTATATTGAAGAAGTGAAATGAAACAATATAAAAATTATTATTAATTTTATTGAGAATGTATGAATGTGTAACTGATGTGTATAAATCCATGATTATATAATTGTGTAGGATTACTCGAAGTGCCGAAATCTTTAAGTAGTTAAGTCGTAGTTGTTAAACTACGAATCAGGCAAGTCTTTCAGTTCCCATTTGATATATGAATTCAATAACCGTTAGTTAAATTATATTATGCTATGATGATGTAAACTTATATATGAACTGTATATGAGATTTGTATGAGATTGAAAGTTGATCTTTGATGATATGCTTGTTATGTGAGAAGTAACATGATTAGTAAATATAAATTGGTTATAAATGCATGAACTGAGTATGATGTTATATGCTATGTGATACATGAAAACTGTTAGAATTGATGAGCTATCGAGCTCACTCTTGCAAATAACCACTTTTGCAGGTTAAGGACTCACGGTAAAGTTACGTGCTACTTGATTGATAAAGTTCAATAGTATTGCAAGGAGATTATTATTTTGTTGAAGTTATTGTTTTGAACCATGTTTAAAGTTCTAGGAGATGTACATGATAGTGGTTACAACGATTGCTACATGTTGTGTTGTATAAATGTATTAGTAATACATAGAGGATATCGAGTTGAGATGTAAAAATTTATACAGTAATTCGAATTAAGTGAATCATAATATAGTTTGATTCAAGGATATGTAATTGATTCAAGGTTATTAAATCAATAAAAGATTATTTTCAAAGAGGATTGAAAAAGTTTAAATTATTCCGTATTTTTATAACATCTAATATGATGTAAGACAGGAATGGTAAATGACCAAGATCAGAACTCATTTAAGTTCGCGGTCATTATACAGATCCTGGAAATGGAAAGAATTTATATTCTAAATTGTAATAAAGCAAAATTTTATTCTTTAAGTTATGAATAAAAGATGTAATAGTTTGACGATAGTAGTATCGTGATTGCACCGGATCCGAGGTTCGAAGGGAGCCGGATTTTGGGGCGTCACAGGTTGGTATCAAAGCTGTAGGTTATAAACTTAAGTAAGAGTACCTTAGGCTATAACCTGAGAAAGAAAAAAATAAAGATTAAAATATATCTAAGCAAAGATTCAAAGAAGAATCTTGAAATATCTAGAGAATGAGAATCAGGAGTTTCTTAACTCCGGTAATGAAAATGTTAAGAAGATGTCCATAATATGAATATGACAAAGATAGAGAATGAACTCGAATGGAGTTTAGTTGATAATGGGAAAGAACCCTAAGGTAAACCGATGATCACAACGTGATCAGATTAAGTTATAAAATGATAGATAGTCTGTAATGACTAAGTATGTATAGCTTGATGCTATAAGAGAATGTACTATGATATGGTACAAGATGAACTCATGAGGAGTTGCATATGATGAACATAGAAAGTTCATAATGAGCAAAGAGCAAGTTAAGAGTGAGGTAGAGTTAAGTGTTGGATTTCCATTGAGGACTCATGTGATGACTTAGTTGTACAAACTTTTGTATGGGCAGAGGTTTTGTGCTTGCGCTGAGTGCATCACATTGATAATCGTTAGAATGTTAGTGTCGCGCTATCATTATACATATGGCGAAAAAGGTGATTCTTTTCTCATATTTATTTTGATAGGTAGAGATTTTTAAGATTAAATTAGATAATATTAAGTTTAGGTGCGAGTTCTTAAGACTCATGCATATGACAAGTTCGTAACTCATAATCGTATGGTGGGACCCCTCAGCGAATGGACGACTTTGGTCTAACTAGGATAAGTTCCTAAACCCATATGATTGTGGTAAGTTCCTGAACTTCTATGGTGTGGTAAGTTGGTGAACTGTACTGAGAATAGATATATTATATATCTAGTATTAAGAGTTTTAATATAGTGAGCATTGATGGTAGTAAGAGATTGAAGTGATGGAGAAATTTGAATTTTTCTAAATCTTCTAGCTATGCTAGATTTTCAAAATTTATTGACTTCGTGCTAGTGTTTACACTTTTGTTTTCTTAAGAAAATATTGGGTCAAATGACTGAACCAATGAGTTTTAAAAAACAACACCGTTATTCATATGTCTAAGCTATTTGTATCGGCTAAGATAAAAATGATTTAAAAATCTTTCAAAATGTATTTTGACCATGTGCATCATTTGAAATGGTGTATGATGGTAAATGATAGAGTCATCAATGCAATCGAACCTAGTGTCGGAAGTGATCATAAGATCGTCAGCCCATTATGGTATGATGTAATATGGCAAAGTCACAAAATGACAGAATCTTCAACGTACTACTAAATTGGTGCGGCATTTTGACGTCATAAAATGATTTTGGTTTTCTTTCGAATTATGAAATGTTGACTAAATTATTTCGATTGATGTTCGAATTGTTGATAAGAGTCTAAGCTATTTGATTCGGCTAGGCGACTGTTGAAAAGTGATTATAGAATTCAAGTATTCTTGTGTATTTATGCCAAACCAGATTGCTCTGGTGCGGATTTAGATGTTGAAAAGCTGAGGTGAACAACGCTATAAAGGGGACATGTTTTCGGGGACAATGGTTCCGAACGTAACGCATATAGTCATTACAAAACACTATGTTGTGGCTCAACGTAGTGGTACAATAGGCCAGCTACCTAGAGTACGCGTAGAGGGTGTTTTCAGTCTTTGTGATTGATAAACACTCTAGTTTACAGTGTGGAGACTCGTGTTGAGGCATTTGTAAACATAGAGAAAAGTTCACGGTCTTGTGACCCTTCAGCATAATTTGGAATCTGAGTTATTCATACTACTTCCCGATTATTGAAAAATCGTGGAAGATTCTTATTCTTCTGAAGGATGAATGTAGTAGTAGAATGTTACTTAGAAAGGAGAAAATGGCAGAATGCGATGGAGAAGGTTATAATAATAAAACTTCCAAAAGAGAATGAATAAAATTATTCAAGAGAATATGTAATATTCAGAATAGCACCGAGTAGAGGAGGTTTCGGTGATTCCGAGGACGAAATCCTTATAAGGGGGAGAGAATGTATGAATCCGAATTTTCAAAAAATTATTAAAATGAGAATTTAATAAATAAAATTCCTAAGGCATGTATTGGGTTCAAATATATATGTGTGTTATGAGGAAGAAAGTATTGTGTTACATAGGATAATATAAACTATGTAATATGTGATTTTTGTGATTAATAAATATATTATTAATATATATTTGTTATTTATTGTAGAGATAAATTAGCAAGAAGATGGATAAGATTTATCTATCGGTATTAAATAATTTATATAATTATTTATCTTGGTAAGATTGGTGATATTAAATATCTTAGATAATCACCATTTTCTGGAGTATATGTACGTTGTTGAAGAGAGAGAGAGAATAGGACCACTATATCTTTAGATAAACATTGGTTAGTGAATTACTAGTTGATTTAATATACCGCGAGAAGTGAAGATTAGCGGAATATACATATGTGTTATATATATATATCTTAAATTATGTGGAAGGAATTAGATATATATATATATATATATATATATATATATATATATATATAGATATATGAGAACCTTATAGGGGAAGAGAGTTTGAACTTATAGTTTAAACTTTGAATCATTGAAGGAGGTAAAAAAAGATGTTGGTTAACCGATGTAGCAAGATAGCACATTAAAAAGCATGTTCAAGTATTTAAGAATTGAGATTATGGTTCTGCTATAGCAGAACTTGTCTGCCCATGAACTTGAGGTGGCGCAGCTGCGCCACTTCCAAGCTTATAACCAGCGCAGCTGCGCCGGTCTGTAGAAAATTCTGAGAGTTGTGTAATCTGAACTTGGGAATATGTATATTAGTAATTAAAATGTGGGTCATGAATGGGTTAAGTTAGCAAAGCATGATTTGAATGAGAAATTAATTAACCTAGGATAAATGTGGGTTAATCAAATTATGTTATGGAATATATATAGCCTTGTGTGGCAATGGAATGGAATGAGAAAGAGTTGGTTCACTTACATAATACGGTGAATTAATATATGTGTTTAACCTAAGAGAATAAAAAGAATATTTTGATATTGATAATATATTACATAGTATGGTAATATATAAAAGGGCTAATATTTGATAGATAAGTGGTTAATAAAGGAAGAGAACCAATATAATTGTAAATGAATATCGGTTAGAGATGAAAGTGTTATTTTAGCATGGTTAAAACGTAAAGATGGTTGTCTTAGGATGATCGGATAGTTATACATAGATTGTATAATCTAAATAATTAATGGGATAGATATTAATTATTATAAGTGTAAAGGTTATACATATTATAAGTGTATAATTATTTGAGGAAGCTTAGCATTAAAATGCATGTATCATACAAACCTTATATTAAGAGGATATTAAGGCGTGGTGAAAGTGATAACGAGCTTAAGGTAAGCTGGTGGGATAGGCCTAGTGTGGACAAGAGGGGGGATAAGCAATTCTTAAATAAATTAATGAAGGAATGATTAAACGGACTAATTAATATTATTATGAGAATTATTGCTCTGTGCAAGTATACATGTTATGTGAGTTAGTGCCTATGCGAATAATTGCTAGGATTAAATTTATAGGGAATCATTAACGGTTTAATTAAATTAGTGAACTAGCCCTAAGATTTTTATATCAAAAGAATTGATAGGATGGCTAATAATTAAATATTCAATTTACTTGAATATAGTGAAAGGATTTAATTGTGTAGATTATATTTACTCGATTACTTGTTTTGTGCAAACATGCGGTAATTAAACCTATAGTATATAGTATTTACCTCTATATATTATAAAGTGCAATGAGACGTATTAATGTGGCTATATATGATATATAGACTATATAGTAAGATTAGATATTGAATGTGTACATGAGATAACGTGACTATATGTGTGGGTGAACCTATTTAAGTACCACATGAATATTATAAGGAATAAGCAATTGTTAATTGAGGATTTCTTCAAATATTTACTATAATTGAAATAATAGAGTTTGGATAATATAATGAGATAATACCCAATCGAAATATACTCAGTATTAACGAAATATACATAGATTATATATGTGCAATTAAATTTACTACATAGTAGTATTAATTATTTATTGTGATTACATTGTGACTCTATTAAAACCAAAGTGTATATAAGGTATACTTGTAATATAACCTTAGTATGTTGTATACAAGTTGCCGAGTTCTATTGGCTTGTCCCTAAATGAGTGGCCATTTCTTCCACACGTGGCTAGCCTACTCTATTCTTTCTCTCAAAATTAGCAATTCTAGCATATGATGACAAAGGGAGTGGGTTTCATGATGAATTCACCAACTCCTCAACTACTCCTGTTAACCATCAAATTCTTGCTCTTACCGTTGGTCTGAATTGGTGGAGAAAACCATTGTCTGTGTCAAGCTTGGTCTATAAATAAAGCTCTCCTCCTTCTCAATTTCCATTGGTTGAATTGTCTGAGAAAATGGGTTATGGAAGGATAGTAGAATTAAGAGCAATTGGAGGATTGGAGAGCTATAGTTAGCAAATTGAAGCCATCAAGAGGTAATAATTCTAATGTATATGCTCTTGAATTCCTATGTTTTGAATTTCTTAAAAATGTCAAGAAAATGGTTGCTTTTGAGTCAAACATTGGTGGCTAAGGATTTTTGTAATCCATAAATTATTATTAGATATTGATAATACAGTTAAATACGAAAACAACGGAAGTAAAACGGACCAATTTCGTTTAGAAACGAATCCGTAGTAAAGAAAATTAGTTAAACTTGTCAAAGCATGAAAACTTAGTATGAATATGAGTTTTGGATTAATATTTGGGTTAGCTAATGTTTATGTTAATCGTTGATTCTTTGGTATGTTGTAGTTTTATGAATTACGAATCCATAGAATCAAAAACGGACTAATTTGGATAAGTATAACTCGCGTTATGACGATCCGAAAGTGAATTGGTCTGCTAAATTGTGAAAGAACCAAGTCTGAAACATCTTCTGCCTCTTGTGGCGCTACTGCGCTGCCCCCAAGGCCATTTGGGGAGCAGCTGCGCTGGGCATGGTCAGACAGAAAAAATAATATTATTTTGACCTGCTGTAGTAAATTAGGCATAAGGATTTCATACGAACTCCGATTGAGGTGGTTCAGGATGATTCAGAAAGATAACGAGTAGCCCTACAACTTTCGTTCTTTAAGTTTTTTGATTTGAAGTTGTTAAGAGGGATAAAAATGTTCATCGTTGTGACTGCTCCGTATTCGGAAGCAATCGGAGGGCGTCAGACATGCACATACGCAATTGTAGTGCTCCCGACGATGAAATATGTTATTCTAAGTGATAAAACATAAAAATGCATGATAATAGATATGACAAATGGTCTTGAGTACCTTTTCATATCATGAGTTGCTTAAATGGTTATTTTTCAAAGATTATATAAAGGTTTTGAAAGCAAACTTTGACAAAACTTGTGTCCTTTAAGTTCTGACCATTTGAGTATGTTTATATGGCATAGATATGTGTTCAAATGCATGTGGGTTATGATTTCAAGATACATTGCATGTGCTAAGTTGACTTAGTGTAATTTTCGATGAAAACTTAGAATTTCAAAGCTAATATCATCACTCACTATATGAGATACGTTCTGATCATGCAAGCACGTATAATAGGATTCATTATGCCTCTAGACATGTTGACATAAGCATAAACATGTTTGACTTCATTAGTGTACGTTGACTAAAGAAAGTGTTAGATTTGAAAATGCACTTCAACATATACTTGAGATGGTTATGTTCTTACTTTCCAAGCATGTGAGCATGGTCTAGTTATGCATAAGCATGAGGAGAGGTTCAAGGTTGTCTTACGTGTGCTAAGTTACTTTGACATTGATTTTGAAGAATAAAATTAAGGAAGTTTTGAAAGTAAAATGAATAAGTATTGAGTTACTTGCATTCTAACTTTATGTTCAAGCATGATGGTACTTTTTATGCCTTTAAGCATGAATGATATGTGCACCAAATTAGTTAAGCATAACATAAGCTATTCAAGCATGTTTTAAAGTAAGTTGTCAAAAGGGGGACTATACTAACTATGTGTAAACGAGTTTAATACACATAATCATGCGTATTAAGGATTGTCTAATAACGTTATGTGACTTAATGATTAACATAGCGAGTCCCTTGTGGAATAAACCTATTTAGTCTCGATGAGAGAGTTTTAAAAAGGAAGATTTAAGCTTGATTCAAGTTTTATCTCAAAGTTTATTGTAAATACCTAAGATGGTGTTCAACTTGGTCCATAGACTTTTGAACATGTTAATACTAGTTGTGCCGAGAAAAGGCAAAAGAAACTAAAAGTTATAGAAGTTAACCTCAACGTTAACAAGTGTGGGAAACTAAATTGTTCTAAACCCCGTCTTTATGTATTTATATGGTGTTCAAAGGTATTAGTGTGATAAGAAAACTGGATCCTTGAAAATTTTAGTTCTGGTTTTGACAGGGAGTATCGCGGCTGCGCCACTCCGAGACCTATACTCAGCGCGGCCGCGCCGTTCTGCATAGTGGTCAAGAACAGTTTGTTAACTATCTAGACTTTAGAGCATGTCTATATATATTCCTTAAAGACTATAAAAGATGAAATAAGATTGTTTCGAAAGAATAAGCTTGAGAGTGGAATGGACTAGCAACATAGCTATCATAAGTGTATATTGAAGAAGTGAAATGAAACAATATAAAAGTTATTATTAATTTCATTGAGAATGTATGAATGTGTAACTGATGTGTATAAATCCATCATTATATAATTGTGTAGGATTACACGAAGTGCCGAAATCTTTAAGTAGTTAAGTCGTAGTTGTTAAACTATGAATCATGCAAGTCTTTCAGTTCCCATTTGATATATGAATTCAATAACTGTTAGTTGAATTATATTATGCTATGATGATGTAAACTTATATATGAACTGTATATGAGATTTGTATGAGATTGAAAGTTGATCTTTGATGATATGCTTGTTATGTGAGAAGTAACATGATTAGTAAATATAAATTGATTATAAATGCATGAACTGAGTATGATGTTATATGTTATGTGATGCATGAAAACTGTTAGAATTGCTGAGCTGTCGAGCTCACTCTTGCAAATAACCACTTTTGCAGGTTAAGGACTTACGGTAAAGTTACGTGCTACTTGATTGATAAAGTTCAATAGTATCGCAAGGAGATTATTATTTTGTTGAAGTTATTGTTTTGAACCATGTTTAAAGTTCTAGGAGATGTACATAATAGTGGTTACAACGATTGCTACATGTTGTGTTGTATAAATGTATTAGTAATACATAGAGGATATCGAGTTGAGATGTAAAAATTTATACAGTAATTCGAATTAAGTGAATCATAATATAGTTTGATTCAAGGATATGTAATTGATTCAAGGTTATTAAATCAATAAAAGATTATTTTCAAAGAGGATTGAAAAAGTTTAAATTATTCCGTATTTTTATAACATCTAATATGATGTAAGACAGGAATGGTAAATGACCAAGATCGGAACTCATTTAAGTTCGGGGTCATTATACAGATCCTGGAAATGGAAAGAATTTATATTCTAAATTGTAATAAAGCGAAATTTTATTCTGTAAGTTATGAATAAAAGATGTAATAGTTTGACGATAGTAGTATCGTGATTGCACCGGATCCGAGGTTCGAAAGGACCCGGATTTTGGGGCGTCACAGGTTGGTATCAAAGCTGTAGGTTATAAACTTAGGTAAGAGTACCTTAGGCTATAACCTGAGAAAGGAAAAAATAAAGATTAAAATATATCTAAGCAAAGATTCAAAGAAGAATATTGAAATATCTAGAGAATGAGAATCAGGAGTTTCCTAACTCCGGTAATGAAAATGTTAAGACGATGTCTAAATATGAATATGACAAAGATAGAGAATGAACTCGAATGGAGTTTAGTTGATAATGGGAAAGAACCCTAAGATAAACCGATGATCACAACGTGATCAGATTAAGTTATAAAATGATAGATAGTCTGTAATGACTAAGTATGTATAGCTTGATGCTATAAGAGAATGTACTATGATATGGTACAAGATGAACTCATGAGGAGTTGCATATGATAAACATAGAAAGTTCATAATGAGCAAAGAGCAAGTTAAGAGTGAGGTAGAGTTAAGTGTTGGATTTCCATTGAGGACTCATGTGATGACTTAGTTGTACAAACTTTTGTATGGGCAGAGGTTTTGTGCTTGCGCTGAGTGCATCACATTGATAATCGTTGGAATGTTAGTGTCGCGCTATCATTATACATATGGCGAAAAAGGTGATTCTTTTCTCATATTTATTTTGATAGGTAGAGATTTTTAAGATTAAATTAGATAATATTAAGATTAGGTGCGAGTTCTTAAGACTCATGCATATGACAAGTTCGTAACTCATAATCGTATGGTGGGACCCCTCAGCGAATGGACGACTTTGGTCTAACTAGGATAAGTTCCTAAACCCATATGATTGTGGTAAGTTCCTGAACTTCTATGGTGTGGTAAGTTGGTGAACTGTACTGAGAATAGATATATTATATATCTAGTATTAAGAGTTTTAATATAGTGAGCATTGATGGTAGTAAGAGATTGAAGTGATGGAGAAATTTGAATTTTTCTAAATCTTCTAGCTATGCTAGATTTTCAAAATTTATTGACTTCGTGCTAGTGTTTACACTTTTGTTTTCTTAAGAAAATATTGGGTCAAATGACTGAACCAATGAGTTTTAAAAAACAACACCGTTATTCATATGTCTAAGCTATTTGTATCGGCTAAGATAAAAATGATTTAAAAATCTTTCAAAATGTATTTTGACCATGTGCATCATTTGAAATGGTGTATGATGGTAAATGATAGAGTCATCAATGCAATCGAACCTAGTGTCGGAAGTGATCATAAGATCGTCAGCCCATTATGGTATGATGTAATATGGCAAAGTCACAAAATGACAGAATCTTCAACGTACTACTAAATTGGTGCGGCATTTTGACGTCATAAAATGATTTTGGTTTTCTTTCGAATTATGAAATGTTGACTAAATTATTTCGATTGATGTTCGAATTGTTGATAAGAGTCTAAGCTATTTGATTCGGCTAGGCGACTGTTGAAAAGTGATTATAGAATTCAAGTATTCTTGTGTATTTATGCCAAACCAGATTGCTCTGGTGCGGATTTAGATGTTGAACAGCTGAGGTGAACAACGCTATAAAGGGGACATATTTTCGGGGACAATGGTTCCGAACGTAACGCATATAGTCATTACAAAACACTATGTTGTGGCTCAACGTAGTGGTACAATAGGCCAGCTACCTAAAGTACGCGTAGAGGGTGTTTTCAGTCTTTGTGATTGATAAACACTCTGGTTTACAGTGTGGAGACTCGTGTTGAGGCATTTGTAAACATAGAGAAAAGTTCACGGTCTTGTGACCCTTCAGCATAATTTGGAATCTGAGTTATTCATACTACTTCCCGATTATTGAAAAATCGTGGAAGATTCTTATTCTTCTGAAGGATGAATGTAGTAGTATAATGTTCCTTAGAAAGGAGAAAATGGCAGAATGCGATGGAGAAGGTTATAATAATAAAACTTCCAAAAGAGAATGAATAAAATTATTCAAGAGAATATGTAATATTCAGAATAGCACCGAGTAGAGGAGGTTTCGGTGATTCCGAGGACGAAATCCTTATAAGGGAGAGAGGATGTAAGAACCCGAATTTTCAAAAAATTATTAAAATGAGAATTTAATAAATAAAATTCCTAAGGCATGTATTGGGTTCAAATATATATGTGTATTATGAGGTAGAAAGTATTGTGTTACATAGGATAATATAAACTATGTAATATGTGATTTTTGTGATTAATAAATATATTATTAATATATATTTGTTATTTATTGTAGAGATAAATTAGCAAGAAGATGGATAAGATTTATCTATCGGAATTAAATAATTTATATAATTATTTATCATGGTAAGATTGGTGATATGAAATATCTTAGATAATCACCATTTGCTGGAGTATATGTACGTTGTTGAAGAGAGAGAGAGAATAGGACCAATATATCTTTAGATAAACATTGGTTAGTGAATTACTAGTTGATTTAATATACCGCGAGAAGTGAAGATTAGCGGAATATACATATGTGTTATATATATATCTTAAATTATGTGGAAGGAATTAGATATATATATATATATATGAGAACCTTATAGGGGAATAGATTTTGAACTTATAGTTTAAACTTTGAATCATTGAAGGAGGTAAAAAAAGATGTTGGTTAACCGATGTAGCAAGATAGCACATTAAAAAGCATGTTCAAGTATTTAAGAATTGAGATTATGGTTCTGCTATAGCAGAACTTGTCTGCCCATGAACTTGAGGTGGCGCAGCTACGCCACTTCCAAGCTTATAACCAGCGCAGCTGCGCCAGTCTGTAGAAAATTCTAAGAGTTGTGTAATCTGAACTTGGGAATAAGTATATTAGTAATTAAAATGTGGGTCATGAATGAGTTAAGTTAGCAAAGCATGATTTGAATGAGAAATTAATTAACCTAGGATAAATGTGGGTTAATCAAATTATGTTATGGAATAATATATAGCCTTGTGTGGCAATGGAATGGAATGAGAAAGAGTTGGTTCACTTACATAATACGGTGAATTAGTATGTGTTTAACCTAAGAGAATAAAAAGAATATTTTGATATTGATAATATATTACATAGTATGGTAATATATAAAAGGGTTAATATTTGATAGATAAGTGGTTAATAAAGGAAGAGAACCAATATAATTGTAAATGAATATCGGTTAGAGATGAAGTGTTATTTTATCATGGTTAAAACGTAAAGATGGTTGTCTTAGGACGATCGGATAGTTATACATAGATTGTATAATCTAAATAATTAATGGGATAGATATTAATTATTATAAGTGTAAAGGTTATACATATTATAAGTGTATAATTATTTGAGGAAGCTTAGCATTAAAAATGCATGTATCATACAAACCTTATATTAAAAGGATATTAAGGCGTGGTGAAAGTGATAACGAGCTTAAGGTAAGCTGGTGGGATAGGCCTAGTGTGGACAAGAGGGGGGATAAGCAATTCCTTAAATAAATTATTGAAGGAATGATTAAATGGACTAATTAATATTATTATGAGAATTATTGCTCTGTGCAAGTATACATGTTATGTGAGTTAGTGCCTATGCGAATAATTGCTAGGATTAAATTTATAGGGAATCACTAACGGTTTAATTAAATTAGTGAACTAGCCCTAAGATTTTTATATCAAAAGAATTGATAGGATGGCTAATAATTAAATATTCAATTTACTTGAATATAGTGAAAGGATTTAATTGTGTAGATTATATTTACTCGATTACTTGTTTTGTGCAAACATGCGGTAATTAAACCTATAGTATATAGTATTTACCTCTATATATTATAAAGTGCAATGAGACGTATTAATGTGGCTATATATGATATATAGACTATATAGTAAGATTAGATATTGAATGTGTACATGAGATAACGTGACTATATGTGTGGGTGAACCTATTTAAGTACCACATGAATATTATAAGGAATAAGCAATTGTTAATTGAGGATTTCTTCAATAATTTACTATAATTGAAATAATAGAGTTTGGATAATACAATGAGATAATACCCAATCGAAATATACTCAGTATTAACGAAATATACATAGATTATATATGTGCAATTAAATTTACTACATAGTAGTATTAATTATTTATTGTGATTACATTGTGACTCTATTAAAACCTAAGTGTATATAAGGTATACTTGTAATATAACCTTAGTATGTTGTATACAAGTTGCTGAGTTCTATTGGCTTGCCCCTAAATGAGTGGCCATTTCTTCCTCACGTGGCTAGCCTACTCTATTCTTTCTCTCAAAATTAGCAATTCTAGCATATGATGACAAAGGGAGTGGGTTTCATGATGAATTCACCAACTCCTCAACTACTCCTTGTTAACCATCAAATTCTTGCTCTTACCGTTGGTCTGAATTGGTGGAGAAAACCATTGTCTGTGTCAAGCTTGGTCTATAAATAAAGCCCTCCTCCTTCTCAATTTCCGTTGGTTGAATTATCTGAGAAAATGGGTTATGGAAGGATAGTAGAATTGAGAGCAATTGGAGGATTGGAGAGCTATTGTTAGCAAATTGAAGCCATCAAGAGGTAATGGTTCTAATGTATATGCTCTTGAATTCCTATGTTTTGAATTTCTTAAAAATGTCAAGAAAATGGTTGCTTTTGAGTCAAATATTGGAGGCTAAGGATTGTTGTAATCCACAAATTATTGTTAGATATTGATAATACAGTTAAATACGAAAACAACTGAAGTAAAACGGACCAATTTCGTTTAGAAACGAATCCGTAGTAAAGAAAATTAGTTAAACTTGTCAAAGCATGAAAACTTAGTATGAATATGAGTTTTGGATTAATATTTGGGTTAATTAATGTTTATGTTAATCGTTGATTCTTTGGTAAGTTGTAGTTTTATGAATTACGAATCCATAGAATCAAAAACGGACTAATTTGGATAAGTATAACTCGCTTTATGACGATCCGAAAGTGAATTGGTCTGCTAAATTGTGAAAGAACCAAGACTGAAACACCTTCTGCCTCTTGTGGCATAGCTGCGCTGCCCCCAAGGCCATTTGGGGAGCAGCTGCGCTGGGCATGGTCAGACAGAAAAAATAATATTATTTTGACCTGCTGTAGTAAATTAGGCATAAGGATTTCATACGAACTCCGATTGAGGTGGTTCAGGATGATTCAGAAAGATAACGAGTAGCCCTACAACTTTCGTTCTTTAAGTTTTTTGATTTGAAGTTGTTAAGAGGGGTAAAAATGTTCATTTTTGTGACTGCTCCGTATTCGGAAGTAATCGGAGGGCGTCGGACATGCACATACGCAATTGTAGTGCTCCCGACGATGAAATATGTTATTCTAAGTGATAAAACATAAAAATGCATGATAATAAATATGACATATGGTCTTGAGTACCTTTTCATATCATGAGTTGCTTAAATGGTTATTTTTCAAAGATTATATAAAGGTTTTGAAAGCAAACTTTGACAAAACTTGTGTCCTTTAAGTTCTGACCATTTGAGTATGTTTATATGGCATAGATATGTGTTCAAATGCATGTGGGTTATGATTTCAAGATACATTGCATGTGCTAAGTTGACTTAGTGTAATTTTCGATGAAAACTTAGAATTTCAAAGCTAATATCATCACTCACTATATGAGATACGTTCTGATCATGCAAGCACGTATAATAGGATTCATTATGCCTCTAGACATGTTGACATAAGCATAAACATGTTTGACTTCATTAGTGTACGTTGACTAAAGAAAGTGTTAGATTTGAAAATGCACTTCAACATATACTTGAGATGGTTATGTTCTTACTTTCCAAGCATGTGAGCATGGTCTAGTTATGCATAAGCATGAGGAGAGGTTCAAGGTTGTCTTACGTGTGCTAAGTTACTTTGACATTGATTTTGAAGAATAAAATTAAGGAAGTTTTGAAAGTAAAATGAATAAGTATTGAGTTACTTGCATTCTAACTTTATGTTCAAGCATGATGGTACTTTTTATGCCTTTAAGCATGAATGATATGTGCACCAAATTAGTTAAGCATAACATAAGCTATTCAAGCATGTTTTAAAGTAAGTTGTCAAAAGGGGGACTATACTAACTATGTGTAAACGAGTTTGATACACATAATCATGCGTATTAAGGATTGTCTAATAACGTTTTGTGACTTAATGATTAACATAGCGAGTCCCTTGTGGAATAAACCTATTTAATATCGATTAGAGAGTTTTAAAAAGGAAGATTTAAGCTTGATTCAAGTTTTATCTCAAAGTTTATTGTAAATACCTAAGATGGTGTTCAACTTGGTCCATAGACTTTTGAACATGTTAATACTAGTTGTGCCGAGAAAAGGCAAAAGAAACTAAAAGTTATAGAAGTTAACCTCAACGTTAACAAGTGTGGGAAACTAAATTGTTCTAAACCCCGTCTTTATGTGTTTATATGGTGTTCAAAGGTATTAGTGTGATAAGAAAACTGGATCCTTGAAAATTTCAGTTCTGGTTTTGACAGGGAGTAGCGCGGTCGCGCCACTCCGAGACCTATATTCAGCGCGGTCGCGCCGTTCTGCATAGTGGTCAAGAACAGTTTGTTAACTATCTAGACTTTAGAGCATGTCTATATATATTCCTTAAAGACTATAAAAGATGAAATAAGATTGTTTCGAAAGAATAAGCATGAGAGTGGAATGGACTAGCAACATAGCTATCATAAGTGTATATTGAAGTAGTGAAATGAAACAATATAAAAGTTATTATTAATTTCATTGAGAATGTATGAATGTGTAACTGATGGGTATAAATCCATGATTATATAATTGTGTAGGATTGCACGAAGTGCCGAAATCTTTAAGTAGTTAAGTCGTAGTTGTTAAACTACGAATCAGGCAAGTCTTTCAGTTCCCATTTGATATATGAATTCAATAACTGTTAGTTGAATTATATTATGCTATGATGATGTGAACTTATATATGAACTGTATATGAGATTGAAAGTTGATCTTTAATGATATGCTTGTTATGTGAGAAGTAACATGCTTAGTAAATATAAATTGATTATAAATGCATGAACTAAATATGATGTTATATGCTATGTGATGCATGAAAACTGTTAGAATTGCTGAGCTGTCGAGCTCACTCTTGCAAATAACCACTTTTGCAGGTTAAGGACTCACGGTAAAGTTACGTGCTACTTGATTGATAAAGTTCAGTCAAACCTAACGTATTCTGGTTTAGATCAGTGACATGTGCTAAGAAAGCTTGACATCCGTTTTTCAATAAACGAATAGCCTTGTGATTTGAAATGATATTGACTGATTTTAGTGGTTTGGTAGTTTGGATTCGCACAACAGGTTGATTAGGAATATGAAAACTAACAATCTTACGAAAATAATCAATTTTGGCATAGTAAGTGGTTAACCAGTCAATTCCTAAAATCACGTCAAATGCAAGTATTTTCAAAGATATAAGATCAACAGGTAAGGTAAGGGTACCAATCTAAATCAAGCAAGATTTGTAAACTGTGGATGTAACAAAGGTTTCTCCCAATGGAGTTTCAACAAATAAGTCAAAGTCTAATTTATCAGAAGTCAAGTTCAAACGTTGAGCACAAGCAGGTGAAATAAAAGAATGGGTAGCACCGATATCTAACAAGGTGTAAACTTCGCAAGAGTTTATGGTTAGCTTACCCGTAATCACCTCGTGTGGGTTCCTCGCGTTTTGGGCTGTCACGACAAACTCTCTTCTAGGAATCACCGACTTTGACTTGTCCGAAACCGCCTTTGGAATCACCACCCCCACTGGATTTGGTTTCGCTATAGGACAATCTAGAGCTATATGTCCTTCTTTTCCACAGTTATAGCATTCTTTGAATTGTTGTGGGCAGTTTGGGCTGATGTGTCCCTCTTTCCCGCATTTATAGCATACGACCGGTGGTCGTTCTCCTCCCCTAGAAACAGTTGATGCTGGTGCTGATGTCGACGTCTTCACGTTCTCATTGTTATACCTTCTCTTCTTGAAATCTCCCCTCGATTCGCTTTTTCTACTATCATGGCCACGATTACTACCGGAGTGGTTACCGCTTCTGTCATACTTTCTTCCCCGCTGGTTGTCATTGCTCCGATGACTGCTGCCACCGGTACGACCTTGGTTGTTGTCCCTTGGTTGAATATAATCACTATCTCGTTCTAACAACTGGGCCCTGTTCACTACATCCGAATAAGGAGAAAATTTGTGAGAAATGAGGTATTGAAGTATTTCGGGTTTCAAACCTCTTAGAAACATCCGCTTCATACGTTCCTCATTCTCTACCAAATGAGGTGCAAACCTGGACAACTCCACGAACTTAGGCTCGTACTGGGACACAGTCATGTTGTTTTGTTCTAGTCTGATAAACTCTACCTCCTTCATATGATGAATACTTTTAGGAAAGTACTTGTCATTGAACAGTTTCTGGAATGCTTCCCAAGACATCTTGAGTGCGGCAGGCTGGGTACGCTTCATAGACTACCACCAGTAATCTGCCTCTCCACGGAACATAAAGGTGGCGAATGGAACCTTCTGTTCCTCCGTGCATCCCAAGACATCAAATATCTTGGTAATTTTCTTAACCCACGTCTCTGCCTTGATTCGATCTGGCTTTCCCTGAAATTCTGGTGGTCCCAACTCTTTAAACTACTTGACAGTGACAAGCCGCGAGTTGTTATTATCTCCACCTGTATTTTGCATACGAGTTTCCCTCTTCTGGTTTTGCATGAACTGCAAAAAGCTTCTAAACATCTCATCGTTTATCGTCTGATCAGCGTTGTTTTCAGGATGAACATTGCCTTCTTGTTGCACGTTCTCCTGGTTGGTGATTAAAGGTGTCTCCACGGTCTCATTCACTCCATTGTTAACATTCTCAGCTGCCATTCTCAAATACTGCCATAAAACAAAGGTTAATTAAATAAATTAACATATCACATATTAACCCTATGCTCTGACTGACCAATTAGATACCACATAAACTTTGGTAGGACATACTAGTGAAGGATTTACTCGTCTCTCCCCTCCTAGTTCTATTCCCCGATCTCCGCCAGAGACCATATCCCTAAGCTCTGATACCAATTGTAACGCCCCCAGAATAGGTCCAGTCAACCCAACCCATTCTGAGTCGCCAAATACATGGTACATAATTCAAATACAATCTTTTATATCACACGGTCGTGCAAAATACGACCACATAACTGTGAGTGTTAATACAAATATGTAAAAAATATTAACATTTAAACTAAGTCCTCATTACAATTATTATCACACTATTTATTAGAAATAGTGAGGACTACTACTGCTCTAACTTGGACCATCACTCTCTCCCCCGACTAGTTCCTGCGACATTCTCATTTCCTGAAGAGGACAATAGATGAAAAGGGTGAGCTCAACTAGCCCAGTAAAGAATATTATGACTAAGATAATGGAAAATAAATTATCGTTAGTCTTCAATAATTCAGATAAAATATTATTGATAACCAGTTTTAGATCAATATTCGCGCGGAAATAACCATTCATTAGAAGAGTTAAGTAGAGAATGAAGTCTACTATCTTCTATGATTTAAAAGTCCATCATCAATATTTTATCCCTATAACATCAATCAATATACATCTCAAATCAAATATTCATCTTTGCACTACGGGCCAAAGATATTCATTTGTATCACCAGTGGTCATGTTCATCTCAATACCTGTCCATCTTTGCACTACGGCCAAAGATATTCATCAGATAATCATTTATCTTTGCTCTACAGGCCAAAGATATTCAGTTATATCACCATTTAGGACTTAGGATGATGAAAAATATTTTAAAGAACAAATCTAGTGAAATAAAGGACAAAGAATAAGGATTCGTATTTTAGTTTATCCAATTTAAAAATACTTCGTAATAATCAATTGTGGAGCAAAATTCAAGAATAATGCTCAAAACATAGATCCAATCAAAGATAGGAACCTTAACAAGCAACTTGGACAAATAGAAGAAAATTTAATTTTCCCGTGAATAGTGCCGTATACGTGAATAGTAACTCCGACGAAAAAAGTAAGAATTTTATAATAAAATCCATGCCAATATTTTGGTATAATGATATTAAAAAGAATAACATCATTTACGAAAGAAAATAACATCCCTTACCTCAAAAGAATAGTACTTTCTGACTGGAATATCGGATATAATACCGAAGAAAACTTGCACTGAATAGTAACACTCAAAGTATCTAAATACTCACAAAAATACGCTCGATATTATACAAAGAAAAAACTTCTGATTCTGGTGTGATTTTCAATTCTAACCTAAGCACCCTATTTATAGGAAAAGCTTAGGATGCCAAAGTAGACTTTTGCGTCCGGCGGCTTCTCCTTAGCACACCTCGTGAGATTTTGAAAAAAAAAATCAACATTCAACAAGCAAATGACAAAAGTGGGGCCCACTATTTTATTTAAAAAAATATTTATTTTCGAAACTTCAATAATTCATAATAAATAGCCCTTTTATCAGAAAAATACAAATGATATGTTTTTTTATAGGAAATTTAATTCTCTACAACTTTGTAGAAGAAAGTTTTTCCAAATTCTGAACCGAAAATAGCCGAAATCCATAAACGGATGATTTTTCACACCAAAATACTGATAAAAACACATCAGCGCTAATTCCTTCTTTTATATCTACAAAATAAATATTTTTTTATCATATAAATCAATAATTAATTATTCACAAATAATATTACAGAACTACAATATTGACAAACAGGTCATTCCCAGGAAAAAGGGGGCCCGATAAGGATTTCTCCTTATTGGTGCGCAATTAAATAACCCCTCCTAGACAAAACTTTCTTAGACATTGTCAATAATGCTATCTAATAATATTATTCAAATAATATGAATTATTGAGTTGATAATGTGAAATACTGTGCAGTGACAATTATTGAATCAATAATACAAAATATCAACGGTAGCAATTATTGAATCAATCATATAAAATAGCAACGTAGCAATTATTGATATAAAATATCAACGTAGCAATTATTGAACTACTAAAATATCATGCAATTATTGAATCAATAATATAAAATATTGAACAGTAATTACTGTAACAATAATTGAGTAAGTGCCTTCTTACGTAAGAATCAATAATTCGAAATACTGTGCAATACCGTGTGCTACTGTGCACAACGCGTATTACTGTATTTTTATCACCGGGTATTTCAACAGTTTAACCGTAACAGTTTTACCGTTATTTATAAAAAGGTTATTTCTGTCGCTTTCTATATCTGACAGTTATTCCGTTGTGGGGCCCACAAATAGCTGCACCGTCATACGAATATTCCCCGACAATAAGAATATTCCACGACCAAATGAATATTCCCTGACAACAATAAAATTTTTATAACCACTTGCTTATTTTAAAATATTTGCACATTTCACCCATAACTTTTCACATTTATCAAATCAACACCTTACTATTTCGAAATAATACATAAAGAAAATTAAATCTTTATTCATAAAAGTTGGGGTCTTACAACCTCCCCTCCTTATAAACTTTCGTCCTTGAAATTGACGTACGTACCTGGTATGTCGAAAAGGTGAGGATACCTCGCTTTCATTTCCGATTCCAACTCCCAGGTCATTTCCTCAATTTCATGATTTCTCCACAAAACTTTAACTTGAGGTATAATTTTCGAGCGTAGGACATGCTCCTTCCTATCCAAGATCTTGATAGGTACCTCCTCATACGTTAAATCTTCGGCTATCTCGTCTGGTTCTAACTCAATAATGTGGTTTTGGTCTTTCACATATTTGCGAAGTACGGATATGTGAAAAATGTTATGAACACGAGACAGGCTTGGAGGTAAAGCGAGTCTATAGGCCACATTTCCTACTCGGTCAAAGATCTCAAATGGACCAATGAATCGTGGGTTGAGCTTTCCTCTCTTCCCGAATCTCGTAACTCCTTTCCATGGAGCAACACGTAACAATACATGATCCCCAACATTAAATTCCACGTCCTTTCGATGAAGATCCGCATAACTCTTTTGTCGATCTTGTGCGGTTTGTATCCGTTGTCGGATCATTTGAATCTTTTCTGTAGTCATACGTACTAACTCCGGTCCCAACAATGTTGCTTCACCCACCTCATCCCAGCATACTGGAGAACGACACTTTCTCCCATACAACGCTTCGAATGGAGCTACGCCTATACTTGCTTGATAACTGTTATTGTAGGAGAATTCCACAAATGATAAGTACTTATCCCAACTCCCTTTGAAGTCTAGAACACAGAGTCTTAATAGATCTTCAAGAGTTTGAATAGTCCTTTCTAATTGTCTGTCTGTTTGAGGATGATAAGCCGAACTAAATCGTAAATCCGTGCCCATAGCTTTCTGCAAACTGATCCAGAATCGTGAAGTAAATCTGGGGTCACGATCCGAAACTATGGATACTGGCATGCCATGCAATCTTATAATCTCATTCACGTACATATGAGGAAGACGTTCAAGGGAATAAGTCTCTCGTATCGGCAAGAAATGAGCAGACTTGGTTAATCTATCAACAATAACCCAAATCGC
Organism: Panax stipuleanatus; assembly: GCA_020205555.1. Taxonomy (NCBI): domain Eukaryota; kingdom Viridiplantae; phylum Streptophyta; class Magnoliopsida; order Apiales; family Araliaceae; genus Panax; species Panax stipuleanatus. The sequence goes on along the minus strand of CM035117.1, from coordinate 48,440,987 downwards.
ATTTATGCCTTGAGAAACCTTGGGAAGACCCATAACGAAATCCATCGTAATGTGTTCCCACTTCCATTTTGGAATCTCCAGTGGTTACAATGGACCTTTCGGCACTTGATGCTCCGCCTTTACACGTTGACAAGTTAAACATCTCGAAATAAACTCTGCGATCTCTCTTTTCATATTGCTCCACCAAAATGTATGTCGAAGATCACGATACATTTTGGTACTCCCAGGATGGATTGCAAACGGTGTGTTGTGTGCCTCCATCATGATTCTATGCTTCAAGTCAGAATCGTTAGGAACACAAAGTCTGGAGTTGACTCGAAGTATTTCCTCTTCATCGATTCTTGCTTCTGGAATGGCACCTTCTTGCACCTTCTTCTTCATATTTATCAGCTCTGGATCCGTAGCTTGAGCAGCTTTAACTTTATCAATCAAAGTTGGTTCTACGCGTATACTTGACATCGTCGCACTCGTTCTCGCATATGATCTTCTACTCAACAATTCAGCTACCACGTTCGCTTTTCCAGGATAGTATTGGATGGTATGATCGTAATCTTTCAATAGCTCAAGCCAACGTCGTTGCCGCATGTTGAGTTCCTTTTGAGTGAAGAAATATTTAAGGCTCTTATGATCCGTATAAATCTCCACTTTCTCCCCGTACAGGTAATGTCTCCAGATCTTCAACGCGAAAATGACAGCTGCCAACTCTAGATCATGAGTAGGATAATTCCTCTCATATTCTTTGAGTTATCGCGAGGCATAGGCTATGACTTTCCTATGTTGCATGAGAACACATCCTAACCCTTTGCCGGAAGCATCGCTATAGATAACAAATCCATCCGAACCGGATGGTATTGTTAGAACAGGTGCCGAGATAAGTCTTCTCTTGAGCTCTTGGAAGCTCTTCTCTCAATCCTCGCTCCAAACGAATTTTGTATCTTTTTGATTCAACTGAGTTAATAGAGTAGCGATTCTAGAAAATTCCTCTACGAACCTCCGATAATAACCAGCTAAGCCCAGAAAGCTTCGTACTTCGGTCACCGACTTAGGTTGCTCCTAGCTTTGTATTGCTTCAATCTTCGCTGGGTCAACAGATACTCCACGTTTTGATACCACGTGCCCAAGGAATGCTACTTCCTCAAGCCAGAACTCGCATTTCTTCAGCTTGGCATATAGCTTGTTCTCACGAAGCTTTTGAAGTACCAACTTCAAGAGGTGCTCATGATCTTCACGGCTTTTAGAATAGATGAGGATGTCATTAATAAAGACAACAACGAACTGATCCAAATATTCCTTAAATACACTGTTTATCATATCCATGAAAGCAGCAGGAGCATTAGTCAATCCAAAAGACATGACTAAGAACTCATAATGCCCGTTCCGAGTTCTGAAGGCAGTCTTCGGAATATCCTCAGTTTTAATCTTTAGTTGATGATACCCAGAATGAAGATCGATCTTTGAAAAGAATTGTGCTCCTTGTAACTGGTCAAACAGGTCATCAATACGAGATAGCAAATACCTATTCTTGATGGTGACATGGTTCAACGCCTGATAGTCAATACAAAGTCGCATACTCCCGTCTTTCTTCTTTACGAATAAAACAGGAGCACCCCAAGGAGACGTACTAGGACAAATAAAACCGATGTCTAACAATTCCTATAATTGGACCTTTAACTCCTAAAGTTCAATAGGAGCCATTCGATATGGGTTTTGTACTTAGTTCAAGGTCAATAAAGAATTCAACTTCACGTCCTGGGGGTAGACCGGGAAGTTCTTCGAGAAATACATCAGGAAATTCTAGAATGGAAGTGGGAGCACATCACGATGGATTTCGTTGTTGGTCTTCCAGCAACACAAAAGGGTTTCGTTGCGATATGGGTGATAGTGGATCGACTGACGAAGTCAGCACATTTTCTACAGATCAAGATTAAGTTTAACTTGGATCAGTTAGCGAAGTTGTACGTGAAGGAAATTATTTCTTGACACGATGTTCCAGTGTCGATTGTGTCCGACAGAGATTCGCATTTTGCATCGAATTTCTGGAAGCGTTTACAAGAATGTCTGGGAACGCAATTACGAATGAGTACGGCGTACCATCCTCAGACCGATGGCCAGAGCGAGAGAACAATTTAGATGCTAGAGGACATGCTTAGAGCTTGCGTGATGGACTTAAAAGGAAGCTGGGATGATCATCTACCATTGGTGGAGTTCGCCTACAACAATAGTTACCACGCGAGTATTGGCATGCCACCTTACGAAGCGTTATACGGCAGGAAATGCAGAACTCCATTATGCTAGGATGAGGTTGGTGAACAACAACTGTTGGGACCAGAATTGTTGTAACAAACTGCTGAGATCTTCAAGATAATCAGAACGAGATTGGTAGCTGCTCAAGACAGACAAAACAAGTATGCCAATCATCATCGACAGAATCAAGAGTTTGCAGTAGGAAGCTTCGTTTTCCTAAAAGTATCTCCCTGGAAGGGGAAGATTCGATTTGACAAGAAGGAGAAACTGAGTCCCCGATTCATTGGACCTTTCGAGATACTACGGAGGGTTGGCGAAGTGGCTTACGAGGTTGCGTTACCTCCGGAGCTAGATAATATACACAACGTTTTTCATATTTCTATATTGCGACCGTACAAACACGACTACAAGCATGTCATAGAGTACGAGCTTTTACAATTCGATAAAGACCTAACATATGAAGAAGTGCCTGCTCAAATAGTTGATAGAAAAGAACAAATGCTTAGAAATAAAGTGATACCTTTTGTTAAGGTAATCTGGAGGAACCATAGTGATGAAGAAGCTACGTGGGAACTTGAAGATGTAATGAAGAAGACGTATCCCTAATTATTTGCTTAATTATTTGTGTAACCCCTTATATATCGATTCTGGGGACAGAATCTTTTTAAGGGGAAAAAATGTAACGGATGAGATATTTTTTCTGTGTGTGATTCTGGGGACAGAATCCTTTTAAGGAGGGAAGATTGTAATGAATGAGAATTTTATATATTAATTTTAAATATTTATTAAATTAAATAAATATTTTAATTGATTTATTTATTGAGTTAAATAAATAATTCATGTGATTGTTGTGAAGTAATTTAATTAAGTATAATATATTAATTAAATGAATATTTAGTAATTTATTGAATTGATGTGTAATGATTTTATGGTATGATTCTAATTTAATTGAGATAATTAAATTAGATGAAGCTTATGTGATAATTGTTGCATGAGATTATAAATAGCGAGTAATTATAATTGTTATGTGATAATTTTTATGTGGGATAATTGATGTTAGCTTTTATTTAATTAAATTAGAAGATTGAAATTTAATTAAATAAAGTGTAACATTTAAACTATGTGTTAAAAGATTTATTAAAATAAAGAAAGAGTTTTTAAATCTGTTTTGCCAAACAAGGCCCTTGCATCTCTTTTAAACTATTTTACCAAACATGGCCTTATCTATTAAAAAGCTAGTTTTCAAAATAAACTGTTTTTGCCAAACAAAGTTTTATGGCTTTTAAAATTCAAAATTTATAACTTATGTATTAATTATAAATTATTATATTTATTAAGGGTTAATTAGTAGTTGTCAGTTATAGATATATTATATATGTAATATATGTATAATATATCAGTATACGTTAGTTAAGTTAGAGAGTTGGAACAAAGAGAAAATACTCAGAGAAGAGAAGAAGAAGAAGAAGAAGAAGAAGAGAAAGCTTGTTCAAAAGCAAAGTATCAACACTATCTTCATCTTCTTCTCATCATCAAGGGTATAATCCTATTCTTATTGTTATTTTATGTTATTTTATGTTTTTCATAAAAAGAACTTCTCTATAAAATATCTTTCATGAAAAATTACTTGATTATGATTTATATATGTTATGCATATATATGATTCATATAGTTGTCTAAGTGATTAAATTCATGTAAATATGATAAACATGAAGAAATCATGTTCATAGCGATTTACAGTGAACTAGTTTTAAAAATAGTCTTCTAAATTATCAAACTTGGTGTTTGATTGTGATATATTATGTAAATTGATAATAGATTATGATAATATATCAAGAAACAAAATTAACATGCTTTGAATTGGTCGATTTGGTTTAAAAACAAAGTCACAGTGTTAATTTTCGTCAAGAACGCTTAAAAATGGTGTTTTCTTCAAAATCATGAAAATTTGTTTTTTAATTATGTTTTGTGGTGTTTATGTATGTTAAAATCATGTTAGAAGTTTAAAATTTTGTTTGTATAAAATTTCATATACATTGTGTTAGTTAAAATCGGACTTTGGTGCGAAGAAATAAGCCAAATTAGCTTTTTCTCTGCACAGTTCGCGAGCTGGGGAACCCACCAGTGGGGGAGCCCCGCTTCAGTGGGGCTTTTGGCATAGAAACCCCCGCCCCAGCGGGGCTACATGCTATTTGAAAATTTTAGTTTGGTTCCGAGTAGTCTTTATGCAGTACATGATTAGCTAACTTAATGTGATGACATGTTAAGTGTATTAAACAATAAGATAACATATTTTTGATATGTTTAAGATAATTTGAAATCTCATATTAATATGTTATGTGTGTACTTGGATATTATTATCATAGGATAAGATATGATAGTTTAAAGTGTTATACGCGTATGATATGCATGTTGTGAGTTTAGAGTCACGTATGTGGTTAGTTAGCGAGTTAAGTTGTAAACCACGTTGTGAAGTTGAAATTAAGTAAGAAGTTCAACAGTTAAACATAATGGTTATGAATTAATTGGTATAGCAAACGTAATGTAATATGCAGGATAATTGTGGAAATGATTGTAAATTGTAGCTTGCGCTTGAGACAAGTTTTCCTAAACCTTTCTTTTACGTTTATGCAAGTCTTCTAATTATACTCTTTCCTTGAGCAAGTTTCATATTCTAACTTGTTATTCATATGCAAGATAATGTATTCTCTATAATTTATATATTGAATAGTTATCTTATCAAGTTCATTATTGAATTAACGTGACCTTGACATAATTGTTCAAGCAAGGTTTATCTATCTTTCAAATGCTTTAAGTTATTTCTAAAGCATGCCTATTTAATATGGAGTCTATTGTTATGACTTATACTTGGTTCATAATTCTTATATTATTGAACTCTTAATTATTGTGAGTCGATTTAACTACTCGTTAGTTAATGATAATTGAACTTCAAATTTCCTTGTAAGCTTATCCAAACCAAACTTTCTTTGGTGTGGTCTCGTAAATAAAATACTGAGATGAACAATCCTAGTAATAGGGGATTACCATACGAAAGCGTTAAGATGTTTGTGCACAATACATGATACGAAGGGCTGATCTTCTTAAGTACGAGTTGAGAGTCTATAGTCTAAATGACTGTTAAAGGTTTTTAAACAAAAATGTTTGTTAGTTTCCAGTAGGCACACAATAGATCTAGAAGGGGGGGTTGAATAGATCCTTTTTCTTTTAAAATACTTTTTCAGTTTATTTTGCATTGCTAATGAACATATGACAAATATATGAATCTTTTCAAGCACAGCGTAATAAGTTAAAGATCCCCTTCATTTAAATATTCATAATCATTGTTACACATTGTTTGTGAAGTCAGTTTAGATGTAAGTAGTTATTACATACATGGCAGTTATAGCAGTTAAGTACATAATGTAAATGACAGAAAGTAAATGACTGAATGTAAAAGACACAAGAGATTTTAAGTGGTTCAGAGACTCAAGCTCCTAATCCACTCTTCTGCTTCACTAGCAGGAATTCCACTAAGAAAAGGGCAGCACCCCGAATCACTAAGATTCCTTCAAGGTCAGCATTCTTGGCACTTCTCTAGTTCACTAAGAACTCTTCAAGCCCAGCAGGCTTGGAACTCTAGTTCACTAAGAACTCTTCAAGGCCAGCAGCCTTGGAACTCAATTTAGTCCCTCTGGACAAGGACCTCTCAGGCCCTGGCAACTTGTTGTTATTGTAGTTGTTGTTAGTGCTTTGCTGCTAAGATGTCTTGAAGCTTGATCATCTGTTGGTACTTAGCATCTTGGCGTGGTCCTCTTTGCATTCTATGTCGAGTCTGGACCACCACTAGATAGACTACTAAGATGTTCATTAAAGCATAACATCTTGAGTACTTAGAAGTCTTCTTCTCTGGTGCAGCTGATCTTCATTCTGTTCTGCTCATCTTTCTGATCTCAGCTGCACCATCACCCCTCGGGTTTGCTAAGGCTTGTCATTGCTGGTCAACTTCTTCTGGTCCTTAGCATTCCCTGAACCCTTCTTGAATGATATGCAGATATGGTTCTGCATCTGTTCTACTTCATCTTTTGGTTCTTCATGGTGATTCGCAGAGTGGCTATTTGGATTTCTGCTCTGCCACTTTTCTAAGTGCTATCTTCTTGGCCTTCTCGGCTCTCAACTTAGCTGTCATTTTTAATGGCATTCTCATCGTTGTTGAGTAAAGCCTTAGTCTGTTAAAGTCCTTCTTCAAATCTACTTCACTTCTACTTTCGTAGTCTCACTGCCAATGAGATATGTTTTTTTCAACTTTGTAGAACTCGTAGATTCAACAACATATCATTCCAACAACTCAACGATTTTGCAACTCAGCAACACTTTCATCTTTGAAGCTTCAGCTGTTAAATACCGTTCCATGATCTTCCCGTTGGAAAATAGCCGTTAGAAACTATTTGAATTGCTTGGCAGATCTCGAGTTATTTGGTACAGACTGCCGATTTGACGTGACGGCTCCTTTTTGACTTTTTTGACACAGCAGTCTGCTACTTCACCTACCACTTCAGAGATGTCACTTTTTCGTGTTAGGCTGGTAGTCACCTTTATTTCTCCTTTCTAATTCCTTGATTCGAATCCACAGGGGTTGTCCTTCTGCATCGTTGCTCTCAATTAGCAACGTTCGAATGTCATACTTCATATTGAACCGTTGCCAATGCATCAATATTCAGATGCCCGAACTCTACGATTCTGATGCAGATGACTTTGAATCTTGATCATAGTTTGTCTATTAAATGTTGCTCGTTGACTGGTTGAGACAACACTACGATTCTGAAAAGTGTTCTTCTGATATGCAATGTAGAACACCTCTTCTTCCACTTGTGCAGTGCTTCAACACTTCTGTTTGCCTCGATTTATCTCAGGAACTGATAACTTGTCTGATTGTTTTGGCCCTTCTGAATTGAAAGACTCATCAAATTTGTGGCATACCCAGCTCTTTTTCTCCTTGTGATCTCTCGTTCACCTATCATCAATGGTCTGACCTATGCTTAATCACTTCAGTCTTGTTCTTCATATATTGGCCAATATCTCAGTGTAAACTGCGTCAGTTCCCATTTCATTTGGCAAACACTACGATCCTGGTTACTCCCAAGATCGTTGTCTTCTGCTCATCTTGACAGCTACTGCACTAGCTGACTTTCTTTAGTCAGTCACTTCATCTGAAGTCTTCTTAGGATTTGCTTGTTGAAGACTTATCCTAAATGGCTTTACTTCTCAATCAGAACGTTGATTGAGTTGGTGCTTAGATCTTCTATTTGCTTGTCGGCCATTTGTTGAGTGCTCTCTGGCTTCCTTAAAGTAGATTGCATCTTTTCAGTTCAGATCAGAGGATTCATTCTTTGGATATTCTGGAAGTGCTCATCTGTTGAGAATCGTGTTGACACGAGGATTCTTCCTTGGCGTTGTGAGCATTTCGTTGAGGCCTTAGTTCTTCAGACTACGATCTTGCTTTGGTTCTGCAGACACTACGACTTCAAGATCAGATCAACTGACAGACTACGATTTTTGCCTTAACACTTGATGTCCTTGTCTGATCTGGCTCGACTACGATCTCTTCCTTTGATATGATCAGTAGACTCCACTACTTCAAGTGTGGTCTACAATTCTTGACTTAACTTTGGCAGGCTCTCGGTCGGCTCTTAGACAGGCTGTCTCTACTATTCTGAACATGACTTCCTCAGTAGACTACGGTTCTGAGAAAGTTCTTCTCGACACACTACGATCCTGCCTCGTCTCTCTTGGCAGACTACAAACTCTGAGATCTACTATTCTTGCAGACTACGATTCCGCTTTGATAGTTCTCGAGTCTTCCTTGTCTCTCCTGGCAGACTACGAAGGCTGGTGCAGTGCTCGACGATCAGACAGGCCTATCTATTACATTGTATAAGATCAACCTAACAAGCTTGATCTTTCTATTTCTAGTCCTTGTACATCATTTCTTTTTAAGGACTTCACAAAGCTGTTTTGTTTATGTAGGATCAACCTAACATATTTGATCAATTCATTCTAAGTCCTTGTACATATATTCCTATTATCTATCAAAGGACTTTACAGCTTTCATCAATGCAGACATACTTGCATATTCATTTATTAATATTATAATTAAATCTTATATAAATAGGAATACCATTCTCATGAATATTCCTAACAATCTCTACCTATTTGATTATGACAAAAATAATTAGTGCATATGCATGAGATGAATGAATCTTAATATACAGTGAGCAACTGTATTTCTAAAGCAGATAATCATGAATGTAATTGATGATAATATAAAATTTATACACTATATGACACTCTACATCCTGGATCCAGAACATACTTAAGTAGATAGAAATGTACCTTCTCTGCTTCATTTTCTGCTCCATGTATGTTTCCAGGATGTCTGTTGATTAGCTACTCAGCTACTCAGTTTCCTTCTTTTTTCTTTCCTCTGCTCCCCCTCAAATAAATGCTCCATTTCTTCATCTTGATCAGGATCGGGTACGGTTGCATGCTCTTCTTCTTTGTCTTCATCTTTCTCTGGCTCCCCCTCAAATGATGGCACCTTCTCTGCTGCTGCTGCTGCTTTATTCTTCTTCTTCCTTTTCTTGTCCTTCTTTGCTCTACTGCTGCTTCTGCTCTTTCTCTTTTCTTCTGCCTTCATCCTTCTCTCCTTGCTCTTCCTTGAATGTCTCTTTTTCTCCCCCTTTTTATCATTAATCACTTGGGAAATCTGTTGGACATTAGCCATAAGCTACGCCATCAGATAAGATGAGTTGCCAACCTCAATATTGAGTTCTTGTTGGCTTAGCTCCAGCTGTAGGGAGAGAGTCTGATTCAAAGAGTCAATTTTTTCAGAGAAAGACATAATTTGCTCTTCATTAGCCTTCTGAGCTCGTAGAGCTTCTTCCTTCTGATCACTCATAGCCTTCAGATAGATTTGATCTCGCTCTTTGAACTTGAGAGATATATCTTGTGACGCCCCCAAAATAAGTTCAATACTCAACCCATTCTAAGTACCCACGATATTCTCATTTCCTGAAGAGAACAATGGAAGAAAAGGGTGAGCTCAACTAGCCCAGTAAAGAATATTATGACTAAGATAATGAAAAATAAATTATCGTTAGTCTTCAACAAATCAGATAAAATATTATGGACAACAAGTTTTAGATCAACAACTGCAGGGAAAATAGTAATTCATTAAAAGAGTTAAGTAGAGAATGAAGTCTACTATCTTCTATGATTTAAAAGTCCATCATCAATATTTTATCCCTGTAACATCAATCAATATACATCTCGAACCAAATATTCAACTTTGCACTACGGGCCAAAGATATTCATTTGTATCACCAGTTGGTCATGTTTATCTCAACACTTGTCCATCTTTGTACTACGGGCCAAAGATATTCATCAGGTAATCATTCATCTTTGCACTACAGGCCAAAGATATTCATCAAGTAACCATTCATCTTTGCACTACAGGCCAAAGATATTCAGTTATATCACCATTTAGGACTGAGGATGATGAAAAACAATACGAATAACGAATCCGGTGAGATAAAGGACAAGTATTAGAGAATTTATCCAGAGTTCAAGAATGGAGATCAAAACCTGGATCCAATCAAAGATGATTTGGAAGAATTTTTTTTTTACCGTGAATAGTACCCCGTTAATAGTAACTCGTGAATAGTAACTCGAAAAAAAAAATCACAAGAAAGTTCAGACCAATATTCAAGTGAAATGATATTAGATGAAACTCAAAACTTAAGGAATTTCTGATCATTTCAGGAATTATAGAAGCAATGAAACAATATACGAAACTACAATTGAATTTTCACCCGTCAGGCGGTAGTCCGCTCAGACTGATTATTTCTACAATTTAATAACAACTGAATACGAAGGGTTATTCACCAGGCATGCGATAGTCCGCGTAGACAGGTTATTCCCATAAAATAATAATGAATGGAATAACAACAGGATTTCACCATGCATGCGGTAGTCCGCGTAGTCAGGTTATTCCAACAGAATAATAAAGAATGGAATAACAACCCTTACGAGTATTGAAAGAAAATAACTCTCTTCATGAATTCAAAAGAAATAATACCCCTTACCTTAATAAAAATTTGGAGACTGCACTAGTGTAAAGGCAGAATACTCTTATTCTCTCTATACTTTCTCTCTCTATAGCTTTAGTGAATTGGTAAGAAATAATGAAGAAATGAGCTTCTTTTTATAGGCTTGACATAGTAAGGGTAAAATAGTCTTTTTGCTATAATTTATGACATCATCGCTTACATCATCGATCCTATGACATCATTGCTTACCTCATCATTCTAATGACAATATTGCTTATCTCATCGTTCCGATGACATCATTGCTTACATCATAAGAATTCAAATTCAATTTGTTCTCTTCCACCTCATTTTACTTTTCTACCATGAATTTACTATAATAAATTTACCATTCAAATTATAAAAATCATACTATTATATAATCACATCATACTACTATAATGCAATATTATAATAATATATTTGAATGAATTATTTTATCGAAAAAGATAAAATATCAACTTTTAACAAATGTCACATGCTAAAAATTCCTCCGTTTAAATCCATATTGAATAAATATTTCCTTATTATATATATCAAAAATTAATTATTCACAAATAATATTACAGAACCACAATATTGACAACCAGGTCGTTCTTAGGAAAGAGGGGGCTTTCCGATAAGGTTTTCTCCTCATTGGCGCGCAATTATATAACCTAACCCCTTTTCTCGACAGAACTTTCTAGACATTGTCAATAATGCTATCTAATAATATTATTCAAATAATATGAATTATTGATTTGATAATTTGAAATACTGTGGAATGACAATTATTGAATCACTAATATAAAATATCAATGTAGCAATTATTGGATCAATAATATAAAAGATTGAACAGTAATTACTGTAACAATTATTGAATGAGTGACTTCTTACGTATGAATCAATAATTTGAAATACTGTGCAATACCATGTGCTACTGTGCAACACCGCGTATTACTATATTTTAACCATCGGGTATTTCAACAGTTTAACGGTAACAGTTTTGCCGTTATTTTTATAAAAAGGTTACTTCTTCGCTTTCTATATCCGACATTCATTCCGTTGTGGGGTCCACCAATGACTGCGCCGTCGTACGAATATTCTCCGACAAAAAGAATATTCCTCGACCAAACGAATATTCCCCGACACAACGAATATTTTATAACCACTTGCTTACTTTGTAAAATTTGTACATTCCACCCCTAACTTATCACATTTATCAAATCAACATCTTACTATTTCAAAATAATATATAGAGGAAATTAAATGTTATTTATAACAAGTTGGGGTCTTACAACCTCTCCTCCTTATGAAATTTCATCCTTGAAATTGACGTACGTACCTAGTATGTCAAAAAGGTGAGGATACCTTGCTTTCATTTCCGATTCTAACTCCTAAGTCATTTTCTCAATATCATGGTTCCTCCACAAAACTTTAACTTGAGTTATAACCTTTGAGCGTAGAACATGTTCCTTCCTATCCAAGATCTTGATAGGTACCTCCTCGTACGTTAAATCTTCGGCTATCTCGTCTGGTTCTAACTCAATAATGTGGTTTGGGTCTTTCACATATTTACGAAGCATGGATATATGAAAAACGTTATGAACACGAGACATGCTTTGAGGTAAAGCGAGTCTATAGGCCACATTTTTTACTCGGTTAAGGATTTCAAATGGACCAATAAATTATGGATTGAGCTTTTCTCTCTTCCCGAATCTCGTAACTCCTTTCCATGGAGCAACACGTAACAATACATGACCTCCGACATTAAATTCTACGTCTCTTCGATGAAGATCCGCATAACTCTTTTGTCGATCTTGTGCCGTTTGTATACGTTTTTGAATCATTTGAATATTTTCTGTAGTCATACGTACTAACTCCAGTCCCAACAATGTTGCTTCACCCACCTCATCCCAGCATACTGGAGATCGATATTTTCGTCCATACAATGCTTCGAATGGAGCCATGCCTATACTTACCTGATAACTGTTATTGTAGGAAAATTCCACCAATGGTAAGTACTTATCCCAACTTCCTTTGAAGTCTAGAACACAAAGTCTCAATAGATCTTCAAGAGTTTGAATAGTCCTTTCCGATTGCCCGTCCGTTTGAGGATGATATGCTGAACTGAATCGTAAATCCGTGCCCATAGCTTTTTGTAAGCTAACCCAAAATCGTGAAGTAAATATTGGGTCGCGATCCAAAACTATGGATACTGGCATGCCATGCAATCTCACAATCTCATTTACGTACATACGAGCAAGACGTTCCAGTGAATAAGTCTCTCGTATAGGCAAGAAATGAGCAGACTTGGTTAATCTATCGACAATAACCCAAATCGCATCTATGCTTTGAGAAACCTTGGGATGACCTATAACGAAATCCATGGTAATGTGTTCCCACTTCCATTTCAGAATCTCAAGTGGTTGCAATGGACTCTTTGGCACTTGATGCTCCGCCTTGACACGTTGACACGTTAAACACCTCGAGATAAACTCCACGATCTCTCTCTTCATATTGCTCCACCAAAATGTATGTCGAAGTTCACGATACAATTTGGTACTCCCAGGATGGACCGCAAACGATGTGTTGTGTGCTTCCATTATGATTTTATATTTCAAATTAGAATCGTTGGTAACACAAAGTCTGGAGTTGACTCGAAGTATTCCTTCTTCATCGATCCTTGCCTCTGGAATCGCACCTTCTTGCACTTTTTTCTTCATCTTCATCAGCTCCGGGTTTGTAGCTTGAGCAGCTTTAGCTTTATCAATCAAAGCTGGTTCTATGCGTATACTTGACATCATCACGTGGGTACCTGGAGTCTTTAACTCTATCTCCATCTTTTGTAAATCACACAAAATGGGCCTTTGTGTTAACAGCATCGCACTCATTCCCACATATGATCTTCTACTTAACGCGTCTGCTACCACTTTCGCTTTTCTAGGATGGTATTGGATGGTATGGTCGTAATCTTTCAACAGCTCAAGCCAACGTCGTTGCTGCATGTTGAGTTCCTTATGGGTGAAGAAATATTTGAGGCTCTTATGATCCGTATAGATCTCCACTTTCTCCCCATACAGGTAGTGTCTCCAGATCTTCAATGCAAAAATGACAGTTGCCAACTCTAGATCATGAGTAGGATAATTCCTCTCATATTTCTTGAGTTGTCGCGAGGCATAGGCTATGACTTTCCCATGTTGCATGGGAACACATCCTAACCCTTTACCCGAAGCATCGCTGTAGATGACAAATCCATCCGAACCAGATGGTATTGTCAGAACAGGTGCCAAAATGAGTCTCCTCTTGAGCTCTTGGAAGCTCTTCTCGCATTCCTCGTTCCATACAAATTTTGTATCTTTTCGAGTCAGCTGAGTTAATGGAGTAGCGATTCAAGAAAATTCTTCCACGAATCTCCGATAATAACCAGCTAAGCCCAGAAAGCTACGTATCTCGGTCACCGACTTAGGTTGCTCCCAACTTTGAATTGCTTCAAACTTCGTCGGATCAACAGATACTCCATGTTTTGATACCACGTGCCCAAGGAATGCTACTTCCTCAAGCCAGAAGTCGCATTTCTTCAACTTGGCATAAAGTTTGTTATCACGAAGCCTTTGAAGTACCAACTTCAAGTGGTGCTCATGATCTTCACGACTTTTGGAATAGATGAGGATGTCATCAATAAAGACAACCACGAACTGATCCAAATATTCCTTGAATACTCGGTTCATCATGTCCATGAATGCAGCAGGAGCATTAGTCAATCCAAAAGACATGACTAAGAATTCATAATGCCCGTATCGAGTTCTGAAAGCAGTCTTTGGAATATCCTCAGTTTTAATCTTTAACTGTTGATATCCAGAACGAAAATCGATCTTTGAAAAGAATTGTGCACCTTGCAACTGGTCGAACATGTCATCAATACAAGGCAACGGATACCTATTCTTAATGGTGACATGGTTTAACTCCCTATAGTCAATACAAAGTCGCATACTCCCGTCTTTCTTCTTTACGAATAAAATAGAAGCACCCCAAGGAGATGTACTAGGACGAATGAAATCAATGTCTAACAACTCCTGTAGTTGGACCTTTAACTCCTGAAGTTCAATAGGAGCCATTCGATATGGGGTTTTAGAAATGGGTTTTGTACCGGATTCAAGGTCAATAAAGAATTCAACTTCACATTCTGGGGGTAGACCGAGAATTTCTTTGGGAAATACATCAGGAAACTCATTAACAATAGAAATATCATTCAAACCTAAAGTATTCTGGTTTGGATGACTGACATGTGCTAAGAAAGCTTGACATCTGTTTTTCAGTAAATGAATATCTTTATGACTTGAAACGACATTGACTGATTTTATTGGTTTGGTGGTTTAGATTCGCATAACAGGTTGATTAGGAATATGAAAACTAACAACCTTATGAAAACAATCAATTTTGGCATAATAAGTGGTTAACCAGTCAATTCCTAAAATCACGTCAAATGCAAGTATTTTCAAAGATATAAGATCAACAGGTAGGGTAAGGGTACCAATTTGAATCAAGCAAGATTTGTAAACTATGGGTGTAACAAAGGTTTCTCCTAACGGAGTTTCAACAGATAAGTTAAAGTCTAATTTCTCAGAAGTCAAGTTCAAACGTTGAGCACAAGCAGGTGAAATAAAAGAATGGGTAGCACCAGTATCTAATAAGGTATAAACTTCGCAAGAGTTTATTATCAGCTTACCCGTAATAACCTTGTCCGGGTTCCTTGCTTGTTGGGCAGTCACGACAAAAGCTCTTCCAGGAACCACCGACTTTGACTTGTCCGGAACTGCCTTAGGAATCACCACTCCGGTTGGACTTGGTTTCGCTACAGGACACACTTGAGCTATATGTCCTTCCTTTCCAAAGTTATAGCACACCTTAGATTGCTGTGTGCAGTTGGGACTGATGTGTCCCTCTTGCCCGCATTTATAGCATACGATCGGTGGTCGTTCTCCTCCCCTAGAAACAGTTGATGTTGGTGCTGCTGTTGATGTTTTCATGTTCTCATTGTTGTATCTTCTTTTCTTGAAATCTCCCCCTGATTCACTCCTTCTATTACCATGGCCGCGATTACCACCGGAGTGGTTATCGCTTCTGTTATGTGTTGGGTTTGTATGTAACGCAATCATGCAATCAAATCACATAAATAGGGCGGAAGCGTAAAAACTAGGTTTTCAAAATTTATACAAAACCATAACCATGATCATGCTTTGTGCTTGTTATCAATAACAGAAAAGAGAGAACATGGAATTATACCTTTGAAGATCTAAGCTTCCTCAGGTACAAGTTCTACTCCTTTGATTCCTCTGATAGTGGTTCCTTCCCTTGAATAATGTCAGCCACCCAAATGTTTGGCCTCTAACGGTGATCCACCAAGGAAGATGAAGAACTCAAGAAGATGGGTTATTGGCTTAACCCTTGTTTCTATCTCTATAGAATATGTGTACTCCCAACTCTTGAAAATTTCACATCATTTATTTCTAATATAAGACTCTCTTATATAGATATTAGGTTAACCCTCCTAATCCAATTAGAATACGGTTTTATTTAATTAATTTATATCCTAATCTTTATTAGGATTGAGAGAGAGTACTGATATTATATTAATTCCTAAACTCCTTTAGAATTAAAATAATAATAATATAATAATAATATTAATAAGACTCCTCTTATTAATTTATATATTTAATATTTCTAAAATATTAAATAATAAACATTAAGCTATTTAATTTATTCTATCATCATAGATTAAATTAATTATACTTAATGCATTATTACTATCATGCCATTTTCTTCTTAAATAATTCTTCTTCCTTTTATGGTGTGACCCTTTAGGTTCTCCATATTAAACCGGTTGTGAATAAATCAATTAGAACAATTCTAATCTTATTTAAATAAACAAATTAAACTAATAATCTATTTAAATAAATAACATTTATTCTACAATAGGGATAAGCCTCCCTAGCGATCAACGACTTTCCAGATAATATAGATTTCAACATTAATCATAAAAGAACCTGTGAGTTAATAGTTACCGTACAATTCAATCCTTCCACCATACAATGTCCCAATTAAATATAAGACATGGATTTACTGTCAAGTCTTAATTTATTTAATCATATGTATTTCGATTAGAAAATGCACAACTCCAAATAATGCAAATTAGAAACCTCTTTCTAATTTCATTCTACCTTGGCCAAGGATTCCTGGGTTGTCATTTAACGAATCACATAGGACATATCTCCTCTTTTACTAGAGGTGGTAGATTCTTTATTGATCATTCATTATCTCCATATGTAACTCATTACACCCAAGCATACCCTATATATGCCTTAAAAGGAGGTAAGGAATTAGTCAAAGTATAATTTGTTACATACAAGATACTATGATGATCTCAAGTCCAAGGATCACATGTACTACTATCACATTAGGAATTCCTATTGACAGGCGAGTAAAACTCCATTAGGTATTCCATAGCGAGTCACGTTCAGTGAACTTATTCTCCAATAAGCACCTACATACTTGCTTTAGTGTCTCCACACAAATGACCATGAGATCAGTCATCCTCATCCAATGAGCAAGCAACATATGTACCAATCTATCCGGATTTACTAATCCCCTTTTTAGTAATCCCACGATTGGGAACTATTTTAGTTTTAAAGCTTTCTAAGAATTTAGATCTCATTAACATGATCAACATCATGATTCTAAAAGCATTGCTTAAAACTATGGGTTATTTACATATTATAAAAACAGCACCATGTAGATAATTAAATGCCTTTAATAAATAAATTTTTTATTAATAAATAAATAAGATTGTTTACAAAGTATGTGCTTTATCATCATACATGATTGGCTTGTATGCACACTACTATCATTATGATACTTTCCTCCCTGCTGGTTATCATTGTTCCGATGACTGCTGCCACCGGTACAACCTTGGTTGTTATCCCTTGGTTGAACATAATCATTATCTCGTTCTAATAACTGGGCCATGTTCACTACATCCGAATATAGAGAAAATTTGTGACAAATGAGGTATTGACAAATTTCTGGTTTCAAACCTCTCAGAAACACCCACGTCATACGTTCCTCATTCTCCACCAAATGAGGTACAAACCGGGATAACTTTGCTAACTTAGCCTCGTACTGGGACACCGTCATGTTGTTCTATTCCAGTCTGATAAATTCTACCGCCTTAATATGACGAATACTTTCTGGAAAATACTTGTCATTGAACAGTTTTTGGAATTCCTCCCAAGACATCTTGAGTGCGACAGGCTGGGTACGCTTCACAGATTCCCACCAGTAATCTGCCTCTCCACGGAACATAAACGTGGCGAATGGAACCTTCTGTTCCTCCGTGCATCCCAAGACATCAAATATCTTGGTAATTTGCTTAATCCAATTTTCTGCCTTGATTGGATCTGGCTTTTCCTGAAACTCTGGTGGTCCCAACTCTTTAAACTGCTTGGCAGTAACAATCCGCGAGTTGTTATTTCCACCTATATTATGAACACGAGTCTCCCTCGTCTGGCTTTGCATGAACTGCAAAAGCTCCTAAACATCCCATCATTCATCGTTTCTTCGGTAGGGTTGTTTACAGGAGGAATATAGCCTTCCTGTTGCACGTTCTCCTAGTTGGTGATTAAAGGTGTCTCGACGGTCTCATTCAATCCATTGTTAACATTTCCAGCTGCCATTCTCAAATACTGCCATAAAATAAGGGTTAATTAAATAAATTGTCATATCACATATCAACCCTATGTTCTGACCGACCAATTAAATACCAAATAAGCTTAGGTAGGACACACTAGCGAAGGATTTACTCTTCTCTCCCCTCCTAGTTCTATTCCCAGATCTCCGCCAGAGATCATATCCCTAAGCTCTGATACCAACTGTGACGCCCCCAAAATAAGTTCAATACTTAACCCATTCTGAGTCGCCAAATACATGGTATAGAATCTAAATACAATCTTTTATAACATACGATCGTGTAAAATATGACCACACAAACTATGAGTTTCAATACAAATCGTATATAATACAAAATATAAACACTCAAATTCATTCCTTATTCATTACAATTATTGTCCCACTATTTTATAGAATAATAAGGACTTCTACAGATCTAACTCTGATAATCATACTGTTCCTCGACTAGTCCCCGCGATATTCTCATTTTCTGAAGAGAACAATGGAAGAAAAGGGTGAGCTCAACTAGCCCAGTAAAGAATATTATGACTAAGATAATGGAAAATAAATTATCGTTAGTCTTCAACAAATCAGATAAAATATTATGGACAACAAGTTTTAGATCAACAATTGCAGCGGAAATAACAATTCATTAGAAGAGTTAAGTAGAGAATGAAGTCTACTATCTTCTATGATTTAAAAGTCCATCATCAATATTTTATCTCTGTAACATCAATCAATATACATCTCGAACCAAATATTCATCTTTGCACTACGGGCCAAAGATATTCATCAGGTTATCATTCATCTTTGCACTACAAGCCAAAAATATTCATCAAGTAATCATTCATCTTTGCACTACAGGGCAAAGATATTCAGTTATATCACCATTTAGGACTGAGGATGATGAAAAACAATATGAATAACGAATCCAGTAAAATAAAGGACAAATATTAGAGAATTTATCCAGAGTTCAAGAATGAAGATCAAAACTTGGATACAATCAAAGATGATTTGGAAGAAAAAAATATTTTTTTTATCGTGAATAGTAACTCGAAAAAAAAATTCACAAGAAAGTTCAGACCAATATTCAAGTGAAATGATATTAGATGAAATACAAAACTTAAGGAATTTCTGATCATTTCAGGAATTATAGAAGCAATACTTACCGTAGTAAGTTTAGAGTTAGGAATCTGAAAAGAAATAATATACGAAACTGCAATTGGATTTTCACCCATCAGGCGGTAGTCCGCTTAGACAGATTATTTCCACAATTTAATAACAACTGAATACGAAGGGTTATTCACCAGGCATGCGGTAGTCCACGTAGACAGGTCATTCTCACAGAAAAATAAAGAATGGAATAACAAGATTTTACCATACATGCGGTAGTCCGCTTAGATAGATTATTCCAACAGAATAATAAAGAATGGAATAACAATCCTTATGAGTATTGAAAGAAAATAACTCTCTTCATGAATACGAAAGAAATAATACCCCTTACCTTAATAAAAATTTGGAGACTGCACTAGTGTAAAGGCAGAATACTCTTGTTCTTTCTCTCTTATTGTCTCTATACTTTCTCTCTCTCTATAGCTTTAGTGAATTGGTGAGAAATAATGAAGAAATGAGTTTCTATTTATAGGCTTGGCAGAGTAAGGGTAAAATAGTCTTTTTGATATAATTTATGACATCATCGCTTACATCATCGATCCTATGACATCATTACTTACCTCATCGTTTCGATGACATCATTGCTTATATCATAAGAATTTAAATTCAGTTTGTTCTTTTCCACCTTATTTTACTTTTATACCATGAATTTACTATACTAAAGTTACCATTCAAATTATAAAAATCATACTATTAAATAAACACAGCATACTACTATAATGTAATATTATAATAATATATTTGAATAAATTATTTTATCAGAAAAGATAAAATAACAACTTTCAACAAATGTCACATGCTAAAAATTCCTCCGTTTAAATCCACATTGAATAAATATTTCCTTATTATATATATCAAAAATTAATTATTCACAAATAATATTACAGAACTACAATATTGATAACCAAATCGTTCCCAGGAAAGAGGGGGCTTTCTGATAAGGATTTCTCCTCATTAACGCGCAATTATATAACCTAACCCCTTTCCTCGACAGAAATTTCTAGACATTGTCAATAATGTTATCTAATAATATTATTCAAATAATATGAATTATTAATTTGATAATTTGAAATACTGTGCAATAACAATTATTGAATCACTAATATAAAATATCAATGTAGCAATTATTGGATCAATAATATAAAATATTGAATAGTAATTACTGTTACAATTATTGAATGAGTGACTTCTTACGTAAGAACCAATAATTAGAAATACTGTGCAATACCATGTGCTACTGTACAACACCGCGTATTACTGTATTTTAACCATCGGGTATTTTAACAGTTTAACGGTAACAGTTTTGCCGTTATTTTTATAAAAAGGTTACTTATGTCGCTTTCTATATCCGATATTCATTCTGTTGTGGTGTCCACCAATGACTGTGCCGTCGTACGAATATTTTCAGACAAAAAGAATATTCCTCGACCAAACAAATATTCCCCGACACAACTAATATTTTATAACCATTTGCTTACTTTATAAAATTTACACATTCCACCCCTAACTTACCACATTTATCAAATCAACACCTTACTATTTCAAAATAATATATAGAGGAAATTAAATTTTATTCAGAAAAAGTTGGGGTCTTACATATCTGATATCATGGCCTGAAGTCTGTTGTGAGACTCACTGTCTCCTTCTCCTGACAGGATCTTAGCTTCTACAGCAGTGAGAGATATCTTCTTAACCAATTCTTCTGAGTTCTTCTGAAGCTCTTGCTCTTGAAGAGATCTGGCATCAAGTTGGTCATCCTCCTTATGAGCATCAAGTTGGACTCTACGATTCTCACTCTGAGATAGACTTTCAAAAGTAGTGAGAATCTGATAGATCGTTGAGTACCATGCTGCTTGAGCAGAAAACATCTTCTCAAATTCATCTTGACCATCTTCAGAGGTAGAGTGAGAGGACTCTACGATCATAGTCTTTGGTATGATTCGTCTGCCATCAGAACCTACTAGACAATCGTAGGGAATGTAATGATTGCCAGAATGTCGATAGACTCTGAAGTGAGATTCATCTTTGATCCGCAGATTTGCAAACTTCTTCACCCTTGGAAAGTTTTGAGCCACCAGCTCTAAGTTGGGAAAGTGAGAGAAACACCATGAAACGTAGCTGTTATCATTGGCAATTGATGCCTTCACCCAGGGCATATAAGGATAGAACCACCTTATCGCATGATCCTTAACTTCAGGCTCATATATCACAGTTGAAGTGTCCAACTTCATAGCTTCGAGGTTATTGAGCAGATATGTTGCGGTCATCTTCACCACATTCAGCCTTTCATTTCCAAGATTAACCTATTTTCCTGGAAGTATATCTAGTGGTTCTTCATCAACTTCCACCACTATTATCCTCTTGCGATGAACAGGACAAGGGATGTGGAAATGTTCTGGCAGTTCATTCTCTGAACTGGAACTTCCTTCACTTTCTTCATGTTCTGAGCTGGAGTTAGACTGATGCATACTTTCTTCAACTGACTCATCAGTTTGTTCATGCATTTGATCATCATCTTTATCATCATCAGCTGAACGTGTATTTGCTGACTCACTTAGCACTTCTTGCTCCGTAGTCTTTAGTCTCTTGTTGCTATCCTTTGTAGATTGATTTTTCCTTTTTCCTTTAGCATCTTCTTCCTTAGATTCATCATCATCATTACTGAATTCGATAATTGCTATAGAAGAATCTTCTTTCTTCTTTAGGAAAGATCTAGCAAGCAATCTGTTGCTCTTTCTTTTCCTTGGAGGTTCAGCAATAGGAGAATCAGACTTTTCTTCATCTTCAGACTTTAAAGCTTCTGAGTCATCAGACAGACTTCTTTGAGACTCAACAGCAGGAGGGGCAGATGTTTCTTCTTCAGACTCTACGTCTTTTGAACTATCATAAGGGCTCTTTGGGATTTCAGCACTAAGATATCTAACCGTTTCAGGTTTAGATTCTCCCTTATCAGTAGAATGGCTACTCTGAGGATTAGCCATAGGACTTGCATGTTCTTCATCATCACCAGACTTAGCTATCCTTGTCATAGGTTCAGCTTTCTCCTTCTTGGATTTAACTTCTTCTTCATCAGTGGACTTGCTCCTTGAAGATTCTGAAGCTCTCAGTTCCTTTTTCATCTTTTGACTCTACATTTTCCTCTTTAGTAGATATACTTCTTCTGGGAACTAACTTAGGCTTTTGCATCACCTTAGCTTTCTTCTTGGATGGCTTAACAAACTTGATCTCTAGGATAATTGAGTCCTCAGAGTGTGACAGTTCCTCCTCTGTCATAGCACTTGCCTTCCACTTCTTCGAAGTACTCTTGCTGCTGCTGCCATATGTCATCAGCCTTTTGTTCTCCATTGGGTTTTTCTTTCAGTTTGTAAACAGCGTAGGGGTCATCACCTTATGGCTGTTTAGGATTACACCTTCATCATCCTTAATCTTATTCTTCAGCTTCTTCTTCAGAATAATACTCAAGAACCTTCTATGGAAAACCTTTGTGAGCAGTTTCTGTGTTAACTTCTTCTTCCCCGCCTTGTCCAGCCATTTGGACATTAGGTCGAGCAGGACAGTTCCAAAATTAATTTCCTTCTTTAATACTATTGCAGCTATGATCTTCAACTGTTGATCACTCACACTGTTATATGCAGTGTCCTTGCATAGTATACATTTGCCCACTATCTCTGCAAGGAACTCAAATTCTACAGGAAACTCCTTTTTCTTCATATCCTTCAGACTAGGGTTTCTCTTGTATAGCATAATCTTCTTGGCTTCTTCCGTGTCGATTTCATCAAGATTTTTCAGACCTAGGTCAGGGAAACCTAAGCACTGGTTGATGTCAGTGGATTTCAGTTTCAGAATTTGACCTTTGACCTTGGTAGATAGGGTTCCAGAATTCATGGTTGCATTGTAGTGGAATTCTTTAACCAAGTCAATATATATTCGAGTGTTTGACTCAAGGCATTTTGAGAATCCAACCTTCTTCACGAGCTCAAGAATATCTCTGAACTTCTTCTCCGATTCCTCAAATTTCTTCGTCCCAAGTTGAATACCAGTGATTACTCGTCAGTCTGCCATTTGAAGAGTTAGGGTTTTCTGAGTTTATGACTTTGTGAGAATATTGGAAGATGTCAGAAAGTAGTTTGAGGATCTATAACTGTTTGAGAAAATTTGGCTGTTTGAAGATGTTTAGGTTTTGGCTTAAGAGAGAATGTGTATTGATTTGACAGACTTGCAACTTTTGATGAACTCTCGAAGTTGTAACTGCCAATAATTTGAATTTCCCTCTTTTAACTATTCCCTCCACATTTTTTAGTGGGACAGTTGTAAGAATCTGATGGATCACAATCTGTAACTTCTTCTACCACGTCAGTTTATCAGATTTAACTTTTCTTCAGTTGACTATTAACTTCTTCAGCTAGTGGAGTGTCCTTATGACTCAGCTCAGTACTCCACGATTTCCCAAACTGATCTACAATCTTTGCATCTTCTTTGAAGATCGTAGTCTGTGGTCATACTTCAATAGAAAACTTCTTCATTTAGACTCTAAGGGATTAGTAATTCTCATTTACAGCTTGTATTCTTCTGATGAGGTGCTGCTTGCTTCAACAGAGATTCTTGTGATGCATTCAATATTCGCACTCCTTCTGAAATAAGGTAGCTTAGGAAGGGCCAACCTCTTAGCTCAAGGCTAAGGGTCAGGTTTGTCCCTGAGGCGCTTACCAGATGAAGAGCTTTAGACATAGTCAGTACTCGCATCATATTTTACCTCTCTGTTGGGGAGTTCATTCACCAACTCTTAATATTCAATGGTGTTGGTTTTGTATAGGCTGCAATCGTGGTGTTCTCCTGCTCTTACACTACGATCAGATGTTTGATCATAGGCACTCTATAATTTGAGGTGGGTAGTTTATATGGTTATCAGTAGCACGTTTGGGACGTTACTACTTGATTATGGATCTTCATTTGGTTCATCAGTCACAAAGTTTTGGGACTCTGTAACTGAAATGTTTCTGTTTTATGTTAGCTCCTGTCTCTATGATCTTGACAAAAGTGGTCTTGATATTCGTGGTGTGGTCATCAGACATGCACCATAGTTGACCTATCTCCTGATCCTATCTAAGATCTTCTGGCAAGAATTCCACTTCTTCATTTTGCTCTTTGAGCGTCACCATCTCTATATCTTCAGTTGTTCTTCCACACTCTTCATCATCTTCAACTTCTCTCATGTTCTTCCTTATGCAATAAGTAGCTATCTTCAATGTTAGAAAGACCAAAAGTATTTGCTTCATTGTGCTACTTTGACATCATTAGTGCAGCTGTTCTTAGCAGATCACTGCTCCCCCATAGTTGGTACTATCTTCTCTGAGAAGGATGAATTCTTCTTCTTTGTATGCACAGATAAGGCGATCTTGCATACCTTCTTGAAGCTGAGAATCATCATAATTAAACAATCCTTATTGAATCATAGATATCCTCCTTAGACCTTATCACTCCACGATTGTTGACAAAACTACAAATGTAGTCTTTTTTTCAGCTGACACCTGAACAGGTGTTTTCAGCAGGCTTGTAGTCCTTCCTTAGTTTCTTCAATATACACTAAGGATAAATGTATAATCATTAGGACTATCAATTTTTCAACGGCTATAAGCCTTTCTTCATTTGTTGCTCTTCCTCCCTTTATCAGAACTACGAACTTTGAAGCTGACTGGAGGAACACTACGATTGTGGTCATTGTGCCATAATCATCGTGTGTTGGCTTGCATAGGCTGGACTCAGTCTAGATCATAGAGAACACTATGATTTCTCTTAAGCTCCTTGGCAGACTGCACTCGTGGAGTTCTGCTTCTATAATGCATTCTTCATGATCAATGCTTGATGATCCTCTTATGTGAACTTTGTAAGAACCCGAATTTTCAGAAATTATTAAAATAAGAATTTAATAAATAAAATTCTTAAAGGCATGAGATGGGTTCAAATAAGAATATATAGATGTGTTATATATGCATTAGGAAGCATGTGGTATTGTATTGCATAAAAGGATATGAAATATGCAATATGTGATTTTGTGTTTAATAAATATATTATTATATATTTGTTATCAATTGTAGAGATAAATTAATAAAGGAGATGGATAAGATTTATCTATCAATACTAAATAATTTATAGAATTATTTTATCATAGTAAGTTGGTGACGTTAAGTATCTTTAATCACCAATTTCTTGAATATATATATACTAGTGACTAGTATGATGTAATGTGGGTTTTAATTAGTACTTAAGCTATTCATGGATAGATTGAGATAGCAAAGCATGAATTAGTTAACGGAATTAACTAACGAGAATACATATTGGTGAAATTACATTGAGTTAAAAGTTATATTATGGAATAATATAATTTGAATATTAAACCTTAATTAACTATGGTGATATAGTACAGGGTTTAATTTACTTAAGTAAAGGGTGAATTAATATATGTGTTGAATATGTAATTATATTTAGTACTTTTTAGATATATTACTTAGAATGGTAATATGTGAGAAAGTCTAATGTGCGAATAATGTTAATAAATATATATACGCTATTAAAGAGAGATGAAAATCAATATATCTTTAAATAAATATTGATTAGAGAATTAATTAATATTTGAGATATGGTTAAATGTATAGATTAAAGAAATTGTGTTGGGGCAATTTCTAGAAAGGAAAGAGAAATAAATATTATATATTTTTAATAAAGGATATTAAAATAATTTTTAATATTGAATTATTTTAATAAAAGGGGAAATATTATTTTAAATAATAACATTA
Source organism: Panax stipuleanatus (assembly GCA_020205555.1). Taxonomy (NCBI): domain Eukaryota; kingdom Viridiplantae; phylum Streptophyta; class Magnoliopsida; order Apiales; family Araliaceae; genus Panax; species Panax stipuleanatus. The sequence goes on along the minus strand of CM035117.1, from coordinate 48,414,931 downwards.
CCTTATATGTCTTTGTATAAGGTAATAGGTATGATTAATTAATATAGTAAATATATTAAAACATATTTGCCATATGTAATAAATTGATGGGATCAGTTTATCATAATAGAGAATAAACTTATGATCTATTTTTTATATAAAAAGTGTACATGTGTCGTATATGTAATTATTTTAATAATACTTAGATAATATCTTGAGAAAATGAGTAAGTCCTTTTATTATGATTACTGCCTATATTGGAAGAAAACATGATACAAACATTTTTATGTCATGTTATGAAAAAATACATAATTTTTAATGTATTTCCGAGAGAGTTAATTAATAAAAGAAAGCTAAGTTATTTTAATGTATTAAATAACTTAAGTTATTATTTTACTGTAGATTTTATAATGTAAATAATTAATAGAGTAAGTCTTAATTATTCTAAGCGTAAAGGTTATATATATTGTAAGTGTATAATTATTTAAGGTAGCTTAGCATTAAAGTGCATGTGTCACACAAATCTTATATTAAAGGAATATTAAAGTATGATGGAAGGGATAATAAGCTTAATATGAAGCTTGTGAGATATGCCTAGTGTGGTAAAGTGGTGAAATAGACATTTATTAAATAATTTAATGAATTAATAATTAAAGGAATTAATTAGTATTATTATGTGAATTAATTTCTATGGGCAATGATATGTAATAATATGATATGAAGTGTAACACTTCAATGTAACTATATTATATAAGAATTATATAGTAAGATTAAAGGAATGATATTAGTTACATAAATAATATTTATGTGATAATATGTGATGAATGGATACATTAAGGTGTATGTATGGAATAATAAATATGAGTTAATATATTGTGTGACAATACCCAATTAAAATATATTCGGTATTGTCAAATGTACATAGGTTATATAATGTGTAATATAAGTTGATGAACACATGTATACATATATGTATAGGTATATATGCATATGGATGTATAAGGGAGGTATTTAATTACATAGGTGTGTATAAAGGCTTGTATGCTAGCTTTGTGTACAAGATGGGAATTAATTATGTGACATGGTACAATAGGCCCTCTCCTATAACCCCTATCCTATGTCCAAATGCTGATTTTTATACCATGGTGAAGTTCAAGCTAGAGCCATGTGGGGAAATGATGAGGAAGGACCATGAATAGTAGTAGTTGGTGGAGTTAGCCACCAACTCTTCTTTGACCCTTCGGTATTGTCCATAGGAGGGTAATAGATTGATTATAATTAGAGAACATGTAAATAAAAAATATAATGATATTACATCATGAGCATATTATAAGATGTGATGATAAGAATAATATTATTTGTGAGATTATAGTATTGTAAGCTTGAGGTCTATTATATACTAAGCTTACATAATTGTGCCTTGTGTGGCATGGGTAGTAAAGTTAAATCAATTAGAGGTTTAACTATAATTATTAAAAGAAAATAAATGGTAAGTTAATAAATAATTGATATTAATTATCATTATAATAATTGAGTATATTTGAGGTAATAAATTTTATGGAAAATGATGGGTTGAGAAAACCCAACCAAAATATATTTAGCCCAATTAAAATATTATTTAGATTAACCAATGTACATGAGGAACATTATGATATGTATTGGTGTATATTTAAATTATAAGTATACTTGGTTATATGTGGGTGTACATTTATGAAGAGTGGTGTATATGTGCCCATAACTTATATTAAGGTAGCAATATTAAGTTATTAAAGTGTGACTTGTATAGTCCAAAAGGAAATAAAACCTAGTATGCTTACACCCATTTTGCTAATGCTGAGTTTGTAACTCTTGTCCCAAAATCATAGTCCCATATATTTCATTTTCTCCATATACATGTGTTAGAGGCCATTGGCCTATGCTAGAGGATGATGATGGCTATGGTGATGATGGTTGGGGGTGTGGGTTGAATAGTGCCCCCCACCAAACCTCTCTTGCCTAATAAACTTCTCTTTTTCCCTTTGGTTTAATCTTTAGGGCAAGGACCAAATTTGGTTCATGGCTTTCCTATAAATAGAAGCCTCCCATTCACAATCCTAGTTTGCTAAGTTCTTGATAAGTTTTATATATAGTGAGTGTGTAATGAGTATTGAGAGAGAGTTCTGAAAATGGAAGCTTGTTGAGTAATACAAGCTTCAAGAGGTATAACTCCTTCATTATGTTCTTAGTTTTGAGTTGATAATTCATATATATTGCATGAATTAGTTAAAGTCGGTATGTGAAAGGATGGTAACATGTTAGTAGAGTCTATATACTTGTTATAGAGGCAGTGTGACGGATTTCAAGCATGATTCATGAGGAATTGTGGGTTGGTTTTGAGCTTTGCTGTTGCAGAAGCCAACTCTGGTCTGGAACCGGAGTGGTGCGGCCGCGCCACTCCCTATTACAAATGCAGTGCGGCCGCGTCGTTCTGCAAAAATGGAAAATGAATTTTGTGTTTTCTGGTTTGTTGACCATGCTAGTTAGACTCTAAAAAATATATAAATGAGTCTGATATGTGACCTAAGATTACCAAGCATGTAGTGAATGGTATTAGTTGATTTAACATTATTTCCTAAAAGAAAACTTAAAGTTTTGAAAATGAGACTTGACAAACTTTGTGTTCTTTGAGTTTGGACTTTTGAGACATATGTAAGTGTCTTGTTTATGTGTGTCAATGAGTATGAAAGGTAGTTGTTGATAAGTTACCTTGGTTAATAATAGACCACTATACCTTCTGTTAGTGGAGTTTTAATGAAAACTTAAGGTTTTGGAAAATAAACTTTGAAGTACTTAGTGTCCTTTGAAAACTGACCTTGGAGCATACGTACGTAAGTACGAAACATAGCTTGTTATTAAGTTACCTTGCATGTGATAGAACTATGGCTTGGCTTAAAATGTTTTAAAGGAAAACTTGGAAGTTTGAGAACTAATAGTTTTTAACATTGTGTATATGGTATTATGACCTTTCAAAGCATGAATACTAGGACGCTTTATGCCCCTAGGCGTGTCGAGTGTGTTCACCATGTAGCTAAGCATGAATTAGACCTTTCAAGTGTGGTTTAAAATAAGTTTTCAAATAATGAACTATTCTATGTCTATGTAAATAAGATAGATACATGTGAGCATGCGTATTAAAGGCTTATTAGTAGCAATATATGGTTTAAAGACTTATGTCAATGACCCTTTTTTAAAACAAGATGTTGAGCCTTGTTGATTTAAGTAATTTAACATAGAGCTATGTAATTCAAAACTAAATGGTTTGAAATATGAACTTGAAGAAATCACAGAATCTACTTGATGTATGTTTATAGTATGTATCAGAATGCATAGTATGTTAGGACTAGACTGAACAATGAAAAGCTCAAGTCTGGTTTTGGCAGGGAGTAGCGCGGCCGCGCCACTCCTAAGCTTATATGCAGCGCGGCCGCACCGTTCTACAAGGCTACCAAGAGCAATTTGTTAACTGCATGGTCTTAAGTTATGTTTATATGTTATCCTTAAGGACTACGAGATATGAAACGAGATTGTTTAGATAAACATGAAAGTAGAATGAACTAGTATCATGGTTATCCTAAGTTGAAGTAATACGAAATCAAGTTAGGAGACAATGAAGTATTTATTACTAGATTGAGAACGTATGGATGTGTATAACTGATGGATATAAATCCATGACTATATAACTGTGTAGGATTACACGAAGCGCTGATAGCTTTAAGCAGTTAAGTCGTAGTTAATAAACTACGAATCAGGCAAGTCTTTCGGTTCCTATTTGTTATATGAATTCAATAAATGTTAGTTGAATTATATTATGCTATGATAATGTTGATATGAAATGCATATGGAATATGTATGATATTTGAAAGCTAATATTTGATGATATATTTATGAAGTTAATCTATATGCCTGTTATGTGAAAAGTAACATGCGTAGTATATTTAAATGATTATGAATGCATGAATTGAGCATGATATTATATGCTATGTGATGTATGAAAACTGTTAGAATTGTTGAGCTGTCGAGCTCACTCTTGCAAATAACTATTTTTGTAGGTTAAGGACTCACAGTAAAGATTACGTGCTTCTTGATTGATAAAGTTAAATAATATTGCAACGAAGATTACTATTTAGATTATTGCTTGAACCATGTTTAGGTTCTAGGAGTTGTACATGAGAGTAATTACGATGTTTAATATTTATCGTGTTGTAAAGATATACTAGTTGATACATAGAGGATATCGATTTGAGATGTAAACCTTTATACAGTAATTCGAATAAAGTGAATCATAACATAGTTTGATTCAAGGTTATGTAATTGATTCAAAGATATGAAATCAATAAAAGTTTTTATTCAAAGGATATAGAAAAGTTTAAATTATTCAAAGGATATGAAAGATTTTATTGATTGGGTCCTGCTAGGTTAGTTTCCTCAAAAATCCCTATTCCTCATATTTTTGAATATATATCAAATTAGCATCAACAATAATATTCATGCATATAACATATTTAGATATGATGTTTAATGCATGATAGTGAGTGTGTGTATGATTTAAGCATTTTAATGAACACTCTTTCTCTTTGATTGTTTCACCCTTTGTTTGGTTTTGTTCACAGATTTTGAATGTTCGCAGAGTAAGAATCAACTCTATTACTTATTGTATTTGGTCGATTCATAGAGATGATCAGTTTCTAAGAGTCTTCAAGATACTTCCCTAATGTTGATTATACTATATGTTTTATCAAAAACATAGAACATAGGTTTGTATATATATATGTATACATACCAACCCTTCAGCAAGGGTTAATCCACTGTAAGCTTAATTAGATTTGTTTAGCTTATAACATATTTCAGACTTCTTTCAAGATGTTATCTTCAACCTAAAACGTGGGTGGAGAGAAAGTTTGTTGACAGTTAAGTTTCCAACCTTAATGTATTTTCTCTCTTCCCCTCTTTAGGAAGAGTATGGTTTCTTGATAGAATACTGTAGTAGTTCATAAGCTGATGCATCATGATGTACACATGGGTATTAATGAGGAATCGTACCTTTACACTGTCAGTTCCTTAATAGTCATTTATCTTGCTCTTATGATGTTAGGCATTGATGTGCATATCTTTGCATTAATTGCTGACAGCTTGTTGCTCCATTTGACCTTCAATCAATCAGATATAGTCTTGGAGAAATGAGCTAGACAGTCTTGGCAGCTTTAGTTCTTTGATAGCCTTGAACCTCAAGGTTCATATCCAACTGCTGGTTAGCCAAATACATATTGGAGGAAATCTTCTTTCTCCTCTGGATAAGCATTTCATAGTATGTATAGGCCTTTCATCTTTCATAATAGGTGGATACAAATTCTCTCTTTTGATGCTTCTTGACTTCCCATCTCTAGTCTGCAGACTACAAGATTGACTGTGGACAAGGATTGATCTTGTTGCTATAGCATTTAAGAACATGGACCAATCTGAGCAGCTTCAGATGTATATTCACATTTACTTGTACACATAATTTCCAACGTTTGAGCTCATCTGCATTTACAAGTGACTTACTACTAAACTAAGTTTAGAACAATGTTTGTGCCTAGGATCAGACTCAAAGTGATTAGCTTTAGGGTATAGCATGAGAACCTGCTCTGATACCAATTGTTGGTTCCCAGTAGGCACACAATAGATCTAGAAGGGGGGGTTGAATAGATCCTTTTTCTTTTAAAATACTTTTCCAGTTTATTTTGTATTGCTAATGAATTAGCATATGACAAACATAAGAATCTTTTCAAGCACAGCGGAATAAGTTAAAAATCCCCTTCATTTAAATATTCATAAACATTGTTACACATTATTTATGAAGTCAATTTAGTTGTAAGTAGTTATTACATACATGGCAGTTATAGCAGTTAAGTACATAATGTAAATGATAGAAAGTAAATAACTGAATGTAAAAGAGACAAGAGATTTTAAGTGGTTCAGTGACTCAAGCTCCTAATCCACTCTTCTGCTTCACTAGTAGGAATTCCACTAAGGAAAGGGCAGCACCCCGAATCACTAAGATTCCTTCAAGGTCAGCAGCCTTGGCACTTCTCTAGTTCACTAAGAACTCTTCAAGCCCAGTAGGCTTGGAACTCCAGTTCACTAAGAACTCTTCAAGGCCAGCAGTCTTGGAACTCAATTTAGTCCCTCTGGACAAGGACCTCTCAGGCCCTGGCTACTTGTTGTTGTTGTAGTTGTTGTTAGTGCTTTGCTGCTAAGATGTCTTGAAGCTTGATCATTTATTGGTACTTAGCATCTTGGCGTGGTCCTCTTTGCATTCTGCGTCGAGTCTGGACCACCACTAGATAGACTGCTAAGATGTTCATTGAAGCATAACATCTTGAGTACTTAGAAGTCTTCTTCTCTGGTGCAGCTGATCTTCTTTCTGTTCTGCTCATCTTTCTGATCTCAGCTGCACCATCACCACTCGGGTCTGCTAAGGCTTGTCATTGCTGGTCAACTTCTTCTGGTCCTTAGAATTCCTTGAACCCTTCTTGAATGATATGCAGATATGGTTCTGCATCTGTTCTACTTCATCTTTTGGTTCTTCATGGTGATTCGCAGAGTGGCTCTTTGGATCTTCTTTCTGCTCTGCCACTTTTCTAAGTGCTATTTTCTTGGCCTTCTCGGCTCTCAACTTAGCTGTCATTTTCAATGGCATTCTCATCGTTGTTAAGTAAAGCCTTAGTCTGTTAAAGTCCTTCTTCAAATCTGCTTCACTTCTACTTTCGTAGTCTCACTGCCATTGAGACATGTTCTTTTCAACTTTGTAGAACTCATAGAGTTAACAGCATAGCATTCCAACAACTCAACGATTCTGCAACTCAACAACACTTTCATCTTTGAAGCTTCAGCTGTCAAATACCCTTCCATTATCTTCCCATTGAAAAATAGCTGTTGGAAGCTATTTGAATTGCTTCGCAGATCTCGAGTTATTTGGTGTAGACTGTCGATTTGACGTGACGGCTCCTTTTTGACTTTCCAGACACAGTAGTCTGCTACTTCACCTACCACTTCAGAGATGTCATTTTTCGTGTCAGGCTGGTAGTCACCTTTATTTCTCCTTTCTGATTCCTTGATTCGAATCCACAAGAGTTGTCCTTCTGCATCGATGCTCTTAATTAGCAACGTTCGAATGTCAGACTTCATATTGAACCGTTGCCAATGCTTCAATATTCAGATGCCCGAACTCTACGATTCTGATGCAGATGACTTTGAATCTTAATCGTAGTTTGTCTGTTAAATGTTGCTTGTTGACTAGTTGAGACAACACTACGATTCTTAAGAGTGTTCTTCTGATCTGCAATGTATAACACCTCTTCTTCCACTTGTGCTGTGCTTCAACACTTCTGCTTACCTCGATTTATCTCAGGAACTGATAACTTGTCTGATTGTTTTGGCCCTTCTGAATTGCAAGACTCATCAGATTTGTGGCATACCCAGCTCTCTTTCTTCTTGTGATCTCCCGTTCACCTATCATCAATGGTCTGACTTATGCTTAATCACTTCAGTCTTTTTCTTCATATATTGGCCAGTATCTCAGTGTAAACTGCGTCAGTTCCTGTTTCATTTGGCAAACACTACGATCCTGGTTACTCCCAAGATCGTTGTCTTCTGTTCATCTTGACAGCTACTGCACTAGCTGACTTTTTTTAGTCAGTCACTTCATCTGAAGTCTTCTTAGGATTTTCTTGTTGAAGACTTCTCCTGAATGGCTTTACTTCTCAATCAGGACGTCGATTGAGTTGGTGCTTAGATCTTCTATTTGCTTGTCGGCCATTCGTTGAGTGCTCTCTGGCTTCCTTAAAGTAGATTGCATCTTTTCAGTTCAGATCAGAGGCTTCATTCTTTGGATATTCTGGGAGTGCTCATCTGTTGAGAATCGTGTTGACATTACGATTCTTCCTTGGCGTTGTGAGCATTTCATTGAGGCCTTAGTTCTGCATACTACGATCTTGCTTTAGTTCTGCAAGCACTATGACTCCGAGGTCAGATCAACTGACAGACTACGTTTTCTGCCTTAACACTTGATGTACTTGTCTGATCTGGCTCGACTACGATCTCTGCCTCTGATATGATCAGTAGACTCCACTACTTCAAGTGTGGTCTACAATTCTTGACTTAGCTTTGGCAGGCGCTCGGTCGGCTCTTAGACAGGCTGTCTCTTCGATTCTGAACATGACTACCTCAGCAGACTACGGTTCTGAGAAAGTTCTTCTTGACACACTACGATCCTGCCTCGTCTCTCCTGGCAAACTACAAACTCTGAGATCTACTATTCTTGCAGACTACGATTTCGTTTTGATAGTTCTCGAGTCTTCCTTGTCTCTCCTAGCAGACTACGAAGGCTGGTGCAGTGCTCAACGATCAGACAGACCTATCTATTATATTGTATAAGATCAACCTAACAAGCTTGATCTTTCTATTTCTAGTCCTTGTACACCATTTCTTTTTAAGGACTTCACAAAGCTGTTTTGTTTATGTAGGATCAACCTAACATATTTGATCAATTCATTCTAAGTCCTTGTACATATATTCCTATTATCTATCAAAGGACTTTACAACTTTCATCAATGCAGACATACTTGCATATTCATTTATTAATATCATAATAAAATCTTATATAAATAGGAATATCATTCTCATGAATATTCCTAACAATATTTATAACCTAGGACATAGTTCAAGGTCTTATGACCCTCAGATGATTTCAATATTCTGAATTCTAAATGTTGATGAAAGTATTATTATTCAATTCTTTATTGATAAAAGAAAAGTAATTCAAATCTATTGATACTATTCAGTTTATGTCATTATTATTGTTGTATTCCAAGTGAGCTTTTGTTTTCTCACTCTTGCAATTAAATAACCATTGCAGCTAAGGTCGAGAACATTAACGTGCCGTCAACGAGTAAAGGGAAAGACAAGATGAACAAGTGAAGACTTTTTGTCTTTTGCTTATGATTGTAATAAGACTTCGTTTATGTGATGTTTTATTTTTCTCACTTATTACTTATGTTTAGGTTAGAAAACCCTGGGATTTATTTAATTAAGTTGTAATCTTTTCATAAGGAAGATTTTTATTTTATGATAAGGTTGTAATTTATTTTGCATTCCTTATTATTGGACAGTAGTTGGATGTTATAGTTATATAGTGAACACCAAATCATGTGAAAATGAAGTACCCGAATTTGTGGGTGTCACACGACTACCGATACTCTATCTATGATTCGTTCTTCTTCTACACCTTCTATTCCAAATGTTCCTGTGAACCACCATGGTGAAAAACTAGAAAAGTTCGATGGAACAGAGTTTAAAAGATGGCAACAAAAGATGTTTTATCTTACTACTTTGAACTTAGCAAGGTTTCTTCGTGAAGATCCCCTGTGCTTAAAGAAGATGAAACGGATAGGCAAGTGGTTGCTGCTATTGATGCATGGAAACATGCTGATTTTCTATGCCGAACCTATATCCTCAATGGATTGGATAACACATTATATAATGTGTATAGTTCTCTCAAGACAGCAAGAGAACTATGGGACTCCTTGGATAAGAAATATAAAACGGAAGATGCTGGCATGAAGAAATTCGTAGTTGGCAGGTTTTTGGACTACAAGATGGTGGATTCGAAGGCTATCATCAACCAAGTCCAAGAATTACAAGTTATCCTATATGAAATACATGCAGAAGGTATGTCCTTAAGTGAATCTTTTCAAGTTGTTGCTATTATTGAAAAATTACCACCGATGTGGAAAGATTTTAAGAATTATCTCAAGCATAAACACAAAGAGATGAAACTTGAAGAATTAATCGTAAGATTAAGGATAGAAGAGGACAACCGTACTTCAGAGAAGAAAACAGGAAGGACTTTTGTGAAATATAAAGCCAACGTGGTGGAACAAGGTTCGAAATCAAAAAAAGGAAGTTTTCCGACAATGGGCCTCAACAAGGAACAAATAAAAAGTTCCAAGGCAAATGCTACATTTGTGACAAGCCCGAACATAGGGCAAAGGACTACCGCAACTGCAAAAACTAGAACAAGAAGTCCACACAAGCTAATGTAACGGAAGTGGATGGTCTTCTACAAGATGTTTCTAAAATGAACCTTTCAGCGGTTGTTTCTGAAGTAAATCTGATTGAGAATCCTAGGGAATGGTGGGTAGATACTGGAGCAACCCGCCATGTTTGTTCTGACAGGAAGATGTTCTCCATATATCAAGAAATTGAGAATGGAGAACAATTATACATGGGAAATTCTTCTTCATCTAAGATGCTGGACAAAGAAAGGTGATTCTGAAGATGACATCTGGAAAGGAACTCACCCTCAACAACGTGCTCCATGTGCCTGATATTAGGAAGAATTTAGTATCAGGATCCCTTCTTAGTCAAAAGGGATTTAAAGTAGTCTTTGTATCAGACAAGTTTGTCTTAACTAAAAATGAGTTGTATGTGGTTAAGGGATATATGAGCAATGGGCTCTTCAAGATGAATGTAATGACTATTGTACCTTCCAATATTAATAAAATTACATCTTCTGCTTATATGATTGAGTCATCTAATTTATGGCATGGTAGATTAGGACATGTTAATTATAATACTATTCGTAGATTAATTAATATGGAATGTTTGTCAAAATGTGAGATTAACTATAATCATAAATGTGAAATTTGCGTTGAGGCAAAACTTCAAAAATCTTCTTTTAAATCAATTGAAAGAAGTACTGAACTTCTTGAATTGATACATACTGATATTTATGATTTAAAATATATACAAACAAGAGGAGGAAAGAAATACTTTATTACTTTTATAGATGATTGTACAAGATATTGTTATGTTTACTTATTGAGAAATAAAGATGAGGCTTTGTAAATGTTTATACATTACAAAAATGAGGTTAAGAACCAACTAGATAAAAAGATCAAGATGGTTAGAAGTGATAGAGGAGGAGAATATAAATTTTCTTTTGTTGAAATTTGTTCACAACATGGTATAATACACCAAATAACTGCACCTTATTCTCCACAACAAAATGGTATTGCAAAAAGAAAGAATAGAACTTTAAAAGAAATGATAAATGCATTATTATTAAGTTCTGGGCTACCTCAGAATTTGTGGGGGAAAGCAATTCTTTCAGCAAATTATATTCTCAACCGAATACCTCAAAAGAAGTCTAATGCTTAACCCTATGAATTATGGAAAGGACGTAAGCCGTCTTATAAGCACTTAAAAGTGTGTGGGTGTTTAGCAAAAGTAATGGTTCCTCCACCCAAAAAGGTTAAAATAGGGCCTAAAACAATAAATTGTATATTCATAGGTTATGCTAATAATAGCAGTGCGTATAAATTTTTGGTTAATAAATCAAAAAGAGAGGATATACATGAAAATAGTATTATTGAGTCAAAAGATGCTGAATTCTTTGAAACAATATTTCCTAATAAAAAGGAACATGAGCTAAGTTCTAACAAACAAGAAACAAGTTCAAACAAAAGAACTTATGACGCTATTATTTACAGTGATCATGGATTAGAAGATATTGATGAACCTAGAAGTATTAAACGTGCTAAAATATCAAAATCTTATGATCCAAATTTTCTAACTTATTTGTTAGAAAATGAGCCTCAAACTTATAAAGAAGCAGTATCGAGTCCTAAAGCTCCATATTAGAAAGAGGCTATAAATAATGAAGTAGAATTCATTCTGCACAATCATACATGGGAATTAGTAGATCTCCCACCAGGCTCTAAACCTGTTGGATATAAGTGGATATTCAAGAAGAAAATAAAAGCAGATGGATCTATTGACAAATATAAAGCAAGACTTGTAATCAAAGGATACAGACAAAAGGAGAGTTTGGATTATTTTGATACTTATTCTCCTGTGATAAGAATATCCTCAATTAGGATGTTAATAGCCGTTGCAGCTATATATAATTTAGAGATACATCAAATGGATGTAAAAATAGCTTTCTTGAATGGAGATTTAGAAGAAGAAATCTACATGGAACAACCAGAAGAATTTATTGTTCCAAGACAAGAAAAGAAAGTTTTTCGGCTTGTGAAGTCTTTTTATGGATTAAAACAAGTACCAAAACAATGGCATAAAAAATTTGACAATGCAATGTTGTCAAATGGTTTTAAAATAAATGAGTGTGACAAATGTTTGTATGTCAAGAACACTGGAAAATGGTATGTTATTATGTGTCTTTATGTAGATGATATGCTCATTATGGGTAGTAATAATGAAATCATTAAAACTACTAAAAGAATGTTAAATAATACATTTGACATGAATGACATGGGTGTTGCCGATGTAATATTAGGAATTAAAATTTCTAAAACATCGGATGGGTTAGTGTTATCACAATCACACTATATTGAGAAAATACTCAGGAAATTCAATCAATATGATTGCAATCCTGTAGGAACACCAGTAGATATAAATTTACACTTGTCTAAAAATAAAGGACAGAGCATATCACAATTTGAGTATGCACAAATAATTGGAAGCCTTATGTACTTAATGAATTATACACGTCCTGACATAGCACAAGCTGTCAACAAATTGAGTAGATTTACAAGCAATCCAGGACAAGATCACTAGACAGCGATTATAAGAGTTTTAAGGTATTTAAAATACACTCAGAACTTTGGATTGCGCTACTCAAGATATCCAGCAGTACTTGAAGGATACTGTGATGCGAATTAGATATCGGATACAAAAGACTCTAAATCCACAAGTGGTTTTGTGTTTACACTAGGTGGAGGAGCAGTATCATGGAAATCTTCTAAACAAACATGCATTGCTCGATCAACGATGGAATCTGAGTTTATTGCATTGGATAAGGCTGGAGAAGAAGCTGAATGGCTTCGTCACTTTTTAGAAGATATTCCTATATGGCCTAAACCTGTGCCGCCTATTTGTATCCATTGTGACAGCCAATCAGCAATTGGAAGGGCACAGAGTCACATGTATAATGGTAAGTCTAGACATATTCGTCGTAAACACAATACCATAAAACAATTGCTCTCTAACGGCATTATGTCTATTGAGTACATAAAGTCGAAAGAAAATATAGCGGATCCATTGACTAAAGGTTTGGACTAGAGAGCAAGTAAAAATAACTTCGGGGGGAATGGGGTTAAAGCCTACAAACAAGGATCGTCATGATGGAAACCCAATATAGTTGACTGGAGATCCCAAGATCTAGGTTCAAAGAGACAACTAAATTGTGAACGATTCAACCAAATCACTATGAAGAAATTAATTTCTTCTGCTCATTCCTATGATACGAGATAATGATCCCTGCAGCGATTACAGGATAAGCTATGCTTTTAATTATTCTTAAATCTTGATAAACAAGTGGAGTATAGCAGGATACTCTTATTAAGAATCACCTATATGAGTGTGAACTAAGTCAATTCTATGAGAATGATAAGGCTATACTACTCTAAAGCACTCATAAATTCGGGATTGTTCGGGGCCAAAATGAACAAAATCATGAGAACTAAATAATGTCTGGAAAGAGTCTGTGTGAATTAATATTGTCTCGATTTACACAAACGATTGGACAGTTCAAGACATCACGTTCACTAGACAACCAGTAAAACCAATAGTCTTTCACAAGGGAAGGTTCAAAGCCAAAAGCCACCTCTCTCGATATAAGATGATTTCTAATTCTGTCTCTCTCTCAGAGTCTGCATAAAATTTGCATATATAAGGCTGGCAGTCAATATCATTCATGTGGGGGATTGTTAGATTTTGAGTCTAATTTAATATGGGTGTCATTAATTATTTTTAATGATTCAATACATTAATGTGTTCTACTCCATGAGTAGATTAAATTAAGTATTTGGAAGCTCAAATCTATGGAGTAATGAATGAGATATTAACTCACAAAGATCACACATGGAAATGATAAATGATAATAAATACATGTGGGAAAAAAAACAAGTCCCACATCGGTTAAGAACTAAACATTTAATGTGTTTATATACAAGGAAATTGCTCTTGGGTTTGGGCCCCAAGGGGCACCCCACTTTTGTGGAAGGGAGAGAACCTAGCCAAGGCTTGGTTCGAACCCACACGCGCGTCGCCGACCGATTGGCCTGGCACTGGCTCGTGGCTCGAGGCTCGGGGGTCTAGGTCCTTGTATATATCTTTTTAGACAAAATTTAATTAAAATTTTATTTAGTTCGATTATCAAAACTGTGTCGTTTTGATAAATGTTATTTATTATTATATTAAAAATGTGTCATTTTGAGAAGCGGTATCTGCTGAAAGGGTATCAGTCTGAACGGACGTCCCAAAACGACGTCGTTTTATAGCGTCTTTTCTACTAAGGCTAAAACTGTGTAGTTTTGGTTGCGAAGGCTAAAACTACGTCGTTTACAGTTCCGAAAAGACGCGCCCATTCTGCAAATGATCAAAACTACGTCGTTTTGACCTGCAGATGCTATGATATGCCTTTTTAAAGGCATCTCATGCCTTTTCATAAGCTAAGTACCCATCCGAAGGGTCACCAACCCCTCCTATAAAAAGATAGGAGGGGGCAGCCTTATCATTCATTCATTTCGCAAGCAAATACGCATTATAAGTCATTCTAGTCTTAGTTTTTTTCATCAGTTTTATAGAGTTCTTTTTGAGAAAGAGTTAGAGCATTTAGTTTGGTTCGTAGAGTATACTTTTTGTAGTGCTGCTAAAGTATACGTTGTCATTGTATCCTGGGAGACAAGTGCTATCAACTCTAAACACCATACGGAGGGCATAATTGTCTTAAGGACATGGTACCAAATACTAGCCTTGACAAATTCAATTTTGAGATAAGTTAATATATATATAGTTTCCTTTCCATTCTCAGATTTCTAACAACAACATACCACCATATGATGTTGAATTCGCCAAGTTTTGAAAATTGACATATGACTATTGAAGAGTTTCTAATGTATCTTTTGGTTCAATCTTTGTAGCCATCTAACAAAGTGTGGTCAATTTTTATAACGAAATATTTGCTTTTCCATCAGCATATAGATATAAAAAAAATTAATAAAAATTTCTATTTTTAATTTAAATTATAAAATCATTATTAAATTTTAAACAATTTCATATTTAAAATTGAGATTATTCTTCAAAAATAATAAAACAATAAATTTTACAACGCGTAGTCCTATTTAAATTGTTTATAAATTTCATTATTCTATTAACTAAAATTAAAGAAATTCACGTCATTTTTAGATTTGAAAATATTTTAAATTAATTTTAAAAAGTTTTTATATTTGAAACTTAGTGTGGTTGGTTCCTTATAAGAGCATAAAGTTAACTACATTAACTTTGTGTGTTTGGTTCCTTATGGTTCCTTACAAATAGAAAAACTAAGCTATCACAAAGATGATTAATAATGACACAAACGACATAATTTATTGAAAGTCTATCAATAAATTATCACCATTAAACTAAAAGTAAAACACATTGATTGTCACTTAATTATTCATTATTCCTTGAATATAATATTTCATGGAAACTAACTCTTTGTCCTTCATTTCCACATTTTATTAAACCGACCTTTTTTGTGATTAATTTGATAACCCGTGCAACTTTTTCTAACTTAAGTTAAATTAATTATAAAGAAGGTAGAATAGAGGACATTATTCAATCTTCACCTCTCACATGACAGCTCCCCCACCCTTTTAAACACACATCACAACTAATGTCAAGGAGAAAGATTTTGATGTGATGTGTAAAGCACATAATAAAATGGGACATGTATTCAATTTTTCAATATAAGATTATATGTAAAAAGTATACATTTTTTTTCAAAAATAAGATAAAATACCTAAAATGAAGAATAAGGGTAAATATGTCATTTAGTAAAGTTCATTAGTATAAAAAAAATAAAAATACTGATCACTTTATATAATCTTGTAGGGCCACTAACGTTAAATTTAAAACTTTTGTACTTTCTTTCTTCTATTTTTATTTTTCTTAATATGTGTGCAAATTATATTTTACTTATACTTTTGGGGACGGATAAAGTAAATGAATTTATATCAATTTATGATATTCATATTTTCATTGATATAAACTAAATAAATGTATGTTAATTTTGAATTTAAAAATAATTCAAATTGACTTCTAAAAAATCAATAATAATCTTATAATTTGAATTAGAGAGAGTACGTTTATTTAAAGGTAAGTTTATTTGTTGACTTGTATTCCATCCGTCCTCAAAAGGATGTTCAACGTATACATTTCACACAAATTAAAAAAAAGATTAAAATAGAGGAAATATAATAAAATAAGTGCCACTTTTATCCATAATGAACGGTTAAACCCCATGTAATTATACTACTGACTATTTTTCTTTTCTAAATCTGGTAGATCCCACTTAAGTATACTTTTTAAGGATAAACTATTATACATATTTTATATTTGACTTGTGTATTTTTAGACATTCTTCAATGAGCAATTTTTTTTATACGCGAGGACATTAACGGTATCAACTCAACTTGACAACGTTTTTAATCCCAAATAAATTAGAAAATATATTTAGGATACCCTCAAACAAAGGCATATTAAAATTCGTGATATTCCAAATAATTTGATTCTCTGCAATCTGATTGTCATGGTGCTTGTTTGTCTACGAGCTTCTTAATCGGTAAGTAATTTAATTTTGAACTTTTAAACGCATTTGACAATCTTATTCATATACAAATAATTTATTCTAAATGCGACGTTTAGAATTTAAACACATTGCATCATTTTTGATACAGTGACCAAACATATAAACGCTATTAATGTAAACTGTAAACGTTATAAACTTATAACGCTATTAACCAAATGTATCTATAACTTGATTATAATAATTAATACTTTTTTTATATACAAATTACAAACTCATTATATTTTCATACATAGAAAGCTTCACCAGCAAAAGAATAGACACCAACAAACTATATTTTGTAGCAGTAATCACATTGTTTAACAACTACCAAAGATTAGGTTCTATATTTTGTCCCATTCCTCTTGGCACTCTCTTATCATGGCATAACTAAATAATAAACCTTTTTCCTAACCATGCTTTTGGTCCTCATTCCACATTGATCTCAGCAACTTGAGCAGTATTCTTGCCTTTGTTTTAGTCCTCTCACTGCACTGGCTCTGAAGAAGCAACAACAATTGAGTCAAAACCCCGGCACAAATCGCCTCTTCTCGTGCCCGAAACGAATCATAACATACAGTCATCAGTGAATTAAGAGCACTGTCACTACCTTCATGATCCGATACGCGAAAAACCATCTTAACAAGAGCATTAACACCATTAGGATGATCAACTATAGCCACTTTTGCACTCTCTAGTCTTGACAAAACTTCTAGTGTTGCCACTGCCATCGGTGCCAATAATTTTTCTCGCCTTTCGGGTCCTAAAATATACGTTACAAGTCCATGGATCACGCCTGCTCGTACCAAATTCTCTCTGATTGAATCCAAACAACACAAAGCTGATATGGCTTTGATTCCTGATTCAGAAGCATCATCAAAGTTGTCATGAATAAGAAGAACTAGTCCTTGCACTAGTGATCTTTTTTCTCCAAGCATAATACTAAGTTCCTTGGTGTAAAATGATGATGAAATTGCCTCCACAATTTGGCATAAACATTTCTTGATATTAGTATTGCCTTGATCAAATAAGAGCACAAATCGCGCTATTTTAGACTCTTCTTTAAGAATGTTTAGTGACCCGAAATCACTAAATGGCAACAACTTCAGAACACAAATTAATGCTTTTTCTACCAACTTGAAATTTTCTAGGCGATATTGATGATCATCACCTTCAACTCTTCCGAAAACTAGTTTCAACAGCAATGAGAAAAGGCCTAATTGGATCAAACAGTAGTTTTCACTAGGCAATTCATCGGATAATGCTTCAATTCTTGCTAGTATTTGAAGCTTGTTTTCAATGCTGGCCTCATGGGACTCAAGGCTGTGCCTAATTATGTTGAAGGAAAAATCAGGATCGAGATTTTTGGAGTAATCAGGGGCTAAATGGTGACCCTTTTGAATCCATTGATCGATCAAATGACGAAGGGTGTGATTTGGAACCATGGATGGATCATGAAGCTTCTGCATTGTGACGGGACATGTTAGATTGCCCGTGGCTAGCCATTTTTCTATGCTGGACCTGTCATAGGTTTGGCCAGTTGATAGAGTCACTGGATCTGTGAACAAGTCTAGGCTGATTGGGCACCTGAACAAGTGTGGAATGACCATTTCACCTTCTTTCATTAAATAGAGAATTAAGAACTTGTATGAAAATGAAATCAATATGAAAAAGGGGGACACATTAATGTACGGGTTTTGATTATATTTCTAATCTGAGAAATGGGTTGTGAATTTAGCTTCTTTCATGGAAAAAACAAGGACTTCTATGAAAATGAAATCAAGATGAAAAAAAGGGAACAAATTAATATATGGGTTTTGATTATATTGCAAATCTAAGATATGGGTTGTGAAGAGAAGTGATGAATGACATTTTCAGCTTATTTCATGAAAGAAACAAGAACACATGAAAATGAAATCAAGATGAAAAAATGGAGCAAATTAATAGATGGGTTTTGATTATATTGCAATACTAAAAAATGGTGGGTTATGAAGATAATTTAGAAATCTTTTCTATAGAATTGAGCTGAGAGGAGTTGAAATAAATAAATGACACAAGTCAGAAACAGAACATTCTGCTTTGTTTAGAACCCAGAGATCTAGATGGGAAAGAATGAGTAGTAAGGTTAAGATTTTGCAGTTTTTTTTATGGCAGAAGGTTGAGAGCTGAGAGGGGGATTTAGTTCAAGAGGTTGCAGTTTATAATGTGATAAACAGCAGCACATGAGGGAGAAGTGTAAAGTGCAATCTTAGTTGGATGAATCAGAAAAAAAACAACAATATGCAATCACATTAGAGATGGGCAAATTAGGGCTTATCCTAGTGGGAATATAGAGTAATAGTAGAATTGGGCCCCACCATCTTTCTCTTACTAGATTTATCAATACAGTCAAACTGACCCACTCAATGAAAAATCAAATTTATTTTCTTTGAAGTTTGAATCCATCCAGCAAAAGTTGAATAAAATATGTATGATTGAGAGAGAGAAGGAGAGGTATGATAGTCACAAGGCTCATGGGAATAACACTAAAACGGAAGCCCACCATACGGAATTAGAATTATCTCGAGTAATCAAATTACATATAGCTACCTAGTATCATTAAAATCATAACTCTCTGACCGGCTGTAAGTTGTAACACTCTAGTCGATATGTGACATATTTTGACGTGTATATAAAATTTTAAGTTATTATATAAAATATTTATAGTCATTATTGTTTGAGTAGTAAACTGTGATGGTTAAGATGATTCAAGAAAAATAAATTATGCTAGTAATTCTAGGCTATGTGTTCGGCATGACGGGAATGTCATGTATCTAAGATATAAAATAATACAATTATTTATGCACAAACTATATTATTTAAAGAAGTACTGCGGATAATGTTTTAATCACGAACCGTTGTGAGCTTCCGTTGCTTAGATTTGTAATTTGGCTATTGTTGATCAAGGTTTATAGATAATCAAGATTATTAATATTAGGTCAACAATTATATATTGTTCCTAGTTAGACAAATTTAATTTTAATCAAATTTCTAAATTCGTTTTTGTAATACGTCATTATAACTGATCGCAAATACTTAAGATTTAAATCTTTTCGACATGAATTTAATGTAACATGTGATGAGCCGATATTTCAGCAAAAGAAGGAAGATAATATCCACCAAATCCATTTTCTAGATAGCATCTAGAAATGAAATGAAAAGATTAAGAGACCTTAATTCTTTTCTCACAAAACTGATAGTATTTCATAGGAGTAATTTATAGAGTACCTAATCAAATGGATTCTTTATGTACCAATCATTCTCTACAAATATCCAACTTACTTTGTTCATTTTTGAATTAACTCATCAAATGATTCGAGATTCCTAAGTCAAAGGTCAAAAATGATGAAAGAGGTGAATATTATAGCTCACTATATCAAAATTGTTGACTTTGTTGATTCTCAAATGTGCTATGTGTAACTTGTTTTTGGAGCTTGACAAAGCAAAATGTGAAGTGAACCACTTTCACAAAATTATTAGAAAAAAATGATGAAAAAAAGAGAAAAAAAATTAACAATTAAACAAAAATTAACAACTAGACCTCACTCATATGTGTTCTCAAATAAAAAAATTAAAAAAAAAACAAAAACAAAAAAAGCTCAATAATATGTTAGTTGGATGGACAAGAAAGAAACATAGTTCCACAAAATATTAAACTCTTAGTTATATTGTAGTTTATTATATTTATGGTTATATTGTAAACTAAATCTTAATACATAGTTGCTTAGTTCACTAAGCATTATAATCACTGTTAACGCCAATATTTCGCCACGCGCCTCAATCACCAAAAGCGCATCTAACCCTGCACAGTAAACACGTCAGTACCGGATCTCGACGGCTTGGGCCGCCGGGGATCGCTCCGGTGTGGGAATAAGTACAGGCCAAAAAAAGGATTAACAATGGAGGTTGTGTGTTCTAGTGTCTCGAGAGTAAAAATATTCAGTTACCTTTTTCATGTAGTAACCTGTACTTTTATATTACTCTCACCAACTTGCATGTATCCCCTTTTCTGCTGATGTCATCTAATTTCATGCAAGCTTTATCAAACCCTTGTTCCCTACTAAGCCAATATTATGTCAAGTCCTCATAGATTATAGCTAACCCATATTAGCCAAGATATGGGACCCACAAGCAGCCACTTGTCCACTTCAAGATTTATCAGCCCAAGCCCAATTAAATCACCATTTAAATAATAGCCCAATGCTCCAAAGGTCCAAATATTTACGGCCCAATATTGTCCCCCAGTCTTTTATCAAACAACATGTTTGATGAAAGAGTATACTAGAATTCGGCCCGAATGCCAAAGAAATTCAAATAAATTCAAACAAAGCCCAATCAACAGAGAATCCAAACCAGAAGCCAACCCTTCAAATTCAAAACCAGACGCCACCTCTCCTGTTCATCATTACCTTCAATAAATGTGCCATCTTCGTGTTTCGTGAGCCACCGAAAAGACACCACTATAAAATCCAATTTCCCCCAATTTGGACAGTTTCACCTGCCCATTTGAATCTCAGAATACTCTTGCCTTCTTTTTTTGGTTTTCTCTCTCCATTAATCTGTCAACAATGGCTTCCCAAAATAATGAAAAGACCGTCCCAACCTCTAAAACACCTCTAGTTTCCACTCCAGCCACACAAAACCTTTAGTCGGCCCCATCCTCCGGCAAAAATCTTACACCCCCCATTAATGTATCTCCCCCTTTTCACTTCCAAGATGTACAACAACACCCCCATGCCAATAGCCCTCTAAACTGACAGAGGACGATATCAACACCATTCGGGAACGTTATCTAATTCCAGACACTCACCATCTGAAGGAACCCTCCCCTACTGATCGCATGTATCATCGTCCTGATGGCTGGACTGCCCTACCTCTCATTCTTCTGGAAAGAGGAGTCTGATTCCCTCTTCATACTTTCATCATCACCCTTCTAGGGTTCATGGGCGTTGGATTTGCCCAACTGGTCCCTAACTCCTACATTTACATCCTGGCCTTCATTACTTTTTGTAGCAAAATAAGTGTTCAACCCTCTATTGATTTTTTCTTTACCCTCTTTACTTCCGGTAAGACTCGTGAACAGGGCTTCAAGGTGCTGGGCAAACAAGCCCCGAAATCCAATGCCAAGTTCGATAAACGTCCCTTGATGGACACCCCCTCAAGCAACAAGAAATGGTATGAAAAAATGGTTCTTTGTCAAAGGACCCAAAATCTCTTTCATTCCCGATTGGAACACATCCGCACACACTGCTGCAGATCTCGGTGATCTTCCCGAAGAACGCATAAGAGAGATAGCAAAGTTTATGGAGAAGCTTCCAATGAAAGAATGGAGCTTCGCCCTTTTAAGTAAGCATTCTTGGTTGACAAATGTAAGTCCCGAATCCAATACTCGTATAATTTTTCAAACTATCTTCAATTATTATTCTGAAGTATTCTTCTTTGTGTGAAGTATCCCTGATCAAGCCTTCTTCCCTTGACCGAAGGGATTTAGAACAATTTCTTTCTGTCAAGCCAACCCAAGATCCTCCCGAAGACCAAGATACCGAAGACCGAACTGTCGAAGACCAAACTGTCGATCCCCCAATTACTGAATCAAACCCTACTGCAGGACCAAGCCATCCTCGTCGTAAGAAAAGAGCTGTTCGAAAACCAAGACATGTTTCAGCTCCTATTCTCACCGAGAGCATCCTCGACATGCCCATCTCTGAAAGCACTCAAGTTCTTCGCATAAAAAAGAGAAAAGCCAAAGTCATCCCTCTCACTGCCGAAGAGCTAAAAGTACCTCTTACTGAGATCGACCAGCTAACTAATGAAGACGAAGCCGAAGCTAGCTCTCCCCTTATCCGAAGGAAAAATCCTTCTTTTGATAACCAATCACCCCCACCAGTTGACCCTCCAACAACCTCCGACCCTCCTCCACTTGAATAACCAATACCATCTCCACAACGATCAACCTCTCCTTTTTTTGGATCAGAGCGTGGAGCTTCCGATCACCCAGCTTATGGCCTAACCAGACAAGGACTTCCCTCTGCACCTCTACAACTCTTTCGTTCTGGACACAGACAACCATCGGTTCGGCAACAGTTCCATTTCTGATATGATGGAAGAGGGCATGGCTAATCAAGCCAGAGTAAGTAATTAACCATTTTCGTTTACAAATATCTTCTTGAAGTCTTTTATTAACTCTGGATAATTGCAGGCAAATGGAGTCTTCGGGCGTCTTTATCAAAGATATAAAGAAGCTGAAGCCGAAGCCGAAGAAGAGGCGGCCCGAAGAGAAAATGCTATTTTGAAGTCAGCTTTGGCGAGGGAGAGAAGCGAACATGAAAAATACTCTCTTCAACACCAAAGGCCTTCAAAACGAACTCATAAAGTTGAAAGAACAACTGACTGCATCCGAGGCTCTCCAACAAGCAACCGCTCAACAAAACCTAGAATTGCAAAGGGCCAATGAACAACTAAGCCAAAACAACCGAAGCCTAACCAAGGCTGTCGCTGAAGCTAAAAAGTCTGAAGAACGACATCTTGACCTTCGGGGCAAAGTCGAAACGGAGCTTCGCTGTAAGACCCCAAATTTTATGAATAAGATTTAATTTTCTTTATATATTATTTTGAAATAGTAAGGTGTTGATTTGATAAATGTGATAAGTTATGGGTAAAATGTGCAAAGTTTACAAAGTAAGCAAGTGGTTATAAAATATTCGTTGTGTCGGGGCATATTCGTTTGGTCGAGGAATATTCTTTTTGTCGAAGAATATTCGTACGACGGCGCAGTCATTGGTGGACCCCACAACGGAATGAATGTCAGATATAGAAAGCGACAAAAATAACCTTTTTATAAAAATAACGGCAAAACTGTTACCGTTAGTACTGTTGAAATACCCGGTG
The DNA here is from genome assembly GCA_020205555.1 of Panax stipuleanatus. Classification (NCBI taxonomy): domain Eukaryota; kingdom Viridiplantae; phylum Streptophyta; class Magnoliopsida; order Apiales; family Araliaceae; genus Panax; species Panax stipuleanatus. Next base: position 48,391,314 of record CM035117.1, on the reverse strand, counting down.
GTAAAAATACCGTAATACGCGGTGTTGCACAGTAGCACACGGTATTGCACAGTATTTCGAATTATTGATTCTTACGTAGGAAGGTACTTACTCAATTATTATTACAGTAATTACTGTTTAATATTTTATATTATTGATTCAATAATTGCATAATATTTTATTGGTTCAATATTTGCTACGTTGATATTTTATATCCATAGGTGCTACTTTGCTATTTTATATTATTGATTCAATAATTGTCATTGCACATTATTTCAAATTATCAAATCAATAATTCATATTATTTGAATAATATTATTAGATAGCATTATTGATAATGTCTAAGGAAGTTCTGTCTAGGAAAGGGTTTTGATTAATTGCGCGCCAGTAAGGAGAATTCCTTATCGGAAGGCCCCCTCTTTCCTGGGAACGACCTGGTTGTCAATATTGTAGTTCTATAATATTATTTGTGAATAATTAATTTTTGATACATATGATAAGGAAATATTTATTCAATGTGGATTTAAACGGAAAAATTTTTAACATGTGACATTTGTTGAAAGTTGGTATTTTATCTTGTCCGATAAAATAATTCATTCAAATATATTATTATAATATTACATTATAGTAGTATGATGTGATTATATAATAGTATAATTTTTATAATTTGAATGGTAACATTATTATAGTAAATTCATGGTATAAAAGTTAAACGAGGTGGAAGAGTGCAAATTGAATTTGAACTCTTACGATGCAAACAATGATGTCATCGGAGCGATAAGGTAAGCAATGATGTCATAGATCGATGATGTAAGCGATGATGTCATAAATTATGATGAAAAGACTATTTTACCCTTACTCTACCGAGCCTATAAATAGAAGCTCATTTCTTTATTATTTCTCACCAATTCACTAAAGCTATAAAGAGAGAAAGTATAGATAGAATAAGAGAGAAAGAAGAAGAGTATTCTGCTATTACGCTAGTGCAGTCTCTAAATTTTAAGGTAAGGGGTATTTTTTTCTTTCGTATTCATGAAGAGAGTTATTTTCTTTCAATACTCGTAAGGGTTCTTATTCCATTCTTTATTATTCTGTTGGAATAATCTGTCTACGCGAACTACCGTATGCATGGTGAAATCTTGTTGTTATTCTATTCTTTATTATTCTATGGGAATAACCTGTCTACGAGGACTACCGCATGCCTGGTAAATAACCCTTCGTATTCAGTTGTTATTAAATTGTAGAAATAATCTGTCTGAGTAGACTACCGCCAGACGGGTGAAAATTCAATTGCAGTTTCGTATATTGTTTCATTTCAGATTCCTAATTCTAAACTTATTACGGTAAGTATTACTTTTATAATTCCTGAAATGATCAGATATTACTTGAGTTTTGCACTTCATCTAATATTATTTCACTAGAATATTGGTCTAAACTTTCTTGTGAAATTTTTATCTTTTCATGTCGAGTTACTATTCACAAGTTACTATTCACGAGTTACTATTCACGAGTTACTATTCACGTGGTACTATTTACGGTAAAAAAAATTTCCTTCCAAATCATTTTTGATTGGATTTAGATTTTGATCTTCATTTTTGAACTCTGGATAAATTCTCTAATATTTGTCCTTTATCTCACTGGATCCGTTATTCGTATTATTTTTCATCATCCTTAGTTCTAAATGGTGATATAACTGAATATATTTGGCCTGTAGTGCAAAGATGAATAATTACATGATGAATATCTTTGTCCTGTAGTGCAAAGATGAATGATTACCTGATGAATATCTTTGGCCCGTAGTGCAAAGATGGACAAGTGTTGAGATGAACATGACCAACTTATGATACAAATGAATATCTTTGGCCCGTAGTGCAAAGATGGATATTTGATTCGAGATGTATATTAATTGATGTTACAGGGATAAAATATTGATGATGAACTTTTAAATCAAAGAAGATAGTAGACATCATTCTCTACTTAACTCTTCTAATGAATTGTTATTTTCGCTGCGAATATTGATCTAAAACTTGTTGTCCATAATATTTTATCTGATTTATTGAAGGCTAACGATAATTTATTTTTCATTATCTTAGTCATAATATTCTTTACTGGGCTAGTTGAGCTCACCCTTTTCTTCCATTGTTCTATTCAGAAAATGAGAATATCGCGGGTACTAGTCGGGGAATGGAGTGATGGTCCGAGTTAGAGCTGTAGAAGTCCTCACTACTTTTTTTATTTAAAATAGTGTGATAATAAATGTAATGAGGACTTAGTTTGAATGTTAATATTTTTTACATGTCTGTATTGACACTCACAGTAGTGTGGTCGTATTTTGCACGACCGTATGATATGAAAGATTATATTTAAATTTTGTTGAGTGTATTTGACGACTCAAAATGGGTTGAGTATTGAACCTATTTTGGGGGCGTCACATTCGCGACCTTAAACTGGCCGGCCCCCCACTGACTGAAGACCTCCTTAAAGAAATTCAAATTGCATACCGCAAATCAATCGAACTTACAAATGAAATAGTTCAGATATATGTCGAAGGCTATGAACCGGCCCGAAGAAAAGGCAAAACAAAACTAGCTGCTACCTCTCTGAACCCATTACTCCTTGATTCTTCTGATGACGAAGACGAACAGTAATTGCGAAGATAACCTACCTTTTACTTATTTTATGAACTTGTAAAAATTTCAATCAACAGTGTAACTTCTTGCTTATGTTTAATGAAATATATCTTATTCCTTATTATTCCTCTTCAATTTAAGTTATACTATTATTTAAACAATATATAATTTAAATTCAACACTTCGAATAAAATTAAGTAATAATGTAAGGTAAAACTTACTCATTACCGAAGTGTTTTTGTATATCATCTTTATGATGAACAGATCACCGAACTTTCCATAAGAATATTTGTTTCGAAAAACTTATAATAACATCCAAGCTTATAACTGGAGACCTCATTCTTCTCCAAGAGCCGAACGGGTTCAATCTCGAAGATATTCCAATTCGCTACGAGGAGTCGAAGGGATCCATCCTTATAACAATTTGGTAACCTCGTTCTCTGAGAGAGCTGAACGGGTTCGACCAATCAATATTTTGCTTTGCTACGAGGAGACGAAGGAATCCAACCTTATTCCCAGCTGGCAACCTCGTTCTCTCCGAGAGCCGAACAGGTTTAACTCAAAGATATTCCACTTCGCTACGAGGAGTCGAAGGGATCCATCCTTATAACAATTTGGTAACCTCGTTCTCTCTAAGAGCCGAACGGGTTCGACCAATCAATATTTCGCTTCGCTGCAAGGAGACGAAGGAATCCAACCTTATTCCTAGCTGGCAACCTCGTTCTCTCTGAGAGCCGAACAGGTTTAACCCAAAGATATTCCACTTCGCTACGAGGAGTCGAAGGGATCCATCCTTATAACAATTTGATAATATTGTTCTCTCCGAGAGCCGAACGGGTTCGACCAATCAATATTTCTCTTAGCTGCGAGGAGACGAAGGAATCCAACCTTATTCCCAGCTGGTAACCTCGTTCTCTCCGAGTGTCAAACAGGTTTAACCCAAAGATATTCCACTTTGCTATGAGGAGTCCAAGGGATCCATCCTTATAATAATTTGGTAACCTCGTTCTCTCCGAGAGCCGAACGGGTTCGACCAATCAATATTTCGCTTCGCTACGAGGAGACAAAGTCGAACAGGTTTAACCCAAAGATATTCCACTTCGCTACGAGGAGTCAAAGGGGTCCATCCTTATAATAATTTGGTAACCTCGTTCTCTCCGAGAGCCGAACGGGTTCGACCAATCAATATTTTGCTTCTCTACGAGGAGACAAAGGAATCCAACCTTATACCGAGCTGGCAACCTCGTTCTCTCGGAGAGCCGAACAAGTTCAACCCAAAGATATTCCACTTTGCTACGAGGAGTCGAAGGGATTCATCCTTATAACAATTTGGTAACCTCATTCTCTCCGAGAGCCGAACGTGTTCGACCAATCAATATTTCACTTCGCTACGAGGAGACAAAGGAATCCAACCTTATACCGAGCTGGTAACCTCATTCTCTCCGAGAGCCGAACAGGTTCAACCCAAAAATATTCCACTTCGCTACAAGGAGTCTAAGGGATCCATCCTTATAACAATCTGGTAGATAAATCAGTCTTGAAGAAAAAAGCCATCTTTATTGATAACTGCTATCATAATTACAGACTCCTGTACTTCGACGCTGACCCTACTGAAAATATTTACGAAGTCTTCCAGCATGCCAAGTATTCTTTATCTCAGACCCATCTAACGCTCGCAATTGGTAAGTCCCTGGCTTTGGCACACCAACAACTTCATAAGGGCCTTCCCAATTTGGCATAAGCTTCCCCATATTCTGAGCTGTAGAAGCTTCTACCTTCCGAAGAAAAAAATCTCCGACTTCAAACCTTCGAAGCTTTACCCCTTTATTGTAATACTTAGCAACACGACGTTGATATGTTGCTAATTTTATCAAAGCTGCTTCCCTGACTTCTTCAAGTAGATCTATATTGACTTTAAGTCCCTCATCATTATACACTTCTTTGAACTGACTGACCCGAAGACTTGTAGACCCAATCTCCACAGGAACCAGGGCGTCCGAACCATAGGCCAATCTAAAAGGCGAATCCCCTGTTGTAGTCCTTGTCGTAGTTCGATAAGCCCATAATATGCTAAGTAGCTCCTCAGGCCATCTTCCTTTTGCATCATCCAGCCTCCTCTTAATCCCATTCAGGAGTATTCTATTGGTTACTTCAACTTGCCCATTAGATTGAGGATGAGCAACCGAAGTCTTCCGATGCTGAATTCCTAACTCCTTTAAGAATGCTTCAAACTTCGATCCCATAAACTGGCGCCCATTTTCTGAAACTACCCCCATAGGAATACTAAAACGGAACACCACCGACTCCTTAAGAAATTTTAAGCACTCCTGCTCCGTAATCAGCCGAAGTGGCTTCGCCTCTACCCACTTAGTCATATAATCAATCGCCACTATAACAAAACTGACCTAACCTTTCTCTTTTGGTAATGGACCTAGTATATCCAACCCCCAGACATCAAAAGGTATAGGAGATAAAACCGAGTATAGCTCTTCTGGTGGCTGATGTGGGATCGGACTATTTAACTGGCATTTTTAACATTTCTTCACATAATCGGTAGCTTCCTTAAAAATTGTTGGCCAATAGTAACCCTGACGGAGCACCTTGTATGCCAACGACTTCGCAGCCATATGATCGCCACAAATGCCTTCATGAACTTCTCGAAGGACATAATCAGCTTCAGATGGGACCAAACACTTCAGCAATGGAGAAGAATAAGCCCTTCGATAAAGATCTCCATCAATAAGTATGAAGTTTGAGCTTTTATACTTCACTTTCTTGGCTAACATATGGTCCGAAGGTAGTACGCCATCTGCCAGGTTGTTTATATATGGCGTCATCCAGCAATTAGATCGCTCGATGCACATCACTTCCCCGTGCTGGATGCTGGGCTGCTTCAAAACCTCTAAGTAAACTGACCCATCAAAAGAACTCGATTCAGTTGTAGCCAACTTTGACTAAGCATCGGCATTTGAATTATCAGTTCGACCAACCCCTTGAAACTCGTAAGAGTCAAAGTACTAAAGCCGATCTTTTAACTCTGCAAGATATTTAACCATTTTTGAGCCCCGAGCTTCATATTCCCCCGAAACTTGTTTGATGACCAGCTGAGAATCACTATAGATGATCAGCTTCTGAACTTCCAAGCTCTTTGCCAATCTCAAACCCGGCTAACACTGCTTTATATTCAGCCTTGTTATTGGTTGCCCTGAATCTAAATCTGATAGCCTGCTGCACTTTGAATCCCCCCGGACTCGTCAAAATGACCCCAGCCCCACTGATGTCTGAATTAGAAGATCCATCAGCATATAACGTCTAAGAACTGTGAGACTGTCGAAGTATTGCTACCGTTTCTGTAGATCTCTCAGCCTCGTTCAAACTCTCATCAGCTTCGGAGAATGAGCATTCTACCACGAAATCGGCCAAGCCCTGACCTTTAATAGCTGTCCGTGGATGATATTCTATGAAGAACTAGGACAATTCCATCGTCTATGCAGCAAGTTTTCCCGAAACCTTTGGCTTTCCCAACACCTTCTTTAGTGGTTGATCCGTGTATACCACTACTATCCGACCTTAAAAGTATTGTCTAAGTTTTCAGCTTGCTATTATTAAGTCAAAGGCAAACTTCTCAAGGTTTGGATACCTTGTTTCTGCGTCCCTAAGAGCATGGTTCACATAGTAAATCGGGTGCTGCTTACCCCCAACTTCACGCACCAAAACTGCTCCTACTGTCCATGAACTTGCAGCCAGATACAAATAAAAAGGCTCAGCAGGAACTGGCTTCACCAACAAAGGTGCTGAAGACAAATACCTCTTGATTCCTTGGAAAGCATCCTCACACTCCGAAGTCCACTGGAACGTTTTTGCGTTTTTCGGCCCTTTCAATGTGTTAAAGAACGGCAAGCACCTTTCTGCCGACTTAGACATGAACCTCCGCAACGCTGCTATCCGACCAGTCAAATATTGGACATCTTTGAACGATTATGGGGATTTCATGTCCAAGATAGCCTGGATCTTTTCTGGATTAGCTTCGATACCCCTTTTGCTGACTAAATAACCCAGAAATTTGCCTGCCCCAAGTCCGAAGGTGCACTTGGTCGGATTCAGCTTCAAGTCATAATGTCGAACCTTCTGAAAGCACTCCTCTAGATCATCCAGATGACCACGAACAGACATGCTCTTTACTATCATATCATCGACATAGACCTCCATATTCTTCCCCAGCTACTTTGTGAAGACGTGGTTCATCATCCTCTGATATGTAGCTCCCGCGTTTATCAAACCGAACGTCATCTTCTTGTAGACGTACACCGACTGATGAGTAATAAAAGCTGTCTTCGGGATATCCTCCTTGCACATAAAAATCTGATGATATCCCGAAAAATCATCTATGAAGCTAAGTAAGGCATACCCCGAAGTTGCATCAATGAGCTGATCGATGTGAGGCAAAGGATAAAAGTCTTTCAGGCATGCCTTATTCAGATCAGTATAATCTATGAAAACCCGCCACTTTCCATTCTGCTTCTGCACCAGAACTACATTGGCCACCCACTCCGGATAATCGATCTCAAAGATAAAGTCTGCGGCCAGCAACTTCGCTATTTCCTCATCGATTATCTTCTATTTTTCTGGCGCAAAGATCCTCCTCTTCTGCCGAACTGGCTTCCTCGCTGGATCCACGTGCAATCTATGTTCGGCCACTTTACGACTCACCCCAGGCATATCACTGGGGATCCAAGCAAAGATATCGGCATAACACCGAAGCAGCTCCATCAGGTTTGTCCGAAAAGGTTCTGGCAGTCCCGAACCTATCTTCACAGTCTTTTCCTTCTTTCCTGGTATCAGTTCAATATCTTCAGTCTCTTCTGCTGTCATAACCAATGACTCTGTGCTGCTCTCCGTAAACGACTCAATTTCGATGGCCATGGTTTGCTTCTGCCTGCTAACCCCTACTCCCGACGTGATCAAAGAATTCCGTTAACACCTTCTCGCCAAGTCCAAATCTCCTGCAACTTCGCCAACTCCATGTGGCGTCGAAAACTTAATTTTGAAATGGGGAATTGATGTAACTCCTGAAGAGCTGTCAAAGTAGGTCTCCCCAGAATAGCATTATATGCAGAATCCACATGTACAACATAAAATTTACACATAATTTGAACCTGTTGAGGAGCCGTTCCGAAGATAACTGGCAGCTCGATAGTCCCCGCCACTTTAATTGGATCGTTGCTAAAGCCATACAAAGGAGCCTCCTACCCAATTTACATCTTCTGACCATCCAAAGGCATCCTATGGTATGCATATGCGTACAGAATATCCACCGAATACCCATTGTCTATCATCATTCTCTTCATGTCCACCGAACCCACTTGTGCAGTAATCACCAGAGCTCCTTCGTGCTGTTCGATTGGTTCTGAAGGGAAATTATCATCTGTAAAGGAGATGACTGACCCTGGATACGACCTCTCAGCCTTTAGAGGCTTACTTGTCACTGCCATCACCGAATCCAGATAGCCTCGACGCTTCTTCCCCGCAGCCTTACCAAAGTTACCTCCGGTAATCACGTCCACCACATATCTTGCCTGTTGATTCTGAACTGGTTGCACTGGCTGGTCAACTTGAACTGGGTCCCTATTCCTCGGATGCTCCCTTTGCTGCTCTCGTCCTGCCACGTACTGAACCAAGACTCCACTTTGAACTTTCCTTTCAATGAACTCCTTTAGATTCCATCAAGAATTAGTGTCATGCCCAACCTCCTGGTGGTAATCACAGTACTTAGCGGGATCTCTAACTCCTGGCCTAGGATTATTTCGAGGTTGTTCGAAGTACGGCTGATTCTTTATCTGCTCCAGAATAGTAGCCCTATCTGTATTAAGCTGGGTATACACCTTATTTACCTTCTGACTCGGGACAGGCGGACGATCTCCTCTGGGTGTCCAATTATTGTTATACCTCTTCTGATTTCCATCAAATCGGTCATTGTTGCCGCCACTCTTCTTCTGATTACCATCAGTCGATTCCTTCCCTTTCTCCTTTGCTTTCTCCGAAGAACCCTGTTTCAAACTAGCCATTGCCTCTTCTACCACGATGAAGCCTTCGCCCTTCTCAAATGCTTCGGCCGAGCTCTTCGGATGTTTGAACATCAATTTCTTCACTAGCTTCTCGGACTTCACCAAATCTAAACCATTCGGAAACAACCCCACATCCTGAAGGTCATTAAGATCCGACACTTGTCCCACCGTTTCTCTGAACCTTTTCACATACTGGCCCAGGGTTTCGCTCGGATATTGCCTAATCTGTGCTAACGACCCTGTGGGCTTTCCCCTTCTCTTGTTGCTTCCAAACCAAGCATGGAATTTATCGTACAAATCAACCCAGGATGAAATCGAATCCGAAGCTAAAGTCCCCATCCATTGCCTCGCATCTCTCCTCAACGTCATCCCAAAGGTCTGACACTTAGCTACGTCTGAATAGTCATAATAATCCATCAACCTATCAAACTCCTGACTATGGTCATATGGGTCTCCTGAACCATCGTAACTTTCTATGTGGAGAAGTTTCTTACTAGGATCCGCCTTCTCCTTTAGAATTTTAGAAGAAAAAGGAGAAGCTTTCTTACCCTGAGTCTCCTTCCCCTGTTGAACCTCCGCCAACTATTTTCGAAGCTCCTTCATCTCCTTAACCAGGTCCTCAACCCCTTCGGGCTGTGAAACAACATCCTTTAGTGGAGAGTTCTTTTTCTTCTGTTCAGTTCGATTCTTTTTATCCGAACTGGATGATCCCGAAGAACTTCGTCTGACACTTCGACTGAGGTGAGAACCCATATTACGGTGCACCCTCTTCGGACTCTTCGGAGAACGATCTTTTGAACTACTTTGGCGTCTATCCTTTCTACCGTTCTGATGATACTCAATACGAGGTACCTTCTTTGAGACTTCGGGAGAACGTTCTCTTGATCTACTTCGCCTTCTGTCAGGTGAATGACTCCGAAGCCTACTTTCAGACTGTCTGGAATCTTCATCTCTCCTTGCTCATCGATCCGGTAACCTGCCTCGTTTTTCCGGTCGAGTGTAACTGGATGCTTCATCTTCTCTTTTAGCCACAAGAACCATTTGCCTAGAAATTTTCTCTCTCTGTTGCAGGAGTGCCTTCAAAGCCGTGTCAGTTTCTTGCGCCATCTTGGCCAGAGTAGAAACCTTGTTTGCCTGACCTTCTCGGTACTGGGTTCTAGGCGGTGTGCCTGCCACCCCTTTACTATCCCTGTCAGGCCCTTTACTCGCAGTAGAAAACAACTTTCTCTTGGTATCACCATGATCTCTAGCATGAGATCCTTCGGGAACCTCTTGTGACCCAAGTCTATCATGAATACTCTTTGAAGGACCCAACCTATCTTTCACCGAAACCCTCTGCAAAGAAGAACTTGCTGTCGTCGGTTGCCCTTCGGCTGTAACCGTTTTACTTTTCCCTATAACTTCCGATGTAAGACGTTCAATAAGTTGTGATTGAAAACCAGAAACACTTAGAAAAGCCCTCCATCTAGCGCCAATGTTAACGCCAAGATTTCGCCACGCGCCTCAATCACCAAAAGTGCGTCTAACCTTGCACAGTAAACACGTCAACACCGGATCTCGACAGCTTGGGCCGCCGAGGACCACTCCGATGTGAGAATAAGTACATGCCGGAAAAGGATTAACAATGGAGGTTGTGTGTTATAGTGTCTCAAGAGTAAAAATATTCAATTACCTTTTTCATGTAGTAATCTGTACTTTTATATTAGTCTCATCAACTTGCATGTATCCCCTTTTCTGCTGATGTCATCTAATTTCATGCAGGCTTTATCAAACCCTTGTTCCCCACTAAGCCAATATTATGTCAAGTCCTCATTAATGAAGACGACTTAAGATGGCTTGACCCATCCCTTCAATCAGCCGCCTGCTAATCTCATAGATTATAGCTAACCCATATTAGCCAAGATATGGGACCCACAAACAGCCACTTGTCCACTTCAAGATTTATCAGCCCAAGCCCAATTAAATTACCATTTAAATAATAGCCCAATACTCCAAAGGTCCAAATATTCACGGCCCAACGATCACAATAAATTTAAGGGTAATATTTTTTTCCCCATTACTTACAACTTAGAAATTCTTGGACTACAGAACACAAGACGAATTGTGTCGTGCATTAATCAGTTAAATTAACTCTTTCTTCTAAATTTGATTCATTTTCCCCTCTTTTGTACACTCGATTTACAAAAATAATATATTTTCATTCTTACAAAGGTTGTTTCAAAAAAAAAACACAATAAATTTGAGGATGAACACAAGAACACTATTGCTCTTTGTTGCGCATAGTCTTTAATCATAAAACCCCTCAACAAAAGTTTTACTATATAACCGCAACTCTAGAAGCTTTGCTAAAAACTTGTAATATGACTTTTAAACCTTTACGACTAATAAATACTTGCTATTACACTATTCGAACAAACACATTTTGGGTCGTTCGTTAGAGAAATGAACGGTCCAAATTTATAAAAAAAAATATTACTATTCGCTACTATTAGTAGATGATAGAATAAAGATTTCAAAACATTACTATTCGCTACTATTAGGATGTAATAAAGATTTTAAATTTGGACCGTCCGTTCTCTAATAGATGATTTGAGATATGCGAATAGTACTATAAAAAATAGTCATGATATATATTGTGATAATTTTACGCCGAATTACAATTGTAAAACTTATCAATACATGAAATTGATATGAATTATAGGAGGGTCCTATTTATTACACATCTTTCTGAAAAGATTATTACTAATATTTATCCACGTAATTGACAATCAAAAAAATCGACGTAAACATTCACAATATATATCATTTTCCTAAAAAAAAAACACTTGTTATGAGTCACTTCCCTACATATATAGAAAATCATGTAGAAAAGCATGCATGGCATCACAAAGATATTAAAGGATCCTTAACAAAGAAGAATGAAATCAAGCTTTGAATGCTAGGTTTTAATTTAATTTAAATTTTTTTGTTGGTATAATTAAGAAAATGTATTCAGCTAAATGACGACACAACAATTGCTGCACTAGCTTTTAATTTGACTGGCCTAACAATGTAATGAATGTATTTAATTAGTCAAAAAATTGCAGCTCATATTGGACTAGAATGCCCAATTTGATATCAAAAAATCCAAGTATATTACATAAAAATCATATTCTAGAGAGAAATTTTCTTTGGATTTTCTTGATCTGGAAGTGAATCTAGACAATATTTTCCTTAATTTTCGCTCTCTAAATTAATAACTATACTATAACAATTCACAATTCGATTTCCAGGGATACATTTCATCTATACGAGTATGAGAAGGTTGCCAGGATGGAAACTATGGGAGAACTTACTAGAAACTTACCTTTCAAAATTAATTACCAAATTCAAGTATTTAGGAGAATTTAGTTTTTTTTTTTGGATTAAGATTTTTTTTTTTGTATTTTTAACATTCTCAAAATCATCACATAGAGTAGCTCTTAAAATACGACTCTTATTTTGGAATTAAAAAAATTGTAATTCCCATCTTTTCTCTTTTTCCCGAATTAAAATTCACAAAAAAAAAACCATTTAAGCAAATTTGATATAAAGTTCCCTGGTAACAAATTATATCATGGTCCACGCCTAACACAAAACGCAAGTATACTACTAGATGGGAATCCAATTAAACCAACATTTGACAAAGACACCCTGCTTTCTTCTATGATATTATTAGAGGTACATTTTAATTTTTTGAAAACAACAAATATGATATAATTAGTCATATTTTTTAAATAACTTATAGCAATTATTATTTTTTGTATTAAAATTTAACATTTTGTATTGATTTTAAATTTTATGATTTTTTAAGTTAAACAAAAAAAATTAAAATATATCTCTAATTTTAGAACGAATGAAGTATTGCTTTTAAAACCCCTTATAATATATTTCATCTATTTCAACTTATGAGGTCATTATCGACTTTTGAAAGTTAATTTAAGACTTTTTTAAATTCATGATTAAAAAAAATTACGAAACAATAAATTTTATAATGAATAATACTTCGTATATAGTTTAAAATGATTATCATTGATTAAAAAAAATATATTAATTTTGAATTTAATTTTTTTTTAAATTGACATAAACAAGTCAGTATTAATCCATGTCGAGAGAGAGAGAGAGAGAGAGAGAGAGAGAGAGAGAGAGAGAGAGAGAGAGGGGCAATTGCAAACATAAAGAGACAATATGAAACTTAAAAACAAAAGAAATTCGTCCTTTGACTGCTCTCTTGTCTGCCAGTAGAAGATATCAACATCCAATAAAGTAAGTCCCCTGATAATGGTGATAGTAGTTACTATACCACAACATGCATGTTGACCCAAATCCATTCTTAATTCCAATTATGGAAAAAAAGATGACCTTCTAGTAAAATAGACTATGCTAAGGTCATAGTAAGATAACATACATAGTAAGATAACATACATATGGCATATGGATATTATTATCCTATTATTTAATTTCAACAACTCCTTTTGATCATTGAAATGACGTGTGTAAAAATAAACTACCAATAATAAGTTGATACGTGTTATTTTTATAACATATTAGTAAAGGATAATACAATAATTTTGCAAATTAAATATTCTAGAAGCATATTAAATTCAATAAAAGATAGAATTCTTAAGAAGTTTAACCAACTAAGTATTGACAAACTAGAAGGTCTCTAAAGCTAATTAGGATTATAATTCCTAACTCCTAGAGGACTCTCATGCTATAAATAAGGGATGTTCCAGCACATTCAAGGTACGCTATTTACTCTAATAATAATTCTCTCCCTTCATATCAGTGTTTTGACTTAAAGCATCGAAGAGTCCTCTCGGAGCCCCCCAATTCTGGTGAACTTTTTACAGGTTTTCCAGTGAATTTAAGGCGGTCAAGCGGTGGTCAAACTCAAGATTCGTTGGTTAACCGAAACCCTAATTTGCAGCTGATGATTGACGCATTAGATTGACACTGCCTGTGAGAAACGAACAAAAAGTCATTTCCTTTTTCACAAATGAAAAAATCATGGTGATTACTTGCACTTCAACACTAAATCAATCCACCACTATGATCAATTTTTTTGGTTGTGAAAACCCTTTCATCATACAATATAATCATTGGTAGAATATGTGTAATATCTCAAATATTTATGAGTTTAGTTAATATGATCTTAAAAGACTAAATAAAGGTTAACTTGAAAACCTAGTTGTTATGAATAGAATACCTAAGAAATGATTACTCGGGTATTCATTGAAGGCTTAAGATCGTATGCGATTAGAGGTTGAGCTTATGACCTAAGTTATGTGTTATGTGATGGAATATATGTGTTGTTGTTTTGTATAAAAAAATCAAAAATAACGTGAAAACACTAATCACGTAGAAAACACTTTTCGTTTTTACAACTTTTCGTATTACACCATAACGTTTATACGGGGGATAAAGACGTAATTACTATTTAAAAGTACAAAAAGTCAAAGTCAATATTTTGGTTAATCGGATTAGTTAGGAAAGCTAATTAGAAATCAAACTAAAAAGTAAACTAAGTTTGGAGTAACCAAACTAAGTGGGATCCGGTTATGGTGTAGAGAAAGAAGGGCTATTTTGACCATTTAGAAAGAATGGAATACGTACATAGTGTGTATGCAAGTATTCTTGTCTTGTATCTTAGATTTTTTCAAATGGGAATTGTTGGCCACTTGTGTGTGATGTGTTATGACTCTTTGCTAGTCATGGCTTGTTGGCCAATTTGTGAGGTTGTGCTTGATGAGCCTTATTCCTTAGGTCTTGTGTGACGCCCCAAAATAGGTTCAATACTCAATTCATTTTGAGTCGCCAAATACACTCAATAAAATTCAAATACAATCTTTCATATCACACAGTCGTGCAAAATACGACCACACAATTGTGAGTGTCAATACAGACATGTAGAAAATATTAACATTCAAACTAAGTCCTCATTACATTTATTATCACACTATTTTAAATAAAAAAAAATAGTGAGGACTTCTACAGCTCTAACTTGGACCATCACTCCATTCCTCGACTAGTACCCACGATATTCTCATTTCCTGAAGAGAACAATGGAAGAAAAGGGTGAGCTCAACTAGCCCAGTAAAGAATATTATGACTAAGATAATGAAAAACAAATTATCGTTAGCCTTCAATAAATCAGATAAAATATTATGGACAACAAGTTTTAGATCAATATTCGCAGCGAAAATAATAATTCATTAGAAGAGTTAAGTAGAGAATGATGTCTACTATCTTCTTTGATTTAAAAGTCCATCATCAATATTTTATCCCTGTAACATCAATCAATATACATCTCGAATCAAATATCCATCTTTGCACTACGGCCCAAAGATATTCATTTATATCATCAGTTAGTCATGTTCATCAACACCTGTCCATCTTTGCACTACGGGCCAAATATATTCATCAGGTAATCATTCATCTTTGTACTACAGGCCAAAGATATTCATCACTTAATTATTCATCTTTGCACTACAGGCCAAAGATATTCAGTTATATCACCATTTAGAAGTGAGGATGATGAAAAATAATACGAATAACGGATCCAGTGAGATAAAGGACAAATATTAGAGAATTTATCCAGAGTTCAAGAATGAAGATCAAAATCTGGATCCAATCAAAGATGATTTGGAAGAAAAAAAAATATTTTGTTTTACCGTGAATAGTATCCCGTGAATAGTAACTCATGAATAGTAACTCATGAATAGTAAGTCGACATGAAAAGATAAAACTTTCACAAGAAAGTTCAGACCAATATTCCAGTGAAATAATATTAGATGAAGCGCAAAACTCAAGTAATAACAGATCATTTTAGGAATTATAGAAGCAATACTTACCTTAGTAAGTTTAGAGTTAGGAATCTGAAATGAAATAATATACGAAACTGCAATTGAATTTTCACTCGTCTGGCGGTAGTCCGCTCAGACAGATTATTTCCACAATTTAATAACAACTGAATACGAAGGGTTATTCACCAGGCATGCAGTAATCCGCGTAGACAAGTTATTCCCACAGAATAATAAAGAATAGAATAATAACAGGATTTCACCATGCATGCGGTAGTCCGCGTAGACAGGTTATTCCAACAGAATAATAAAGAATGGAATAACAACCCTTACGAGTATTGAAAGAAAATAACTCTCTTCATGAATACGAAAGAAATAATACCCCTTACCTTAAAATTTGGAGACTGCACTAGCGTAATAGCAAAATACTCTTCTTCTTTCTCTCTTATTCTATCTATACTTTCTCTCTCTATAGCTTTAGTGAATTGGTGAGAAATAATGAAGAAATGAGCTTCTATTTATAGGCTCGGCAGAGTAAGGGTAAAATAATCTTTTTGCCACAATTTATAACATCATCGCTTACATCATCGATCTATGACATCATTGCTTACCTCATCGCTCTGATGACATCATTGCTTACCGCATCGCTCAGATGACATCATTGTTTGCATCATAAGAGTTCAAATTCAATTTGCACTCTTCCACCTCGTTTAACTTTTATACCATGAATTTACTATAATAATATTACCATTCAAATTATAAAAATCATACTATTATATAATCACATCATACTACTATAATGTAATATTATAATAATATATTTGAATGAATTATTTTATCGGACAAGATAAAATACCAACTTTCAACAAATGTCACATGTTAAAAATTTCTCCGTTTAAATCCACATTGAATAAATATTTCCTTATCATATGTATCAAAAATTAATTATTCACAAATAATATTACAGAACTACAATATTGACAACCAGGTCATTCCCAGGAAAGAGGGGGTCTTCCGATAAGGAATTCTCCTTACTAGCGCGCAATTAATAAACCCCTTTCCTAGACAGAACTTCCTTAGACATTGACAATAATGCTATCTAATAATATTATTCAAATAATATGAATTACTGATTTGATAATTTGAAATAATGTGCAATGACAATTATTGAATCAATAATATAAAATAGCAAAGTAGCACTTATGGATATAAAATATCAACGTAGCAAATATTGAACTAATAAAATATTATGCAATTATTGAATCAATAATATAAAATATTGACCAGTAATTACTGTAACAATAATTGAGTAAGTGTCTTCCTACGTAAGAATCAATAATTCGAAATACTGTGCAATACCGTGTGCTACCGTGCAACACCGCGTATTACTGTATTTTAACCATCGGGTATTTCAACAGTACTAACGGTAACAGTTTTGTCGTTATTTTTATAAAAAGATTATTTCTGTCGGTTTCTATATCCGACATTTATTCTGTTGTGGGGTCCACCAATGACTGCGCCGTCGTACGAATATTTTTCGACAAAAAGAATATTCCTCGACCAAACGAATATTCCCCGACACAACGAATATTTTATAACCACTTGCTTACTTTATAAACTTTGCACATTTCACCCATAACTTATCACATTTATCAAATCAACACCTTACTATTTCAAAATAATATATAAAGAAAATTAAATCTTATTCATAAAATTTGGGGTCTTACATCTTGGGTATCTATAAATAGAAGCATCATCCTTCATTTATTCTTGTTCAAGAAGCTTGAAAGTCTAATAATAATTTAGAAGGGGGGTTGAATAGATTATTATTGATTAAAAATTTATTATAAGACTTTTTGAATTTTTAGTTAATTAATTTGCAGTGTTAAAAATTAATATGCAATACAGTAAAAATTCAATCACACAATACACAAAGATTTATCTGGTTCACAATATACACCCTGGGTATGTTGCTACGTCCAGTCTCAAGCTCCTCTCTAAGATTTGATATCCTATTACTATCAGTAATAAACACTCCTTCTACAAGCGAAGAAGCCTTTAAAAAGTTTTAACAATTAACTTCTAACTATACACAACTAACTATCTTGGATAGTAAACTCCCCGCTCCTTCCTCAAGCTTATTTTCACATTTTCTTTGAGTTCAGTTCTACTTATGATCTAGTTTTGAAACGACACCCTCTCCATCACCTCACAAGTAAACTAGAGACTCAACTCCCAGTTGACCTCTCTAAGACTCTAGTTTTGGTCAAAGAATTACTCGATTTTCTCACAAACACATAAAATAAATTATATCTACCTTTTTTCCTTTTTACAAAAGATTTGACAAAAATATGCTTCTAAGGTAAGTAGATAAAATTCAATGTAGATATATAAAATTTTAAATAACTTTTATATTTGATACTTTTCAAATAAGCATATAACAATTAATGATCAGATATGTATAAAAGTTCAAAGAATTTTATTTTTATGTGAATATGCTTTTGTGTAAGCAGATGTAGACACTCAAAATTTTGCATTCCTGTTACTAACCATGCAGGAAGGCAAAACTGTCTTTTACCTTCTAGAGACAACCCTGGAAGTCTACATCATCAAACCAGACCCCCGGTGACAGCCCCGTGAAATCATTAAATCAACTTCAGAGACAGCCCTGAAGACAGACAAAAGTCAATAGCAGTCAAACCCCGGAGATAACCCCTAGAAAGATAACTGCAGCTACATCAAGCCCGGAACCAATCCGGAAGGGAAAAAGAGTAATTTTTCCAACTCAACATCAAATCAGATCAAATTATTGTGAAGAAAGTCACACAGAACCATCACAGCAATCCCGAGTGAAAACTGCGTCAGACAGCTCAACGGACTGACTGCGAAGACTCGAAGATCTTGTCATAGACCTATCTTCCCGGACTTAAAAAAGGTCAAGCCCCATGTCATTGTGTAGCTCTCGGAAAGGGCTTTCAGGAAAGGTATGGCACACCTCTATCAGATTCCCAGATTGCATGTTATGAAGATTCAAGGGAACATCGTGTTGGTCTTAGTACACGTACTTTGAGACAGTGGGGCCCACCAAGGCCAGCAGCATATAGACCTACTACTGCCGCAGGTAGACCCACGGTTAAATGTGGCTCTATATACCTCCTTCCCCCTTTAGCTTATAGAAGAAGAGAGGGAGAAGGAAAGGGCCGCGATGAGAGAAATAGAGGCTAGGAGAGTCTAACGAAGCTTCTAACTTACTCCGATTTGTGTAAAACTTCTTTGTAAACGTTAATATACATATATACTACAAAATATCAAATTTTAACCGATGAGAAATGAGTTTTGAGGCGCCATAAGCCGTTTGAGACCTGTTCTTAAGAAATACTGTAAGATTTTGCCATATCTGTCTTCTTCGCTTACTCTAAAACGTATATAAGTTCTATATACATATATTTAGTAACTTATATTTTCCAGATCTGAGTTTTTAACGGTTCATTTCTTGTAAATAGTCAGTATTTGAGCTGTATTGACTATATCTGTACTAGATCTAGCTTTTAACCGGTTCAAAAGTTGTAAAACTTGAACCTGGAAGATAGAATGGCTAAGATATGTACAGATCTAGTTTTCTTTCTAGTTTTGTTAAATATTTAGCTACCATGTGACCCTAAATTTGTATCTAGAGGAAACTGGAAGCTATGAGCTACTCGTGTACGAGGATTTGACTGGTGAATCCTTCGTTTAGCGATGTCTAGTATAGATAGATATTTCATTGCAATATATTCATTATGCAGGCTGTTTATTTAATTTCCTGTGAGCCTAAGAGCCATAGGATCTATGATTCAACCAATGGATCTAGATCCGGTTCCCGTGATGGACCCTTTTTAAGTTGTACAACCAGCTTGCAAATTTTGTATTTATAAATCCAGGACCTTAAAGCGGTTATCCGGATTTAAGGTCCCGAAATAATGAAAATCCTATCTGTGGTGCTCGGGCATACGTTGATGGCTTTCATGCCCATAAGAAGCCCGACACTTATATATATATATATATATATATATATATATATATATTAATTTGTCGAAGATGCTTCCCATCTCGAGAATAAAATCAAAATGAGCCGAATATGGAATAAAATGGAAGTATCAAAGGGCTTCAATTCCTATGCGAGTGAAAGGGTTTAAAAACTTCTTTTCAAAACATCATTTTCATATTTTTGCTTAAAATGGACTTTTTAATAAATCAAACTCTTCGTATATAAGTCCAACGAAGCACATCACTACTTTCAAATAAAGCACTTAGGCCCGATTAACTGCAACACACACACATACAATAATTAGGGAATGAAAAGACGCGGTAACCGTGTTTCACAGAAGTCGGGGGGTGCCTAACACCTTCCCCCCGCTTAAGCAAGCCCCCGAACTCTATGAATATCTATTTCCAAGACCAATTAAATAGAGCCCCATATTGGGCCATACTGCAAAATCTTTCAAAATTCGGTTAAGTTGGTACAACCATTTAACTCATACCAACTGGCAGCTCTGTCTAATTTGGGCCTATCAATAAAAATCAATCTTTTCAAATCGTCGACATTGTATGTCGGTCTCTTCCTAAAAGCTCACCCTTAAGCAAGATTAAACCACATAAAAAACATAAAGGGTAAGAAACACCTAGGAAGAGGGATTATTATTTTCTTCCGGCGTCGACAGGTGGCGACTCTGCTGGGGACAGTAGAGGGCTTAAGCCGCATTTCAAATCATTTCAATTTTCTTTTGCTGCATATGTGTGAAATGACGTCTTTACATTGAATGGATGTGAATGTCTCTTTACCACGCTTTATATTAGTGCTTCGCACAATGTCATCATGTTGCATACGGTGAGAAGCGATGAATGTATGTTGTGTGATTCCACCACAAGGAGGCAAACCCGTCGGTCACTGATTGCTGGACTCTAACGATGATTAAATCCAAATGAGGCTTAGGAAAGGTACCACTCAGATATGTTCCAATTGAAAGATCGGATTAACTTCTCATCTAGTGGCCATGAGAGTAAACCTAAGATAGGTCAACCTCTGATAAACCAAACATGAAGGGAAGTCTCTTCATGCCTTCCCCCTTTCAATATCTGTCAAATATTAAAGGCTGTAAGTGTTAATTCCTGTCCAATATTAAATGTTGTAAATATTGTAAATGTCAATTCCTGTCCAATTTTAAATCTTTCCTAATTCCTGGTCGAATATCAAATTCTGTCATGATATCCTGTCATCAAAACAACTGACCACTGTTTTGTAGGAAAATCCCTAAAACTTGGCACATTGCATAGCATGCATACTGTTCGTATCTATCAAAACTAAACTACCCACTTTTATTGTAGGCAAGATTGGTCCCGTTACCAAATCCAAATCTAAGAAGGCAAGAATCCTACCCACTAACATGGAACAAAGTACCCAACAGGGTTCAGGTTTCGTGTCTCTAGAAGAATTCGAGGGACTCGAAAATCAGATAGTAGAACTAGCTGTCTTCCTGAAAGAACAGAGCAAAAGTACTCAGGGTCAACAGATACCCACCCAACAAGAGTCCTCCGAAAAAGGTGGCGGTCAGGGTACTGACAAGAAAAAGGAAGCTCAGATACCTAAACCTTAAAACGATGAAAAAACCAACAAAACCCCTGAAATCATTAATCTCAAAGAAGATTGAGAAACTGGGGATATCCGAAAGAAAGTCCAGCAAATAGAAGAAACTATCCGGTCAATAAAAGGGACTGGAGCATATGGGAGTGTTAACTACTCAGACCTCTTCATCTTTCTAGGGGCCCGTTATCCAGACAAGTTCTAGATTCCTGATTTTGAAAAATATAACGGATTGGGAGATCCTTACACTAATTTGAAAGTATTCATTAGAGAACTCGGATCTTATGTAGAGGACGAGAAGCTCATAATGCAGTTGTTTCAGAAAAGTCTGATCGGAGAAGCCAGAGCCTGGTACGCTCAACTGGACAACTCCAAGATTCATAGCTGGGAAGAGCTAGCTCATGCCTTCCTAAATCAATACAGCTTTTAGTAACAAATGGCTCCAGAAAGATATCAAATCACCAAGGTTAAAAAAATAGAACAGTGAATCATTTAGAGAATATGCCCAAAGATGGAGACGTCTGGATGCTCAAGTCATTCCATCAATGACAGAAATGGAGATGATAATGCCATTCACCGACATACAAGAAGCTCCATTCTATGAAAAAGTCTTTGCAGGCATAGGAAAACCATTCTCACCGATGATCAAACACGGAGAAATGACTGAGATGGGGCTGAAATCTGGAAATATTAAAGACCTTACTACTTTAGAAGCCGTGGCTGAGCACATTCAGGCCGAAAATTATGTGAACAATCCTCGGAGAGTTCATAAGAAGAAAGAAGAGGATGTATCGTTGGTGCTCCAAGGTCAAACTCAAAGAAGCAACCAAAACCCGCCCATTAAGAGGAAAAGTTATTCTCTTTTTCAAACATTTGTACAACCTTCAAATCCTCCGTTTCAAAAGACCGGAGAGGTCAAACGTCGAAGAACATTTACACCTTTAGGGGACTCACTTGAGAATATACTCAAGCTTCTGACAACACAGAAGAAAATTTCTTAGCTCCTTCCACCAGCCAATCCAAGTGGGAAGAATTTTGACCCAAGCAAGAAATGTGCTTACTATTCTGGGGCTCCTGGCCATGATACCCAAGAATGTTGGTCTCTAAAGCACAAGATCCAAGACCTGATCGACAATGGTGAGATTGTGGTAACAAGACCAGAGCAGCCACATGTTCAAGATAAACCTTTGTCTCAACACAATGAGGAGGGAGTTAACATGATCAGTAAGGGGAATGGAGAAGGTTCCAAATACCTCAAATACGTAGGGGATTCTCCCCAAACAAGCAAGGATAGCTTTGACAAATGGGGGTATTCAGAATTTCAGTTTCTGATAAAACAAGAAATGAAATCTATCAAGGAACAAATTGGTCAATTAGCAGAACTGATGGTAGATCAACACCAAATAACTCGACAGTTGATAACTCAAGTCAGCCAGCGGAGGGAAAATCCTCCCACACCCAAAAATTTTCCAATTGCAAAGAACGATACTTATCGGTTCTATGAACACGAAACCTGGGCAGACAAATTTGCCAGGGAAGAAAGAGTCCGAGCACATAGAGAGTTTGCTTTTAAGAGAAAGTTCACTTCTTTGAATCAGCTAATGGAAGAAATTCTCCAGATGTTGATCAACAAGGGAAGAGTCACAGAGCTGTTACCCCAAGTGGAACCTCGATCAAGGAAGTTCAATCCTTCCAAAATATATCAATATCATTCCAACACTCCTGGTCATGATTGTTGGTCGATTTAACGATCAAATAAACATGCCCAAGTATACGCGGTCAAACAAGTAATACAGTAATAAGTTAAGTGTCAAACCCACAAGGAAATAGTACTAAGGCTATTCAAATACTAAAATTATATCAATTCGGCTTTATCTAAATAATTAAATAGAGACGGTGTGTTTAAAGCAATATGATTAAAATATTAAATGGTGAGAACGAGTTGTATCAAATATGACAAGCTGGGATTACAACTCCCCTAATGCTTCGTATAATCTCCTAACTCTCCAATTATCTAACAAATCACAAGAATGGTCAACCGAGAATACTATGTCTACAAAAAGCCTCTTCCGATGGTCAAATGCAAAAAATATCTGAACAAAAATAACAAAAGGCAAATATATTTGCGCATCATACGCTGAACTACTATATACCCGCATTGTGGCCTCAAGGTTAAGAATAACCATTTCAAAGAAGAAGAAACATCATAAATAAGGCCTCGATCAAACTTCTAGTTTAAACTGCTACTGATCCAATTATATGTGTGTATGATTACCAACTATTCTAACTAATTATAGTTCATACACATAAGCAATTGCAAAAAGGAAAATGCTAACTCTATACGCTCAAGCTACATCAAGTATTCAGAATAAGACACAAATGCAAGAACAGACCACCCGACATTAGCTTGAGAATAACTAGAATTGACTTATGGAAAGTTCGGCTACCTTAGGCTGATTTACCCATGTAACGAGCTTTTGATCAATGACCCCCATGCCAGATGGCTTTAGGGCAGGCGTAGAACACCCCTAAGGAATTATTAACTCAAGTAACACTAGCCACGTAACCAAACTTAAGCCAAACTAGAATATTATCCGCTATAGTTTAACTAACTCAACCTCAAGCATGACCGTGCAATGTCTAATTACATTAGGCTATTCAGAGTTACCCGTGTAACGAGCTTTTGATCAATGACTCCCAAGACAGATGACTTTAGGGCACTAGGTGTAGAACACCCCTACAGTTCTATTAACTCGAGTAACAAAAGCCACGTAATCAAACTTAGTCAACTAAGGTTATCAATTTATTTTTATTTTTATTTTTTTATATATGTTATTAGACCACGAATGTATCCGAACTTGCATAAGAATCTAAATCTTACTATCATTGACTCACTTAAGTTCATAAGAGCTAACACAAAAATTTCCATAAAAAATTACCAATTAAGCCTATTAGAAGTAAGATTAACTAAAACAGTTGGTATGTGCTTAATAGGATAGATAGGATCAATAGCAGTCTTAACTAAAAATTAATCTAAGAATCCCATCCATAAATGCTTGACATCTTTGACAAAGCAATACCACAAGCATTTCATTGGCCACAATAAAAAATTTACTATATATAACCCATACCAATCATATAGACAGTTAAAGATAAGGTTAATCAAAATCCATAACATGGCACAAGAGATAAAAGGTAATGTAAACCCTTGCATAATAACGGCTAAAAATAGGGTAATAAAGCCATAACACGGCATCAAGCATACCAATCTGCATAAGCCCCAAAAAATGACTATAATCCAAACATGATGATAAAAAGCATCCATATATAATAATAAAAGCAATTAATGCATCCATACATAATAAATAAAGCCATAACATGATAAATTCATACATAATAAATTCAAGGCTACTAAAGCCCAAAAGATGTCAAACCACAGTTCATACATAATAGTTCATATATAATAATATAATGAAAGACTCCCCCAGACTTGAATCGGGCAATGCCTTCATTAGCGAGTAATGCAAAAAGCAGAATGTGAGGGCTTGCCTTAGGGACACGATCACTCGACACCGCCGCCATAGCCTTCGCCCTCACCTCCGCCTTTGCCCTTCGGTTCGTCTTCTGGTGATGGTGGAGGATATGGAGGGAATAGAGGAGGCTGGGGAAAGTGGTATGGCACTGACTGTGGCCCATCACCGCCGAACTTTGAATAGATATTTGCCACTGTGGTGGCAAACTTAGTGTGATACTGGTTGAATAGATCCTGACTCTGCACAACTGAATCGATCTTTCTGGTCTGCCTGTCGATCCTCGTAGACTGATGGTCTACTTTTTGGTGTAGGAGGCTCAAAGATGCCAGGATGTTTGCCAGTGGACCTAATGAAGAAGCACCCAACTCTGCAGTCTGTGTAGATGGCCCAGCCTCTGATGAAGGAGGAGGCTGAGCAGCAGGCAAATAACCTTCACCGTGGGGGTGAGAATCGGCTCCTTCTCAGAAACCATAGTGCTTGATGAGGGCGTGATCAATAACTACCATGGGCAAGTCTATCAGCTCCTCTGGACGCCACTGAACTTTTGCCTTTTTGCACAGCTGGGTGATCAGCGAAGGATAAGGGAGCCCTTTAGACTAATTATCCTTTATACGTTTTAGAATGGAGTCTTGAATGGCGACGCCAATGTCCACATCCAACCTAGTGACGATAGTGAAAAGCAGTACGACCCGCTCCTTTGTGACATCGCTGAGGTGGCGGGTGGGCATAATATTGGCACAAATGAAGCTGTACCAAGCCTTGCCATATTTGATGAGCACCGCCTGAGGGAAGCTTGTCTTCTCCCTCGTGAATTGGTTTGTTTTCCAGGTTATCCCAGGGTTACACAGGCGTGTGATGATGTCATCCAGATTATATCGTGAGATCCCATTTGGTAGTCTTTACTGTGGCCCGACACTTGGTAGTAGGAACTACCCTCGGTTCATTGTCGTTTCGATGCCATGTCAGAGTGGTTGCTTGTTGCGGGCTTGAATATCAAATGCCAAACTTAAGCCAATACATTGCCAATTGCAAACCCAAACAAATGCCAAGCTATGCCCAAAATGAAGTCCAAAGAATTCCAAATTGAATGCCAATTAATAAGCCACAAAATTTTAACCCAACTGAGCCAAAGAGATATCAAAGCAATGCCCAACTGCTATTCCAATTAGCAAGCCCAAATCAATGCTCAAGAAATTCCCAACAATATCCAAGTTAAAAAGTGCTAAAGATAGCTAATACCAACCCAAATGTTCATTGAGGCAAATTATCGAATACCTGGCATGCACCGCCCTCAACAAACCTTGACAACCCTTGTTTGAAATTTCTTTAACCAGATTTTTGTCAGTGGAAATCAACCAAGACAGAAGAATAAGAAAGCCCAAAATAATTCTTAATAAGAATCAAAATCAGAACTCAAATTGAACTCAAGCTTCTTTGGAATAGAAATCCCAATTACCTTATGAGGACCTTTGGTTGAAATCAATTTATGGGAGCAATCCTTGAATTGAACACTTGAATGGGGGTTTAATTGGAGTTAGGAGATGTGTTTTGGTCAAAGGCTGGGGCTTGGGGGAATAGAGGGTTCGGCTGTTGTCGAGTGTTGTCGAGAGAAGGGTATTGTGTGCCTTGTCTGCCGAGTCAAAAGCATACTTAAAAAACAAAATTTTGCTGGTGGTACCGCGGCGCAGGGAATCCTTCTTTGTTAAGCTTTGTGGCGCCTGGTATTATAACTTGAATTTGTCGAGGTGCTGCGACGCAAGTCCAAGAACAATTGGGGCACCGCGGTGTAACTTAGCAGTAGGTTTTTGCTCACTTTGGCACTGCGGCGCAGCCTGCTAGGCTTTTATGGGGGCTGCGGCGTGGGTGCTTGACTCTGGGCTTTGAGGTAGGTGTGCGGCGCGGAATGTAGTACAAAATAGTGGCGCCGTGGCGCCGGCCCTGCACCAGATAAATTTTTTTAAGCCATTCAGCAAACCAGATAAAATCACTTAGCCAAAACTTAGCTCAACAAAATTTGACTCCACAATGCATACTTATACAAAACAAAGCTGAATAACACTAAACTAACAGCTAAAACCAAAGGTTTACCTATACTAAACTTAATAAAACTAACTAAACACTAAGAACCAAAAACTTTTATATTAGGCACTTAGAAATCACATAGAACAACAAGCATGCCAAACTGAACTTCTACTCGAGCCTAAGCATTAGAACAAAAGTTATACCAAAATTTCAAGCATATAACTATATCAAAGCTACACTTTGTTCAAAAATTAACATTGTACCAAAATGAACTATATTACTATAATAATACCAAAACATATTGACAAGCTACAATTAACACACTACTATACAAACGCAAACCTAATATCATATAAACCTACTACGCCCATATTAACTACTATAATAGATGAAAACAAACTTATTAACATAACAGAAAGCTAAAAGGGTATAAGTATGATACTGAGATGAGATTTCCTCCTCATTAAGGCCTTATTTTAAAGTCGTCAGCTTGACTATTTCTCCCCGACTTATATTGGGTTCCCAAGGGTAATGGACGTCATTTGACGCTCGACGTCGCCACCCTAGTAATGCTTAAGACGTTGCCCATTCACTTTGAAAGCTCTGGTAGAATGTGGGTCCTCAACCTCAATAGCACCATGTGGATAACCTTCCTAATTTTGAAGGGCCCCGACCATCTGGACTTCAGTTTCCCGGGGAAGAGTTTCAATCTGGAGTTGAACAGAAGCACATTCTGACCCGGTTCAAATTCTCGTTCGACTATCTTTTTGTCGTGCCACAGCTTCATCTTCTCCTTATACAACTTGGCGTTTTCATACTTTTGGAGCCTGAACTCGTCCGAATCTTTCAGTTTTAATAACCGTTTTCACCCGCCATATCCAAGTCAAAATTGAGCTTCTAAATTGCCCAATATGCACTGTGCTCCAATTTGACAGGGAGATGGCACGCCTTACTATAAACAAGCCTATATAGAGACATTCCAATAGGTGTTTTGTAGACGGTGCGATAGGTACACAAGGTGTCATCAAGCTTCTTGGACCAATCCTTACGGTTTGGATTCACGATCTTTTCCAAGATTCGTTTGACCTCCCTATTCTATACATCCGCTTGCCAATTGGTTTGCGGATGGTAGGCAGTGGCAATCTTATGGGTAACCCCATATTTAACAAGAAGGGCCTCAAAGTACTTATTGTAGAAATATGAGCCCTCATCACTAATAATTTCCCTAGGTGTGCCAAATCGTGTAAAAATATTCTTTCTAAGGAAATTAAGCACGACTTTGGCATCGTTGGTAGGCAAGGCTACAGCTTCCACCCATTTGGATACATAGTCCACAACGACTAGTATGTAAAGAATGTTGTAGGATGACAAAAATGGACCCATGAAGTCTATGCCCCAGACATCGAAAAGTTCAACTTAAAGAATATTTTGCAGGCATTTCATGCCTTTTTGATATATTTCCCACTCTTTGGCAATTATCGCATCGCGATAGGTATAGATGAGCATCCTTAAACAGAGTTGGCCAATAGAAACTCGATTGGAGAACTTTTGATGCCGTTCTTTGCCCACTAAAATGTCCTCCAAAATTAGACGAATAGAAGTGATGGAGCACGTCCTCAATCTCTTCCTTAGGCAAACATCTTCTCAAGATTTATTTTCCGCATTATTTAAACATGAATGGCTCATCCCAAAGATATTGTTTCACATCACTTAAAAATTTCTTCCTCTATTGATAGCCCATATTAGGTGGTAGCACATTATATGCCACATAATTGGCAAAATTGGCATACCAAGTTTCTACACTGTGAACAACAAATAGCCGCTCATCTGGAAAGAAGTAATTTATCACCATGTCAGTTTCTCTCGAATGGCCTGGGTTCTCCAATCTTGATAGGTGATCCGCTACTTGGTTTTCAGTTTCCTTTCAATCACGAATCTCCAAATCAAATTCCTGAAGGAGAAGGACCCATCTAATCAACCTCGGTTTGGCATATTTCTTTGAGATTAGATATTTGATAGCTGAGTGGTCGGTGTACACAATAACTTTCGTCCCGATGAGATATGAGCAAAATTTGTCAAAAGCATATACTATTGCCAGTAGCTCTTTCTCAGTAGTGGTATAATTAAGCTAAGCATCTGTCAAGGTCTTACTGGCGTAGTATATAGTGTGAAATACCTTATCTGTCCATTAACCCAACACTGCCCAAATGGCGAAATCACTGGCATCGGACATAAGTTCAAAAGGCAATTTCCAGTTAGGGCCCATTACAATGGGAGCAGAGACAAGTCTCTCCTTTAGCAATTTAAATGCCTCTAGCCAGGCTTTGTCAACCTTGAAAGGCACGTCTTTTTCCAAAAGACTGTAGAGCGGCTTAGTAATTTTAGAGAAGTCCTTTATAAACCGCCTGTAAAACCCTGCATGCCCCATAAAACTCTTACTACTTTCACTGATAATGGCGGTGGAAGATTATCAATTACATCAATTCTGGCTCTGTCCACTTCAATTCCACTAGTAGACACTCTATGCCCCAAAATAATCCCCTCACTAACCATGAAGTGGCATTTCTCCTAATTCAATACCAGGTTAGTCTCCACACATCTTTCCAATACTGCAGTCAAGTTTTGTAGACATTCCTCAAAAGAACTCCCAAAAATAAAGAAATCATCCATAAATACTTTAAGAGTCTGTTCCACCATGTCAGAAAAGATGGACATCATGCATCTCTGGAATGTTGCAGGAACATTACATAATTTAAAAGACATTTTTCTGAAGGCAAAGGTCCCATATAGACATGTAAAGGTTATTTTCTCTTGGTCTTCGGGTGCTATTGCAATCTTATTGGAGCCTGAGTACCCATGCAGGAGATAGTAGAATTCATGCCCAGCGAGCCTATTGAGCATTTGGTCAATGAAGGGCAGAGGGAAATAATCCTTGCAAGTGGAATTGTTCAGTTTTCGATAGTCCATATATACCCTCCATCCAATTACATTCCGTGTGGGAATAAGCTCATTATTCTCGTTAGACACCACTGTCATGCCGCCCTTCTTTGGTACACATTGGATTGGACTAACCCAAGGACTATCAGAGATCAGGTAGATGATACCCGCATCAAGCCACTTGATGATTTCTTTCCTGACCACCTCCTTTATGATGGGGTTCAATCGCCTTTGATGCTCAATAGAAGGCTTGGTACCATCCTCTAGGAGGATCTTATGCATGAAAATAGAGGGACTGATGCCCTTGATATTTGAGATAGACCATCCTAAAGTTGTCTTGTACTCCTTGAGAACTTGCAGGAGCTTATCTTCTTGACTCTCACTTAATAATGCAGAAACTATGACAGGTAGAGTCAATGATTCTCCCAAATAAGCATAACGCAGATAGCTTGGTAGAGGCTTCAACTCAAAAATAGGTAATTGCTCCTTGGATGTAGATTCTGATCTAGTCAATGGTTCAATTACTTACTTTGACTTAGGGAACTGTGAGTATTCATTCAATAACTCCATATACTCTAGATGAGTAGGCTCTTCCACATTATTAACACCAGTTAGAGTGGCCTCAAGCAAATCAGAAATGCAATTTTTAGAGAATACTTCATTCACTGCTTTGTCAATCACATCGACCCGGAAGCAATCTTCAGAGGAACTGGGAACTTCATTGACCCGAAGACATTAAAAGTTACTTCCTGGTCTTGAACTCTCATTGTGAGTTCCTCTTTTTCCACGTTTATAAGTGTCCTGCCTGTAGCTAGAAATGGTCTGCCCAAGATAATAGGGACCTCCCTATCCTCCTCGAAGTCCAGAACAATGAAATTTATGGGGAAGATGAACTTGTCCACCTTGAAAAGCATGTCTTCCACTATTCTATTTGGATAAGTGAAGGATCTGTCGGCTAACTGCAGAGTGACACTGATAGGCTTGGCCTCATTTAACCCCAACCTCTTGTAGATAGAAAACAACATCAGATTAATGCTAGCTCCTAAATCACATAGGGCTTTTCCGATGAACTTATCCCCGATGGTGCATGGAATAGTGAAGCTTATAGGGACTTGCAGCTTAGGTGGAAGCTTATTCTGTAGAATAGCATTACACTCCTCTGTAAGTGCTACTGTCTCATAGTCCCCCAGTTTCCTCTTCTTGGACAAAATGTCCTTCATGAATTTCACATAATTGGGAATTTGTTCCAGCGCTTCAGCAAACGGGATATTAATGTGAAGTTTCTTGAAAACTTCTAAGAACTTAGAAAATTATTTATCCAGCTTATGCTTCTGAAGGCGTTGGGGAAATGGTACAAGTTTTATTACAGGACTAGGCTTGTTACCAGTAGGATCTGGTATTGTGGTTTCCTTTGGTATATTCTCTTCTCTCCCAGACTTGTCACAATTGGGCTCAACACTGCTCTCCTCTACAATAACTTCCAATTGCACTGTTGAGGTTTCTCCTCCAGTTTCATTCAATGTCTTGCCACTCCGGAGAGTGACTGCTTTGTGTCGCTCCTTGCCCTTCCGTTTTGGGTTTACATCTGTGTCGCTTTACAAGGTGCCTGGAGGACGACTATTTAAAGTAGTTGCCAATTGTCCCATTTGGTTTTCCAAATTCCAGATGGACGCCTCTTGGCTATTGCTCCTTGTTTCATTCTGAGCAATGTATCTCGAGAGAAAATCTTCCAAGCTAGGCTTTCTTTCCTGAGGAGGCGGGGTTGGTAAGAGCTTTGCAGATGTTGATTTTGACATTAAAAAATGGGAGGATTTGAATATGTTGGTCTAGTTGTAGAGGTTTGAGCTTGGTTGCTGTTATTGTTGCTCCACGAGAAATTTGGGTGATTTCTCAAACCAGGATGGTAGTGTGTGGGAAGATTGGTGTTCAGTTGCCGCCCGTAATTTGAGACAAACTGAACTGACTTAGGGCTAATGGCCCACTGATCAGTAGGGTGGTTCCCTGCACACAAATCACATGGCACCGCCACACTTTGCATTGATTGCAATCCCATATCATCAGTTCTTTTAGTAAGGGCAATAACCTGAGCAGATAACGCCATAAGTGCATAAACCTCGTACACCCCTGCCACTTTTCATGGTGCTTGCCTATCGTAGACCACTGATAATTATTCGCAGCCATGGTTTCCACCAAGTCATAACCTTCATCAAATTTCTTTGCCATAAAGGTCCCACCAGCCGTGACATTAATACTCAAACGAGTAGAACCGGATAATTCATTATAGAAGGTCTGAATTAGAAGCCAATCAGGCAATCCATGGTGTGAACACCGTCTTAATAAATCCTTAAATTATTCCCACGAGTCGTAAAGAGACTCAGATTCATGTTGTGTGAAGGATGTCATATCATGTTTGAGTCTTGCTATTTTTGTAGGTAAAAAGAACTTCGCCACAAATTTCTAAGCCAATTTAGCCTAGGTTGTAATGGAACTCGGCGGAAGCGAATGCAACCAACTCTTGGCTTTGTCTCGATGAGTAAATGGGAACAATCTAAGCCTGATAGCATCATCGGATACTCCATTACATTTAAAAGTGTCACATATTTCCATGAAGTTTATCAAATGATCATTCGAGTCATCATTCGGCATCCCTTCGAATTGAACATTATTTTGTATCATTTAAATAGTACCCGACTTGATTTCAAAGTTGTTTGCTTGAATCGCGGGAGTTAGTATGCTTGCTTGAATATCTGTGATGCGGGGCATGGCATAATCCTACAAAGATTTTTGAATTTCCTCGGCCATAATAACTGGAGTTGGTATTTCCCGAACTCTTTCTCTTCTCAGTGTCTAAATGTTTTGTCAACCTCAGGATCAAGATGCATGTATTATATTTCGATTCCTACGAGATGGCATACACAATCAAGAGTACCTGAGAAAAAAGTTTAAACAGATAAATCAGTTTAAATTAAGATCGTCTTGAGTAAGTATAAATATTGAAAAATAAATAATACCAAATCCCCGGCAACGACGCCAAAAATTTGTTGGTCGATTTAACGATCAAACAAACACGTGCAAGTATACGCGGTCAAACAAGTAATACAGTAATAAGTTGAGTGTCGAACCCACAGGAAAATAGTACTAAGGCTATTCAAATACTAAAATTATATCAATTCGGCCTTATTTAAACAATTACATAGAGACGGTGTGTTTAAAGCAATATGATTAAAACAGTACATGGTGAGAACGAGTTGTATCAAATATGACAAGATAGGATTACAACTCTCCTAATGCTTCATATAATCTCCTAACTCTCCAATTATCTAACAAATCACAAGAATGGTCAACCAAGAATACTATGTATACAAAAAGCCTCTTCCGATGGTCAAATGCAAATTCCCTAGCTAAATATATCACAATATTCCTATGGTGAAATAAATTAGACTAAGAGTCATTAAGCTTTAACTCTCAATGGTTACACAAGACAAATAGACATATTCCTATTCTATTATGCAAGATATGCTCTCAATCCATTAGGAAAGGTCATAACAAGTGTTAACATATTTAGGGTTAAGCATTAAAATCCATTTTCCAATATCAATTAATACTCATATCAATTACTCATCCAAGCAATCAATAAATAAAGCATGAAATACATTAACCCATTCAAACATGATTCATTATAATAAATAAGAGAGAAATTCAATTAAACTAATCATTAGGTTAGATTGCAATCCTAGAAATGGAATTAGTTCATAACTATAGAACTAACAAACATTATCAATATGTTCAACGTGCTCAGAATACCCAAATGAAGGAAACACTTAGATAAAGAAAACTCTTGTTTTGAAGTATTCTAGCCCTAACTCTTCTCTTCTCCGTGTAGAATCCGAGCAATGAAGGAGGTAATGAACTTAGTAGCTTTGAATGTCCAACTTCTTTCTCTTCTAAGCTATTTTCCTCCCTAAGCTATTTTCTATGTTATCTCTCTGATAAGGAGGCTGCTGGAATATCAAATGTAATACACGAGAATTTTTGAATATTATTAAATGAATATATTAATGGAAATGAATATTTATTTGAATATAAATATATATGTGTTGTGAGATGAGCTCATTCAAATGAATTCAAATTGAATATATAATAATTAAGGAAGAATGTGGAGTTTCTGTTAAACTCGTTGAAATGCCTTGTGTGGTACGAGAATAAAAACAATAACGAGCTTAATTAAGCTTAAGTGATAAGCCTTGTGTGGCCTAATTAATTTTCTAATCTAGTTGGGTCATTGAATTAATAATGTATTGGACTTAGGATATATCCAAGCCCAACAACATTAATGTGATATGTTATAAGAATTAAAAGATGTGGCCCAATCAACTTATGTGCTAGATTAAATGATAGGGTCCATGTGTTTTAGTGTGCTTAGCCCAATTGATTTAATTTAGTATGGTCCAATGTGAAATGTATGATGATAAAAATATGTATATATATACATGTAGACATATATGTATGTAGTTGTAAGACCCCAACTTTTATGAATAAAGATTTAGTTTTCTTTATATATTATTTCGAAATAGTAAGGTGTTGATTTGATAAATATGAAAGTTATGGGTGAAATGTGCAAATATTTTTAAAATGAGCAAGTGGTTATAAAATATTCTTGTTGTCGGGGAATATTCGTTTGGTCGTGGAATATTCTTGTTGTCGGGGAATATTCGTACGACGGCGCAGTTATTTGTGGACCCCACAACGGAATAACTGTCGGATATAGAAAGCGACAGAAATAACTTTTTACAAAATAACGGCGGAGTTGTTACCGTTAGTACTGTTGAAATACCCGGTGGTTAAAATACAGTACGCGGTGGTGCGCAGTAGCACACGGTATTGCACAGTATTTCGAATTATTGAGTCTTACGTGAGAAGGAACCTACTCAATTATTGTTACAGTATTTACTGTTCAATATTTTATATTATTGACTCAATAATTGCTACGTTGATATTTTATATTATTGACTCAATAATTGCTGCATTGATATTTTATTGACTCAATAATTGCTACGTTGCTACTTTATATAATTGATTCAATAATGGCTACAGTTGATATTTTGTAGTATTGATTCAATAATTGTCGTTGCACAGTATTTCACGTTATCAACTCAATAATTCATATTATTTGAATAATATTATTAGATAGCATTATTGACAATGTCTAAGGAAGTTCTGTCTAGGAGGGGTTATTTAATTGCGCGCCAGTAAGGAGAAGTCCTTATCGGAAGGCCCCCTCTGTCCTGGGAACGACCTGGTTGTTAATATTGTAGTTCTATAATATTATTTGTGAATAATTGATTATTGATTTATATGATAAGGAAATATTTATTTTGTGGATATAAAAGAAGGAATTTGTGCTGATGTGTTTTTATCAGTATTTTGGTGTGAGAAATCATCTGTTTATGGATTTCGGATAATTTATGTTTGGAATTTGGAAAAACTTCCTTCTGCAAAGTTGTAGAGAATTAAATTTCCTATGAAAGGACATAGAATTTGTATTTTTCTGACAAATGGGCTATTTGTTGTGAATTATTGAAGTTTTGGAAAATAAATATTTTTTTAAATAAAAGGTGGGCCCCACTTTTGTTGGTTTGTTGAAAAATCAGAATTTTTGGGCAGCAGCCAGGCGGCGGAAGAAAAAAATAAAATAATATTATTTTATTATTTTAGTCTCCTTTGGCATCCTAAGCTTTTCCTATAAATAGGGTGCTTAGGTTAGAATTGAAAATCACACCAGAATTCGAAGTTTTCTCTCTCTATAATATCGAGCGTATTTTTGTGAGTATTTCTATACTTTGAGTATTAGTATTCAGCGCAAGTTTCCGTCAATATTATATCCGATATTCCAGTCAGAGGTACTATCTTTTTGAGGTAAGGGATGTTATTTTCTTTCGTAAATGATATTATTCTTTTCAATATCATTATACAGAAATATTGTCATGGATTTTATGTTGAAATTCTTATTTTTTTCGTCGGGGTTACTATTCACGTATACGGCACTATTCACGTATACGACACTATTCACGGAAAAATTAAATTTTCTTCTATTTGTCCAAATTGCTTGTTAAGGTTACTATCTCTGATTGTATCCAAGTTTTGAGCTCTATTCTTGAATTTTGCTCCATAATTGATTATTACGAGGTATTTTTGAATTGGATATACTAAAATACGAATATTTGATCTTTGTCTTTTATCTCACTGGATTCGCTCTTTAAAATGTTTTTCATCATCCTCAGTCCTAAAAGTTGATGTAACTGAATATCTTTGGCCTGTAGAGCAAAGATGAATGATTACCTGATGAATATCTTTGGCCTGTAGTGCAAAGATGACAGGTGTTGAGATGAACATGACTACTGATGATGCAAATGAATATCTTTGGCCTGTGGTGCAAAGATGAATATTGATTCGAGATGTATATTGATTGATGTTGCAGGGATAAAATATTGGTGATGGACTTTTAAATCATAGAAGATAGTAGACTTCATTCTCTGCTTAACTCTTCTAATGATTTGTTATTTCCGCTGCGAATATTGATCTAAAACTTGTTGTCCATAATATTTTATCTGAACTGTTGAAGACTAACGATAATTTATTTTTCATTATCTTAGTCATAATATTCTTTACTGGGCTAGTTGAGCTCACCCTTTTCATCTGTTGTCCTCTTCAGGAAATGAGAATGTTGCGGGGACTAGTCGGGGGACAGAGTGATGGTCCGAGTTAGAGCAGTAGTAGTCCTCACTATTTCTGATAAATAGTGTGATAATAATTGTAATGAGGACTTAGTTTGAATCTTAATATTTTCTACATATTTGTACTGAGACTCACAGTTGTGTGGTCGTATTTTGCACGACCGTATGATATAAAGTTTGTATTTGAATTCTGTACCATGTATTTGGCGACTCAGAATGGGTTGGGTTGAATGGACCTATTCTGGGGGCGTCACAGTTGGTATCAGAGCTTAGGGATATGATCTCTGGCGGAGATCGGGGAATAGAACTAGGAGGGGAGAGACGAGTAAATCCTTCGTTAGTGTGTCCTACCTAAGCTTATGTGGTATTTAATTGGTCAGTCGGAGCATAGGGTTAATATGTGATATGTTGACTTGTTTAATTAACCCTTGTTTTATGGCAGTATTTGAGAATGGCAGCTGAGAACGTTAACAACGAAGTGAATGAGACCGTGGAGACACCTTTAATCGTTAACCAGGGGAACGTGCAACAAGAAGGCAATGTTCATCCTGAAAATAACGCTGGTCAGACGATAAACGATGAGATGTTTAGAAGTTTTTTGCAGTTCATGCAAAATCAGACGAGGGAGACTCGTGTGCAACATACAGGTGGAGATAATAACAATACGCGAGCTGTCACTGCTAAGCAGTTCAAAGAATTGGGACCACCAGAGTTTCTGGGAAAGCCGGATCCGATCAAGGCGGAGACGTGGATTAAACAAATTACCAAGATATTTGATGTCTTGGGATGTACAGAGGAACAGAAGGTTCCATTCGCCACGTTTATGTTCCGTGGAGAGGCAGATTACTGGTGGGAATCCGTGAAACGTACCCAGCCTGCCGCACTCCAGATGTCTTGGGAAGCGTTCCAGAAACTGTTTAATGACAAGTACTTTCCTGAAAGTATTCGTCATATGAAGGAAGTAGAGTTTATCAGACTCGAGCAAAACAACATGACGGTATCCCAGTACGAGGCTAAGTTCGCGGAGCTGTCCAGGTTTGCACCTCATTTGGTGGAGAATGAGGAACGTATGACGCAGATGTTTCTAAGAGGTTTGAAACCCGAAATACGTCAATACCTCATTTCTCATAAGTTTTCTTTATATTCGGATGTAGTAAACAGGGCCCAGTTATTGGAACGAGATAATGATTATGTTCAACCGAGGGACCACAACCAAGGTCGTACTGGTGGCAGTAGTCATCGGAGCAATGACAACCAGCGAGGAGGGAAGTATGACAGAAGCGGTAACCACTCCGGCGGTAATCGTGGCCATGATAGTAGAAGAAGCGAATCGGGGGGAGATTTCAAGAAGAGAAGGTATAACAATGAGAACGCGAAGATGTCAACATCAGCACCAGCATCAACTGTTTCGAGGGGAGGAGAACGACCACCGGTCGTATGCTTTAAATGCGGGAAAGAGGGACATATCAGCCCAAACTGCCCACAACAGTTCAAAGGATGCTATAACTGTGGAAAGGAAGGACATATAGCTCGAGATTGTCCTGTTGCGAAACCAAGTTCAGCGGGGGTGGTGATTCCAAAGGCGGTTGCAGACAAGTCAAAGTCGGTGATTCCTGGAAGAGCGTTTGTCGTTACAG
Organism: Panax stipuleanatus; assembly: GCA_020205555.1. Classification (NCBI taxonomy): domain Eukaryota; kingdom Viridiplantae; phylum Streptophyta; class Magnoliopsida; order Apiales; family Araliaceae; genus Panax; species Panax stipuleanatus. The sequence continues at coordinate 48,353,336 of CM035117.1, read as the reverse complement.
CCCAAAACGCGAGGAATCCACACGAGGTGATTACGGGTAAGCTGATCATAAACTCTTGCGAAGTTTATACCTTGTTAGATACCGGTGCTACCCATTCCTTTATTTCACCTGCTTGTGCTCAACGTTTGAACTTGACTTCTGATAAATTAGACTTTGACTTATCTGTTGAAACTCCGTTAGGAGAAACCTTTGTTACATCTACAGTTTACAAATCTTGCTTGATTCAGATTGGTACCCTTACCTTACCTGTTGATCTTATATCTTTGAAAATACTTGCATTTGACGTGATTTTAGGAATTGACTGGTTAACCACTTACCATGCCAAAATTGATTGTTTTCGTAAGGTTGTTAGTTTTCATATTCCTAATCAACCTGTTGTGCGAATCCAAATCACCAAACCACTAAAATCAGTCAATATCATTTCAAGTCATAAAGCTATTCGTTTATTGAAAAACGGATGTCAAGCTTTCTTAGCTCATGTCACTGATCTAAATCAGAATACATCAGATTTGAATGATATTTCCGTTGTTAATGAGTTTCCTGATGTATTTCCCGAAGAACTTCCCGGTCTACCCCCAGAACGTGAAGTTGAATTCTTTATTGACCTTGAGCCCGGTACAAAGCCCATTTCTAAAACCCCGTATCAAATGGCTCCTATTGAACTTCAGGAGTTAAAGGTCCAATTACAAGAGTTGTTAGACATCGGTTTTATTCGTCCTAGTACGTCTCCTTGGGGTGCTCCTGTTTTATTCGTAAAGAAGAAAGACGGGAGTATGCGACTTTGCATTGACTATCGGGAGTTGAACCATGTCACCATCAAGAATAGGTATCCGTTACCTCGTATTGATGACCTGTTCGACCAGTTGCAAGGAGCGCAATTTTTTTCAAAGATCGATCTTCGTTCTGGATATCATCAGTTGAAGATTAAAACTGAGGATATTCCAAAGACTGCTTTCAGAACACGGTACGGGCATTATGAGTTCTTAGTCATGTCTTTTGGATTGACTAATGCTCCTGCTGCTTTCATGGATATGATGAACCGTGTATTTAAGGAGTATTTAGATCAATTCGTTGTTGTCTTTATTGATGACATTCTCATCTATTCTAAAAGCCGTGAAGATCATGAACACCACTTGAAGCTGGTACTTCAAAAGCTTCGTGAGAACAAGCTATACGCCAAGTTAAAGAAATGCGAGTTCTGGCTTGAGGAAGTAGCATTCCTTGGGCACGTGGTATCGAAACGTGGAGTATCTGTGGACCCGGCGAAGATTGAAGCAATACAAAGCTGGGAGCAACCTAAGTCGGTGACTGAAGTACGAAGCTTTCTGGGCTTAGCTGGTTATTATCGGAGATTCGTAGAGGGATTTTCTCGAATCGCTACTCCATTAACTCAGTTGACTCGGAAAGATACAAAATTCGTTTGGAGCGAGGAATGCGAGAAGAGCTTCCAAGAGCTCAAGAGGAGACTTATTTCGGCACCTATTCTGACAATACCATCTGGTTCGGATGGATTTGTTATCTACAGCGATGCTTCAGGCAAAGGGTTAGGATGTGTTCTCATGCAACATGGGAAAGTCATAGCCTATGCCTCGCGACAACTCAAAGAATATGAGAGGAATTATCCTACTCATGATCTAGAGTTGGCAGCAGTCGTTTTCGCGTTGAAGATCTGGAGACATTACTTGTACGGAGAGAAAGTGGAGATTTAAACAGATCATAAGAGCCTTAAATATTTCTTCACTCAGAAGGAACTCAACATGCGGCAACGACGTTGGCTTGAGCTGTTGAAAGATTACGATCATACCATCCAATACCATCCTGGAAAAGCGAACGTGGTAGCTGACGCGTTGAGTAGAAGATCATATGTGGGAACGAGTGCGATGATGTCAAGTATACCCGTAGAACCAGCTTTGATTGATAAAGTTAAAGCTGCTCAAGCTACGGATGCGGAGCTGATGAAGATGAAGAAGAAGGTGCAAGAAGGTGCAATTCCAGAAGCAAGAATCGATGAAGAGGGAATACTTCGAGTCAACTCCAGACTTTGTGTTCCTAACGATTTTGACTTGAAGTATAGAATCATGATGGAGGCACACAACACACCGTTTGCGATCCATCCTGGGAGTACTAAAATGTATCGTGATCTTCGACATACATTTTGGTGGAGCAATATGAAGAGAGAGATCGCGGAGTTCATCTCTAGATGTTTAACTTGTCAACGTGTAAAGGCGGAGCATCAAGTGCCGAAGGGTCCATTGCAACCACTTGAGATTCCGAAATGGAAGTGGGAACATATTACGATGGATTTCGTTACGGGTCTTCCCAAGGTTTCTCAAGGCTTAGATGCGATTTGGGTTATTGTTGATAGATTAACCAAGTCTGCTCATTTCTTGCCGATACGAGAGACTTATTCCCTTGAACGTCTTGCTCATATGTACGTGAATGAGATTGTGAGATTGCATGGCATGCCAGTATCCATAGTTTCGGATCGTGATCCCAGATTTACTTCACGATTTTGGATCAGTTTGCAGAAAGCTATGGGTACGGATTTACGATTCAGTTCGGCTTATCATCCTCAAACAGACGGACAATCGGAAAGAACTATTCAAACTCTTGAAGATCTATTGAGACTCTGTGTTCTAGACTTCAAAGGGAGTTGGGATAAGTATTTACCATTGGTGGAATTCTCCTACAACAACAGTTATCAGGCAAGTATAGGCGTAGCTCCATTCGAAGCGTTGTATGGGAGAAAGTGTCGTTCTCCAGTATGTTGGGATGAGGTGGGTGAAGCAACATTGTTGGGACCAGAGTTAGTACGTATGACTACAGAAAAGATCCAAATAATCCGACAACGTATACAGACGGCACAGGATCGACAAAAGAGTTATGCAGATCTTCATCGAAAGGACGTGGAATTTAATGTTGGAGACCATGTGTTATTACGTGTTGCTCCATGGAAAGGAGTTACAAGGTTTGGGAAGAGAGGAAAGCTTAACCCACGATTCATTGGTCCATTTGAGATTCTTGACCGAATAGGAAATGTGGCTTATAGACTCGCTTTACCTCCAAGCATGTCTCGCGTTCATAACGTGTTTCACATATCCGTGTTACGTAAATATGTGAAGGATCCAAACCGCATTATTGAGTTAGAACCAGACGAGATAGCTGAAGATTTAACGTACGAGGAGGTACCTGTCAAGATCTTGGATAGGAAGGAGCATGTCCTACGCTCGAAAATTATACCTCAAGTTAAAGTTTTATGGAGAAACCATGCAATTGAGGAAATGACCTGGGAGTTGGAATCGGAAATGAAAGCGAGGTATCCTCACCTTTTCGACATACCAGGTACGTACGTCAATTTCGAGGACGAAATTTCATAAGGAGGGGAGGTTGTAAGACCCCAACTTTTATGAATAAAGATTTAGTTTTCTTTATATATTATTTCGAAATAGTAAGGTGTTGATTTGATAAATATGAAAGTTATGGGTGAAATGTGCAAATATTTTTAAAATGAGCAAGTGGTTATAAAATATTCTTGTTGTCGGGGAATATTCGTTTGGTCGTGGAATATTCTTGTTGTCGGGGAATATTCGTACGACGGCGCAGTTATTTGTGGACCCCACAACGGAATAACTGTCGGATATAGAAAGCGACAGAAATAACTTTTTACAAAATAACGGCGGAGTTGTTACCGTTAGTACTGTTGAAATACCCGGTGGTTAAAATACAGTACGCGGTGGTGCGCAGTAGCACACGGTATTGCACAGTATTTCGAATTATTGAGTCTTACGTGAGAAGGAACCTACTCAATTATTGTTACAGTATTTACTGTTCAATATTTTATATTATTGACTCAATAATTGCTACGTTGATATTTTATATTATTGACTCAATAATTGCTGCATTGATATTTTATTGACTCAATAATTGCTACGTTGCTACTTTATATAATTGATTCAATAATGGCTACAGTTGATATTTTGTAGTATTGATTCAATAATTGTCGTTGCACAGTATTTCACGTTATCAACTCAATAATTCATATTATTTGAATAATATTATTAGATAGCATTATTGACAATGTCTAAGGAAGTTCTGTCTAGGAGGGGTTATTTAATTGCGCGCCAGTAAGGAGAAGTCCTTATCGGAAGGCCCCCTCTGTCCTGGGAACGACCTGGTTGTTAATATTGTAGTTCTATAATATTATTTGTGAATAATTGATTATTGATTTATATGATAAGGAAATATTTATTTTGTGGATATAAAAGAAGGAATTTGTGCTGATGTGTTTTTATCAGTATTTTGGTGTGAGAAATCATCTGTTTATGGATTTCGGATAATTTATGTTTGGAATTTGGAAAAACTTCCTTCTGCAAAGTTGTAGAGAATTAAATTTCCTATGAAAGGACATAGAATTTGTATTTTTCTGACAAATGGGCTATTTGTTGTGAATTATTGAAGTTTTGGAAAATAAATATTTTTTTAAATAAAAGGTGGGCCCCACTTTTGTTGGTTTGTTGAAAAATCAGAATTTTTGGGCAGCAGCCAGGCGGCGGAAGAAAAAAATAAAATAATATTATTTTATTATTTTAGTCTCCTTTGGCATCCTAAGCTTTTCCTATAAATAGGGTGCTTAGGTTAGAATTGAAAATCACACCAGAATTCGAAGTTTTCTCTCTCTATAATATCGAGCGTATTTTTGTGAGTATTTCTATACTTTGAGTATTAGTATTCAGCGCAAGTTTCCGTCAATATTATATCCGATATTCCAGTCAGAGGTACTATCTTTTTGAGGTAAGGGATGTTATTTTCTTTCGTAAATGATATTATTCTTTTCAATATCATTATACAGAAATATTGTCATGGATTTTATGTTGAAATTCTTATTTTTTTCGTCGGGGTTACTATTCACGTATACGGCACTATTCACGTATACGACACTATTCACGGAAAAATTAAATTTTCTTCTATTTGTCCAAATTGCTTGTTAAGGTTACTATCTCTGATTGTATCCAAGTTTTGAGCTCTATTCTTGAATTTTGCTCCATAATTGATTATTACGAGGTATTTTTGAATTGGATATACTAAAATACGAATATTTGATCTTTGTCTTTTATCTCACTGGATTCGCTCTTTAAAATGTTTTTCATCATCCTCAGTCCTAAAAGTTGATGTAACTGAATATCTTTGGCCTGTAGAGCAAAGATGAATGATTACCTGATGAATATCTTTGGCCTGTAGTGCAAAGATGACAGGTGTTGAGATGAACATGACTACTGATGATGCAAATGAATATCTTTGGCCTGTGGTGCAAAGATGAATATTGATTCGAGATGTATATTGATTGATGTTGCAGGGATAAAATATTGGTGATGGACTTTTAAATCATAGAAGATAGTAGACTTCATTCTCTGCTTAACTCTTCTAATGATTTGTTATTTCCGCTGCGAATATTGATCTAAAACTTGTTGTCCATAATATTTTATCTGAACTGTTGAAGACTAACGATAATTTATTTTTCATTATCTTAGTCATAATATTCTTTACTGGGCTAGTTGAGCTCACCCTTTTCATCTGTTGTCCTCTTCAGGAAATGAGAATGTTGCGGGGACTAGTCGGGGGACAGAGTGATGGTCCGAGTTAGAGCAGTAGTAGTCCTCACTATTTCTGATAAATAGTGTGATAATAATTGTAATGAGGACTTAGTTTGAATCTTAATATTTTCTACATATTTGTACTGAGACTCACAGTTGTGTGGTCGTATTTTGCACGACCGTATGATATAAAGTTTGTATTTGAATTCTGTACCATGTATTTGGCAACTCAGAATGGGTTGGGTTGAATGGACCTATTCTGGGGGTGTCACAGTAGTTGTATAATAGAGGTTGTAAAATGAAGTGTGACATTAGAATGTGAATGATTATTATATAAAACTATATGATAAACGTAAGCTTAACTTATGTAAATTACGAAGAGGTATGAAAAAGTCTTATGTGACCCCAGGATGTGTGTGGGAGTATTTAAACTGGTATTCTCAACCTACGAGGGAAAATGACATTGAATAAATAAATTATTAATATTAAATGATTATTTTAATATTTATGTAGAATTGGAATAATGAGTTTTATGGAAAATAATACCCAACTAAATTATTCTAGTCTAATGTGAATATTATAATTCTATGTGTGTAATGTATGAGTAAGTGTATATGTACGCTCATTTGTGGGAAAATATCAAATAAACCCATGTATGCTAATAATATGGAATGCTGAGTTTTAAGGATAATATCCCAAATTGAGAGTCATTTTCCCCTCTTTCTCATTTTTCGTGTGTTTCACAGAGGCTACAAGCCTAGCTTCCTTAACTATGAAAATAAGGAAAAACATAATTAGAGTTTCTAGAGTTTGAATTATACCCTTGTTGTTTGGAAGAAGAAGATGATGGTGTTTTGTTTTGATTTAGCAAGGCTTCCTTCCTTTTCTTCTTCTTCTTTCTTCTTCCTCTCTCTTTTCTCTCTAGCTCCCTGTTCTTTCTTTTCTTTTTTGTTCTAACTGGTATATCTAACGTAATATAATCTAACTGATATACATATATTAGATATACATATAATACACATAAATAGAAAATATATAACTGACAATACATTACATCTCTACTTAATACATATCAGTTACTAATTTTTTGAAAATCAAAAGCCACTAGGGCTTGTTTGGCAAAACCCATTATTTTTTAAAAAAAAATAGATTTTTAGAACTTAAGGCCTTGTTTGGTAAAACAGAATTAAAACAGGTTTAAGGGCCTTGTTTGGTAAAATTAATTTAAAACCCTTTTATTTTATTTTAATAACTTCTTTAACACATAGTTTCTGAAGTTACACTTTATTTAATTAAATCCTAACATTCTAATTTAATTAAATACAAGCTAAAATTCATTTATTAATTAAATTTGCACATAATATTCATCTAATTTAATAATCTCAATTAAATTAGAACTACACCACAAAATTGCTTACACATCAATTTAATATTAAATATTCATTTACTTAACATATTGCACTTAATTAAATTACTCCATAACAATCACATAAATTATTTATTTAACTCAATAAATAAATTAATTAAAATATTTATTTAATTCAATAAATATTAAAATTTAATTACACAAAATCTCATTCGTTACACAAGTGTTCTACCCTTAACTTATTACTTTGCGCAAGTTCTTGAACCATACTTTTACTTTGAGCAAGATTTCTATCTTGAATTCTTTTCGATATATTATACCAAACCAATTTGTTACCCATTTATTGTGAAGTTAATGTTATTGTTTCAGCATAAATTAAGAAATGAATTACTTATTCATGTGATATTGAACTATTGTTTATTAAGCATAAACTGTTGTGTCAAACAAAATTATTTTGGTAAGACATCTTATACTGAGTTGAATTTATCCTTGATGGGACTTAAATTGTGTCTATAAATTGACACTAGAGGTAGGATGATATGCATACTCCTAGGATACTGAATAGGCTGATCCTCTATCTCATATCCGAACTAAACAGATTTCTAAGTCTTTGTGACTGACAGAAATAGTTGATATATAAATTCCAATAATGGTCATCAACCCTCAGTTAAATAAAATTGTTGAACTATCATTTCTTCAAATCAAACATTGTGTTTATAAATATAAACTTGCTGAACATGTCATAGCTCATTCTTGCAAATCATTTTTTTGCAGTTTAAGATGGTAATCCCGGAACTTCTAGAATACATAATGGAAAGAGGCTATGTTTAGATTAGCTTTAAATTATTGTCTTTATTAATGTAAGTCTTATAAGACTTTTGTAATAAGAACTCTATATGGAGAATCATGTAACCGAACTTATTATATAAAATATATTATCATCTTTTATTTTCGCATTCGTGTACTTTTACATTCTTTGATGATTTAGCAGTATTGTTGAACTAATACAATATCCTTAGGAACTATACATCTGAGTGAGAGTATTGGCAATATGGACTGATCATGTTATTGCTGATACTCTGGATTTCGGATAGATAGGTACTATTGATATGAAAGAGATATTCATAAGATACAGTTTATACAACCAAGTGAGGGTATCCAAACACAACAATAGTTCTGACGAGAATTGTTGTCGATTATGGGATATTGTGAACCTTAGATAGAAATTATATCTTGTCGAATATTTATAATTAAATCAGTTAGATGTGAGAACCAAATCGGATACTATGGGTGTATAGATTTGGGGGCGTCACCTTAATTGAGTAGTTATGGGAACCAGATCAGATACCGCGGGTGTCACTACAAAAAATTGGTGATTTTGTAACAAACGATTTTCGTTGCTACATGTCCATAATTTCGTTGCCAAAGGTCATTTGCAACGATTTTTCGGTCGTTGAACCATTCATTGCGCAATGAGCGTTGCTAATTTTCTAGCAACAAAAAAATATTTTCGTTGCAGAAAGTGAGCTATTTTGCAACGAAAGTTTGATTTCATGTGAAATCATAAATCATTTAGCAATGAAATATTTTGTAGCAAATTTAATAAAAAAAATTGTTACTAAAAAGAAACTTTCGTTGCAAAATCCGTCTAATTGGCAACGAAAAGAACCTCTTTTTTTGCCAACGGAAATGAAATTCGTTGCGTTCGATATACATTTGCCAATGATATTTGTCATTGTTGAACAATATAAAAATTGTTACCTTAACTGATTTTCGTTGCTGATTGTATACTTTTTGGCAACGATGTTCGTTGCTAAATGTGCATAATAACCAGCCATATATTAATTTGTAACGAAATTATTCGTTGTCATTAGTTTGTTCTAGATAATTATGATCAATTAGCAACGATATTGTTCAATGCTATTTTTTTTCGAGAGCATCAAAAGTTATTGTCAATTAACAATGACACTATACGTTGATGTTTGCTTTATCTGTGCAACGAAAGTTGTTATGATTTGCAACGATATAAATGTTACCTTTTTCTTTTGTTTATAGCAACAATATCCTCCACGTTGTAATTAGGTTAACTTTTTGTTACCAAAAAATTATATTTTAATGTCGTATCCAACGACCACTTGTTGCTAAAATTAGATAAAGTTGTTGCTAGATCCTTTACTATATTCTACTTTGGTAACAAAATAACTTTTGATTGTATCGTTGCCAAATCCATTATTGACAACCATGTGGCTCAATGACCCCATAACAAATTATGGCAGAAATATAAAAAAAAACTCAAATATTATTAACTAAATAAAATCATCCAATACATGATCATTCATCATATTGTAATCAACTTTACAAGATAAGGTAGCAGAACAATAACATAGAATTTGTGGCACACAAGTTGGAGGGCTGAAACTTTTCATGAGATCCTTCTCCTTTAAAACCTGAGCTTCTTTTACAAGGTTTTTAATCTTCTGCTTTAAAAACCTTTTCAAGCTAGGCAAGTTGTCTGGTTTAAAAAAATATCAATGCATTATATAAACTATGTACCATATCTCTGCAAATATATGTTATCCTTGAGCCCATTCCATGACAGTAATTGTAATCAGCTTTACAAGGCAAGGCACCAAAACAAATGCTGATATCCAGGCTTATAAACCTCAGCACAAAGAGACATCAAAAATAAATCATATACTTTACCAGAAATTGCACAAAGAGCAAAAGTAGCTATAAACAAGTGATACTCAATAAACTGATAATTACCAGAAATCCAAGGATTTTAGGAAGCAAGTAGAACTTCGAATCAACGGTTATAAATTTATTAAAAAATTGTAGACCTCTTACCAACCTCAAATACCAGCATCATCTTCAACATACTTAAAACAGGGGAAAAAGTGTACTTTGTTAGCTACAACTTACAAGATCAGAACAATCAAGGAAAACAGAAGATATAAAGTAAGGAGCCAAATGATAAAGAGATGGTAAAAATGAAACAAAAACCTAAAAATAAATACAAGCAACTCCTTAATCTCAGCATAGTCTAATTGATAACGATTATCAGCATCAACTTTGACAATAAAATTCATGTACTTACATAAAAGATGGTGTAGTAAGGAGATAGTTTCAACTTATTATCTTTCTTATTAAAAATTTTGGTAGTTTTTTTCAGCTTGTTTGGGTATTAAAAACAATGTAAGAATAACGGATAAGCTATAATTTGGCCAGGGCAACTTTTTGGATTATTTAAAAGCTAGTTATCCGAGTTCATATATTTTGGACTGTTCTATTCCCATAATACTATAATAACGCCAAAAGTAACCATAAATATTATTAATATCATCATTTTCCACAAAATTAAAACAATTCTAGAAGTTATTTCAGCATATATTTTCAACTTATACAAATACAACTTTTGATTATTTAAAAATTTTCACTTATAAGCAATTATAACTTGAGCAAAAATTATCTTTTCAGCAATTATCTTCAGGCTTCAGCTAAAACAAACAGGCTCGATGTGGACCATTAGAATTCAATTAATAGATTGCGAGCATGCATACTAACTATAACCATTTGATTATTTTGACAAATTATGCACCAAAGGATCTTCAGTTGAAGATATGAAAAAGAAGAAATCATAAATATTATACAAAAAATAAGCAGCTAAACTCAAGTATGTACCTCCTTCAGCATTTCAATAGATTCTACACTATCAGCATGCTGGCTTCTTTTTACCAAGGACTGTAAAGAGTTTTACAACCAGTAGGAGTTTAAGTAGCACTACATTATCACTTGCCAAGGTAAATAGTAGTGTTTCCTATATTAACTAGAAAATTATAATTTGAAGAGAGAAAAGCAAAAAATAAGTAAGCACAGAATAAGACCATTGTCAAATTCGAGATAATAAATTCATGAGAATAAGCTATTACAACTAAAATAAAACACTACAAGAAAAAAGCCTATCTGTGACCGCTTATCTACGACCGCATGCGATCGCTGATAAGCGTCGCATAAAATCTGGTCGCTAGAATGCACATCAGCGACCACTATTAGCGACTAAACTATCTGCAACCGAGATTAGCGACCGATATTGTCATTTCGGTCGCTAAGATGAGTCAGCATGGCTCAGGGCCACAGGCTGATGTCAGCGACTGCAATCAGCGACTGCGGGCGGGCGCTGAAATCCCCATATGATTAGCGACTGCTAATACTTATCAGCGACCGTATGCGGTCGCTGATGTAAAAAAACCTGGAACCCAAAATTTTGCTGTTTTGCAGAATTCCCAAAAAAATGTACCTGTTTTGTACAGGTACAGTTTATATACCTGTTTTGTACCTGATTTATCCCAACACATAAACATGCACAACAATATAACATCCATCGTCCATTTACCGAGACATACACCAAACTAGTATATAAACTATATAAACCTTTAAAAACCGATATAAATTGAATAAATATAAACAAACATAATCTTTAAGCAACATACAGACATCCAAAGAATGAATATAAAAGTATAAGATTCTCAAATAACTACAAAACAACACTAAATCAGTCGTCAAGCATCATTGTCCAAATTAGTTTCTCCTTGATCTTGATCACCCTGTAATTGACAAAAAAATAAAACAAATTACATATAATATATAGTATATATGTTGATACTGGTGTTACGACAATATACAGTTGTTTTTAAACACAACAATATATATATATAAGTCACTACTTTGATTGTAATAAATAAGATTGATTACCTCCTCGCCATCCCCATGCTGTGATGCTGCTGCTGCCGCCACTGCATCAGCTAACTCATTAGCACTCAGAGCCGCCAAATGCCCTCCCAGTATCTTTAGAAGATCGCGATCTCGACATATAGCTCTCACACAGTCAGCAGGAGTATGAATAGCTGGATGACTCGATGACTGTGAAGACTGGTTAGCAGAGCTGCTTGAGCCACTGAAGGATGGGCGTCGTCGTTGTCCTTGACCTTTGACGTAGTTCTTCTTCACAACAGGCTCCCTCTCCCATAATTCTTGATCAATTGGTGGACGTGGGGTGCCTTCAGGATAGCGCTCATTTAATAAACGTTTATAAGTATCCTGTCATCATGTTAACAATTAAATAGTTAAAAATAAATTGGTAAAATTCTAAAGAATGACGTAAAACTTGATAAACAAGATCAAGTTGTTAAAAGTTATTATCACTATCTAGACAGCATCAGGCAGACCATCACGGGTGGCCACGTACACATCCAGCCAATGGATAGGCTGACCTTGAGACTGAGACTCATATACAAAATATATTCCAATATTACTAAGTAAACATGTGATATTCTACAATTCATAATTGCAAACATATTAAAACTATTCATACGTACCCTGGCAGTGATATGCTGCAACTGTGAAATACTGCCGCCTCTGTAGGTTCCTTTAGCCTTTTCGCCATCAGGTACACTCGAGGATCTGTTAGTGGCGACAGTCTTGCATCTTTTGACCCAGGTCTCATCTCTCTATTGGGCACACATCTCAGCCCATATGGACTGGGTGCACCACCAGGGGCTATGCTCGTGCATGTAATCCTTTCCCTGGCCTGGATGGTCGATCGATGCATTGTGAAGGGCTTTTTGTCGTTCTTTGTTCAAATTGTCTTTGGTGCGGGCGGCGCACTTCTGCCAGAATAGTGTCTGTATCAGTGAAGCCCGCGCGTCCTCCTATCTATACCTTTTCTGCAAATAAAACAACAATAATAATATTAAAACGATACTTTTAACATATAATCCAACACTACTAAATAATTATCCTTAGAATATTATATTATCTGTCATAATTAAAAAAAATACCTGAAATTCAGCCCAAACTGCATCCTTGTGGGCGATAGGTGTGGTCGCCCACGTAATCACAGATGTGGGCCAATTCTGTAAGCACAACTGTGATATGCACTTGACGATCTTATTATCTGAAAAATCACTATAATATACCACAATTTACATCAAAGATAAGTAGATATATTAAAGAAATTTACATTAGTTATATATCTTGTATAAATGGAATCTAAAATGCTTATATATAAATGATGCGGGACGTACGTGCTATTCGGAGGAGGACGAATCTGAATAAGAATCCGATCATCCGGATTAGTAGGGGCCTTGGGCATATGATTAGGCCCCCTACCCAAGCCGCGCTTTTTCTGTGCTGCTTCAGAAGCCATCTATATATTATAAATTTCAAGATGTTAGTATGAGTTATATTTGATTACATGTATATATGAATATAAATTGACAATAATGACAGGAAATTACATTTAAATAGTTAAGTACATAAACATGTCAGTGATATAAAGATGTTAGTATGAGTTATATTTGATTATATGTATATATATGAATATAAAATGACAATAATGACAGAAAATGCTAAACATGTAATGCTAAACATACATTTCATTTGTTCAAGTGTCAATGTCTGATTCAGAATCATCTTGTATACGTATTGCAGATTCATAACCATCATCTGCTTCAGATTCAGTGTCAAATTCAGTTAATAACTCTTCCTCCTCAGTATCAATGTCATCTAACACAAGTATTGACTCAGGATCTAATTCATGTGGTTCATCTCCACCATCTAACTGGATTACTTCATTGTCGTCCTCCACATTTATTATAGTTTGAGCATGAAGCATCTGCTCTTGGTAAATCTCCCCATCAACTACTTCTACACGACTGCGCGCGGGAGTATGAATTACAACTTGCCAATATGTAGGAGGTCTATCCCTTTTCCTAACAGGACTAGGAGTGTAGTATACTTGTACTGTTTGAGTTGGTAAAATAAACGGTTCGTTGGAGTACGCAGACCTATGGAGGTCAATATCGACGATTCCATGTCTGTCAACACGTATCCCTTTTTCTGAATCAAACCAACGACACTTGAACAAGTTAATATGACCCCCGTACGTGCCCTTGTACGACAACTCTACGATTTCCTCCAACTCCCCATAAAAGGCACGACCAAGCTCATTGTAACAATCTCCCTGGACACACACTCTAGAGTTTGTTGTTCTTTTACCGCGCCCATATGCCTTTGTATGAAATTCACAACCATTTATTTTGTAACCATTGCGGCTGACTTGGTCCCTGTCTGGTCCAATAGCTAAGACTTGTACATTAGCCAAAATCGTTGATCCCTCAGTCAAAGCCTACAAAAAATCCATCTTATTAAATGAAGTCATCGTTAATATGGAGTGTATATATATATATATATATATATATATATGTCGTGCTTAAGAAATTGAACTTACTTTGTCCTTTAGCCAAAGTGCAAATTTTTTATCACGATTGATTTGAATATCTTTATCAGTTATGCCGGGATGCTTCACTTTTAACTCGTCATCGTACAATCTATACAATGTTATAAACATTAATTTATTGGAATGTATATTACATGTCATTGAAAGTTAAGGGATAAATTTTCAAGTTTACGTGTGTACCTCACAAATTCGTCAATCTCCTCGCAATTGAGAAGAATGTAAGTATGTGCAGCATGTAATTCTTGCTCAGAGAGGAATATGCGCTTCCCTTTTCCATAAGCGCGGCCCGATAGACTAAATACAGAAAGCCGACCATTTAGTTCAACATTTCCCCCATCATCATGTCTCGAGACTCGATTGGCCTTTGTCAAGACTTCGTCCGAAAAATAGTCTGAGACAAACGTAGATATCTTATCGAAACTGTATGCCTCACATATTGACCCCTCGACATAAGCTCTATTCTTAACCTTCCTCTTAAGGTTTCCCATCACCCTCTCGAAAGGGTACATCCATCTATATTGAACTGGACCCCCAACACGAGCTTCATAGGGAAGATGGATTTGCAAATGCTCTATGGAGTCAAAAAAACTAAGCGGGAATATTTTTTCCAGTTTACACGTGATCTCTATGATGTTCTTCTCAAGTACAGACATATCCTTCTCATTTAATGTTTTTGAACATAAGTCTTTGAAGAAACGACTAAGATCCGTCAAAGCATCCCATATTGGTTTATCAAGCAGATCCCGAAATGCTATAGGCATGAGTCTCTCCATGAACACATGACAGTCATGACTCTTCATCCCTTGCAATTTTCCACCCGTAACACACCTTGCAATGTTTGACGCATATCCATCTGGTAGTTTCAGAGACTTAACCCATGTGCACACATCTTCAACTTGCTTTTTGGACAATGTGTACCTTGCATGCGGTTTGACAATCTTACCATTAGGAGATTCATAAAGTTCTAATTCAGGATGCTTACAAATATCTTTCATGTCCAAACGTGCCTTATCATTATCTTTTGTCTTCCCCGTAACATTCATCATGGTGTTAAACACATTGTCGAACACATTCTCCTCAATATGCATCACATCTAGATTATGACGAATCAAATTTATAGACCAATAAGGCAATTCCAAAAGATGCTTCTCCGAACCCAGTTATGAGACTCGCCAAACCCATTGATTATGTTTGTGGCATCAATATTACCAAATGGGATGACCGGCAATTACATCACACGGTCACGCATCTCCGTCCCCGGCAATCGCGGTGCAGGCATATCATTCTCTACTTTCCCTTTCCTGAATTGTTCTCTATTTCTTCGAAACGGGTGGTCTACCGGCAAGAAACGACGATGACAGTCAAACCAGCAAGGCTTTCGACCTTTTGATAGATTGAAAGACTTTGTATGCTCCATACAATACGGACAAGCCAACTTCCCGTGTGTACTCCATCCAGCTAACATACCATAGGCAGGGAAATCACTTATAGTCCACATAACCGCTGCCCTAAGGTTAAAATTTGTTTTCGTTGCAACATCCCAAGTCTGTACTCCATCCTCCCACAATACCTTCAACTCGTCTATAAGAGGTCTCAAGTAAACATCTAAGTTCTTTCCAGGACTCTTAGGACCAGGAACCACGAGTGAAAGAAACAAGTATGGTTGTTTCATACACATCCATGGAGGCAAGTTGTACGGAGTAACAATCACAGGCCAACATGAGTACGGAACAGCTGAGTGGCCGAACGGGTTGAATCCATCAGTGGACAAACCAAGCCTCACATTTCTACGTTCCAATGCAAACCCAGGATGTGCTAAGTTAAAATCCTTCCAAGCCTGCCCATCTGCGGGATGGTTAAGTTCTCCATCTTTAGCTGGAGATTTCGCATGCCAAGTCATATGTTCAGCTGTTCTTGAAGACATGTACAACCTTTTTAACCGATGCGTAATTGGAAAATACCTTAAAATCTTAAAAGGTATACTTGTCTTTTTTGTAGTCACACCCTCTTTATTAGGCCTGAACCGATCATGACTGCAAAACGTGCACCTTGTCTTTTGTTCATTTTCCTTATAAAACAACATGCAATCGTTCGAACATGCATCGATCTTTTGGTATCCAAGACCCAACTTCTTCACCATTTTTTTACAGTAGTAGTAGTTATCGGATAATTTTTCATCGTCAGGCAACATACTCTTAATGGCCTTCAATAGCGACTCAAAACACTTATGGCTCATGTTGTGATCAGCCTTGATGTTAAGTAATGTCACCACTGCAAACAATGTAGTGTGCTTGGTGCAACCATGCCACAACGGCTCGCTACCCTCGTCTAACAACTTAAAGAACGCTTTGGCATCAGAATTCATAGGTTGCTCTTTGCCTTGTTCCCAATCAAAATCCGGCCCTGCAATATCATGAACCATGGCATTCATATGATGGGTACTGCTGCCCGGAGTGTGTACTTGTGCATAACCACTATCTCTTCTCTGCCCATGTGCCCACCAGCATTCTTCATAATTTCTCATGAACCCAGAAACAAGTAAATGATAGTTTACTATGTCTCTGTCCATATAATTTTGATTTTTACACTTCAAACAAGGGCATCTTATCTTGTTCTGACCATTCACACATTCCGGGTGACTATATGCATAATCCAGAAACACTTGACAACCAGTTCTAAATTCAGTTGTAGCACCTATCTGGGAACTTGACTTTCGTTTTCTCATCCAACTACGGTCTGAATAAAGGTCCATGATACCACGGTACCTATTGCAAACAAGAATTATTGTATCCCCTTGTTAGATATTTACAATTCAGCCCAATGTCATTTATGATGCATATAAATACATATAGATGTATCTTTATGTAAGCATATGAGTTGAGCATACTTGTAAGCATATGAGTTGAGCATACTTGTAAGCATATGACATATTTGTAAGCATATGATTAACATTTAAGCATAATTGTAAACATATGACTTGAGCATATACATGTATATGATTAACATTTCAACATACATGTAAGCTGTTATTGTTTGAGGGTGTTCAAACAACAACACAGCTCCAACCATACATGTTCAAACCATACTTCTCCCATCTTCAAGCTTCAAAGAAAACTAGTTGATTGGCGACGCATTGAATTCTCTTGTCTGAATACTTTCGTCCTGGCTGGATTTATGATATAGCTATAGAATCCTAACTTAATTAGTCATAGTTCTTCTATAGGATCATAGATTATTCTTGTTAACATAACCTAGGCCCCTTGAACCTATAACATCTTCCCATTATAACAGTCCAACTAGATCAATTTCATTCTTGTTCTTTTTGTTTAGTGTTTAATTAATTTTGCTTCCTAGATAACCCTTTATATTTGATACTAATAGTCTATGCTTTATATGTGAAGAAGAGGAGCTTATATAGAGAAGACTCGGCAAGGCAGTTCATCCGCGATGCTCTATTCTTTTGGATGTCAGTCATTTTCTTATTCTTTTTTGAAGCAAGTTTGTAGTAGGTTATATTAAGATTGTGTTTTGTACCTGAAAGTATTAGGCACTATTTTCTATCTGTTCTGTTATGCAAGATGTCCCATGAACTAATTGTTGGTATATTTTGGACAAACTTTGTGGTTGATGGATTCTGAACCAGCAGTTAATGGATTTAGTCTAATAGATGGGGTTCAAACACAACACCATATGATAATTGACAAAGTGCGAAACTTGCTTGTTTGATAACTATTCCCTGTTTTATTTGGAATTTTTAGAATTTGGATTAAGTGGGGTTCAAACACAACATCATATTATATTAGTTTAATATAATATTTTACTATATTATATTATATTATATTATAATAATATATTTTATATTATTTAAGTTTAATATTCTATTTATATGATATTATAATTTAATTTAATTATATATTTAATCATATTTAATATATATTATATGTCAAATATTAAATGTTACTAAATTTAGTATGAGAGAAACTAAGTAATGCATGTGTCAAATATTATATCATGTTATTTTAATTTAATTTTTATTTATTTATTAGTTGAAAACTAAGTAAATGGTAACTTAGTAATGTTACAAAGAATATATATATAGTATACATTACCCAAATTAAACTTAATTACCCAAATTAAACCTAATTACTCAAATTAAATCTAATTATCCAAATTAAACTTAATTAAGGGCTCTTAAACATAGAGTATACATACACCAAATTAATCAAATTTATGTATATATATATACATATTCATAGCAACAAATCAATATAATAACATGTATATATGTATATATATATATATATATATATATATATATTCATAGCAACATATCAATGCATATATGTATACATTATCCAAATTAATCATTCATTGTATAACAAAATCATTCATAGTATAACTAATATATACCTAAGTGTCGGCGGCGGTAGTAGCGGGCGGTGGCGGTGAGGCTGTAGCAATGGGCGGCAGAAACCCTCCTCTTCTCCCTATTCTTCTCCCCCTTCTCCCTCTTCTCGCCTTCTCTGTCTCCCTCTTTTTCTTTCTGTTTCGCGTCTGTTGTCCAGGCCTGTTGCTGAGAACATTTAAAAGAATCAGCAACCGCTTTCAGCGACCGCATGCGGTCGCTAGTTTTTAATGACGTGGATATATCAGCGATCGCATGCGGTCACTGTAACTCCTTGGTCGCTAAAGAAAAGCCCACGAGCAATTCACACCAATTTTTAGGCGGCAAAAACACACCTGCGACTGGATAGCGACCGCATGCGGTCGCAGATATAAATTAGCGACCAGATTTTATGATGGTCTCCAAAGGCGGTCGCTGATGCCACTACTGGTGACCGGATTTTGAGGTCGCTGATACCTTTGGTCGCTGATAGCCTCTGTTCTTGTAGTGAAATTTGTTAAAAATATCCAACAAAGGACTCAAAATTTCCCAGTACATAGCAATCAAAAAGACAAAAGTCAACAACTTGGATCGTAAAACACTGAATGCCATTTTGGTGATAAAACATCTTCATATCTATTCCATTAAAATATCAAGTACATTTGGACTTCCCTGATCACAACCATGTTGTGTATAAAGTACTCCCCTTGTCTTGCAATGAATGGTAGAAGTGACTTTTATTTATGAGGTGAAAATAATAGCAAAATAACTTTAAATTAATGACTCGATGATATTTTCTATAACAATTAAATTGTTCCCAATATATTTTATGGTCAAAATTAAATCAATTGGGGTGGGGGAAATACAATCATTTAAAGTGAATTTTGCAACCGTTTACTGAAAAAACTCTAACTATGACATTCATTACTTGACAGATATTATATACACGAATAGACTTTTAGTATGACCAATGATTACCTATAGACTCGGCAACATCCAAACTAAGTATGACTAAATTTGAATTTTCATTGGAAGTAACTTTACACAACTGTGAGGATTAGTGAACATCAAAGTTCAAAACCTATGACAGACGGGAGATGATGTTTCTAGTGAATTGAAAGAACATGGTAATTCTTCATTCCCTCCGCAAAATAGATAACAAGGAGACCTTTGGAGCTTCTACAACTACTAAATTTTCAATTTTTATTGCTAAATTTTCAGTTTCAATTGTCGGCACACAAACTAATTCAATTTCCAGCTTCTATATTCAGATAAACTAGAACTATGTTGACAAGTCACCCGTTAGTATAGAAACACAAACCTAACAACCATATATCGGAAAGTTGATGCAATGGGTTACACCTGTGATGTGAATTAAGCCATAACACTCTGCTTGGAAGATGCAAAAGATATGTAAATCAATATAATATAATATATAATCTTTAGTTTTCATGGTAAATCGAGTTGAAATAATTCTCTTACCTCTAGTCTGAAGTACTTCACGGTCCGGCTAGAGTCAGATTTCCCAGCAATTCCAACTGATTCAACCTCCAAATTCTTTTTTGAGTAGTCACACCGAGCTGCACCCTGAGAAACAACACCATATTGTTAGGTTTGTAAGATTCATGGATACAATCATATTGCATAAAATAAGCGGAAGCATAGTAAATCAGAGTTTTAAAATTTTACAAACCATATACCCGGATCATCTTTTATGCACAGTTATTAATTAAACGAAATAGATTGAGATTAAGATTCATACCCTTGAAGATTCTAGCTTCCTTAGGTACGAGTTCAACTCCAAATCCTTTTCGCGTTCTACTTGAATCTACCGGGTTGATTCCTTCCTTTGATCAACGTTAACCACCCAAGTGTTTGGTCTCTAGAGGTGATCCACCAAGAAAGAATAAGAATTCAAGAAGAATGGTGTTTGGCTAAACCCTAGTTTCATTCCCTCTAAAAAAGGAGTGCTTTCCCAACTCTTAGAATTAAGTGTCTAACAATGTTCCATAATAAGACTTTCTTATTTATAGATGTAGGCAACCCTCCTAAATAATTTAGGATTAGGATTTTCTTTTTATTAATTAAAGGCTTAATTACGAATCACTACCCTCAACTATCTGACATATTCCATTTTCGTGATTCACCTTTTTTTCAATTAGATGATTAAACTATTGATTTTTTTCAATTTGAGCCAATTGAGGATGCCACGTCAGAAATTACTGACGTGGCTATTTGGGTGGGGCTTGAGGCAGCTGATGTGTGTAAAAAAAAAAATTTATTTTAGTTTTAAACATTAGTTATATATTGAAGGGTAAAACAGGAATAAAAGTTTTATCATATCAAGCCCTTCAAGGGCTCAAAACTCAGAATCGATCGATGAGGGTAGCCCTTCTTGCCCCCTCGACTCCACCGTCCTCCGCCGCCTCGCCGAGGGGTTCAAACCCTCCGCCGTCGACACTGCCAGGCCTCCGCCTCGTCCAATCCGACTACCTCCGCCGCACCAACTTCTTCCTTCTGCCGCTCGACTTGGCCGTACCAGACTCTGTTCAACGAATACATCCCCAATTTCAACATCCGGTCCATTTGCGGCTTCCTGCAATCAGTCTTTACAGAACAGCTCGCCGTGCGCGACTTGCACAACTAGTCTCTCCAACCTGCAGCCGTCGGATTTGAACGGCCTGAGAATTAGAAATGTTTCCGATTGCACGGCGTATCGGTCAAATATGCTGCCGCTTTCGCTAATTCAGTCGGTCCCAATGATAGAGGTACTGCCGAGTGTTTATTCTCCCTTAGGTTTAATATGTCTAAATCGAATAATAAACAGAAAAACTCTGATTTCTTTGGTTGTGGTGGAGGAGACATACCGAAGAACATCAACCGTTCCTCTTCTCAAACCCATAAAATTTCTGAATAGTTAGGGCTTTCAAATTTGTGGGGTTCTTCTTCTTCCTAATTGGGGATTTGGGGTTTCGGCAAATTGTTTGGGGACGGAGGAATCAGAGCAGTGTAAGCTTTTTGTGGGAGAAGTTTCATGGGTAACAACGGAACAGATTTTGAAAGAACACTTCAGCAAGTACGGAACAGTGGCGAATACTGTAATCGCTAGAGATAGAAATACAGGAAGCCCAAGAGGGTTTGCTTTTGTTTCCTTCACTGATTCATCTGCTGTAGGGAGCACCGTCGATCTGGTTTCATGTTTGTTTATTGCTTATCATTTACATGTTCAGATTTGAGATCCCTGTTTTTGACTAGGCGGTACCGGGTTTTGGGTGGTTGTGTTTCTTTTCTGTTTTCAATCTAAGCTTGCAAGGTCAGCTTTGGTTTGATGGTTCTCGATTCGGTGATTTGCATGTGGCTGGAATCCATGTCCGGTGGTTCATATATCGCCGGCGGTTGGGTTTTGATTTTATTAATTTTAATTATGTTGTATTTAAATTTTTGTCTGGTGGGTTATGATGGTTTTAACCTTTTGTTATTTTTGTTTAGTTTTAATGTTTATTAATTAGTCTGAATGTATTAATGAAAGAGGTATGACCAGTTTACCTCTCAATATATAACTAATGTTTAAAACTAAAATAAAAAAATATTTTTTTTACACACTTCAGCTGCCTCAAGCCCTATTCAAATAGCCATGTCAGCAATATTTGACGTGGCATCCTCAATTGGCTTAAATTGAAAAAAAATTATAATTTAATCAAGTAATTAAAAAAAAGGTGAATCACGAAGTGGAATATGTTAGATAGTTGAGGGTAGTGATTCGTAATTAAATCTTAATTAAATTCCTTTAATTAATTTGGCTTCACAATCCTATTGAAAATAATTAAACTCTTTTAATTAATTAGTCTCCTAATCTTATTAGGAATATATATGAGAGAGATAGAGTATCTTATTAATTAATTCTCAAATTCTTTTAGAAATTAAATAATAATAATTGTAATAATAATAACAAGACTCCTCTTATTAATTTATATTTAATATTTTTAAAATATTAAATAATAAATATTAAGCTATTTAATTTATTCTATCACCATATATTAAATTAAATATATTTAACATATTATTACGATTATATCATTTGTTTCTTTAATAAATATTCATTCTTTTATGGTGTGACCCTTTAGGTACTTCATTTTAAACCGGTTGTGAATAAATCAATTAGAGCAATTCTAATCTTATTTAAATAAATAAATTAAACTAATAATTCATTTAAATAAATAACATTTGTTTTACAATAAGGATAAGCCTCCTTTAGCGATCAACGACTTTCTAGATAATATAGATTTCAACATTAATCATAAAAGAACCCGTGAGTTAATAGTTACTGTACAATTCAATCCTTCCGCCATACAATGTCCCAATTAAATATAAGACATGAAATTATTGTCAAGTCTTATTTTATTTAATTATATGTATTTCGATTCCAAAATGCATAACTCCAAATAATGCAAATTAGAAACTACTTTCTAATTTCATTCCACATTGGCCAAGGATTCCTGGATTGTCATTTATCGAATCACATATAACATATCTTTTCTTTTACTAGAAGCGGTAGATTCTTTATTGATCATTCATTATCTCCATATATAACTTATTACACGCAAACATACCTTTTGATATACCCTAAGGGTCTTAAGGAATAAGTCAAAGTATAATTCATTATACACAAGGTACTATGATGATCTCAAGTCTGAGAATCACTTGTACTACTATCACATTAAGAAATCCTATTGACAGGTAAGTAAAACTCCATTAGGTATTCTTTAGCGAGTCACGTTCAATGGCCTTATTCTCCAATAAGCACCTACATACTTACTTTAGTGTCTCCACACAAATTATCATGAGATCAATCATCCTCATCCAATGAGCAAGCAACGTATGTACCAATCTATCCAGATTCACTAGTCTCCTTTTTAGTAATCTAACGATTGGGAACAATTTTAGTTTTTAAGCTATCTAAGAATTTAAATCTCATTAGCATGATCATCATCATGATTCTAAAAGCATTCCTTAAAACTATGGGTTTATCACATATTATAAAAACAGCACCATGTAGATAATTAAATACCTTTAATTAAATAATACTTTTATTAATAAATGAATAAGATTGTTACAAAGTATATGATTTATCATCAAACATGATTGACTTATATGCATACAACTTTCACATATACAGAATGGGAGCACGAGGTATGGATACAAAATCAAATCGGTTATAAATCTTATGTGACCTACTTACAGCAGCAGATGCATCTCAACTGAGCTGCGCAAGCTGCATGCCCAGACTTTGCAAATTGGACATGTAGCGTGCAACAGACTGCTGCCTGTTTGGTGAGAGAGCTTGCCAGCTTGGTGTGGAGCTCAACAAACTTTGCCTGGTTGCTTTGAATCCATATCCAAGAAAACAAAATGACACAAACATATGAGTGAAGAAGGTACTTTCAAATAAAGCACCTGGAAGAATATTATAAAAAGAAATAATAATAATAATAATAATAATAATAATAATAATAATAATAATAATAATTTAGAAAGAAAAAAAACCTTATATTTGATGCAAACTAAAATAATTTGCATCTTGTAAACTAAAATATTAGTAGACCAAGGAAGTAAATTGACATGATGTTAAACCTATATTTTCCTTTTGGGGGACTGTAGACACTCGATTTTTTTTTGTAATCCTGGTACTAACCCTGCAGGAGGGCAAAATCGTCAACTCAACCCCGGTCACCAATATCGGGACAACCACAGTCCCGATCACCAATATCGGGATGTTAACTCAACCCCGATCACCAATACCGGGACAACCACAGTCCCGATCACCAATATCGGGATGTCAACTCAACTCCGGTCACCAATACCGGAACAACCACAGCACCGATCACCAATATCGGGATGTCAACCCAACTCCGGTCATCATTGCTGGGCCATCAGTTCAACCCCGGTCTCAATACTGGGCCATCAGTTCAACACCGATCTCAATACCGGGCCGTCAGTTTAACCCCGGTCTCAATACCGGGCCGTCAGGTCAACTCCGGTCTCAATACCGGGCCGTCAGATCAACCCCGATCTCAATATCGGGACCTCAGGTCATCTCCGGTCTCAATAACAGGACATCAGTTCATCCTCAGTCTCAATACTGGGTCATCAAGTCAACCCCGGTCTCAATACTGAGCTATCAATTCAGTCCTGGTCACAACCCGGGAGGTACAGTTAAGCCCCGGTCACAATCGGGAGATCCAGTTCAGCCCTAAAGATAACCTTGGGAAGCCAATTCAGCCTTCAGAGACAAACCCAAAGTCTCACATCATTCCCAGAGTCAGCCTTGGGAGGACTAAGTCAGCCTTATAGACGACCCTGAGGACAAATAGAATCGGCTGGGAGCCAAACCTTGGGGAACAACCTCGGGAATACAGCCGAAGACCATGCCAGCATAGTAAACAACCCTGGATGGGCAAAATGATCATTTTACCAACTTAAAATCAATTCGGTCAAAACCAAGCCGAATTGATGCCATCAAGGTCAGAAAGAACAATAACATTGATCCCTAGTGAAAACAGCGCAAGATAGCTCAACGGATAAACTGCGAGAAATCGAAGACCTGGTTATGAACCCGTCTTTTTGGACTCAGAAAAGGTTTTATCCCATGTCATTGCAACACTCTCGACGAGGGCTTTTCGAAAAGATATAGCACGCCTCAAACGGACGCTCCGATCAAAAGTTAGAAAATTTTGAATCTGACATCGCATTGCTCGGAGTGCACACACTTCGATGCAACAGGGCCCACCACCTCTACCTGCCACGTGGAGCCGCGGGTAGAGTGGAGGCAGCCGCAAATAGAGCTGCTTCTACCTGGTCTATATATATGAGTGCACCCCCAGCTCATTTTTCAATTCAGAAACGCTCTGAACCCCTGCCCGTTTGGTTTTCCAGCTATTTTCTTGTCTTCCAAACCCAAATTTTTTTATTCTAACATGTAGATATACCCACATACTACCATATATCAAAAATTAACAGGTAGATTTGGACGTTTAAAGCCTACGATTTGGCGAAAAACCCGTGTAGCAGTCCATTGTGAGTATTTTTACGATCAGAAAGTTATTATTACTTCTTCGCACTTTTATACACTTGCATATCAAGTTTCATTTTCTAAATATTCCAGGAAGTCAGTTCTGTGGCCATTTTTGTTAACTTTTGGTATATATTAGTACCTAAACGCATTTTCTAGCATTTCTACAACTCGGATTGACGATCCGTCGCTTCCAGCAGCTTTTATATACTTTCATCTTCATATTGAGCAACTTCGCCGGATAGGGTTATCCTCCCATTCCGGGTTTGGCTTTTTTTTTTGTATATATTTAACTGTATATATACTAACTTTTCAATTCTTTCAAGCACGGATGTCAAATTCGCGGTAGTTTGCTGCTTATATATATATATATGCATATATATGCAACATTCACCATATTAGGTTATCTTTCAGTCCTGATTGACTACTTTTCTGTCTATATATATATTTACATTTCAGTTCGGCCTGGATCATTTTGTGGCCTTTTTACTATTTTTGCACCATTCACCAAACTGGGATATCTTCGCAGTCCTGGTTTGACTATTTTTCTGTCTAAATATATATTTACTTTCCAGTCCGGGCCTCGGTGTGAAAACCCACCGCCCTTTACTATTTTTATATATATACTTCAATTCTGTCCAGCCTGGATCATTCCGTGGCTTTTACAGCTTTTTATAAATATATATATTTACTTTCCAGTCCGGGCAAAGGTGTGAAAATCCATCGCCCTTTTTACGCTTTCATATATATATATATATATAGATATATATATATATATATATATATATATTAATTTTGTCAAAGCCTGGATCATCCCGTGGCTATTTACAGCTTATATATATATATACTTCAATTCCAGTACGGGCTTGCGAGTGAAAACCCATCGCCCTTTACAACTTTCTTATATATATAATTATATATATATCGCTTTACTCATTTTGATTAAATTGTTGATTTAAATATTCATTTGATATGAATCGGCACTGACATTTCTGCGGGCGAACTAGATTTCTTTAAATCTCGCCAACTCTAGCATTCAAACTGTTCAAAATAGGTCCAGACAGAACCGGGAAGCTAGAATGGCTGAGATTTATTTAAATCTAGCGTTTTTCTAGTTTCAGTTATAAAAGCTATCATGCAGCCCTTAGATCGCTATCTATTGGGAACGAGATGCTTCGGTCAGGTGTGAACCAGGATTTACTGATGAATCCTTGGTTCTGACAATATTTGGATATATTTCTGTACAAATTTGAGTTGTGCAGGTTTATTGGCCTCCCTCTGTGAGCCTAGGAATCGTGGGATTCATGATCAAATAAATCAGAATCTGATTCCCACGATGGACAAACTCCACTTTACGAATGTACTCTGCCAGAGAAGACCGACATTTGTATATATTTTGTGGTCGCAACCCGACAATCCTCATTCAAATTGAGCCTTAAGGCTGAAAAGATAAAACTGAAGTATCGATATGCTTCAATTCCTATGTTAGCGTAAAGGGTTTGAAAACATTCTTTCAAAACATCATTTCAATAACCTTATCGAAAAAAGAAGCTTTTGCAAATTAAATCAAACACTTTTGCAAATCAAATTAAAGACTGTTTGCAAATCAAATCAAACCCTTCGTATATAGGTTCAACGATGCATAGACATATTTTTCAATAAAACATAAGCCCAATTTTCTTTCAGCATGATAGTAGTGTGCATACAAGCCAATCATGTATGATGATAAAGTACATACTTTGTAAACAATCTTATTTATTTATTAATAAAATATTCATTTAAGGCATTTAATTATCTACACGGTGCTGTTTTTAATAATATGTAAATAACCCATAGTTTTAAGTAATGATTTTAGAATCATGATGAGATCATGCTAATGAGATCTAAATTCTTAGAAAGCTTAAAAACTAAAATAGTTCCCAATTGTGGGATTACTGAAATGGGAATTAGTAAATCCAGATAGATTGGTACATATGTTGCTTGCTCATTGGATGAGGATGACTGATCTCATGGTCATTTGTGTGGAGACACTAAAGCAAGTATGTAGGTGCTTATTGGAGAATAAGTTCACTGAACGTGACTCGCTATGGAATACCTAATGGAGTTTTACTCGCCTGTCAATAGGAATTCCTAATGTGATAGTAGTACAAGTGATCCTTGGACTTGAGATTATCATAGTATCTTGTATGTAACAAATTATACTTTGACTTATTCCTTAAGGCCTTTTAAGGCATATATAGGGTATGCGGGTATAATGAGTTACATATGGAGATAATGTATGATCAATAAAGAATCTACCACCTCTAGTAAAAGAGGAGATATGTCCTATGTGATTCGTTAAATGACAACCCAGGAATCCTTAGCCAAGGTAGAGTGAAATTAGAAAGAGGTTTCTAATTTGCATTATTTGGAGTTGTGCGTTTTCTAATCGAAATACATATGATTAAATAAATTAAGACTTGACAGTAAATTCATGTCTTATATTTAATTGGGACATTGTATGGTGGAAGGATTGAATTATACGGTAACTATTAACTCACAGGTTCTTTTATGATTAATGTTGAAATCTATATTATCTAAAAAGTTGTTGATCGCTAGGGAGGCTTATCCCTATTGTAGAATAAATGTTATTTATTTAAATAGATTATTAGTTTAATTTATTTATTTAAATAAGATTAGAATTGTTCTAATTAATTTATTCACAACCGGTTTAATATGGAGAACCTAAAGGGTCACACCATAAAAGGAAGAAGAATTATTTAAGAAGAAAATGGCATGATAGTAATAATGTATTAAGTATAATTAATTTAATCTATGGTGATAGAATAAATTAAATAGCTTAATGTTTATTATTTAATATTTTAGAAATATTAAATATAAATTAATAAGAGGAGTCTTATTATTATTATTATTATTATTATTATTATTATTATTATTATTATTTTAATTCTAAAGGAGTTTAGGAATTAATATAATATCAGTACTCTCTCTCAATCCTAATAAGATTAGGATATAAATAAATTAAAAGTGTTTAATTAAATAATTAATTAAATAAAACCCTATTCTAATTGGATTAAGAGGGTTAACCTAATTTCTATATAAGAGAGTCTTATATTAGAAATAAGGTACGTGAATTTTTTCAAGGGTTGGGAGTACACATATTCTATAGAGATAGAAACAAGCGTTAAGCCAATAACCTATCTTCCTGAGTTCTTCATCTTCCTTGGAGGATCACCGTTAGAGGCCAAACATTTGGGTGACTGACATTGATCAAGGGAAGGAGCCACTATAGAGGAATCAAAGGAATCAAAGGAGTAGAACTTGTACCTGAGGAAGCTTGATCTTCAAAGGTATAATTCCATCATCTTCTTCTATGTATTGACTGATAATTGATGCACAAGAAAGATCATGGTTAAGGGTTTGTAAGAAAATTTTTAAAATCTGATTTTTCATCCATTCCGCTGCGTTTATGTAATTTGATTGCATGCTTATGTTTCTAGCAAACCCAACAGTGGTATCAGAGCCAATCTTGTGCTAATTATCAGTTTATGTTATTCCATACATGTATGATATGCGATTGAATCGAGTTCTTGGGCAACAAAATTTTTTCTGATTCTGCGAAGCTGCGCCGGTGCAAGCCTTTCTTACTGCGCAGCTGCGCCGGTGTCTGTACCTAGTTTTCACTCTGCGCAGCTGCGCGGGTTCCCTATACATTACTGGCGGAGCTGCGCCACTAGCAGAATCTGAATTTTTTTTGTTTTATTTAATTAAATGAATGGTTTATTTAATTAATAAAGGTTTAAAATAAAGATGTTTATTTTATATGAAATGAGATTTCAGAATTGCTAAAATTAAAGAGTTTAATTTGGAATTGTTTTTGAATAAAATAAAGGAGTTTATTTTTTCAAAAATAAAGTTTAGCAAACTTTTGCCCATTAACTGATATTAATACATATATGGAATGAATTTACTTTCATGAGATGAATAAGTTTTATTGATACGTATGATGATATGTATGTTAATAAAAGGGATTGATTATGGACTATAACCAATGTGATTGGATTTTATTTTGGATGAATGCTTGAATGTATGGGTTTTATAAAATGGGGTCTGCGTACCTCGTCTTTTCTAGTTTTCTTCTTGGTGTAAATTTTATCTCTCTCCTATGTATTTTCCCTTGACTGCTGATCAAGGTTTCTATTTAATTATAAATAGTTTATGTAATAGAGATAGTTAGAATTATCTTGAAGAAACTGGAGACCAAGGAGCAATGAGCGCGTGAAGACCCGTTTGTATGGAGCCCGGGTTTAAATGTAATAGTTACATTTAAAATTTAAATTCTTGCACTCCTAGGTTTGACCTTTTGGTTCACTTGGTGGCTATAGTGAACCAAACTAGAATAAAAGTCTATAATCAATCCGGAAAGAATATAGTATTCTATATTGCATGGTAAATATTATATTTTATGCAAACATGCTTCGCATGTTTAATAAAATGACGCGTATTTTATATATATATGTGCATGCGCGCTAAACAAGATGAGACAAATAAATAACAAACCCCTCAAAGAAATAATATTAAGTCCGAAGCGTTCAAATGATATTTGGAATATCGAACGTCGCCTTCTAGCATGATTAATTAATAGAGTATTAAATATTTAATATGAGTTTGTTGTGCTATCCACAAGGCGAATATTGAGTATTTAAGATGTTAATTAATCACATTTGATGCTTATCAAAAAAATTGAACGATCTAGTCTTGTTGTGCTATCCACAAGGACGAATATTTTTCTTTTTTGAATTTATGGAAGTGCTAGGCTAGACTTAACTTAAATCATTTTAGTTCAGATGTGCACACATATGACCATTATGATTTAAGAGGCAAAATAAAAAGAGTTATATAGTGATATAATTGACAAGAGTTGTCTACCTATTTATTTGTATATCGCTTATTGTGCTATCCATAAGGTTATATACATTTGAAATGGGATCCTTAATCTCACTAGCAAATTTTTAATTAGATGTTGCCAAACTATATAAGTGAGGGTAATACAGTTTAATGAAAATAGTGGGAGATACCAATTTAAAATAAAGACCTAAATTTATTTTGGTATGCAAAGTTAATAAAATGAATGTTTGCTAAAAATGTTGTCTTTTCACATGCAGAATTTTAAAAATGTCAAAATCACTAATCTCACTACGAAGCATACTTGATGCAAATAAGCTTACTGGGCCGAATTATGAGGACTGGCTAAGAAATCTGAGAATTGTTCTCACTGCTGAAAAGATTTCTTATGTCCTAAATTCAACTATCCCTGAATCTGTTTCGGAAATAGCCTCTGAGGAAGAGATTGCCACTTTCAATAAATGGCAAGATGATGCATCTGTGGCTCAATGCATCATGCTCGCATCCATGAATAACGAGCTTCAGCATCAGCACGTAAATATGGATGCTCCTGCTATGCTGCTTCACCTCAAGGAGTTGTATGGTGAAGAGAGTAGGACTGCTAGATATGAGATATCTAAGGAGCTCTTCCGATCTCGGATGACTGAAGGCACTGCGGTCGAGACTCATGTTCTGAAGGTAATCAATTTGTTTGAACGCCTTGGACAACTTGGGTTCGTCATGGATGGGGACTTGAGTCAAGACTTGGTCTTGCAATCACTCTCTGTGACCTTCTCGCAGTTTGTGGTTAATTTTCACATGAATAAGCTAGATGTCAGCTTGCCTGAGCTGCTTAATATGCTGAAAACTGCAGAAGGTCACTTCTCATCCAAGAAGAACCATGTCTTGATGGTGGATTCTTCCAATAAAAGGAAGAGGCCCAAGGTGTCTTCTGAAAAGAAGAAATCCAAGAAGGCTAAGGGAAAGGGGAAAGAAAAGGAACAAAAGAAACCTGAACTAGCTAAAGGAATGTGCTTTTATTGTAACGAGCTGGGATATTGGAAAAGGAACTGCAAGAAGTTTCTAGCAGAGAAGAAGCTTGGAGAAGCTTCGACTTCCAATCAAGGTTTGTTTATGATTGAAATTAATTTTTCTGAAAGTCATAATTCTACTTGGGTATTGGATACCGGCTGTGGGTCTCACATATGTAACACTGTGCAGGGACTGGTCAGAAGTAGAAAGCTGAACAATGAAGAGGTGATCCTACGAGTGGGGAATGGAGCAAAGGTTGCTGCATTAGCTGTAGGAACTTATTGTTTAGCAATGCCTTCGGGCAAGTACATTTATCTTATTAACTGTTATTATGTTCCGAATATTATTAAAAATATTATTTCAATTTTTGTATTGGATATGGAAGGTTTTGACGTTATTATAAAGAACAATGGTTGTTCTATTTATAAAGACGATGTTTTATATGGTATTGGAAATTTGCGAAATGGACTTTATATACTTGACTTGCAAGAAAATATATTTCAAATTGAACAAACTATGAAAAGGAAAAGAGATGATATTAATTATACCAACATGTGGCATTGTAGACTCGGTCATATCAATGAAACAAGATTATCCAAGTTGCATAAGGATGGGCTCCTAGAGCTATCCGATTATGAATCATATCCAACTTGTGAATCTTGTCTCATGGGTAAAATGACTAAATCTCCTTTTAGTGGAAAAGGAGAAAGAGTTACAGAGTTGTTGGCATTGATTCACACAGACATTTATGGACCTATGATAACAAGTGCACGGGGTGGGTATTCTTATTTTATTACTTTCACTGATGATCACTCAAGATTTGGATATGTGTATTTAATGAAATACAAATCAGAATTATTTGAAAAGTTCAAAGAGTTCAGAAGTGAAGTAGAGAAACAAACGGGCAAGAGTATTAAGATACTTCGATCAGATCGAGGTGGAGAATACTTAAGCGGTGAGTTTCTCAATTATCTCAAAAAATGGTATAATCTCACAATGGACTCCTCCAGGTACACCACAGTTAAATGGAGTATCTGAAAGGAGAAATCGAACGCTGTTAGACATGGTTCGATCCATGATGAGTTTTACCGACCTTCCAATTTCCTTCTGGAGTTATGCCCTAGAAACGGCTGCATACCTACTTAACAAGGTACCTACCAAATCTGCCCCAAAGACTCCATATGAGATGTGGAAAGGGAGGAAACCAAATCTTAAGCATGTTAAGACTTGGGGTTGTCCAGCTTATGTCAAAAAGTTTGAAAATAATAAGCTACAGACTAAATCCGCTAAGTGTAGATTTGTGGGATACCCTAAAGAAATCGTAGGGTATTTTTTCTATCATTTAACTGATCAAAAAGTGTTTGTTGCGAAACATGCTGCCTTCTTGGAGAAAGAGTTTATCCATGAAGGGGTCAGTGGGAGTAAGATATAACTTGAAGAAGTTCAAGAATCACAAATTACCACGGATCAAAGTCAGGTACCTAACCAAGTAGAAGAACCTACTGTACCACACCCTGTTCGTAAATCTGGAAGAGTACCGAAGATACCTGAGAGGTATGGATTCGTTATAGAGGATGACGATGAGTTACACATCATGAATGATGATGATCCATTGAATTACGAACAGGCTATGAGTAATAAAGACTCAGGGAAATGGCTTGAAGCCATGAAATCTGAAATGGACTCCATGTATGAAAATAAAGTATGGACTTTGGTTTCACCACCTGAAGGTATTAAGCCTATTGGGTGTAAATGGGTTTTTAAGAGAAAGATTGGAGCAGACGGAAAGGTAGAGACCTATAAGGCCCGACTGGTTGCAAAAGGTTTCAAACAAAGACAAGGAGTTGACTATGATGAAGCCTTCTCACCAGTAGCCATGCTCAAGTCCATTCGGATTTTGCTTGCGATTTCAGCTTATAACGACTATGAGATCTGGCAAATGGACGTGAAAACGGCCTTCCTCAATGGGAAACTTGAGGAGGATGTGTATATGACATAGCTAGAGGGATTTATTTCAAAAGTTGGAACAAATCAAGTCTGTAAGCTGCAACGATCCATTTATGGATTGAAGCAAGCTTCTCGTAGATGGAACATTCGTTTTGATGAGACAATCAAAGAATTAATTTTATCAAAAATGAGGATGAACCATGTGTATACAAGAAGGTTAGTGGGAGAGCAGTATCATTCCTTGTATTATATGTTGATGATATATTACTGATAGGGAATGACATTCCTATGCTACAATCAATTAAAATCTGGTTATCTAAAAACTTCTTCATGAAGGACTTGGGTGAAGCATCCTATATTTTGGGGATAAAGATCTATAGAGATAGATCTAAAAGGATGCTCGGCTTATCCCAAGGAATGTACATTGATACGATGCTAAAGTGGTTTAGTATGGAAGATTCCAAAATAGGTCTCATGCCGATGAGCCATGGAATACACCTCTCCAAGAAACAGGCCCCAAAGACACCTGAGGAGAGAGACCGTATGAGTAAGATCCCTTATGCTTCTGCAATAGGATCTATCATGTACGGTATGATATGTACTAGACCGGATGTTGCTCACGCAGTTAGTGTAATGAGCAGATACCAGTCGAATCCAGGAGAAGAGCACTGGAAAGCAGTGAAGAATATCCTAAAGTACTTGAGAAGGACTAAAGATATTTTTCTTGTCTACGGTGGGTCTGAATTAAAACTTGAGAGATTCACGGACTCAAGTTTTCAAACAGACCAAGATGACAGTAAATCTGTTTCAGGGTATGTGTTTACCTTGAACAGAGGCGCAGTGAGTTGGAAGAGTTCCAAACAGCAAACAGTTGCTGATTCAGTGACAGAGGTAGAGTATATAGCTACAAGTGAAGCTGCAAAGGAAGCTGTTTGGATGAAGAAGTTCATAACTAAACTTGGTGTGGTTCCTAGCATTGGAGAAGCAGTTCCCGTATACTGTGACAACACCGGAGCGGTTGCACAGGCTAAGGAACCCAGGTCTCATCAAAAATCCAAACACGTGTTACGGCGATTTCACTTGATCAGGGAGATCATTGAAAGAGGAGACGTCACCTTGGAGCGTGGGGACTCTCAAGACAACATTGCAGATCCATTTACTAAAGCTCTAACACAACAGCAGTTTGATCGTCACTTAGAGAAGATGGGTATGAGATACCATGGCGATTGGCTTTAGTGCAAGTGGGAGATTGATAGTAGTGTGCATACAAGCCAATCATGTATGATGACAAAGCACATACTTTGTAAACAATCTTATTTATTTATTAATAAAATATTCATTTAAGGCATTTAATTATCTACATGGTGCTGTTTTTAATAATATGTAAATAACCCATAGTTTTAAGCAATGATTTTAGAATCATGATGAAATCATGCTAATGAGATCTAAATTCTTAGAAAGCTTAAAAACTAAAATAGTTCCCAATTGTGGGATTACTAAAATGGGGATTAGTAAATTCGGATAAATTGGTACATATGTTGCTTGCTCATTGGATGAAGATGACTGATCTCATGGTCATTTGTGTGGAGACACTAAAGCAAGTATGTAGGTGCTTATTGGAGAATAAGTTCACTGAACGTGACTCGCTATGGAATACCTAATGGAGTTTTACTCGCCTGTCAATAGGAATTCCTAATGTGATAGTAGTACAAGTGATCCTTGGACTTGAGATCATCATAGTGTCTTGTATGTAACAAATTATACTTTAACTTATTCCTTAAGGCCTTTTAAGGAATATATAGGGTATGCTTGGGTATAATGAGTTACATATGGAGATAATGTATGATCAATAAAGAATCTACCACCTCTAGTAAAAGAGGAGATATGTCCTATGTGATTCGTTAAATGACAACCTAGAAATCCTTGGCCAAGGTAGAGTGAAATTAGAAAGAGGTTTCTAATTTGCATTATTTGGAGTTGTGCGTTTTTTAATCGAAATACATATGATTAAATAAATTAAGACTTGACAGTAAATTCATGTCTTATATTTAATTGGGACATTGTATGGTGGAAGGATTGAATTGTGCGGTAACTATTAACTCATAGATTCTTTTATGATTAATGTTGAAATCTATATTATCTGGAAAGTCGTTGATCGCTAGGGAGGCTTATCCATATTGTAGAATAAATGTTATTTATTTAATTAGATTATTAGTTTAATTTATTTATTTAAATAAGATTAGAATTGTTCTAATTGATTTATTCACAACCGGTTTAATATGGAGAACCTAAAGGGCCACACCATAAAAGGAAGAAGAATTAATTAAGAAGAAAATGGCATGATAGTAATAATGCATTAAGTATAATTAATTTAATCTATGGTGATAGAATAAATTAAATAGCTTAATATTTATTATTTAATATTTTAAAAATATTAAATATAAATTAATAAGAGGAGTCTTATTAATATTATTATTATTATTATTTTAATTCTAAAGGAGTTTAGGAATTAATATAATATCAGTACTCTCTCTCAATCCTAATAAGATTAGGATATAAATTAATTAAAAGTGTTTAATTAATTAATTAAATAAAACCCTATTCTAATTGGATTAGGAGGATTAACCTAATTTCTATATAAGAGAGTCTTATATCAGAAATAAGGTAAGTGAATTTTTCCAAGGGTTGGGAGTACACATATTCTATAGAGATAGAAACAAGGGTTAAGCCAATAACCCATTTTTCTGAGTTCTTCATCTTCCTTGGTAGATCACCGTTAGAGGCCAAACTTTTGGGTGGCTGACATTGATCAAGGGAAGGAGCCACTATAGAGGAATCAAAGGAATCAAAGGAGTAGAACTTGTACTTGAGGAAACTTGATTTTCAAAGGTATAATTCCATCATCTCCTTTTATGTATTGACTGATAATTGATGCACAAGAAAGATCATGGTTAAGGGTTTGTAAGAAAAATTTTAAAATCTAATTTTTCATCCCTTCCACTGTGTTTATGTAATTTGATTGCATGTTTATGTTTCTAGCAAACCCAACATAGCATTCACACACACACACTGCATATTTAAAAGGAAAATATTGAAAAGATGCGGTACCGTGTTTACGCGGGAGTTGTGGGGTGCCTAACACCTTCCCCACACTTAACCAAGCCCCCGAACTCAAAACTTTATTTTAAAAGATTAAGTTTCGACAATGTCCAGCAATTGGGCCTCTTTCAAACAAAACTCGATTGAGTTGGTACAACCAATTCAAATCTATCAACTGACGACTCTGTAAAACGTTCAAATTGTTGACATGGTACATGTTGGCCTTTTCCTAAAAAACCCTTCAAAACTTTTTTCATAAATAAAAAGTGCAAGGGTAGATATAACTTAGGAAGAGAGAAAGATCCGGGTTGTGACCCTACTCGCTAATTTTTTCACGCCGTCGACGGGTGGCGACTCTGCCGGGGATAGTAGAGGGCTTAGGCCGCGTTCAAAATCTTTTCAAACATTTCCCTTTTAAAAATCTACGTATGTGTGAATGCTGCGTCTTTACATTGAATGAATGCGTGAATGCTGCGCCTTTACATTGAATAAATGTGAATGAATGCTTTCCTGCTTTTTAGTGCTTCACACCCCTATTAGTGCTTCGCACGCATGTCATCATATGCATAACGGTGAGGAACGATGTATGTGAATGTATGTTGTGTCATTCCTCCACCAAAAGGCAAACCCGTCGGTGATAAGTAATGTCTTCGAGGGCGAATAAGTCTTCAGGGCTCATGAAAATGCACCACCCAGATTCGCTCCAGTTGAAAGATTGGATTAATTTCCCCTCTAGTAGATTGCGATGATCTGGGGACCTTCATGCCGAAAAGCCGCGAGAGTAACCTAAGATAGGTCAGCCTCTGATTAACCAAACCTGAAGGGAAGCTTCTTCATGCCTTCCTCTTTCAATTCAATGTCAAGTTTTCAAATTCCAATGTAAATGTCATAATGTACATTCCATGGCATGTAAAGTTTGTCATGTTATCCTGTAATCAAAACAACTGACCTTTGTTTTGCAGGATAAAATTAAAAAACCCCTAAACATTACACATTGCATAACCTATAGTTAGTGTCTATCAAGACTAAACTACCTACTTGTCTTGTAGGTAAGAGTGGTCTCATTACTAGATCACAATCTAAAAAGGCACAAAGCCTATCCACCAACATGGCTGAAAGTGGCCAACACGAATCAGGTTCCGTATCTCGAAAGGAGTTTGAGGGACTTAAGAATCAAATAGCAGAGTTGGCTATCCTCCTAAGAGAACAAAGTAAAAACACTCAGGGCCAGACAACGCTCAATCAAACAGAGTCCTCCTCACAGGGTGGCAATCAAAGTGCTGACAAAAAGGGAGAAATACAGATCCCTGAACCTCGATCTAGTCAAAGAACCAACAAAACCCCTGAAATTACAAATCTCAAGGAAGATCGGGAAACTGGAGATATCCGAAGGAAAGTCCAACAAATGGAAGAAACCATCAGGGCAATCAAAGGGACTGGAAACCTTGGAAGTGTCACATATTCAGATCTTTGCATATTCCCAAGGGCTAGATATCATGACAAATTCCAAGTCCAGGAGTTTGAAAAGTACAATGGGTCAGGCGATCCATATATACACCTGAAAGTATACATTAGCGAGCTAGGGTCTTACGCTGAAGATGAAAGCCTCAGAATGCAACTTTTCTAAAAGAGTCTCACTGGAGAGGCTAGGACATGGTATGCCCGACTTGACAATACCAAAATTCACAGCTGGGAAGAGTTAGCTCATGCCTTCCTAAATCAGTACAATTTTCAGTCACAAATGGCACCGGATCGATACCAAGTGACTAAAGTAAAAAAGCAGAGTACTGAATCTTTCCGTGAATATGCTCAAAGATGGAGACGTCTGGCAGCACAGGTCAGCCCGCCTAAGACAGAAACTGAAATGGTGATGACTTTCATAGACATCCAAGAGGCACCTTACTATGAGAGAATCCTAGCTGGAATAGGAAAGCCATTCTTAGAGATGATCAAACACGGCGAAATGACAGAGATGGGCCTGAAAGCAGGAAAGATTAAAGATCTCACGGCCTTTAAAGTAGTCGCCCAGCATATACAGTCTGGCAACTATGCGAGTGATCCCATGAGGATACCCAGGAAAGGCGATGAAGATGTATCCCTCATTGTACAGGGGTAGTCTAGGAGACCCAATCGTAGTCCCCCCATTTAGAAGAAGGAAGACAATCTGTCATTTCAACAATAGGCCATATTCAACCAATGCCAGGATAGAAAGAGAAAATTTAAAAGAACAGAAAATCGGGTGTTCACTCCACTAGGCGATTCCCTTGAAAACATGTTGGTGATCTTAATAGATCACAAGAAAATTATCGAACTGGCTCCACCTCTGGATCCAAAAAATAAAAGATACAATCCTAGCCAGAGATGTGCTTACCATTCAGGATCTCCAGGACACGATACACAAGATTGTTGGTCCTTGAAGCATAAAATCCAAAACCTGATCAAAAATGGCGATATTGTGGTCCAACAACCTGACCATCCAAATGTCAACACCAACCTTCTGATATCGCATGATACGGAGGGAGTAAACATGATCAGGTCAGAAAGCGATGAAATGCGTCCAAATCGTAAATATATACGAAGGATGGAGGAATACCCCCAAAGGAACAGAACAAATATCCTAGAGGTGGAAAATTCAAAGGAGGGTATGACAGTGATGCAAAAATTAGATGCGATCTAACGTTAAGTAACTCTACCGGCTAATCTGATAGTGCGCTAACATCAGGATACAAGGCAACTTTTCACTCAACTATCAGAAAGCCAAGAGAAATAGGAGGTTATTCAGAATGTAAGCCTACCTCCCTCCAAGATCAGCCAGCTAAATGAAGAAGATCAAAGCATGCTGAGTAGACGAGAAAGGTGGAATGGTAAAATTACTAGAAGATTTTTCCTAAGAAAAAATCGTCCGGAGTAATGCAAATTCCCAAATAGGAAATATCATGCAACATTTCAAACACTGGCCAACCCTCAAAATCCTACGGCACCAAGAGTCGGGGAAAGTAGGCGGAGAAGGGTATTCACGCCTCTTGGAGACTCGTTGGAAAATGTATTAGCACTATTGATTGCTCAAAAAAAGATCACTGAGCTCGCTCCACCTATGGATCCCAAAGGAAGGCAATATGATCTCAACAAGAGGTGTGCTTATCATTCTAGAGCACCAAGACATGCGACTGAGGGATGTTGGGCTCTGAAGCACAAAATCCAGGTTTTCATTGAAAATGGAGAACTAAAGATAGAAGTCCCCATGACCAGAAAAGGCGAGAGGGAAATAAAGGAGCTTAAGATGTCCACTCGAAACAAGCAGTTCAAAGGATGTGACGACTATGATCATCAATCCTGGCAGAACACAAGGTGGACAGATCTTAATGCTAGGAGTGACAGAGGTGACAAGAGAGTCCTCTAAGAAAATTCATCCACCATCATCAAATATCTTGTTGCCCAAAACCAGCACCCACATGCCTGATATTACCCTCCTAGATGATGATGAGGAGATACTGATCCTTCCCCGTGTGGAAAAAGCCCAAAAGGAAAGTTCCTTGCGAGAAATACAACAACAGTGTGAGAGGGATTTCATACTCGAATCCTCTCAAGCCCATGAAAAAGGTGAAGGAACAGATAAAGAAAATAGTGGTGAAGTTTTCAAGAAAGCCAACCATCGAGGAATCAAGAGTTCATCCCTTTCTGCGACGAGTCCAGTTTGAGCCTCCTTAAGGGATATGCTGATTCAAGAGGCGATCAAGTTATGGCCGTGATTGAAGATATTCATGACCAGGAGGTAACCTCTATCACGAGCCTCGAAGGCAACATAACCACTGACAACTGGACTATCAGGCCTCAGCTAGCCAGGAAGACGTAGATCCAAAGGAAAGTTGCGAGTTCCAGGGGATGTTGGGACATTATCAATTTCTTAGCATTATGCCTTTTATTTTCCATACATGTAGAAAAATAATCAAATCAAAAAATCAAACCATCCAGGCAAAGAAGAAACTACGACTGACCTGATTTCCCTCCACCCGGGAGTACGTAGGCAACCATTTCTGGTGCGGTTAAACCAAACAAAAAAAAACTCATCAAACCAAACTCAAACTCAAAAGAGACACTTCTCAAACCTCTCACACAAAACTTGAACTACGAATGATCTCATCTCCTTTCTCCCGAAAGTACGTAGGCAACCATTCATGGTGCGGTCTGACCTTCAAGAAAAAAATAAAAAACCAATAAAACCCAGTCCCAAGACACTGAAACCCAATAAAACCCAAATACTATCAAGCCTCCCTGGTCAACAGGCCCTACTGAGGTACTCTCTGACATCTCAATATCAATCCATCAAGGAGAAGCTCATGATACATCAGCAACAACAAGTCATGAAAGAAGTAGAAAAATATAGACAGTGTATAAACTCGTGGACAAGCGGGATAGCACTGCCAACATGGCATCTCTCTCAGAAGATGGAGGGGCAGCTGCGAGCTCCTGACCCTCGGTCTCTATACGAGTAAGAACATCCACAGCCATCGGCATAGTGCTGCTATGGCCATCTATGAAAGCACTCATGTCTACAACCAGACTGTGTGGCTACAATCTAAGTGCAGTTCTGTCCGCAATATAGATATCCCGGGTAGCTATAGCCTCGTCCCTCTCAACATAAGCTGCATCTCGGGTAACTAATGCCTCCTCAATCTCTTCAAGAGCTGCGTCTCGGGTAGATCGGGCCTCGTCTCTCTCAATAAATGCTACGTACCTAGTAGATCGAGCCTTGTCTCTAGCGGCAAAAGCTATATCCCAGCTAGAAAGGGCCGTCAACATCAGAGCCCTAGCCTAATCCCCCTCGAAAGTCATCCGAGCTAAAGAATCAATAATGGCTAAATCTGTCCCAGCAGGGATGCTTGGAGGGTCCCTAACTAAAAGCTGCAGTCAGGCCGGTAAATAATTCATCCTTCGTGGGAGATTCAGGATCCTCCATAGGCTCCTCCTCATCAAAATCAATGCTCGGAGCTGACTGGATAACAACAGCCAATACAATACCTGTCTCCAACCATATAAAATATTCTGGAGAATAATTTGGATGGCTAGTAAAAAAGTTAAACCTCTCCCTATGAGTCCAACACTCATAAGTCCGAGTAAGGTCAGCTGACGACAAAGACGAAGATGATATCCGCTGATCCATAAAGTGGTGAATGCTCTAAAACTGATCAAACTTGCCCATGACTGCCAACGGATGATATATAGTCACCCCTCTCAAACCTGCTAGGGGCAAATAATCTATGCCAACTGCATGAGTGATGAAGCTGTAGGGGAAGCCAAGCCCTGAGCATGGAATGATCAAAAAGGGATGCTCGATCTCCAATAGAAAGGCCGACCATGTCTCTACATCTGAACACTCCGCTGGCTGGAAAGAGTAGAACATAGCTCTATCATGGGTAAAGCAGTACCCCTGGTGTCTAAAGGTGCCGATCGAACTCAAATGCGTCATGAACCATACATACAGCAAAACGACGCTACCTCTAAAAAATCCCCCTGGATGGGTACTGCAGAAAGCAGCCGACCTCAGAGTCTCGGCTAATATCATCTGCAAAATCGTACAACCCTGTTTGAGGGCACGAACCATTACCATCAAACCAGTATCTAAGTGGTCCATATACAGGGGCATGTACAGATAAATAGTGATGCACATCAACAGAAGATCCACTCGTGCAAACTGCCACTCATCTGCCAGAATAATAAAATGCCCAGAGAATCGCTCGTAGCTGTCCAACCTACCAAATCGATCAATCAAAAAAAAATCCATGGACACTACATGTCCTGCAGTAACCTCCTCAGCAATGACCCGGTCCCTCAGGCCTGTCATATCTATGAATGGTCGCCACAAGTCACTGATGGCTGACCGGGCCCAAGACATATCCAGTGCAAAAACTGGTAAGGCACTCATACTCCTCCAGTGTAGGAGTCGACTCATGAAGGCCAAACCTGAAAATCCTACATTTAAGAAAGACACTTAATATCGATGACCCAGGTTGAAAGGACCCAACGGTACCTCAACGTTGTTCCATAAAATTTGGAGCAAGTCTCGAAAGGAAATGACAGCAATACATCAAGATGACCAGTCATAGGGTTAAATTGAAATCATCATAGGAGGCAACCTGTCAGCAACTCATCACTCCTGATGTGTGAGAAGACTTAATCTCCTTTGACCCGCATAAGCACATAAGCTACCGTAGTGGCAAAGTCTATCTCATACAAGACGATCTATTCTTTGAGCAAAAGGCCACAGATTAAACTTCACAGATCAAGCCAAATCCGGTTAAAGCAATCACACCATCAACCAAACTGAGCTCTTAGGTCCAATTCATTGGAGTCCGAAGGCATCTCGACATCAATCATCAAAGTTGAAACAACAACACAACGATATATCAAGCATAATCATCAGCAAGGACCTTCGAAGAGCTGACACCCTCAATCTGAAACCTTCATCAAATCAGAATAGAGGTCATTAAAGCCAATTGCTCCTACAAATCAAAAATAATAATTGGGGCATCCAAACATCAAGGCCCATATCCACTATATGTCCACCATGTGGGTTATGAGGTAAAAAACTCTTTCGATCGTGGATCCCTATCAGCCCATTTGTCAAAGATACAACAAAACAA
Organism: Panax stipuleanatus; assembly: GCA_020205555.1. NCBI lineage: Eukaryota > Viridiplantae > Streptophyta > Magnoliopsida > Apiales > Araliaceae > Panax > Panax stipuleanatus. The sequence goes on along the minus strand of CM035117.1, from coordinate 48,310,026 downwards.
TCAACCCAGATGATAAGCAAGACTGGGGCACGTTCAGAATTAACGATAACCCGTTGTTAGGACCCTTACAATAAGAATGGACCTATTTTAAAAATTACAACAATTCAACACTAGGGCATTTATCAACCATCCAATGAAAATGCACCAGTCGGCACCATCAGTATGGTCCATCATCTTCCAAGCTTCCATCATTGGCAATCCGGTATGATCAATCTGTCTTTTCTAATCATGATTTACTTAGAATACTGCGATTCACTGATAAGGTACGACTCTTGCATCTCTTTATGTGCTTTTAATTTCCAGTCACATACATTAGCGATAATATACATGATAAGTATAGACAAGTCTTGCATTAGAATCTCAGAAAAAAGAGGAAAGAAATTTTTTGCTTAACTTGTTATGAATTGGATTAATTCTGATAAGCGTCTGTGGAGCAAGAATCATGGGGACGATTAGAGAATTAAGACAATTCAACCTTTTGATTAGGCATGACATCATAGTTTAAAACTCTTTTTGGATCAAACTTGACCTCATATGCATGTCTACACTTTGCTATCACCCTAACTCTTAGTTGTGGGGTATGAAACTATGGTGACTGGGATACAATTAGTAGCCAGCCTAATGTCTCGAATCGTGGCCTGGGTTATTCGAGTTATTAAGCCTAAGGGGTGTCTTTACACCTGGTGCCCTTAAGCCATCTGGTTTGGGAGCCACCGGCCCAACGCTTGTTACATGGGTAACTCGGTGCCTAAGAAAACGAGCATTACAAGAAGAAGAAGGCAAAACCTGATCAGATCCAAATTGTTGCCTTGGTTACTCAAGTAATTAAGCCCGAGGGGTGTCTCTACACTTGGTGCCCTAAAGCCGTCTGGTTTGGGAGTCATCGGCCCAACACTCGCTACATGAGTAATTTAGAGCCTAAGAAAACGAATCTTGTGTAAGCTCAGGCAAGGATCAAAAAGGGTATACCGCCTGACTTGTCTCGAAGTGTGGCCTTTGTTACTCGAGCCAGTAAACCCGAAGGGATGTCTTAACACCTAGTGCCCTAAAACTGTCTGGTTTAGGAGTTATTGGTCCAAAACTCGTTACATGGGTAACCCTAAATAGCCTAAGAAAATGAGATAAAGTTAAGCGAGGGAAGCAGAAAATTTTGCAAGATAAAAATGAGATCATCTAAAGTCCTATAAGAGAAACCCCTGCTAAGGGTTGCGTCACTCATAGTGCACATGTCATATGATGTTAATTCTGTGAAGAGCAGTGTTTAGAGCGAAGATGAGGTGTCTCTATTAGAGGGAGATAAGACTTTTGAATCTGATCCTACCCATGAAAAATGACTATGGACACTTAAAAGTTTTCTTGTGATTTCATAACTTGTCAAATGAAAATTTGATTTCCTTAATAAAAATTCATTTTCATACTCCCTTTCAAGATCTTTAGCAATAAGATAAGAGCGCATTGAATACAAGCATTTAATTTCATAAACTTTAACTTTAAATGCCTCATTCATAAGATCATACTAATCCCGACAGCCCGAGCCATCAAGATTTTGGCACATATTGTTATTTGTCTGAATGTGCAGGATATAGCTCACCAGGGATATGGTCAACAAAGAGAGTTTCTTCTGTGAACCCCAGTAACAACCTGCGAAAGGGCTGGGGCATTTTCGATTCCAAGAAATGAAAAGGATCTACGGCAGGACCAGGCTCCTCATCACAAGAAAATGGAGAATTCCTGAAAGAAATTAAGGCGACATAAGTTGTCCCTCCACAAAAAGGGAAAAATTCTCAAGAGAGTCCTTAACTTAGAAAAAATAGATGCCCAATGACAAAAGGTCTGGAAAATGAAATCTTCATCATTAAATATGTCAACCTGCGCCGAGACCTCACAGGTCAAGGCCTCTGCACTGCATTTTAATTTTGTGTAATGAAGGAACAGGCTACATCCTCCAGGGCGTCAGCATCACCCGGGTCATCAGCCAAGCCAGATCTAATCCAGCGGGGTGGTAAAGTAAAGTGCTCGCCCTTTTTTATAATCAATAATCAAAATCGTTGGCGTCAATTTAGCGTAGCATCGGGGAAAAAGCCGATGATGCAGCCTGTGGAACACTACTTCAGCGAACATATCGGGATATCTCCGAGTAAAGCCATCAGTGTCTGGACCTCCAAAGGGACTAGCACCAGATCTAGATCCAAAAAAAAATAGCAGCCTCTGCGAGATCCCCACCAGAGACGACATATGAAAAAGGAACATCTGAATCTGCCATGCCAAAAGAAGTCATACAAGAGTTAGAGCTGCTAAGCCTATCAAATTTCATGCCTGAACAGAAACTCCAAATCACCTCAGAAAGGATGAGGTATGGTTCTACATAAATTTAATTAAGCATATGCATCAACCTAGGACAAATTAAGATCATCATGTCGTGTCTAGTCTGCACATGTCCAACAAGCTCTACATCAGCACACATCTCCATTAAGAAGGTAGGCATACATACCCAGTAGAGTTAAAAATGCATACACATTAAATACACAAACTCGATGAAAAAGTCTGCTACCATTCGAGTGGACATCGGAACAGTCCAATGATCAACCATTGTCCCTACCATCAGGGTAGGCACTATTGCAAACTACCGATGTAAGTTATCATCATGATAGGCATCAGGAGCACCCACTGAGGTAACTCAGCAAAATAGATATGTCCCTAGAGGAGGAGCCTTCAGAAATGTACAACGGCATCAGCCAAGAGAAAATCTGCCCCCTGATAGTATCGACAAATTGGGGAAACCATTGGTTTTAAAACCAGGGTAACAACAAAAGCTATCATAAAGGACGTCTTCCTCAGCAGAAATGTAGAAAACATTTCAGTTTATCCTCATCAAACAAGCATCGGCAACACCGATGGAAATCAAACTATTGGAATTAACACCAATGAGGAAATTCAACCATTGAGATCAGCCCCAACACAGGCATCATTCATGACTGGTCAGGGTAAGCAATTTGCGATACGATATACGATTTGCGAAGTGCGAAATGCGATTTGCGAAAACATTTTAACATTCATTGCATTGCGATTTGCATCATTAATATTCTGTCATATTTCAAGTGTCTAGTAAATCTTTATCATGTTCATTCCATTGCATTGCATAAACATGATAAAGAGGGGCATCTGTAGACACTCGAATTTTTTTTGCAATCCTAGTACTAACCTTGCAGGAGGGCAAAATCGTCAACTCAACTCCAGTCACCAATACCGAACCACAGCCCCAATCACCAATATTGGGATGTCAACTCAACCCCAGTCACCAATACAGGGACAACCACAGCCCCGATCACCAATATTGGGATGTCAACTCAACTCCGATCACCAATACCGGGACAACTACAACCCCGATCACCAATATCGAGATGTCAACCCAACTCCGGTCATCAATGGCGGGCCATCAGTTCAACCCCGGTCTAAATACCGGGCCGTCGGTCAACCCTGGTCTAATATCAGGTCGTCAGGTCAACCCCGATCTTAATATTAATCCACCAAATCAACCCCGGTCTCAATACCGGGACCTCAGGTCATCCCCGGTCTCAGTACTGGGACATTATTTCATCCTCGATCTCAATACCGAGCCATCAAGTCAACCCCGATCTCAATACCGAGTTATTAATTCATCCATGGTCACAGCCCGGGAGGTACAGTTAAGCCCCGGTCACAACCGGGAGATCCAGTTCAGCCGCAGAGATAACCCTGGGAAGCCAATTCAGCCTTCAGAGACAAACTCGAAGCCTCACATCATCCCCAGAGTCAACCTTGGGAGGACCAAGTCAACCTCGTAGATGACTCTGAGGATAAACAGAATCGGCTGGTAGCCAAACCTCGGGGAACAACCCCGGGAAGATAGACGAAGACCGTGCTAGCACAGTAAATAACCCTGGAGGGGTAAAATGGTCATTTTATCAACTTAAAATTGATTCGATCAAAACCAAGATGAATTGATGCCATCAAGGTCAGAAAGAACCATAACATTGATCCCGAGTGAAAACAGTGCAAGATAGCTCAACGGACAAACTGCGAGAAATCGAATACCTGGTTATGAACCCGTATTTTTGGAATTAGAAAAAGTTTTATCCCATGTCATTGCGACACTCTCGGCGAGGGCTTTCCAGAAAGATATAGAACGCCTTAAACGGACGCTCCGATCAAAAGTTAGAAAGTTTTGAATCTGACATCGCATTGCTCGGAGTGCATGCACTTCGATGCAACGGGGCCCACCACCTCTACGTACCACGTGGAGCCGTAGGTAGAGTGGAGGCAGCCGCAGATAGAGCTACTTCCACAAGGTCTATATATATGATTGCACCCCCAACTCATTTTTCAATTCAAAAACGCTCTGAACCCCTGCCCGTTTAGCTTTCCAACTATTTTCTTATCTTCCAAACCCAAAACTTTTCACTCTAACACGTAGATATACCAACAAACTACCACATATCAAAAATTAACCGGTAGATTTGGACGTTTAAAGCCTACGATTTGGCAAAAAGCCCTTGTAGCAGTCCATTATGAGTATTTTTACGATCAGAAAGTTATTATTACTTCTTCGCACTTTTATACACTTGTATATCAAGTTTCGTTTTTTAAATATGCCCGGAACTCAGTTCCGTGGCCGTTTTTGTCAACTTTTGGTAAGTTTTAGTACCTAAACGCATTTTCTGGCATTTCTACAACTCGGATTGATGATCCGTCACTTCCAGTTGCTTTTATATACTTGCATCTTCGTATTGAGCAACTTCGTCTGGCTGGGTTATCTTCCCAGTTCGAGTTTGGCTTTTTTTGTATATATTTAACTGTATATATACTAACTTTTCAATTTTGTCAAGCCCGGATGTCAAATCCGCGGTAGTTTAATGCTTATATAAATATATATATATATATATATATATGCATATATATGCAACATTCACCATACTGGATTATCTTTTCAGTCTTGATTGACTACTTTTCTGTCTATATATATATTTACATTTCAGTTCGGCCTGGATCATTTTGTGACCTTTTTACTATTTTTGCACCATTTACCATACTGGGTTATCTTTCTAGTCTTGGTTTGACTATTTTTCTGTCTAAATATATATTTACTTTCCAGTCCAAGCCTTAGAGTGAAAACCCACCGCCCTTTACTAATTTTATATATATACTTCAATTCTGTCCAGCCTGGATCATTCCGTGGCTTTTATAGCTTTTTATAAATATATATATTTACTTTCTAGTCCGGGCACAGGCATGAAAATTCATCGCCCTTTTTATGCTTTCCTATATATATATATATATATATATATATTTCAATTATGTCAAAGACTGGATCATTCCGTGGCTATTTACAACTTTTATAAATATATATATATATATATATATATGACTTTACTCATTTTGATTAAATTATTGCTTTAAATATTCATTTGATATGAATCGGCACTGACATTTCTGCGGGCGAACTAGATTTCATTAAATCTCGCCAACTCTAGCTTTCAAACGGTTCAGAGTAGGTCCAGACAGAACCAAGAAGCTAGAATGGCTGTTTAAATCTAGCATTTTTCCAGTTTCAGTTATAAAAGCTACCTCGCGACCCTTAGATCGCTATTTAGTGGGAACGAGATGTTTCGGCCAGTTGCGAAATATGATTTACTGATGAATCCTTAATTCTGGCAATATTTGGATATATTTCTGTACAAATTTGAGCTGTGTAGGTTTAATTGCCTCCCTCTGTGAGCCTAGGAATCGTGGGATTCATGATCAAACAGATCAGAATCTGATTCCCACGATGGACAAACTCCACTTAACAAATGTACCCTGCTAGTTTTTCTGAAAAAATGTACATACAAAAGACCTTAAAACGGTTATCCGGATTTAAGGTCTCAACATAGTGAAAACATAGTTTGTCGTGTCAGAGTCAATCCGATGGCTCTCATGCCCATGAGAAGACCGACATTTGTATATATTTTATGGTCGAGGATGCTTTGCAGCCCGACAATCATTATTCAAATTGAGCCTTAAGGATGAAAAGATAAAGCTGAAGTATCGATATGCTTCAATTCCTATGTTAGCTTAAAGGGTTTGAAAACCTTCTTTGAAACCATCATTTCAATAACCTTATCGAAAAAAGAAGCTTTTGCAAATCAAATCAAACACTTTTACAAATCAAATCAAAGACTTTTTGCAAATCAAATCAAACCCTTCGTATATAGGTTCAACGATGCATAGACATGTTTTTAATTAAACATAGGCCCAATTTTCTTCCAGCATTCACACACACTGCAGATTTAAAAGGAAAATATTAAAAAGATGTGGTACCGTATTTACATGGGAGTTGTGGGGTGCCTAACACGTTCCCCACACTTAACCAAGCCCCCAAACTCAAAACTTTATTTTCAAATATCAAGTTTCGATAGTGTCCAGCAATTGGGCCTCTTTCAAACAAAACTCGGTTGAGTTGGTACAACTATATCAAATCTACCAACTAGCGACTCTGTAAAACGTTTAAATCGTCAACACGGTACATGTTGGCCTTTTCCTAAAAAACCCTTCAAAACCTTTTTCACAAATAAAAAGAGTAAGGGTAGAGATAACTTAGGAAGTGAGAAAGATCCGGGTTGACCCGCGAATTTTTTCCCGACGTCGACAGGGACGATGTCATATTGAACATAAATTAGTTATGATACCTCATGATCATGTGTTACCAACAAGAATTTGAATCCAACTACTTATAGAAATACCATGTAAATCAAAATTTTGTAACAGCTGGACAATACATCAAGCATGAGGTGCACATATATCTAAAATCAAAATTGATTGACCAAAATCACCACATATAACCAAAATCAGATTTGATTAAGCATAAATGGATGAACAAAGTGCAAATATATTACAAATAAATAAACTGATATTAGATTTCTTACTGAATTGAAAGAAAGCAGAAGAAGAAAAATTATCCTAGAAAACGAAAATCAATTTCAGAGGATAGATGCAGGAGATATATGAGAGAGAAGAGAGGAGAGAAAAGAAAGGAGAGAAGAGGGACATGTACCTGTCATGGAGGACATGAGCGCAAGTGAGCTACGCGATATGATCGATCGAGATGTGAATTTTAGCCAAAGAAGAGAGGAGAAACCTAAATTGGTCTCTATCCTAAATCTGGCCTCTCTTTTCCCAGACCACGCCACACAAGTAGATTCTAAATCAAGGACTTTGTTCCAAAAACAGAGTTTAATAACATATTTTTTATATAAAAAAACTATTTTAGAAGTAATATTATATGTAAAATTATTATTTTAAAAACTTAAGATAAATCTAAATTTAGATTTTAGGATATTATAAATTAATTATAACAAACTTAAATATAACTCTTTTGTAGAATAAAAAAAGTAATATTTTAACATTTATAGTTTGTTCCACAAAAAGAGTAATAGTTATTGTAATTTTGTTTATTATCAATTAACAATATTTTTAAATTTAAATTATTGTAACTTAAAATCTTAATTAATACAATTAATATCGTAAATTACTTAAAAATTAATATTAAGAACAAAATTTCTAATAAAATATTAATTAGATTACAATTTAAATGGTAGCATATTATAAATTAAAGAATAAACTCAAACTTGACTCTTTTTGTAGAACATATGAGTTTTTTTTTGCATTTGTGCTGTATTCCACAAAAGAGCGCCACTATTTTCTTCTTCTTTTTTTTCTCTTTCTTTATGTCATGATCAATGTGTGAAATTTTAAAATTTAACATAGTGTAAAGTTATTTACTTTATAGTTTATTAAAAGAAATAATCGATATTGTAAACTACTTAAAAATTGTTATCAAAATTAAATTTAATATTGTAAAAAATTTAATGTATTTATATATAATACAATTTATATTCACTATGATAGGTCTCCAAACCTGAGTATTTAATTTTGATGATAACAAATTAGGATTAAAGGTCAAAAAGGGTAGAATCCTCTCCATAGGATTAAGTGCTAAAATGATTTATTAGTTACCTTGAATATTTTGACCAAAAATATTTATTTTCTTACTTTACTTGAATTTATTTTATGACCTTGATAAATTAATATCAAGTGTTAATAAAATGAGTTCATATAGTAACATTTCCTATGGCAAGGAGATTCCTATTTTAAAATTGATTTTCAAAAATCTTTTGTGGGCAAAAATTATTTTTCAAATATATATATACTAAAAAATATTATAGTATATAATATATATATATATATATATATATATATCCGTGTGTGTGTGCATATGTGTGACTGAGTGTGTGCATGATGTGTATACCGAACTTGGAAGAATATGGAAATGAAATTTGGATGCTTGCCTTGGTGTTGGTGCAAATGTATTATAAATGCATGGAAGTATATGCCTAGGAATGTGTGTGCCTAAATGAAAAATTATTGGGCATATGTGATGAGTGCCGAAATGTTTGCTGGCATGAATGAAAAGGCTTATGCTTGAGTATATTGGGCATTGATATTTGTGCCATGAAGAGTTGAGTACTAGGAACAAACTTTTAAAATGTGTTGGGCAATTTTTGAATTACATAAACCGGCTATATATCATGCAATCCAAGCCCTTCATTTTTCATCATGCAATCCGGACCTTCCAATTCAAAAATGATTTTTAAAAATTACGGTTTTGCCTGAACCGAAAATTTTTTATAAATAGGAGGCTTTTCTATTCATTTCAATTTACCAATTCTATAAACCAGAGAGCTTACTCTCCTTGCCTACAGATTATTCAAACAAAGCTTTTACTCTCTTCGCTCAATCAAAGTAATAATTTTCTTTGGAAGAGAAAAATTGGTCCAAGTATTTAAGATAAGTTGTCAAATTATAAGTGTTCATATCATCTCATACTTGCTCATTCATATATATATATATCTGTGATAAATTGTCATACATATTCATATATCTATATATTTATATTAGTAAAGAGTCAGTACTTGGACACCGAAACACGTTAAACAAATTAAGATGATATTTTCTTGAAATACTTTGAACGGTCTTTAAAATCCCAAGTGGCCCTTTACTGGTATAATCAATATATAGATTTAGATAATCAGATATAACCTGTGATAAACATTTATATATATCTTATATATGATCTATCATATCTAGTAAAGAGTCAGTACTTGGAGACCGAAACGCGTTAAGCAAATTCAGATGATATTTCTTTGAAATACTCTGGACGGTATTTAAAATCCCAAGTGGCCCTTTACTGATATAAATAATCGATATAAATATTCTTTAATATTCTATATCCGATTATCAAGTTGCGAATCAAAAAATTTATTCAACACTTGGACACCGAAACGTGTTAAGCAAATTCGGATGTTTCACTTGAAATAGTCTGGATGGTCTTTAAAATCCCAAGTGGCCAAATTAGTCGCAACGTAGGTCAAGTATAATATAATATATATAAGTGGGTAGAACGAGTTTGTTCGAGTATTATCTAAAGTGAATCATATTGTCATACTTGATAAACTGTCATCAAATATACTGCTCATATAATTGCTGATGAATTATTACTACATTATATAAGTATGTGTGTAGTTGTTTAATTCAAAGTTATATTTATTCAACAACAAAGAAACACACTTTTATAAAGAAAAATCTTTTCCTTAATCTACTGAAAAATATTCTTTAAAGAAAAAGAAGATCTTTATTACAAATGCTTAAATATTATATCTTCTTTCACAAGAAGCACATCACATAAAAGTCTTTGAACTTTGATCATACACTTAAAATTCTATATCTGCTTATCTGAGAAGTATATGTGCTACAATTATATCTGCTTATTATAAAGAAGCAAATATTCAAACAAAATTTTGTAAAAGGAAAAAGAGGTGAGTTAGTTTATTTTATATTTGTGAGAAAGACAAGAATTCTTTGACCCGGACCAGAGTCTTAGAGAGGTCAGCTGGGAGTTGGGTCTCTAGTGTACTTGTGAGGTGAGGAAGAGATTGTTGTTTCAAGACCAAAGTATAAAATAGTACTAAGCTCAAAAGAAAATTCAACTAAGCTTGAGAAAGGAACTGGGAGTTCTCTATCCGAAAAAGTTAGTTGAGGATAGTTGTAAGTTTATCTTTAAAACTTTGTACAGGCTTCTCCGCCTATTGAAGGAGTATTTATTACAAGGAAGTAATAGGATCTCAAGTCCTGAAAATGAGCTTGAGACTGGACGTAGCAACATACCCGGGCTGTATGTTATGAACCAGATAAATATCTGTGCATTGTGTGATTGAATTTTAAACTATCTATTAATTTGATAAAATTAATTCATTAAAATTCAAAAAGACCAAAGATAATTTTTAAACGATAATAATCTATTCAACCCCCCCTTCTAGATTATTATTGGACTTTCACACTATAATTAATTCTAAAAAACTTATTTTAACAAAATAGTGACCAATTTTATCTCTCGCAAAAAACCTCTCAGCAATAATATATAGCAAGTAATAATTCCTTCATTAATAGTATTTTTCTTCACAAATTTTCATCAAAGATTGTCACAAAACATCCTTCGTACCATCTCAATAATACTCCCCCTGTCCCATAATAAACGTCATAATACACCTACAGATTCAGTACGAGCAGTTCCTATACTAACTAATACTAATCATCTAAATAATACTCTCTCAATCCCATAATAAACGTTATATTTTGACTTTTCCCGCTATAATTTTAGAGAGAATAAATAGGGGTTGGAAATTGATTTTGATAATATTCGATAGCCAAAATAGAAGAAGGGTCCGATTACATATACTTCTATTACAAAGTTAGAATTCGGGAATGACTTATAAGTTGGTCAAACCAACTTATAAGTCATTTGTTACTATTCACCTATTCGGGAATGGCTTATTTTTCTACTTATAAGTTGAGTTTTAAGTCAAAAAATAAGTAAGTATTTGTAACTTATTTTAAAATGACTTATAAGTAATTTTAAAATAAGTTAATTTGACCAAATGTAATGTCTATTTAGCCCATCTTCTATTTTTCCCCTCTTTTTATTAATATCCTTTTTAGTAATCTTTACATTTATTTTAACTTATAAGTCATTATGAGTCGAACACATTCATAACTTGTTTTAACTTATAAGTCAAATTGATGTCGAACGCTTTTACTTACAAGTCACAACTTAAAACAACGTATAAGTCAATTTTTATTTTAACTTATAAGTCATTTAAAATAAGTCATTCCCGAACATGCCCTAATTAATAATACTAAAATACTAAAATAAAATAATAATACTAAAATACTAATTAATAATACTAAAATACTAATTAATAGTTCTAAAATAGGTCTCAACCATTGGATCCATTCTTAGTCTATACCCGGTCCATACTGGAGATTATGGTTTATTACATGGTACGTCGTACAATTACTATTTGAACTCTCTGATTTAATTTTTAAATTTTTTTTTTGTGTTTGCTTGTAAATGAGATGAAATTTTCAGTTGGTTTACGTGCTATCAATTTCGGTATATTCATTATGTAATATCTTAAATTATACCTATTTAGATGTGATTTTAGAAATAATCCTCTCATTAGACCAATCATGTTCATTTCCCGCTATAATTTTCGCTCAAATATATTATATTTCCCTCCTAATTTTTGTCATGCTTGAATATCTGATAATCGTCCCCAATTTCTATCTCTAATCCGCTTGAATATGTAACAACCCGAATTTTTCAGAAATAAAATTAAAATGAGAATTTAATAAATAAAATTCTTATTATGAGATGTGTCATGTTTGAATGTATAAATATATACCCTTAATTAGCCAAGTCAACAAAGCACGGTTTGTTAAAAGGTTCGTTAGAGAATTACTAGCGGACCATTAATGTACATGCTTGTAATCATAGTTTATCATCTTTGCAAAGCAGACTACAAATTGCAGATCAGACCACAGATCCATAACCTCGAGGTTGTCATGAAACTCTGTAAAAAATGAATTGAATATTTATTCTAATGAAAAAGAAAAAAAAACAATTAGTTCCTCGAGTACAGAGACCACCACACCCACCTACACCAACACTGCTAGTAGACATAGAAAATGGGCCAGGTCAGACCGCCGGTCCGGTCCGGATTTTAAAACCATGGTAGGGCCAAAAATTTTGTTAGGCAAAATCAGACTTAGGTGGGTTTGATAAAAGATGCTCTAATTCAAGAGTATGAAAGCTTCAAGCTGGAAGAAAGTGAAAATATCATTGATATGGAAACTCGTTTTTCCAGAATCATTGAAGAGCTAGAACAATTGGGAAAAGCTTACACAACAAATGAGAAGAATAGAAGGATTCTCAATGCTCTTCTATCTGTGTGGAAAATGAAAGTTATAGCCATCAAGGAAATACAGGATCTAACTGCTTATCCCCTTGATAGCCTCATTGGAAATCTTCGTGCCCACGAAGTCGACATGCTAGTCGAAAAAGCAGGATCAGACACAGATCTCAAAAAGAAAGGAATCGCTTTCAAAGCCTTACTTGTTGATTAAGATAGCGATGATGATGAACTAAATGAAGAACTCTTGAGTCTAGATAATAATGAAGTTGCATTATTATCAAGACAATTCAGAAGAGTAATTCAAAGCAAAGCAAAGAGATATGGCAAAGGCTTCATGAAAACAAATAACAACTTCAACAATTTTTGAAACAACCAAGCCTTTAAGCCAAAAGTTTTAGGAGGGAATTTCAAAGCTACCAACAACAATTTCAGAAATGCTGACACAAATGAAAATTCAAATAACTGTTTTGAATGCAACCAGCCAGGACACTTTAAGAAGGATTGTCCAAAACTAGCCAACAACAAAGTTCTAGTAGCTGAAGAAGGCTGGGATCTAAGTGATGAAGAAGAACCTACTGAGCCAACCGAAGAAACAGCAAATCTATGTTTTATGGTGGACAATGACTCATCACCAAAATTTGAGGTAAATTCGAAACATCAAGCTTATAATGATAATAAAATTATTAAAGAAGAGTTTATTAAATTAAAAGCATCATTTGAAAAATTAATTGAAGCAAATAGAAATCTTGAAATAGAAAATTTTAAGTTAATCATGGATAATGAAGTCTTAAAACTTGAAAATGAGAAATTAGAAAATAACTCTTCAGAAAATCTTGTAGTAAAAGAACTAGAAGAGTTAAGAAAAACAAATGAAAATCTTGAAAAGGAAAATTCTACACTTGCTACATCTATTGAAAATCTTAAAACTGAAAATTTAGCTCTCACTGAAATTATAAAAGATTCTCAAAAATAAGAAGTAAGTAAAAAGGAAAATTCATTAGAAAAACAAAATGAAGAATCTATTCTAATGAATCAAATTAAAATGTTGACTCTAGAACGTGATGACTTAAACTCTACAGTTATTAAATTTACAAAAGGAAAAGAAAATCTTGACGTTATGCTCGGTCAACAAAGATGTAGTTTCAATAAAGAAGGATTAGGATATACCGAAAAATCTAGTAAGATAAAACATAAGAAACTCTATCATGTTAAAAGTAAAGAAAAAGATCATGCGTCTCCTTTTGATAAATGCTCTTACTGTAATAGAAATGGTCATTCAATTTACTCATGTAATGTCAAGAATGGAAACTATTCAGGAAAAATGTTTTGGGTGCCAAAAGGAAGCTACATTGCACCTATTATCACAAAAAGAGAATTACTGTATCATGAAAGATCATCTAGAAACTCCCATCCTTCATTTAAAAGAGTTAGTCATGCATATTATAAATCTGCTACTCATAGAACATGTGTGCCTACTAGTGATTATTATCCTGTACCAAACTTTGTAAAGAAAAACACGACCAATCCTTATACAAATTGGAAAACTTACCCAAAGGACCCTTCTCATTAAAGGGTACCAGTTTGTGAATTTAATACATGTTGCAGGTATGTCTCACAGCTGATTCTAGTAAAAATAAATGGTACCTTGATAGCGGTTGTTCAAGACACATGACAGGCGACAAATCTAAATTGAGCAATCTACAAGCTACAGACTGTAACGAGGTAACTTTCGGAGATAGCAACAAAGGTAAAGTTGTTGGAATTGAAAATGTGTATAGAAAACACATACCAATCTCTAACGTTCAATTGGTCACTGGACTCAGGTATAATCTTCTATTCATCAGTCAACTATGTGATAGTGATTTTAAAATAACATTCAGTCCTCATAACTGTTCAATTTTTGACCAAATTGGAAAATTAATTTTACTTTGTCCTAGAAGTCAAAATGTGTACACATGTGATTTAGACACATACTCACACATGGACAATGTGTGTCTTGTGTCTGCAAATGACGACCCTTGGCTTTGGCATCGTAGATTAAGACACATTAACATGAAATTGATTAATAACATATCTTCTAAAGAACATGTTCATGATCTTCCTAAACTTAAATTCCTTAAAGACCATATTTGCGAAGCCTGTGAATTAGGAAAATAAAGTCATGCATCTCATAAACCTAAACTCACAGTTTCAACATCTCGACCACTTGAACTCTTGCATATGGACTTAGTTGGACCTATCCCCAAACATAGTATGGGTGGTGCTGTCTATATTTTAGTCCTAGTTGATGATTATTCAAGATTCACTTGAGTTGATTTTCTAAAGTTCAAAAATAAAGCGATAAACTCCTTTTCTGCACTATGTAAAAAAATTCAGAATCAACAGAGAAGCTCTATTGTTTATATTAGGTCTGATCACGGAAGAGAATTTGACAATTCTAATTTCATAATGTTCTGTGATGAGCACGGTATAAGTCATAACTTTTCTGCACCTTACACACCTCAGTCAAACGGTGTTGTTGAAAGGAAAAAGCGTACTCTACAAGAAATGGCCAATACTATGCTTAATGAATATCGACTTCCTAAATATTTCTGGGCCGAAGCAATTGCAACTTCTTGTTATATTTTGAATCGCGTCTTTCTGAGACCAATTCTTCTCAAAACTCCCTATGAACTTTTTTATCAAAGAACTCCGAAAATAAACTACTTTCGTGTCTTTGGGAGTAAATACTTTATTCTTAATACTAAACAATATCTAGTGAAATTCGATCCCAAATCCGATGAAGGAATATTTCTGGGATATTCACTAAATAGTAGAGCATATAGAGTCTTTAATAAAAGAACTCTAGTCGTGGAAGAATCAATGAACGTGACTTTTGATGAATCTAAACCTCCTCCAAAATATAAAAAACTGACAAAAAATGATACAGCTATTGAAGATATTCTCAGAAATATGGAAGAACTGAAAATTGATGATATTTCTCCTTCTGTCAATATTAATCTTTTTGAAAATCCTAATCCCCAGCTAAATGACTTGCCCAAAGAATCACATGCTATAAGAAATCATCCAATAGAAAATGTCATTGGTTATATTGATAAAGGGATTCTTACAAGATCACAAGCACAAAATATGACCAGTCATCTATCCTTTTTGTCACAAATTGAGCCTAAAAATATAAAAGATGCTTTGATTGATGAAGATTAGATAACAGCCATGCAAGAAGAACTTGAACAGTTCATTAGAAATAAAGTCTGGGAATTAGTTCCAACTCCTAAAGAGACCTCCATTATTGGTACTCGATGGGTGTTTCGTAACAAATTAGATGAAAATGGGACTGTTATACGTATTATGGCACGATTAGTCGCACAAGGGTAAAATCAACTTGAAGGAATTAACTATGATGAAACATATGCTCCTGTTGCTAGAATTGAGTCTATACGTATGTTATTAGCGTTTGCATGCCATAAAGATTTTAAATTATTTTAAATGGATGTGAAATCTACTTTTCTAAATGGTATTATTGAAGAAGAAGTCTTTGTTAAATAACCCCCTGGCTTTGAAGACTTTGAACATCCTGATTATGTGTATAAACTACACAAAGCTTTATACGGTCTAAAACAAGCTCCCAGGGCATGGTATGAAAGGCTCAGTAAATTTTTATTAGAAAATGGTTATAAAAGAGGCATAGTAGATACTACACTTTTTACAAAATATAAAAATGATGATATTCTTATTTTATAAATATATGTTGATGACATCATTTTTGGATCTACTAACATAAATATGTGCAATGAGTTTTCTGAAAGCATGAGTAAGGAATTCGAAATGAGCATGATGGGAGAATTGAATTTCTTCCTAGGACTACAAATCAAGCGAGGAGAAAAAGGTATTCACATTTCTCAATCCAAATATTGCAAATAAATGATTAAGAAATTTGGTTTAGAGTCTGTAAAATCTCTTAATACTCCTATGTCAACTACTGATAAACTAACTGCTGATGAAAATGGAAAAAGTGTTGACACAAAGAAATATCGAGGAATGATTGGTAGTCTCCTTAACATCACAGTTAGTAGACCTCACATTATGTTTAGTGTCTGTAAATGTGCCAGATTCCAAGCAAATCCTAAAGAATCTCACCTGGTTGCAGTAAAAAGAATATTTCGATACCTTAAAGGAACTACAGACTTAGGTCTATGGTATCCTAAAGGTCAACCATTTGACCTTGTGTGTTTCTCTGACTCTGACTATGTCGGTCATCATGTTGATCGAAAAAGCACAAGTGGCACGTGTCAGTTCTTAGGTGGATGTCTAGTCTCTTGGTTTTCTAAGAAATAAAATTCGGTATCTATTTCAACCACCGAAGCCGAATATATAGCTGTTGCACGATGTTGTGCATAAATATTGTGGATGAAACCAACCCTTGCCGATTATAATACAAAATTTAACTGTGTGTCAATATTATGTGATAATACAAGCACTATCAACTTAAGTAAGAATACAGTTTTACATGCTAGATCAAAATACATTGATGTTAGACACCATTTCCTATGTGATCATGTGAACAATGGTATTATTAAACTAGAACATATTGACACAGAATTAAATATTACTAACATATTTACTAAATCACTCAGTTTTGATAGATTTTGTAAATTACGTCTAGACTTGGGAATGTTAGATATTACTTCATATAAAATATAAAATTTTTATTTTTTATGTTTGGTTGTTTCTAGTAATGTATAAATATAAGTTTTATATAAACAAAATTACTAATTTAAAACTTTCTATTAATATATGTATATATACTCATAATTATACATATTTGTTTCTCTTATATGTTAATACACTTATATTATAAAGTTAAGTATATATTTTTTAATTAATATTATTAATTCATAATTTTCCTCTATTTTATATATATAAACTCATAATTATACATATAAAAGTATATAATGTATTTATTTATATATGTTAGTATATTTCAGTATGCATTTTACACATTAAAATTCATTCTCTCTTTTAATTAAAATATATATTATTATAAAATTTTATTATAATTTTTATATATTTATAAAAATTAAAATTATTAATAATTTTAATATAAATATTTCAGTATATTATTTTTATTAATTATTACAATTTATAACATTTATTATCTGAATATATAACTGATTTGATCTGAGCCGCTCATCAAACAATCTCATCCAACGGCTCAATCCGCGCCCCTTTATTCCAACCAATCAGAAGCCAGCCTTCCTAAGCACACGGATTAAGCCTCTCAACCACTCGATCAAGAAACAAAAGCACAAACCAATCATAGCCGTCCGATCAGGGTCAAACGGGTCAAACGGGTCAGCCGATCCGGTTCATTAGCGCGTCTCTTTGTGACCATTTATCAAATCCAAGGTATGTTCTCAGCCGCACGATTAAGTTAATAACCTAAATATAAAAACAAAAATTTCTGTTTTATTTCATTTTTTCACTCTCCCTCCCTCTCTCTCTTCGCTGGCTACTCTCTCCCTTCTCTCTCTCTAAAAACAGGACGCTCTCGTCTCTCTCTAACTTCAAACCCTAACTTTCTCGGCCTAAATTTATGTGAGTTTTCGTGTTCTTCCTCTTCTAAGTCTTCTTAATCTTTCTATTAGGTTGATTGTTTATGGAGCCGGTTCTATTTTTTTTTATATTTTTTTAATCATATGTATATATGTTTTGAATGTTTAAATTTTTGTATATTTTTTAATTATAAGAAATTTTCTAGTTTTCGTTAAATTTTTTTTATATATATAAATTTTTAAAACCCTAGATCTAAATATTTTTTTGTGTTCTTTTTTGTTATTCTCTTCTGTCTTCCTCTTCTTCTTCTGTTCGTCTTCTCTGATTTTTTTTTTTTATTTAAAAAAACCTAGATCCATACAAAATATATTTTTCGACAAAATTTCTTAACAATTTTTATATATAATGTGTTTCAAACGTTTTGTGTGTTCTTAAAACCCTAATTTCTGTTAAAAGTTTTGTAAACAAATTTTTCTTCATCTGTGTATTTTTAAAAAAAAATTATATATATATATATATATATATATATCTTTTATTTCGAAACCCTTAATATAAATGTGTTCTCCTTCTGTTTATTTTTATTTTTGTAAAAACCCTAAAAATTCATATATATATATATGTTACAGAAATTTCAAAAAAAAGGGGGTTTATTATTAGTAGATTTTTTTAACTATACGTGTGTTTAAAATACTAAATCTTTTCTATGTGTTTAAACCCTAATTTTTTTCTCTCGAATTTTTTTTTTGTCAAAATTTATGTTTACATTTTTTTTAACCCTAATTTTTTTTTTAAAAAAAATGTTTCTGTTTATTTTTTTACAGTTATTTTTTAAACCCTAAAATTTCACAAATGTTTTCGTATGAATATACATGTGAGTAATGACTGCTGTGTACTATATTTATTTATACATATACCTGAGTTGTGGAAGTCTGAGATTTCTGGTATGTTTGTGAATATTGTTCTTTTCTTACTAATACACCTGTGCTATAATGTGGAACAAATTGAAAGCTGCTTCAATTTGTGAATAGCTGTGCTAAGGTAATCACTTCACTCTCTTTATTTTAACTGAGACTATAATGAATATTGAACTGTGTGGCTACTGAGGGCCACTGGCTATATTTATATTTCTGCATGGGTGGCTATTTGAAAGTTACTGGTTTATATGAGACTTGTCTATGTGAGTTTAAATATTGAATGAAAGTTGAATTGTCATGTCTGAAATCTGCAACTTTGAAATTAGACATTAGGTGATGAAAATAATTACCATATTGAGTAATTATATGTTATTACTGTTATATGCTGACATGTATAATAGAGATCATATGCTATATCAGTTTTATATAACATTGACTTGTTGAATCAATGTTATGACACACTATATCTTTATATATTGGAATCTGACAATGACAACATGTTAGTGTTATGTAACATTGACTGGTTGTATATCTGTCTTAAATTTGTAAAAGTTTGACGTGGGCATATCTGTGCTATCTGTGATAACTTATCTATGTTGATTTGCTACAGTATGATATGGGCCAATAAGTCATGATAGCATGTATCTGTGTTTGATATTAGATCACACCTGTTATGTCAATAACCTGCATATGTTTGATATTTGATTGTGCTCTCTTATTGGACTACTGGACAAATTTTTTAAAATAAAAAAAATCTGACAAAAGATTTTATTTTACAAAACAATACTACACTTGTCTGTCCCTTACTGTTCACACTACACAGTCATCACATGAACTGTTTACCTTTTGACAAATAGGACATGCCATATTAATTAAGATAATTTTTTAATTAAAACTTTTTCTATAAAAGGATAGCTTTAAATGAGCAGTCTTACTTTCAAACCTCTTCTACTACTTGTCTGCTTGTGCATTCTCTCTCTTTCAAAAACTTGAAACCTGTTCAGTCTTCTAAAAGAAAAAGGTCTGAAATTTTTACTGACCCACACCCTGACCTATACACTTCTTTGTTAGTAACACCCACTGCAAAAACAAAGTATGAACATATTAAACACAACTTGATTTCTGGTGTAGCAACCTCTTTCAATAGTTTTCCAGGTCTGCTAGAGAAGATAACCAATGTAGGATGGGACTGTCTTGCCTCTTTTACAAGTAGAGAGATATATCTTAGTCTAATTGCTGAATTCTATGCTCATATGACTTTTGTGCATGATTCAACTGGCTTTCTATCTGGTATTAAGACTTGCATACAAGGTCAAGATTATATGATTGATGAAATTCTGCTTTTGCATGCTTTAGATCTCAAAACAGAGTTCTTGAGTTATCCCAAGATAAATGAATACACATATCCCATAGGAACCACCACCATTGATTTCCTTACCTTCAAGCACAACCTTGCAATTACCACTGACCAAATTGTGCCTGCTAATCTGTTTGATTATCCATGTAAAGTGCATAAGGACTACTTTACTTTTGATTGTTTAATTAACTTTAAATTGATAGTTGATTATGATTATAAATGTTTAAATAAACAAAAAAAAATTTAAACGGACGGATTCAGAGTTATAACAAATCCGTAACGTTGAATTTCATAAATTCTCTCAAAACTTTTCAAAATAGCAAGAACAATGAGTTTAAGTGTTTTAATCTGAGTGATTAGGTGATCTAAAGTGTTAAAAACATGCTAGATTCATTGTTTGATGTTCCTATGAAGTTTATACTACATGGGTAACATAAAAAAATCGCCGTGTTAGTTTAATTTGGATTTATTTGGTTTTTTCTGAAATTTTTCGCGAACTGCGACCGGATTAGCAGAGGCACATCCGCCCCCGCAGACATTTTTGCTGTCCAAATTTTTTTGATGTATTTTAAGCCCTAACATGAGGAACTAACTGAATGTAATGAGTCGGATGACATGTTAAGTATATAAAACAATAACATAACATATTGTTGACATGTATAATAAGATAATTTGAAGCCTCATATTAACAAGTTATGTGTGAATTTGGACATTGTTGTCATAAGGTTGATTATGGTCATTTAAGAGTCATATTATGTGGTATACATGTTGTGGTTCAGATTCACGTTATGTGGTTACTTAACATGTTAAGACTTGTGAACCAAGTTGTTAAGTTGAACTTAAGTGAGAAGTTCGACGGTTAAGCATAGTGATTATGAAACTAATCGATATCATATACATAATGTAATGTGTAGGACGGTGAGGAATTGAATTGTAATTATATTTTTATCTCGCGCACGAGGCAAGTTTTCTTATCTATACTCCTTAAATTGAGCAAGTTTCTAAACCTTACATTTATGTTAAGCAAGTATCCTATTCCTAAACTTTACTTTATTGAGCAAACTTTCTATTCTTGAAATACTATCATGATGCAAGTTCTTATTCTTGTTTATTTAAGTTGAGATTCTATATGAGATATTATAATTCCTTTAAAGCATGATTCCAGTTATACAATACTTATTCGATTGTATACTCTCGAGAATTATTATTCGATTTAACTATCGTTTATTGTTGAACCTTGTAAGACTAACGAACCCTTATTGATTCGACTAGTCCATAGTTGATGAATGTTCTAAATTCTAGAACTGTTATTAAGCTTATCCAAACCAAACTTCCTTTGGTGCGGACTCTGATGTCAAACTGAGATGAACAACCCTGTTATATAGGGGATTACTTACGCTTTAGCGTTGAGATATTGTGCACAGTATGGTACTAAGAGCTGATCCCCCTAAGTACGAGTAGTAGAGTCCATATAGTCTTGTGACTGTTAAAGGTTTAAAGTAGAAATACTTGACAACCTAGGACATAGTTTAAGGTCTTATGACCCGCAGACATACTTTTGATTCTTGTTATTCATTCTTGATTCAAAAGCCGAGCTTTCTAGTATTCATAACTCTTTGACTTATTCACAAGTTATTATTACTATTATATTGTTATACTTGTGGGCAATCGTGCTCACTCTTGCATAATAACATTGCAGTTAAGAACGAAAGGTCCGACGAGCCTTCTACTAGCAAAGGCACGGACAAAGTTAACAAGTGATGAAGACTTGTTATTTATTTGAGATTGTGTTGTTTTAAGACTATGATATATGTCAAGACTTTTTTGTTTCTTTTTTATTCCGCACTCGATGTATTAAGGTTAGTATGACCTGGGATTCAGTTATTCAGATGTTGTAACCCCTTAAGGGGAGGAGTTCTATTTAATTATGTTTTCGCATTTATTATGGGTAGATATATATGTGATATTTGTACAGTGAACACCAAATTCTGTGGAAATTGAAGTACCCGAATTTGGGGGTGTCACAACGACCGTATAAACCCGACTACAAACACGTTATAAATTACGAACATATCCTAATCAAGAAGGAATATATCTTATATAGAAGAACCTGTTCAGATCATCGACCGAAAAGATCTAGTCTTAAGAAATAAAGTGATAGCATCGGTTAAGGTGATCTAGATAAATCAGAACGTTGAAGAGGCTACATGGGAGCTTGAGAGTAAAATGCGAGAGAACTATCCCCAATTATTTACTTAACTTGTACTATAATTTCGAGGGCGAAATTCTTATTAGAGGGGGTGAATGTAAAATTCTAAAACCCTAACAAGACTCGATTATGTAAATTCTGCGTTTATTAATAAAATCTCTCCGTTCTGAATGTGTATTGTGTTATTATATACCCTATTGAAGAATTAGGTTAAATAAAATTTTCTCCAAAAAACGTCGTGCTTAAAAATTTTCTTCCGTATTCAAACTTTTCGGTATAATATTTTATCAAGCTGCTTTTTTGTGCTTACACTGACAAAACGCTTTGTCGTGATTCTCTTAACTTATATGTTAAACACTAAATTAGGAAATCCTAATACTAAATTAGGAAACCCTAACCCTAGGTTTTAAAACCTTAACCCTAATAGTAAACCTTAACCCTAATTAAGTAGTTCTAACCCTAATTAGGTCATCTTAAACCCTAATTATGCTAACCAAACTTAAATTAGGTGTTAATTACATCATTAAGTTATCCTAATCATAAAATCCAAAACATTAATCACAATTAGTAAGGATTAGGGCAAAATTAAGCTACTAAATAAAGTGAAGTAGCTCACAAGCATGAGCTTACACACCAACACACATCCCAAACAATCTGATGACTCCTATCTGATCCCCGAAGCAACACAAGTTCATTAACATTGCACCAAAAATGGCCTCTAGTGAAGGACAAATCCTTCACAAGATGTAATATATCACTCACAAGAGATTTATTGCGAAAAAATATTTTCTTTACACGATTGCTCGCATAAGACCTCCTCGCAATAGGGTATCCTTCGCTAAGTAGTAACTAAATGTTTTTTGTGAAGGATATGTTGTGAATAACTTTTTATTCACAAATTATATTTGGTAATGTAATATTGTTATTTAGTGAAAGATTGGTTTCCTTCACAAATAATATTTTAGGACTATTTGAAATTAGTGAATAACTTTATCCCCTCACAAATAATATATTATGAAGAAAAAATTTATTTAACGAGGGAATATTTTTCTTCACTAATTATAAATTGAGAATGTTTCTTCAAATTAGTGAGAAAAATAATCCTTCATTGATGACTAACTAATTAACTGAAAAATATTTTAGTGAGGGAAATAATCCATCATTAATGTCAATTTCTCAAGTAAAATCCTTCACAAATTATAAATTTGTAAATAAAAAATTAATTGATAAATAATCAAAATTTATTACAAATTATAATTAATTTTCAAATCATTGATCTCATATTTATTATTATTACTATTATTTTTATTAATTGCTATAATAAATATTAAATTTAATATTTCAAGTTAATATAAATGCATGTCATACTTGTTTCAAACTAATTGAGAAACTAACGCATAAAGAGCCAATAATTAAAACTAATACTCCATATATAAATAGATAATGCTAAGTCACGATAAGTACATAATTTGTTATTGTATCTTGATCTCCCAAGGATCATAGTACTTACAATATTTAATAACTAACATAAGAAAACTGAAAGAATAACGAACTAGAAGGAATAAAGTGTACATCATGTTAGGTTCCCTTCGTCATCATTTTCTTCAAGGAAATTAAGGTTGGGCCTGTAAACTTCCTCCTGCAAAAGAAACACCAAAATTCAATTTCAATAAGATGAGGAATAAGAAAAAATGAACCTGGTGAACTTAAATTAATAGGGAGAGAGATTAATGAAGGACAAAGACAAAAATATAGCTATTAGTAAATACCTCAATTGATTCATAGTTGGTAAATGTTTGAAGGAAGTTCCTAAACTTCGTCTCTACCAATTTAGTTATATGTTCATTAATATCTACCATCTCCATGCAGTTTGTGCAAAGGACATGATGAATGGGCTAGAAGCCAATGGCATCAAGAAATCGGGAAAACAGAGCGTGCTCGGACCAACTGCACGTTTTGCCTCCCAAATTGTCATTCACTCCCTTGGGAGTCTAATTGAGGGCATTGGAAAAACTGTCGGACAATGCAATGCAACTACTATATACAACCTATATGAAATAACTACATGAAATTACTATGTAATTAACTAAATGCAGAAATTTAAACTATATGCAATAAACTGCTTAACTAATTTAAACTATATGCAATAAACTACTTAACTACACCCAATACCCCCAAACTAGAAATATTCAATGTCCCCATTGAAGGTAAAGAGTCAGGAAACTCCCCTACTGCTCGGCATGGCCACCCTCCTCGGGTGGTGTATATGGCGGCAGATAAGGCAATTTTGAAGCTAACACAGGCTACTCCAGCATTGTGCCTTACTATGCAAAGGCCTCCGCAAGCGTATGGGTCAAACCATCATCGAATACGATGAAGTTATCGTGCAGCGCGTCGATCCTCCTCTCCAAACGTCGATATTAGCGACCCTGCTGTAAGTCACCGGCTGGAGGAGGAGCTGCGCCCTCTGCTGGCTGTGGCTGTGGTGGTGGAACTGGAGGAGGAGTTGTCACAACGAAACCTTTCCCTCTCGGGTTTGCTGCTGCTCCAGCCCAATCCACGAAATGCTTGATCGTGTTGTGATTGACATCCCCGCTGGGCATCTGAACCTGCTCATCATCCCAATCGATTCCTGCCTCAGAACAAAGATGGGCCACCAAGGATGCATGTGGAATGCCCCTTGTGGTGCTGCCCCTCATGAAACACAGCATGTTTTGGTGCAACAAATGGCCTACATCGATGTACTTTCCCAATATAATGCCCCCATAGGATGATGGGCCCCTCGACTGTGACCTCGTGCTGGTGTGTAGATGGCATCAAATTGGCACTGAGTAACAGATTCCATGCTTTAGCGTATCGGTTCAGCTCGGAGGCGAGGAATGTGGTATACTCATCAGTCGTATCTTTCTTAATCTTCCACGCTGTGCCCAGTGCACACAACTCACGAAGCAACTGGTCCAAATCAGTTTCAAATCTCTCAGCCTCGACCCAGTTTACTTGGCCAGCGGGGGGCGGGGGCACATTCAGAATTTCACGAATCGCAGCCGAGTGGTAATCTACAGTTTTACCCCTAACAAATGAAAATCCATTATGCGTCACTTTGGCATTCGCATAGAACTCTCGGACAATAGCCAAAGGGACCGGCGGTGGTGTAGCACAGACTCCCCTCCACCCCATTTCGCGAATCATCGCAAGCAACTGACCATCCTCCTTTGAGGGCTTAAAACCCCTCTCTTTCAACACAGTCTTGGCCGCAATACGGTAATATTCAACTTGGGCCTCCAAATTGATGAATTTGGTCAGATCAACAGTGATGTCGTCATCATGGTCAGTGTGAACAGGCGAGGCGGAAGAGGAAGCGGTCAATCATGATCGTTTTGGACCCATGGAGAATTTTAGAAATTAGTTGGAACCCTTGATGAAGAATACTGAAGAACAACCCCCAAACTGGTATAGCTGCCATGAATTTCACAAACCCTATTTGCCCAAGTTGAAGAACAAATCCTCAATTGATGAAAAATTCCCCCAAACTTGTGATGAAGATTAACTGTAATCAAACCCTAATCTTTAAAAACCCAACTCGGAAGTGAAGTAAAATTATGGAACGAAGAAGGATCGTGGAGAGAGAGATCTGCAGTGGGGAAGAGTTAAGGCTGATATAATAAGGGTTTCGTGAGTAATTGAGAGAAAGGGGCCGGCTTGCTTCAATCGATATAAGAAATAAGGGATGGAACAGCTGACTTAAAGTGAAAACTGCTGAAGGGCTTAGGGCACGGCCGCGCGAGGAATAACTATGAAGCAGGTGCGGGCGCGCGGGGGCCGAATTCTAGCTCTCTGGACTGGGGATCAGCGCGGGCAGGCGAGCTTTGAACTTGCTAGAGGCACGGCCGCTCAGGCACTAAACTGGAGAAAAAATTCTGGCTTTCTAAGGCAGCAACTTGGTGAAGGAATAAGAAGCACATTTCAACTTTTATCTCGCCTGCACATAAAGCAACAAAAATTAAAAGAAGCTTGATTCCATAACCAAAAATATGTGTATGAAAGATGAAATAACTGTTCAATTCATAACAATGCTATGCAAGCGAATATTTTCTATGCGAATTCCCAAAAAAAAAAACTTTCATAAGCTTATATGCACTATGTAATCGTGTCAAATTATGTCCAATGAGCTCCTAGCTCCAAAAATTTGTGCA
The DNA here is from genome assembly GCA_020205555.1 of Panax stipuleanatus. Classification (NCBI taxonomy): domain Eukaryota; kingdom Viridiplantae; phylum Streptophyta; class Magnoliopsida; order Apiales; family Araliaceae; genus Panax; species Panax stipuleanatus. Next base: position 48,283,474 of record CM035117.1, on the reverse strand, counting down.
ACTATGCCTAAGTGCAAAAATATAGGCAATGATCTTTCAAATTCTATAGATATATACAATAAATATTTAACTTCCAAAATTTTCATGCTACATGCCTAATGTTCAAAAATGTAGGCGATGAGCATTCTAACACCACAATGTTCAAAAATAGGTAAACTTTTTCGAAATGCTTAGAATTAAACAGGGGAAGAGAAATTGTAAAGATAAGTCACCAGAATTAAACAGGGGAGAGAAATGTATAGAAATGCAATGCAAGAATTAAACAAGAGGAAGAGATAGAGATGATGGGGTGCCTCCCATCTAGCGCTTGTTTCCAGTCTAGAAGCTAGACTCTATCGAAATTGATCAAGTTGTAGAAAGGATTGAGGCGACCTCCTGTCTGTCAACCTCGCCACCATAGTAATGCTTCAGCCTCTGTCCATTGACCTTGAAGGGGTTATCTGGGTCCTTATCAAAGATTTCTATTGCACCGTAGGGATAAACAGTCTTCACAGTGAAAGGTCCTGACCATCTTGACTTGAGCTTTCCTGGGAAGAGTCTAAGTCTGTAATTGAATAATAGCACTGCTTGCCCTGGCTCAAATGTCCATTCCATAATTTTTCGATCATGCCACCTTTTCACTTTTTCTTTGTACAGTTTGGAATTTTCATAAGCCTGTAATCGAAATTCGTCCAGTTCATTGAGTTGGAGTAGATGTTTCTCCCCTGCAGCCTTTAAGTCAAAGTTCAGCTTATGGATTGCCCAATAGGCTTTATGTTCAAGCTCCATAGGAAGATGACACGCCTTTTTATACACAAGCTGAAACGGCGACATACCCAGCGGTGTTTTGTAGGAAGTCCTGTAAGCCCATACTGCATCATCCAACTTCAGCGACCAATCTTTCTTCGTGGGGTTCACAATCTTTTCCAATATTCTTTTTACCTCATAATTTGACACTTCGGCTTGGCCATTGGTTTGGGGGTGATAAGCTGTAGCTACTCTATGATTTACCCCATACTTAGCCAACAAAGCTGTAAACTGGCGATTGCAAAAGTGGGTGCCCTCATCGCTAATGATACCCCTGGGAGTTCCGAACCTCGTGAAAATACTCTTTTATAGAAACCTCAGAACCACCCTAGCATCATTCGTCGGTAGAGCTGCCACTTCCACCCACTTGGATACGTAATCGACTGCCAGAAGGATATATAAGTTCCCACATGATGAAACTAACGGTCCCATAAAGTATATCCCCCAGACATCGAAGATCTCCACCTCGAGGATTGTATTTAAGGTCATTTCATTTCTCTTTGAAATATTTCCTACCCTCTGACATCTATCATATCTTTGGACAAATCTGTAAGCATCCTTGAAGATAGTCGGCCAATAAAAACCTGCTTGCAAAACTCTTGCCGCTGTCCTTTCACCTTGATAGTGACCTCCATATACTGATGCATGGAAATCCTGCAGTATACTCTCCATCTCGCTGTATGGAATGCACCTTTTAATCATCTGATCAGCACACTGCTTGAATAAGTACGGTTCATCCCAAATATACCATTTCACATCATGTAGAAACTTCTTCTTTTGATGCCTAGTCAAGTCAGAAGGGATGATATTGCCTACTAGGAAGTTTGCAAAATCTGCGAACCATGGCACTTCACCTTTCACCACAAACAATTGCTCATCTGGGAAGGACTCATTGATCATAACCTTGTCATTTCCAATCGCGACAAGTGGTCAGCCACTTGGTTCTCAGTCCCTTTTCTATCCTTGATTTCTAGGTCAAATTCTTGTAAAAGAAGTATCCACTTGATCAGACGGGGTTTAGCATCTTTCTTTGCTATCAAATATCGGATCGCTGCATGGTCGGTGTACACAATCACTCGAGTCCCAATCAAATAAGCACGAAATTTGTCGAATGCATACACCACTGCCAAAAGCTCTTTTTCTGTAGTAGTGGAGTTCAATTGGGTATCAGTGAGGGTCTTGCTAGCATAATATATAACATGGAAGATCTTGTCCCTACGCTGGCCCAATACAGCTCCAATAGCAAAATTGCTTGCATCACACATCAACTCAAAAGGACGGTTCCAATCTAGAGATGTAATCACTGGTGCCGTAGTTAACTTCTTTTTCAAGTGCTCAAATGCAGTTAGGCATTCCTCATCAAATTTAAATTGGACATCTTTTTCTAACAAACTTCAAAGTGGCTTTGTAATCTTCGAGAAATCCTTTATAAACCGACGGTAGAAGCCTTATCGATCCACTTGTAGACTTTATTTCATCCGAATCTGTTATCCAGTTTGTATCCGTGTACCCTTCTACCACAGCTGGGTATCCTGTATAGCATAATGCATAGCTCATTGTGCCTTTAAGATATTTAAGTATCCTTGATACTGTATCCCAATGAACCTGACCTGGTTTATGAGTAAACCTACTCAATACTCCTACTGCAAATGCTATATAAGGTCTAGTACACTGCATTGCATACATTAGACTACCAATTACACTTGCATACCCTAACTGAGATATACTATTTCTTTTATTTGGAAATAACTTAACAGAATGATCATATGGGGTAGAAGCTATCTTACAATTCTCGTGATTAAACTTCTTTAACAATTTCTCAATATAATGAGACTAAGTTAAAGAAATGGTATCTTGAGACCGCATAATTTTAATACCTAAAATTATATCAGCCTCCCCCATATCTTTCATATCAAAATTAGCAGACAAAAAATGCTTTAGTTTCGAATACTACCTTTTCACTAGTACCAAAAATAAGCATATAAACAAATTATAACACCAAAACCTTTACTAAACTTAGAATAAACACATTTATCCGATTCATTTATTTTAAACCCATTTGAAACAATCATTTGGTCAAATTTTTCATGCCACTACTTAGGTGCTTGTTTTAGCCCATATAAAGATTTAACAAGTTTACAAACTTTTCTTTCTTGACCTTTCAAAACAAACCCTTCTGGTTGTTCCATATAAACTTCCTCTTCTAAATCACCATTTAGAAAAGCAGTTTTAACATCCATTTGATGTATAACAAGTTTATAAACTGATGCTAATGCAATTAATAACCTAATGGTACTAATTCTTGCTACTGGAACATATATATCAAAGTAATCAATTCCTTCCTTTTGTTTAAAACCTTTGGCTACCAGTCTAGCTTTATACTTATCAATGGATCCATCTGATTTTCTTTTCCTTTTAAAGATCCATTTACAGCCAATGAGTTTACAACCAGGAGGTAAATCTACCAAGACCCAAGTCTTGTTACCCATGATAGAATCCATTTCATCATTAATGGCTTCTTGCCAAAAACCTAAATCTTGAGAGGACATAGCTTCTCTAAAGGTCAATGGATCTCTATCACTAGAATCATGCTCAGTCACAAAAACACTAGAAGAAATAATATCATCCCTGTTTCCTTCTACTTGGTACATGTAAAAATCAGGGCCATATGATTTTTCTATCCTAGCTCTTTTGCTTCTTCTTGGTTCTATTTCTTCAGTAGATGCAGTAAGCTCCATTTCATCATTTGGTTTCTGACGAATTGTTTCTCGATTCTCTTTATTAGTGTCTTCTCTTGACCTTTTCCTAAAGAATGAATTCTCAAAGAACTCAACATCTCTAGACTCCAAAATTATATTTTGGCTAACAGAATCTGTGGATTCTATGGTCAAAAATTTATAGGCTTTGCTATTTTGTGCATAGCCTATAAAAACACACTCAATTGCTTTAGCTCCAAGCTTGAGCCTTTTAGGATCAATTAACCTTACTAATGCCCTACATCCCCACACCCTTAAATGGTTTAGAAAAGGTTTTCTCTTTTTTCACAATTTATAAGGTGTAATATAAGTTTTCTTATGGGGTATACGGTTAAGTATATAAAAAGCAGTCATTAATGCTTCCCCCCATAAATTTTTAGGCAAACCAGAAGTAAGAAGTAATGTATTAATCATTTCTCTAAGTGTCCTATTTTTTCGTTCTGCCACTCCATTTTGTTGAGGACTATAAGGGGTTGTAGTTTGATGAATTATACCATGATTCTCACAAAAATCATTATAGGAGAAGTATTCCTCTCCTCTATCTGATCTAAGAATTTTAATTCTTCGATCTAATTGATTTTTAATTTCAGCCTTGTAGATTTTAAATTTTTCTAAAGCCTCATCTTTAGTCCTTAACAAATAAACTTGAGTCTATCTTGAGCAATCATCTATAAATTTTATAAAATATCTTTTACCTCCCCTAGTTAATATACCCTCAAATTCACAAATATCGAAATGAATCAATTCTAATAATTGTGAATTTCTTTCTACTTTTTTAAAAGATTTCTTGGCAATTTTAGATTTAACACATATAACACATTTTTCTAAATCAAAAAAATTAATCTTAGGAATTAAACTAAGATTACTCAGGTTACACATACTTTTATAATTTACATGTCCTAATCTAGCATGCCAAACATTAAAAGTAGAAACCATATAAGCAAATGATGAATTTTCATTAATAACATTTAGTTTGTACATTCAATTAGATTCATATCCTTTACTGACATACATGCCACCCTTAGACAATATAATACAATTAGCGTCAAACAAGACTTTTATGCCATGTTTGTTTAAAAGACTAACAGATACAAGGTTTTTCCTAATTTCTGGAACATGAAGAACGTCATTAAAAGTGATTGTCTTCTCGGATGATAACTTAAGATCCACCTTACCTTTGCCCATCACTTTTGCAGTTGATGAATTTCCCATGAATAGTTCTTGACTATCCTTCATAGGTTCATAGGCTTTAAATATTGCTTTATTCTTGGCAATATGCTTGGTTGCTCCAGAATCGATCCACCATACCATGTCGTTTCCAATTATGTTAGTCTCCATGATCATAGCAGCAATATCTTCATTATCTACCATATTTGCTTGGTCATTCTTTTGTTGCATTTGCTTCAAGTACAAAGTACATTGTTTCTTGAAATGCCCTGGCTTACCACGCTTCCAACAAGTACCTTTCGATTTTTTATTTTCGGAAGTGCTATGTTGACCACCACGCTTTCTTTTATTGTTTCCCCTTGGTTTAGATGCATTTTCAATGACAAAAGCTTTAGCACTTTTGTTTTCTATTTCCAATTTATCTAAGTTTCGAGAATTTTCTTCAACTTGGAGAAATTTAATAAGTTCTTGCATAGTCATTGCATCTTTCTTTTGTTTCAATTCCTTTCGACAATCTTTCCATGAAAATGGTAACTTTGAAATTATTGTCGATACTTGAAACCCTTCGTCAAGGCTATGGCCTTCTGACATAATTTGATTCATAATAATTTGAAGTTCATGTACTTGCAGCATAACAGATTTATTATCTATCATTTGATAATCAAATAATGAACTTACTAGAAATTTTTTATTTTCGGCATCCTCGATTTTGTATTTGTTGTCGAGATCCTTCCATAATTCCCTTGCTGTCTTTTCCATGAATTTGGCTTCATATACATCGTACAACGAATTGGATAGCGCATTTAGAATGTACCCTTTACACATGAAGTCATCTTATTCCCATTTTATTCGACTCTTCATTTCTGCCGGTGTCTCATTTTCCTTTTCTTCTATTTTCTCTTCATTTAGAACATGAGAGATTTTTAACGCCGTTAAGCAAAAATACATTTTGCTTTTCCAATGTCTGAAGAAGAATATATCAAATTTCTCAAGTTTGTTAATTTGATTCAAGCTATTTTTTGCATTGTTATCCTCCATGATAATATAGTCTTAAGATTGTTGTAACCTGTTTTGTAGTAAGATATAGAATAACAATATTTCTGCCTGAATCGAATGGTAGACCACTCTTTCCTTAAGACTATATTCGCCTCTTATTTTTCCTACAGAGAGTTACTGCGAATTAGTCTCCCAAGATAAGACAGGCCCAGACTTTATTATGTACTATAATTTGTTGTGTAGAAACAAAACTAGTACAAACTATAATTGAGAAAGAAGAAAATATAACAAGAAAATTATTTAGAATAATTTTCTATGAACTTGAAAAGAATTTAAAAGGATTTTAGACTTTAAAAACTTGAGAAGGATTGAAGTTGTTGATATATTTTTTTGGGTTAGATTGACAACCTATTTATAGGTTTCCAAACACCTCTTTGAAGAGGTATGTTAATATCAAAACATGGCATCCCATTTCTTGTTGTCATTCCGTAATTTAGGTCGTAACCCAATTATTTGGTCGTATCCCAATTTCGATGTCGGCATCCCAATTTAGAGTTACCGTTGAATATTTGAATATTACCGTTGGCTTTTTTTCTTATAATATATATATTTTTAATAATTAATTTATTAAGGAAAAAATATTATAAGAATGTTGTTGCCATGACTTGAACCCAAGTCCGTAATATCAACCCCTCTCTCTTATCCAACTAAACCAATTTTAATTGTTGGTTACATGGAAAACATATAATATATTTATTATATATTTTTAGATAATGAAAATATCCAACACAAAGAACATCTAACGTAGTACTTGATGAATTCATGAAGACAAACTTGTTCGGCTTAGACTAGTTAATATGTGTTAAATTATTATAATCATTTAGCTGTTTATTTTATTTTCAGGGTGCTGATCAAGTTCTTGCGAAACTTGGTGCCAAAGGGTCAGCTTTGTTCACTAAAGGTGAAGAACCAATCAAACAACCCATCATATCAGCTGCAAAAGTCCTTGATATAACTGCAGCTGGTGATACATTTACTGCTGCTTTTGATGTAGCTCTTGTTAAGGGAAATAGCCAGATGGAGTGCTTGAGATTTGCTGGTGTGGAACTATGCACGGTGATCTATTTTTTCTGTTTTTATTCCTCCACTATCCATGTGACACACTTCATGATGATTTTGCAGCTGCAGCTGCCTCCCTTTGTGTCCAAGTGAAGGGAGTTATTCTAAGCATGCCTGACAGGAAATCAGTTTTGGACCTTCTTCAGTCTCTTTGAGCCTGTTCTTCAATTAGATTTTGCTCAATTTTGAATATAAATAAAAGGTGAAGGGCCTCCTTGTTCTAACCACGTAATCCTTCAACTTATTGAGTACCTGATATATCTAGTTAATCATTTTGCATACATGGAGAATTTCTTTGTTTTTTTTGATATATCTAGTTAATCGCGATTTTAGTTTTGCCTTGTGGCCATGGCTGAGAAAAATGGTCAAGACATTTTTTTAATGCTCTTTTGCCATTTCCTTTCCTTATGTTTCCCCTTTTGGCAAACAATGTTGAAGTACGACAACTTATGCCAAAAAAAAAAAAGTTATCACGTAGGAGAATTACTCATCGAAAGAAGGAGATGATGATGCATGCTTATATATCGATAACACTTGTTTGACTTGCATAGACATATCTCATGTATTAAATCATGCCTTTCTTCTATTAATCGTAAATTATGTTTCTCCTTTTAATGATCAAGACATGTTTGGCTTACACGGACGCAACTTTTACGATCTCACTGTCCTTCAATGGAAACTTCAATTTATCATCTGTATGGATTGAACTACACTATCATCATCATTCTTATACTCTCTCGTCTATCTCTATATTTAAATTTTTCAGTGAGAGTACTTGGTGGTTGTAACTGATCTAGTGCCACTAGTGAACAATTACAACCATTTATTTATTTAATTGTTTTAATGCAGAGGCTGATAAATTGGGAGCATCAGAAATATATATGCACACATAAGGTAATCATCTTATTGTATATATATACATTTTGTGGTAGTGTTCTTTTTGGTTGGTGGGTGCTTATTTTTGTTCTCTCTCTCTCTCTCTGTCCTTGTTCTTTGTTTTCTTTTCAGCTATAAATATATATATATATATATATATATATATATATATATATATATATATATATATATATATATATATATATATATATATATATATATAAAGGACGACCATGGCCGAAGGCAACTCCTCCAGCATCCTTATATATATATGAAGGATGTCCCTTTGTGCACTTTATCAACCTCACAACCACTTTATCAACCTCACAATGTGGGCGCCAATGGCAACTCGTCCAACATCCTTATATATATATATGAAGGATGTCCCTTTGTGCACTTTATCAACCTCACAACGTGGGCGCAAATGGCAACTCCTCCAGCATCCTCCTTAAATATGGATCTGTAAATCCATGGGGTTTCATTCTGTACTGTGAATGCCAATTTAAATTAATTTGCTTCTTTTTTCACGTAACACGTATATAGAAACATTTTTTTTAAGTGTGAGGTATATGTTTTCACATGTGTTCATTTACCCCCTAGTCCTCATTGCCTTTTTATCCTTTAGCTCAGACAACTGTTAATTTGCATTGAAGGTTCCATGGTGGGCTCTTTCTTTACTTTGTTTATCTAAAAGGGTGCATTCCATCTTCTTACTTCTTTTGTTCAATGATTGTTTTGTAATGACTCTTCTCAATGCTTCAGCGATTTCACTACTTTACCAAATATGGCATCTAGGTTTGATTATATTCATGTAGTATTCTATTTACTTGTCAATTTCATTTATTTTTAAAAGGAATACTTGAATTAAATTAGAATACTCAATGAAGTTGTATTTGACTTTACTTTGTACTAGTATAGTGGAGTTGTTTCAATAAAGATGAAGGTGCTTTTCTATGTTCACCTTTATTACTCATGCTCAAGGTATGCAATTCATTTCATTGTGACCCTTATTTTTTTAGATGTGTTATATAAGTTTTCTAGAAACTATTCATTTTTTACGCTGTTGTAATTACAGGCTATGAATATTTTTAGGGTGATATTGGCTTTAGCAGGTGCCACAATAGTGCAGGTGCTTATTATTCCCTCTTGATTTTTGTCTTCTAGTTTTGTGGGTGAATGATTAGAGTCTATAGATGTTAACATCAGATTTTACATGTGAAGTGGTACCTAGTGTAACCAGCAAAATTAAATTATTTAGATTTTTTTACGTATAAGATGAAATTGGGGAATTAAATAAAATTTAATGAATGGTTCATGCCAACAATTTAATATCCTTATATAAAAATGTTGTTGTTTTTGTTTCTTGATAATTCTCAGTGTAATCTTTGGCCCAAATATAAACCAAGCCAGCTAATGAAACAGAAACCACAATAGGGTGAATAGGATGCCATGCTAAATCTATCCAAGCCTCCTTTGGACCTTCAAGAATTTTTACAAGATGCCCAGCCCTGTTCCATATGTAGATCTCGTGCTCTCCTTTGTTAGCAGAACCACTAACAACCCGCTCGCCATCATCATTCATTAAAAAGAACCTTCCTTTCCTCTCAAATTAAAACTCACAAATAAACAGGCCATTAGTGTCCAAATTACATATATCACAAGAATAAAAAAGAAAGAGAGAAGAAGAATCTTATATGATCATACATGAGAAATGCAAAAAAACCCCTCTTAATACAGCTTATAGAGTTATGTAGTTATATCAAAACACATTCTGTTCTGATTCAAACTAGTTAATAACAAACACATACTACAACATAGTGTGTGTTTCTAATAGTTATATTACATACAATAAGTAGTAAATACTTTAATGATTACTTCTCTTTCCTCTTCTTCTACTGGAACACCTCCCTCTTGCAATATGTTAATCCATAACTTGTCCGACAGTTTGTCCATCGCCCTCAATTAGACTCCCAATGTAAGACCCCAAATTTTATGAATAAGATTTAATTTTCTTTATATATTATTTTGAAATAGTAAGATGTTAATTTGATAAATGTGATAAGTTATGGGTGAAATGTGCAAAGTTTACAAAGTAAGCAAATGGTTATAAAATATTCATTGTGTCGGGGAATATTCGTTTGGTCGAGAAATATTCTTTTTGTCGAAGAATATTCGTACGACGGCGCAGTCATTGGTGGACCCCACAACGGAATGAATGTCGGATATAAAAAGCGACAGAAGTAACCTTTTTATAAAAATAACGGCAAAACTGTTACCGTTAGTACTGTTGAAATTCCCAGTGGTTAAAATACAGTAATACGTGGTGTTGCACAGTAGCACATGGTATTGCACAGTATTTCGAATTATTGATTCTTACGTAGGAAGACACTTACTCAATTATTGTTACAGTAATTACTGTTCAATATTTTATATTATTGATTCAATAATTGTATAATATTTTATTGGTTCAATATTTGCTACGTTGATATTTTATATCAATAAGTTCTACTTTGCTATTTTATATTATTGATTCAATAATTGTCATTGCATATTATTTAAAATTATCAAATCAATAATTCATATTATTTGAATAATATTATTAGATAGCATTATTGACAATGTCTAAGGAAGTTCTGTCTAGAAAAGGGGTTGATTAATTGCGCGTCAGTAAGGAGAAATCCTTATCGGAAGGCCCCCTCTTTCCTAAAAACGGCCTGGTTGTCAGTATTGTAATTCTATAATATTATTCGTGAATAATTAATTTTTGATATATATGATAAGGAATAATTTATTCAATGTGGATTTAAACGGAGGAATTTTTAACATGTGACATTTGTTGAAAGTTGGTATTCTATCTTGTCCGATAAAATAATTCATTCAAATATATTATTATAATATTACATTATAGTAGTATGATGTGATTATATAATAGTATGATTTTTATAATTTGAATGGTAATATTATTATAGTAAATTCATGGTATAAAAGTTAAACGAAGTGGAAGAGTGCAAATTGAATTTGAACTCTTATGATGCAAACAATGATGTCATCGGAGCGATGAGGTAAGCAATGATGTCATCGGAGCGACGAGGTAATCAATGATGTCATAGATCGATGATGTAAGTGATGATGTCATAAATTATGGCAAAAGACTATTTTATCCTTACTCTGCCGAGCCTATAAATAGAAGCTCATTTCTTCATTATTTCTCACCAATTCACTAAAGCTATAGAGAGAGAAAGTATAGAGAGAATATGAGAGAAAGAAGAAGAGTATTCTGCTATTACGCTAGTGCAGTCTCCAAATTTTAAGGTAAGGGGTATTATTTCTTTCGTAGTCATAAAGAGAGTTATTTTCTTTCAATACTCGTAAGGGCTGTTATTCCATTCTTAATTATTCTGTTGGAATAATATGTCTACGCGGACTACCGCATGCATGGTGAAATTCTGTTGTTATTCTATTCTTTATTATTCTATGGGAATAACCTGTCTACGCGGGCTATGGCTTGCCTGGTGAATAATCCTTCGTATTCAGTTGTTATTAAATTGTGAAAATAATCTGTCTGAGCGGACTACCGCCTGACGGGTGAAAATTCAATTACAATTTCGTATATTGTTTCATTTGAGATTCCTAACTCTAAACTTACTACGGTAAGTATTGCTTCTATAATTCATGAAATGATCAGAAATTCCTTGAGTTTTGCGCTTCATCTAATATTATTTCACTGGAATATTGGTCTGAACTTTCTTGTGAAATTTTTAACTTTTTATGTTGAGTTACTATTCACGAGTTACTATTCATGTGATACTATTCACAGGGTACTATTTACGGTAAAAAAAATATTTTTTTTTCTTCCAAATCATCTTTGATTGGATCCAGGTTTTGATCTTCATTCTTGAACTCTGGATAAATTCTCTAATATTTGTCCTTTATCTCACTGGATCCGTTATTCATATTATTTTTTCATCATTCTCAGTTCTAAATGGTGATATAACTGAATATCTTTGGCCTGTAGTGCAAAGATGAATAATTACATGATGAATATCTTTGGTTTGTAGTGCAAAGATGAATGATTACCTAATGAATATCTTTGGCCCGCAGTGCAAAGATGGACAGGTGTTGAGATGAACATGACCAACTGATGATACAAATAAATATCTTTAGCCCGTAGTGCAAAGATGGATATTTGATTCGAGATGTATATTGATTGATGTTACAGGGATAAAATATTGATGATGGAGTTTTAAAATAAAGAAGATAGTAGACATCATTCTCTACTTAACTCTTCTAATGAATTGTTATTTTCGCTGCGAATATTGATCTAAAAACTTATTGTCCATAATATTTTATCTGATTTATTGAAGGCTAATGATAATTTATTTTTCATTATCTTAGTCATAATATTCTTTACTGGGCTAGTTGAGCTCACCCTTTTCTTCCATTGTTCTCTTCAGAAAATGAGAATATCGCAGGTAATAGTCGGGGAATGGAGTGATGGTCCGAGTTAGTGCTGTAGAAGTCCTCATTATTATTTTTATTTAAAATAGTGTGATAATAAATGTAATGAGGACTTAGTTTGAATGTTAATATTTTCTATATGTCTGTATTGACACTCACAGTTGTGTGGTCGTATTTTGCACGACCATGTGATATGAAAGATTGTATTTGAATTTTGTTGAGTGTATTTGGCGACTCAAAATGGGTTGAGTATTGAACCTATTTTGGGGGCGTCACAGTTGGTATCAGAGCTTAGGGATATGATCTTTGGCGGAGATCTGGGAATAGAACTAGGAGGGGAGAGACGAGTAAATCCTTCGCTAGTGTGTGTCCTACCTAAGCTTATTTTGTATTTAATTGGTCGTTTGGAACATAGGGTTAATATGTGATATGTTAATTTGTTTGATTAACCCTTGTTTTATGGCAGTATTTGAGAATGACAACTGAAAATGTTAACAATGGAGTGAATGAGACCGTTGAGACACCTTTAATCACAAACCAGGAGAACGTGCAACAGGAAGGCAATATTCCTCCTGTAAACAACACTACCGAAGAAACGATGAATGATGGGATGTCAGGCGAAGAAGAAATTAGAGATATCTATGTGGTGAGTGAAGAATTAATAGTTGCACCCGAGCAAATCGCAGAGGTTATAGCTGAGAGTGAGGAAGAAGAGGAACCTGAGGAAGATTTATTAGGAGAATTTTATGATCGAAATGTAGAACTGCAAAATCGTATTCATGAGTTAGCAGAACAGGGTGAAGAACGGCAGGCGGCCGTGGAACAAAGGGATACAACAATTCAAGAAAGGGATATAGAAATTCAAGATTTTGCTACTTGATATGCGAGGCTTGAACAGAAGCTCTCTCTGGCAGAACATATGATATTAGAGCTGGAATCTGAAAATGCAAATGTCAACAATCAGCTAAAAGAAGAAGCAACTGAACAAGTGAGAATTGAAGATGCATGGGTAAAAGCCGCACGACGCGTTGATATTTTAGAAAGAGACGTTCGATCTAAGAAGGCCAAAATAGACAACATGGATTTTACTTTTTGGACAGCAATTGGGAGAATCCAACATCGAGTTTGGAATTACCCTGTGCATAGCGGTCAACCCCAATTCGATATAGATCGAAGAGTAATAATTCAAATCATGGATCAGGAGTGCGACGAAGCAGTTGAGGGTGGAATGAGCTTTATAGCAAAGTCTAAACCAGCTGGGATAGTGACACCAAAGACTGTCCTAGACAAACCAAAGTCAGTGGTTCCTGGAAGAGCGTTTGTCGTGACTGCCCAAAATGCGAGGAACCCGAATGAATTTATCACGGGTTAGTTAATCATAAATTTTTGCGAAGTATATACCTTATTAGATACCGGTTCTACCCATTCTATTATTTCACATACTTGTGCTCAACGTTTGACCTTGAATTATGAGAAATTAGACTTTGACTTATCTATTGAAACTTCGTTGGGGGAAACCTTCGTTATATCTATAGTTTACAAATCTTGTTTGATTCAAATTGGTACCCTCACACTTTCTGTTGATCTTATATCTTTAAAAATTCTTGCATTTGATGTGATTTTTTTTAATCGATTGGTTAACCACTCATCATGCCAAAATTGATTGTTTCGTAAGGTTGTTAGCTTTCATTCAAACAACCAGACCACTAAAATCAATCAATGTCATTTCAAGTCATAAAGATTTTTGTTTATTGAAAAATGGATGTCAAGCTTTCTTAGCCCATGTCACTGATTTAAATCAGAATACATCATATTTGAATGATATTTCTGTTGTTAATGAGTTTCCTGATGTATTTCCCGAAGAACTTCCCGGTCTACCCCCGGAACGTAAAGTTGAATTCTTTATTGACCTTGAACCCGGTACAAAACCCATTTCTAAAATCTCATATCGAATGGCTCCTATTGAACTTCAAGAGTTAAAGGTCCAACTACAGGAGTTGTTAGACATTGGTTTCATTCGTCCTAGTACATCTCCTTGGGGTGCTCCTGTTTTATTCGTAAAGAAGAAAGACGGTAGTATGCGACTATGTATTGACTATCGGGAGTTGAATCATGTCACCATTAAGAATAGGTATCCGCTACCTCGCATTGATGACCTGTTCGACCAGTTGCAAAGTGCGCAATTCTTCTCAAAGATTGATCTCCGTTTTGGATATCATCAGTTAGAGGTTAGAACTGATGACATTCCAAAGACTACCTTTAGAACTCAATACGCGCATTACGAATTTCTAGTTATATCTTTTGGATTGACCAATGTCCATGATGCGTTTATGGACATGATGAACCGAATATTTAAGAAATATTTGGATCATTTCGTGGTTGTCATTATTGATGACATCCTAAAACCTCAAATATTTCTTCACCAAGAACAAACTCAATATGCGACAACCACGTTGGCTTCAGTTGTTTAAAGATTACGACCATTCCATTCTATACCATTCTGGGAAAGCGAACGTGGTAGCTGACGCGCTGAGTAGAAGATCGCATGCGGGCACGAGTGCTATGCTGTCAACACAAAGGCCTATTTTGTATGATGTACAAAAGATGGAGATAGAGTTCAAGACTACGGGGACCCATGTGATGATATCAAGTATATGCGTAGAACCAGATTTGATTGATAAAGTTAAAGCTGCTCAAGCTACAGACCCGGAGCTGATGAATATGAAGAAGAATATGCAAGAAGGTGCTATTCCAGAAGCAAGAATCGATGCAGAGGGAATACTTCGAGTCAAATCCAAACTTTGTATTCTTAACGACTCTAATTTGAAGTATATAATCATGATGGATGCACATAACACACCGTTTGCAATCCACCCTGGAAGTACCAAAATATTTTGTAATCTTCGACATACATTTTGGTGGAGCAATATGAAGAGAGAGATCGCGGAGTTCATCTTGAGGTGTTTAATGTGTCAACGTGTCAAGGCGGAGCATCAAATGTCAAAGGTTCCATTGCAACCACTTGAGATTCCAAAGTGGAAATGGGAACACATTACCATGGATTTCGTTACGGGTCTTCCCAAGGTTTCTCAAGGCATAGATGCAATTTGAGTTATTGTTGATAGATTAACCAAGTCTGCTCATTTCTTGCCGATACGAGAGACTTATTACCTTGAACGTCTTGCTCGTATGTATGTGAATGAGATTGTGAGATTGCATGGCATGCCAGTATTCATAGTTTCAGATCGTGACCCAAGATTCACTTCACAATTTTGGATCAGCTTGCAGAAAGCTATGGGCACGGATTTACGATTTAGTTCGGCATATCATCCACAAACGGATGGGCAATCGGAAAGGACTATCCAAACTCTTGAAGATCTATTGAGACTCTGTGTTCTAGACTTCAAAGGGAGTTGGGATAAGTACCTACCATTGGTAGAATTCTTCTACAACAACAGTTATCAGGCAAGTATAGGCATGGCTCCATTTGAGGCGTTGTATGGACGAAAATGTCGTTCTCCAGTATGCTGGGACGAGATGGGTGAAGAAACATTGTTGGGACCAGAGTTAGTACGTATGACTACGGAAAAGATTCAAATGATCCGGCAACGTATACAAACTGCACAAGATCGACAAAAGAGTTATGTTGATCTTCATCGAAGAGACGTGGAGTTTAATGTCGGAGATCGTGTATTATTACGTGTTGCTCCATGGAAAGGAGTTACGAGATTCGAAAAGAGAGGAAAGCTCAACCCACGATTCATTGGTCCATTTGAAATCCTTGACCGAGTAGGAAATGTGGCCTATAGACTCGCCTTACCTCCAAGTTTGTCTCGTGTTCATAACGTTTTTCACATATCTGTGCTTCGTAAATATGTGAAAGATCCAAACCACATTATTGAGTTAGAACCAGACGAGATAGCCGAAGATTTAACATACGAGGAGGTACCTGTTAAGATCTTGGATAGGAAGGAACATATCCTACGCTCAAACGTTATACCTCAAGTTAAAGTTTTGTGGAGGAACCATGATATCAAGGAAATGACCTGGGAGTTAGAATCGAAAATGAAAATGAGGTATCCTCACCTTTTCGACATACCAGGTATGTACGTCAATTTCGAGGATGAAATTTCATAAGGAGGGAAGGTTGTAAGACCCCAAACTTTATGAATAAGATTTAATTTTTTTATATATTATTTTGAAATAGTAAGGTGTTGATTTGATAAATATGATAAGTTTGGGTGAAATGTGCAAAGTTTACAAAGTAAGCAAATGGTTATAAAATATTCGTTGTGTCGGGAAATATTCGTTTGGTCGAGAAATATTCTCTTTGTCGGAGAATATTCGTACGACGGCGCAGTGATTGGTGGACCCCACAACAGAATGAATGTCGGATATAGAAAGCGACAGAAGTAACCTTTTTATAAAAATAACGGCAAAACTGTTACCGTTAGTACTGTTGAAATACCCGGTGGTTAAAATACAGTAATACGTGGTGTTGCACAGTAGCACACGGTATTGCACAGTATTTCGAATTATTGATTCTTACGTAGGAAGGCACTTGCTCAATTATTGTTACAGTAATTACTGTTCAATATTTTATATTATTGATTCAATAATTGCATAATATTTTATTGGTTCAATATTTGCTACATTGATATTTTATATCAATAATTGCTACTTTGCTATTTTATATTATTGATTCAATAATTGTTATTGCACATTATTTTAAATTA
Source organism: Panax stipuleanatus (assembly GCA_020205555.1). Lineage (NCBI taxonomy): Eukaryota > Viridiplantae > Streptophyta > Magnoliopsida > Apiales > Araliaceae > Panax > Panax stipuleanatus. Next base: position 48,266,580 of record CM035117.1, on the reverse strand, counting down.
CCAAATCAATAATTCATATTATTTGAATAATATTATTAGATAGCATTATTGGCAATGTCTAAAGAAGTTCTATTTAGGAAAGGGGTTGATTAATTGCGCGCCAGTAAGGAGAAATCCTTATCGGAAGGCCCCCCTCTTTTCTGGGAACGACCTGGTTGTCAGTATTGTAGTTCTGTAATATTATTTATGAATAATTAATTTTTGATATATGATAAGGAATAATTTATTCAATATGGATTTAAACGGAGAAATTTTTAACATGTGACATTTGTTGAAACTTGGTATTCTATCTTGTCCGATAAAATAATTCATTCAAATATATTATTATAATATTACATTATAGTAGTATGATGTGATTATATAATAGTATGATTTTTATAATTTGAATGGTAACATTATTATAGTAAATTCATGGTATAAAAGTTAAACGAGGTGGAAGAGTGCAAATTGAATTTGAACTCTTATGATGCAAATAATGATGTCATTGGAGCGATGAGGTAAGCTATGATGTCATCGGAGCGACGAGGTAAGCAATGATGTTATAAATCGATGATGTAAGCGATGATGTCATAAATTATGGCAAAAGACTATTTTATCCTTACTCTGTCGAGCCTATAAATAGAAGCTCATTTCTTCATTATTTCTCACCAATTCACTAAAGCTATATAGAGAGAAAGTATAGAGAGAATAAGAGAGAAAGAAGAAGAGTATTCTGCTATTACGCTAGTGCAGTCTCCAAATTTTAAGGTAAGGGGTATTATTTCTTTCGTTTTCATGAAGAGAGCTATTTTCTTTCAATACTCGTAAGGGATGTTATTAAATTCTTTATTATTCTGTTGGAATAACCTGTCTACACGGACTACCGCATGCATGATGAAATCCTGTTGTTATTATATTCTTTATTATTATGTGGGAATAACCTGTTTACGCGGGCTACGGCTTTCCTGGTGAATAGCCCTTCGTATTTAGTTGTTATTAAATTATGAAAATAATCTGTCTGAGCGGACTACGCCTGACGGGTGAAAATTCAATTACAGTTTCGTATATTGTTTCATTTGAGATTCCTAACCCTAAACTTACTACGGTAAGTATTGCTTCTATAATTCATGAAATGATCAAAAATTCCTTGAGTTCTGCGCTTCATCTAATATCATTTCACTGAAATATTGGTCTAAACTTTCTTGTGAAATTTTTATCTTTTCATGTCGAGTTACTATTCATCAGTTACTATTCACGAGATACTATTCACGGGGTACTATTCAGGGTAAAAAAAATATTTTTTTTCTTCCAAATCATCTTTGATTGGATCCAGGTTTTGATCTTCATTCTTGAACTCTAGATAAATTCTCTAATATTTATCCTTTATCTCACTAGATCCGTTATTCGTATTATTTTTCATCATCCTCAGTTCTAAATGGTGATATAACTGAATATCTTTGGCCTGTAGTGCAAAGTTGAATAATTACGTGATGAATATCTTTGGCCTGTAATGTAAAGATGAATGATTACCTGATAAATATCTTTGGCCCGTAGTGCAGAGATGGACAGCTGTTGAGGTGAAAATGACCAACTGATGATACAAATGAATATCTTTGGCCCGTAGTGCAAAGATGGATATTTGATTCGAGATGTATATTGATTGATGTTATAGGGATAAAATATTGATGATGGACTTTTAAATCATAGAAGATAGTAGACATCATTCTCTACTTAACTCTTCTAATGAATTGTTATTTTCGCTGTGAATATTGATCTAAAACTTGTTGTCCATAATATTTTATCTGATCTATTGAAGGCTAACGATAATTTATTTTTCATTATCTTAGTCATAATATTCTTTACTGGGCTAGTTGAGCTCACTATTTTCTTCCATTGTTCTCTTCAGGAAATGAGAATATCGCGGGTACTAGTCGGGGAATGGAGTGATGGTCCGAGTTAGAGCTGTAGAAGTCCTCACTATTTTTTTTATTTAAAATAGTGTGATAATAAATGTAATGAGGACTTAGTTTGAATGTTAATATTTTCTACATGTCTGTATTGACACTCACAGTTGTGTGGTCGCATTTTGCATGACCGTGTGATATGAAAGATTGTATTTGAATTTTGTTGAGTGTATTTGGCGACTCAAAATGGGTTTAGTATTGAACCTATTTTGGGGGCATCACACCCAAGGGAGTGAATGACAATTTGGGAGGCAAAACGTGTAGTTGGTCCGAGCACGCTCTGTTTTCCCGATTTCTTGATGCCATTGGCTTCCAGCCCAATCATCATGTCCTTTGCACAAACTGCATGGAGATGGTAGGTATTAAAGAACATATAACTAAATTGGTAGGGACGAAGTTTACGAACTTCCTACAAACATTTACCAACTATGAATCAACTAAGGTATTTACTAATAGCTATATTTTTATCTCTGTCCTTCATTAATCGCTCTCCCTATTAATTTAAGTTCACCAGGTTCATTTTTTCTTATTCCTCATCTTATTAAAATTGAATTTTGGTGTTTCTTTTGCAGGAGGAAGTTTACAGGCCCAACCTTGATTTCCTTGAAGAAAATGATGATGAAGGGGACCTAACATCATGTACACTTTATTCCTTCTAGTTCGTTATTCTTTCCGTTTTCTTATGTTAGTTATTAAATATTGTAAATACTATGATCCTTGGGAGATCAAGATACAATAACAAATTATGTACTTATCCTGACTTAGCATTATCTATTTATATATGGAGTATTAGTTTTAATTATTGGGTCTTTATGCGTTAGTTTCTCAATTAGTTTGAAACAAGTATGACATGCATTTATATTAACATGAAATATTAAATTTAATATTTATTATAGCACTTAATAAAAATAATAGTAATAATAATAAATATTCAATGATTTGAAAATTAATTATAATTTGTATTGAATTTTGATTATTTATCAATTAATTTTTATTTACAAATTTATAATTTGTGAAGGATTTTACTTGAGAAATGGACATTAATGATGGATTATTTTCCTCACTAAAATATTTTTTAGTTAATTAGTTAGTCATCAATGAAGGATTATTTTCCTCACTAATTTGAAGAAACATTCTCAATTTATAATTAGTGAAGGAAAATATTCTCTCGTTAAATAAATTTGTTCTTCATAATATATTATTTGTGAGGGCATGAAGTTATTCACTAATTTTAAATAGTCCTAAAATATTATTTGTGAAGGAAACCAATCTTTCACTAAATAACAATATTACATTACGAAATATAATTTGTGAGTAAAAAGTTATTCACAATATATCCTTCACAAAAAATATTTAGTTACTACTTAGCGAAGGATGCCCTATTGCGAGGAGGTATTATACGAGCAATCGTGTGAAAAAAATATTTCTTCGCAATAAATCTCTTGTGAGTGATATATTACATCTTGTGAAGGATTTGTCCTTCACTAGAGGCCATTTTTGGAGTAGTGTTAATGAACTTATGCTGCGTTGAGGATCAGATGGGAGTCATCAGATTGTTTGGGATGTGTGTTTGTGTGTAAGCTCATGCTTGTGAGCTACTTCACTTTATTTAGTAGCTTAATTTTGCCCTAATCCTTACTAATTGTTATTAGTGTTTTGGATTTTATGATTAGGATAACTTAATGATGTAATTAACACCTAATTTAAGTTTGGTTAACATAATTAGGATTTAAGATAACCTAATTAGGGTTAGAACTACTTAATTAAGGTTAGGGTTTACTATTAGGGTTAGGGTTTTGAAACCTAGGGTTAAATTTAGTATTAGGGTCTCCTAATTTAGTGTTTAACATATAAGTTAAGCGAAGCATGACAAAGCGTTTTGTCAGTGTAAACACGACAAAGCAGCTTGATAAAATATTATACCGAAAAGTTTGAATACGGAAGAAAATTTTTAAGCACGTCGTTTTTTGGAGAAAATTTTATTTGACCTAATTCTTCAATAGGGTGTATAATAACACAATACACATTCAGAACGGAGATATTTTATTAATAAACGCAGAATGTACATAACCGAGTCTTGTTAGGGTTTTGGGATTTTACATTCACCCCCTCTAATAAGAATTTCATCCTCGAAATTATAGTACAAGTTAAGTAAATAATTGGGGATAGTTCTCTCGCATTTTACTCTCAAGCTCCCATGTAGCCTCTTCAACGTTCTGATTTCTCCATATCACCTTAACCGATGCTATCACTTTATTTCTTAAGACTAGCTCTTTCCGGTCGATGATCTGAACAGGTTCTTCTATATAAGATATATTGTTCTCTATTAGGATATGTTCGTAATTTATAATATGTTTGTAGTCGGGTTTATACGGTCGTTATGACACCCCCAAATCCGGGTACTTCAATTTTCACGGGATTTGGTGTTCGTTGTACAAATATCACATATATATCTACCCATAATAAATGCGAAAACATAATTAAATAGAAGTCCTCCCCTTAAGGGATTACAACATCTGAATAACTGAATCCCAGGTCATACTAACCTTAATACATCGAGTGCAGAATAAAAAAAAACAAAAAAGTCTTGACATATATCGTAGTCTTAAAACAACACAATCTCAAATAAATAACAAGTCTTCATCACTTGTTGACTTTGCACTTGCCTTTGCTAGTAGAAGGCTCGTCGGACCTTTCGTTCTTAACTGCAATGTTATTATGCAAGAGTGAGCACGATTGCCCACAAGTATAACAATATAATAGTAATAATAATATGCGAATAAGTCAAAGAGTTTTGAATACTAGAAAGCTCGACTTTTAAATCAAGAATGAATAACAAGAATCAAAAGTATGTCTGAGGGTCATAAGACCTTAAACTATGTCTCAGGTTGTCAAGTATTTCTACTTTAAACCTTTAACAGTTATAAGACTATATGGACTCTACTACTCGTACTTAGGGGGGATCAGCTCTTTGTACCATACTGTGCACAATATCTCAACGCTAAAGCGTAAATAGTCCCTTATATAACAGGGTTGTTCATCTTAGTTTGACATCAGAGTCCGCACCAAAGGAAGTTTGGTTTGGATAAGCTTAATAACAGTTCTAGAATTTAGAACATTCATCAACTATGGACTAGTCGAATCAATAAGGGTTCGCTAGTCTTACAAGGTTCAACAATAAATGACAGTTAAATCAAATAATAATTCTCGAGAGTATACAATCGAATAAGTATTGTATAACTGGAATCATGCTTTAAAGGAATTATAATATCTCATATGGAATCTCAACTTAAATAAACAAGAATAAGAACTTGCATCATGATAGTATTTCAAGAATAGAAAGTTTACTCAGTAAAATAAAGTTTAGGAATAGGATACTTGCTCAACATAAATGTAAGGTTTAGAAACTTGCTCAATTTAAAGAGTATAGATAAAAAAACTTGCCTCGTGCGCAAGATAAAAATATAATTACAATTCAATTCCTCAACGTCCTACACATTACATTATATATATGATATCGATTAGTCTCATAATCACTATGCTTAACTATCGAACTTCTCACTTAAGTTCAACTTAACAACTTGGTTCACAAGTCTTAACTTGTTAATTAACCACATAACGTGAATATGAACCACAACATGCATACCACATAATATGACTCTTAAACGACCATAATCAACCTTATGACAACAATGTCCAAATTCACACATAACTTGTTAATATGAGGCTTTAAATTATCTTATACATGTCAACAATATGTTATATTATTATTTTATATACTTAACATGTCATCCGACTCATTACATTCAGTTAGTTCCTCATGTTAGGGCTTAAAACACATCAAAAAATTTTGGATAGCAAGAATGTCTGCGGGGGCGGATGTGGCTCTGCTGGTCCAGTCGAAGTTTGATAAGTAGGTTTTATACCTACTTATTGGACGCCAACTTACTATGATTATGGCTTAGACTCAAGCACTTTCGTGTCTTTTAACGCATTTTAGCTTTGTTTTGCATATTATAGGCAGGAAGCTCATTTGGCATAAAATGGCACTAAAATGGCATGGAATGGCGTGAAAAGAGGCAAAGTGGCATGGGCTTGGCAACACGACAGGTGGTTTAGCATAAAGTGGCTTGGAATGAAAATGACATGGGGCACATGCATGTAATGTTGGCCTTGGTTCAGCACAAATGAAGGAAAAAGAAGCACATAAGAAGGAGCAAAGGATTGTGCAAGGAAAGCAAGCAACCAGAATTCTCCAGCAGCAGAATTGGTCTCGCACGGCCGCGCCATGATAAAGGTTCCAGCACGCGCGCCCGCGCTGAGTTGCAGACCAGAGGGGCAATTCTGGGCATTGGCGCGCCCGCGCCGGGAAAGCTTTGCTGCATCGCGCGGCCGCGCCGATCAACATTTTTTTGACTTCTCATTTTGTTTGCTCAGCTTCTTGTAATAGATAAAAAAGGTTTATGTTGGAGAGAAGAAGTAGGGACTTAGTATTTTTTTTTCAGACTTAGCATTTAGTTTTCAAGTTTGGTTACTACTTTTTAGGGTTTAGAGAGTTTGAAGGTTTTGGAGGCTTCACTTCTTCTTCCTTCTTGCTCTAGTAGTATTTACATTTCTATGGTTCATTGAAGATCTTGTTGGTGGTCTAAACTCAAGCTTGAAACATTCTATTGGAAGAGAACCATCAAGATTTGCATTTCTATTCTCTCTATTTTCTCTCTTATTTAGATTGTTGAAATGCTTGGTTTGAATCCCATAATGGTTGGTAGTTCAGTGATGAACTAACTTCTATTATGGGATTTTAATGGATTCTATTTGCTAAATCTAGGGTTTATGCCTCTCTGATATATATGGATGAAAATGTATGGTTTGCCTAATATGGTTGCCTTGTATTCTTAGATGCCTGATCAACATATATTCTAATAGTTTATATGGACTTGAAAAATGAGGTGTAAACTTAGATTTTGCCATGCTAGCATATGTTTATAAAATTTGTATTTGATGAGTTTTATGATTCGTAATCCGGATAGAAATATACCGTATTGCCATGTGTAGTCGATAGGGAGCTCGCACTTAAATCGATTTAGCTTGTAAATTGCATATACATATAGCAATTTAGGTTTATCGATGTTCATGTGATTTCTATCTCTTTTGTGGATATTATATGATATGGACTTGGTTTATTGAAAGATAGCCAAGTCTCACATTCGTGCTCCCGGCTAGTATTCCTATGTGTTAATCCATACATGATTTGAGGTGTTGTTAACCTAGATGACGCAATAGATGAAGTTAAAATCCCATATTCCTCTAATTTGAACCCTTTGCATATTAATTAGTTAAGTTTAGTTTAAATTCAGTATAGTTAATTAAAGAACACTGTGACAACCGTTTGAGCAGACAAAGATAACCATAGGACTGTTGCATGATAGTTTAAGTCTGACTCCTTTCTCCGTGGGAACAATCTCGACTTATCGAATTTTTCTTGTCGACCATGTATACTTGCACGTGTTTTGTGTCCATTTTTGTTAACACGTAAATGGCGCAACAAGTTTTTGGCGCCGTTGCCGGGGACTCGGTTTTAGTTTAATTCTATTAACATCAGTTTTCGTTAAAATTAACTGACTTGAACAAATCTCTTCTTATCTCATTTCTAATTTTATTCTTTTTTTTACTTGTGTTTCAGGTACTCATGGATAGTTTATGCACATTCGAGCCTCAAATCCTGAATTAGTGCCTCGCCAAGAGCATATCAACGGTCGAGCGTGGAGGGCAAATATCCAAAACACCAATCCACGAGTAGAACTTGAACAACCTCACCCAATGGCTGAAGAGCAGAGAGCCAATAACAGGGCCGTACAAGATTATTCCATGCCCAAACTCACCGATCTGCAATCAAGTATAGTGAGGCCAGCAATTGCGGCGAACACTTTTGAGATAAAGCCAGGAACATTGCAGATGATACAGAACAATCTCTAATTTGGGGGTGCGCCTTCCGAAGACCCCAACGAGCATATTATGAGCTTCATAGAAATATGTGACACATTTAAAAACAACAACATCCCAGAAGATGCAGTGAAACTTATAATATTCCCTTTTACCTTGAGGGATAAGGCAAAAAGTTGGTTGCATTCATTACCTTCAGGGTCAATAACTACATGGGAAGACTGTGCTCAGAAATTCTTGACCAAGTTCTTCCCTATGGCTAAGACCGCTGCCATAAGGAGAGACCTGAGTACCTTTGCACAGCATCCAGGGGAAACGTTGTATGAAGCTTGGGAACGTTATAAGGAAATGCTAAGGAAGTGTCCGCACCATGGCATGCCAGATTGGATGGTGATAAACTCTTTCTACAATGGGTTGGGATGGCAATCAAGGCCAATTATTGAAGCTGCATCGGGGGGAGCTATCTGGACTAAAGATTTCCCAACAGCGTATGAGCTCTTTGAGACTATGGCGGCAAATGAGTATCAAAATCCAAATGCCAGGATGATACAACCGAAAGTTGCAAGGATGTTAGAGGTAGATGCCATTACAGCATTGTCTGCCCAAATGGCAGCTATGGCAAAGAAGATTGATTCATTGGCGAAAGATAAAGTTAAGACAGTTGCTTGTGTCTGTGAGATTTGTGCGGGGTCACATTAAACAGACCAATGTGCTATTAGTACAGAATCTGTACAGTTTGTGAATAACTACCAAAAACCCTATAATCAGTTTTAAAATTCTTACAATCCCAATAATAGGAACCATCCTAACTTTAGTTGGAGTAATAACCAGAATGTCCAACAGCCCCATCCTCAAACATCTCAGCCACAATACCATACATCACACCAACAAAACCAATACCAATCGGCTCAACCATCACAACAACAATTTCAATCTCAACAACAGTATCAACTACAACAATCTCACCACCAGTATGCACCAAAACCCCCCTACCCTCCTGGTTTTCAACAACAATATCATCCCCCACCTGTACCTCGGCCAGAAAAGAAGTCAGAGGAGAGAGTGGAAATTGATGAACTTAAGTTAATCGTGAAGAGCCAAGCTATATATCTCAAGATGATGGAGACTCAAATTGGTCAAATTGCCAATGCGGTTCTCAATCGACCTCAAAGGACTCTTCCTAATAATACAGAGATGAATCCAGGGAAAAGGGATGGAAAAAAGCAGTGCCAAGCTATCACCCTAAGGTCTGGGAGCCAGACTTCAGACTTGGAGGCTGGCGCGGCCGCGCCCTAGGAAGGCCAAAACCTGGCGTCGGCGCGCCAAGATGCAGAAAATTCTGATACAGTTTTGACTGATGGGAATGATGCTGGTAATGAAGTTGAGGCAGAAAAAGAGGTAGCCACAGAGAAACCCAAGGTTCCAACATAAATTATTTACCCTCCTGTTCCTTACCCACAGAGATTGCAAAAGCAAAGGGACGATAAACAGTTTGCTAAATTTTTGGAGGTCTTTAAGAAGCTGCAGATCAATATACCATTCGCAGAGGCATTAGAACAAATGCCAAGTTACGCGAAGTTCATGAAGGGTATTCTATCAAGGAAGAAACTATTAGAGGACTTTGAGACAGTAGCCTTGACAGAAGAATGCAGTGCAGTATTACAGCGTAAGCTACCTCCAAAGCTTAAGGACCCGGGCAGTTTCACGATAGCATACTCCATTCGAAAGTTAGCTTTCAACAAATGCTTGTGTGACTTAGGGGCGAGCATAAATTTGATGCCTCTGTCAGTATTCAATCAATTGGGATTGCCGGCTCCAAAGTCGACAAGCATATCGCTACAGCTTGCTGACAGATCTGTCACTTATCCCAGGGGAATTGTGGGAGATGTTTTGGTTAAAGTGGACAAATTTATCTTCCCAGCTGACTTCATCATTCTAGATTACGAAGAGGATCGAAACATACCAATCATTCTTGGGAGACTTTTTCTGGCCACGGGGTGAACTCTTATAGACGTCCAGAAAGGAGAGTTGACAATGAGAGTGCATGATCAAGAAGTTACTTTCAACATTTTTAAAGCTATGAAGTTTCCCACCGACGAAGAGGAGTGCTTTCGGATTGATACGGTAGACAGATTGTTGAATGAAGAAGTTAGAAATCTGGTTGATATTGAGCCATTGGAGAGTGCTGTATTGGGAGATTTAGAGATGGAGGATACTAAAGTTATAGAATATGTGCAAATTCTTGACACAGCACCACAGATGCGAAGGTTTAAGATTCGTGTTGAGCTGCTAAAGCTTTCTGGGGAGACATCAGAACGACTCAAGCCTTCTCTTGAGATGCCTCCAGATCTTGAACTTAAACCTCTTCCTGATAATTTAAGGTATACATTTTTAAGTGAATCTTAAAAGTTGCTTGTTATTATTTCTGCTGCACTAACATCTTGCCAGGAAGAAAAATTGCTATGAATGCTAAGAGAGTTTAAATCAACAATTGGATGGACCATAGCAGACATAAAGGGGATCAGCCCAGCATTCTGCATGCATAAGATCCTGCTGGAAGATGATAGTAAACCATCAGTAGAGCAACAGTGAAGACTGAATCCTATTATGAAGGAAGTGGTTAAGAAGGAGATATTAAAGTGGTTAGATGCAGGAATTATCTATCCTATATCAGACAGCTCTTGGGTGAGCCCGGTGCAGTGTGTGCCAAAGAAAGGGGGTATGACCGTGGTATCCAACGAAAACAACGAGCTAATACCTACCAGAACAGTGACGGGGTAGAGAGTCTGTAAGGACTACTGCAGACTGAATAAGGCTACGAGGAAAGATCATTTTCCCCTCCCGTTCATTGATCAGATGCAGGACAGGCTGGCAGGTCGTGAATACTACTGTCTTCTGGATGGGTATTCAGGATACAATCAAATAGTGATAGCCCCAAAAGACCAAGAAAAGACTACCTTTACTTGCCCGTATGGTACATTTGCGTTCAGAAGGATGTCTTTCGGTTTGTGCAATGCCTCAACTACCTTTTAGAGGTGTATGATGGCTATTTTCTCCGATATGGTTGAGCACAAAGTTGAAGTCTTTATGGACGATTTCTCAATTTTTGGAGACTCCTTTGACCTGTGTTTGGAGAATTTGGTGATGTTGTTAAAACGGTGTATCGAGACGAATCTTGTACTGAATTGGGAGAAGTGTCATTTTATGGTACAAGAGGGTATCATTTTGGGACATAAGGTTTCAAAGAAAGGATAGAGGTGGACCAGGCAAAATTGGAAACTATTGAGAACTTGTCGCCGCCTATTTCTGTAAAAGGTGTTCGTAGTTTCTTGGGACATGCAGCACTTTAGGAGGAGGAGCAATTTCTTGGGGTTCCAAGAAACAAACCTTGATAACACATTCAACTATGGAATCCGAGTTTGTTGCATTATCAATTGCTGTAAAAGAAGCCGAATGGCTTAAGGATTTATTATTTGAGATACCACTTTGGCCCAAACCAATGACAGTTACCTCAATATATTGTGATAATGAGGCAGCATTATCACGGTCTTATAACAAGGTTTATAACGAAAAGTCTAGACATATAAGTTTAAGACATAGTTATGTAAGGGAACAAATCAATAAAGGGGTTGTTACCTTTAACTATGTCAAGTCAAAGAGAATTTTGGCGGATTCTTTTCAAAAGGCCTATGCAAGGATGTAATATGTAAGACTTCCAAGGAGATGAGTTTAAAGCCTTTAAATGAGAGGTAACCTATAAGTGGAACCCAACTAAATACTATAGTAACATCTAGTATATTAGTTCAATGAAAAATACTTATAGTAATAACCAGTTATACACTTAGACAAGTATGAAGAAAAAATTCTTCATAACCATCTCAAAGTTAGTGTATGCTTGTATGGAGAACAAAGAGGGTAGGGTAAACCATTAATGAATCTATATCCGACTTGGAGGATGCAGGTCATACAAGTGCATCTAATTAGATTCACCTATGTGAGTGAAGGAAGTGGGGCCGCTTCTACGAGACATAAGGCTTATCTCTAAGTCACTTACGAAACCCAAGAGGTAAACACAAGGCCATAAATGTGTTGGGTTTCCTTAAACTATAAGAGATATAGTATATGTCTATAGAACAAGATATCATTGTAAGATTTTTTAGTTCAAAGATAACACTACTAAAAATTCAGATATTTTGTGAAATAGACTATGTAAAGGTTCAAGTCGAAAGACACCTTTTACTTATGTATGCTATATTTAATAAGAAAAAGAAGAATGTCAAAGGAAAAGGATTGGAAGATTATGAAAATAGGGGAGGATTGTTGGATATTTTCATTATCTAAAAGTATATAATAAATATATTATATGTTATCCATGTAACCAATAATTAAAATTGGTTCAGTTGGATAAGAGAGAGGGGTTAATATTAAGGACTTGGGTTCAAGTCATGGCAACAACATTCTTAAAATATTTTTTCTTAATAAATTAATTATTAAAAATATATATAATATAAGAAAAAAAAACCAATGGTAATATTCAAATATTCAACGGTAACTCTAAATTGGGATGCCGACATTGGAATTGGGATACAACCAAATAATTGGGTTACGACCTAAATTACAGAACGACAACAAGAAATGGGATGCCATGTTTGGATATCAACATACCTCTTCAAAGGAGTGTTTGAAAACCTATAAATAGGTTGTCAATCTAACCCAAAAAAATATATTAACAACTTCAATCCTTCTCAAGTTCTTAAAGTTTAAAATCCTTCTAAGTTCTTTTCAAGTTATAGAAAATTATTCTAAATAATTTTCTTGTTATATTTTCTTTCTCAATTATAGTTTGCACTAGTTTTATTTCTACACAACAAATTCTAGTACAGAATAAAGTCTGGGCCTGTCTTATCTTGGGAGACTAATTCGCAGTAACTCTGTGTAGAAAAAATAAGAGGCGAATATAGTCTTAAGGAAAGATTGGTCTACCATTCGATTCAGGCAGAAATATTGTTATTCTATATCTTACAACAAAATAGGTTACAACACTTTGCTGGGTTTGTCATTCAGAATTTATGCCTACCTTTGATACCTTAATTCTATACAAAATCTGACTCCACAACACTAAAATTGAGAAACCTTCACATTGATTTTGATATCAATATCTTTAATTATTATGGCAAAGCTTTATTTTTAATTTTTCCTTTTCTATTTCTCAGTCTGAGATGCTGGATTTAATTACAAAGAAAATCATGGATTTGGATAGCCCAAGTCAGATAGGAAAGTAATAAAATACGAATACCCTCCCTGTGCATTCATTGTCATAGGTCCACAAACGTCTGTGTGAACCAACTCTAACAACTATGTAACTCTCCTTTTTCACTAAAAGTAGATTTAGTCATTTTATCCATGAGACAAGATTCACAAGTCGGATATGATTCACAATCGGATAACTCTAAGAGCCCATACTTATGCAACTTGGATAATCTTGTTTCATTGATATGACCGAGTCTACAATTCGACATATAGGAATAATTAACATCATCTCTTTTCCTTTTCTTAGTTTATCTATTTGAAGTATATTTTCATGCAAGTCAAGTATATAAAGTGTGACGCCCCCAAAATAGGTTCAATACACAACCCACTCTGAGTCGCCAAATACATGGTACAGAAACCAAATACACATCTTTTATAACAAATGGTCGTGCAAAATACGACCACACAAACTGTGACCTTCAATACAAATCGTATATAATACGAAATATAAACACACAAATTCTTTCTTTATTAATTACAATTATTATCCCACTATTTTATAGAATAGTGAGGACTTCTAAAGATCTAACTCTGATCATCACTTTGTTTTCTGACTAGTCCCCGTGATGTTCTCATTTCCTGAAGAGAACAATGGAAGAAAAGGATGAGCTCAACTAGCCCAGTAAAGAATATTATGACTAAGATAATGAAAAATAAATTATCGTTAGTCTTCAACAAATCAGATAAAATATAATGGACAACAAGTTTTAGATCAACAACTGCAGTGAAAATAACAATTCATTAGAAGAGTTCAGTAGAGAATGATGTCTACTATCTTCTATGATTTAAAAGTCTATCATCAATATTTTATCCCTACAACATCAATCAATATATATCTCGAATCAAATATTCATCTTTGCACTACGGGCCAAAGATATTCATTTGTATCACCAGTGGTCATGTTCATCTCAACACCTGTCTATCTTTGCAGTACGGGCCAAAGAATTCATCAGTTAATCATTTATCTTTGCACTACAAGCCAAAGATATTCATCAAGTAATCATTCATCTTTGCATTATAGGCCAAAGATATTCATCAAGTAATCATTCATCTTTGCACTACAGGCCAAAGATATTCTCCACAATTTAAGATTGAGGATGATGAAAAATAACGAATCAAGTGAAATAAAGGAGAAATATTAGAGATTCGTAATTTAAACTATCAAAGTTCAAAAATGTTCAATAATAAACGATTATGGAGCAAAATTTAAGAATGAAGATCACAATATGGATCCAATCAAAGATAATTTGGATTAAAAAAATTAATATTTTTTTATCATGAATAATAACTCGTGACTAGTAACTCATGATTAATACTCGAATGAATAGTACCCCATCATGAAATGGTAATAATTTCATAAGAAAGTTCAGACCAATATTTCAGTGAAATGATATTAGATGATGCGCAAAACTCAAAAAATTTCTAATCATTTCAGGAAATACTTACCGTAGTAAGTTTAAATTTAGGGATATGGAATGAAATATTATCACTTTTCTAATATGGAATATGAAAGAAAATAATATTTTTTATTAATATTGAAAGAAAATAACATTATTTACTAGAAAAATAATGTCACTTACCTTAGTAGAATACTAGATCTGATTGGAATATCGGATATTATGTTGCGAAAAATCTTGCACCGTAATCCACACTCAAACTATCCTTACACTCACAAGAAATACACTCGATATTATAGAGAGAAAATTTTCTGATTCTGGTGTGATTTTCATTTCTTAACTAAGCACCCTATTTATAGGAAATGCTTAGCACACCAGGATTGACAAAATTTTCTACGGTGGCTTCTCAGCACCCAACTTTAAAAATCAAGCAGCCACGTCTAAAGGCCAACATTCATAAGCACATTTCACACAAAAAAGGACAAGTAGGGCCCACACATGTTTTAACTTAAATAATATTTAAAAACTTCAATTATTCATAATAAATAGCTCATTTATCAGAAAACTACGAACCTTATGTCATTTCCATATGAAATTTAATTCTCTACAACTTTGTAGAGGAAAGATTTTTCAAATTCCGAACGAAAAATGACCCAAATTTACATACGGATGAAATTTTAATTTTCTTCTTTTTTCCCAACCATTTCCCACTAACTCTCTCTCTTCTCTCTTTCTTTCCCTTTCTCTCTCTCCCCATCAATTCCTCCACACACACACACACACACACACACACACACAGATATATATATATATATATATATATATATATATATATATATATATATATATTAAAATATTTATAATTATTAAAATAATTTCCAATTTTATTTTTTCTCTTCCACCTCATTTTATTTTTATACCATAAAATTATATTATTATATTACTACATTATTATAATGTAATATTATAATAATATATTTGAATGAATTATTTTATCAGAAAAGATAAAATATCACTTTCAACAATTGTCTCTTTTAATAAAAATTCCTCCATTTATATCCCAATTGAATAAATATTTTCTTATTATTTTTATCAATAATTAATTATTATTCAAAAATAATATTACAGAATCACAATAATGACAACCATGTCGTTCCCAAGAAAGAGGTGATTTTTCGATAAGGATTTCTCCTTACTGGCGCGCAATTAGATTAACTAATCCTTTTTCTAGACAGAACTTCCTAGACATTGCCAATAATGCTGTCTAATAATATTATTCAAATAATATGAAATATTAATTTTATAATGTGAAATACTGTGCGGTGGTTACTCTGACAATTATTGAATCAATAATATAAAATATCAACGGTAGCAATTATTGAATCAATAATATAAAATATCAACGTAGTATTTATTGAATCAATAATATAAAATATTGAACAGTAATTACTGTAACAATTATTGAGTAAGTGACTTCTTACGTAGGAACCAATAATTTGAAATACTGTGCAATACCATGTGCTATTGTGTAACAACGCATATTACTGTATTTTTATCACCAGGTATTTCAACAGTTTAACGGTAAAAGTTTATTTTTGTCACTTTCTATATCCGACAGTTATTCCGTTGTGGGGTCCATCAATAACTGCGCTGTCGTACGAATATTCTCCGACAAAAAGAATATTCCCCGACCAAACGAATATTTCTCGACACAATGAATATTTTATAACAATTTGCTTACTTTGTAAAATTTGCACATCTCACCCATAACTTATCACATTTATCAAATTAACACCTTACTATTTTAAAATAATATATAAAGAAAATTAAATCTTTATTCATAAAAGTAGGGGTCTTACAACCTCCCCTCCTTATGAAATTTAGTCCTCGAAATTGACGTACGTACATGGTATGTCTAAGAGGTGAGGATACCTCGCTTTCATTTTTGATTCTAACTCCCAGGTCATTTCCTCGATATCATGGTTCCTCCAAAAAACTTTAACTTGTGGTATATCCTTTGAGCGTAGGACATGCTCCTTTTTATCCAAGATCTTGACAGGTATCTCCTCGTACGTTAAATCTTCGGCTATCTTGTCTGGTTCTAACTCAATAATGTGGTTTGGGTCTTTCACATATTTACGTAGCACGGATATGTGAAAAACGTTATGAACACGAGACATGCTTGGAGGTAAAGCGAGTCTATAGGCCACAGTTCCTACTCAGTTAAGGATCTCAAATGGACCAATGAATTATAAATCAGTGCCCATAGCTTTCTGCAAGCTGACCCTTTGGCACTTGATGCTCCGCCTTGACACGTTTACACGTTAAACACCTCGATATAAACTCCACGATCTATCTCTTTATACTGTTCCACCAAAATGTATGTCAAAGATCACGATACATTTTGGTATTTCCAGGATGGATTACGAACGGTGTGTTGTGTGCTTCCATTGTGATAACCCGAGAATTTATAAGATTTTAAATGATTAAATAAAAGTTAAGAAATAAAACCTAGATGGAAATTTGAGGATTTAGTTAAATATTTTAAAGAAGAACCTAAATGGTTTATTATTTGATTGAGAATAGAGGAATTATGGGTTACAAAATTTATAAACCCTAGAGATAAATCTATATGTGTTTGATGGAATATTGAGGATAAGGTACTACGATACCTATAAAGTTTGGTAACCTAATATATAAATTAGGTATTTGAATCAAATGACTTCAAGGGTTATCTTGTATGATTATGTGAGAGTGAGTGTTTATAACTCATTAAGCCAAATATAGTTATTTAGTTAATAAACTATTAGAATATGTGGATTATATGTATGATTAAATAAATATACATTATATAATATGTATACATATTTTGTATAGAGAGATAATTAAGAATATGTATATATCAAAAATATTGAGCATTAGTTCTAGTGATAATAGATTTAATGGACTAAGATGATTGTATGGCCCAAGGAATTGTATAAGTAGCCCAATTATTTATTTAAGGATTGGACTGGTAGCTAATTTGATTTAATAGCAATTAAAGTTGATAAGTAGCCCAATATATTATGTATAGGGCAAGTATAGTGGTGACCCAATTTAATTAATGAAGGAAGCCCAAGCTCATTTTATTAGTAAGTAAACTAAGAAAAGTGCAGGCCCAAAAATATATTTGAGTAGCCCAATTGGTGGCCCAATGGAGTGAGGATCTATTGGACATTAAGTAAGCAATTTGGGCCTTTAAAATAAAACCAATTAGGGTCCAAGAAGGCCTTAGGGCCGAAATTATGAGGGAGGAGCAAGGGGGAAGATGAATGTAATGATTAAGCCACTTTAATTGGTGAACAACTATGCTAAGTGTTAACCTTGGAGTGGAGCCAATACTTTAAGCAAGATCACAAGTTATCCAAAGTGTGCAAGCAAGCTTATAATGATTATGCGAGAGAGAGATATTGGGAGATTACAATAGATATACAAAATATATATACTAACCCACTAAAACCCAAATAATATTTCTTTCTTTTCTCTTTCATCTCAATATTTCTTTCTATGCTAGTTAACAAACTAATAGGGTGAGAGAGAGTGAAAGGGAGAATTCGGTCACCATAGAGAGAAGAGAGAGGGAGAGTTCTTCTTAGTTTCATAGTTTCCTAAGCAAACATAGGAAGAAGAAAAGGAAGAACTAGCTAAGGTATAAACAATTCCTACTTATATAGTCTAATATCTTTTTGGTTTGATTTGAGTTTTAATTTTTGTGAAGTTATGATTTTGAGGCTCAAAAACCTTGGATATATGTGTTTAATAGTATATCAAGTTTATATACCCATTTATGAATCAAAAGTTAGATCTAAACTAAGAAATAGGATATAAGTTTTTCAAAAGTGAGAAAACCTAATTTTTCTAGCCTTACTTGTGTTGATCTTGTGATTTGTGATTTTTTTTATGATCATGGATCATATTAGATCCATGGGTATATGAGGTATTAGTTTGTGGTATGATGTTTTGATGATGGGTTATGTTGATTGTTATGTGAGAATAGGGAAGATTTCTTAAAAATCACAAGTAATGAAAAACAAATTTTTGTGAAAACGAAGTGTGAAACGGAAACGACCATATCTCTCTTAATATTTCCAATTTTTGAGTGTGGTCAATTTATAGAGTTAGATATGTAAGTCTTCTAACTTTTTCAAGTGGAATCTCTTAAAAAGGAGTTATAGATTTTCGTGTGGACTGATTTTAGCAAAAGAAGTAAAATCTAAAAATTTAAGAAAAGTAGGCTGTCCGGGGAATTTAAGGGGCTGTTTCGGCCACTTAAGTTATGAAATAACATCAGGCCTTTTGAGACATTAAAGTATATAAGATAAATTAGCTTGTGTCCAAAAATGAGCTCATTCCAACTTAAATTGAGCAAGTTATGACTATTTCAATATTTACGTTTTTCCGAAGAAAATCGCTATAACCGGAGTTGTATAACTTTGATGGCCACGAAATTTAAACTGGAAGCTCATGATAACATGTATAAGATCCTTCCAAGAATTGGAAATTTTTGGAGTTAAGCATGAGATAGTTATTTTCTTAAAAAATTAACTAGAAACGGATTTTTGAAAAATACTTAAGGGGGTTGAAAATTTTTAGAAAAATAGTTTTTGTGTATGAAATATATGTATATGTGTTTGGACAAAGAATGGAAAAATAATAAATTGATTTGGTATTTTCGTGAATAGTATATTTCAACTTGCTGAAATGAACATTTCAGGATACTGAAATGGAAACTGAAAATGTTAGGAAGACTGTTTGGTTTCAGTTTACTGAAATAAAATATTGAGTCTCTTGAATAGTAAAAAGTTTACCGAGTTATAATAATAACTTAGTAAGAGATTAAGTATTAAGTCTAAAAGTAGTACAGTCGTATTCTGCAATAGTTGATGTATAGTAGCTAGGCTAAATGACTTGATCATATGGGAAAGGGATCTACGAATTGGTAACCGATCTAACTCGCTGTGAAAACAGTGTAGACAAGACGAAAGCTAATTTGTTAGTTGTTTGTGAGAAACCACTCAGTATACTATATTGAATATTATTAAAGACTCGATGTGTGCTAGGTTTAGACTTGTGTATGTATAGTGTTAAGGTTATCTAATATTTGGCTATGTGTTTAAATGTTAAATAGTTTACTTTTAAGGTATGTTATGCTAATTGAAAGATCAATCTTGTAACTGATAGGTCTTTTTAATAAAGCGATTAAATTATATTGGGTAGCAGTAATTGACGGTGTAGGCAAGTTTTTCTTTAACTCAGCCTTGAGATATATTTCAAAGCATGTTCATGAATAATTATTGTTGATTATTCACATCTATATTTATTATTGATTCGCACTTAGTGCATGTTGCATATGTTCATCAGGTTTGAAAGGTTGATCACCTTCATTACCATTTAGTTCAGATAAATTTGTTCATGTTTAATGTTGGCCATTCTTCATTATTGACTCGGTCATTCAGTTATGAAAATTGATTTATATCCTTTCACAATTATTTATATTGTTGAAAGTTTGTCAACTTATTATTCTTTTCAATCATGATATATCTTCATTTGAACTTAAACTTGCTGGGCAAACTTGTTGCTCACCCTTGCTATATCATGATAAATATTATAGATTAGGACGAATACGTCGGAAACAGGCAAAGGCAAAGACAAACTCCAGAATTGGATTTGGATGCAAGTTAAACTTGTAATAGTATTGAATGCAAATTATAGGGTATGTCATATAGGATATTGAAGGCAGGTATTAAGTTAAGGTTACAGACCTTGAAGATTATGTTGTAATAAGTTATTGTATAAATAATTTATGTTTATATCTTCCGCAATATTATAGAAATGATGTATCGTAACGTACCAGGTCCGAGGTTCTGGGGACACGAATTTGGGGGCGTCACATCCATCATGATTCTATACTTCAAATTAGAGTCGTTAAGAACACAAATTCTGGATTTTACTCAAAGTATTCCCTCTGCATCGATTCTTTCTTCTGGAATAGCATCTTCTTGCACGTTTTTCTTCATCTTTATCAGCTCCGGGTCTATAGCTTTGAGCAGCTTTAACTTTATCAATCAAATTTAGTTCTACGCGTATACTTGACATCATCACGTGGGTCCCCGGAGTCTTGAACTCTATCTCCATCCTTTGTAAATCATACAAAATGGGCCTTTGTGTTGACAGCATTGCACTCGTTCTTGTATGTGATCTTCTACTCAACGCGTCAGCTACCACGTTCGCTTTTCGTAATCTTTCAACAGCTCAAACCAACGTCGCTGTCGCATATTGAGTTCGTTTTGGGTGAAAAAATATTTAAGACTCTTATGATCCGTATAGATCTCCACTTTCTTCCCATACATGTAGTGTCTCCCAATCTTCAATGCGAAAACAACAGCTGCCAACTCTAGGTCATGAGTACGATAATTCCTCTCATATTCTTTGAGTTGTCGCGAGGCATAGGTTATGACTTTTCCATGTTGCATGAGAACACATCCTAACCCTTTGCCTGAAACATCGCTGTAGATGACAAATCCATCCGAAACAGATGGTATTGTCAGAACAAGTGTTGAAATGAGTCTCCTCTTGAGTTCCTCGAAACTCTTCTCGCATTCCTCGTTCCATATGAATTTTGTATCTTTCCGTGTCAGCTGAGTTAATGGAGTAGCAATTCGAGAAAATCCTTCCACGAATCTTCGATAATAACCAGCTAAGCCTAGAAAGCTACGTAGTTCGGTTACTGACTTAGGTTGCTCCCAATGGAATTTCAACAGATAAGTCAAAGTCTAATTTCTCAAGGGTCAAGTTAAAACGTTGAGCACATATAGGTGAAATAAAAGAATGGGTAGAACCGGTATCTAATAAGGTATAGACTTCGCAAGAGTCTATGATTAGCTTACCCGTGATAACTTCATTCTGGTTCCTCGCTTTTTGAGAAGTCACGACAAACGCTTTTCCTTGAACCATCGTCTTTGACTTGTCTGGGACAGTCCTTGGTGTCACCATCCCAGCTGGACTTAACTTTGCTATAAAGCATATTCCACCCTCAACTACTTCGTCCCACTCCTGATCCATAATTTGAATCATTACTCTTCGATCCATATGGAATTGGGATTGACTGCTCTGCACAGGGTAATTCCAAACTCGATGTTGGATTCTCCCAATTGCTGTCCAAAAAGTGAAATCCATATCGTCTATTTTGGCCTTCTTGGATCGGACGTCTTTTTCTAAAATATCAACGCATCGTGCGGCTTTTACCCATGCATCCTCCATTCTTATTTGTTCAGTTGTTTCTTCTTTCATCAGAATTTTGACAATTACATTCTCAGATTCCAGCTCTAATATCATATTCTGTTCAAGCCTCGCATATCGAGTAGAAAAATCTTGAATTGCTGTATCCCTTTGTTCCACGGCCTCCTGCCATTCTTCTTCTCCCGTCATCACATTATCCTAGTTGGTGATTAGCGGTGCCTCAATGGTCTCATACGTTCCATTGTTTATATTTTCAGCTGCCATTTTTAAATACTACCACAAAACAAGGGTTAATTAAACAAATTGACATATCACATATCAACCCTATGTTCCGACCGACCAATTAAATACCAAATTAGCTTAGATAGGACACACTAGCAAAGGATTTACTCGTCTCTCCCCTCCTAGTTCTATTCCCAGATCTCCGTCAGAGAGCATATCTCTAAGCTCTGATACCAACTGTGATGTCCCCAAAATAGGTTCAATACACAACCCATTCTGAGTCGCCAAATACATGGTAAAGAAACCAAATACACATATTTTATAACAAACGGTCGTGCAAAATACGACCACACAAGCTGTGAGCTTCAATACAAATCGTATATAATACGAAATATAAACACTCAAATTCATTCTTTATTAATTACAATTGTTATCCCACTATTTTATATAATAGTGAGAACTTCTACAGATCTAACTCTGATCATCACTCTGTTTTTCGACTAGTCCCCGCGATATTCTCATTTTCTGAAGAGAACAATGGAAGAAAAGAGTGAGCTCAACTAGCCTAGTAAAGAATATTATGACTAAGATAATGAAGAATAAATTATCATTAGTCTTCAACAAATCAGATAAAATATTATGGACAACAAGTTTTAGATCAACAACTGCAGCGAAAATAACAATTCATTAGAAGAGTTAAGTAGAGAATGATGTCTACTATCTTCTATGATTTAAAAGTCCATCATCAATATTTTATCCCTGTAACATCAATCAATATATATCTCGAATCAAATATTCATCTTTGCACTACGGGCCAAAGATATTCATTTATATCATTAGTGGTCATGTTCATCTCAACACCTGTCCATCTTTGCAGTACGTGCCAAAGATATTCATCAGTTAATCATTTATCTTTGCACTACAGGCCAAAGATATTCATCAAGTAATCATTCATCTTTGCATTACAGGCCAAAGATATTCATCAAGTAATCATTCATCTTTGCACTACAGGCCAAAGATATTCTCCACAATTTAAGATTGAGGATGATGAAAAATAACGAATCAAGTGAAATAAAGGAGAAATATTAGGGATTCGTAATTTAAACTATCAAAGTTCAAAAATGTTCAATAATAAACGATTATGGAGCAAAATTTAAGAATGAAGATCAAAATATGGATCCAATCAAAGATAATTTGGATAAAAAAAATTAATATTTTTTTATCATGAATAGTAACTCGTGAATAGTAACTCATGATTAGTACTCGAATGAATAGTACCCCATCATGAAATGGTAATAATTTCATAAGAAAGTTCAGACCAATATTCTAGTGAAATGATATTAGATGAAGCGCAAAACTCAAAGAATTTTTAATCATTTCAGGAATTATAGAAGCAATACTTACCGTAGTAAGTCTAAATTTAGAGATATGAAATGAAATATTATCACTTTCCTAATATGGAATATGAAAGAAAATAATATTCTTTATGAATATTGAAAGAAAATAACATCATTTACGAGAAAAATAATGTCCTTTACCTTAGTAGAATACTATATCTGACTGGAATATTAGATATTATATTGCGAAAAATTTTGCACCGTAATCCACACTCAAACTATCCTTATACTCACAAGAAATACACTCGATATTATAGAGAGAATTTTTTTTGATTCTGTTGTGATTTTTATTTCTTAACTAAGCACCCTATTTATAGGAAATGCTTAGCACACCAGGATTGACAAAATTTCCTACGGTGGCTTCTCAGCACCCAACTTTGAAAATCAAGCAGCCACCTCCAAGGACCAACACTCATCAGCACATTTCACACACAAAAGGACAAGTGGGGCCCATATATGTTTTAATTTAAACGATATTCAAAAACTTCAATAATTCATAATAAATAGCCCATTTATCAGAAAAATATGAACCTTATGTCCATTCCATATGAAATTTAATTCTCTACAACTTTGTAGAAGAAAGATTTTTCAAATTCCGAATGAAAAATGACCAAATTTACATACGGATGAAATTTCAATTTCCTTCTTTTTCCTCCACCACTTCCCACTAACTCTCTCTCTTCTCTCTCTCTCTCTCTCTCTCCCTTTCTCTCTCTCCCCATCAATTCCTCCACACACACACACACACACACACACACACACACACACATATATATATATATATATATATATATATATATATATATTAAAATATTTATAATTATTTAAAAAATTTCCAATTTCATTTTCTCTCTTCCACCTCATTTTATTTTTATACCATAAAATTATATTATTATATTATCACATTATTATAATGTAATATTATAATAATACATTTGAATGAATTATTTTATCGAAAAAGATAAAATATCACTTTCAACAATTGTCTCTTTTGCTAAAAATTCCTCTATTTATATCCCAATTGAATAAATATTTCCTTATTATTTTTATCAATAATTAATTATTATTCACAAATAATATTACAGAATCACAATAATGACAACCAGGTCGTTCCCAGGAAAGAGGGGGCTTTCCGATAAGGATTTCTCCTTACTGGTGCGCAATTAGATTAACTAACCCCTTTCCCAGACAGAACTTCCTAAACATTGCCAATAATGCTGGCTAAGAATATTATTCAAATAATATGAATTATTGATTTGATAATGTGAAATACTGTGCAGCGGTTACTGTGACAATTATTGAATCAATAATATAAAATATCAACGGTAGCAATTATTGAATCAATAATATAAAATATCAACGTAGTAATTATGAATCAATAATATAAAATATTGAACAGTAATTACTATAACAATTATTGAGTAAGTGACTTCTTACGTAAGACCCAATAATTCGAAATATTGTGCAATACCGTGTGCTACTGTGCAACAACGCGTATTACTGTATTTTTATCACTGGGTATTTCAACAGTTTAACGGTAAAAGTTTATTTCTGTCACTTTCTGTATCCGACAGTTATTCCGTTGTGGGGTCCATCAATGAGTGCGCCGTCGTACGAATATTCTCCGATAAAAAGAATATTTCCCGACCAAACGAATATTTCCCGATACAATGAATATTTTATAACTATTTGCTTACTTTGTAAAATTTGTATATTTCACCCATAACTTATCACATTTATCAAATCAACACCTTACTATTTTAAAATAATATATAAAGAAAATTAAATATTTATTCATAAAAGTTGGGGTCTTACATAAAGTCCATTTCGCTGATTGCCAACACCATATAAAACATTGTCTTTATAAATAGAACAACTGCTGTTCTTTATTATAATGTCAAATCCATCCAGATCTAATACAGAAATAGAAATAAAGTTTCTAATGAGATTCGGAAAAAAATAACAATTATTTAAATAAATAGACTTGCCCGTAAGCAATGCCAAACAATAAGTGCCTACAGCTAATGCAACAACCTTTGCTCTATTTCCCACTCGTAGGAAAACCTCATCCTTGTTTAGCTTTCTACTTCTGACCAGTCCCTGCACAGTATTACATATGTGAGAACCACATATGTGAGAACCACAGCCGGTATCCAATACCCAAGTAGAATTTAACTTTCTGAAAAATTAATTTCAATCATGAACAAACCTTGATTGGAAGTCGAAGCTTCTCCAAGCTTCTTCTCTGCCAGAAACTTCTTGCAGTTCCTCTTTCAGTGACCCGACTCGTTGCAATGGAAGAACATTGCTTTGCTAGCTGGATCAGGTTTCTTTTGTTCCTTCATGTTCATCTAGTCTTTAGCCTTCTTAGATTTCTTCTTTTCAGAAGATACCTTGGGCCTCTTCCTTTTCTTGGAAGAATCCACCATTAAGACATGGTTCTTCTTGGATGGGAAGTGACCTTCTGCAATTTTCAACATGTTAAGTAATTCAAGCAAGCTGACATCTAACTTATTCATGTGGAAATTTATGACGAACTACGAGAAGGTCTCAGGGAGTGACTGCAAGACTAAGTTTTGACTCAACTCCCCATCCATGACAAACCCAAGCTATCCAAGACGTTCAATCAAATTAATCACCCTTAGAACATGAGTCTTAACGGCTGTGCCCTCGGACATCCGAGATTGGAAGAGCTCGTTAGATATCTCATATCTAGCAGTCCTACTTTGTTCACCATACAACTCCTTGAGGTGAAGCAACATAGTAGGAGCATCCATATTTTCATACTGACGCTGAAGCTCGTTATTCATGGATGCGAGCATGATGCATTGAGCCACAGATGCATCATCTTGTCACTTTACAATGGTGGCAATCTCTTCCTCAAAGGCTGATTCTAGAATAGTTCCAGGGACAGGTGAATTTAGGACATAAGAAATCTTTTCAGCAGTGAGAACTATTCTCAGATTCCTTAACCAGTCTGTATAATTCGACCCGGTTAGTTTGTTAGCATCAAGTATGTTACGCAATGAACTTAGTGATTTCGATATTTTTAAATTTCTGCATGTGAAAAGACAATATTTTAGCAAACATTCATTTAATTAATTTTATATACAAAAAATAAATTAGGTCTTATTTTAAATTAGTATCTCCCACTATTTTCTTCAAAATATATTACCCTCACTGATATAGTTCGGCAACATCTAATTAAAGATTTGCTAGTGAGAATAAGAATCCCATTTTAAATGTATATAGCCTTGTGTGTGCACAACAAATCATATATAAATAAATAGGTGGACAACTCTTGTCAATTACATCAATATGTAACTCCTTGTATTCTGCCTCTTAGATCATAATGGTCAAGTGTGTGCACATCCGAGCTAAAATGATTTAAGTTAAGCCCAACCTAGCAGCACTCCATATATTAAAAAAAAAATATTGTCCTTGTGTGTGCACAACAAAATAATATTGTTCAATTTTCTTTATAAGCATCAAATGTGATTAAATTAATATCTTAAATACTTAATACTTGCCTTGTGTGTGCATAAAAAACTCATATTAAATATTTAATACTCTATTAATTTTATCATGCTAGAAGGTGACGTTCGATATTCCAAATATCTTTGAACGCTTTAGACTTAATATGATTTCTTTGAGGGATTTGTTATTATATGTCTTATCTTGTTTAGCATGCATGCACATATATATATAAAATATACGTCATTTTATTAAACATGTGAAATATGTTTGCATAAAATATAATATATATAATTCTTAGCATGCACATATAGAATACTATATTCTACCCGAATTGATTATGGACTTTTATTCTAGTTTGGTTCACTAGAGCCACCAAGTGAACCAAAAGGTCAAACCTAGGAGTGCAATAATTTAAATTTAAACGTAACTATTACATTTAAATTTGGGCTCCATACAAACGGGTCTTCATGCGCTCCTTGCTTCTTGGTCTCCAATTTCTTCACGATAATTCTAACAATTTCTATTACATTAAACTATTTAATTTAAATGGAAACCTTGATCAGCAGTCAAGGGGAAGTACTTAGGTGGGAGATAGAATTTTACATCGAGAAAAATCAAAGATGACGAGGTACGCAGACCCCATTTAATAAAACCCACTCAACTAAAATAAAATCTAATCACATTGTTCAATAGTCCATAATCAATTCTATTTATTATCATACATATCACCATATGCATCAATAAATAAACATTTAATATATACACTGATATCGATTTAATGGGCAAACTTAGTTAATTTCGAAAACCAATTTCAATTCTAATTAGTTATCATGGAATCTAATTCCAACTCTAATTAGTTAGCATGAAATTCAATTCTTATTAAAATAAACAACTTTATTTTAATCCAATTCAAAATCTAATAAACTATTTTATTAATCTGGAATTATAGAAAATATTTAATTTTTAATTAAAATAAATCTTTGATCAAAAAAAATAAAAATAAAAAAATCTGCAGGGATGGCGCTGCAGTGCTGCCATTGCACTAGCAAGCGGCGCTGCCGCTCCACGTCATCAATAGGATGGACACGGAGCTGGCATTGCAGCGCTGCTATTGAACTAGCTAGCAGCGCTGTCGCGCCACATCATCATTAGTATTGACCCGGACCCGGCGCTGCAGCGCTGTGAATGGCCTAGCATTCGGCGTTGCAGCGCCACGTCACTATCAGGAGACCGGACACGGCGTCGCGACGCTGTTGCAAGGCTTGAAGCCGACGCTGCAGCATCGCTAGGCAGTGTGCGATTTCCTGGTTCACGAATTGAGTAGTTTTTCTCCAAAACTAAATTCCTAGCTAACTATTATGCCCAATTAAATTTTTTAAAACACATCTCAGTATATTTATTAAATCTAGACAATTAATAACTTGTATAAAGGTTTGGCTATGGTGGCACTGTTGAGTTTGTACGAAATCGTGCCACAATCAAATTGCAAAATTAGCGGAAGCATGGTATATCAAAGTTTAAAAAAAGTTCTACAAAACCATTACCCGGATCATCCTTTATGCACAGTTATTAATTAGAACGATAAATAAGGAGATTAGATTCATATCATTGTAGAACGAAGCTTCCAAAGGTACAAGTTCAACTCCTAGTTTTTTGTGATCTCCTTGAATTTTCGGGTTAGATTTATTCCTTTGATCAACAATAGCCACCCAAGCGTTTGGCCTCTAGAGGTGAAACACCAAGGAAGAAGAATTATCAAGGAGGAGGGTAGTTGGCTAAACCCTAGTTTTCTATCCTCTATAGAAAAGGAGTACTATCCAACAATTAGAATTGCATCAGCTGATATCTAACATAAGACTCCTCTTATATAGATATTGGTTAGCCCTTCTAATCCTATTAGAAATAGGTTTTCATTTAATTAATTAAACTCCTTTAATTAAATAGGCTTCTCAATCATATTGGGATTAATTAATTAAACTCCTTTAATTAATTTGCCTCCTAATCTTATTACGAATAAATGAGAGTACTAATATTACATTAATTCCTAAACTCCTTTAGAAATTAAAATAATAATAATTGTAATAATATTAATAAGACTCCTCTTATTAATTTATATTTAATATTTTTAAAATATTAAATAATAAACATTAAGCTATTTAATTTATTCTATCACTATAGAATAAATTAATTACGCTTAATGCATTATTGCGATTATGCCATTACCTTCTTAAATAATTATTATTCTTTTTATAGCGTGACCCTTTAGGTTCTCCATATTAAACCGGTTGTGAATAAATCAATTAGAACAATTCTAGTCTTATTTAAATAAATAAGTTAAACTAATAATCTATTTAAATAAATAATATTTATTCTACAATAGGGATAAGCCTCCCTAGTGATCAACGACTTTCCAGATAATATAGATTTCAACATTAATCATAAAAGAACCTGTGAGTAAATAGTTACCGTATAATTTAATCCTTCCACCATACAATGTCTCAATAAAATATAAGACATGAAATTACCGTCAAGTCTTATTTTATTTAATTATATGTATTTCGATTAAAAAATGCACAACTCCATGTACTGCAAATTAAAAACTCCTTTCTAATTTTATTTTGCCTTGGCCAAAGACTACTGAGTTGTCATTTAACGAATCACATAGGACATATCTCTTCTTTTACTAGAAGTGGTAGATTCTTTATTGATCATTCATTATCTCCATATGTAACTCATTATATCCAAACATACCATTTGAGATACCCTAAGGGCCTTAAGGAATAAGTCAAAGTATAATTAATTACACACAAGATACTATGATAATCTCAAGTCCAAGGATTACTTATACTACTATCACATTAGGAATTCCTATTGACAGGCAAGTAAAACTCCATTAGGTAATCCAAAGCGAGTCACGTTTAGTGAACTTATTCTCCAATAAGCACCTACATACTTGCTTTAGTGTCTCCACACAAATGATCATGAGAACAATCATCCTAATTCAATGAGCATGCAACATATGTACCAATCTATCCAGATTTACTAATCCTCTTTTTAGTAATCCCAAAATTGGGAACAATTTTAGTTTTAAGCTTTCTAAGAATTTAGATCTCATTAGCATGATCAACATCATAATTCTAAAAGTATTGCTTAAAACTATGGATTATTTACATATTATAAAAATAACATCATGTAGATAATTAAATATCTTTAATAAATGAATACTTTTATTAATAAATAAATAAGATCATTTACAAAATATATGTTTTATCATCATATATGATTGACTTGTATGCATACTACTTTCAATATACTACAAGACTGAGACACTATAACACTTAATAAATGCATAGGATGACTAGAATTAATGGTCAAATAGCGTTGACCGTTCATGGCTTCACTTTCTAGGCAACCCAGAAAATGAAGAACATCATGAACAAGCATCTGACAACACTTTGACTGGCTTAGATCATCACCTTATGATGTTACTCAGTCCAAGTTAGTGCTTCACTATTGTACTTTAGTATACAAACTACAAATTACAACAATCAGAACACACATCTAATACATAGATTGAAAGATATTAGAACCACAAAATCGTTGACGGGCATTGAACATTGTTCTGGGTTATCCAGAAACCCAAGAACAACTTTGACAACCACTTTGAGCCTTAATAACTTTTTGATATGTTATGATTAGAGTCCAAACTTAGTATCATGTTGTAGTATTACATAAACACTACACCATTGAAACACTTAAAGATCCAGAATCATAACAAGCTGAGAGATCAAGCTTTGTCAAAGTGACCACTTGACATTGACCAAAATTGTTCTTCAGGCTGAAAAACAGCTATATCTACGTTTTCTGTCAGTAAAGGCCTATGACGACAAACACAAACTAAAATAAATTAAAATAAATAGAAATAATTAATAAATAATTATAAAGTAAGTTTTAAAAATTATTTTAAGTTATAATAATTAACTTTTAATATTTTGGCATAAATTTCATAAATATTTTTATAATTAATTAAAATAAATCATTTATAACTAATAACTAATTATTTAAAAATGATATAAATGTTCTAAAAATCATATTAAATGGTTATTAATTATTTATAAATAAAACTAAGGTCATAAATATTATTCTAAGTAAATATTAATTATCTAAAAATAATAACAATGATTTAAAAATTATTTTAATGGATAATAAAATACTTAAAAAATTATTATAAGCTTCTAAAAATTATTATAAATAATAAATAAATTATCTAAAATTATAATAAAGCTTATAATTAAAGTCTAACCGAGTTATCTACTTGTTAAATACCCGGTAAGGTTTTAGGACACCGAAATCATGTCAAACATCGACCCGATTTAAATAGTTTGAGTAGTTATGTATTGTAATCGATACTAACGATCTATATAAATATGTTTAATGTATTTAGGTTTCATAAACACTTTGAATAACGAAATATAAGAGTTCTTCGCACAGGCAAGTGTTCTATCCTTAACTTATTACTTTGTTCAAGTTCTTGAACCCTACTTTTACTTTGAGCAAGATTTTTATCTTGAATTCTTTTCGATATATTATACCGAACCAATTTGTTACCCATTTATTGTGAAGTTAATGCTATTTTTTCAGCATAAATTAAGAAATAAATTACTTATTCATGTGATATTGAACTATTGTTTATGAAGCATAAACTGTTGTGTCAAACCAAATTATTTTGGTAAGATATCTTATACTGAGTTGAATTTACCCTTGATGAGACTTAAATTGTGTTTACGTACAAATTGACACTAGAGGTAGTGTTGGTCGTATTTCTTGATCAATATATGCGTGCAAGTATACACGATCAACAAGTAATAAAGAGTAGGTAAAGTATCGTTCCCAAGAAGAATTACTTATTAAAATTCACCAAACACTAACCCATAATCATCTTAATCTTATTCAAACGAATGATTTGATATTTTGAATTAAAATTATGCAATTAAACTAATACTAACTATCCCTAGAATGAAACTAGATAATGAAGACATGAGACTACAATTTCACCTATTGTTTCATTTAAATCAATACACTTTTCGTTAAGCCAAATTAATTATCATAATTGTTAGTCGAGAACACGAAAGTAAAACATAGCCATCTCTCGATGTACCATGTCCATATCATATAAAATTCACAAATGATAGAATGAATGCGAACACCCAAATTACATAAATCACTATATGTCTATGTGACTTAACATTAATAAGGGTTTAAGCACAAGTTCTTAAATGACTACAAGTGATGCTTCGGTATATGTCTATCCGAAACACAAATCATGAATTCCAACGCCATGTAGAACACACAAACACATGCTATTATGATCAGATCTAAACCCATAATCCATTTCTCAATTTCATATGGATTATCACGGTAATTGATGGCCAATCAAGTAAGCAATTAAGTATAAATCATAATAGACAATTCAATAATGATTAATAAGTCTAAAAAGGAAGCATATCAAAGTAAACTACACAACAAGATCCATTATAATCTCAAAATGGAGTTTAATTCATGATTGAAGTGAAACCCATAATCCATAATTGAATAAACATTGAAAGATACAAAGAAAGAAGGAGAGAATTTAGGGTTTGGAGTAAGCAAATCTAGATTCTCTTGCTTCCAATATGAATCTCCAATGATCTTCAAGAGATTTTTATCTCCAACTCTAATCTAATCTAGGGTTTATCTAATCTAATGGAAGAGTAGACTATCTAATGATGATATATACAAGATGATGATCCCTAAGGATGGAATGAATTATTACATACTGATATGTCTTAGTTTTATTAGCCCTAGTATGACTCCCCTCTCAAGTTACACTTCAATTGCAATATTTAATGAAAAAGTTAACTCTGGTCAGCCTCCAGAGTGACGCGATCGGCTCCAAATGGCCTAGAATTGGGCACGGGCGCGCCACTGGCAAATATCATTTTTTTGGACCAGGGAAGAGCGCGGGCTCGCTCCAAATACACTAAAAAATAGCGCGGCCGCGCCCCAAATTTTTTGTTACAGTGCCCTCTGATAGAACAGCCATAAGATTTGATCCGGGAGGAGTTATGGAGCTTCCTACCTGTCAAATCGAAGATATCGACGAGATCTATAACTTTTATTCTTTGAGAATTGAGAAATAATTGATGGATGAAGGTCAAAATTGGGCTTGAAGTGAAAGCTATACAATGGCAACCCAAAATTGTGAAGTTCAACGTCCGTTGGTACAAAGGTCATAAATCTCGCCTTCGAACTCTGATTGGGATGGTTCAAGATGTTCCGAAAAGCTTAGAAAAAGCTCTACAATAAAACCCAAGTTCCAAACCAAGAACATGAAAGTCCAAATGATGTCCGGATTGCATTTTCTTGCCTTTTCATACCAATAGTCGCTCACACAGTTCCCAAGTATAAGATCAACAAAATTAACACAACATGCATGAAAAGTAACTACGCAACATAGGTTTAAGCAACTAAGTCAAGTAATAGATAGCGGATAAGTAGGTATAAAATCGACTTATGAAATACTCCCAAACTTGAACCGTTGCTTGTCCCCAAGAAACACAACAAAATGCAAATGCATTATACTAAACACAATGCAATCTAATCTAAAATGCTATCGAATCCAAATACTAGGAAGATATGAAGTTCACAAGAATTGCCTCAGAGAAACTATAAAATCTTCAAACAGAGAATCCAACCAAAAACGAGGCCATAATGCATATTATTCAGCAAATCAAAACTTCTCATCACTGATGTAGTGTGTTGGGAGCTATCGTTTACACTCCTAAATTAACCTCACTTTCACTTTACAAATTCAAATAATTAGCACAGTGGCAAGCAAGGATCGATCCCACATAGAGTGATTTATTTTATATTTATCATATGATTTCTAATGAAAAGGGGGTTTTGAATTGATTAACTAAATTAAGAAGAATAAAGTAATTAGAATTAACAATGAATAAAAAGCTTCAGTTCTTCAGTTCAGTATCACCTTTTTACAACAATAGAATAATCAAGTGTTACATTATTTACCCTTCAATGAAACTAATAGCCCTAGGTAACAACAAGCCATGCTACCCAAAACTCCCCTTAGATTGTCACTCAATGAAACAAACTCTTCACAAGATTCTAACCATTATATAACCTAGAATAAGCACTTTAGATTTAATATAACAGCGACATTAAGAACTAGGGAATTAGACTAGTCCAAGAAATAAACACATAAGCTCGGATTGTTTAACTTGTTTTCTGATAATCATAGCAATACTCAAAAGCTTGTCCACAATCAGGTATTACTAATTACTACTTGTGATGAAGATAGATATCAATTACACGTAATACTAATCTTAATCTAGCAGATGATATCAATTCACTAATTTAATCCTGCAGAATCACGTTAGTAAATTGAATAGCATACAAGAAGTTAAAGTAGATTGTTAGAATAAATCTCATGCAAGAATGAATAAATAAAGTAAACTTGATCAAACCGTTAATTATGAATAGGGTTCAACATCCCTTCAGAAATAAATTGAAAGAATTAGTTCATAACTCCAAGCAAACCTAGATCTAATATGAAATAAATAAAAAATATGAAATACAAGAGAGAATGGATCCCCTTAAACTATGAGAATAGATCCGTTTTATAATCCCATACAACCAACCTTAATTATCCCTAATTACTATGCCAATCCATTTCATAAAAGGAAAAGTTGTTGACCCGTCCGCCTCCCCGCCCTAGCGGGAGGAGTCCTTAGTGAAGCCCCGCTCTTACGGGTTAGTCTACTGCTCAGCCCTTCAATTACCACTTAATTTCGTGAGCTGCTTAACCTCTTGGAATGCATATGCTCTACTAAATCTCTAGCCCACTAATATAACATTCCTTTTCCAATTTGCTTTAGAATCCATGAGTGCTAATCCACTAACCTCCACGTCATCATATTTTAATTGCCATTTGCTTTTTCATTACTTTTGCTGGCTGGTGACATAGCGGCTAATGTCCTTTCCAAGCTGTTTCAATTTCGTGGACTTCCTTTTGATTGCTAGGATTACCTTTGTAAGTTACCAACTCGTGAGCTGCTTACAAATTATGAGCTGCTTAGAGTAATCTGCTACAACCGTGCCTATGTGATAATTCTTATCTAGCTGCTTGCAACTTATCAATTCACGAGCTGCTCTAATCCCTTTACAATTGGGCTGATTCATTTCATGGGCCCAACCTGAATGACTTAGGTAATTCGTGAGCTACTCTTATTTGGACGTGCTTGGACTCCCTTTGCAAGATAAGAACGTGAGCTTCTTGCACTATTGTAATGCATGAAAACCTTCTTTACTTTGGAAATATCACATGCACGTGGCCCACTTTGTTGAGTTACTTCAATTTGGAATTGTGAGGTGCTTGGAATTCAAGAGTTGCTTCTAACCTTGCATGCACGTGGTTGGCCCATGCATCCCTTCAATTCCTTATTCGTTAGGTACTACAATTGGAATGTAAGCTGCTTCAATTGCTTTGCATGTAACCGTGGGCCCACATGTTAACAATCCTTTAATTGCTTTGCTCATTTGCTAAAATCGAGAGCTGCTAGTGAAAGGAAGGCTGGGCTGCTCCTCAATCTCTAGCCCAAGTGCTTGTTCCTTCAATTTCCAAATCTGTGGCTCAATTTTAAATCCCATTTACATGCCATTACCGAATTAGATTTTAAAAACCCACAACCTTATTCCTTTTTCATCTATTCAGCCCTTTTAGCTCTAGTTCCTCCTGAAACCAATAAATATCTTAATAAATCCATATACACTATAAATTACGTAATAAACTAAATATAAAGGAATAAAAATAAATGACTATTATGCACTTATCAAATTCCCCCATACTTAGCCTTTACACGTCCTCGTGTAAACCAAAAGTTTGATTTCTAGAAAAATTCTATTCAACCATAATGCCAAAAGATTTTAAGATCAAATCACGATTATCAATACTAAACCCACAAAAACATAATCAATACTTCATCAATCAACTCAAGATAACCACCTTGCCACTTCACCAATGAATTTCATTAAATCAAATAGTTTTCACATAAGCACTCTTCTATGAACCACACACTTACTCAACTTAGTTACCATGAAGTAAAAATCGTGCACACCACTCAAAAACTCAAAACATATTTTTCCTGCTTTATTTTTTTCTTCACCAGGACACTTTCATTTTTCCTCTTTGTTTTCGGTGAATGCATTTTATGTTCCGTTTCACATTCCTCAATTATTTTTTTGTAAGTGAGTGCATTTTATGCTCCATCTCACTTATTCGCACATGTTTATGAGAGACTGCATTTTACGCTCCATCTCATCCCACCACATGACTTCTCTTTTGCGTCTTTTTCAATAATTTCATTGATTTTCAACTTTTTTGATTTTTTTTCACATGGTCTTGCAAAAAGCATAAGCATTTCAATAGTTCTTAAGCATGAGATTAGTGCACATACACAACTCCACAGATAACTTAACCAAATAAGCATATATCACATGTTAAAGTACTCATGAGACACAAATTCAATTCAAATCAATTATTATGGATCATGACTTAATTTTTCTCAATCATTAACCAATTAAGCATCAAACATATTTTAAAATTTAGCATTGATCTCCAATTTTTGACTTTAACCTTCGAACACATAGGCAAATAGAATCATGGAATTCAAATTTTTCAAAAATTTCAAAGGCATCAAGATGGTCCTATTTCCTATCAAAATCGGCAGATCAATATCCCTAAAAATAAAATAAAAAACCTAAATCTCTCCCCCCCACACTCAAACCTTACATTGTCCCCAATGTAAGAAAATCATGCAAAGAAGAAATAACTACAACTAATAAATTAAAAAGAAAAGGGATAGAAAGATCTAATCTGAATTCTTGGGTTGCCTCCCAAGAAGCTGCCCTTGTTTATTGTCATTGGCTTGACATCTTCCCTCTCATTCTATGTAATTGGACTTGTGAACTTCAAGTGGACTGGTAACAATTTCAATTCATTAGGGGCGTCCTTTAGATCCTGATTTTGCTCCATTCCAACCCTCAAATCCTCATTATTTATTTGCTCAAGAGATTCCTGAGCTATAGAGTCAACAACATCAGTAGAAGAAACAGACTTAATATTACCAAGATACCCTTTAACTTCATATATGCTGAACTGGACATGTGCCTCATCCAATTCCATAGTGAAGGTCCCATGGTATGTATCATGTAGTGTCTTCGCTGTTTGCACCGACGAAGTTGTACCATCCATATCTTCCTTGTGAAAATCTATAGAAATTATCAACTCGTCCTTTTGTTCCTCCTCATCAAACTTCATGTTCATTTTATTGTCACACATATCACTACTGCTCATTTCTGAAGTAAAAATTGTCTTCTCTCACTCCTCATCTTCACATCCCAAGGTAATTGCACTTATGTTCTCAATAGTTTGAGAGGGTGACCTCCCTAAGCCTTGAGATTCAAACCTCCCTACCGTGGCTGCAAGCTGACCCACTTGGTTCCTCAATTCTTGAACAGAAGTTCTTGTCTCCTTCTAGAACTGCTGTGTCTGGTTCATGAATGCTTTGAACATATCCTCAAGAGATAGTCCCGAATTGGTAAGTATTTCTTCAGTATATGTGGGGTACTGAGGTTGAGTCTGCTGAAAATCTTGCTGCATACTTGAAAAGACAGGTTGCATTGGTGACCTAGTACCTTCATAGCTCAAGTTGGGATGATCTCTCCATCTGGAATTATGAGTGTCTGCCCAAGGATCACATTGATGTGGATTTTGTCTGGAGAATGTCCCCACAGCATTAACTTGATGAACAATTACATCCTCTTGCACTATGGGACAATTATTTATCGTATGTCCTGATTTTGAGCAAATTCCACATACTTTTGCAACTTGCATATTCCTTGCAACCATTTGTCGAATCAAAGTAGTTAAATCAAAAATCTGCTGCTCCAAGTCTCTCGTGCTTACCCCATTTACCCTTTGTGGAGCATGATCATTCCTTATTCCATATTGTTGTGAGTTAGCAGCCATGTTTGCAATCAGATTTCTTGCATCCTCCAGTGTCTTGTCTACTAATGCTCCTCCACTAGCCGCATCGATCATACTTCTTTCCATTGGTATCAATCCCTCGTAGAAGTACTGAATCAAGTGTTTCTCATTAATTTGGTGAGGTGGACAGCTGAAGCATAACTTCTTGAACCTTTCCCAATACTCATAGAAATTCTCTTCATTGAACTGCCTGATTCCACATATCTCCTTTCTTATTTCGGCTACTCTTGATGCAAGAAAATACCTCTCCAAGAATAACCTTTGCATGTCAGTCCATGATTGTATTGATCTTGAAGACAGATAGTGCAACCAGTCTTTAGCCAAATCTGTTAAGGAGAATGGAAAAAGTCTAAGCTTGATCTGCTCCTCTGTCACTCCTTGTGATTTCATCGTGGAACACACCACATGGAGCTCCTTTAGATGCTTATATGGATTTTCACCTGTAAGACCACGAAAAATAGGCAAAAGATGAATTAGTCCAGAGTTAAGTTCAAAAGCAACATCTAAAGTAAGATATTCAATACACCAAGATGGTTGATCAAGATCAGGAATAGCCAGTTCTTTTAAAGTCCGGTTGTTGTTCGGCACCACCATCTTTTCCTTTTTAAGTGTTGAAACAAGAACATCTTTTGTATCTGCAGTTTTCTCTATCTCTTGATCAAAATTTAAGTTAATAAGGTGAGAGAATTAAGTCATAAAAGAAAAAGAAAAAGAAAATAATAAAAAAATGAAAACAAAGAATAAACAAAAACAAATAACACTCCCCAGCAACGGCGCCAAAATTTGGGAGCTGTCGTTTACACTCCTAAATTATCCTCAATTTCACTTTACAAATTCAAACAATTAGCACAGTAGCAAGCAATGATCGATTCCACAGAGAGTGATTTATTTTATATTTATCCTATGATTTCTAATGAAAAGGGGGTTTTGAATTGATTAACTAAATTAACAAGAATAAAGTAATAAGAATTAACAATGAATAAAAAGCTTTAGTTCTTCAGTTCAGTATCACCTTTTTACAATAATAGAATAATCAAGTGTAACATTATTTACCCTTCAATGAAACTAATAGCCCTAGGAAACTACAAGCTCTGCTACCCGAAACTCCCCTTAGATTGTCACTCAATGAAACAAGCTCTTCATAAGATTATAACCATTATATAACCTAGAACAAGCTCTCTAGATTTAATATAACAACATCATTAAGAACTAGGAAATTAGACTATTCCAAGCAACAAACACATAAGCTCGGATTGTTTAACTTGTCTTCTGATAATCATAGCAATACTCAAAAGCTTGTCCACAATCAGGTAGTACTAATTACTACTTGTGATGAAGACAAATATCAATTACACATAATACTAATCTTAATCTAGCAGATGATATCAATTCACTAATTTAATCCTGCATATAAACGTTAGTAAATTGAATAGCATACAAGAAGTTAAAGTAGATTATCAGAATAAATCTCATGCAAGAATGAATAAATAAAGCAAACTTGATCAGACCTTTAATTATGAATATGGTTCAACATCCCTTCAGAACTGAATTGAAAGAATTCGTTCATGACTCCAAGCAAACCTAGATCTAATATGAAAGAAATAAAAAATATGAAATACAAGAGAGAATGGA
Organism: Panax stipuleanatus; assembly: GCA_020205555.1. Taxonomy (NCBI): domain Eukaryota; kingdom Viridiplantae; phylum Streptophyta; class Magnoliopsida; order Apiales; family Araliaceae; genus Panax; species Panax stipuleanatus. The sequence goes on along the minus strand of CM035117.1, from coordinate 48,226,877 downwards.
TCCTCTTAAACTAAGAGAATAGATCCCTTTTATAATCTCATACTAGCAACCTTAATTATCCCTAATTACTATACCAATCCATTTTGCAAAAGGAAAAGTTATTGACCCGTCCGCCTCCCCGCCCCAGCGGGAGGAGTTCTTAGTGAAGCCCCGCCCCAGCGGGTTAGTCTACTGCTCAGCCCTTCAATTGCCTCTTAATTTTGTGAGCCGCTAAACCTCTTGGAATGCATATGCTCTACTAAATCTCTAGCCCATTAATACAACATTTCTTTTCCAATTTGCTTTAGAATCCGTGAGTGCTAATCCACTGACCTCCATGTCATCATATTTTAATTGCCATTTGCTTATTTCATTACTTTTGCTGGCTGGTGACATGGCTGCTAATGTCCTTTCCAAGCTGCTTCAATTTTGTGGACTTCCTTTTGATTGCTAGGACTACCTTTGTAAGTTACCAACTCGTGAGCTGCTTACTAATTGTGAGCTGCTTAGAGTAATCTGCTACAACCGTGCCCATTTGACAATCCTTATCCAGCTGCTTCCAACTTATAAATTCACGAGCTGCTCTAATCCCTTTACAATTAGGCTGATTCATTTCGTGGGCCGAACCTGAATGACTTAGGCAATTCGTGAGATGCTCTTATTTGGACGTGCTTGGACTCCCTTTGCAAGATAAGAACGTGAGCTGCTTGCACTATTGTAATGCATGAAAACCTTCTTTACTTTGGAAATATCACATGCACGTGGCCCACTTTACTGAGTTACTTCAATTTGGAATTGTGAGGTGCTTGGAATTCAAGAGCTGCTTGTAACCTTGCATGCACGTGGGTGGCCCATGCATCCCTTCAATTGCTTATTCGTTAGGTACTAGGATTGGAATGAAAGCTGCTTCAATTGCTTTGCATGTAAACATGGGCCCACATGTTAACAATCCTTTAATTGCTTTGCTCCTTTGGTGAAACCGAGAGCTGTTAGTGAAAGGAAGGCTGGGCTGCTCCTCAATCTCTAGCCCACGTGCTTGCTCCTTCAATTTCCAAATCTGTGGCCCACTTGATGAATTAAATCCCATTTGCATGCCATTACCGAATTAGATTTTAAAAACCCACAACCTTATTCCTTTTTCATCATTTCAGCCCTTTTAACTCTAGTTCCTCCGGAAACCAATAAATATCTTAATAAGTCCATATACACTATAAATTACATAATAAACTAAATATAAAGGAATAAAAATAAATGACTATTATGCACTTATCATGTGTGTGTGCTTAACAACCATTGAACTTTCTACAAAACAAATACTTCACATAATATGCTTCTTAGAGGGAAAAAATACAGTTTCAACTCAAGAAAGGCAGTAAACAAGATAAGCTCCAACCAAGACTATGCATCAACTAAGTTAAGAGTCAACAAGGGGTTTATTATGATTTTATTCATTTGTGAGGGAAAAATTCGCGCATTCCCGTGATTACACCCGACTGTGCAATGCCTAGCCCTCTTAAACTTTTCAATGATACCCATGTAGCGAGCTTTCGACCAAGGACTCCCAAACTGTAAGGCTTTAGGGCGCTGGGTGTAAAGACAACCCCTAGGGCTTACTTGCTCGAATATCAAAGGCCACATGACTCGAATAGCCAAGGCGTTTATTCAACATATTTTTTTTCTTTTCTTTTTCTCTTTTTTATTTTTTTTATATATATAGCATGCAGACCCCTTATTTTCCCCCAAAACTTAAGCTTTTGCGCAATCCTAGTTATTACTAACTGTTTACTAACTCTCTTTCATTAAACCAAAAATTTTCCACCAGAAGACAAGCTTGTGACCATTTAAACTGAGCAAATCATAATGGTGACTCAAAAGTGCTATCCGGTTACATCAGCATCAAATGGATAAGGATTTACATCATGCTATGACATTACAACCAAGCCTAAGTTATCAAAATTGTTCACAAATCATGTAATTTCAATCTCTTCATAGGCCAAATGAATTTCACACAAACTGAAAACTTGGATTCATGCAATATGACCTAACTAAATGCAACAATTAAAAAAATATTAAAAAATATTTTTAAATTTTTTGATTTTCTCAATTTATTAGATGCAACATATGAGTAAAAACTAAACTATATGCAATACACATGAACATACTAATATGCACCCTAAAGAAGAACAATCCCCCCAAACTTAAAACGAACAATGCCCTCATTGTAATAAAAAGTGAAAGACTACTCCCCTAAGTGGCATTGTCATCTCCGTTCGCCTCCTCATGATCCGATGGTGCATCAGGTGGTGGATAAGTCTGGATGGATCCAAAAGTTGGGAATTGAGCGTGGACTTCTCTAATGCCTTGGGAATTCGGTCTGCAACCCCCCCAAACTTATTTGGCACTCCAATTTAGTCTTTTAGTCCTTTTTTGAAACACTTGCAGTACACTTTGTTTTTGACTTCTATTCTGACCATTTATCCTCATAGCAATTGAATTGAACCTGAGAGGATCACAAAACAACCTATTAATACTACTATAATCTACCAAAAATTCTACTTAATATCACAACTACGAAGAATTAAACATAGAGGGAGAAATAAATGGATATGTAACTAAGAATTAAACAATGAGGGAGCGGATGATTAAATAGTTATGATTAAGAGATGTCATTTGATCATATGGATGTTAAAAATTTTATGGGGATTAGCGCGGGCGCGCCGTAACTTAGGTCATTTGGGGCGCAGGCGCGCTCTAGCCTGGGACACACTGCAATGCAAATGGCTGGCGTAGGCGCGACACACAAGGCTTGGCAAATAGCGCGGTCGCGCTGCCCATGTCCTGTTCCTACAGCTTTTGTAACACTTATCAATTCAGCATCTCTCTAGCATATGAACCATTTCCTGCACAAAGGAGTATCTAAGATGAGACATATCCTTATTCCACAAACTCAAAATTGAACGATTTAAACTAAATGTATCTACTCTCAAAAATGAGATATTGAAATTGGCAATACTATATCCAAAATGTACTTAAACTCAAAGTATCCAAGAATTAAAATGGGGGGGGGGATGATAGATAAGTAACAAGAATTAAACAAGAGGGAGAAATATTGGATTGGATGGGGTGCCTCCCATCGAGCGCTTGCTTTATAGTCCTTCAGCCGGAAGAGTCAATGCTATCCAATTCCTCTTCAATAATTTAGGAACTCTCCATCCATCAGGAGCAATGTAGCTTTTGGTAGGTTCCCTGCAGTGATAGCCTTCAACTTTAGGTCACCTAGCTTGCTTCTTATAGATAAGATCCCAATTTCCAATGTCAAATAGCTAGGTGATTTCGTCGTTGTGTTCATGAATAGATTGGGGCATTGGGGCATTAAAAACATAACGGGCTCTTCTTCTATTTTATCTTTCTCGAACCACCATGGTTTCAAGGTTTGGCCATCTCTCACATCAAAAAGAACATTGCCATCGACGTGACTACCAAGGGGGCATGTTTGTGCAAAACTGACTGGATTCTTGAACTTTGGCGGAGAAGGCACTTGGGGTACTAGCAAGGTCGGCTCATATTTGTTACAACTTACAGTTGGTTCTTTGATGGACTCATTTTCCTTATCCCCATTTGTCTCCTCGGTTTCAAATTATTGTAGCTCATCTAGTTGTATATTCCACTCGGGCTCTCCATCAGTATCAGAATCCATGTCATAGCACCAATTATTTTGAGGACAGTTGTTCAAGGCTTTGAACATTTGATCCATCTGATTCTGAAGATTTTGAATTGACATCTCTTGCTCAATCAAGCTCTCCTTTGTCAAGGCTTTGAACATTTGATCCATCTGATTCTGAAGATTTTGAATTGACATCTCTTGCTCAATCAAGGTCTCCGTTGTTGACACTATGAACTTGAACCACAAATCCTCCAATCTTAAATTTTTTGTTTCAGCATCGGAATCCATGTATTGAGGATCATTGGTTGGAGTGTTGATGAGTTGTGCCATCTGGTTCTGAAAATTTTGACTCGATATTTCCTGACTCATCATCATCTCTTCTTGGTTTGCTGAGAGATTATACATGAATTCTTTCCTTGACTGTTCTTTTTGTGGCAATGGAGATTGATATTTGAATTCTGGTGCATATGTTGGACTTGGATCATAGTATTGGTCTTGATAATTATAGCTCCATGAAGAATCTGGGTGATACCCCCAATCTTGATGATAATTGGGATAAGCATAGTTGTTGAGGTAATCACCCCCATACTGCACTTGTCCAAAACCGACGGTGCACTGATAACTTGGATGGTTACTAGCAGAATAATCACAAGTAACTATTATCCTTCGACTCCGTTGGGCTGTAAAAACGTCCAACTTCCTCGAAAGTGTCTCAAGTTGTGCTGATAGTGCTGAAATTGTGTTGAGTCCATCAATCCCTGTTTTGCTTGGTTGAGTCATCCTCGTGTATGACGATTGATAAGCAAAGTCATCCATGGTACCTGAAAAGAGAGAAATATAGGAAGAGAATTAAAAACTAAAATAAAATAAAATGTTTAAATTAAGACTAATTTAATTGAAGCTAATGTTAGCAAAAATTAATAAACTAATTCTCCGGCAACAGCGCCAAAAACTTGTTGGTCGTATTTCTCGATCAATATATGCGTGCAAGTATACACAGTCAACAAGTAATAAAGAGTAAGTAGAGTATCATTCCCACGAAGAATTACTTAATAAAATTCACCAAGCACTAACCCATAATCATCTTAATTTTATTTAAACGAATGATTTGATATTTTGAATTAAAACTATGCAATTAAACTAATACTAACTATCCCTAGAATGAAACTAGATAATGAAGACATGAGAGTACAATTTCACCTATTGTTTCATTTAAATCAATACACTTTCCGTTACGCCAAATTAATTATCATGATTGTTAGTCAAGAACACGAAAGCAAAACATAGCCATCTCTCGATGTACCATGTCCATATCACATAAAATCCACAAATGATAGAATGCACGTGAACACCCAAATTACATAAATCACTACATGTCTATGTGACTTAACATTAATAAGGGTTTAAGCACAAGTTCTCAAATGACTACAAGTGGTGCTTCGGTATATGTTTATCCGAAGCACAAATCATGAATTCCAGCGCCATGTAGAACACACAAACACAAGCTATTGTGATCAGATCTAAACCCATAAACCATTTCTCAATTTTATATGGATTATCACGGTAATTGATGGCCAATCAAGAAAGCAATTAAGTATGAATTATAATAGACAATCCAATAATAATTAACAAGTCTAACAAGGAAGCATATCAAAGTTAACTACACAACAAGATCCATTATAATCTCAAAATAGAGTTTAATTCATGATTGAAGTGAAACCCATAATCCACAATTGAATAAACATTGAAAGATACAAAGAAAGGAGAGAATTTAGGGTCTGAAGTAAGCAAATCTGGATTTTCTTGCTTCCAATATGAATCTCCAATGATCTTCAAGAGCTTTTTATCTCCAACTCTAATCTAATCTATAGTTTATCTAATCTAATGGAGGAGTAGACTATCTAATGATGATCTATACAAGATGATGATCCCTAAGGATGGAATGAATTATTACATAATGATATATCTTAGTTTTATTAGCCTTAGTATGACTCCCCTCTCAAGTTACGCTTTAATTGCACTATTTAATGAAAAAGTCAACTCTGGTCAGCCTCCAGAGTGGCGCGGTCGCGCTCCAAATGGCCTGGAATTGGGCGCGGGCGCGCTAATAGCAAATATCAATTTTTTAGACCAGGGAAGAGCACGGGCGCGCTCCAAATACACTATAAAATGGCGCGGCCGCGCCCCGCATTATCTGCTACAGTGCCCTCTGGTAGAATAGCCATAACTTTTGATCCGGAAGGAGTTACGGGACCTGCTACCTTTCAAATCGAAGATATCAACGAGATCTACAACTTTCATTATTTGAGAATTGAGAAATAATGGATGGATGAAGGTTAAAATTTGGCTTGAAGTGACAGGTATGCAATGGCAACCCAAAACCGTGAAGTTCAATGTCCGTTGGTACGAAGGTTATAAATCTCACCTCCAAACTTCAATTGGGATGGTTCAAGATGTTCCGGAAAGCTTAGAAGAAGCTCTACAATAAAACCCAAGTTCCAACCCAAGAACATGAAATGACCATGAAAGTCCAAATGATGTCCGAATTGCATTTCCTTGCCTTTTCATACCAATAGTCGCTCACACAATTCCCTAGTATAAGATTTTCAAAATGAACACAATGCATGAAAAGTAACTACGCAACATAGGTTTAAGCAATTAAGTCAAGTAATATATAGCGGATAAGTAGGTATAAAATTGACTTATCTGGTAGGATGATATGCATACTCCTAAGATACTGAATAGGCTGATCCCCTATCTCATATCCGAACTAAACAGATTTCTAAGTCTTTGTGACTGACAGAAATAGTTGATATATAAATTCCAGTAATGGTCATCAACCCTTAGTTAAGTAAAATTGTTGAACTATCATTTCTTCAAATCAAACATTGTGTTTATAAAGATAAACTTGCTAAGCATGTCATAGCTCATTCTTGCAAATTATTTTCTTTGCAGTTTTAGATAGTAATCCTAGAACTTCTGGAATATATAATGGAAAGAGGCTATGTTTAGATTAGCTTTAAATTATTATCTTTATTAATGTAAGTCTAATAAGACTTTTGTAATAAGAACTCTATGTAGAGAATCATGTAACCGAACTTATTATATGAAATATATTATCATCTTTTGTTTCCGCATTCGTGTACTTTTACATTCTTAGATGATTTAGCAGTATTGTTGAACTAATACAATATCCTTAGGAACTATACATCTGAGTGAGGGTATTGGCAATATGGACTGATCATGTTATTGCTGATACTCTGGATTTCGGATAGATAAGTACTATTGATATGAAAGAGATATTCAGAAGATACAGTCTATACAACCAAGTGAGGGTATCCAAACACAATAATAGTTCTGACGAGAATTATTATCTGTTATGGGATACTATGAACCTTGGATAGATAAGATTTATATCTTGTTCAATATTTATAGTTAAATCAGTTAGATGTGAGCATCAAATCGGATACCATGGGTGTATAGATTTGGGGGCGTCACCTTAATTGAGTAGTTGTGGGAACCAGATCAGATACCGAGGGTGCATAGATTTGGGGGCGTCACATTTTGGTATCAGAGATGTCGGCTATAGCTATAAGGTAGAGGCATCTTAGGATATAGTCTTTTAGTCCATAAAATATTTAATTACACATAAAATAACATTAAAAGCTTTATGTTTTATGTATAGTTTCTTAAAAAATAATCAAGTACTAAAAGAAATTTCTTTTATAGGATGTCCAACTCAGATGCAGAAAATATGTCAGTAGTCATCAATCTACCCCAGATAGTGTCAGAGCAGGATAGTGATCCTGAGGAAGAGGAACTGCTACATGACCAAGAACTATTATTAGATGCTGAAGAGGATGAAGATCATATAGCAAGGCAGTTAATGAGAATAGAAGAGCATGAGGAGGCACTTGGAATAATAGTTCAACAGTCTGAAATCAACATTGTTAATGCTGAATTTAGGGCACATATGGCTGAGGGTATGCTGGAGCATGAAAAGGAAATCTCTACCTAATTGAGGATGCTGCTGCATAATGCTCAGAGGGAAATGTGTGGCGCCCCAAAATTTAGATACTTATACCTATAATTTGGTGCTTCACGATCTAACTCTAATAGTAACTAAAATCTCAAACAATGGAATAATAGAATAATTTACATTAATATAACATAAATATTCTCGTCCCAAGTCTCGAAACTATTACTAATACACTTCATAACTTAATCCAAACATATTTTAATACATAACATTAATTAAGCCTTAATACAACATAAGTAAAACATCCTAACATAGAAGAGCAAAACTACTTCATAGCATTGCCTTCGCTCTTGTCCTGTCCTGGGGTTCCACCTTGGCTTGCTCTAACTGAAATATTTAAAGGGAGCAAGAGTGAGCAACAATTTTGCCCAGCAAGTGATATGCCAATAAATGTGAATAGGTGTATATACGGTTCTTAATCTCAAGGGTAAAACGATAATTAATATCTCAGAAATATAAATAAGAATGTTGTGAACAAAGTAAATATCAATGGTTTCCAAATCTATTTTGTGAAGTTAATTAAGAACCACTACGGGTCGAGAAGTTATTAAAGGATTCAAAGGTTTCAACAATTTCAAGTGAATGAATAGATATCACTGAGTGTCACTGTGGACCAAGAATTAATAGAAGAATCCAACGATTTCAAAATTTCAAGTTAATAACCAAGCTATGAAATATTAATTTACAAGACAAGAATTATTCTAGCAATTATTTACTCGTACGATCAATAATAGTACAAGCTTAAGTACATGTTCAATAAAGAGTAAGGTTCAAATACTTGCTCAATAAAAGAGTATTGTTCAGATACTTGCATTCAATATAAAAATCAAATGAAGTTAGAAAACTTGCATGAGTCGTTGACTAATTTCGACCTTGACTTATTATCCTCAGAATAACTTACTGTTATTATAATGGTTAATCTCTATCAACTCATAAATATATAAACCTTAATTGGTCTAACACACTAGCCTTAAGTATCTAAGACTTCTCAAAATAATTATTCATTGTTTCTCTAATCGTTATCTTTTTCATTCCATCTTTAATCGTGTACTTCATTTGATAATATTTTATTATCCTTATTATTCAATTAAGGGTTTATACCTCATTATATTTATAAGGTGATCTTAGTTAATTATTATCTGAGTAATTCCATTAACCATTATTAGTTAGGGATATTCATATTTCATTGGTCCACAATTAAATAATCTTCAAAAGTATTTAATTGTTTAGTAATTATCATTTACATTTAAAATGTTTATTAATGTCACTTTAATTGTTCACACTTGATTAATTACACAATTAGACATAGTCTTTACTATTATCAAATGGTTTAAGTTTTATTGATTTACAATTAAGTACTATCTTAATTGTTTATTTGTTTCACAATTAAAACTTTATTTAGTTTTAATTGTTTATAATTTAGGAATTTTAAAGGAATCCTAAATATTAGAATAATTATCACTTATTTATTTACAATTAAAATTATTTTAATTGTTTAATCTTCTTCAAGTAAAATAAATCTTAAACTTTTAAATCACAAGTTGTATTTAATTAATTCACAATTATTTTTCAATTTAAAATAATCTTTACAATTAATTTACAATTAAAATAATTCTTTAATATTACTTTAATTGTTTATAATTTATTAAACCATATTTAAAATAATTTTTACTATTATTTTAATTGATTAATCTAAGCCAAAGTAATTACTAATGTACAATTAAAATTTCATTTTAATTGTTTATTAATAACTCGTAATTAATATTAATTATTATTTTATTTCATCATGTTATTAATCTTATTTTATCTCATTTTATCTTTAAAAAAAACAAGCTTTGACCCGTTTGACCTGACTCGAACCGGACTGACCCAACTCAGAAAATGGCCTAACGCCTAGGCGCTTGAAATAAGCCTGGGTTGAGCGCCTAGGCGATCCCCAGCATAATCCAAAAATCTGATTTTTCAACATTTTGATTTTTGACCTTTTTTGATTCAATCTTCCATAACTTGTTCATTTTATATCCAAATAAGTTCAAACCACTTTCATTATCTCATAAACTTACATATCTTCAATATTTAATATCTTGAACATTTTTCCAACATCTTTATTTAATTAAATTATTGGTCTTTCCAAGCTAGGGTTCATAGTTGGATATGTTCTACTAATCATTTTGCTACGAGTTCGTTTTAAGTCCGATTTCGACGATTCAACTTGGGTTATGTTCGTATCTCATAGATGTTCAACATAGTATTTTTGGATCATCAACTTAGCTTACATATTTTATGACATTAAACCTCAAATATTAGACTTTATAGTATACTAGGCTAGGTTTCATGCTCACATGTTTTTCCGTGTTCCATTTTAACCTAGATCACATACCAAGAAATATAAATCACATATTCTCCTTTTAAATGTCCATCCTTATAACGTTGGATCCATCATGATCCCACAACACAAAATCTCCCACAACCAAGCATGCATCTCTACCTAGAATCATATATATACTAACTTGTCTTACAAAAACTAAAGCTAAGATATGAACTTACTTTTTAAATGCTTTATCTCTTCTAGCAACAAAGCTTAAGTACTTCTACACCTTGATCCTTCCTTCTTGAACTGCACCAAAAGCAAGAACTCTCTAAGTTTTCTTCCTCTCTTTTTTCTCTCAATTCCTCTCTAACTCGCTCTATACTAGAACTTAGCAAATGGAAGCAACTCTAGCAAATGTGTTGGGAGATCTTATTTATAGGAAAACTTCATATACAAAATACATGTACTAATACTTGTATAATACTTGTATTTGTACACCCAACTAGTTAATAACCATTGGTCAAAGACGATTATGTAAAAAGAATTACCAACTCTCCACCAACTATGTTCTTCTTCATGATTAGCCCACATGGTATGACTTGTTAGCAAAAACAAAATCAGCACTTTGTATATTAAGGGGTGGGATTTTTGGTCATGGAGGTCTCATTGCCCACATGTTTCATTTTTTATTTCATCTCTTGTTAATTGCTAGCTTATGTACACATATACCTATATATATATATATATATATATATTTATATATATGCATATAGTCTAATATATTCCCCCCATATATATGTGTATATATATATATATATACATATATATATATATATATATACATATATATATATATATATATATATACTTATCCTATGTATATACCAATGCATAAAATCATATAATTCATGTACTTTGGATTAGTCCAAATAATATTTGAATTGAGCTAGGTACAAACACTTACATACACACTTATATATCTATACATATATATACATCCACATATATCTAAATATATTACACCTCATTCATTTTGATTACACATTGGGCTTGACCAATTAATATCTATTGGGCTCCTAACATAATTCAACTTGGGTCATGGATACTTACATATACACTTATACACATTGGGTTCAAACATTAACCTAGCAATATTAATTATTTGGGCCATCATGTCTACACTTTAATCACATATCATTATCATTATTGGGCTTGGGTATATTCTCTAGTCCAATACATTATTAACCCATATCTTAATTAATCCAATTAAGTAATTAATTATGCCACACAAGGCTTATTACTTAAGCTTAATTAATTATAACCAAGCTCATCACTATACTTTTCAATCATCACATACTTAATTCAATTCAATTTGAATTATTAAGTTACATGACAAATATATATATATATATATATATATATATATATATATATATATATATATATACATGTACTTAAAAATTTTCAAACACATTTATTTTCATTACTAATATTATAAAAAAAATCACAGGTATTACATCCTCCCCCCCTTATATAGATTTTGTCCCCGAAATCAGTACAAGGTTTCATAAAAAGATGGGGATAGTTTCTCCTCATCCTATCTTCTAAGTCCCACGTAGCCTCCTCGGCGTGGTAGTTTTGTCAACTACCTTTACAGAAGGTATATTTTTATTTCTTAATATTTGTTCTTCACTATCTATTATCTGGACAGGATTTCTTCGTATGTTAGATTCTTTTCTACTTGAATGGCCTCGTAGAAAATCACCTGCTTATAATTAGGCTTATATGATCGTAATACAAAAACATAAAACACGATGTGGATATGTTCCGGTTCAGTAGTTAAGCCTACCTCGTATGCCACTTTGCCTACTCTCTTCAATACTTTAAACGGTTCCACAAACCTCAGACTCAATTCTTCTTTCTTACCTAAACTTATCTTCCCCTTCCAGAGAGACACTTAAGAAATACATAACTACCAACTTCAAAATCTTAATTTTGACAATGCCAATCTGTGTATTTCTTATGTTGATTTTGAGCTGCTACTAATCCGGCTCTTATTGTCTTCACAACGTCTGCCATTCGCTATACTGAATTAGGTCCCAAAAGTTGTCGTTCTCCGACCTCATCCCAACATACCAGTGTTCTGCACTTTCTTTCGTAAAGAGCCTCGTACGGTGGCATACCGATACTCGCATGATAACTATTATTATAAGCGAATTCTACTAAGGGTAAGTGATCATCCCAGTTACCTTTGATTACGCAAGCTTTAAGCATGTCTGGTATACTCGCATGATTACGCAACCTCTAAGCATATCTTCTAATGTTTGTATTGTTTGTTCGCTCTGTCGTTGGTTTGAGGATGATAAGCAGTACTCAGCCTCAACTGTGTTCCCATTCTTTCTTGCAAGCTCTTCCAAAACTTTGATGTAGAGCGCGGGTTTCGATCGAAAATAATTGACACCTGTATTTTGTGTCGCAAAACGATTTCCTTTAAGTATAATTTTGCTAACTGATTTAAATTGAATAGAATATTTATTAGTATAAAGTGCGTCGTCTTTTTCAATCGGTCGGCGTACTCTACAACTTCTCATCTCATATGGGGCCACCAAAGTGTCGTCGAAGATCCGGGTACATTTTTGTGCTTCCTGGGTGAACAAAATATGCCAAATTATATTCCTCATGAAAACACTTATTTCATAATTTAGTTACTGCTGGCTCTCACACTCGATCTTCAAATCTCAAGATACCATCATTATCTCTTTTGAACTTTTCCTCTTTATTCCTTTTATCCTTCTCTTTACCTTCTCGCACTTTTCATCTTTATCTTGTGATTCCTTTACTCTATCCAACAACGTCGGACAAACCTCTATTACAATACTTCCCTTTGGACTCTCTGGGTCCCTTCACTTCTATTTCCAATCTCTCCATCTTTATGATTAGCTCCTCTTGAACTATCAACTTGAATAATTTCTCCATTCCCTTTTTTTCTACTTAACATATCGGCTACTACGTTCCCCTTTTTCAGGTATAAAGAATTTCGCAGTGGTAGTCTTCGATTAGTTCCAACCACCTCCTTTGTCGCATGTTTAATTCCTTAAGTGTGAAGATATATTTCAGACTCTTGTGGTCCGTATATATCTCATATTTCTCCCCATATAGATAATGCCTCCAGATTTTTAACGCAAAACTACTGCTGCTAACTCCAAGTCATGGGTAGGGTATCTCTTCTCGTAGTCCTTCAACTTTCTGATGCATACACAATAACCTTGCCATGTAGCATTAGCACACAGCCAAGACCTTTGTGCGACGCATCACTATACTCCTCAAAACCTCCCGTATTATCTGGTAAGGATAATACAGGAGCCTCGCTCAAGCTCTTCTTCAACTCCTTAAAATTTTCTTTGCACTTCTCCGTCCAAATAAACTTTATCGTCTTCCTCGTTAGATTGGTCTACGGGGTCGCTATCTCAGAGAAATTTGGGGATAAATCTTCGATAGCACCCAGCTAACCCTAAGAAACTTCATACTTCTGTCAGTGTCTTCCACTGCTACCAATTACTTACCGCATTCACCTTTGCCGGATCTGACGTGCCCTAAAACTAACTTCCTCCATCCAAAATTTGCACTTTGAAATTTTGCGTACATCTTCACCTTTCTCAACGCTTCTAATACCCTCTTTAGATGTTTAGCATGCTCTTTCTAGATCTTGTCGTCTATTCTTGGTAACGGATATCTATTCTTAATTGTCACTTTGTTCAACTCTTGATAGTCGATACAAAGCCTTTTCGATCCATCATTCTCCTTGACAAACAACATTGGTGCTCCCCAAGGAGACACACTCGGCTGAATACATCCTTTATCTTTCATTTTTTTTGTATTTGTATTATTAATTCCATCATTTCTACCGGCGCCATAACATATGGGGCTTTCGAAATTGGTGCAGTTCCCAGTACTAAATATATTACAAATTTATTTTCTCTTTATGGCGGAAGGCCGGGCAGATCGTCTGGGAATATATCTTTAAATTCTCTTTCTACTGATACATTCTTTATTTCTACTCCCGTTCTCTTAGTATCTACGATGAAGGTTAAATAATCTACACCTCATTTTCTTAAAAATTTATTGGCCTGCATCATCGCAAGATAACAAGATTGTTTAAGCGACGAGCTACCATAAAATAATACTCTAGACTGGTTTGGTGTCTAAAGGTTCACACTTTTCTTTTTGCAAGAAATTATCGCCGCGTGATTATATAACCCATCTATTCTTAATATTACATCAAACTCTCTCAATCTTATTGGAATCAAGTCTATGCTTAGTTTATATCCCCAAATCTTTGTGCAATAATTATGGCATACAAACTCTACGGGGATTACTTCTTTATTCGCAACTTCTATGTTCAAAGGATTTCCTAATTGTTCTTGGGGTGAATTTAGTCGTTTCGCAATTCTTCAGACACAAAGGGACAGGTAGCACCCGAATCAGATAATATATACGCATTTATATTATTAATTAGGACAGTACCTGACATCACGACTCGGAATGCCACTGCATCATGTACCATAACGTTAGTCGTACGTAGCATTGATTCACTCAATTGAGCTGGTTCGATTATCGTCAATTTCCCGCTATGGCTTCCCTTGTTGCCGCCCCCTTCTTTCCTTCCTTTCTTTGGGCAGTTCTTATACTATTGCTCTGTCGATTTGCACGCATAACAACCTCGGATCTTCTTTGGTTTTGGGCAATTCGGCGAAATATGCCCCTCCAAGCCGCAGTTATAGCAAACGCCCGGTCCCTTCCAGCACTCTCCTTGATGACTCTTTCCACATTTTGGGCAAGCCTTGTTCTTTTTCTTGAGTCCTTCCTGGTGACTTCCCGTTGAATTGTTGTTGATGTTGTTGTTGTCCCGTCTTCTTTTTTTTCATTTCCCTCCTCGTTTGTTTCCTTCTGCCAATTACGTATTTGACGTTCTTCAGATCCATACGCAAAACACTCTTTAGTTTTCTCCTGCCTAGGACAGTTAGGAGAAATATGACCCTTCCCACCGCACTTATAACACATGTTTTCCTTTCAAACACGCTCCAGCGTGATTCTTTCTACATTTCTTATAGGCTTCTACCCTCTTCTTCTGGGGTTATCCTTCTTCTCTTACATATTTAGCCTCATTCCACTTCCTCTTGAAATTCTTACTGCTACCACTACTAGTCTCTTCCACCCAACATTCTTTCATTTTCATTGAAATATTAACATCTCCTCCCTTAGACAAATAAATTTCTTTTCCTACCTCTAAAATTTTTGCCTGTCTCTTTCTAAAATCATTGATTCCTTCTTCAAAAGAACCTACTATAAGATTTACCAATTGCTGCAATGGTTCCTGATTCAATTCCCTATCTCCATTCTCTGTCGTTTGACGAGTCTCTCCTCCTTGGGGTATCGACATTTCTGTATAGAAATAAAACGGTATTATCATTTCTTTGTTAAACATCTAATACTTCTTAATACTTCTTAAGACGTATAAGTTTTATTGCTATTCTCTTCCTTGTCACTATTTAACAAAATTTGGTCACTACGAGCACGTTTAATAAAACCACGCCACATGAAAACATATCACATCGTATAGCATTCAGCTAGTTTCATTACATACCCTTCTCGGGTAATACTAAAGTTGGGGTTAGAAAGATACTTTCCTAAAATTGGGATTTACAACAACTGTTCCACATCTATAAACATCTATTGTATCACTCGCTACACTTATTCTAATAACTACCTAACTACCTTTCCTTTCACTATGTCTGCATCTAATAGTAACTAATCTGAAGGTCTAGAACTTCGCCTTCAACTATTGTATCTTATTTTTTATTTTAAAGTAACTCACACATGCCTAAATCCTGAAAGAAAACTTTCACCGTGGATTTTTGCTTAGATTCTGACTCCACTTATGACTCCATCTCCTCCTAGGTTAGGGTTACTGTCGAAAAAGGCTCAACTACAAGGGCTAGTTTGGAATACACATATATGTCAGGTGGTTCCTCCTCCATGGTCCTACTAGGTTTACCTATCTCTGACATCCATGATCACAAACCAATGAACTCCAATAGTATGTTCAAATAAAACATAATTTCATTGTATGGAATGAAAATATATTTCATAATGCTACTAGCCTAAGGACTCTCGCTCCTAAGGTTTACAACCTAGAGCTTTGATACTAACCTGTGCCGCCCACAAATTCAGATACTTATACCTCGAATTTGGTGCTTCACGATCTAATTCTAATAACAACTAAAATCTCAAATAATGGAATAATAGAATAATTTACATTGATATAACATAAATATTCTCATCCCAAGTCTCGAAACTATTACTAATACACTTCATAACTTAATCCAAACATATTTTAAAACATAACATTAATTAAGTCTTAATACAACATAAGTAAAACATCCTAACATAGAAGAGCAAAACTACTTCATAGCCTTGCCTTCGCTTTTGTCCTGTCATGGGGTTCCACCTTGCCCTGCCCTAACTGAAATGTTTAAAGGGAGTAAGAGTGAGCAACAAATTTGCCCAGCAAGTGATATGCCAATAAATGTGAACAGGTGTATATACGGTTCTTAATCTGAAGGGTAAAACGATAATTAATAGCTCAGAAATATAAATAAGAATGTTGTGAACAAAATAAATATCAATGGTTTTCAAATCTATTTTGTGAAGTTAATTAAGAACCACTACGAGTTGAGAAGTTATTAAAGGATTCAAAGGTTTCAACAATTTCAAGTGAATGAATAGATATCATTGAGTGTCACTGTGGACTAAGAATTAATAGAAGTATCCAACGATTTCAAAATTTCAAGTTAATAAATATTCGATACTGAGTAGTCGCTATGGACCATGAACTTCTACTAGAATCACCAAAAATATTTTTGGTAACCCAAACAAGTACAAATAGGGGATCATCCTACCGTACCTGGTGTTATACATAACATACCCTGCTGTTGTCGGCACCCCGACTATATAGTTTTCCCTTTTGAGGGTTGTTCATCTCAGCAGATTATAAAAATCCGCACCAAAGCAATTGGTGTGGATCGTTTTCTAATTCATGATATTGGTCTAGCAGAATCAAATAGCGTAGACAACTTTTACAATGTATATAAGAACAATTTATAAGTTCATGAATACTCGCAACATGATTCTAGTAATAGCTTGATTTAAATCAAGCTCTGAAATATTAATTTATAAGACAAGAATTATTCTAGAAATTATTTACTCGTACGATCAATAATAGTACAAGCTTAAGTACATGTTCAATAAAGAGTAAGGTTCGAATACTTGCTTAATAAAAGAGTATTGTTCAGATACTTGCATTCAATATAAAAATCGAATGAAGTTAGGAAACTTGCTTGAGTCTTTAACTAATTTCGACCTTGACTTCTTATCCTCGGAATAACCTATTGTTATTATAATGGTTAATCTCTATCAACTCATAAACATATAAACCTTAATTGATCTAACACACTAGCCTTAGGTATCTAAGACTTCTCAAAACAGTTATTCATTGTTTCTCTAATCGTTATCTTTTTC
Source organism: Panax stipuleanatus (assembly GCA_020205555.1). Taxonomy (NCBI): domain Eukaryota; kingdom Viridiplantae; phylum Streptophyta; class Magnoliopsida; order Apiales; family Araliaceae; genus Panax; species Panax stipuleanatus. The sequence continues at coordinate 48,209,306 of CM035117.1, read as the reverse complement.
ATTCCATCTTTAATCGTGTACTTCATTTCATAATATCTTATTATCCTTATTATTCAATTAAGTGTTTATGCCTCATTATATTTATAAGGTGTTCTTACTTAATTATTATCTGAGTAATTCCCTTAACCATTATTAGTTAGGGATATTCATGTTTCATTGGTCCACAATTAAATAATCTTTAAAAGTATTTAATTATTTAGTAAGTATCATTCACAATTAAAATATTTATTAATGTCACTTTAATTGTTCACACTTGATTAATTACACAATTAGACATAGTCTTTACTATTATCAAATCGTTTAAGTTTTATTGATTTACAATTAAGTACTATCTTAATTGTTTATTCGTTTCACAATTAAAACTTTATTTAGTTTTAATTGTTTATAATTTAGGAATTTTAAAGGAATCCTAAATATTAGAATAATTATCACTTATTTATTTACAATTAAAATTATTTTAATTGTTTAATCTTCTTCAAGTAAAATAAATCTTAAAATTTTAAATCACAAATTGTATTTAATTAATTCACAATTATCTTTTAATTTAAAATATTCTTTACAATTAATTTACAATTAAAATAATTCTTTAATATTACTTTAATTGTTTATAATTTATTAAACCATATTTAAAATAATATTTACTATTATTTTAATTGATTAATCTAAGCCAAAGTAATTACTAATATACAATTAAAATCTCATTTTAATTGTTTATTAATAACTCAAAATTAATATTAATTATTATTTTATTTTATCTTATTATTAATCTTATTTTATCTCATTTTGTCTTAAAAAAACAAGCTTTGACCCGTTTGACCTAACCCGAACCGGATCGACCCAACTCAGAAAATGGCCTAGCGCCTAGGCTCTTGAAATAAGCCTGGGTTGAGCGCCTAGGCGCTCCCCAGCAGAATCCAAAAATCTGATTTTTCAACCTTTTGATTTTTGACCTTTTTTGATTAAATCTTCTATAACTTGTTCATTTTATATCCAAATTAGTTCAAATTACTTCCATTATCTCATAAACTTACATATCTTCAATATTTGATATCTTGAACATTTTTCCAACATATTTATTTAATTAAATTATTGGTCTTTCCAAGCTAGGGTTCATAGTTGGACATGTTCTACTAATCATTTCGCTACGAGTTCGTTTTAAGTCCAATTCCGACGATTCAACTTGGGTTATGTTCGTATCTCATAGATGTTCAATATAGTATTTTTGGATCATCAACATAGCTTACATATTTTATGACATTAAACCTCAAATATTATATTTTCAAGTATACTAGGCTAGGTTTCATGCTCACATGCTTTTCCTTGTTCTATTTTAACCTAGATCTCATACCAAGACATATAAATCACATATTCTCCTTTCAAATGTCCATCCTTATAACCTTGGATCCATCATGATCCCACAACACAAAATCTCCCACAACCAAGCATGCATCTTTACCTAGAATCATATATATACTAACTTGTCTTACAAAAACTAAAGCTAAGATATAAAGTTACTTCTTAAATTCTTTATTTCTTCTAGAAACAAAGCTTAAGTACTTCTCCAACTTGATCCTTCCTTCTTGAACTCCACCAAAAGCAAGAACTCTCTAATCTTTCTTCCTCTTTTTTTTCTCTCAATTTCTCTCTAACTCTCTCTATACTAGAACTTAGAAAATGGAAGCAACTCTAGCAAATGTGTTGGGAGATCTTATTTATAGGCAAACTTCATGAACAAAATACATGTACTAATACTTGTATAATACTTGTATGTGTACACCCAACTAGTTAATAACCATTGGTCAAAGGTGATCAGGTAAAAAGAATTACCAACTCTCCACCAATATGTCCTTCTTCATGATTAGCCCACATGGTATGACTTGTTAGCAAAAAAAAAATCAGCACTTTGTATATTAAAGGGTGGGGTTTTTGGTCATGGAGGTCTCATTGCCCACATGTTATATTTTTTATTTCATCTCTTGTTAATTGCTAGCTTATGTACACACACACACACACACACACACACACACACATATATATATATATATATATATACATATAGTCTAATATATTCCCCCATATATATGTATATATATATATATACATATATATATATATATATATATATATATATATATACTTATCCTATGTATATACCAATGCATAAAATCATTTAATTCATGTACATTGAGTTAGTCCGAATAATATTTGAATTGGGCTAGGTACAAACACTTACATACACACTTATATATCTATACATATATATACATCCACATATATGTAAATATATTACACGTTATTCATTTTCATTACACATTGGGCTTGACCAATTAATATCTATTGGGCTCCTAACATAATTCAACTTGGGTAATGGATACTTACATATACACATTGGGTCAAACATTAACCTAGCAATATTAATTATTTGGGCTATCATGTCTACACTTTAATCATATATCATTATCCTTATTGGGCTTGGATATATTCTCTAGTCTAATACATTATTAACCCATGTCTTAATTATTCCAATTAAGTAATTAATTATGCCACACAAGGCTTATCACTTAAGCTTAATTAATTATAACCAAGCTCATCACTATACTTTTCAATCATCACATGCTTAATTCAATTCAATTTGAATTATTACGTTACATGACAAATATATATATATATATATATATTCAAAAATTTTCAAACACATTTATTTTCATTACTAATATTATAAAAAAAATCACTGGTATTACAGAAGGCAGGAGGCACATATACGGTTAACTAGGTTTGTTCGAAGAACTCAAGGTTCGTTCGACTGTCTGCAGCGTCGAGTGATCAGATATCCAGTAGAGGATATAAAGATCCTCTATCTAATAGATCGATCAGTGGTATGCCACATGATCCAGGACTCCTATGATGAAACTAGAGATTTCTGAATTATAGTATAGAAATCTAAGTGCTCAGCTACTAGTAGCAATATGTATGAAAGAGAAAATTTTGATGTGTTAGCCAGTGGTAGTATATAAACCACTAGTCAGATATGTAACTTACTGTTTGTGATATATAAAAGTTCTGTTTAAAACATCAAATATTTACTGTGTGTATTGATTATATTTGTATTTATACTTGTTTTTGTTTTGATTATAGAATCATGCCACTGAGAAGGAGACCTCAATCAGAGATTGATAATAATCTTACCCAACAATTATTAGACCTATTAATAGGAGTTGTACAAGGTAGACCGACCCATCAGAACACACTGTTCAGAGTCTTTAAATTACTAGGTCCACCTGAGTTTAGGGGTACCGCAGAGCCTGTTGAAGCCCAAGTATAGATTACTGAGATAGAGAAATTCTTCCTACTAACCAATGTTAGTGAGAACCAGAAAAACGTCTTTGTAACCTTTTTCCTGAAAGGGGAGGCAAACTATTGGTGGGAGTCTACTAAAGTTCGTGCAGGAACTGAAATAGTCTCTTGGGATAGATTCAAAGAGTTATTCTTTGAAAATTATTTTCCCCAGTCATTAAAATATCGTATGGAGGTGCGATTCCTGGAACTAAAACAAGGAGAATTACTGTATCCCAATATACAATTAAGTTTAACGAATTAGCATGGTTTGCTTCGCATCAAGTTGATACGGATGGTAGGAAAACCTAAAGGTACAAGGAGGGTTTAGCCCAGATTTCGTAGCAAACTATATGTGTTCCAGTTCAAAACTTTTCCTGAAATTCTCGAGAAGGCTATTATAGCTGAAAACGAGAATAAGAATCTCATTAAATTCTATAAAGATAAAAAGAGTCGGAATGAGGGGGGAAATTAAAGGGAGAACATAGTTCAGGTTAATATTAAGAGGAAGTGGGATACCACTTTTTCAAACAACTCTGGGAGGAAGGTGAATAATTTCAATAACAACAATTCCAATAACAACAAAAACAACAAAATTGACCCTTGTGCCACATGCGGCAAAAGTCATAATGGTATATATCTCAGGAATAAATGTTACAACTGTGATCAAGAGGGACACTATTCTCCTCAGTGTCCTAACCTGAACAAAAGTAGATGTTTCAACTGTGGTTTATTGGATCATATAAAAAAAATTGTCTGAAACCCAAGAACTAGAGAGGAGGGGGAAATCGGGCACCAAATAATAATAAGCCAACAGTAGCAGGAGCTAGAGGTCAGGGTCGTCCAACCACCAGAACATTTAATATGTCGGTGAGGGATGCTGTTGCTTCACAGGACGTGGTGACATGTATCATCCCTATCAACACTTTAAATGCATATGTGTTATTCGACTCTGGTGCTACTTATTCTTTTGTCTAAAAGCTTTTCTAAAAATTTGAATATGCTATGTGAAAACTTAGACATACCATTCTGCGTAGAAATTGCGAATAACAAGAAAATTCCTGTTAAAACCATATATAGAAATTATAGTGTGGACATTAAGGGACACACATTTCTTGTGAACCTTATCCCTATACAGCTGGGGGAATTTGATATAATCCTAGGGATGGTTGGGTTGTTAATCATAATGCAATGATTGACTGCCATCAGAAGCGGATAAACCTATTGACTGTGTCAAAGTCAGAGGTAGTGTTCAACTGTGGTTGTTCACCTAAGCAGTCTCAATGTCTAACCATAACTCAGGTAGAAAGACTACTTAGAAATGGTTGTACAGGTTATTTGGCATATATAGTAGATACTCGAAAGGAAGGAGTAAATCTAGATCAAATACCTATAGTCAGGGATTTCTCATATGTGTTTCCAGATGACTTACCAGATCTTCCTCCTGATAGAGAGATCGAGTTTTTTATCGACCTTGCACCTGGTACGGAGCCAGTTTCTAAGGCACCATACAGGATGGCACCAGTAGTGCTGAAAGAGTTGCTAATACAATTACAGAAACTCTTAGACAAGAAATACATACAACCTAGTGCTTCACCTTGGGGAGCACCGGTGTTGTTTGTAAAGAAGAAGGATAGAACTATGAGATTATGTATCGATTATTGAGAGTTAAATATACTAACCATAAAGAACAAATATCCTTTACCTAGAATTGATGATCTGTTTGACCAGTTGAAAGGGGTCGAACACTTTTCGAAGATTATAACTTACAGTCAGGTTATCATCAATTAAAAGTAAGAAAAGAAGATGTGCCGAAGACAGCATTTAGGACACGTTACGTACATTATAAGTTTCTTGTAATGTCCTTCAGATTGAAAAATACACCGACAACATTTATGGACATGATGAATCGAGTGTTTAAACCATGCTTAGACAGATTTGTCGTCGTATTTATCGATGATATTTTGATATATTCGAAAACACGGGAAGAGCATGCTGAACATTTGAGAAGCGTATTGGAGATATGACACAAGGAACAACTTTACGCAAAGTTTTCCAAGTGTGAATTTTGGTTGGAAAGAGTTTAGTTGTTAGGTCATGCAATTGACAAAAATGGAATTGCAGTAGATCCAGCAAAGATCGAAACGGTTGTGAATTGGGAACAACCAACAACTCCAACAGAAGTAAGAAGTTTTCTCGGTTTAGTGGGTTATTATCGGTGTTTTTTACAAGATTTTTCAAAAATAGCAACCGCGCTAACCAATTTAACTTGAAAGACGGTGAAATACGTCTAGACAGATAAATGTGAGGAAAGCTTCCAAGAGTTAAAGAAACGACTAAGCATGGCACCAATATTATCTTTACCAGATGATATAGGAGGCCTTGTAGTCTATAGTGATGCATCACACAAAGGATTAGGGTGTGTGTTGATGCAACATGGGAAAGTGATTGCGTATACATCACGACAACTCAAAGATTATGAGAAGAGGTATCCTACTTAAGACCTTGAGTTAGCCGCTGTAGTATTTGCCCTGAAAATTTGGAGGCATTACTTGTATGGGGAGAAGTGTGAAATATACACAGATCACAAAAGTCTGAAATATATTTTTACACAAAAAGAATTAAACATGAGGCAGAGAAGATGGCTGGAACTGATAAATGATTTTGACTGTGAAATCTTGTATCATCCCAGGAAAGCCAGCGTAGTTGCAAATGCGTTAAGTAGAAAGAATCAGGAGAAATTAAACATAATAACAAACAACGAGGTACTGATAAAAGAGTTTAATAAACTCGAGATTGAGGAAAGAGTTCCAACTACCTCTACCCAAAAATTATTCGTTCTAGATGGTGTTTCGACCCTATTAGAAAGAATTAAAGAGATAAAAGAGAAGGATGATGAGTGTCAAAAGTGTAAATCTGAAATAACTCACAAAGAATATCAAATACAGAGTAGATAAAGAAGGGGTACTATAATAAGAAGACAGAATTTGGGTTCCGTCAGATCAAACATTAAAAGATGAAATCTTAAATGAAGCCCATAATTCTATGTTTGTCGTGCACCCAGGTAGTACGAAAATGTACAAAGACTTAAGTCAACATTTCTGGTGGTCAAATATGAAACGGGAAATAGCGGAATGGGTAAGAAAATGTCTCATGTGTCAAATGGTTAAGGCTGAACATCAAAAGCCGAGTGGATTACTTCAACCGTTACCAATTCCTGAGTGGAAGTGGGAACACATAACTATGGACTTCGTGGTAGGCCTTCCTGCTAGACAGAAGAGCCACAATGCCATTTGGGTAATAGTTGACCCACTTACTAAATCAGCTCATTTCCTACCTATCAAAGTTACTTATAACCTAGATCAACTAGCCAAGTTGTATATAAATAAAATTATCTCCAGGCATGGGGTTTCTATTTCTATAGTGTCAGATAGAGATCCAAGATTCACTTCAAATTTTTGGGGGAGTCTTCAAAATTTTTTAGGAACTCAGTTGAGATTAAGTATAGCATATCATCCACAAACAGATGGGCATAGTGAAAGGACCATTCAAACCTTAGAGGATATGTTGAGAACCTGTATTATGGACTTCAAAGGGAGTTGGGAGGATCAGTTACCTTTAGTGGAATTTTCTTACAACAATAGTTATCATGCTAGCATAGGTATGCCACCCTATGAAGCCTTATATGGTAGAAAGTGTAGAACACCTTTGTGTTGGGACGAGGTCAGGGAAAGACAAATGCTAGGACCCGATATAATCCAACAAACTACCGAGATAATTCGAGTTATACGCGAGAGATTACAAGCGTCTCAAGATCGACAGCTGAAGTATGCTGATCCACACCGATAATAACGGAGCTTTAGTGTTGGAAGCCACGTATTCTTGAAAGTGTCCCCTTGGAAGGGCAAGATACGTTTTGGCAAGAAAGGAAAATTAAGTCCAAGATTCATTAGACCATTTAAAATTTGAAGAGGATATGTGAGGTAGCTTATGAAATAGCTCTACCTCCTAAATTAAACCATATTCATAATGTGTTTCATGTGTTCGTATTACGACCGTATAAACCCGACTACAAACACGTTATAAATTATGAACATATCCTAATCGAGAAGAATCTATCTTATATAGAAGAACATGTTCATATCATCGACCGGAATGAGCAAGTCCTAAGAAACAAAGTGATAGCATCAGTTAAGTTTATCTGGAGAAATCAGAACGTTGAAGATGCTACATGGGAGCTCGAGAGTAAAATGCAAGAGAACTATCCCCAATTATTTACTTAACCTGTACTGTAATTTTAAAGACGAAATTCTTATGAATCATAACAAGCTAAGAGATCAAGCTTGGTTAAAGTGACCACTTGACATTGACCAAAGTTGTTCTTCAGGATGAAGAACAGCTATATATACGCTTTCTGTCGCTAAAGGTGTGACGAACGAGATTTTTGTAATTTAATTTGAATATTTATTGAATTAAATAAATATTTTTTTGATGATTTAATTATTGAATTAAATAATTAATTGATGAATTAGTAGTAGATTAATTTAATTATATGTGTTACATTAGTTAAATTAATGTAGAGAATGTTATTGTTCAAAGTATGTATTTAATTGAGCTTATTTGATTAAATAAATTATTTAAATAAGCATAATGTTATTCTAATTAATTTAATAAGTAATTAGAGATTTAATGATTTGACATAATTAATAAATAAGAATTAATTTTGTGACTATGTGATTTAATGTGAATTTATTATATTTTATTTAATTAATTTAAATAAAATTAATTGATTAATTAGAAGTGTGACTATTAACTATATAATAGTAAGTTTATTAAAATAAAGAAAAAAGGAGAATAAAGGAATAGCCAAACAAGGCCCTAAGGGGAGTTGCACCAGTTAACCCATTACGGATTAACTGACGCCACTAACTCACCATTATGTACATGTTATATACGTATATCTTATTAGCCTATATCTATATCAGACATATATCGTATATTCATATAAAAGTAATTAAGAGGGAATTGAAAGATTAAGAGAGAGAAGTTGGAGAATTTAAGTTTATATCATTTTCACAGAGATTACAAGGGTAAGTCCTTCATCCCAATTTCATTTCATGTACTACGTCTCCTCTATTAACATATATTCTGAGTTCTTTATGAATGGGAAATTTGGCAATTGTTGATCATATGGCCTTATGTGTGTTAATATATGTTCATAACGTGTTTTAAACCATATACACATAATTTACAGTGACTAAAACTACGTAATTATGTTTAATTGGGTTTTCAAAAGTTACAGAGTTTTCATTTACGTCTTTTCAAAAATTCTCTGTCAAAGAACTATTTTGATAATTAAAGTAAGATATGATCTTATAGAGATCGGTATATGTTAATATCATGTGTTAGATCATGTATACATGAATTTAAAGTGATCACACCATGGAATTTTGATTAAATTGGGATTTCATGGATTAGAGAGTATAAATGTTGTATGAATAACCCATATGGGTAAATTAAATTCTTTAATCATATGTTTGAATTAAAATTGACAGTTGATTATGAATAAACATGTTAAAACGAAGGAAACAGAATTAAAATGAACGGATTCGGAGTTATAACGAATCCGTATTGATGGACTTCATATATTTTCATCAAAACTTGACAAATATTGAAAACAGAGAAATTAAATGTTGTAATTTGAGTAACTACGTGATTTAAAGTGTTAGAATCATGCTAAAAGCATTGTGTGATATTTCTGTGAAGTCTATACTTCATGGGTAACATTACAAATCGTTATATTTGTATAAATTAGAGTTAATTGGGCTGTTCTGTGTATTCTTCGCAAACTACAGAATCTGGGTCTGGGTCGCAGTGCTACCGCGCCGCTCTAAGGAACAAATGGAGCGCGCCCGTGCCGCTCCAAAGAGTAATTGGAGCGCGGCCGCGCCCTACCTGCAGAATTTCAGAAGTTTTCTAAATGTTCAAGTTTTCAAAGATGTGTTTAAAAACCTAATGCAATGAACATGAATACATGTTAAGCATATAATGAGATGGTAACAACTTACATTATGTAAATAATTAGTAAGTTAATTTCATAACTTAAACCATTATTTGTAAAGTCTAATAACGTGTTCAAAGACTAATGTTGTGATTCAATAAGTATATCGAATTTATGATTAATGGGTATTATGAATGTATTGATATGTAGGATTTAATAAGGAACGTGAATTAGTTGTAGCTTGTGCAAGAGGCAAGTTTCCTAAACACTTTTATTGAGCAAGTTCCTTAAATTCTAAATTATTCGTTTATTAAGTCTTAGACTTGTATTCTATATCGAGTAAGTTCTTATTCTTAATTGTTCAAGTTCAAGATTTCATATTAGATGTTATAATTCTTTTAAAGCATGATTCCAATTATACAATACTTATTCGATTGTATACCTCTTGAGAATTTTTATTCGAATTGATTATCAGTTTATTGTTGAACCTTGTAAGACTAGCGAACCCTTATTGATTCGACTAGTCCATAGTTGATAAGTGTTCTAAATTCTAGAACTGTTATTGGCCTTATTCAAATCAAACTTTCTTTGGTGCAGACTCTGATGTCAAACTGAGATGAACAAACATGTATAGGGGATTATTTATGCTTTAGCGTTGAGATATTGTGCACAGTATGGTACTAAGGGTTGATCCCCCTAGGTACGAGAAGTAGAGTCCATAGTCTTAGGACTGTTAAAAGTTTAAAGTATAAACACTTTACAACCTAGGGCATAGTTCAAGGTCTTATGACCCTCAGAAGTTCTTTTAATTCTTGTTATTCATTCTTGGTTCAAAATTCTAGTTTTTTTTCAGAAGTCTTTGATTCACTCGCATGTTATTATATTATTGTTATATTGTTATACTTGTGGGCAATCGTGCTCACTCTTGCGTAATAATAACATTGCAGTTAAGAACGAAAGATCTGACGAGCCTTCCACTAGCAAAGGCAAGGGGAAAGTTGACAAGTGTTGAAGACTTGTTATTTAATTTAACAATGTTTATTGTTAAGGCTTGATGTTGTTTAAGACTTATTTATTTGTTTATGTTTCCGCACAGATGTTTAAGGTTAGTTTGACCTGGGATTATATTTATTATTCAGATGTTGTAACCCTTTAAGGGGAGGATTTATTTCTATCTATTGCATGGTTTGTATTTATTATAGGTAGATAGATAGATGATTGCACAGTGAACACCAAATCCCATGGAAATTGAAGTACCCGAATTTGGGGGTGTCACAGGTTGGTATCAGAGCTATAGGTTATGAACCTTAGGTGGGGGAAAACCTCAGGATAGTAGCCTTCGAGAATGTAGTAATGATAACTCTTATCGAGTTCTACGGAAGATAATAATTTAACTTATGTGCTAAGTGCTTATACTTATATACTCGAGTATCGATTAGCATCACGTAATAACTAAGACTTAAAATTTGATTTGTCAGGATGACGGATGCTGGAGAACTTAATCAGCCTAGGGACATTGTACCCCTAGAGGCTAGAGAGGAGGAGCCCCGAGACATCCACACAGTCTGGGAGCAGTTGATTCGACGAGAGCCATCTCCTTTGATCACAGTTGATGGTTGGGAGCATGAGTCGGTGTTCGATTCAGAGGAGGACTCTGAGGAGGATGAGGAAGACCCTGAAGAGTTCCCACCGAACTCTCTCAGTGCTGAGATGTATAACGAACTGTATGACCGTAACATAGAGTTACGAGATACTGTTCAGGAGCTAAAGGAGCAGACGGTTACTCAACAGTCTACAATTGAGCAGAAGGATGGTGAGTTGGAGGCTCTTTACACACGTCTTGGTGACGTAGAGTGGGAGTTGATCCACGAGAAGGGCCAAGGTGAAGAAAAGTCAGAAGAGATAGAGAAATTGAAGAATAAATTGAAAGAGAAATCAACAAGGCTTGCCATAGCAGAGGAGGCCTGGGTAAGGGATTCACGACGTGCAGATCTTGCAGAAGATAACTGTTGGGCAAAGAAGGCCAAGCTTGAGGAAACGCACTATACGCTTCAGAATGCTATTGATGAGACCCAAGATCGGGTTATGAGATATCCAATTCAGTTCAAAGGTCTACCGTGGTATATGCTAGATTGCAGGACGATGTCCCGTATTATAGAAGAAGAGCGTGACAAAGCTGTTCGTTGCCTTAGTAGGCAGTGATAGGAACATTTTGATTATGTGAAACCTATCTAGTAGTTGATAATGTAAATTCCGATGTGGTTATAAATAGAGGAATATTTTGATGTTTTAAATCCTGTAGATTCTTTATCTCCGAATAGTTAATGTAAATAGCAGTGAGGCTATCGTATTATGTTAAAACTTTTGATTAAATAAAATATCAAAGTTATTTGAGATGTCATATGTTTAGTGATTATGTTAAAAATGTTTAAGCTAAGTCTTAGATATTTAAAGAATTGAACAAGATTTAATAAGTGTATTTCTTTAACAGAAATATGCCGCCGAGAAGAAGACCAAACCGTCGACCAGCCCAAGAAGGGTCAACAAACAATAATGACGCTAATGCCAATGCGAACCCTGTTCAACAGTTGGTAAATCTTCTAACGGGAGTGTTGAACAATCAGCCTCAAGCTCCACCAAATACCTCATTTAAGGATTTCAATGCGGTGGGATCGCCAAGGATCCATGAACCTGATAGAAGCTCAAACTTGGGTTATGGAGATGGAGAAGGTGTTTGACATCGCCAGAGTCAGTGAGGACCAGAAGACCGCTTACGCTACGTTCATACTGAAATCAGAGGCCAGCTATTGGTGGCAGGAAAATAAGGTCCATGGAGGAGAAGGTGTGATCACATGGGAGAGGTTTAAGGAGATGTTTTTTGAGATGTACTTTCCGACCATCTCGCAGAATCAGATGAAAGTTCAGTTACTGGAACTCAAGTAAGGCAACATGTCCGTACCAGATTACGCTACAAGGTTCAATGAGTTAACTAGGTTTTCCACGTATCAAGTGCACACCGACGAGATGAAGGCTAGGCGATTCGAGCAGGGCCTGAAACCCTGGTTGTATAGCAAAGTGTCAATGTTCCAATTTAACACTTTTGTTGGGGTGCTGGAGAAGGCCATACTCGCTAAAGGTGGAAGCGATGCGGTGACTAAGTACAATCAAGATCAGAAGAAGAAGAAGAATGAAAGCGAAGGAAATAACAAGGCTAGTGGTAGTAACACGGGAGGAAGTAACAATCAGAAGAGGAGGTGGACTGACAACTCCTCAACTGGAAATCAGCAAGGAGGTCAGAAGAAGAGAATTGAAGCATGTCCGACCTGCGGGAAAACTCACCTGGGGGTCTGTATGAAGGGAAAACGGGTGTGCTACAATTGTGGTCAGGAAGGCCACATAGCACCTAACTGTCCTAACCCAAAGAAGGGTGCCTTCTTCACTTGCGGCTCAAAGGACCATTTTGCAAGGGACTGTCCCAAGAAGGAATCTGGACGGGCAGGATTAGGAGGGAACAAAGGAAACAGCGGTGGAAATGCTCTAACTATCACGGGACCACCCGCAACCAACCGACCAACTGCCAAGACATTCAACAAGACAGTGCAGGATGCAGTGCAGTCTCGCGATGTGGTGTCAAGTATCATTCTGATCAATAAAGTTAATGCTTATGTACAATTTGATTCGGGTGCTACTTGCTCATTTATATCCGATGGCTTTGCTAAGAACTTAGAATTGCCTAAGGAAGAGTTAGAATACCCCCATGAACATAGAGATTGCGAATAGAGAAGTGATCTCTGTTAAATACGTACACAAGAACTATAGGATGGATATTAAGGGTAACATTAAGAACGTAGATCTTATCCCGATTAGACTTGGGGAGTTCGACGTTATTCTAGGAATGGATTGGCTATTCAGTTATGGGGCTGTAATTGATTGTCAGAAGAAATGTATTAACCTTATGACTCCGTTAAAGGTTGTGTTTTATGGCAGCAAGTCGCCTAGACAAGCGAGTTTTCTGACAATGATGCAGGCCAGTAAGTTGTTAAGACAAGGCTGTGTAGGATATTTAGCTTACATAGTCGATAGTCGTAAACAGAACCCGAAATTGGAAGATATACCAGTCGTGAGAGACTTCATAGACGTATTTTTGGATGATCTGTCAGGACTTTCGCTAGACAGAGAGGTTGAATTTGTGATTGATTTGGCACCAGGAACGGCTCCGATTTCTAAGGCACCATACCGAATGGCTCCGGTAGAGATGAAAGAATTAATGGTACAGTTGCAAGAGCTACTAGACAAGAAGTACATACAACCGAGCGTATCACCATGGGGAGCGCCGGTGTTATTTGTGAAGAAGAAGTACGGGACGATGCGGCTCTGCATCGACTACAGAGAATTGAATAAGGTCACGATTAAGAATAGATATCCATTACCGAGGATCGACGACCTGTTTGATCAATTGAAGGGAGCAAGATACTTTTCGAAGATTGACCTGAGAAGTGTTTATCATCAGCTGAAGGTGAAGCCAGAGGATGTTCCAAAGACAGCATTCAGGACTCGATATGGTCACTATGAATTTTTGGTAATGTCATTTGGTCTAACGAATGCTCCTGCGGCGTTTATGGGCCTAATGAATGGAGTGTTCAAGCCGTTTTTGGACAAATTCGTGGTGGTGTTAATCGATGATATTTTGGTATACTCGAAGACCAAGGAAGAACATGTAGAGCACTTGAAAGTAACACTAGAGGCATTGAGAAGAGAGAAGTTATACGCCAAATTTTCAAAATGTGAATTCGGGATTGAAAGGGTGCAATTTCTTGGACATGTGATCGATAAGGATGGAATTTCGGTAGATCCCTCTAAAGTCGAAGCTGTGAAGAACTGGGATCAGCCGAAAACGCTGTCAAAAATGAGAAGTTTTCTTGGATTGGCAGGTTATTATAGAAGATTCATTCAGGACTTTTCCAAGATCGCCACTCTGCTGACAAATTTGATTAGGAAATCGGTGAAATTCGTTTGGACGGAGAAGTATGTGGAAAGCTTCCAAGAGCTTAAGAAGAGGTTGAGTTCAGCACCTGTGTTATCTCTTCCGGACGACACAGGAAATTTTCTGGTTTATAGTGATGCATCGCATAAAGGACTTGGTTGTGTGCTTATGCAAAACGGCAGGGTCATTGTGTATGCATCACGATAATTGAAAGACTATGAGAAGGGGTATCCGACCCATGACTTGGAGCTAGCTGTAGTGGTATTTGCTTTTAAGATCTAGAGACACTATCTTTATGGGGAGAAATGTGAAATATATACAGACCACAAGAGTCTAAAATATATTTTTACACAGAAGGACTTGAATATGCGCCAGAGAAAGTGGCTGGAGTTAATTAAGGATTATGATTACGAGATTTTATACCATCCGGGTAAAGCAAATGTGGTTGCCAACGCCATAAGCAGAAAGGGTCGAGAGAAATTGATGATGTTGACCGCTCAGGAGGAGCTAATTTCAGCGATGGAGAAAATGGAATTGGAAGTGAAGTATCCGATGGAGATCGACGAAAAGCTATTCCAGATACAGGTTGGTACAACTCTATTGGATAAGGTTAAGGAAGCTCAACTTCAGGATGAAGAATGTGAGAAGGTGAAGAAGAAGATATCTAAAGGAACCGAATCAAGATTCAAGATAGACAGTGAGGGACTGCTGAGATTTGAGAGCAGAGTTTGGGTACCGCCAGTGCCAGAGATTAAGGAAGACATTTTGAGCGAAAGCTCACGGTATTCGACTCACCCCGGTAGTACCAAGATGTACCAGGATCTTCGACAACATTTCTGGTGGCCGAATTTGAAACGAGATGTTGCAGAGTGTGTTGCCAAGTGTCTGACATGTTAGAAAGTGAAAGCAGAACATCAAAGGCAAAGTGGGTTGCTACAACCTTTAGAGATCCCATAATAGAAATGGGAACATATTACAATGGATTTCGTGGTTGGCCTTCCGACAACTCAGAAAGGCTACGACGCAGTATGGGTTATCGTTGACCGATTGACGAAATCCGCACATTTCCTTCCGATCAGAATCAAATTCAACTTAGACCAGTTGGCAAGGTTATATGTGAAAGAGATTTTTTCAAGGCACGGAGTTCCAGTGTCAATTGTTTTCGATCGGGATTCGCGCTTTACGTCGAACTTCTAGAAGCGACTACAAGAATGCATAGGAACATAGTTGAGAATGAGTACAGCCTATCACCCTCAGACAGACAGGTAGAGTGAAAGAATGATCCAGACATTAGAGGATATGTTGAGAGCGTTCATCATGGATTTCAAAGGCAATTGGGATGACCACCTACCGCTTGTTAAATTCGGTTACAACAACAGTTACCACGCTAGTATTGGCAAGCCGCCTTACTAAGCCTTGTACGGCAGAAAGTGTTGAACTTCACTATACTGGGATGAAGTTGGCTAGAGACAATTGCTAGGTCCAGAACTGGTACAGCAGACAGTAGAGATAGTCAAAGTGATCTGGACAAGACTGGTAGCAGCTCAGGATAGGCAGAAGAAATACGCCGATCCACACCGTAAGAACGTAGAATTTGAATCGGGAAGCTTTGTGTTTTTGAAAGTCTCTCCCTAGAAGGGAAAGATCAGATTTGGTAAGAAGGAAAAATTAAGCCCGAGGTTCATTGGACCCTTTGAGGTGCTGCGAAGGATTGGAGAAGTCGCATATGAGGTAGCCTTACCTCCGGCACTAGAGAATGTCCACAACGTCTTCCATGTTTCAGTTTTACGACCCTACAAACCCGATTACAAACATGTGATTGAATATGAACCCCTGCATTTTGAGAAAGACTTATCCTATGAAGAAATTTCTGTCCAGATTGTTGACAGGAAAGAGCAAGTTCTAAGAAATAAAGTTATACCTTCTGTTAAGGTAATTTGGAGGAACCACAACGCTGAAGAAGCTACATGGGAACTCGAAGAGCATATGATGAAAAATTATCCATAATTATTTACTTAATTTATGTGTAAGAGATTCTGGGATAAAATCTTTGTAAGGGGGGAGAATGTAACGGGATGAAAATTTTAATTGAACCGTGATTCTGGAATAAAATCCTTTTAAGAGGGGAAAAATATGACGAACAAGATTTTTGTAATTTAATTTGAATATTTATTGAATTAAATAAATATTTTTTCGATGATTTAATTATTAAATTAAATAATTAATGGATGAATTTGTGGTAGATTAATTTAATTATATGTGTTACATTAGTTAAATTAATGTAGAGAATGCTATTATTCAAAGTATGTATTTAATTGAGCTTATTTGATTAAATGAATTATTTAAATAAGCATAATGTTATTCTAATTAATTTAATAAGTAATTAGAGATTTAATGATTTGACATAATTAATAAATAAGAATTAATTATGTGACTATATGATTTAATGTGAATTTATTATATTTTATTTAATTAATTTAAATAAAATTACTTGATTAATTAGAAGTGTGATGATTAACTATATAATAGAAAGTTTATTAAAATAAAGGAAAAAAGAGAATAAAAGAATAGCCAAACAAGGCCCTAAGGGGAGTTGCACCAGTTAACCCATTACGGATTAACTGTCGTCACTAACTCACCATTATGTACATGTTATATACGTATATCATATTAGCCTATATCTATATCAGACATATATCGTATATTCATATCAAAGTAATTGAGAGGGAATTGAAAGATTAAGAGAGAGAAGTTGGAGAATTTAAGTTTATATCATCTTCACAGAGATTGCAAAGGTAAGTCCTTCATCCCAATTTCATTTCATGTACTACGTTTCCTCTATTAACATATATTCTGAGTTCTTTATGAATGGGAAATTTGGCAATTGTTGATCATATGGCCTTATATGTGTTAATATATGTTCATAACGTGTTTTAAACCATATACACATAATTTACAGCGACTAAAACTACGTAATTATGTTTAATTGGGTTTTCAAAAGTTACGGAGTTTTCATTTATGTCTTTTCAAAAATTCTCTGTCAAAAAACTATTTTGATAATTAAAGTAAGATATGATCATATAGATATCGGTATATGTTAATATCATGTGTTATATCATGTATACATGAATTTACAGTGATCATAGCATGGAATTTTCATTAAATTGGGATTTCATGGATTAGAGAGTATAAATGTTGTATGAATAATCCATATGGGTAAATTAAATGCTTTAATCATATGTTTAAATTAAAATTGACAATTGATTATGATTATACATGTTAAAACGAAGGAAACAGAATTGAAATGAATGGATTCAGAGTTATAACGAATCCGTAATAATGGATTTCATATATTTTCATCAAAACTTGACAAATATTGAAAACAGAGAAATTAAATGTTGTAATTTGTGTAACTACGTGATTTAAAGTGTTAGAATCATGCTAAAGGCATTGTGTGATGTTTCTGTGAAGTCTATACTTCATGGATAACATTACAAATCGTTATATTTGTATAAATTAGAGTTAAATGGGCTGTTCTGTGTGTTCTTCGCGAACTACAGAATCTAGGTCTGCGTCGCAACACGGCCGCGCCGCTCCAAGGAACAAATGGAGCGCGCCAGCGCCGAGCAGCGCGCCCGCGCTGCTCTAAAGAGAAATTGGAGCGCTGCCGCGTCCTACCTGTAGAATTTCAAAATTTTTCTAAGTGTTCAAGGTTTCAAAGATGTATTTAAAAACCTAATGCAATGAACATGAATACATGTTAAGCATATAATGAGATGGTAACAACTTACATTATGTAAATAATTAGTAAGTTAATTTCATAACTTAAACCGTTATTTGTAAAGTCTAATAACGTGTTCAAAGACTAATGTTGTGATTCAATAAGTATATCGAACTTATGATTAATGGGTATTATGAATGTATTGATATGGAGGATTTAATAAGGAACGTGAATTAGTTGTAGCTTGTGCAAGAGGCAAGTTTCCTAAACTCAAACCTTTAAATTAAACAATTTTCTAAACTCTACTTTTATGGAGCAAGTTTCTTAAATTCTAAATTATTCATTTATCAAGTCTTATACTTGTATTATATATCGAGTAAGTTCTTGTTCTTAATTGTTCAAGTTCAAGATTTCATATTAGATGTTATAATTCTTTTAAAGCATGATTCTAGTTATACAATACTTATTCGATTGTATACCTCTTGAGAATTTTATTCGAATTGATTATCAGTTTATTGTTGAACCTTGTAAGACTAGCGAACCCTTATAGATTTGACTAGTCCATAGTTGATGAGCGTTCTAAATTCTAGAACTGTTATTGAGCTTATCTAAAGCAAACTTCCTTTGTTGTGGACTCTGATGTCAAACTGAGATGAACAACCCTGTATAGGGGATTATTTACGCTTTAGTGTTGAGATATTGTGCACAGTATGGTACTAAGGGCTGATCTCCCTAGGTACGAGAAGTAGAGTCCATAGTCTTAGGTCTGTTAAAGGTTTAAAGTATAAACACTTTACAACCTAGGACATAGTTCAAGGTCTTATGACCCTCAGAAGTTCTTTTGATTCTTGTTATTCATTCTTGATTCAAAAGTCGAGTTTTCTTATTTAGAATTCTTTGATTCACTCGCATGTTATTATATTATTGTTATATTGTTATACTTGTGGGCAGTCGTGCTCACTCTTGCGTAATAATAACATTGCAGTTAAGAACGAAAGATCTGACGAGCCATCTATTAGCAAAGGCAAGGGAAAAGTTAACAAATGTTGAAGACTTGTTATTTAATTTAAGAATGTTTATTGTTAAGACTTGATGTTGTTTAAGACTTATTTATTTGTTTATGTTTCCGCACAGATGTTTAAGGTTAGTTTAACCTGGGATTGTATTTATTATTCAGATGTTGTAACCCCTTAAGGGGAGAATTTATTTCTATCTATTGCATAGTTTGTATTTATTATGGGTAGATAGATAGATGATTGCACACTGAACAACAAATCCCATGAAAATTGAAGTACTTGGATTTGGGGGTGTCACAAAAAGCCTATGGCAACAAACAAAAACTAAAATAAATAGAAATAATTAATAAATAATTATAAATTAAGTTTTAAAATTTATTTTAAGTTATAATAATTAACTTTTAATATTTTGGAATAAATTTCATAAATACTTTTATAATTAATAAATAAATAAAAAAAATCATTTATAAATAATAACTAATTATTTAAAAATGATATAAATGTTCTAAAAATCATATTAAATGGTTATTAATTATTTATAAATAAAAATAAGGTCTCAAATATTATTCTAAGAAAATATTAATTATCTAAAAATAATAACAATGATCTAAAAATCATTTTAATGGATAATTAAATACTTAAAAATTATTATCAGCTTCTAGAAACTATTATAAATGATAAATAAATTATCTAAAATTATAATAAAACTTATAAATAAAGTCTAACCGAGTTATCTACTTGATAAATACCCGGTAAGGTTTTAGGACACCGAAATCATGTCAAACATCGACCAGACTTAAATAGTTTGAGTAATTATGTATTGTTATCGATACTAACGATCTATATAAATATGTTTAACGTATTTAGGTATCATAAACACTTCGAATAACGAAATATAATCGTTCTTCGCACAGGCAAGTGTTCTATCCTTAACTTATTACTTTGCGCAAGTTCTCGAACCCTACTTTTACTTTAAGCAAGATTTCTATCTTGAATTCTTTTCGATATATTATACCAAACCAATTTGTTACCCATTTATTGTGAAGTTAATGCTATTGTTTTAGCATAAATTAAGAAATGAATTACTTATTCATATGATATTGAACTATTGTTTATCAAGCATAAACTGTTGTGTCAAACCAAATTATTTTGGTAAGACATCATATACTGAGTTGAATTTACCCTTGATGGGACTTAAATTGTGTTTACAAATTGACACTAGAGGTAGGATGATATACATACTCCTAGGACACTAAATAGGTTGATCCCTTGTCTCATATCCAAACTAAACAGATTTCTAAGTCTTTGTGACTGACAGAAATAGTTGATATATAAATTCCAGTAATGGTCATCAACCCTCAGTTAAGTAAAATTGTTGAACTATCATTTCTTCAAATCAAACATTGTGTTTATAAATATAAACTTGCTGAGCATGTCATAGCTCATTCTTGCAAATCATTTCCTTTGCAGTTTTAGGTGGTAATCCCTGAACTTCTGGAATACATAATGGAAAGAGGCTATGTTTTGATTAGCTTTAAATTATTGTCTTTATTAATGTAAGTCTTATAAGACTTTTGTAATAAGAACTCTATGTGGAGAATCATGTAACCGAACTTATTATATGAAATATATTATCATCTTTTGTTTCTGCATTCATGTACTTTTACATTCTTAGATAATTTAGCAGTATTGTTGAACTAATACAGTATCCTTAGTGACTATACATCTGAGTGAGGGTATTAGCAATATGGACTGATCATGTTATTGTTGATACTCTGGATTTTGGATAGATAGGTACTATTGATATGAAAGAGATATTCATAAGATACATTCTATACATCCAAGTGAAGGTATCCAAACACAGTAATAGTTCTGACGAGAATTATTATCTGTTATGGGATACTGTGAACCTTGGATAGATAGGAATTATATCTTGTCGAATATTTATAGTTAAATTAATTAGATGTAAGCACCAAATCGGATACTATGGGTGTATAGATTTGGGGGTGTCACCTTAATTGAGTAGTCGTGGGCACCAGATCAGATACCGCGGGTGTATAGATTTGGGGGCGTCACAACTTCCTCGATTATTATTTCTACACCATATCAAATGATGCATATAATTATATAAAATACATTTTGAAAATTTTAAATTATTTTTGTCTAGCTGAAGCAATTGGCATAGACATGTGAAGCATAACACAATTTTTTTTAAAAATCCATTGGTTCAATCATTTGATCCAATATTTTTCAATAGACTCAGAAGTGCAAACATTAGCACGAAGTCAATAAATTTCAAAAATCTAGCATAACTAGAAGATTTAGAATATCTAATTTTTCCTCCATCAATATTAATCTTTACTCCACCGCTTCATTATTTAATCATTCTACCCAACTTCAGTACCATCAATGCTCACTATACCTAAAATTCCTTAATTCTTGATGTGACACCCCCAAATTCGAGTACTTCTTCATTTCCACAGAATTTGTTGTTCACTATCTAAATAAAATATAACTAACTGCCCATAATAAGGAATGCAATAATAAATTACAACCTTAATAATAAAATCTTTCTTATAAAAGGATTACATCAATGTCAAAAACGTTCCCCAGGTTTTTAACCTTCAACAAACATCAAATGCGGAAAATAAAACATCATATAACAATTAAAGTCTTATTACAAAACCACATAATAAATATGAACAAGTCTTCGCTACTTGTTCATCTTGCCTTTGCCCTTGCTGGTTGACAGCTCGTTAAGCTTCTCAACTTTGGCTGCAATAGTTATATATATGCAAGAGTGAGCAAACAAAAGCTCATTTAGAATAACAATCAATAATGATGACATATCACTGAATAAGTTCATCTGAATTGAATAACATTTCTATCATCGATAATCAAGAATTGAATACAAGATTTAGAATTCATCTGAGGGTTACAAGACCTTGAACTATGTACCAGGTTATAAATATTTCTACTTAAACGTTTAATAGTCGTTAGACTATATGAACCTCTTAACTCGTACTTAGGGGGATCAGCCCTTCGTACCTTGTATTATGCACAAACATCTTAACGCTTTCGCATGGTAATCCCCTATCATCAACTAAGAAGTAGTTGAATCAAACTTATAATAATTTAAGAGTTCAAAAATAAAAGAGTTAGGGAATAACTATGAGTCACAACAGTAGACATCATACTTAACAGTCATACTTTAGAAGTAAACTTAAAGCATTTAAATGATACAATAAAACCTTGCTTGAACAATTAAGTCAAGGTCACATTATTTTCAATAAGGAAACTAAATGAGATACTTGTTCAATATGGAATTTAAAGAACTTACATAAATGTAAACAAGAAAGAATAGAACAACTTGCTCAATTAAAAGTAGGAATTAGGAAACTTGCGTCGTGCGTATGCTAGCAAATAATAACTCGTTCCACAATTATCCTACGTACACGTTATTAACAATAGTAACACAAATTAGTTATCATATAGCTAAATCACATCATTAGTTAACCAATCTAAGTTAACTCACCACTCTTTAGCCATTAGGTTTAAGTCATTATAGTTAGTTATCACATAACATGATCAAACCACACTTACTAGTATTATCCATGTCCAACTTAAACTTAGTAACAATTAACCAAGTTAAATTCAAAATCATAAATCTCATATTAAAAATATGATTACATACTGTCCAATCAATATATAATATTAAAATTATGCTTTTATAATCCTTCAATTAACATTTTAAACATTTATACAATTAAATAGAAATCTCTTGCTAAACTGCAAAAGTGGCACTGCAGCGCCACATAATGAACTACCAATGGAGCTGCGTCGCTACCTCGGCGCTGCTGCGCAAGTGAAATGGCATTGAATCGGCGCTGCTGCGCCATACCACATCAGCACTCTCTGCATTCCGGTATCGGCACTACAGCGCTGCAGTTAATATATAGAACTGGAGCTGTAGCGCCGTGACACGTCATAGACTCTGTTATGGCGCTGCAACACTCTGTTTACTCGCAGAACAGGAGCTGCGACGCCACGACACAGTGAGACGCAAACAGCCTCTCGAAATCCACAGAATAAGCCAATTTGGCTTATTAAGTTCGATTAAACATAACTTTTAACTCACATAATTCATACAAAACTTTATAGAAACATAAATTTATGCTTCTAACATGATTTAACATATATAAACATCACAACAATCAATTAAAAACCTTTTCATTCCATGATTTTGAAGAAAACTCCATTGTTAAGTGTTCTTGACAAATAAACGCTGTGACTTTGTTTTTAAATCAAATCACTTAATTTAAATCATGTTATTTTCGTTTCTTAACATATTATCACAATCTATAATCAATTTACATAACATAGCATGAATTAGACATCAATTTTTATATCAAAGAAGCCATTTTATAAAATACTTCACTGTAAATTGTTATGAACATGATTTCTTCATGTTCATCATATTTACATGAATTAAATAACTAAAATACTCATACAAATCATATATAATAGTTTGTATTTACAATTTAACAAATATAACTCATACATACACAAATTCTCATGAAAAACTCAAACACGGAGAAGTAAAATAAACTTTTTCATGAAGAACAATAATTCTTAATTTTAAAGTTAGATTATTACGTTTGATTCTTGTTAGCTTTAGAAGAAGATAATAGCAACCCTCTTTTTTCACAGAGCTTTCTTTCACTTTTCCTTTCTTCTTCTCTCTTCTTTTCTCTCTAGTTTTCTTGCTCTGTTCTTCCATCTCTAACTTAACTTTTAGGTAATATAAAACCGATATAGATATAATAAGTATAATAATATAATATAATAACTGACAAAACTTAATTTCCTTAATAAATACATATTAATTATTTTATTTTTGAAAATCAAAAGCCGCAAAGGTTTGTTTGGCAAAATTGAATTAAAAATAGAATTTTAAATGCTAAGGCCTTATTTGGTAAAACTAAATTAAAACTCTTTTAATTTATTTTAATAACTCCTTTACTACATAGTTTAAATGTCACACTTTATTTAATTAAATTCCAATATTTCAATTTAATTAAATTAAAAGTTAACATCAACTCATTAAATAAAATTACCACATAAATTAAATTGCCACACAATTATAATTTATTTATTAATCATGATTTCATGTAATAAATTAGTAAATCTCTAATTTAATTATTAAATTAAATTAGAACTTCAACCACAAAATTATTAAACATCAATTTAATATTAAATATCAATTTAATTAATATATTGCACTTAATTAAATTATTCCACCACATAATCACATCAATTATTTATTCAACTCAATAAATAAATCAACTAAAATATTTATTTAATTCAATAAATATTTAAAATTAAAATACAAAAATCTCGTTTGTTACACTTGGTGTATAAACTTTCTATACCCAGTATAGCTCATCAAACTTACCACACTTTGGAAGTGTGACACCTCCAAATCCGGTATCTTAATTTTCACAGGATTTGGTGTTCACTGTTCAAATATCATATGACTATCTACCAATAATAATAATAATTTATTAAATAGATAAATAATCCATCATCTTTACAACATCTAAAATAGTAAATACATAATCAATCCCAGGTCACACTTAACATTAAATCTCTGCTGCGAAAACGTAATCAAATAAGTCTTAATCATTTCACATAAGTCTTAAACTTTAACATTTCAATAACACCACAAGTCTTCAACATTGTTTAGCCTTTCCTTTGCTCTTGCTACTAGAAGGTTCATCACTTTGTTCATTCTTAGCTGCAATGTTATTATGCAAGAGTGAGCATGAATGCCCACAAGTATACAAATATGACAATAATAACATGCGAGTGAAATTAAAGAAATCTGAATAACAGAAAGCTCAACTTTTGAATCAAGAATAATAATCAAGAATCAAATTATAATTGAGGGTCATAAGACCTTGAACTATGTCCTAGGTCAAGTATATTAACCTTTAACCTTTAACAGTCATAAGACTATGGACTTTACCTCTCGTACTTAGGGAGATCAGACCTTCGTACCGATACTGTGCAAAATACCTCAACGCTTAAAGCATCATCAATTCCCCTTTAATAGGGTTGTTCATCTTAGTTTGACATCAAAGTTCGCACCAAATAAAATTTGGTTTGGATAATTCAATAGTAGTTCTAGAATTTAGAACGCTCATCGACTATGGACTAGTCGAATCAATAAGGGTTCGCTAGTCTTAAAAGATTCAACAATATATAATATTCAATTTGAATAACAACTTTTCAAGGGTATACAATCGAATAAGTATTGTATACTGAAATGATACTTTTAAAAGAATCATAACATCTTATATGAAATTCTGAACTTGAGTAATCAAAAATAAGAATTCTGCTTGATATAAAATTTAAGTCTATAACTTGCTCAATGTAAAAGTAAGGTTTAGAACTTGCTCAAATTTAAATATTTGAGTTTAGGAAACTTGCCTCGTGCGCAAGCTACAATTATAATTCACGTTCTTTACTTAATCCTACATGTCAACACATTCATAATGTCCATTAATCACAAGTTCAATACATTTATTGAATCACAACAGTGTTCTTCGAATCTATTATTAGATTTTTCAAATAATGGTTTAAGTCAATTTATTAATTTATTAATTAATCACATAACATAAGTTATTAAACTTGTATTAACAACTTTTCGTATACTTAATGTGTTTTCATGTTTATTAGTTTTAAAACACATTACTCAATATTTACCATTTAGAAAATTTTTAGAAAATTCCATGTCAGGCACGGCCGAGCTACAATTACCCTCTGTAACGGCGCTGGCGTGCGGCACGACGCGGGCGCGCGGCACGACGCGGGCTTGCTCCAATTGCCTTTTGGAACAGTGCGGCCGCGCGGCGACGAAAACTCAGAATTTCTAGTTCGCGAAGAACACAAAGACTTGCCCAATTTTCTCCAATTTACACCAATACACTGATTTGTAATGTTACCCATGAAGTATAAAAACTTCATAGGAACATCACAAATCACTACTAGCATGTTTCTAACATTTTAACTCATGAAATTATACAAATCAAGACATTAAATTTCTCTGTTTTTCATAATTTTGTAAAGTTTGATAAAATTATCAAATTTCTCATTACGGATTCGTTATAATACCGAATCCGTTCCTTCCAATTCTGTTTTTTTTGTTTTAACATATATATTCCAAATTATGTGTCAATTTTAATACAAACATATGATTTAAGCATTAATTCTACCCATATGGGTTATTCATACTACATTCAATACTCTGTCATTCTTGAAAGCCAATTTAATACAAAATTCCATGGTGTGATCAGTGAAATTCATGTATACATGATACAACCCATGATATTAACATATACGAATACATATATGATCATATCTTGATTTAATTATCAAAATAATACTTAACAAAGAATTTTTAAGAACACATAAAAGAAACTTTGTAACTTTTCAAAAACCCAATTAAGGCCAAATTGAATGAGTTTGATTATTTTAAATCATTCATACCAAACATAAACATGATATAAACACACACCCATATACATATAGCCATATCATAACTTAATTTCAAAACTAGTTTTTTTACAGAAAACTTAAAGTACGTATTTAAGAAATCTTAATTTTGAAAACTTGAAAAGAAGAATTACCCTTTAGTAATGAAGATGATACAATCAAAGATAACACAATGATTCTCTCAAATCTCTCTTCCTTTCAATCTCTCTCAATTCTTCTCTTTTTCCTTCTGAACTTCTCAATTTTTTCTCTGATATCTAAAACTCATATATGATATATGTATAAGTATAAATATAATACGTATACACTTAACGTCAGATACTTAACCATCCAACTTCCCTTAGGGTCTAATTTGGTTGTCTCTCATTCCCTCTTTCCCTTTATTTTAATAAATCTCTTATAATATAGTTAATAGTCACAACACTAATTAACCAATTAATTTTATTTAAATTCATTAAATAAAATAAGACAAACTCACATTAAACACATTATCACATAATTAATATTTTTATTTATTAATTATGTCAATTCATTAATTCTCTAATTAATTATTAAATTAATTAAAGTAACACTATGCTTATTTAATTAATTCATTTAATCAAATAAACTCAATTAAATATATACTTTGAAATATAAAATTACTACACATTAATTTAATTAATGTAACACATATAATTAAATTAATCTACCACAATCTTATGAATTAATTATTTAACTCAATAATTAAATCATCGAAAATATTTATTTATTTCAATAAATATTCAAATAACTGTACAAAATTCTCGTTCTTCACAGGAAGTTCAGGAACTTGCCACAACAATATGAGTTTAAGAACTTTTCCTAGTAATACGTAGTCCAAGAACCAATCAGGAACTCTCCATACGCTTAGGGGTTCAAAAACATACATATGATTATGAGTTACGAACTTACCGTAAGCATGAGTTTTAAAAACTGTGACAACCCCAAATCTGGGTACTTCAATTTTCACAAGATTTGGTATTCACTGTACAAATATCATATATCTATCTGTCCATAATAAATGCAAACCATGAAATAGATAAAAACATCTCCATCATCTCCCCTTATGGGGTTACAACATCTAAATAATAAATATATAATTAAATCCCAGGTTGATCTAACCTTAAATCTCAAATGCGGAAACGTAAACAATTAAATAAGTCTTAAACATCACAACATAAGTCTTAGACAAATTTCATTAAATAAATAACAAGTCTTCATCACTTGTTGACTTTGCCCTTGCCTTTGCTAGTGAAAGGCTCGTTAGACCTTTCGTTCTTAACTGCAATGCTATTATGCAAGAGTGAGCACGATTGCCCACAAGTATAACAATTTAATTATAATAATAACATGCAAGTGAATCAAGAATTCTGAATAAGAAAGCTCGGCTTTTGAATCAAGAATGAATAGCAAGAATCAAAAGAACATCTAAAGGTTATAAGACCTCGAACTATGTCCTAGGTTGTTAAGTATTTTTACTTTAAACCTTTAATAGTCATTATACTATATGGACTCTACTACTCTTATTTAGGGGGATCAGCCCTTAGTACCACACTGTGCACAATATCTCAACGTTAAAGCGTAATTAATCGCCTATAACAGGGTTGTTTATCTATGTTTGACATCAGAGTCCGCACTAAAAGAAGTTTGGTTTGGATAAGTTCAATAATAGTTCTAGAATTTAGAACGTTCATCAACTATAGACAAGTCGAATCAATAAGGGTTTGCTAGTTTTACAAGGTTCAACAATAACTAATCACATAACATGAATTTGGACCCACAATATGTATACCATACAAGCATAAGCTCTTAGACAATCATAATCAAGTCTTACGACAATAATATTCAAGTTCACACATAGTTTATTAACATGGAACTTCAAATTACATTATACATGTCAACAACATGTTATAGTATTGTATTACATGTTCATCATGTTATGAGGTTCATTAGGTTAGGTTAACTCATCATGTTATGACTTAAAAATACACCAAAGGACCAAAATTTATTTTTCTCTGCACCCCCCCCCCCCACTGAGGCGGGGGTTAGGCTTGCTGGGGCGGGCTTGGTTTCGGTAGTGGGCCCGCTGAGGCGGGTCTGGAGCCCGCTGGGGCAGGTGGCCTCGGCTGGTTTAGGTACAGTTGGCGAAAAATTACAGAGAGGGCCAAAAAAATACGAATTAAACTAATATAGTGATTCCCATGAAGTATAAACTTCACATGAACATCATATAATGATTATAACATGTTTTAACACTTTTGATCACGTAATTACTCAAACTAAAACATATAAATTCACTGTTTTTGATATTATGAAAAGTAACGAGACAATTCATGAAATTTGACATCACAGATTCGTTATAACTCTGAATTAGTCCGTTTAAAGTTCGTTTTGTTCGTTTAAACATGCATAATCATAATCAATCATCAATTTAAAGTTAACTAAGCAATTAAAGCATGCAAATTTGTACATATGGCCATATTCAAACTTTTCATATTCTGTAACTTTCAAATTTCTAAATAAAACATAATTACATAAAATTAATTTCTTTAAAGCATACATAATTGATGGAAATCATGTTATAATAATAGAATAACACATATATAATCACATCATGCATTAATCACCAAATTAGTTGTTTACAGAGAACCTCAAAACACACGTTAACGGAAAAACTTAAAAACATAATTTGTAAACTAAAGATGAAGGAATTACCTTTGCTACTTGTTGAGATTGGAGGATATAAACTTCCTTTGGTTCTTCAATTTTCTATCAATTCTCTCAAGTTCTCTCTCAAACTCTCTCTAAGTTCTCTGATGATAATATACGATATATGATATATAATGAATACTGATTATATGTAAAGCCTAATATATAATATACGTATAATATATATATAACTGTCAAGGTTGTGGGGAGCAGTTAATTCAAATTAACTGACACCCACTCCCTTAAGGCTTTGTTTGGTTATCCTTTTATATACTCCTTTTCCTTTATTTTAATTAAAGTGTTTATTATATAGTTTAATTGTCACACTTTAATTAATCAAATACTCTTATTTAATTTTAATTAAATAAAATATAATACTCCACATTAAATCACATTAGCTCATAATTAAAATTCTCATTTATTAATTATGTGAAATCTTTAAATCTGTAATTAATTATTAAATTAATTACAATAATATTATGCTTATTAAATAATTCATTTAATCAAATAAACTCAATTAAATACATACTTTGAACTATAAAAATTCTCCACATTAATTTAATCAATGTAACACATATAATTAAATTATTCTGTCACAATTCCATCACATAATTATTTAATTCAATAATTAAAATATCGATAACTCAATAAATAAATTATCAAAATTTTTATTTAATTCAATAAATATTCAAATTAAATTACAAAATTCTCGTTCGTCATATCTTTCCCCCTTAAAAGGATTCTGTCCCCAGAATCACAGTTCAATTAAATTCGTTCCATTACATTCTCCCCCCTTACAAAGATTCTATCCCCAGAATCGCTTACACATAGATTAAGCAAATAAATGTGGGTAAGTCTTCAACATATGTTCTTCGAGTTCCCACGTAGCTTCTTCAGCATTGTGGTTCCTCCATATTACTTTAATAGAAGGTATTATTTTATTTCTGAGAACTTGTTCTTTTCTGTCAACAATCTGAACAGAAACTTCTTTATAGGATAACTCTTTCTCAAATTACAGGGGTTCAAATTCAATCACATATTTGTAATCGCGTTTGTATGGACGTAAAACCGACACATGGAAGACGTTGTGGACATGCTCTAGCGCCGGAGGTAAAGCTACCTCATATGTGACTTCTCCGATTCTTCGCAGCACTTCAAAGGGTCCAATGAACCTCGGGCTCAATTTTTCCTTGGCAAATCTGATTTTTCTCTTCCACGGAGAGACTTTGAAGAATACAAAGATACCCGATTCAAATTCTACATTCTTGCGGTGTGGATCGGTGTATTTTTTCTGCCTATCCTGAGCAGCTACCAATCTTGTTCGGATCACCTTGACGATCTCTGTTGTCTGTTGTTCCTGTTCTGGACCTAGCAATTATCTTTCGCAAATTTCATCCCAATAAAGTGGAGTTCTACACTTTCTGTCGTACAACGCTTCGTAAGGCGGCATGCCAATACTTGCGTGATAATTGTTGTTGTAACTGAATTCCACGAGCGGTAGGTGGTCATCCCAATTTTCTTTGAAACCCATGATGCATGTTCTCAGCCTATCTTCTAATGTCTAGATCGTTCTTTCACTCTGCCTGTCTATCTGAGGGTGATATGATGTACTCATCCTTTACTGCATTCCCATGCATTCCTGTAATCGCTTTCAGAAGTTCGATGTGAAGCACGGATCCCTATTAGAAATAATTAACACTGGACCTCCGTGCCTTAAAATAATCTCCTTCACATATAATTTTGCTAACTGGTCTAAGTTGAATCTGATCTTGATCGGAAGGAAGTGTGCTGATTTCGTCAGTCGGTCAACGATAACCCATACTGCGTCGTAGCCTTTCTAAGTTATCGGAAGGCCAACTATGAAATCCATAGTAATATGTTCCCATTTGCATTCTGGGATCTCTAGTGGTTGTAGCAAACCACTCGATCTCTGATGTTCTGCCTTCATTTTCTGACATGTCAGGCACTTGGCAACACAATCGGCAACATCTCATTTCATATTCGGCCACCAAAAATGCTGTCGGAGATCCTGGTATATCTTGGTACTCCCGGGGTGAATCGAATACCGTGAGCTATGAGCCTCGCTCAAAATGTCCTCTTTAATCTCTGGCACTAGCGATACCCAAACTCTGCTCTCAAATCTCAACAGTCCCTCACTGTCTACCTTGAATTTCTGTTTATCCCCTTTAGATATCTTCTTCTTTATTTTCTCACAGTCTTCATCATGAAGTTGTGCTTCCTTAACCTTATTCAGCAAGTTTGTACTAGCTCCTAGATGGAACAGCTTTTCGTCATTCTCCATTGGATATCTCACCTATAATTCCAACTTCTCCATTGCTGAAATTAGCTCATTCTCGGCAGTCAATATCATCAACTTCTCCCGACCATTTCTGCTTAAGGCGTCGGCAACCACATTTGCTTTTCTTCTGTGTAAAAATATATTTCAGACTTTTGTGGTCTGTATATATTTCACACTTCTCTCCATAGAGATAGTGTCTCCAGATCTTCAAAGCAAAAACCACTGCAGCCAATTCTAAATGGTGGGTCGGAAACCCCTACTCATAATCCTTTAGTTGTCGTGATGCATACGCAATGACTTTGCCGCTTTGCATAAGTACACAACCCAGTCCTTTATGCAACGCATCACTATACACCACAAAATTTATTGTGTTATCTGGGAGAGATAACACAAGTGTCGTACTCAACCTCTTCTTATGCTCTTGGAAGCTTTCCTCACACTTCTCCCTCCAATCAAATTTTACCGCTTTTCTAGTCAAATTCGTCAGCGGAGTTTCGATTTTGGAAAAGTTCTGAATGAATCTTCTATAATATTCGGCCAATCCAAGAAAACTTCTAACTTCTGACGGTGTGTTCGGTTGATCCCAATTTTTTACATGTTCGACCTTGGATGGATCTACCGAAATTCTGTCCTTATCAATCACATGCCCAAGAAATTGCACCCGCTCAATCCAAAATTCGCATTTTAAAAACTTAGCGTACAACTTCTCTCTCCTCGACGCCTCCAATGTCACCTTTAAGTGTTCTACGTGTTCCTCCTTAGTCTTCGAATACACCAGAATATCGTCGATAAACACCACCAAAAATTTATCCAGAAATGGTTTGAAAACTCTGTTCATTAGGTTCATAAATGCTGCAGGAGCATTCGTTAGACCAAATGACATCACTAGAAATTCGTAGTGACCATATCGAGTCCTGAATGCTGTCTTCGGAGCATCCTCTGTTCTCACCTTCAACTGATGGTAACCACTTCTCAGGTCTATCTTCGAGAAGTATCTCGCATCCTTCAATTGATCAAACAAGTCGTCAATCCTAGGCAACAGATACTTGTTCTTAATTGTGACCTTGTTCAACTCTCTGTAATCAATGCAGAGCCGCATCATCCCATCTTTCTTCTTTACGAACAACACCGACTCTCCCCACGACGATACGCTCGGTTGAATATACTTCTTGTCCAGTAGCTCTTGCAGCTGCACCATCAATTCTTTCATCTCCACCGGAGCCATACGGTACGGTGCCTTCAATATTGGAGCCGTTCCTGGGGCCAAATCGATTAAGAACTCTACTTCTCTATCTGGAAGAAGTCCTGGCAAATCATCCGGAAATACATCCACGAAGTCTCTCACGACTGGTATTTCCTCCAACTTCGGATTCTCTTTATAACTATCGACTATGTAGGCTAAATATCCTATACAACCTTATCGCAACAACTTCCTGGCCTGCATTATAGTCAGATAACTCGCTTGTCTAGGCGACTTGCTTCCATAAAACATAACCTTTAACGGAGTCATAAGGTTAATACACTTGCTCTGGCAATCAATTATTGCTCCATAATTGAATAATCAATCCATTCCCAAAATAACATCGAATTTCCCAAGTCTGATCGGAATAAGATCTATGTTCATCACATTACCCTTAATATCCACCCTACAGTTCTTGTGTACATACTTAACACGAATTACTTCCCTGTTCGCAATCTCTATGTTCATAGGGTATTCTAACTCGTCCTTAGGAAATTCTAAGTTCTTAGTAAAGTCATCGGATATAAATGAGCAAGTAGTACCCGAATCAAATAATACATATGCATTGACGTTATTGATCGGAATGATACCTGGCACCACATCGCGAGACTGCACAGCATCCTGTACTGTCATGTTGAATGTCCTGGCAGTAGGTCGATTTGTTGATGTCGGCCCTGTAATCGTCATAGCATTTCTACTGATGTTACCTCTGTTCCCTCCAGCTCCTGCCCCTCCAGATATCTTCTTGGGGCAATCCCTAGCTAGATGGTCCTTTGACCCACATGTGAAGCAGACGCCCTTCTTAGGGTTAGGACAGTTAGGTGCTATGTGGCCTTCCTAACCACAATTGTAGCATACCCGCTTTCCTTTAATACGGACCCCAGGTGATTTTTCCCGCAGGTCAGACATGCTTCAATTCTTTTCTTCTAGCTTCCTTACTGATTTCCAGTCGGTGTGCTGTCATTCCACCTTCTTTTCTGGCTATTGATTCCTCCAGTATTGCTACTACTAGACTTGTTGTTACCTTCTCCTTCAGTTTTCTTCTTCTTCAGCTCCTGGTTGTATTTGGTCATCGCATTGCTCCCACCTTCAGCGAGGATAGCCTTCTCCAATACCCCAGCAAAGCTGTTCAGTTGGAACATCGACACCTTACTATACAACCAGGGCTTCAGTCCCTGTTCAAACCTTATTGCCTTCCTCTCATCGGTATGTACTTGGTATGTGGCAAACCTAGCCAGATCATTAAATCTTGTTGCGTAATCTGGTACGGACATATTACCTTGCTTAAGCTCCAAAAACTGTACCTCCATCTGATTCTATGAGCTTGCCAGGAAATACATCTCGAAGAACATTTCCTTAAACCTCTCCCAGGTTATCAAGCCTTATCCTCCCCAAACTTTGTTTGCCTGCCACCAATAACTCGCTTCTGACTTCAGCATGAATGTCTCATACATGGTCTTCTGATCTTCACCGACCCTAACGACATCAAAAACTTTCTCCATTTCCATGACCCAAGTCTGTGCTTCAATCCGGTTCATGGATCTCTTGAACTCTGGCCATCCCACCGCCTTGAAGTCCTTGAACTATGTGTTCGGTGGAGCTTGCGACTGGTTGTTCAGAGCTCCAGTCAAAAGATTCACCAACTGCTGGACGGGGTTGGCGTTAGCATTGGCGTCGTCGTTATTAGTCAACCCTTCTTGGGCGGGTTGATGGTTAGGGCGTCTTCTCGGCTGCATATTTCTGTTAAGATATACGCTTATTAGATCTTTATTCATTTCCCTTAAACAATTAAGACTTAACTTAAATACTTTAAGATAACACTTAACACATAACATCTCAAATAAACTCTGATATTTTATATAATCAAAAGTTTTGAACAAGACAAGATGGCATCACTACTATTTACATCAACTATCCCGAGATAAAGAATCTTCAGGATTTAAATCATCAGAATATTCCTTTGTTTATAATTACATCGGAATTTACATTATTAACTACTCAAATAAGTATTCACATAATCATACTGTTCCTATCACGGCCTACTAAGGCGTCGAACAGCTTTGTTGCGCTCTTCCTCCATAACGCGGAACATCGTCCTGCCATCCAGGATATACAAAGGTAGATCATCGAACTGAACTGGATAGCACATAACCCGATCCTGGGCCTTATCAATTGCATTCTGAAACGTATAGTCTGTCTCCTTGATCTTATCATTCTTTGCACGATCGTTATCCTCGGCAAGATCTGCACGTCATGACACCCTCATCCAAGTATCCACTGCTATGGGAAGCTTCGCTGATTCCTCACCCAAATCATTCTTCAGCTTCTCTATCTCAGCTGACTTTTCTTCACCTTGGCCATTCTCATGGGCCAACTCCCACTCTACGTCTCCAAGACGTGTGTACAGAGTCTCAACCTCACCATCCTTCTGCTCGATGGTAGTCTGCTGAGTAACTGTCTTCGCCTTCAGCTCTCGAACAGTATCCCGTAAATCTATGTTACGGTCATACAGCTCGTCGTACATCTCAGCATTGATAGAGTTCGGTGGGAACTCATCAGGGTCTTCATCCTCCTCCTCAGCTGCCTCAGCTTCAACCTCAATCTCCTCAGAGTTCTCCTCTGAGTCAAACACAGGCTCATGCTCCCGACCAACAACTGTGATCAAAGGAGATGGCTCTCTACAAACCAATTGCTCCCAGACTGTATAAATGTCTCGGGGCTCCTCCTCAATAGCCACTCGGGGTACAACCTCCCTAGGCTGACTGGATCCTCCAATATCCGACATCCTGACAGTCAAAATTTTAAGTCATTAGTTATTACGTGATGTTAATCGATACTCGTGCAAGTACATAAATATAAACATATAGCACATAAGGTAATTTATTATCTTTCTTAGAACTCGATAAGAGTTATCATTACTATGTTATCAAAGGCTACTACACTAAAGTTTTTCCCCACCTAAGGTTCATAACCTACAGCTTTGATACCAACTTGTGACACCCCCAAATCCAGGTACTTCAATTTTCACAAGATTTTGTGTTCACTGTACAAATATCATATATCTATCTGCCCATAATAAATGCAAACCATGAAATAGATAAAAACATCTCCATCATCTCCCCTTATGGGGTTACAACATCTAAATAATAAATACATAATTAAATCCTAGGTTGATCTAACCTTAAATCTCAAATGCAGAAACGTAAATAATTAAATAAATCTTAAACATCACAACATAAGTCTTAGACAAATTTCATTAAATAAACAACAAGTCTTCATTACTTGTTGACTTTGCCCTTGCCCATGCTAGTGGAAGGCTCGTTGGACCTTTCGTTCTTAACTGCAATGTTATTATGCAAGAGTGAGCACGATTGCCCACAAGTATAACAATATAATGATAATAATAACATACGAGTGACTCAAGAATTCTGAATAAGAACGCTCGGCTTTTGAATCAAGAATGAATAGCAAGAATCAAATGAACATCTGAGGGTCATAAGACCTTGAACTATGTCCCAGGTTGTTAAGTATTTCTACTTTAAACCTTTAACAGTTGTTAGACTATATGGACTCTACTACTCGTACTTAGGGGGATCAGCCCTTAGTACCATACTATGCACAATATCTCAACGCTAAAGCGTAATTAATCCCCTATCAGTTTGACATCAGAGTCCGCACCAAAGGAAGTTTTGTTTGGATAAGTTCAATAACAGTTTTAGAATTTAGAACGTTCATCAACTATAGACTAGTCGAATCAATAAGGGTTCGCTAGTCTTACAAGGTTCAACAATAATTGATATTCAAATCGAATAATAAATCTCAAGAGTATACAATCGAATAAGTATTGTATAACTAAAGTAATACTGTCAAGAACTTATAATATCTCATATGAAAATTGACTTGAATGAACAATAATAAGAACTTGCATCATAATAATAGTTCGAGAATAGAAATCTTGTTAAATAACTGATTGAGTTTAGAATACTTGCTCAATTTAAAGAGTATATTTAGGAAAACTTGCTCAATTAAAATAAGGATTAGGAAACATGTGTAATCGAAATCGAGTTAAGGTAAGGAAACTTTCTCAACAATAGTAAATTAGGGATAGAACACTTGCCTCGTGCACAAGCTACAATTATAATTACAATTCAATTCCTCAACGTCCTACACATTACATTACGTTTACAACATCGATTAGTTCCATAACTACTATGTTTAACTGTTGAACTTCTCACGTAGGTTCAACTTAACAACTTGGTTCACAAATCTTAATTTGTTAACTAATCACATAACATGAATTTGCACCCACAACATATATACCATACAAGCATAAGCTCTTAGACAATCATAATCAAGTCTTATGACAATAATATTCAAGGTCACACATAGTTTGTTTACATGGAACTTCAAACTACATTATACATGTCAACAACATGTTATAGTATTGTATTACATGTTCATCATGTTATCAGGTTCATTAGGTTAGGTTAACTCATCATGTTATGGCTTAAAAATACACCAAAGGACCAAAATTTATTTTTCTCTACAATCCCCCCCCCCCCCCGCGTTGGGGCGGGCGTTAGGCCCGCTGGGGCGGGCATGGTTTTGGTAAGGGGCCCGCTGGGGCAGGTTTGGAAATCGCTAGGGCGGGTGGCCTCGGTTGGTTCAGGTACAGTTCGTGAAAAATTACAAAGAGGGCTAAATATATCCGAATTAAACTAATACAGTGATTCCCATGAAGTATAAACTTCACAGAAACATCATATAATGATTCTAACATGCTTTTAACACTTTAGATCACGTAATTACTCAAACTAAAACACATAAATTCACTGTTTTTGATATTATGAAAAGTTTCAAGATAATTTATAAAATTTGACATCACAGATTCGTTATAACTCCGAGCAGTCCGTTTAAAGTCCGTTTTGTTCGTTTAAACATGCATAATCATAATCAATCATCAATTTAAAGTTAACTAAGCAATTAAAGTATGTAAATTTATACATATGGCCATATTCAAACTTTTCATACTCTATAACTTTCAAATTTCTAAATAAAATATAATTACATGAAATTGATTTCTTTAAAGCATACATAATTATGGAAATCATGTTATAATCATATAATAACACGTATATAATCACGTCATGCATTAATCACCAAATTAGTTGTTACAGAGAACCTCAAAACACATGTTAATGGAAAAAACTTGAAAACATAATTTGTAAACTAAAGATGAAGGAATTACACTTGCTACTTGTTGAGATTAGATGATATAAACTTCCTTTGTTTATTCAATTTTCTATCAATTCTCTCAAGTTCTCTCTCAAACTCTCCCTAAGTTCTCTGATGAAAATATACGATATATGATATATAATGAATACTAATTATATGTAAAGCCTAATATATAATATACGTATAATATATATATAACTGTCAGGGTAGTGGGGAGCAGTTAATTCAAATTAACTGACACCCACTCCCTTAATGCTTTGTTTAGTTGTCCTCTTATGTACTCCTTTCCCTTTATTTTAATTAAAGTGTTTATTATATAGTTTAATTGTCATACTTTAATTAATCAAATACTCTTATTTAATTTTAATTAAATAAAATATAATACTCCACATTAAATCACATTATCACATAATTAAAATTCTCATTTATTAATTATGTGAAATATTTAAATCTCTAATTAGTTATTAAATTAATTAAAATAATATTATGCTTATTAAATAATTCATTTAATCAAATAAATTCAATTAAATACATACTTTGAACTATAAAAATTCTCCACATTAATTTAATCATTGTAACACATATAATTAAATTATTCTGCCACAATTCCATCACATAATTATTTAACTCAATAATTAAAACATTGATAACTCAATAAATAAATTATCAAAATATTTATTTAATTCAATAAATATTCAAATTAAATTACAAAATTCTCGTTCGTCGCAAAAACCACACGTAATCTTAATATCATCTAATCTAATCTTAATAGTCTCTAACTATCAAATATAAATATAGGACAAGAATCACATTCTCACCATGTATATATTGACAGCATGACATTAACATTCCAACGATTATCAATATGATAAACTGAGTACAAGCACAAAACCTATGCACATACAAAGGTTTGTACAACTTAGCCATCACATGAGTTCTCGATTGAAATCCCACCTAACTCTATCTTGCTCTTAACTTGCTCTTTGCTCGATACAAATTTTCTGTATCTCATCACTTATAACTCCTCGTGAGTTTACCTCGTACTATTTTATAGTACATTCTCTTATAGCATCAAGCTATAACTTCTCAATCATTACAGATCATCTATCACTTTACGACTTAAATAGTTCACGTCGTGATCTTATTCTACAATCATCTTTCCTTATAAATCTACCATACTTTATAATCGTTAGGTTTTACGATCCTCATTCTTTCCTTTTTAATCATATTGTATTCAACTCAGGTTAACGTTACAAAAACTAGCTGAACCTAGGTATAGTCATATACTAAATTAACCGGTGGAAACGGACGTTAAAGCCTACCAAGTGGCAAAAAGCCCGTATAGCAGTCCATTGTGAGTAGTTTTACGATCAGAAAGTTCATACTACTTCTTTGCGCATTTATACACTTGCATGTTAAGTTTCGTTTTTTGATTATGCACGGAACTCAATTCTGTGGCCATTTTTGCTTACGTTTTGTACATTTTAGTACATAACCACGTTTTCTGGCACTTCCACAGCTCGGATCGTCGATCCGTTGCTTTTAACAGCTTTTATATACATATATATATATATATATATATATATATATCTACGCTTATAGCAACTTCGCCGGACTCGGTTATCTTTCTAGTCCGGGTTTGGCTTTTTTATGTGTATATTTAACTATATATATACTAACATTTCAATTCTGTCAATCCCGGATGTCAAATCTATGGTAGTTTACTGTTTATATATATATATATATATATATATATATAAATTTCGGACTTATTTGGGCCTGGATTTCTACTTCGTGGCCTTTTTATTGCTTTAATATATATATACTAACTGTATATATATTAACTTTTTATATTACAGTTTGGCCTGGATCATTCTGTGGCCTTTTTACTGATTTTAAATATATATATATATATATATATATATATATATATATATACTTTCTGCTGAGCCTGGACAATTTTGTGGCTCTTTTACCGCTTATATATGTATATATATATATATTTCAATTCTGTCGAGCTTGGATCATTTTGTGGCTCTTTTAAAGCTTTTATACATATATTTCCAATCAGTCAAGCCTGGATCATCCCGTGGCTCTTTTACCGCTTATATATATATATTTCAGTTCTGTCCAGCCTGGATTACTCCGTGACTTTTTACAGCTTTTATAAATATATATATTTACATTTCAGTCCGGGCATCGGAGTGAAAACTCATCTCCCTTTACAGCTTTCGTATATATATAATTATATATATATATATATATATCTTTTACTCATTTTAATTAAATTGCTGCTTTAAATATTCATTTGATATGAATCGGCGCTGACATCTCTTCGAGCGAACTAGATTTCTTTAAATCTCGTCAACTCTACCTTTCAAACGGTTCAAAATAGGTCCAGACATAACCAGGAAGCTAGAATGGCTGAGCTTTACTTATATCTAGCATTTTTCTAGTTTTATTCATTCAGGAAGCAATCTCGCGGCCCTTAGATTGCTATCTAGTGGGAACGAGGTGCTTTAGCTATGAGCAGGCCAGGATTTACTGATGAATCCTTGGTTCTTGCGATGGATAGATGTAAATATACATTTATATGCATATTTTGAGCTATGCATTTTTTATTGGCTTCCCTTTGTGAGCCTAGAAATCGTGGGATTCGTGATCAAACTGATCAGGATCTGATTCCCACGATGGACAAACTGCACTTTACAAATGTACCCTGTCGGTTTTTCTGTAAAATGTACATCCAAAGGACCTTAAAATGGTTATCTAGGTTTAAGGTCTTAACATAATGAGAATATAGTTTGTCGTGTCAGAGTCACTCCGATGGCTGTCATGCCCATGAGAAGACTGACACTTGTATATATTCTGTGGTCGAGGATGCTTCGCAGCCCGACAATCACCATTCAAATTAAGCCAAAAGGTTGAAAAGTTAAAAATGGCAGTATCAACATGCTTCAATTCCTATGTGAGCGTAAGGGTTTGAAAACCTACTTTTAAAACATCATTTTAATATCTTGTGTAAAAAAAAACTTTTGCAAATCAAATCAAACCCTTCGTAAATAGGTTTAACAAAGCACGACCATACTTTCAAATCAATCAAGCTTAGGCACAATTTCTTCCAGCATTCACACACACATTATAGATTTAAAAGGGAAATATTGAAAAGATGCGGTACCGTGTTTTCACCGGAGTTGTGGGGTGCCTAACACCTTCCCTACACTTAACCAAGCCCCCGAACTTAGAACTTCGGTTTCAAAGATTTAGTTTCGACAGTGTCCAGCAGTTGGGCCTCCTTTCAAACAAAACTCGATTGAGTTGATACAACCATGTCACCAACTGGCGACTCTGTAAAACGTTCAAATCGTCGACATGGTACATGTTAGCCTTTTCCTAAAAAACCTCTTCAAAGCCTTTTTAATAAAAAAGATAAAATAAGGGTAGACAAAACTTAGGAAGAGAAAGATTTGGGTCCAACTCGACCTGCATTTTTTCCCAATGTCTACAAGTGGCGACTCTGCTAGGGACAACAGAGGGCTTAGGTCGCGTTCAAATCTTTTCAAAATTTCTCTTTCATATCTGCATATGTGTGAATGCTGAGTTTCTCTACATTAAATGAATGCGTGAATGCTGTATCTTTACATTGAATGAATGTGAATGAATGTTTTCCTGCTTTATATTAGTGCTTTGCACAAATATTAGTGCTTTGCACCAAGGTCATCATATGCATACGGTGAGACACGATGTATGTGAATGTATGTTGTGTGATTCCTCCACCAGGAGGCAAACCCGTTGGTGACAGAGTAATGTCTTTGAGGACGGCTAAGTCTTCGGGGCACATGAAAAAGCACCACTCAGATCCGCTCCAGTTGAAAGATCGGATTAATTTCCCCTCTAGTAGATTGCGATGATCTGGGGACCTTCATGTCGAAAATCCGCGAGAGTAGCCTAAGGTAGGTCAGCCTCTGATTAACCAAATCCGATGGGAAGCCTCTTCATGTCTTCCTCTTTTAATTCAATGTAAATTTTTCAATTTCAATTTAAATAGCACAATGTAGATCGTAATGTAAATGTACATTCTCTATTTTGTACATCCTGTCATATTATCCTGTCATCAAAATAACTGACCTCTATTTTGCAGGATAAGATTAAAAAACCTCAAAAAGACATCATGGCATGCATCATATCCATACCTACCTCAAGAAATTAACACGCCTATGTTTGTTGTAGGTGAAAAATTGGTCCTATTACTAGATTTAAGTCAAAGAAAGCACTAAGTCCATTTCCGGACATGGCTTCCAGTGCTCAGCCAAAATCCATCTCTGTCTTTAGGGAATAGTTTGAAGGACTAAAGAATTAAATAGCCAAATTGGCTACTTTCTTGAGAGAGCAGAGTAGAGCTCTTAAAGGAAAATAAGCACAGGGTCACACAGGACCAGGAACACCCGGTGGCAGTTAAGAGACTGGAAAGAAAGACACTCAGATTCCTGATCCACAGAACTAGGATACTACTAACAAAACCCCTAAAATCACCGTCCCTAACAAAGAACAGGAAGCTGGTGACATTCTGAAGAAAGTCCAACAGATGGAAGAGACCCTCCGGTCCATCAAAGGGACTAGGGATTTAGCAGTGTCAATTATTCAGACCTATATATTTTCCCTGGGCTCGTTATCTTAAAAAATTTTGAGTTCCAGATTTTGAGAAATACGATGGATTGGGAGACCCCTACACTCACTTGAAGGTATTCATTGGAGAGCTCAGATCCTATGTAGAGGACGAGAAACTCCGAATGCAGTTATTCTAGAAAAGTCTGACCAGAGAGGCTAGAGCCTGGTATGCCCATCTGGACAACTCTAAAATTTATAGCTGGGAAGAGCTTGCACATCCCTTCCTAAATCAATATAGTTCCCAGTCTCAACTAGCTCCAGACAGATATCAAATAACCAAAATCAAGAAACAAAACGCTGAGTCATTTAGAGAATATGCTAGACGAATGGCGGCACAACTCACTCCACCGATGACTGAGTCTGAGATAGTCATGACCTTCATTGACATTCAAGAAGCTCCATATTATGAAAGGGTCCTAGCAGTCATAGGAAAGCCATTCTCGGAGATGATCAAACACGGCGAGATGGTAGAAATGGGGCTCAAATATGGGAAGATAAAGGATCTGATCGCCTTAGAAGCTATTGCCGAGCATATCCAGTTTGGGAGTTATGGGAGTAATCCCCAGAGGGTACACAAGAAGAAAGGCGAAGAAGTATCCTTAGTATTGCAGG
Source organism: Panax stipuleanatus (assembly GCA_020205555.1). Classification (NCBI taxonomy): domain Eukaryota; kingdom Viridiplantae; phylum Streptophyta; class Magnoliopsida; order Apiales; family Araliaceae; genus Panax; species Panax stipuleanatus. The sequence continues at coordinate 48,165,913 of CM035117.1, read as the reverse complement.
GACAGAATCAGAGATGCGAGCCAAGTAGTATACCTATTCAAAAGAAGGTATATCCCCCTTTTCAAGCTCCAGCACATCTTTTAAACCTGCCATTCCAGAAAAATTTGGAGGCCAGACGTCGGAGAACGTTCACCCCAATAGGGGATTCACTCAAAAATGTGCTAAAACTGTTGACGGCACAGAAATAGATTGTGCAACTCCTTCCACCAATCAACACCGGTGGACAGAATTTTGACCCAAGTAAAAAGTGTGCCTATCATTCCAGAGCTCCAGACCATGATACACAAAACTGTTGGTCTCTCAAGCACAAAATCCAAGACTTGATTGACAATGGAGAGATTGTGGTGACCAAACCTGAGAAACCGAACGTACAGGATAATCCTCTCCCTTAGCACAAAGAGGAGGGTGTCAACATGATTAGCACGCAAAAGGGAGAGGGATCCAAATACCTCCGGTATGTCGGAGAATCAACTCAATCCAGCAACAGTAGCCCAGACAGTTGGGAGTTATCAGAAAGGCGATTCTTGATAGAACAGGAGATTAAGTCTATCAAGGAACAGATTGGACAGTTGGCAGATCTGGTTTTATATCAACATCAGGTCACCAGATAGCTGATAAACCAGACCAATCAATCTGAAGCAAGTCCTCCCATACCAGAAATCAATCCTATTCCCATGAGGGATCATTACCGATTCCATGAGTATGAACCTTGGGCCGACAAGGTGGCCAAGGAGGAAAATTTCCAAGCAGATAGGGAATTTGCCTTTCAGAGGAATTGCACTAACTTAAACCAGCCGATGAAGGAAATCCTCCAGATGTTGATCAATGAGGGGATGGTTACAAATCTGTTACCCCCAGTAAATCCTCGATCCAGGAAATTCAAGCCTGACCAAATCTATCAGTATCACTCCAATGCATCCGGTCATGACACCGAAGATTGCTGAGGACATCGTCACTTAATTCAGAACATGATTAAAAGCGGTGAACGGATAAGAGGGAATCAAAATTATGGCCTCCCAGATGAAGAAACTCTCTTTATTCCCAATGCGTTGAGTCAGGAAATAGTGGCTGTTATTTCCTGTGATAAGGAGCCATCCCTCACATCCCTAAAGCTACCTGGGAAAGGGGTCCAAGAAACACAAAATCCTATGAAGTTGGCGGCGCCCGAGCCTTTGATATTACCATTCAGACCCCAGTATCCACTGATCAATCTGAAGAGAGTCCCATGGAACTATGGGAATGATCAAGGTTACACTTCAAACAACATTTCCATCGTACCAAAAGAGAATCCATTGTACCCGCCTCAGCGGGTGATCAAATTAGTCATCAAGGCTAAAAAGGAAGGTGGCTGAAGAGAAAACCGAAGAGTTTCACATTAAAATGGGGCATAATAAAATCAAGGTGGTGCAAAGTTTGAAGGATGCACCCAAGAAGATGTCAATCCTAGATCTGGTCTTATCATCGGTGGATCATCGCAACATTCTGGAGAAAGTACTGGAAGAAGCCTGCCTGCCAAAGACAGTGGATACCAAGAAATTCTGTCACGTGATAGAACACATTTTCAACAGCAATGTGATATCTTTTACTGACGATAATATACCTACAGAGGGAACAGGCCATCATATGTCCCTGCACATAGCAGTGATGTCATCCGGGTATGTGATCGGAGGGGTGCTAATTGATGGAGGATCGTCCCTAAACATCTGTCCCTACGACCCCTTGGAGACAATGAAGATAAACCCAAATCGGATCAGAACCAGTTATGTGGTTATCCGGGCTTTCGATGGTTCTCGCCGAGAAGCCATGGGAGAGATTGAGCTTCCACTGGAGATTGGTCACCTCACCTTCTATGTATCCTTCTTGGTACTTAACATCACACTGGATACAACTTATTGCATGGAAGGCCGTGGATTCATATGGCAGGGGCAGTGCCATCCACCCTCCATCAACAGCTCAAGTACATTATCAATGGCAACCTAATTACAGTGAATACCGAACCGAAATACCCTGTCTGCATACAGGGAGACATGCCAGTGATCAGTTTGGATGCAGGGATTGAACCTGCTAGTTTGCAAGCCTTGGAGGTGAGTGATACTCAATACCTACCAGTTGGGGCACCAGCTCAGAAAGCAAAGGCTTCTCCTGAAGTAATGACAGTGGGCCAGGAGATGGTATCTTTGGGTTTTGGCCCTGGAGAAGGGTTAGGAAAGAATCTACAAGGAATCAAGAGCCCGGTGCAAATCCCGAGTCAGTAAGGGAGAGTCAGATTAGGTTATTCATCCAGGTCAAACCACCGGAACCCACACAAGCATCCAAAAGCTCGTGCTACCACTATACTATTGCCAAATCTCACTGATGCTTAATTTATAAAGCCAATGAGGAAGATCCTTGCCGTTGTGTCAGTCATGTTGTTTCCTCCAGTCATACCGGTATGTGAGAGAAAGTCCCCAAAGCTTGAAGGGGAGAGCAGAAAGGGAAAAGAAAAGTTCTTATACGAAGAACGAGACCCATTTGCTAACATGCGGGTTCTCATACACTACGAAGGTATGAATGATGACATCCCAGACAGTGACGAGGAGGATCAGATCTAAATTCTTCACATCAAGAAAGAGAAGGGAGGCAGTTCGAAGAAAAACCCCGGCTCTGATCTGAAGGATGTCTTAGTCGTTATCAGAGATGAGGCAGACAGCCACCAATCTTGTATCCTCCCTATTCATGAGGATCTGACCCTGGACAACTGGAGCAACGTCCCTTGCTTCATTCAAAAAGGGTAAAGGGTAGAAAATCTGTCTTCCCTCCGTTCTGAATGCGTATTGCGCTATTATATACCATATTAAAGAATTAGGTCAAATAAAACTTTCTCTAAAAAATGTCATGCTTGACACGTCGTGCTTAAAAATTTTCTTACGTATTCGGACTTTTCGATATATTATTTTATCAAGCTGTTTTGTCCTGCTTACACTGACAAAATGCTTTGTCGTGCTTCACTTAAATTATATGTTAAACCTTAAATTAGGAAACCCTAATACTAAATTAGGAAACCCTAACCCTAGCTTTCAAAACCATAACCTTAATAGTAAACCCTAACCCTAATTAAGTAGTTTTAACCCTAATTAGGTTATCTTAAATCCTAATTATGTTAACCAAACTTAAATTAGGTGTTAATTACATCATTAAGTTATCCTAATCAAAAAATCCAAAACACTAATCACAATTAGTAAGGATTATGGCAAAATTAAGCTACTAAATAAAGTGAAGTAGCTCACAAGCATGAGCTTACACACCAAAACACATCCCAAACCATCTGATGACTCCCATCTTATCCCCAAAGCAGCACAAGTTCAGTAGCATAGATATTTATGGAGGCAAAGTTGGAAAAATGATAAGAAAACCCTAGCATGCTCATTCTTATAAATAGCAGCCCCATCTCTGGCCAAACCCATGAATTTCTTTAACCAATACACTTGTATTACATGCCATAAAAAGCAGTAGCAATATCAGAATCAAAGCATAGAAATCAAATTTTGCTCAAGAAAGGTATAAATTCTAATTTTACTTTAGATCTTTGATGCATTGTTAGGTTTGTTTTTTTATTGTTTAATTATGTGTAATAATATGTTAGTAAGTGTTCTGGGTTGATAGATCATGTTTTCATAACATCTAGATGCATCAAAATGATATTTTAAACAATTTGGAAATTTTGTGAAAAAAGGCCTGATAACCTAATGTCAGAGCCTGTAGATCTTCATATATTAATGTTTAGGTCTGTTAATTGTATGCTAGTTGTAGTATGTTTGGATTTCTGATGAGACCTGGGTTCATTAGCCTGTGCAACAGCTCTGGTGTTGTCATAATATAAGGGGACTACTCCTCTAATGATAGGAACAATACCAAGCTTATCTTGTTTAAAATTTTTGACATAAGTTGGACAACCCCAAGTTTTAACATGCTTAAGATTTGGTTTCCTCCCTTTCCACATTTTATATGGAGTCTTTGGGCGAATTTGGTAGGCATCTCGTCATGTAGGTATGCAGCCGTTTCTAGGGCATAACCCCAGAAGAAAATTGGAAGATCGATAAAACTCATCATGGAACGAAGCATGTCCAACAATGTTCAATTTCTCCTTTCAGATACTCCATTCAATTGTGGTGTATCTGGTGGACTCCATTGTGAGATTATATAATCATCTTTGAGATAATTGAGAAACTCACCGCTTAAGTATTCTCCACCTCTGAACTCTTTGAACTTTTCAAATGATTTAGATTTGTATTTCATTAAATACACGTATCCAAATCTTGAGTGATCATCAGTGAAAGTAATAAAATAAGAATACCCACCCCGTGCATTCGTTGTCATAGGTCCACAAACGTCTGTGTGAACCAAGGCTAATAACTCTGTAACTCTTTCTTCTTTTTTACTAAAAGGAGATTTAGTCATTTTACCCATGAGACAAGATTCACAAGTTGGATATGATTCATAATCGGATAGCTCTAAGAGCCCATCCTTATGCAACTTGGATAATCTTGTTTCATTGATATGACCGAGTCTACAGTGCCACATATAGGTATAACTAACATAATCTCTTTTCTTTTTCTTAGTTTGTTCAATTTGAAATATATTTTCATGCAAGTCAAGTATGTAAAGTTCATTTCGCAAATTACCAACACCATATAAAACATTGTTATTATAAATAAAATAACTGTTGTTCTTTATTATAATGTAAAATCCTTCCATATCTAATACGGAAACAGAAATAATGTTTCTAATGATATTCATAACAAAATAATAATTATTTAAATAAATGGACTTGCCCGTAGGCAGTGCTAAACAATAAGTGCCTACAGCTAATGCAACAACCTTTGCTCCATTTCTCACTCGTAGGACAACCTCGTCTTTGTTCAGCTTTCTACTACTGACTAGTCCCTGCACAGTATTACATATGTGAGAACCACAGCCGGTATCCAATACCCAAATAGAATTTTAACTTTCAGAAAATTAATTTCAATCATGAACAAACCTTGATTTGAAGTCGATGCTTCTCCAAGCTTCTTCTCTGCCAGAAACTTCTTGTAGTTCCTCTTCCAATGACCCGACTTATTGCAATGGAAGCACATTCCTTTACTAGCTGGATCAAGCAGAATGAAACGACAACCCAGTAGTCCTTGGCCAAGCCCTAGAAGTAAGCTAAACACAGAAATTTGAATCACTTAAAAATTCCTTGTGGATTGTTCGTGGTGACTATTTGAATGAAACTGGTCCGAAGGACTTATAGTCCGCTAGAATTTGAAAAATTAGTTTTCTTAAGCTCTATGGTGTTAATTATAATTCTTAATCTGACCGTTGGATCGTTGTAAGTTTTGGATATGTTATAGATATATAAGTTGAGGATATTTTCACAAATTTTGAACCGTTAAAGATTAACGTATGATTTGTTATGAATTTTAAGAGGTGGCTGGTTTAGAATTTGTGTAGCAGAATTTTCAGCAACATGCTTCAATGTTTCAAAAGGTATAACTTAATGATTTTAAATTCGATTTGATTGATTCTTGAGGCTAAATTGGAGTATTTGAAGTCTAGTTGCTGTTAAAATTAATTATTTTGACAAATAAGTTTTAGTTAATGGTGGTAATACTATAATAGTTGACTAACGTTTAAAAAATAAATTATCATATATGGGTTTCTTAAGTTTTGTTATTCACTTATAAGTTTTGGAATATAAATAATGATTTTATGCGATAAATAAAGGCACCATGAATGAATTATGAATTATTAATTGGTTTATATTTTATTCGAGGTGAATACGTTTTGGTGACCCCGACTTTTAGTAGAAATTAAATTGTTTATAGTAAGGTTTTGATTTAATAAATATTTATATATTTATGTTGTATTTTATCATCACTTGAGATGGTGGCTTAGTGGTGGGAAGCAGGACATAAGTCCCCATTAACGTGGGTTCGAGTCTTGGTAACTCCTCTATGCTCAAGTGGTCTCACGCCCTAGATTTATTCGGAGTTAAGCTGAGTTGTGCCGATGAAGACACCACTGAGGCCTCTAATATTTTTGGAGATCATACATTTATTTTCTCCCTATCATGCATGTAATTATTTATTACATATGTTAATAAATAACAGTTATGATATTATAAGACCAGTTGCAAGTAGTGTGAGTCTATACTAATGATTGTGAATAATTGTTGAAAGATTAAAAATGTGTAAATAATTGATGAATAAAAGGTGTTGATTAAAGATAAGTATGATATGCAGATGTTTGTTCAATTATTTTTTTTTACAAAAGTAAGTTTGGCAGAACTTGCCGACACTCTACTTTTCCTAAAGTAATATGAACCACAACTCTATTATTAAACAAATTTTGTTAAAACGTATACAAATTGGTTTAATTTCCTCTGTGGGAGCACAAATTCCAATACCAGTATTTTTATATAGCTCATTGGGTAATTTTGTCAAAATGTGTGTGCTAGTTGTCTCTTCAGTTTTTAGTATAAATAGATTGCTTTGATGAGAAACAAAAGACACCATGACTACACCAAAAGTATAAAATTCTTTTATTACAATATTGTGAGGATAATATTGTGAGTATTTCTTTTGAGTGTAAGGTTACTCCAAGTATTGATAAAGAGTGCAAGCATTGTTCAGGTTGATCACTTTCATAGAAAGCAGCATCTAGTCGCATGCTAAGGTAAGGGGCATCACTTTTTCAGAAGATGGTAAAGGGTTATCATTTTCTTTCATAATCCATATTATTGTAAGAGGTTATTATTCGTTCTTCAACTTATCATTAAATTGTGAAAAGTTCTGAAATGATTAGAATATACTTAATGGTTTGTGGTTCATCTAATATATTGACCTGAATCTTTCCATTCATTATTAAGTTATTTTATTTGATCCGGTAACTTTACATTTACTTGACCTTTATATTCTATCAAGAATTCTAATCGATTTTCTGGATATCGTGTTGGTAATTTGGACTCTAGATAATTAAGTTGAAAATCACTAAGATCTATTTTTATCTTATTATTTTGATTATATATCAGTGTTATAATCATTGTGGTGAAATTTTTCTTTGGCCCGTAATGCAAAGATGAAATGTTAATTGGTATGATCATGACCATTGATTTTACAGTTGTATGTTTTTGGTCCGTAGTGCAAAGATGGACTGTTGATTGGCATGACCGTTGGTTTTATAGTTGTATGTCTTTGGCCAGTAGTGCAAAGATGGATTGTTGGTTGGCATGGCCATTGGTGTTACAGTTTAATATCTTTGGCCGGAGTGCAAAGATGAATTTATTAGCATGATTATGAACAGGAACTGTGAATTGGTATAAACCATGATCTTTGGTGTTTTAGGTAAAGACAGGTGATGAAAGTTATCTTTGTCTTTGGTACAACAAAGAACTGTTGATTGGTGTTACATGAATAAAATATTGATGATGGACTTTTAATTTGGAGAAGATAGTGGACATTATGTTCTACTTGACTCTTCTAATGGATTGTTGATTCCGCTGCAATTATGGTTGAAAACTTTTATCACCTACCATATGTTCTAAATATCTGATTTATTACTGATGAATGCTATTGATAATTTAATTATCTTACTAATGATAATTTTTACTGGGATATTTGTGCTCACCCCTTTTGCTTTAAATTCCTTTCATGAAATAAAAGTGTAGCTGGAACTAGCAAAGAGAACATGGGTATAAAGTGGTATTTCAAATTATTCGCGGTCCTCATCAAGTTATAGAACAGTGTGGCATAAGAACTATACTAAGAACTTAAAATGTGTGTGTCGTATTTTATACGTCATTTAACAGGTTATTTTGGTGAATCAAATAGGGTGATGCTAACCCGAATTTGGAAGCGTAAAAAATGCACCCCATTAGAATGATGAGAGCAGAAATCTTCTCGGGCTCCTTTGAGAACATGAAATAATTGTTGCTTTTTTTGATACAACATTATAATAATTTGGGTGCGAATACTGTCATACTATATACGACATGGTAATAGTTAGAAATAGAAAGATTTATATTTGGATTTTGTTGTGTATTTCTGGCGACTCAAAATGGGTTGTGTGGACCTATTTTGGGGGCGTCACATTTGGTATCAGCTTAGGGATATGATCTCTGGCGGAGATCTAGGATTATAACTAAGAAGGAAGAGACGAGTAAAATCTTTCACTAGTGTGTGTCCTACCTAAGTTGATTTTTGTTATTTGATTTGGATGATATTAATCTCTATTTTGTAACTGTATTTAAGAAGGGCATCTTTGAACCATGAGATGGGTAATGGATGAACCATGAGACAGAGGAAGTAACTTGGGAGTTAGAATCTGAAATGAAAGTTAAGTATTCTTATCTCTTCGGAATACCAGGTACGCACGTAAATTTCGGGGACAAAATTTTATAAGGAAGGGAGATTGTAAAACCCCGAATTTTATGAAATAAAAGTCTAATTTAATTTATTATTATTATTCTAAAACTATAAAATATTAAATGGATAAATGGTCAAATTGACAATTAAATGGGTAAATGAGTAAATAAAGAGAAGATATTAAACTTATAGAATGTGAACACATGTGCCGCTAAGGCTCTTAGGGGAGGAATAATTGCTGAAAATTTTCTCCCACGTACCTCCGAATTTTTCCCCAAACTCTTCACCAACCTTTCATGTGATTGGTTGGTTGAATAATGTTAGGTGAGGGAGGGGCCATGTGGGCTAATTGTTTTTGGCTTAGTAAGGCATTTTCCATCAGCCATATTACTCTTCACACATCCCTCCCGTAGCAAACTCCAAAAGAAAGAAAAGAGAGAGAAATAAGGAAAAAAGGAAGAAAAAAGAAATAAAAAGGAAGGAAAACAAATCAAGTAAATGGTATGATTAAAACCTATGATTTATTTTTAGATTTAAGCTTTTTATGGATTTCATGTAAAAAGTACATATTTATGTATGTATTGGACGATTTAAACTTATATAAACATGAATCAAACGAAAGAAATCTAGAAATCAAAAGAAGAACAAAATTTGGAAATTTTAAAAAAAATTAGTTTACTACTTGATTTGTAAAATCCATAATTGTATATGTATAATGAGTTAGGAGCTGAGCCTTACGTCAAAAGAAATCCCTAGAAGTAAGCAAAACACAGAAATTTAAATCACCCAAAATTTCCTTGTGAATTGTTCGTGGTGACTGTTTGAATGAAACTGGTCCGAAAGACTTATAGTCCACTAGAATCTAAAAAATCAATTTTCTTAAGCTCTAGTGCATTAATTATAATTCTTAATCCGACTGTTGGATCATTCTAATTTTTGGATATGTTATACATATATAAGTTGAGCATATGTCCCCAAATTTAGATCCATTAAAGATTAACGTATGGTTTGTTATGAATTTTAAGAGGTGACTGATTTAGAATTTGTGTAACAGAATTTTCAGCAACATGATTTAATGTTTCAAAAGGTATAACTTAATGATATTAAATCCGATTTAGGTGATTCTTGAGGTTAAATTGGAGTATTTGAAGTCTAGTTGCTGTTAAAATTAATTATTTTGACAAATAAGTTTTAGTTAATGGTGGTAATACCATAATTGTGCACTGACGTTTTAAACATAAATTATCATTTACGGGTTTCTTAAGTTTTGTTATTCACTTATAAGTTTTGGAATATAAATAATGATTTTATGCGATAAATAAAGGCACCATGAATGAATTATGAATTATTAATTGGTTTATATTTTATTCGAGGTGAATATATTTTGGTGACCCCGACTTTTAGTAGAAATTAAATTATTTATAGTAAGGTGTTGATTTAATAAATATTTATATATTTATATTGTTGTATTTTACCATCACTTGAGATGGTGGCTTAGTGGTGGAAAGTGGGACATAAGTCCCCATTAACGTGGGTTCGAGTCTTGATAAACTCCTCTATGCTCAAGTGGTCTCACGTCCTGAATTTATTCGGGGGTAAGTTGAGCCCTAGATTTATTCGGGGGTAAGCTGAGTTGTGCTGATAAAGACACCACTGAGGCCTCTAAAATTTTTGGGGATCATGCGTTTATTTTCTCCCTATCATGCATGTTATTATTTATTACATATGTTAATAAATAACAGTTATGATATTATAAGACCAGTTGAAAGTAGTGTAAGTCTATAATAATGATTGTGAATAATTGTTTAAAGATTAAAAATGTGTAAATAATTGATGATAAAAACTTTTGATTAAAGATAAGTATGATATGCAGATGTCTGTTCAATTATTTTCCTTTTACAAAAGTAAGTTTGGCAGGACTTGCCGACATTCTACTTTTCCTAAAGTAGTATGTACCAAAACTCTATTATTAATTTTTTTTTTGTTAAAACGTGTACAAATTGGTTTAATTTCCTCCGTGGGACCATAAATTCCACTACCAGTATATTTTTATATAGCTCATTGGGTTATTTTGTCAAAACGTGTGTGCTAGTTGTCTCCTCATTTTTTAGTATAAATAGATTGCTTTGATGAGAAACAAAGCACACCATGACTACACCAAAAGTATAAAATTCTTTTATTACAATATTGTGAGGGTAATATTGTGAGTATTTTTTTTGAGTATAAGGTTACTGCAAGTGTTGATAAAGAGTGCAAGCATTGTTCAAGTTGATCACTTTCATAGAAAGTAGCATCTAGCCTGGTGCTAAGTTAAGGGGTATCACATTTTCATAAGATGGTAAAGGGATATCATTTTCTTTCATACTCCATATTATTGTAAGAGATTATTATTTGTTCTTCAGCTTATCATTAAATGGTGAAAAGTCCTGAAATGATTATAATATCCTTAATGGTTTGTGATTCATCTAATATATTGACTTGAATCTTTCCATTCAGTTATATTTGATATGGTAAATTTACATTTACTTAAACTTTATATTCTATCAAGAATTCTAATCGATTTTCTGGATATCGTGTTGGTAATTTGGACTCTAGATAATTAAGTTGAAAATCACTAAGATCTATTTTTATCTTATTTTTCTGATTATATATCATTGCTATAATCATTGTGGTGAAATTTTTCTTTAGCCCGTAGTGCAAAAATGAAATGTTGATAATGATCATGACCATTGGTTTTACAGTTGTATGTCTTTGGTCCGTAGTGTAAAGATGGACTGTTGATTGGCATGACCATTGGTTTTATATTTGTATGTCTTTGGCCAGTAGTGCAAAGATGGATTGTTGATTGGCATGACCATTGGTGTTACAGTTTAATATCTTTGGCCTGTAGTGCAAAGATGAATTTATTAGCATGATTATGAACAGGAACTGTGGATTGGTATAACCATGATCTTTGGTGACATATGATGAAAGTTCTCTTTGTCTTGGGCACAACGAAGAACTGTTGATTGGTGTTACAGGAATAAAATAGTGATGATGAACTTTTAATTTGAAGAAGATAGTGGACATTATGTTCTGCTTAACTCTTCTAATGGATTGTTGATTCCGCTGCAATTATGGTTGAAAACTTTTATCATCTACCGTATGTTATAAATATCTAATTTATTATTGATGAATGTTATTGATAATTTAATTATCTTAGTCATGATAATCTTTACTGGGCTATTTGTGTTCACCCCTTTTGCTTCACAATTCCTTTCAAGAAATAAAAGTGTAGTTGGAACTAGCAAAGAGAACATGGGTATAGAGTGGTGTTTCAAATTAGTCGCGGTCCTCATTAGGTTATAGAACAGTGTGGCATAAGAACTGTACTGAGAACTTAAAATGTGTGTGTCGTATTTTATATGTCATTTAATAGTTGACTTTGGTGAATTAAATAGGGTGATGTGAACCCGAATTTGGAAGCTTCAAAAATACACCCCATTAGAATGATGAGAGAAGAAATCTTCTCGGGTTTCTTTGAGGACTTGAAATAATTGTTGCTTTATTTGATACGATATTGTAATAATTTGGGTGTGAATACTGACGTACTATATACGACATGGTAATAGTTCTAAATAGGAAGATTTGTATTTGGATTTTGTTGTGTGTATTTCAGGCAACTCAGAATGGGTTGTGTGGACCTATTTTGGTGGCGTCACACCTTATGCTTCAGCAATAGGATCTATCATGTATGGTATGATATGTAATAGACCGGATGTCACTCATGCACTTAGTGTAACGAGCATATATCAGTCGAATCTAGAAAAAGAGCACTGGAAGGCAGTGAAAAATATCCTAAAGTACTTAAGAAGAACTAAGGATGTATTTCTTGTCTACAATGGGTCTGAATTGAAACTAGAGGGCTATAAAAACTTAAGTTTTTAAACGAACCAAGATGATAGTAAATCTGTTTTGGGGTATAAATTTACCTTAAACGGTGGCACAGTGAGTTGGAAGAGATCCAAGCAGCAAACAGTTGTTGATTCAGTGACAAAGGCAAAGTACATAGCTGCAAAGGAAACTGTTTGGAAGAAAAAAATTCATAACTGAACTTGGCGTGGTTCCTAGCATTAGAGGAGCAGTACCTTTATCTTGTGACAACACTGGAGCTGTTGCACAAGCCAAGGAACCCAGGTCTCATTAGAAATCCAAACACATGTTGCGGCGATTTCATTTTATTAGAGAGATCATTGAAAGAGGAGATGTCGCCCTAGAGCGTGTGGACACACTCAAAAAAACAATGCAGATCTATTTACTAAAATGTTAACACAACAACAGTTTGATCGTCATTTTGAGAAGATGAGTATGAGATACCATGGCGATTGACTTTAGTGCAAGTGGGAGATTGAAAGTAGTATGCACACAAGCCAATCATATTTGATATGATAAAGCATTTACTTTATAACAATCTTATTCATTTATTAATAAAAGAATTATTTATTTAAAAGCGTTTAAATTATCTATATAATGCTGTTATATTTAAATGTGATAAAACCCATAGTTTTAAGCAATGCTTTTAGAATCATGATGATTATTATGCTAATGAGATCTAAATTCTTAGATAGCTTAAAACTAAAATAGTTCCTAATCGATGGATTACTAAATAAGGGATTAGTTAATCCGGATAGATTGGTATATACGTTGCTTGCTCTTTGGAAGAGAATGATCGATCTCACAATCATTTGTGTGGAGACACTAAATGAAAAATTTGTAGGTACTTATTAGAGAATAAGTACACTGAACATGACTCGCTAAAGAATACCTAATGAAGTTGTACTCGCCTATCAATAGGAATTCCTTTAATGATAGTAATACAAATAATTCTTAGACTTGAGATCATCATAGTATCTTATGTATGATGACTTATACTTTAACATTTACCTTAAGACCCTAATGGTATATCAAAGGGTATGCTCGGGTATAATTAATTATACATGAAGATAATGAATGATCAATAAAGAATCTACCACTTCTAGTAAAAGAAGAGAATGTCCTGTGTGATTTAATAAATGACAACTTAGTAGTCCTTGACCAAGGCAGAATGAAATTAGAAAGTGATTTCTAATTTGCATTATGAGAGTTTGTGCATTTAGGATCAGAATACATATCTATATAATAAAACAGAACCCATTTTGAATTTGGGCGGGAAAGCACAAGGACGGTTCAGATTCACTAATTTTAATTCAAAATAATAATAATAATAACAATAATAATAACAATAATAATCTATATAATAAAATAGACCCCATTTTAAATTTGGGCGGGAAAGCACAAGGACGGTTCAAATTCATTCTAATTGATTTGAGCAGGAAATCACAAGGATGATTCAGATTCATTTTAATTTTAATTTAAAATAACAACAACAACAACAACAACAACAACAACAACAACAACAACAACAACAACAACAACAACAACAACAACAACAACAACAACAACAACAACAACAACAATAATAATAATAATAATAACAACAACAACAACAACAACAACAACAACAACAACAACAATAATAATAATAATAATAATAACAACAACAACAACAACAACAACAACAACAACAACAACAACAACAACAACAACAACAACAACAACAACAACAACAACAACAACAACAACAACAACAACAACAACAACAACAACAACAACAACAACAACAACAACAACAACAACAACAACAACAACAACAACAACAACAACAACAACAACAACAACAACAACAACAACAACAACAACAACAACAACAACAACAACAACAATAATAATAATAATAACAACAACAACAACAACAACAACAACAACAACAATAATTACTTATATTCAGGATGTTATATTACTTGTATTCAGAATGCTATATTACTTGTGGAGAATTTCTACACAGATTTTATTCTTTTTCTATACTCTATCTCTTGTATTCAGAATGTTATATTACTTGTGGATTTTGGGTTTAAATTCATCTAGCATGAACTAATTTTCTATTTAAGGCTACAATGGATCTTATTGTGTGTAGCTAGGATTGACATGCTTCCGTATTGAGTTATATTTAATTATTCAGGGATTGTCTATTATGATATATGCTTAAATATTAATTACCTAATCAACAATTACCATGATAATTTATATGAATTCGGGACATGAAGTATAAATTTAGATCTGGTCATAATAACATATGTTTGTGATTTTTGAATGGCGTTGGAATTCATGATTTGTGCCTAGAATAGAGATATACCTATGCATCGCATATAATCTAATAAAGAACTTGTGCTTAAACTCTCTTTAATTTTAATTCATATAGAGATATAGTGGATTAATTAATTAGGGTGTTCATCTTAATTCTATCATCTATGGATTTGAGTTGATATGAGTATGATGCATTGAGAGATGGTCATATTTACTTATGTGTTCTTAATTAACAATCTGGAATAATTAATTTGGCTTAATAGAAAGTGTGTCGATCTAAATGAAGCAATAGGTGAAATTGTAGTCTTAAGTCTTCAAAACCTAATTTAAATCTTGTGGTATTCCGCTTAGTTATTTAATTAGGAATTTTATTGTTATCACAAACTTGATCACTTGTTTAATAAAATTGAGATAATATAAAATTGGTAATTGTTAGGATAAATTTCAGTTATTTTCTCTGAGGGAACGATACTCGATTTATCACTTTATTACTTGTTGACTACGTATACTTGCGTGTTGTGCTTAATTAGATTTTGCCCAACAAATTTTTGGCGTCGTTGCTAGGGAAATATAAATATGTTTATTACTTTCAATATTAGTTTAATTAAATCTATTTTAGTTAAACACTTTTCTTTTTATTTTTGTTTTACTTCCTGTTTAAGGTAATCTTGAGTAGTATATGCAAACTTGATCAAAGAAGTCATAACTGTTGCTGTAAGATCCCAACTTTTTATGAATAAGATTTAATTTTCTCTAAATATTATTTTAAATAGTAAGGTATTGATTTGATAAATGTTATAGTTATGGGTGGTATGTACAAATTTTACAAAGTAAACAGTTGTCGAAAAATATTCATTTTGTCGGGGAATATTCGTACGACGGCGAAATCATTGGTGGGCCCCACGACGAAATAACTGTCAGATATAGAAAGCGACAAAAATAACTTTTCTAAAAATTGGCGACAGAACTTTTACCGTTAACTGTTGAAATATCCAGTGATAAAAGTACAGTAATACTCGGTATTGCAAAGTAACACACAGTACTGCACAATATTTTTAATTATTGATTCTTACGTAAGAAGTCACTCATTCAATAATTGATACAGTAGAAGTCACTCAGTATTTCATTTAATAATTGTCACAAGATATAACATAGTAACTCATATTATTGATTTAATAGTTGTTACATTAACATCTATTTTATGTTATTAAATCAATAATTGACACGAAACAGTAAATCATATTATTTGATATGATATTATTAAAACAGTTAAACATTATTAACATTGTCTAGATGTTCTGTCAAGGAAAGGGGTTAGTTAATTGCGAGCCGTTTTTACGGAAGGCCCCCTCTTTCCTGGGAACGACCTCATTGTCAATATTATAAATCTGTAATATTAATTGTGAACAATTGTAGAAAGATTTAAAAGTTATGAATAATTGATTTATTTTATTTGAAAAAAGTGGTCCGTCAAATGGTATGCTGATGAGTTTGGAAACCCGAGACTAAAATTCCGTAATTAACGGAAGCTTGCCCCTAAACTTCGCCTATAAAAGGATGTATCTTCAGACGATGAAAAATACACCATCACAATATCAGAAATTCTTCTTCTATAATATTGTGAGTATTTCTTTTGAGTATAAAAATACTTTGAGTGTAGCTTATAGTGCAAGATTTTCTCAAGATAATATTCGTTCTACTAGTTAGATCTAGTTTTCTACTAAGGTAAAAGATATAATTTTCTTTCAATACACGTAAGGGATATCATTTTCTTTCATACTCCATATTATATAAGTGATATTATTTCATTTCATATTCTTAAATCTAAACTTACTATGGTAAGTATTGCTTCTATAATTTCTGAAATGATTAGAAAGTTCTTGAGGTTTGCACTTCATCTAATATCATTTTGATTGAATAATTTATTACCTAAACTTTCTTATTAAATTTTAAATGTCAGAGTACTGTTCACGTCGGGGTACTATTCACGCTGGAGTACTATTCAGGTCAGGGTACTATTCACACCAAAGTACTATTCATGACAAAATTTAGTTTTCTTTTCTTGTCCAAATTATCTTTGAAATATAAATCTTAAATATCAGACTTAAATTTTACTCCACAATTGGTTATCATGTTGATAATTTGGACATTCTTGGACTCTAGATAAATTAAATTACAAATCTTTAATATTTATCCTTGATCTCACTTTTATTCATCCTTTATATCATTGTCATCATCCTCAAACTTAAATTGTGGTGAAAAGTTATCTTTAGCCTGTAGTGCAAGATGAACTGTTGATTGGTATGATTATGACCAGGAATTGTGTATTGGTATAGTCATGACCTTTAATGTTACAGGCAAAGAGTTGTGGTGAAAGTTCTCTTTTGGCCCGTAGTGCAAAGATGGACTATTGTTGGCATGATCATCACCCATGGTGATACAAATGAATATCTTTGGCCCGTAGTGCAAAGATAAAATGTTGATTTGCATAATTATTGATTTATGTTATAGGAATAAAATATTGATGATGGACCTTTAAATCGCAGAAGATAGTAGACATCATTATGTACTTGACTCTTCTAATGAATTGTTTGTTTCGCTGTAGTTGTTGATCTAAAACATGTTGCCCATTATATTTTATCTGATTTATCATTTTTGAAAGCTAAAGATAATTTATTTTTCATTATCTTAGTCATGATATTCTTTACTGGGCTAGTTGAGCTCACCATTTTTTTCCATTGTTCTTCTCAGGAAATGAGAGTGTCGGTGGGACTAGTCGGGGAGTGGAGTAATGATCCGAGATAGTAGTCCTCACTATTTTGTAAAATAGTGTGGCAATAATTATAATGAGGACTTAATTTGAGTGTGGATATTTTCGTATTATATACGTTACAATATTTGATTTGAAACTCACAGTATATGTGTCTTGTTGTATTTTGCACGACAGTTTAATAGTTGTAAATTGAAAAGTTTGTATTTGAATTCTGTAGTATGTATTTGGCGACTCAGAATAGGTTGTGTGGACCTATTTTTGGGGGTGTCACAATTGCTATCAGATATTAGGGATATAATCTCTGGTGGAGATCTGGGATTAGAACTAGGAGGGGAGAGACGAGAAAAAGCCTTCGCTAGTGTGTCCTACATAAGCTAATTTTGTTGTTTAATTAGTTGGTTCGGTTATAGAGATAAGAAGTGACATATTATATTCTTTAACTAACCTTTGTTTTGTGGTCGTATTTTAGAATGATATCTGAAAATTAAGAAATAAACTATGAGACAATTGTGGCTGAGAATCAGGAAGCTACAAATCATATTGCTGCAAACTCAGAAAATCATGATGTTAACAACATAATGAATGATGAGTTTTTTTGGAACTTTATGCGATTTTTGTAAAACTAGGTGAGAGGAACTACTGCTCGATATACTGGTGGAAACGTGGGTAACTAACGAATGGTCACTACCAAGCAGTTCAAGGAGTTAGGACCACCTAATTTTTTGGAAAGCCGGAACCAGTCAAGGCGGAGACGTGGCTCAAACAAATGAGAAAGATATTTGATGTACTACGTTGCGCTGATTATCAAAAAGTTCCCTTTGCTACCTTCATGTTACGGGAGAGGCAGACCACTGGTGGGAGTTTGTGAAACGTATTTATCACTCAACACTTGAAATGTCTTGGGCGAAGTTTTAGGAGCTGTTTAAAGACAAGTATTTTCCAGAAAGCATTCATTATATGAAGGAAGTGGAATTTATTACTTTAGAACAAAATAATATGACGGTTTCACAATATGAGGCCAAATTTGCTGAGTTATCCTGATTTACGCCCCACTTAGTGGATAATGAAGAACGCATGACCCGAATGTTCTTACGAGGTTTGAAATTTGAGATTCGCCAACGTCTTATATCTCATAAACTTCATTTATATTCAGATATCGTGGATAGGGCTCAATTGGTGGAACGAGAGAAAGAAACATTACAACCAGGAGATAACAACCGACAACGAGAGAGAAAATACGATAATAATCGTAACCGTAGAAATAACCATCAAGATAATAAGAACGAACGAGGAGTGAATTATCATAATAGAAATGGTAATCACCTCAGCGGTAATCTTAGCCCGGATAATAGAAGAAGTGAATCAAGTGGAAACAACTTTAAGAAGAGGAGATTCAAGAATGACAACAGAGAGACATCGACAGCAGTACCAACACCAACACCCGTTTCTAGGGAAGGAGAACGACCACCAGTTACATGTTACAGATGCAAAAAGTAGGGACACATCAGTCCAAACTGTACATATCCTTCCAAGATGTGTTTTAGTTGTGGAAAGGACGGTCATTTAACTCGATTATAAAGTCAAGTCCAGCTATAATGGTGACACCAAAGGTTGTTATGCACAAGTCAAAGTCGGTGGTCCAAGGGAGAGATTTTGTCGTAACTTTCTAAAAAGCGAAGAACCCAAACGAAGTTATCACGGGTAAGTTAATCATAAATTTTTGCGAAGTCTATGCCTTATTAGATATTAGTTCTACCCAATCTTTTATTTCACCTGCTGGTGCTCAACGTTTGAACTTAACTCCTGAGAAATTAGACTTTGACTTATCTGTTGAAAATCCATTAGGAGAAACTTTCATTACATCCACTGTGTATAAATCTTATTTGGTTCAAATCAGCACCCTCACATTACCTGTTGACCTTATCTCTTTGAAAATACTTGAATTTGAAGTGATTTTAGGAATTGACTAGTTAACTAACCATCATAAAAAAATTGATTATTTTACGCATGGTCGTTAGTTTTCATATTCCTAACGAACCTGTTATCCGAATTTAAGCAACCAAACCCTTGAAATTAATCACTATCATCTCAAGCCATAAAGTCATTCGTTTATTAAAAATTGGATGTCAAGCTTTCTTAGCCCATGTCACCGATTTAAATAAAAATACGTAAGATTTAAATGATATTTATGTTGTTAATAAATTCTCTGATATATTTCCCGAAGAACTTCATAGCCTACCCTTAGAACATGAAATCAAATTTTGTATATACTTTGAACCCGATACAAAACCCATTTCCAAAACCCCATATCAAATGACTCCGTTCAAGGCGTTGTATTGATGAAAGTGTCGTTCTTCTATATGTTGGGATGATGTGGGTGAAGCAACATTGTTAGGACTAGAATTGGTAAGCATGACTAAGGAAAAGATTCAAATGATCCGATAATGTATACAGACAGCACAAAATCAGCAATAGAGTTACGCTGATCTTCATTGAAGGGATGTGGAATTCAATGTCGGAGAACATGTATTATTATGTGTTGCTCCATGGAAAGGAGTTATGAGATTCGGAAAGAGAGGAAAGCTCAACCCTCAATTTATTGGTCCATTTGAAATCCTCGACCGAGTAGGAATTGTAGCCTATAGACTCGCCTTACCGCCAAGTATGTCTCGTGTTTATAACGTTTTTCACATATCTATGCTTCGTAAATATGTGAAAGACCCGAACCACATTATTGAATTAGAACCAGACGAGATAGCAGAGAATTTAACTTATGAGGAGCTACCTGTCAAGATCCTGGATAGGAAGGAACAGATTTTACGCTCAAAGGTGATACCTCCAGTCAAAGTTTTATGGAGAAACTATGATATTGAAGAAATGACATGGGAGTTAGAATCTGCAATGAGAGCAAGAAATCCTCAACTCTTCAAAATACCAGGTACATACATCAATTTTGAGGACAAAATTTAATAAGGAGGGGAGGTTGTAAGAACCCAATTTTTTAGTAATAAGATTTAATTTTCTTTAAATATTATTTTAAATAGTAAGATATTGATTTGAGAAATATTATAGTTATAGGTGGTATGTGCAAATATTACAAAGTAAACAGTTGTCAAAAAATATTCATTTTGTCGGGGGAATATTCTGTTTATCGCGGAATATTCGTACGACGGTGCAATCATTGGTGGGCCTTATAACTGAATAACTGCCAGATATAGAAAGTGACAAAAATAACTTTTCTAAAAATTGGCGGCAGAACTTTTATCGTAAATTGTTGAAATACCTAGTGATAAAAGTACAGTAATACGCGGTATTGCACAGTAACACACAGTATTGCATAGTATCTCCAATTATTGATTCTTACGTAAGATGTCACTCATTCAATAATTGATACAGTAGAAGTCACTCAGTATTTTATTCAATAATTGTCACAATAGATATTGCATAATATCTCATATTATTGATTCAATAATTGTTATAGTAACATCTATTTTATGTTATTAAATCAATAATTGATACAAAACAGTAAATCATATTATTTGATATGATATTATTAAATCAGTTAAACATTATTGACAATGTCTAAAAGTTCTGTTAAGGAAAAGGGTTACTTAATTGCGCGCCAGTTTTACGGAAGGCCCATTCTTTCCTAGGAACGATCTGGTTGTCAATACTGAGAATCTGTAATATTAATTGTGAATAATTATAGAAAGATTTTAAAGGTATGAATAATTGATTTATTTGATTTGAAAATAAGTGGTTCCTCAACTTTCTAGTTGGTGTGCTTTTCTTTTCAATTTTGGTGGATACTTGATGCCTTTTTGATTTTGGAGAATGCTAACTACTTTTGCAATGTGTGAGGCCCCATCAAATACATAATTTCCAAGTGGTGTGTTTCTTCTTTAGGTGGCCCCTCATTTACCAATTTTCCAAAGGACACGCCTTCATTTTCTTTAAACTTTGGCAGATGATGAAACCATTTTTAAGGAGTGGCCCCTCATTCAATGTACATTTTCTTCTTTTCATTTTGGCAGATGGTGGTGGGTGGCCCTTATTGGCCAAATTTTCCAAAGTGGTGTAATTCTTATTTTGGTAACTTGTGAATTATTTCGTAAAGGTGCCCCTCATTGGTTATGGTTTTCAAATGGTATGCTGATGTGGTTGGAAACCCGCGACTAAAATTCCATAATTAACGGAAGCTTGCCCCTAAACTTCGCCTGTAAAAGGATGCATCTTCAGACGATGAAAAATACACCATCACAATATCAGAAATTCTTCTTTTATAATATTTTGAGTATTTCTTTTGAGTATAAAAATACTTTGAGTGTAGCTTATAGTGCAAGATTTTCTCAAGATAATATTTGTTATATCAGTCAGATCTAGTTTTCTATTAAAGTAAAAGGATATTATTTTCTTTCAATACTTGTAAGGGGTATCATTTTCTTTCATACTCCATATTATTTAAGTGATATTATTTCTTTTCATATTCCTAAATCTAGACTTATTATGGTAAGTATTGCTTCTGTAATTTCTGAAATGATTAGAAAGTTCTTGAGGTTTGCACTTCATCTAATATCATTTCACTTGAATAAATTATTACTTGAACTTTCTTATTAAATTTTAAATATCGGAGTACTGTTCACGCTAAGATACTATTCACATTGGGGTACTATTCACGTCAGAGTACTATTCACGTCGGGGTACTATTCACGCTGGGGTACTATTCACGCCAGAGTACGATTCACGACAGAATTTAGTTTTCTTTTCTTGTTCAAATTATCTTTGAAATATAAATCTTAAATATCATTCTTGAATTATACTCCACAATTGGTTATTATATTGACAATTTGGGCATTCTTGAACTCTGGATAAATTAAATTACAAATCTTTAATATTTATCATTGATCTCACTTTTATTCATCCTTTATATCATTGTTATCATCCTCAAATTTAATTGTGGTGAAAATTTATCTTTGGGCCGTAGTGCAAAGATGAACTGTTGATTGATATGATTATGATCAGGAATTGTGTATTGGTATAATCATGACCTTTAATGTTATATGCAAAGAATTGTGGTGAAAGTTCTCGTTTGGCCCGTAGTGCAAAGATGGACTGTTGTTGGCATGATCATGACCACTGGTGATACAAATGAATATCTTTGGCCCGTATTGCAAAAATAAAATGTTGATTTGCATAATTATTGATTGATGTTACAGGGATAAACTATTGATGATGGACCTTTAAATCGCAGAAGATAGTATACATCATTATCTACTTGACTCTTCTAATGAATTGTTTGTTCCGCTGCAGTTGTTGATCTAAAACTTGTTGTCTATTATATTTTATTTGATTTATCATTGTTGAAGACTAAAGATAATTTATTCTTCATTATCTTAGTCATGATATTCTTTACTGGGCTAGCTGAGCTCACCATTTTCCTTTTTGTTCCATTGTTCTTCTCAGGAAATGAGAGTGTCGGTGGGACTAGTCGGGGAGTCGAGTAATGATTCGAGATACTAGTCCTCACTATTCTATAAAATAGTGTGGCAATAATTGTAATGAGGACTTAATTTGAGTGTGGATATTGTCGTATAATATACGTTATAATATTTGTATTGAAACTCACAGTATATGTGTGTTATCGTATTTTGCACTACAGTTTAATAGTTATAAATAGAAAAGTTTGTATTTGAATTTCGTAGTATGTATTTGACGACTCAGAATAGGTTGTGTGGACCTATTTTGGGGGCGTCACAGTTGGTATCAGAGCTTAGGGATATGATCTCTTGTGGAGATCTGGGATTAAAACTAGGAGGGGAAAGAAGAGTAATAGCCTTAGCTAGTGTGTCCCATCTAAGCTAATTTTGTTGTGTAATTAGTTGGATCGGTTATAGAGACAAGAAGTGACATATTATATTCTTTAACAAACCTTTATTTTGTGGCCGTATTTCAGAATAACATCTGAAAATCAAGAAATGAAATATGAGACAATTGTGGTTGAGAATTAGGAAGCTACAAATCATACCGCTGCAAACTCAAAAAATCATGATGCTAACAACGTGATTTAAGATGAGTTTTTCTAAAAATTTATGCGATTTTCGTAGAACCGTGTACAAGGAACTACTGCTCGTAATATCGGTGGAAATGCAGGTAACTAACGAATGGTCACTGCCAAGCAATTTAAGGAGTTAGGACCACCTGAATTTTTCTAAAAGCCAGGACAACTCAAGGCGGAGACGTGTCTCAAATAAATGACAAAGATATTTGATGTACTATGTTGCACTGATGATCAAAAAGTTCCCTTTGCTTCCTTCATGTTACAAGGAGAGGCAGACCACTGGTGGGAGTCTATGAAGCGTACACATCACTCAGCACTTGAAATTAGAATTTGACTTATCTGTTAAAAATCCGTTATGAGATAGCTTCATTACATCCACTGCGTATAAATCTTGTTTGATTCAAATCGGCACCTTCACACTACCTGTTGACCTCATCTCTTTGAAAATACTTAAATTTGACGTGATTTTAGGAATTGACTGGTTAACTAACCACCATGAAAAAATTGATTGTTTTTCATAAGGTTATTAGTTTTCATATTCCTAACCAACCTGTTATGCGAATTTAAGCAACCAAACCATTGAAATCAATCACTGTCATCTCAAGCCATAAAGCCATTCGTTTATTGAAAAACGAATGTCAAGCTATCTTAGCCCGTGTCACCGATTTAAATAAAAATACGTCATATTTGAATGATATTTATGTTGTTAATAAAATCTCTGATGTATTTCCCGAAGAACTTCATGGCCAACCCCCAGAACATGAAATTAAATTTTGTATATACTTTGAACCCGGTACAAAACCCATTTTCAAAATCCCATATCGAATGACTCCGTTCGAGGCGTTGTATGGACGAAAGTGTCGTTCTCCTGTATGTTGGGATGAGGTGGGTGAAGCGACATTGTTAGGACCAGAATTAGTGCGCATGACTAAGGGAAAGATTCAAATGATCCGACAACATCAACAAACAGCACAAGATCGACAAAAAAGTTACGCTGATCTTCATTGAAGGGACGTGGAATTCAATGTCGGAGACCATGTCTTATTATATGTTTCTCCACGGAAAGGTGTTATGAGATTCAGAAAGAGAGAAAAGCTCAACCCTCGATTTATTGGTCCATTTGAAATCCTCGACGGAGTATGAACTGTGGCCTATAGACTCGCCTTACCGCCAAGTATGTCTCGTGTTTGTAACTTTTTCCACATATCTATTCTTTGTAAATATGTGAAAGACGCAAACCACATTATTGAATTACAACCAGATGAAATAGCAGAAGATTTAACGTATGAGGAACTACGTGTTAAGATCTTGGATAAGAAGGAACATATTCTACACTCAATGGTTATACCTTAAGTTAAAGTTTATGTAGAAACCATGATATTGAGGAAATAACATGAGAGTTAGAATCTGAAATGAGAGCAAGATATCCTCACCTCTTCGAAATATCAGGTACGTATATCAAATTTGAGGACGAAATTTCATGAGTGGAGGTTGTAAGACCCCAACTTTTTATGAATAAGATTTATTTTTCTCTAAATATTATTTTAAATAATAAGGTATTGATTTGATAAATGTTATAGTTATGGGTGGTATGTGAAAATTTTACAAAGTAAACAATTGTCGAAAAATATTCGTTTTGTAGGGAAATATTCGTCCGACGGTGCAATCATTGGTGGACACGATGATAAACTGTTAGATATAGAAAGCGACAAAAATAACTTTTTTAAAATTAGCAGCAAAACGTTTACTGTTAACTTTTGAAATACCTAGTGATAAAAGTAAAGTAATACGTGATATTGCACAGTAACACACAGTATTGCACAATATCTCTAATTATTGATTCTTACGTAAGAAGTCACTCATTCAATAATTGATACAGTGGAAGTCACTCAGTATTTCATTCAATAATTATCCCAATAGATATTGCATTGTATCTCATATTATTGATTCAATAATTATTACAATAACATCTATTTTATGTTATTAAATCAATAATTGATACGAAACACTAAATCATATTATTTGATATGATATTATTAAACCAGTTAAAAATTATTGACAATGTCTAGAAGTTCTGTCAAGGAAAGGGGTTAGTTAATTGCGCACCATTTTTACGGAAGGCCCCCTCTTTTCTAGGAACGACCTGGTTGTCAATATTGGGAATCTATAATATTAATTGTGAATAATTGTAGAAAGATTTTAAAGGTATGAATAATTGATTTATTTGATTTGAAAATAAGTGGTCCCTCAACTTTCTAATTGGTGTGCTTTTCTTTTTAATTTTGGCGGATACTTGATGCCTTTTTGATTTTGGAGAATGCATACTACTTTTCCAATGGGCGAGGCCACATCAAATACCAAATTTCCAAGTGGTGTGTTTCTTCTTTAGGTGGCCCCTCATTTACCAATTTTCCAAAGGACACACCTTCCTTTTCTTTAAACTTTGGCAGATGATGAAACCATTTTCAAGGAGTGGCCCCTCATTCAATGTACATTTTCTTCTTTTAATTTTGGCATATGGTGATGGGTGGCCTTTATTGGCTATTCCAAAGTGGTGTAATTCTTATTTTGGCAACTTGTGAATTATTTCACAAGTGGTACCCACTCATTGGTCAAGGTTTTCAAATGGTATGCTGATGGGTTTGGAAACCCGTGACTAAAATTCCGTAATTAATAGTAGCTTGCCCCTAAACTTCGCCTATAAAAGGATGCATCTTCAGACGATGAAAAATACACCATCACAATATCAAAAAAATTTCTTCTATATTATTGTGAGTATTTCTTTTGAGTATAAGAATACTTTGAGTGTAGCTTATACTGCAAGATTTTCTCAGGATAATATCCATTATACCAGTCTGATCAAGTTTTCTACTAAGGTAAATGATATTATTTTCTTTCAATACTCGTAAGGGATATCATTTTCTTTCATACTCCATATTATGTAAGTGATATTATTTCATTTCATATTCTTAAATCTAAACTATTAGGAATATGCATGAGAATGTTATTCCTATTTATATAAGATTTGATTATGAACTTAATGAATGAATAAGCAAATATATCTGAATTGATGAAAGCTATAAAGTCCTTGATAGGTGATAGATAATATGTACAAGGACTTAGATTGAAAAGATCAAATGTGTTTGGTTGATCCTACATGAATGAACAGCTTTGTGAAGTCTTTAAAAAGATTACAATGTACAAGGACTATGAATAGAAAGATCAATCTTGTTAGCTTGATCTTATAAAATGTAATAGATTGGCTCGTCTGATCGTGGAGCACTGCACCAGCCATCGCAGACTGCCAAGAGTGTTAAGGTAGAATCGTAGTCTATCAAGGCAAAACCGTAGTCTGTAAAGATAGCCGCTCTCGGAATCACAGTCTGCCAAGAAGGCCACTTACGAGATTGTAGAGACAGCCTGCCGAGTGTCTGCCAAGCCAAGTCAAGAATCGTAGGCTTCACTCGGAGTCGTGGAGTCTGCATATAGTAACCCAAGACAGAATCGTAGTCAGGCAAGCCAGTCAAGAGATTCTAGATGTCAAGGCAGAAATCGTAGTCTGTCATATGATCTACTCTCAGATTCGCGGACTACACTCAAAGTCGTAGTGTCTGCAGAACCAGAGCAGGATTGTAGTCTGCAGAATCAAAGTCGAATAGTAGTCTGCAGAACCAGAGCCAAATCATAATCTGCAGAACCAAAGTCAAATCGTAGTCTGTAGAACCAGGGCCAAATAGTAGTCAGTCAAATGCTCACAATGCCAAGGAAGAATCGTAGAGACTCCACGATTCTCAACAGATGAGCATTCCTGAAGTGAAAGCGAAGATCTCATTCTCTGGTAAGAGTAGTCAAGTTTTAGAATGCAATCTACTTGAAGAGTACATAGAGCATTCTCTGAATGGCCTGCAAGAAAACAAAAGATCGAAGCACCAACTCTATCAGCAAGGCTGATTGAGAAGTGAAGAGCCATTCAGGGGAAGTCTTCTACAAGAGCTTATCAGAAGACAACGATTGCAGTGTCTGTCAAACCAAAAGAAGACAACGATCGTAGTGGTGACTACAACGATCGTGGTGATGCTCAGCCTCACCATGAAGAGTGACCAAGAGATCACAGAGCATAAAGTTGAGGCAGCTGAGCATGACAATCAGAAGGGTCATGTATACCAAAAGAGCCAGAGCAGTCAGCCAAGTTATCAGTTCCTGATGCTAGTCAAGGAAAGCAAAATCGTAGAAGCACTGCAAGAGTGAAGAGCAAGAGGTTCTACAGTATCAATTCACAGAACACTCTCAGAATCGTAGTGTTGTCAAAGCCAGTCAACTTGCAACATCCACAGACAAACTTAGACCAAACACATGAACGTCAGCATCGGAATCGTGGAGTTCGTTTGTCTAAATATTGAGATTCAGTAATGTCTCAATATGAGGACTGACAATCGAACGTTGCTGATTGAGAGTACAATTGCAGTCACCAACATCCTTGGTCTGAATCGAGGAAACAAAAAATAAAATATAAAGGTGACTATCAACTTGACTACTGAAAAGTGACATTTCAAATATGTTAGGTGGAACAGTAGACTGCTGTGTCAGGAAAGTCAAAAAGGAGCTGTCACATCAACTTAGAAGACTGCATCAAATAACTCAAAATCCTTGAAGCATTTCAAATAGCTTCCAATGGCTATATTCCAACGGAAGCTGATGGATAAGTATATAACAGCTGAAGCTTACAAAGGTGAAAAGTTGTTGACTCTAAGTGAGTCCTATTGAGCTTAACAGAGAAAATGTCTTAGTGGCAGTGAGACTACCATAGAAGGAGTGAAACATATATGATGAAGGTCTTTAACTGATAAAGGCTTCACTAAACACGAAGTAGAATGCCAACAGAGTGGCATCTGAGCTGAGAGTCGGAAGGCTAAGAAAACAAGAACTAGAGTCGAAGATTAGAAAGCAAATCTCTAGAGCTACTCTACGTTTCACCCTGATTAACCTGAGCTAAAGACAAGAAGATCTAGAGCAGAATCTGCACATAAGACAACCAGTGTTCAAAGGTTGCTAAGTACCAGAAGAAGTCTACCTGATATGCAAGACTTAGCAGATCCTCAATGGTGATAGTGTGCTGTGCTGAAATCAAATGAAGTCAAGCATCAAAAACAAATATCAGCTGCACCAAAGAATGAATCAGACTGCTAAGTACTCAACGATGTCAAGCTTAATAAACATCTTAACAGTCCATCAGTGGTGATCAAGTCTCAATGTTGAATGCTAAAAAATCACAAGAAGCTGCTAAGTACCAGAAGATGAACAAGTTGAATGTCATCTTAGCAGCTCAGCACCAACAACAAACAAACAATCAACCAGGGCCTGAGGGGTCCTTGTCTTCGTTACTAAATCAAAGTCAAGTCTGCTAGGCTTGCTGAGTACCGGAGGGTAAAAGAGATTCTAAGTCTGTTGGGCTTAGTCTACAGTTCCAAGTCTGCTGGGCTTGAAAAGTTATTAGTGAATTTGAGTTCCAAGATTGTTGGCCTTGAAGGAATCTTAGTGATTCAGAGTTACCTTTCCTTAGTGGAATCCCTGCTTGTTGAAGCAGAAGAGTGGAGTAGGAGCATTCAGTCTCTGAACCACATAAAACCCCTTGTGTCATTTACTTTATGTCATTTATATTCTGCACTATAACTGATATAACTTCTTACACCAAAACTAACGTTAGAACTATGTTTAACAAGATATCCTTGAAGGGGATCTTAACTTATTCCGATGTGCGTGAACTGATTCTTTTATTTATCATCTGCTAATTACTTAGCAATACAAAAAAAATGAAAAAGCTTTTAAAATTTAAAAAGGATCTATTCAACCCCCATTCTAGATCTATTGTGTGCCCCCTAGGAACTAACAATTAGTATCAAAGCAGGTTCTCATGCTATATCCAAAAGCTAACTCTTTGAGTTTGGTCCGCGGCACAAATAATGTTCTAAACTTAGTTTTAGTGGTAAGTCACTTCTGAATGAAGATGAGCTCACACGTTGAAAATTGTACGTGCAGGTAAATGTGCATATCCACCTGAAGCTGTCGAGATTGGTCCCTGTCCATAAATGCTATTGCAATCAGGCCAATCGCTGCCCATAGTCAATTAACAGTTTACAACCTATTGATGGGAAGTCAAGAAGCATCAAGAGCAAAGAATCTTACGTCCACTGTTCTGAAAGATGAAATGCCTATACATGCAATGAGATGATTATGTAGAGGAGAAAGGAGAATTCTTCAAATATGTATTTGGCTAAATCCATGTATCTGAACTTTGATGTTCGAGGGAGTCAAAGAATTCAAGTTGCCAAGACTTTCCTCTGATCATAACTCCAAGACTCTGCTTGATTGATCTAAGGCCATATGGAGCAACAAAAGCTGTTAGCATTGACATTGCAAAGATATACACAACAATGCCTCATATCATTGTGCAAATAAGTAAGAAAAATAACTGTCAAGAAACTGACAGTGTCAAGGTCTGTTTCCTCATATATATACGTGTATCATATTTCATCACCTTATGTGCTATAACAGTATTCTATCAAAAGATCATTTTCTTCCTAAAAAGG
Organism: Panax stipuleanatus; assembly: GCA_020205555.1. Classification (NCBI taxonomy): domain Eukaryota; kingdom Viridiplantae; phylum Streptophyta; class Magnoliopsida; order Apiales; family Araliaceae; genus Panax; species Panax stipuleanatus. The sequence continues at coordinate 48,135,889 of CM035117.1, read as the reverse complement.
GAAAGAGAGAAAGTACATTTGAGGTTGGAAACTATTTGTTGAAAAACTTTCTCTCCACCCATGTTTTAAGTTGAAAATAAATTTTTGAAAGAAATCTTATATATGCCTTAAGTACATTATAAACTAAGAAGTTTAAGTTGCTCAACCTTTGCTGATGGGTTGGTATGTTTGTAAATTCATTCAAACCAATGTTTTGTGTTTTTGATAAAACATAGAGTGTGGTCAACACTACAGGTGTATCTTGAAAGTTCTTGGAAACTGATCAACTCCACGAACCAATAAGATGCAAATAATTAATGGAGCTGATCCTCACTCTGTGAACACTCAAAATCTGTGAACATAGCAAAAAGCAAAGGGAACAACCAAAGAAAAAGATTATCATATCAAAATGTTTAATCATACAATCATACATTATAACTGTTATATCTAAAATTGATATATGTATGAATATGATTGTTGATGCTTATATGATGTAAATCCAAGAATACGAGGAACTAGGGTTTTTGAAAAAATTATCCTAACAGGACCCAAGTAGCCATGGGTACCAAGATAGAAATTTATTTAACCTACAGGTACTTGGTTTATCTGATCTCACTAAAGAAAACAGAAGCGCATGACTTCAGTCGCAAAATCTCTACCAGCTGCAAGATCAAGATCCCTCAGCAATGCTCTCATTCAAGGTCATTAAATGCCAGAGCTTGCTCCTGAAGATTTGATGTGCCCCCAAGGATGAAGATCTCATGAACTTAAATGGATTTCAAAATCCTTAGTATAATCATCATAATACTTCAAAAGGAAGCTGGCTACTCATGTCAAGATGTAAGAGACCTTCCATGCTTATCCATGCAAAGCATATCATCTCAAACGGAACATCAAGCAAGATCATATCAAGGGATCATCATCCAATGGCGATGAAGTATGGATCGTAGAAGTAAAACTCTACGAGTACAGAAAATGCTAAAGTCTGAATGATAGAAACTACGTTCGTAATGTCTAGTCATCAAATCGTGGAGTAACCAGTTCTAAGGAAAACACTCTATGATCAAATGTAGTTGATTCAACCATGAAGATTCCAGCTAGAAGGAGATATGCAAGGCAATCTTACTTACGTATGAACAGAAGAGTGGCCTATCTTTCTCTAAGAAGATAGTATCAACTATGGGAGAGTAGTAATCTGCTAAGTCTAGCAGCGCTCATATTAACAAAGGAGCACAGTGAAGCAAATCCTTCAGATCTCCCAAATAATGAAGGTAACTACTTGATGACAAGGGAAGAGAAACTGAAGATAAGGAGGTGGTGAAGATTAAGGAGAAGAAGAAGAAGTGAGATGCTTGATAAAAGTTCAGAGATAAGCTCAGAAGACAGGTCAATCTCTCTTACATTTCTGTTGACCAATCCATGAAGAACCAGTTCACTTCTGTTAAGTTCCTAAAACAGAAGCTTATCCAAACAGCCACATCCCATTTATAGAGTCCCAAAACTCTGTGGCTGATGAACCAAATAAATCTTCATCCCCAGTAGTAACGTCCCAAAACGTGCTACTGATAACCATATCAGCTAACTACCCCATTCGTGGAGTACCTACGATCAAATCCTGATTGTAGATGAAGAGCATATTGACCCCACGATCCCAGTCTATACAAGTACCAACATCAAAGTACATCCAAAGTTGGTAAGTGAACTCCATGGCAGAGAAGCCCACTGTGATGACATTGTTACCACCAAGTCTAAGGAGCCCTTCTTCTGATAAGCGCCTTAGAGACAAACCTAGCCCTAAGTTTTATACTAATAGGCTAGCCATTTCTGAGCTACCTTAACCCAGAAGAAGTGCTGATATAGAATGCATCACAAGGACCTCTGTAGAAGTATATAGTAGTCCCTCATAAGAATATAAGGTGTTAATGAATCATGCAACTCCCTGTTGGAGATTAATTAAGAGTCGTCTGCCGAAGCATGGCTACAGACGACGATCGTCGAGTAAACAAAAAAATCGTGGAGTACTAAAACTATGTCATCAGGCTACTCCACGAACTGAAGGAGTCAACGGTCAACTAAAGGGAAGTCAATATGAAAAGTTAATCTGTTATGAAAAGTTACAGATAGTGACAAATCGTGCTATTACATCTGTCCTATTGAAAAGTAGAGGGAACAGTTATAAAGGAAAATTTTAAATCTGTGGTAGTTACACTTATAAGAAATCACCAAAAATCTGCAAGTCTATTTAGCCCATCTTCCCTCTTTGAACCCGAAACCCTAAACACCTTCCAAAAGCTTAAAATCTCTCAAACCTCTAAGCCATACTCAAATCGCCCTCAATTACCTCTTGCAATACTCTTAAAATCAAACACCTAGATATTAACCGTTCAAATGGAAGATTGGCGTGTCACGGGTATTCAACTTGGCTCTAAGAGATTAAAAAAATTAGAAAAGAAGTTCAGGGTTATTCTAGATCTCGTGAAGAAGGCTGGGTTTTTCGAATGCCTTGAATCGAACACCCTGATCTATGCCGACCTGATGAAAGAGTTCTATTCAAATGCAACGATAGTGTTTGGGCTTCTATCTACAAAGGTCAAAGAATTAAATTTGAAGATAAGAGCTTCAGACATCAATCAATGTCTAGGGTTTCCTGACCAGGGTCTGAAAAATCTTGAAGAAGTCAACATTAAAGAAGGAAAAAGGGTTATGCGCTACAAGAGAAACCCAAGTCTGAAGGACATGAAGAAGAAGGAGTTTCCTGAAGAGTTTGAGTTTCTTGCTGAGATTGTAGGGAAGTGTATCTTGAGCAAAGATACTGCACATAATATAGTGAGCGATCAGCAATGGAGAATCATGTCTGCTATTGTCTTGAAGCAGCAAATCAACGTTGGAGCAGTATTGTTCGACTTATTGTCCAAATGGCTAGAAAAGGCAGAGAAAAAGAAGTCAACAGATAAAACTCTCACAAAGGTTTTCCATGGAAGATTCTTGAGCATCATCTTGAAGAAGAAATTGAAGAACGAGATACTGTCCTATTAGGTTACTGCTTATTTTAATTGCACAGCTATAGCAGTAACTTTTGTCATGCTTTGCTAAATGCTTTATATATTTAAGCAGTTGCATATATTAAAGCAAAAACATTTTGTTTTCAGGACTCCAAGATTGGATTTGTTTGTCCCTACTGGTGAGATGCCAACCTGTAACAATGACTACAACCTTGATGTAGAAATGAACTTCGACTTGATTGAACTTGATCAAGAGGAGGAAGATGACTATGAGGAGCTCGAGGAGATCAAAGAATGGGTGGAAGACAAACCCAAATCAAACCTCGACCAAACCACCACTGTCAATATCGGAACCTCAGAAAACCTCAAAGAAATCCAGATAGGCATGGCCTCACTGTATTGACCTAAGTTACAGTAAATTGCTGCAGTCACATGCAAACACATAACCACATCTAAACTGGGCTTCCCATTAGCACATTTTTCAAATGATTTTGCTGCTCGAAAAGCAAATTCAAGAGCTTTGCGAGGATTATCCCCTTAAGAAATCAAATCCCTTGCTTGTTCTCTCTCTCTCCCTCATTCATGGCTGGTTCTTTTTCAGATATTTTGGGTTGCTCTGGTGTTAGTGGGTTCAGTTAGCTCTTCATCGAAATTTGATTAGCTATTTCAGTCGGGTTGGGCATATTAGACCATTTCTTCTATGAAGGGGACACACTTAAGATGAAGCTCGATAACTACTCTGGTATATTAATCAATTGCTTCATTCTTTTATTCGTTTAAATTATTTCGCATTAATTAATATGATATGTTGAATTTCAGGTGTTGGGTTTTCATCAAAAAGTAAATATATATTTGGGAAAGTCACCGTCCAGATCAAGCTTGTTGATGGCGACTCTATACAACGTGGTTTGTAACAAGAAGCTTCCTTTCTATACAGAGAGAAAGGAAATGATAGTGGAGAGAGAAAGAAAGAGCAAATGATAATGAAAAGAGAGAGAAAGAGATGGAGAAGGTTTTATGAGAGAAGTTTTACTAAAAGAAAATTCCTCATCAGTAAAATTTATCCAAGTGTCAGTCACATTTGTCTAGGTGGCATGGTCATTAGAGGCAGGGGCACGGTCGAGCTAGTTTTTGTAACGTTAAGCGTACTATTGAAAAAAAAAAGTTCAGGGTGGAAGTGGGATATCGGGGTAAACGTTAGGGGCTTTTTTGCACCTTTGCCCTATATATATATGAGTTTGTACGTATAGCATTTTTGTAAAGCTTATATCACACTCGAACGACCAAAAATATATGGAAAAAAGTTTACTGTTCCTTTGAACCAAAAAAGAGAAAACAAGACAAGATGCAGGCATCTATATGCAATTTGCAAAATTGCAATTAATTATTTGATAAAAATATTAATAACTCCCAGAATATATAAACTATTTTATATTAAAATAAATATATGCATATGGCCCAGACGTTTTGATTTTGAGGTGGATGGAAGTTGGGAAGTTGTAAGGGAATGTGACATCATGCTAACAGAAGAGAGAGCGCACATTTTAAATCTGGACCATGAAATGGAGAGTGAAATGGAGGGTGAAATGGAGAGAATCCTAATTCAACAAACAGTATTAGATATAATTAAGATAGGATTACTTTACTTCCCCTTTAATTAATATAAGTTACCACCAAATCTGATCCCAATGACCTTTGACCACTTATATCTTTCAGTCTATTAATCTAATGAACCTGATTCTTATTCTAGCTTACTAAGCTCATATACAATATACAAATACAATAGCGAATTATCATAATCCATTTTTTCTATTTTTAAGTGACCAGAAGGCGGAGGTTTTTAAGTAACTTTGCCCTGGAATCACCAAACATTCCTATTTTCCATTTTGCTAGTAAGTCTTGCTTGGGCTGCTTTAATGGTAGTCTTCTAACTTTGAAAGTATCGATAGATACTATTGAGGAACAGGCGAATCAATCAAAATTTTTGAAGATTTAGTTACGATTAGAAATCTAATTTTCTATCTCCATCCATGGATTCTTTACTTATACTCATTCAAGAGGGATCAAGAAGTTATCGAAAAATTTTCCCGGGCCTCTAGTGAGTTACAGACAGAGTTTGAAAAGGTCTTCACGTCCAGGATTATGCCCCGGATCATTAGATAGGAATCCACTTTGTTTCAATCCTTCCTAAAAAGGGAGTCCTTGTATTTGTACAGTGAACTCCAAATCCCATGGAAATTGAAGTACCCAGATTTGGGGGTGTCACACTTCTTTCTTCTAAAGGTCTGGCTTGAGAAGTAGTCGATTGCTCCTTCTTCTTCTTGGAAGTTCAGCAATAGGAGATCCAGGTGCTTTTTCTTTTTCTGATTCTGATTCCTCTTTATCAGCAGAAGGACTACTTGGGAGGATCTCTGGTGACTTTCTCACAACCTTAGCTCTCTTCTTTGATGGCTTTACAGATGTGGACTCTGGAACTTTGGAATCATCAAAGTGAGAGAGCTTATCCTCTATATTGCTTGCCTTCCTCTTCTTCGAAATGCCCTTGCTGCTGCTGCCAGACGTCTTCAGCTTCTTGTTCTCCATGGGATTCTTCTTCTAGTTGTCAAATAGCTTTGGAGACATCAACTTATGAATATTAAGGGGTTCTCCCTCATCATCCCAAACAACAAAAATAAATGAAAATAATACTAAAACCACTTAAAGTAACAATGAATCAAGCTCAGAAGATAATCAATTCATAGGTATAAATTCCCCTCATCACAATGAACTTAGAAGCATTGAATGTCCCCTTTCTTCTACTAAGCTATCTCTCTCTCTATTCTATTCTTTCTCTAAACTGATAAGGAGGTTGGATATGATAACATATAAAAGTGATAAGCAAAGTAGGTCATTTAACTTTGCTGTCTGCCTGGAAACCAAAGGTGGCACTTAAACGATCCCAAAATTCATACAATAATATTCTCCTTCTCGATCATTAACAATACAACTTATTCAAATTTTACATCATTATTCGATATACAATCATTACAAAAATACGGAATATTTAAAAGTTTTATAAAATCTTTTTTTATTGCCCTAAATCGCAACCTTAACATTACATGTCTTTGATTCAATTTTATTACATGAATCGCTACAACGAAAAGACTATACAAAGTCTTACATTACAATTTATTATTCATATACATCGAATAACTCAACTTACAATTCAACAAACGTCTTACATTAAAAACATATACATTACTCATCTAGAATTATTAAATTCTTGCATCGCTATTGATCTTACAATTCAACTAGCACGTATCAATACCTTGCATCCTTACCCTGCAAAAGTGGTTATTTGCAAAAGTGAGCTCGACAGCTCAGCAAGTTCTAACAGTTTTCATGCATCACATAGCACATAATAACATGCTCAACATACATTTCAAAATCGTTAAAGTAACATGGCATACATGCTTTAATCACATAACAATATAAAGATTGAGTTCCTTACTCAATCAACATTCTTAAATCAATCAATGTAGTCATAAATTGACCTTAACTTTTCACTCTTGCAACATATGTAACATATCATGCTCTTTACAATATAATTTAAAACAGTTCATAATATCATCAAGCTCACATAGAAAATAGGAACCGAAAGTCTTGCCTGACTCGTAGATTACCAATTACCAATAAAAATAGCTTATATAATCTGCTTCATCAATCCTACACACGTATTACCATACGCATCAATTATTAGTCACCTAGCAACGCTTATCAAACGTCTAAGTAAATTCTAATTTACTCTTCATAATTCTCTTCTATTTATTCGTTTGACACTTAATATCAAATCATATGTATAATTAATAATATCAGTTAATTATCACATAGCTAATCCTCATAGTTATTTAACCAATTTAGGTTAACTCATTCTTCTTTAACTAATACGTTAATACCTAATTACCACGTAACTAATCGCATCACATAATCATATTATATTTCACATGATTAATCAATTAATAATTACATACTCATTTTAAATTATAATTAAATAAATTATAATTTAAACATCCACTTTAATCAAATTATAATGAAACAATTTATAATCACACCATTTATAATTTACTTTAAACCATTACTCTAATTATTCAAATTACATCATGCATTAAATTATAATTTAAACATATTATAATTTAATTTGAACCATTACTTAGATTATAAATAATCAATTTCAATTCATACACTCATTAAATTATAATTAAATAAATTACAATTTAAATTACACTTTTACCATAATTATAATTATTCCAAATTATAATCACATATTAAGTTATAACTAAACAAATTATACTTCAAGTTAACATCTACTTTGATTTAAAATTAAACAAACTATATTCATTATAATTTAACAATTACAATTTAAATTAAACCTTTACTATAATTATAATTATTCCAAATTATAATTACACATTATATTTTATTAATATAACTCATTACTATTATTTAACATTTTAAGGCATGCTTATCATGTCATCAATTATCATATAACTTAGCTTTTCAAAATACACAAAAACCAAGCTTCAATTTTTTTCCTGCATACCCCCTGCCGAGGCGGGGGTATTAGGCCTAGCAAAGCCCGCCGGGGCTGGCCCCCTACAGCGACTCCATGATTATTCGCGAACTGTGCAGAGAAAAAGTCAATCTGACTTATTTTTTCACACCAAATTTCGATTCCAACCAACCAATTAAACATAAAACCTTACAGAAACAATATTATTAAAGTTTCTAACATGTTCTAACATATAAAATCATTGAAACACAATTTAAAACAACCAATTTCATGATTTTTTTTAAAGAAAAATCATTGATAAGTGTTCTTGATGAAATTAAACACTACAATTTATCTTTAAAACGAAATGCACAATTGCATGTTTGAATTCATTTATAAACAATTTAACAAAATCATTAATCAATTTGTACAACAATCAACAAAAAAACTTAAAATTTTGATTTTAAAGAAAACTATATCTTTTCAAAATATTTTCACTGTGACATTTTGATGAACATGAATTCCTCATGTCCATCATATATATACATGAATTAAACATTCAACTAAGTATACAACTCAATTATAAATATATATGAACCCAATTCATACCTATACCTCATGTCTATATAAATTCCTCGTTAATTCATATACACAAAGAACTAATACTCATAAAAAACATAAAAACATATTTAGAAGAACAAGGAATTGAGATTATACCCTTGTTACTTAGCAGAACAAGATGAAGATGATGTTTGACTCTCTCAAACTTCCTCTTCCTCCTTCTTTATCCCTTCTTCTCCTCTTTTTCCTTCTAAGTTTTCTATGTTTTCTATCTAACACATACTAACCCTTGTTTTTGTTCTTTCTAAACTAACGTAATTTTTACAAAACATAAACTGATATCATATATATTATATGTATAACTATATAATATATATTTAACTCCCAATTATTAAATCACCCATTACTATAACCATCCCATCATTACAGACCATCTGTTTTTCAACTTTAAAAGATCACGATGTGATCTTATTCTATAATTATATCCCTTATGATTCTCATTATCGTTTTTGTTTTAAAAAACTTCTCATCTTTACAACTTCATCATGTCATAACATGATTCCATTTATGCTTTTAATCTTATAGACTTTGTCTATTCATCGTTATTCGTCATCTTTATTATTGGAGTTAGGCAACTCCTGATTCTTATCTACATATCTCTTCAAGATTCTTCTTTGAATCTTCTTGTTTATTAAACAACTCTTCTTTTAAGAATTTCTAACTTTGTTCACCTAGTTCAATATTTTATTCGAGTTTTATTTATCGTCAATCTAATCTTCTTTTTATAACATTTCTAGGATTTAACTCATCCTATACATCTACGTATGCGAAAAGAATCACCTTTTCGTAATACGTAACTTAAACATAACTTCTTATTCTCTAAGGTCATAGCCTAAGGTACTCTTACCTAAGGTATATAACCTACAGCTCTGATACCAATTGTAACGATCCCAAAATTCATACAATAATATTCTCCTTCTCGATCGTTAACAATACAACTTATTCAAATTTTACATCATTATTCGATATACAATCAATACAAAAATACGGAATATTTAAAAGTTTTATAAAATCTTTCATTATTGCCCTGAATCGCAACCTTAACATTACATGTCTTTGATTCAATTCTATTACATGAATCGCTACAACGAAAGGACTATATAAAGTCTTACATTATAAATTATTATTCATATACATCGAATAACTCAACTTACAATTCAACAAACGTCTTACATTAAAAACATATTCATTACTCATCTAGAATTATTAAATTCTTGCATCGTTATTGATCTTACAATTCAATTAGCACGTATCATTACCTTGCATCCTTACCCTGCAAAAGTGGTTATTTGTAAGAGTGAGCTCGACAGATCAGCAAGTTCTAACAGTTTTCATGCATCACATAGCACATAATAACATGTTCAACATACATTTTAAAATCGTTAAAGTAACATGGCATACATGCTTTAATCACATAACAATATAAAAATTGAGTTCCTTACTCAATCAACATTCTTAAATCAATCAATGTAGTCATACATTGACCTTAACAATTTATGCTTGCAACATATATAACATATCATGCTCTTTGCAATAAAATTTAAAATAGTTCATAATATCATCAAGCTCACATAGAAAATAGGAACCGAAAGACTTGCCTGGCTCGTAAATTAACAATTACCGAAAAAATAGCTTAATATAATCTGCTTCTCAATCCTACACACGTATTATCATACACATCAATTATTAGTCACCTAGCAACGCTTATCAAACGTCTAAGTAAATTCTAATTTACAATTCGTAATTCTCTTTTATTTATTCGTTTGACACTTACTGTCAAATCATATGTATAATTAATAATATTAGTTAATTATCACATAGCTAATCCTCATAGTTAGTTAACCAATTTAGGTTAACTCATTCCTCTTTAACTAATACGTTAATACCTAATTACCACGTAACTAATGACATCACATAATCATATTATATTTCACATGATTAATCAATTATAATTACATACTCATTTTAAATTATAATTAAATAAATTATAATTTAAACATCCACTTTAATCAAATTATAATGAAATAATTTATAATCACACCATTTATAATTTACTTTAAACCATTACTCTAATTATTCAAATTACATCATGCATTAAATTATAATTAAACATATTATAATTTAATTTGAACCATTACTTAGATTATAAATAATCAATTTCAATTCATGCACTCATTAAATTATAATTAAATAAATTATAATTTAAATTACACTTTTACCTTAATTATATATATTCCAAATTATAATCACATATTAAGTTATAACCAAACAAATTCTACTTCAAATTAACATATACTTTGATTTAAAATTAATCAAACTATATTCATTATAATTTAACAATTATAATTTAAATTAAACCTTTACTATAATTACAATTATTCCAAATTATAATTACACATTATATTTTATTAATATAACTCATTACTATTATTTAACATTTTAAAGCATGCTTATCATGTCATCAATTATCACATAACTTAGCTTTTCAAAATACACAAAAGCCAAACTTTATTTTTTTTCCCTACATACCCCCTGCCGAGGCGGGGGTATTAGGCCTAGCAAAGCCCGCCGGGGCGGGCACCCTACAGCGACTCCATGATTATTCGCGAACTGTGCAGAGAAAAAGCCAATCTAGCTTATTTCTCCACACCAAATTCCGATTCCAGCCAACCAATTAAACATAAAACTTTACAAAAACAATATTATTAAAGTTTCTAACATGTTCTAACATATAAAATCATTGAAACACAATTTAAAACAACCAATTTCATGATTTTTTTAAAGAAAAACCATTGATAAGTGTTCTTGATAAAATTGAACACTACAATTTGTTTTTAAAACGAAATACACAATTCAAAACATGTTTGAATTCATTTATAAACAATTTAACAAAATCATCAATCAATTTGTAAAACAATCAACAAAAAAACTTAAATTTTTTATTTTAAAGAAAACGATATCTTTTCAAAATATTTTCACTATGACATTTTGATAAACATGAATTCCTCATGTTCATCATATGTATACATGAATTAAACATTCAATTAAGTATACAACTCAATTATAAACATATATGAACCCCATTCATACCTATACCTCATGTCTATATAAATTCCTCGATAATTCATGTACACAAAGAACTAATACTCATAAAAAACATAAAAACATATTTAGAAGAACAATGAATTGAGATTATACTATTGTTGCTTAGGAGAACAAGATGAAGATGGTGATGTTTGACTCTCTCAAACTTCCTCTTCCTCCTTCTTTATCCCTTCTTCTCCTCTTTTTTCTTTTAGGTTTTCTGTGTTTTCTCTCTAAAACATACTAACCCTTATTTTTGTTCTTTCTAAACTAACGTAGTTTTCACAAAACATAAACTGATATCATATATATTATATGTATAACTATATAATATATATTTAACTCCCAATTATTAAATCACCTATTACTACCATATTTACAATTAATACAAAGAAGTTACAATTTGAATTTTAAAAGCCTAAAGCTTGTTTGGCAAAACTCATCATTTTAAAAACAAGTTTTAATAGTTAAGGCTCTGTTTGACAAAATTGATTTAAAAACAATGCAACGACCTTGTTTGGGAAAACGATTTTAAAAACACTTTTAATTCTTTTAATAAATCATTTAACACATACTTTTAATGTTATCCTTTAACTAATTAAATCTCAACATTCTAATTTAATTAATTAAAAGTCTAACATCAATTATTCACATAAAATTGTCACATAATTATAATTACTTGCTAATTATAATTTCATGTAACACTCATCACATAACTCATCTAATTTAATTATTTCAATTAAATTAGAACTATAACATAACATCATTATATCAATTAAATTAAATACTAAATATTCATTTAATTAACATATAACACTTAATTAAATTACTCCATAATAATCACATAATTATCTATTTAACTCAATAAATAATTCAATTAATATATTTATTTAATTCAATAAATATATAAATTTTCTTCACACCAAATCACATATTTCACAATATATAACACATATACACATACTCGTACTTAAACATCTTAAAATAAGAATTTTATTTATTAAATTCGCATTTATTAATTCTTAAAAATTTAGGATGTCACATCCTTCCCTCCTTATAAGTATTCCGTCCTCGGAATCAACAGAAACCTCCCTTCTTGGTTTTCACAAAATCTCTTCCTCAATTTTATTGTTAAATAACTTCAACACATTATTTTAACGACATTTATATAAACTACACATATATCTTTACTAAAATCACCTCTTCAACAGGGTTTAGGATTTATTACAAAACCTTCAATCAAACACAATCATATATCAAATATAATATATCTTCTTGAACTCGTTCATTTCCTTTTTAAGGATCATTACTATATATTCTACTCGTACAATTCATATACTACATAATTCATCATCTATAATTATTCGGGTTATGACATTCACCCATTCTTCTAAGAAGTTCGTCCTTAAAATTTAAGTCTATCAATCTATATATATAATTCTATCAAAATAGATTTTACGTTAATCTTATTCCCTGGATAACTGCGTTCTACAACTACTTCTTTCTAAGGAATATCCTCCTTACCTCATTCACCTTCAGAACAATAAGAATCTCCCACAATTGCTCAATAATTGGGAAGCGATATAAATAACTCGGGAATTTAAAAGATTTCAATAATGCTGAGTGGTCGTAAGACCTTAAACTTATTTTTAGGCTTACAGTGCTTCACCCCCGGTACTTCACACTATAAAATCGCATCGGTACTCTAGGTGGCCAGCCTATCGTACCCCTACATCGGGCCCAAACGTAATACATCGTAATGACTATATGCATTACACTCGGAACTATTGTCTCCGATAACATGTCCCCTTTTATAGGGTTGTTCACCTCAGCTTCTTAACATCTGAATACGCACCAAAACATTTTGGTTTGGCATAGCTTAACCAAGAACGCTCGAATTTCATAAACATCTTTTAATATTTGTCTAGCTGAATCAAATAGCATAGACTTCTAACAACAATTCGGACATCAATCAATATATATATATATATATATATATATCTTTAACCAAATAAATTTTAAAAAATTTCGTTTAAAGAACTAAAAGTAAATAAATCTTTTTTTCCTAAGGAAATTAAATTTTTTTTTTCTCGTTTAATGAAACCAAAATAAATAAATCAAACTTTTCATAATTTCCTGATACCGTACCGTAGTAATGGTACGTTGAGGATTTCGTCATTACATGATGTCGTCATACTACATCATACCATAGTGGGCTGACGATCATACGATCACATCCAACACTAAGTTTAATTTCATTGATAACTTCCTCGATTATTGCTTCTACACCATATCAAATGATGCATATAAAATATATTTTGAAAATTTAAAAATTATTTTTGTCTAGCTAAAGCAATTAGCATAGAGATGTGAATAATAACACTATTTTAAAGATTCATTGGTTCCATCATTTGATCCAATATTTTTCAAGAAAACAAAAGTGCAACATCAGTACGAAGTCAATAAATTTTGAAAATCTAGCAAAGCTAGGAGATTTAGAATATAAAAACTTTCTCTATCAATTAAATCTTTACTCTATCATTACTTAATCATTCTATCTATCTTAACAACATCAATGCTTTCTATTCCATAACCTTTCTATACCCAGTATAGTTCATCGAACTTACCACACTTTGGAAGTTCAGGAACTTGCCACAATAATATGAGTTTAAGAACTTGTCCTAGCAATACGTAGTCAAAGAACTGATCAGAGACTGTCCATATGCTTAGGGGTTCAAAATATACATACGATTATGAGTGACGAACTTACCACAAGTATGAGTTTTAAGAACTCGCCTAACCTTAAGATCATCTAGTGTAATCTTAATATCATTTAATCTAATCTCTATTGACTCTAACTATCAAATATAAATATGGGGCAAGAATCACCTTCTCACCATATATATATATCGATAGCGCGACACTAATCTTCCAACGATTATCAATATGATAAACCAAGTGTAAGCACATACAAGATTTGTACAACTCAACCACCACATGAGTCCTCAGTTGAAGTCCCACTCAACTCTATTTTACTTATAACTTCTTATTCTATGCTCGATACAGACTTTCTGTATCTCATCATTTATAACTCCTCGTGAGTTAATCTCGTACTACAACATAGTACATTCTCGTTATAGTCTCAAACTATAACCATTCCATCATTACAGACCATCTGTCTTTCAACTTTAAAAGATCACTATGTGATCTTATTCTATAATCATATCCCTTATGATTCTCATTATCGTTTTTGTTTTAAAAAACTTCTCATCTTTACAACTTCAACATGTCATAACATGATTTCATTTATGCTTTTAATCTTATAGACTTTGTCTATTCATCGTTATTCGTCATATTTATTATTGGAGTTAGGCAACTCCTGATTCTTATCTACATATCTCTTCAAGATTCTTCTTTGAATCTTCTTGTTTATTAAACAACTCTTCTTTTAAGAATTTCTAACTTTATTCACCTAGTTCAATATTTTATTCGAGTTTTATTTATCGTCAATCTAATCTTCTTTTTATAACATTTCTAGGATTTAACTCATCCTATACATCTACGTATGCGAAAAGAATCACGTTTTCGTAATACGTAACTTAAACTTAACTTCTTATTCTCTAAGGTCATAACCTAAGGTACTCTTACCTAAGGTGTATAACCTACAACTCTGATACCAATTGTAACGACCCCAAAATTCATACAATAATATTCTCCTTCTCGATCGTTAACAATACAACTTATTCAAATTTTACATCATTATTCGATATACAATCAATACAAAAATACGGAATATTTAAAAATTTTATAAAATCTTTCATTATTGCCCTGAATCGCAACCTTAACATTACATGTCTTTGATTCAATTCTATTACATGAATCGCTACAACGAAAGGACTATATAAAGTCTTACATTATAAATTATTATTCATATACATCGAATAGCTCAACTTACAATTCAACAAACGTCTTACATTAAAAACATATTCATTACTCATCTAGAATTATTAAATTCTTGCATTGTTATTGATCTTACAATTCAACTAGCACGTATCATTACCTTGCATCCTTACCCTGCAAAAGTGGTTATTTGCAAGAGTGAGCTCGACAGCTCAGCAAGTTCTAACAATTTTCATGCATCACATAGCACATAATAACATGCTCAACATATATTTTAAAATCGTTAAAGTAACATGGCATACATGCTTTAATCACATAACAATATAAAAATTGAGTTCCTTACTCAATCAACATTCTTAAATCAATCAATGTAGTCATACATTGACCTTAACAATTTATGCTTGCAACATATATAACATATCATGCTCTTTGCAATAAAATTTAAAATAGTTCATAATATCATCAAGCTCACATAGAAAATAGGAACCAAAAGACTTGCCTGGCTCGTAGATTAACAATTACCGAAAAAATAGCTTAATATAATCTGCTTCTCAATCCTACACACGTATTATCATACACATCAATTATTAGTCACCTAACAACGCTTATCAAACGTCTAAGTAAATTCTAATTTACAATTCGTAATTCTCTTTTATTTATTCGTTTGACACTTACTGTCAAATCATATGTATAATTAATAATATTAGTTAATTATCACATAGCTAATCCTCATAGTTAGTTAACCAATTTAGGTTAACTCATTCCTCTTTAACTAATACGTTACTACCTAATTACCACGTAACTAATCACATCACATAATCATATTATATTTCACATGATTAATCAATTAATAATTACATACTCATTTTAAATTATAATTAAATAAATTATAATTTAAACATCCACTTTAATCAAATTAAATGAAACAATTTATAATCACACCATTTATAATTTACTTTAAACCATTACTCTAATTATTCAAATTACATCATGCATTAAATTATAATTAAACATATTATAATTTAATTTGAACCATTACTTAGATTATAAATAATCAATTTCAATTCATGCACTCATTAAATTATAATTTAAATTACACTTTTACCTTAATTATATATATTCCAAATTATAATCACATATTAAGTTATAACTAAACAAATTATACTTCAAATTAACATCTACTTTGATTTAAAATTAATCAAACTATATTCATTATAATTTAAATTAAACCTTTACTATAATTACAATTATTCCAAATTATAATTACACATTATATTTTATTAATATAACTCATTACTATTATTTAACATTTTAAAGCATACTGATCATGTCATTAATTATCACATAATTTAGCTTTTCAAAATACACAAAAGCCAAACTTTAATTTTATTCCCTGCATACCCCCTGCTGGGGCGGGGGTATTAGGCCTAGCAAAGCCCGCTGGGGCGGGCCCCTTACAGTGACTCTATGATTATTCGCAAACTGTGCAGAGAAAAAGCCAATCTGACTTATTTCTCCACACCAAATTTCGATTCCAGCCAACCAATTAAACATAAAACTTTACAAAAACAATATTATTAAAGTTTCTAACATGTTCTAACATATAAAATCATTGAAACACAATTTAAAACAACCAATTTCATGATTTTTTTTAAAGAAAAACCATTGATAAGTGTTCTTGATGAAATTGAACACTGCAATTTATTTTTAAAACGAAATACACAATTCAAAACATGTTTGAATTCATTTATAAATAATTTAACAAAATCATCAATCAATTTGTACAACAATCAACAATAAAACTTAAAATTTTAATTTTAAAGAAAACTATATCTTTTCAAAATATTTTCAGTGTGACATTTTGATGAACATGAATTCCACATATTCATCATATATATACATGAATTAAACATTCAATTAAGTATACAACTCAATTATAAACATATATGAACACAATTCATACCTATACCTCATGTCTATATAAATTCCTCGTTAATTCATGTACACAAAGAACTAATACTCATAAAAAACATAAAAACATATTTAGAAGAACAAGGAATTGAGATTATACCCTTGTTGCTTAGGAGAACAAGATGAAGATGGTGATGTTTGACTCTCTCAAACTTCCTCTTCCTCCTTCTTTATCCCTTCTTCTCCTCTTTTCCCTTCTAGGTTTTCTGTGTTTTCTCTCTAACCCTTGTTTTATTTCTTTCTAAACTAACGTAGTTTTTACAAAACATAAACTGATATCACATATATTATATGTATAACTATATAATATATATTTAACTCCCAATTATTAAATCATCCATTACTACCATAATTACAATTAATACAAAGAAGTTACAATTTGAATTTTAAAAGCGTTAGGCTTGTTTGGCAAAACTCATCATTTTAAAAATAAGTTTTAATAGTTAAGGCCCCGTTTGACAAAACAGATTTAAAAACAATGCAAGGGCCTTGTTTGGGAAAACGGTTTTAAAAACTCTTTTAATTCTTTTAATAAATCACTTAACACATACTTTTTAATGTTATCCTTTAACTAATTAAATCTCAACATTTGAATTTAATTAATTAAAAGTCTAAAATCAATTAATCACATAATTATAATTACTTACTAATTATAATTTCATGTAACACTCATCACATAACTCATCTAATTTAATTATTCCAATTAAATTAGAACTATAACATAAAATCATTATATTAATTAAATTAAATACTAAATATTTATTTAATTAACATATAACACCTAATTAAATTACTCTATAATAATCACATAATTATTTATTTAACTCAATAAATAATTCAATTAATATATTTATTTAATTCAATAAATATATAAATTCTCTTCATACCAAATCACATATTTCACAAATATATAACACATATACACATACTCGTACTTAAACATCTTAAAATAAGAATTTTATTTATTAAATTATCAATTATTAATTCTTAAAAATTCGAGATGTCACAGGCGCTGCGGCGCCACCATTATGCCTTGGCTAGGCGCTGCAGCGCCAGTCAAATCTCTCTGGTCAATAAGTTGCGCTGCGGCGCCATCTTTGTGCAGAAACAGGTGCATTGCGGCGCACAAAGTGGGTGAGATGGCAGGCATGAGGCACGGTGGCGCCACTTTTGTGCTATGTACCGGCGCTGCGGCACTGGCACTAGGCCTTGCTGGCATATGCAGGCGCTGCAGCGCCCATTTGTAAAGGAAACCAGGCGTTGCGGCGCAGATTGTATAAAAATGATAGTTTGCCCTTGAAAAGCTGGAAATGACCTAATAATCTCTGCAAAGCACTTTCAAGTCAAATAATAACAAACACTATATAAAAGTAGCATAAAATAAGATGGACAAGTAATTTCTTAAGGATTATAGTGCTTGATTCACGGGTATAAATCTCACTCATCCAATACCCCCAAACTTAAGCTTTTATTTGTCCCTAAGAAAAAATATCTGAACAAAAATAACAAAAAGCAAATATAACTGTGCATTATGCGCTGAACTACTATATACCCGTATTGTGGTCTCAAGGCTAAGAATAACAATTTCAAAGAAGAAGTAACATCATAAATAAGGTCTTGATCAAACTTTTAGTTTAAACTGCTATTGATCCGAATCTTTGTGTATGTGACTACCAACTATTCTAACTAATTATAATTAATAAACATTGAAAATTGCAATATGGAAAATGTCAACTCTATACGCTCAAGCTACATCAAGTATTCAAAACAAGACAACAAATGCAAAAATAGACCACCCGACATTAGCATGAGAACAACTAGATTTAACTTGTGCAAAGCTAGACTACCTTAGGCTGAGTTACCTATATAACGAGCTTTTGATCAATAACTACTAAGCCAGATGGCTTTAGGGCATTAGGTGTAGAACACCCATAAGGATCTATTAACTCAAGTAACACTAGCCACGTAACCAAACGTAAGTCAAGCAGAAATGTGCAATGTCTAATTACATTAGGCTATTCAAAGTTACCCGTGTAACAAGCTTTTGATCAATGAATCCCAAGCCAGATGGCTTTAGCGCACTAGGTGTAGATAACCCCTAAAGATCTATTAACTCGAGTAACAAAATTCACGTAATCAAACTTATTCAACTAAGGTTATCAAATTCTTTTTATTTTATTCGTTATTTATTTATATTATTTTATTTTTATATGCTATTAGACCACGAATGTATCCGAACTTGAATAAGGATCTAAATCTTACTATCATCGACTCACTTAAGTTCGTAAGACCTAACGCAAAAAATTTCCCTACAAAATTACCAATTATGTCTATTAGAAGTAAGATTAGATAAAACAATTGGTATGTGCTCATAGAATAGATAGGATCAATAGCAGTCTTAACTAAAAATTAATCTAAGAATCTCATCCAAAAATGCTTGACATCTTTGACAAAGTAATACCACAAGCATATCATTGGCCACAATAAAAAATTTAACTATATATAACCCATACCAATCATATAGACAGTTAAAGACAGTGTTAATCAAAAGCCAATTCATGGCACAAAAGATAGAAGGTAATGTAAACCCTTATATAATTCAACTCAAAATAGGGTAATAAAGCCATAACAAGGCGTCAAGTATACCAATTTGCATAAGTCCCAAAAAATGGCTATAAACCAAACACAATAATAAATAAATAAAACAAAAAAAATCCATATATAATAATAAAAGTTGTTCATGCATCCATGCATAATTAGTAAAGCCATACACAATAAATCAACCAAAACATAATAAGTCTAAGGCTACTAAATCCTAAAAGATGTCAAACCACAGTTCATACATAACAACTCATATATAATAATAAAAACTAAAAGTCTCCCCGCAGACTTGAATCAAGCAATGCCTTCATTGGTGAGTAATGCAGAAATCAGGCAATGCCCACATTGGCGTTGAGTGTCAAACCCACAAGGAAATAGTACTAACGCTATTCAAATACTAAACTTATATCAATTCGGCCTTATCTAAACAAGTAAGTAATGATGGTGTGTTTAAAACTATATGATTAAAACAGTAAAATGTAAGAACGAGTTGTATCAAATATGGCAAGCTAGGATTACAACTCCCCTAATGCTTCGTATAATCTCCTAACTCTCCAATTATCTAACAAATCACAAGAATGGTCAACCGAGAATACTGAGTACACATAAGCCTCTTCCGATGGTCAAATGTAATTCCCTTAGCTAAATAAATCACAATATTCCTATGGTGAAAATAATTAGACTAAGAGTCATTAAGCTTAATTCTCAATAGTCACACAAGGCAAATAGATATATTCCTATTCTAATATGCAAGATATGCCCTCATTCCATAGGAATGGTCATAACAAGTGTTATTATATTTAGGGTTAAGCATTAAAATCCATTTTCCAATATCAATTAATACTCATATCAATTAATTAGCCAATCAATCAATAAATAAGCATGAAATACAATAACCCATTCAAACATGATTCATTATAATAAATAGGAGAAAAATTTAATTAAACTAATCATTAGGTTACATTGCAATCCTAGAAATGGAATTAGTTTATAACTATAGAACTAATAAACATTATCAATGTGTTCAACATGCTCAAAATACACAAATGAATGAAAGACTTAGATAAAGAAAACTCATATTTTAAAGTTTTTCGGCTCTAACTCTTCTCTTCGTCGTGTAGAAACCAAGCAATGAAGGTGGCAATGAACTTGGAAGTTTTGAATGTCCAACAATTTCTTCTACTAAGTTATCTCTCTCCCTCTCTCTATTCTATTCTCTCTCAAAACTGATAAGGAGGCTAGATATGATAAGATCTGAAAGTGATAAGCAATGTAGGTCATTTATCTCTGTTGTCTGCCTAGAAACCGGAGGTAGTGCTGTGGCGCCACGTTATACCTTGGACAGGCGCTACGGCGCTAGTCAAAGCTCTCTAGTCAATAAGTTGAACTGCGGCGCCATCTTTGTGCAAGAGCAAGTGCGCTGCGGCTCACCAATTGGTGAGCTGGCAGGCATGAGGCGCGGCGGCGCCTCTCTTGTGCTATGTACTAGCATTGCGGTGCTGGCACTGGGCCTTGCTGGCATAGGCAGGTGCTGCGATGCCATTTTGCAAAGGAAACCAGGCACTGCGGCTCTGATTGTATAAAAATGACAGTTTTGCCCTTTAAAAGTTGGAAATGACCTAATAATCCATGCAAAGCACATTAAAGCCAAATAATAACAGACACTGTATAAAAGTAGTATAAAATAAGATGAACAAGCAACTTCTTAAGGTTTAGAGTTCTTGATTCGCGAGTATAAATCCCAAGCATCAAATACCCCCAAACTTATGCTTTTGCTTGTCCCTAAGCAAAAATATCTGAACAAAAATAACGAAAAACAAAAATAACTACGCATTATGCACTGAACTACTATATTCCCGCATTGTGGCCTCAAGGCTAAGAATAACCATTTCAAAGAAGAAGTAACATCATAAATAAGGTCTCGATCAAACTTCTAGTTTAAACTGCTACTGATCCAAATCTGTGTGTGTGTGACTACCAACTATTCTAACTAATTATAATTCATAAACATTGACAATTGCAATAAGGAAAATGTCAACTCTATACGCTGAAGCTACATCAAGTATTCAAAACAAGACAACAAATGCAAGAATAGACCACCCGTTATTAGCATGAGAAGGGCTAGATTTGACTTGTGCAAAGCTCGGCTACCTTAGGCTGAGTTACCCATGTAACGAGCTTTTGCTCAATAACTCCCAAGCCAAATGGCTTTAAGGAACTAGGCGTAGAACACCCCTAAGCATCTATTAACTCAAGTAACATGACTAGCCACGTAACCAAATGTAAGTCAAACTAGAATTTTATCCATTATATTTTTTTTAACTAACACAACCTCAAGCATGACCGTGCAATGTCTAATTACATTTGGTTATTCATAGTTACCCATGTAACGAGCTTTTGTTTAATGACTCCCAAGCCAAATGGCTTTAGGGCACTAGCTGTAGAACACCCCTAATGATCTATTAACTCGAGTAACAAAAGTCACGTAATCAAACTTAGTCAACTAAAGTTATCAAATTCTTTTTATTTTATTCTTTATGTATTTATATTATTTTATTTTTATATGCTATTAGACCATAAATGTATCCGAACTTGCATAATAATCTAAATCTTACTATCATCGACTCACTTAAGTTCGTAAGAGCTAACGCAAAACATTTCCCTACAAAATTACCAATTAAGTTTATTAGAAGTAGGATTAGCTAAAACAGTTTGTATATGCTCATAGAATAGATATGATCAACAGAAGTCTTAACTAAAAATTAATCTAAGAATCTCATCCATAAATGCTTTACATCTTTGACAAAGTAATACCACAAGCATATCATTGGCCACAATAAACAATTTAACTATATATAACCCATACCAATCATATAGGCAGTTAAAGACAGGGTTAATCAAAAGCCAATTCATGGCACAAAAGATAGAAGGTAATGTAAACCCTTGCATAATACAACTCAAAATAGGGTAATAAAGCCATAATATGGCATTAAGTTTCCAATCTGCATAAGTCCCAAAAAAATGGCTATAAACCAAATATGATGATAAATAAATAGAAAAATATAATAATAAAAGCTATTCATGCATCCATGCATAATTAGTAAAGCCATATATAATAAATCAACCAAAACATAATAAGTCTAAGGCTACTAAAGCCCAAAAGATGTCAAACCACAGTTCATACATAACAACTCATATATAATAATAAAAACTAAAAGACTCCCCCAGACTTGAATCAGGCAATGCCCTCATTAGCGAGTAATGCAGAAATCAGTATGTGACGGCCTGCCTTGGGGACACAATCACTCGTTGCCGCTGCCATGGCCTTCGCCCTCGCCTCCGCCTTCGGCCTCAGGTTTGTCTTCTGGTGATGGTGGAGGATATGGAGGGAATAAAGGCATCTGGGGAAACTGGTACGACACTGTCTTTGGGTCATCATCGCCGAAATATGAATAGATATTTGCCACTGTGGTGGAAAACTCAGAGTGATACTAAGTGATAAGATCTTTCCTCTGTGCAACTGTGTTGATCCTCCTGGTCTGCATGTTGATCCTCCTAGACTGGTTGTCTAGTTTTTGGTGCAAGAGGCTTAAAGATGCCAGGATCTCAGTCAGAGGACCTGATGAAGAAGCACCCAACTCTACAGTCTGTGTAGACGGTCCAACCTCTGATGAAGGTAGAGGCTGAGTAGTAGGCAAATAATCTTTACCGCGGGGGTGAGAATCGGCTCCTTCCCAGACACCATAGCGCTTGATGAGGGCATGATCAATAACAGCCATGTGCAAGTCTATCAGCTCCTCTAGACGCCACTGAACTCTCGCCCTTTTGCACAGCTGGGTGATTAGTGAAGGATGAGGGAGCCCTCCAAACAAACTATCCTTAATACCCTTCAGAATTGAGTCTTGAATGGCGACGACACTGTCCACATTTAGCCTAGTGACGATAGCAAAAAGCAGTATGGCCCATTCCTTTATGACATCGCTGTGGCGGCGGGTGGGCATGATATTGGCAAAGATAAATCTGTACCAAGCCTTGCCATACTTACTGAGCGCCGCCTGAGGGAAGCTTGTCTTCTCCCACGTGTACTGGTTTGTTCTCCAGTTTGTCCCCGGTTTGCACAGGCGCTTGATGATATCGTCCAGATTATAGTGTGAAATCCCATTCTCAATGTATTCCTTATCGTGGCCCGTCACTTGGAAAAAGGCATTGATCGTCACACTGTCATAGGTCACTTTTTGACCTCGAATCGTTACCACAGCGGGACACTAAACATTAGCATTGGGGTAGAATTCTCAGACCAATTCTATGACGACATTCTCTGGTTGCCGCGTGAAACGAACCCATTTCTTCTCTACTAGTATAGCCCAAATTTCACTATCTTTCTTCTGGTCCGGCCGTAAACCTCTCTCAGGCACCATACTCTTATCGAGAATGGTTGAATTGTATTTACCCCAGGCCTCTTTGATGGCAAATTAAGTTTTGTCCCATTTCTGCGCTGCTTTTGATGAGCTACCCTCGGTTCATTATTTCTTTGATGCCATATAAGAGTTGTTGCTTGTTGTGGTCTAGAATAACCAATCCCAACTGATTACCAAGTGACTGCCAAGCCAATCCAATGGAAGCTAATGCTAAATTATAGTCAAATAAAGCCAACCCAATGTCAAAATGAGTGCCAAATGGAACCAAATTGAATGCTAAGATAATGCCCTACCTCTGCCAATTAGTAAGCCCAAATCAATGCCCAAGCAATCCCCAACAAAATCCAAGTCAAAATATGCCAAAATCAACCCAAACTTCACTTAGGCAAACTGTCGAACAGTTGGTGTGCGTCGCCCTAACTCCACCTTGACAATACTTGTTTGTAATTGCTCTAACCAGATTTCCCTCAGTGGAAATCAACTAAAACAGACAAATAATTGAAAACCCAAGGCAAATCTAAGAAAAATCAAAATCAAAAGACAATTAAGGATTGAGTTTCCTTGGAGAAGAGAAATCTCCAATTTACCTTTAAACTAAGAGCCCTAAGTGAGAAACAATCTCTGTTCAAGCCTTGTAGATGGAAATCAATGGAAGATAAATTATTTTAGTTAAGGCCTTTGGTTGATGGTTGTGGATTGGGGGAAGCTTGGGCGAGAGCTGCGGCTGCTGCTGTCGAAAGCTGTCTAGAGAAAGGGCACATGTGTGCCTTGGCTGCCGAATTGTGGTTGTTTAAAAAAAATTAGTTATGGCGCTGCGGCGCTTGTAATCCTTCCTTGTTGGGCGCCTGGCTTTTAAACTAGAATTTAGTCGAGGCGCTGCGGTGCGAGTCCAAGAACAAATTGGGGCGCCGTTTCGTAAGTTAGCAGTAAGTTTTGCTCACTTTGGAGTTACAGCGCGACTTGCTATGCTTTTATGGGCGCGGCGGCGCGGGTGTAAGATGTTGGGCTTTAAGGTAGGCGCTGCAGCGCGACTTTCAATTTAAAATGTGGCGCTGTGGCGCTGGCTCTGCACCAGATAAATTTTTTTAAGGCATTCAGCATAACAGAAACTTCTCTTGGCCAAAACTCAGCTCAACAAAACTTGACTCCACAATGATACTTATACAAAACAAAGTTGCATAACACTAAACTAACAGCTAAAACCAAAAATTTACCTATACTATACTCAATGAAACTAACTAAACTTTAAGAACCAAAAATCAAAAACTTTTGTATTAGGCACTTTGAAATCACATGGAAAAACAAGCATGCCAAACTGAACTTCTCGTTGAGCATAAGCATTAGAACAAAAGCTATACCATAATTTCAAACCTATAACTATATCAAAGCTACACTTTGTTCAAAAATTAACCTTTTACCCAAAATGAACTATATTACTATAATAATACAAAAACATATGGACAAGCTACAATTAACACACGACTATACAAACGCAAACTTAACCACATGCAAACCTACTAAACTTATAACAACTACTATAATAAAAGAAAACAGACATATTATCATAATAGAAAGCTAAAAGGGTATAAGGATGATACTGAAATGGGGTTGCCTCCCCATTAAGCGCTTGTTTTAAAGTCGTCAGCTTGACTATTTCTCCCCGGCTCATACCGGGTCTCCAAGGGTAATGGACGTCATTTGACAGTCGACGTCGCCACCCCAGTAATGCTTAAGACGTTGCCCATTTACTTTAAAAGTTCTGGTAGAATGTGGGTCTTCAACCTCAATAGCACCATGCGGATAAACCTTCATAATTTTAAAGAGCCCTGACCATCTAGACTTCAGTTTCCCAGGGAAGAGTTTCAGTCTGGAGTTGAAAAGAAGCACATTATGCCTCGGTTCAAATTCTTGTTCGACTATCTTTTTGTCGTGCCACCGCTTCGTCTTCTCCTTATACAACTTGGCATTTTCATACGCTTAGAGCCTGAACTCATCCGACTCATTTAGTTGTAACAACCTTTTCTCACCCGCCGCATCCAAGTCGAAGTTAAGCTTTTAAATCGCCCAATATGCACTTGATCCGATTCGACCGGGAGATGGCACGCCTTACCATAAACAAGTCTATACAGAGACATTCCAATAGGCGTTTTTTAAGCGGTGCGATAGGCCCAAAAGGCATCATCAAGCTTCTTGGACCAATCCTTACGGTTCAGATTCACAATCTTTTCCAAAATTCGTTTGACCTCCCAATTCGACATCTCTGCTTGCCCACTGGTTTGCTGATGGTAGGTGGTGGTAATTTTATAGGAAACCCCATATTTAGCAAGAAGGGCCTCAAAGTACTTATTGCAAAAATGTGAGCTCTCATCACTAATAATTGCCCAGGGCGTGCCAAATCGTGTAAAAATGTTTTTTCTAAGGAAATTAAGTGCGACTTTGGCATCGTTGGTAGGCAAGGCTACGACTTCCACCCACTTGGATACATAGTCCACTGCGACTAGTATGTAAAGATTGTTGTAAGATGACGAAAATGGGCCCATGAAGTCTATGCCCCAGACATCGAAAAGTTCTACTTCAAGAATATTTTGCTGCTGCATTTTGTGCCTTTTTTAGATATTTCCCACTCTTTGGCAATTATCTCATCGCGATACATATAGATGAGCATCCTTAAACAAAGTTGGCCAGTATAACTCTAATTGGAGAACTTTTTCTATTATTCTTTGCCCACCAAAATGTTCTCCATAATTAGACAAATGGCAGTGATGGAGCACGTCCTCAATCTCTTCCTCAGGCAAACATCTTCTCAAGATTTGGTACCAAAGATATTGTTTCACATCACTCAGAAATTTCTTCCTCTGTTGGTAGCTTATATTAGGTGGTAGCACATTGCATGCGACATAATTTGCAAAATTGGCATACCAAGGTGCTACTGTGTGAACAACAAACAACTGCTCATCTAGAAAGAAGTCATTTATCAATGTGTTAGTTTCACCCGAATAGCCTGGGTTCTCCAATCTCAATAGGTGATTCGCTACTTGGTTTTCAATTCTCTTTCTATCACGAATCTCTAAATTAAATTCCTGAAGGATAAGGACCTATTTAATTAACCTTGGCTTGGCATCTTTCTTTGAGATTAGATATTTGATAGCTGAGTGGTCGGTGTACACAATGACTTTCGTCCCAATGAGATATGAACGGAATTTATCAAAAGCATATACTACTGTCAGTAACTCTTTCTCAGTAGTGGTATAATTGAGATGAGCATCTGTCAGGGTTTTACTGGCGTAGTATATCGTGTGAAATACCTTGTATGTCTGTTGACCCAACACCGCCCCAATGGTGAAATCACTAGCATCGCACATAAGTTCAAAAGGCAATATCCAGTTCGGGGCCACTGCAATGGGAGTAGAAACAAGTCTCTCCTTTAGCAGTTCAAATGCCTCTAGGCAGGCTTTGTCAACCTTGAAAGGTACGTCTTTTTCCAACAAGATGCTGAGCGATTTAGTAATTTTAGAGAAGTCCTTGATAAATCGCCTGTAAAACCTTGCATGCCCTAGAAAACTTCTTACTCCTTTCATTGATGATGTCGGTGGGAGATTATCAGTTACATCAATTTTGGCTCTGTCCATTTCAATTCCACTAGCAGACATTCTATGCCCCAAAATAATCCCCTCTCTAACCATGAAGTGGCATTTCTCCCAATTCAATACCAGGTTAGTCTCCACACATCTTTTCAGTATTGTAGTCAAGTTTTGTAGACATGCCTCAAAAGAACTCCTGAAAATAGAGAAATCATCCATACACACTTCGAGCGTCTGTTCCACCATGTCAGAAAAGATGGACATCATACATCTCTAGAATGTTGCAGGAGCATTACATAGTCCAAAAGACATTTTTCGAAAGGCAAAGGTCCCATATGGACATGTAAATGTTGTTTTTTCTTGGTCTTCGGGTGCTATTGCAATTTGATTGTAGCCTGAGTACCCATCCAAAAGATAATAAATTCTTGCCCGACGAGCCTATCTAGCATTTGGTCAATGAAGGGCAGAGGGAAGTGATTCTTGCAAGTTGACTAGTTTAATTTTCGATAGTCCATACATACCCTCCATCCAATTACAGTTCGTGTGGGAATAAGCTTATTGTTCACGTTAGACACCACTATTATGCCACCCTTCTTTGGCACACATTGGATTGGACTAACCCATGGACTGTCAGAGATCGGGTAGATGATGCCCGCATCAAGCAACTTGATGATTTCTTTTCTGACCACTTCATTTATGATGGGGTTCAACCGCCTTTGATGCTCAATAGAAGGCTTAAAATCGTCCTCAAGGAGGATTTTATGCATGAAAATAGAGGGACTGATTGACTTTATATCTGAGATAGACCACCCCAAAGCTGTCTTGTACTTCTTAAGAACTTGGAGGAGCTTATCTTCTTGTACCTCATCCAATGATGTAGAAACTATAACAGGAAAGGTAGACGACTCGCCTAGATAAGCATACCGTAAATGACTCGGCAATGGCTTCGGATCAAGCACAGATGGTTCTATAATTGATGGTTGTGACTGGGAGGTAGATACTCCTTGTTCATCTAAAGATTTAAATTTTAGCTTGAACTGATTGGATCGCGGGGGTGCATCAAACCACTGAGCATATTCGAGATGAGTAGGCTCTTCCACATTGTGACACCCCCAAATTCGGGTACTTCGTTTCCACATGATTTGGTGTTCACTTTCCAATTATAACAAACATCTATCCAAAATATCTCAAAATGAATTACATACTTTATATAAAATCTCCCTTAAAACAAGGGTTACAACATTCTCAAAACTCAATCCCAGGGTTACTCTAACCTTGACATAACAATAAAGTGCAGAATAAAAACATGACATAAAAGTCTTATTACAATCATTTCAAAATAATTAAACAAGTCTTCACTTGCTTTTCTTTCCCTTGCCCTTACTTGTAGACGGAGCATCAGCGTTATCAACCTTAACTGAAATTGTTATTTAATGCAAGAGTGAGCAAACAACAGCTCACTGGAGTTTAACAATAATAAACAAATGAAAGGATATCTTTAAAAAGATTTGAATAACTTAGCTTACTTTAACAATAAAGAATTGAATAATAATTCTCTATCAACATTAAAATTCGAATATAGAATTTATCTGAGGGTCTTAAGACCTTTGAACTCTTCTTGTCCTAGATTATAAATATTTCTATTTAAACCTTTAACAGTCAATAAGACTATGGACCTTAACTCGTACTTTGGGGGATCAGCCCTTCGTACTATGTATTGTGCACAAACATCTTAACGCTATGCGTAGTAACCTCCCCTAATAATTAGGGTTGGTCAACTCAGTAATTTGAATTCAAGTCCGCACCAAAGAAAGTTTGGTTTGGATAAGCTTACAAGGGTAATTTAGAATTCACGTTCATCAACTAAGGATAGTTGAATTGACTTTCAATAATTCATAAATAACAGAATTATGAACTAACATATGCTTTAGAATCAACGTAAAGCATTTAAAATAATAACTGGATC
This sequence comes from Panax stipuleanatus, assembly GCA_020205555.1. Classification (NCBI taxonomy): domain Eukaryota; kingdom Viridiplantae; phylum Streptophyta; class Magnoliopsida; order Apiales; family Araliaceae; genus Panax; species Panax stipuleanatus. The sequence goes on along the minus strand of CM035117.1, from coordinate 48,106,238 downwards.
TTACTTGAAAGATAAGTTAAGATCATTTCAATTAAATAAATAATTGTTCAATACAGAAATGGAAAGGACATTCTCAACAATGAATATATGAATTCAAGAAATTATATATAATTAACAAGTTTAAGGTTAGAAGACTTGCCTTAAGCGCAAGCTACTTAACTCAACTACGTACTTAAACACTTCCTATACACATTCAATTATAATAACCTAAATTAGTTAATACATAACTAATTCACATAAGTGGTTAACCCTCATAGTTAACTCACTTTAATTAAATAAATAATAATAATTAACTATCACATAATTAATTACATCACTTACATATTCACATAATTAAATTAATTATGTATTTAACTAAATTATAATTAAATAATTATAATTCAAACATTTAATCAAATTATAATTACCATTTAAATTATAAATAATTATAATTTAAAATCAATTAAACTACATTATGCATTTATAATTACACAATTTATAATTAATTATGTATTTATCAATTATAATCAATAATTAATTAAACTATAACATGCATTATAATTACACAATTTATAATTAATCATGTAATTATCAATTTAAAATCCACAATTAAACAAGCATTTATTAAATTATAATTACTTAAATTATAATTTAAATTAACATCTAATTGATCAACTTCTATACATTATAATTTCACAGAATTATAATTTAAATTAAATATTTACTCTTAATTATAATTAATTAAATTATAATTAAGTAACTTATTTTATAATTAAACAATTATAGTTTATAATTTAAATACTTAGGTTTTCTTTTTCTCAAATATGAATTTATCACAATCATATAACAACATGTTATATCATTTAAATATATGTCCACTATCAATGAATAATTAAAGTAAAGCTCAAAAATAATCTACACAAATAAACTAAAACCACTGCCCAAGCAATGTGCACGGCGCAGCGGCACAGCTGCGCAGCTAGCAGCCTGGGCACCGGCGCAGCTGCGCAGGGGTCGGATCAGAGATGGGCAAGAGGCGCAGCTGCGCTGTTACTGGCCTTGCTGCTGGCGCAGCTGTGCAGCAACTCGGCCAGACGTAGACAGCCACGACTCTCTACTTTACCGAACAATCCATACAATCCAACAACCGGCAATACTAAGTAATACAAATAACATAGGACACATACATGCAACAATACATATGTACAACATGTACTTAAACACAAAAATCACCTAAGTAACAAGAATCAGTGTTTTAAAAACTCAATTTTTGATATTTTCAAATAAACTCATACTTTAACAAAATAAGTCACTGTAAATCCAATTCTCAATCAATTTCAACTTATAGCACATATATTCTTTTCATGATTGAGGATATAACATCCTAACAATTCCAATAGGCATATTAAAAACAATTAAATCATAACGTTTACTCTAAAACTCAACCAAATACATGAACTACATATGAACACTATTTTCACGTATAAAACTTGTTTTTACAGTACTTTGATTTTGAAAACAATCATTAATAGCATACATGTAATGGATTACAACATCCCTCAATTCATATAACATGTAATAACAAATTTATCAATTACAATCCCAATTATTTACCAAAAACTCAAGAATACAAGAACTAAAAACAAGAGGTGACTTGTTACCTTAATTCTTGATTAAGCTTTGATAGAGGGTAAGTGTGACGAACGAGAATTTTGTAAATATATTTGAATATTTATTAAAATAAATAAATATTTTTAATGATTTAATTATTGAATTAAATAATTAATTCATGAATTTGTGGTAGATTAATTTAATTATATGTGTGACATTAATTAAATTAATATGTAGTAATTTAATAGTTCAAAGAATATATTTAATGAAGTTTATTTGATTAATTGAATTAATTAAATAAGCATATGTTACTTTAGTTAATTTAATAATTAATTAATGAATTAATGAATTGACATAATTAATAAATAAAAATATTAATTATGTGACAATGTGATTTAAATGTGAATTATATTATTTTATTTAATTAATTTAAATAAGATTAATTGAATTAATTAAAGTGTTACATTAACTATATTATAAACTAGTTATTAAAATAAAGAGAAAGGAGGAAAAGAAGGAAGGCAAACAGGGCCTTAAGAGGAGTTAGTCCGTTGTAAATACAACGGTAATATTTATATATACGTATATTGGGTTATCCTAATTCATTATCAAAGGAAAAGTTAGAAATTCTCAGAGAAAAGTTGAGAGAAAAATATCAGAGGAAAAGAGAAAAATTGAGGGAAAGAAAGAGATTTGAGAAAAATCTTAAGTGTTGTCTGTGATTATCTTCATACTAACAAAGGGTAATATTCTTTTTTAAGTTTTTAAAAGTTATATTTTTTCAAAGTCTTCATTTACGTATTTTAGTTTTCCGTGAAAAACTAGTTTCAAAATTGGGTTATGATATGGCTTTATCTATATGGGTATGTGATCATAACGTTTTTTTTTAACATATAAACATGTTTTAAAGGATCAATTTTATATAATTTGACCTTAATTGGGTTTTTCAAATATTTACAGAGTTTTTATACGTCTTTGTAAAAACTCTCTGTTAAGAATCATTTTGGAAAATTAAAGTATGAGGTTATCATATATGTGACCGTAGATGTTAGTATTATGTGTTAGATCATGTATCCATGATCTACACTGATCACATCAAATAACTTTGTTAATAAATGGGTTTTATGAAATTACAGAGTATTGAATATGGGTGAATAACCCATATGGGTTAAATTAATGATTGAATCATATGTTTATATTTAAATTGATATATGAATATGATTGTATATGTTAAAACAAAGAAAATAACATTGGAATGAGTGGATTCTGTGTAGTAACGAATCCGCAATGAGAAATTTTATATTTTTCTTTAAAGTTTGTAAAATGTTGAAGAACAGTGAAATTAAAAGTGTTTAGATTGTATAACTATGTGATTATGATTGTGAAGAACATGATATAAGTGTTGTATAATATTTTTATGAAGTTTATACTTCATGGGTAACGTAATTAATCAGTGTAATGATGTGAATTGGGAGAAAATGGGAGAAAATATGTGTTCGTTCGCGAACTTCAGATTCTGAAATTCCGCAAACGCGCGGCCGCGCCGGCTGCAAGGCAAAATGGCGCGCGGCCGCGCCTGTCCGAAAATTTTGAAAAAAATTGCTAAGTGTTGGAAAATTGTGAAATGTGTTTTGAGTCTAATGAACATGAACACATGTTGTATAAATATGATAAAATGTTGATATGAGTTTAATAATTTATGTTATGTGATTAATTAATAAATTAATTACGTGACTTAAACTATTATTTGTAAAGGTTAAATAATGTGATATAAATATGAAGACATTATTTTAAGTCTAATAAATATGAAGGCATGTGATGTAAGTAATAAGTTATTAATACAAGTTAATAACTTAAGTTATGTGATTAATTAACAAGTTAATTAATCAACGTAAACTATTATTTGAAAAACCTAATAATGAGTTCAAAGAACACTAATTGTAAATCAATAATCATATCGAACCTGTGATTAATTGATATTGTAAATGTGTGATAGGTAAGAGTAATTAAACAAGTGAGTAATAACTGTAGCTTACGCACGAGGCAAGTTTTCTATCCCTAACTTATTATTATTGTTGGGCAGGTTTCCTAAACTAAACTCTTTAAATTAAGCAATTGTTATGCTTAATTACTATTGTTGAGCAAATTCTTACACTTGAATATCTAAGTTTAGAATTTCACATGAGATGCTATGATTCTTTTAAAAGTATCATTTAAGTGTACAATACTTATTCGATTGTATACCTTGAGAAGTTAATATTCAATTTGAATATCATTTATTGAGTTATCCAAATCAACTTTATTTGGTGCGGATTCTGATGTCAAACTGAGATAAACAACCCTAATATAGGGAATTAATGAAGATGCTTAAAGCGTTAAAATAATGTGCACAGTATCAGTACGAAGGGCTGATCTCCCTAAGTACGAGAAGTAAAGTCTATAGTCTTATGACTGTTAAAGGTTGGAAAGGTTAATATACTTGACAACCGAAGACTAGGTTCAAGGTCTTAATGACCCTCAGAAGTAATTTGACTCTCAATTAATATTCTTGATTCAAAAGTTGAGAAGTAATTTGACTCTTGATTAATATTCTTGATTCAAATGTTGAGCTTTTTGTTATTCAGAATTCTTTCACTCGCATATTATTATTCTGTCATATTTTTATACTTGCGGGCATTCGTTCTCACTCTTGCATAATAACATTGCAGCTAATAATGAACGAAGTGATGTACCTTCTAGTAGCAAGGGCAAAGGAACAGCTAACAAGTGTTGAAGACTTGTGTTGATGTTAAGAATGTTAAAGTTTAAGATTTATGTGTGATGATTTAAGACTTATTTATTTACGTTTCCGCAACAGAGATTTAAGGTTAAGTTTAACCTGGGATTTGTGATGTATTATTATTTCAGATGATGTAAGATGATGATTTATTTATCTAATAAATGAATTTCATTATTTATGGGTAGATAGTTGTATGATATTGGAATAGTGAACACCAAATCCTGTGGAAATTAAGATATCGGATTTAGGGGTGTCATAAGTTGGTATCAGAGCCGTAGGTTATGAACCTTAGGTGGGGGGAAAACCTTAGGATAGTAGCCTTCGTGAAGATAGTAATGATAACTCTGATTGAGTTCTAGGAAAGAAAATAAAATTTACCTTTTGTGCTATGTGCTTATGTGTTCATACTTGTTAGAGTATTGATTAGCATCACATAAAAAAAAACTAAGACTTAAAACTTATTTTGTCAAGATGTCAGATACTGGAGGAGCTAGTCAGCCCAGGGATGTTGTACCCCTAGAGACTAGAGATGAGGAGCCCCGGGACATACATATTGTCTGGGAGCAGTTAGTACAGCCAGAGCCATCTGCTGTGATTCTAGATTTTGGTCAGGAGCATGAGCCAGAGACGGACTCAGAGGAGGACCCTGAGGAGATTGAGATTTCGACTGAGGCAGCCGAGGAGGAGGAAGAAGAGGAGGAAGACCCTGAGGAGTTCCCACCGAACTCTGTCAGTGCTGATATGTATGATTTATTGTATGATCGCAATGTAGAGTTACGAGATACAATTCAGGAGCTGAGGGAGCAGTCAGTTGCTCAGGGTGGTGAGATTGAGACACTCCACACCCGTCTTGGCAATGTGGAGTGGGATTTGGTTCATGAGAAGGGCCAAACTGAGCAGAAGACAGAGGAGATAGAAAAGTTAAAGAATTAGTTGAAAGAAAAATCTGAAAGACTCGCCATAGTGGAAGAAGCTTGGGTGAGAAATGCACGACGTGCAAATCTGGCAGAGGATGATGCGCGTGCGAAGAGAGTTAAGGTTGCAGAGACGTGCTACACATTTCTGAGGGCAATGGATGAGGCCCAGGACCAACTTATGAGATATCTAATTCAGTTCGAGGGACTGCCGGGGTATATGTTAGATCGCAGGGCTATATCCCGCATTATAGAGGAGGAGCGTAGTGAAGCTGTTCGACGCCTTAGTAGGCCTTGATAGGACAATATGATATTGTTAATGTTTAAATAATCGTAAATAATGTAAATGTCGATGTGATTATAAACAAAGGAATATTGTGATAATGTAAATCTTGTAGAAACTTTATTTCAGGATAGCTGATGTAAATGGCAGAAATGCTATCGTATTGTACTAAAAGCTTTTGGTTTTAATAAAATAATAAAGTTGTTTAAGATGATATGGGTTAAGTGAGTATGTTAAAGTATTTAACATTATGTGATACTCTTTGGAATAGTTAATGTAAATTCTAATGTGATTAAAAACAAAGGAATATTTTGAGAAACTAAATCCTGAAGATTCTTTATCTTGGGATAGTTGAAGTAAATGGCAGAGATGCTATAGTACTATGTTTAAAACTTTTGATTTAAATAAAATATCAAAGGTTATTTGAAAAGAAAAAAGTTAAAGTGGTTATGTTAAATATTTGAGTTAAGTCTTAAATATTTAAGAGATTGAATAAAGATCTAATGAGCGTATATTCTTAACAGAAATATGCCGCCAAGAAGGAGACAAAATCGTCGACAAGCCCAAGAAGGGTCAATCAATAACAACAATGATGCCAATGCGAACCCCGTTCAGCAGTTGGTAAATCTGTTGGTTGGAGCGATGAACAATCAGCCTCAAGCTCCACCAAACACCTCATTTAAAGACTTTAAGGCAGTGGGGCCGCCAGATTTTAAGGGTTCCACGAACCCGATAGAAGCTCAGACTTGGGTTATGGAAATGGAGAAAATTTTTACGGTCGCCCGAGTTAGGGAGGACCAGAAGACCGCCTACGCGACATTTATGTTAAAAGCAGAAGCCAGCTACTGGTGGCAGGCAAATAAGATCAGGGGAGGAGAAGGAGTAATAACCTGGGAAAGGTTTAAAGAAATATTTTTTGAGATGTATTTCCCGACCAGCTCCCAGAATCAAATGGAGGTGCAGTTTCTAGAGTTGAAGCAGGGGAATATATCTGTGCCCGACTACGCGGAAAAATTTAACGAATTATCTAGGTTTGCCCAATATCAGGTGCATACTGACGAAAGAAAGGCTAGGCATTTTGAACAGGGACTGAAACCCTGGTTGTATAGCAAGGTGTCAATGTTTCAATTGAACACTTTTACTGGTGTTCTGGAGAAGGCCATTCTCGCTGAAGGTGGAAGCGAAGCGGTGTCTAAGTACAATCAGGATCAAAAGAAGAAGAAGAATGATAGTAAAGGAAATAATAAGGCTAGTGGCAGTCACACAAGGGGAACTAATAATCATAAACGAAAATAGAATGACAACCCGTCATCCGTAAGTCAACAAGGTAGTCAGAAGAAAAAGTTAGAACTATGCCCAACCTGTGGGAAGACTCATTTGGGAGTCTGCATGAAAGGAAAAAGAGTTTGCTACAATTGTGGTCAGGAAGGCCACATAGCACCTAACTGCCCTAACCCTAAGAAGGGCGCCTGCTACACGTGTGGGTCAAAGGATCACTTGGCTAGAGACTGTCCAAAGAAGGCATCTGGAGGGGCAGGGTCAGGTGGACATAAGGGAAATAATAGTGGAAATCCTCTTACCATTACCGGACCGACTTCGACAAACCGATCAACTGCAAGGACATTTAACATGACCGTACAAGACGCTGTGCAGTCTAGTGATGTGGTGTCAGGTATCATTCCGATCAATAAAGTCAATGCTTATGTTTTATTTGATTCGGGTGCTACTTGTTCATTTATATCCGACGACTTTGCAAAGAATTTAGAATTGCTTAAAGACGAATTAGAGATCCCTTTGAACATAGAGATTGTGAATAAGGAAGTAATTCTCATTAAGTATATACACAAGAACTGTAGAGTGGATATTAAGGGTAACGTTATGAACATAGATCTGATCCCGATTAAACTTGGGGAATTTGACGTTATCCTGGGAATGGATTGGTTATTCAAGTATGGAGCAGTAATTGATTGCCAGAAGAAATGTATTAACCTTATGACTCTGTCAAAGGTTGTGTTTTATGGCAGCAAATCGCCTAGACAAGCGAGTTGTCTGAGGATGATCCAGGCCAGGAAGTTATTAAGACAAGGCTGTGTGGGGTATTTAGCCTACATAGTCGATAGTCGTAAAGAGAATCCAAAGTTAGAAGAAATACCAGCCGTAAGAAACTTCGTGGATGTTTTCCCGGATGATCTGCCAGGACTTCCGCCTGACAGGGAAGTAGATTTTGTTATCTATTTGGTGCCAGGAACGGCTCCAATATCGAAAGCACCGTACCGGATGGCTCCGGTAGAAATGAAGGAATTGATGGTACAGCTACAAGAGCTGTTGGACAAAAAATATATTCAACCGAGCATATCACCGTGGGGAGCGCCGGTATTATTTGCTAAGAAGAAGGATGGAACGATGCGACCATCGATTATTGGGAATTGAACAAGGTTACCATTAAGAATAGTTATCCGTTGCCAAGGATTGATGATCTGTTTGATCAATTAAAAGGAGCGAGATATTTCTCGAAGATAGACCTGAGAAGTGGTTATCATCAGTTGAAGGTAAGGCCAGAAGATGTCCCAAAGACAGCGTTTAGGACACGATATGGTCACTATAAATTTTTGGTTATGTTATTTGGTCTAACAAATGCGCCTGCAGCATTTATGGGCCTAATAAATAGAGTGTTCAAGCCGTTTCTGGACAAATTCGTAGTGGTTTTTATTGATGATATATTGGTCTATTCTAAGACCAAGGAAGAACATGTTGAGCATTTGAAGTTGACGTTAGAAGTATTAAGAAGAGAGAAGTTGTATGCCAAATTCTCAAAGTGTGAATTCTGGATTGAAAGGGTGCAATTTCTCGAACACGTGATTGATAAAGACGGAATTTCGGTGGATCCCTCCAAAGTCGAATCAGTGATGAATTGGGATCAGCCGAAAACATCGTCGGAAGTAAGAAGTTTTCTTGGATTAGCCGGTTATTACAGAAGATTCATTCAGGATTTTTCCAAGATTGCCACTCCATTAACGAATTTGACTAGGAAAGTTGTGAAATTCGTTTGGATGGAGAAGTGTGAGGAAAGTTTTCAAGAACTTAAGAGAAGGTTAAGTACAGCACCTGTGTTGTCCCTTCCGGATGACACAGGAAGTTTTGTGGTATATAGTGATGCGTTGTATAAAGGGCTAGGTTGTGTGCTTATGCAAAACGGCAGAGTCATTGCGTATGCGTCACGACAGTTGAAAGATTATGAGAAGGGATATCCAACCCACGATTTAGAATTAGCTGCGGTGGTATTTACTTTAAAGATTTGGAGACACTATCTCTATGGGGAGAAGTGTGAAATATATACAGACCATAAGAGTCTGAAGTATATTTTCACACAGAAAGACTTGAATATGCGCCAAAGAAGGTGGCTGGAATTAATAAAGGATTGTGATTGTGATATCTTATACTACCCAGGCAAAGCGAATGTTGTAGCCGACGCCTTAAGCAGAAAGGGTCGGGAGAAGTTGATGATGCTGACAGCACAGGAAGAATTGATTTCAGCAATGGTAAAGCTGGAATTGGAAGTAGGATTTCCAATGGAGATTGATGAGAAACTCTTTCATATGCAAGCTGGTACAACTTTGTTGGATAAGATTAAGGAAGCTCAAATACTAGATAAGGAATGTGAGGAAGTAAAGAAAAAGATATCTGAAGGGACTGAACTTAGATTTAAAATGGACAACGAAGGATTGTTGAGATTTGAAAGTAGAGTTTGGGTACCGCCAATACCAGAAATCAAGGAGGACATTTTGAGCGAGGCTCATAGTTCGAGGTATTCCATTTATCCCGGGAGTACCAAGATGTATCAGGATTTACGACAACACTTTTGGTGGCCAAATATGAAGAGGGACGTGGCCGATTGTGTTGCCAATTGTCTGACTTGTCAAAGGGTCAAGGCAGAACACCAAAGACCAAGTGGTTTGTTGCAACCTTTAGAAATCCCAGAATGGAAATGAGAACATATTACAATGGATTTTGTTGTTGGCCTTCTGACGACCCAGAAAGGCTATGACGCAGTATGGGTTATCGTCGACCGATTAACGAAATCCGCACACTTTCTTCCGATCAAAATCAGATTTAACCTAGAACAATTAGCGAAGCTATATGTAAAAGAGATTGTTTCGAGGCACGGGGTGCCAGTGTCAATTATTTCTGACCGTGATCCACGCTTCACATCTAATTTCTGGAAGCAACTGCAAGAATGTATGGGAACATAGTTGAGGATGAGCACCGCTTATCACCCTCAGACTGACGGGCAAAGTGAAAGAATATTCCAAACATTAGAGGATATGCTTAGAGCATGCATAATGGATTTTAAAGGCAATTGGGATGATCATTTGCCGCTTGTAGAATTTGGTTATAATAATAGTTACCACGCTAGTATTGGTATGCCGCCTTATGAAGCATTGTACGGTAGAAAGTGCAGAACTCCACTGTACTGGGATGAAGTTGGTGAAAGACAGTTGCTAGGACCAGAGTTAGTCCAACAAACGGCAGAAATAGTTAAAGTGATTCGGACAAGATTAGTAGCGGCTCAGGATAGGCAGAAGAAATACGCCGATCCACACCGCAAGAATATAGAGTTTGAATCGGGTAGTTTATATTTTTAAAGGTCTCTCCTTGGAAGGGAAAGATCAGATTTGGCAAGAAGGAAAAATTGAGCCCGAGGTTCATTGGACCCTTTGAGGTACTCCGAAGAATTGGAGAAGTAGCCTATGAGGTAGCTTTACCTCCGACACTGGAGCATGTCCACAACGTTTTCCATGTGTCGGTATTACGACGTTATAAACCCGATTACAAACATGTGATAGAATATGAACCCCTACAATTTGAGAAAGATTTATCATACGAAGAAGTTCATGTTCAGATAGTTGACAGGAAAGAGCAAGTTCTCAGGCACAAAGTAATACCTTCTGTTAAGGTAATTTGGAGGAGCCACAACGCTGAAGAAGTTACGTGGAAACTCGAAGAGAATATGATGAAGAATTATCTACACTTATTTTCTTGAATCTGTGAACGTGATTTTGGGGACAGAATCCTTTTAGGGGGGGGGGAAGATGTGACAAACGATAGTTTTGCAAAGTTGTTTGAATATTTATTGAAATAAATAAATATTGAGAATTTTGCAAAGTTGTTTTGAATATTTATTGAAATAAATAAATATTTTGGTTATGAGAATGTGATGGGACGAAATTATTAATCGAACCGCGATTTTGAGGACAGAATCCTTTTAAGGGGGGAAAGATGTGACGAACGAGAATTTTGTAAAGATATTTGAATATTTATTGAAATAAATAAATATTTTTAATGATTTAATTATTGAATTAAATAATTAATTCATGAATTTGTGGTAGATTAATTTAATTATATGTGTGACATTAATTACATTAATATGTAGTAATTTAATAGTTCAAAGAATATATTTAATGGAGTTTATTTGATTAATTGAATTAATTAAATAAGCATATGTTACTTTAGTTAATTTAATAATTAATTAATGAATTAATGAATTGACATAATTAATAAATAAAAATATTAATTATGTGACAATGTGATTTAAATGTGAATTATATTATTTTATTTAATTAATTTAAATAAGATTAATTGAATTAATTAAAGTGTTACATTAACTATATTATAAACTAGTTATTAAAATAAAGAGAAAGGAGGAAAAGAAGGAAGGCAAACACGGCCTTAAGAGGAGTTAGTCCGTTGTAAATACAACGGTGATATTTATATATACGTATATTGGGTTATCCTAATTCATTATCAAAGGAAAAGTTAGAAATTCTCAGAGAAAAGTTGAGAGAAAAATATCAGAGGAAAAGAGAAAAATTGAGGGAAAGAAAGGGATTTAAGAAAAATCTTAAGTGTTGTCTGTAATTATCTTCATACTAACAAAGGATAATCTTCATTTTTAAGTTTTTAAAAGTTATATTTTTCCAAAGTCTTCATTTACGTATTTTAGTTTTTTGTGAAAAACTAGTTTCAAAATTGAGTTATGATATGGCTTTATCTATATGGGTATGTGATCATAACGTTTTTTTTCTAACATATAAACATATTTTAAAGGATCAATTTTATATAATTTGGCCTTAATTGGGTTTTTCAAATATTTACAAAGTTTTTATACGTCTTTGTAAAAACTCTCTGTTAAGAATCATTTTGGAAAATTAAAGTATGAGGTTATCATATATGTGACCGTAGATGTTAGTATTATGTGTTAGATCATGTATCCATGATTTACACTGACCACATCAAATAACTTTGTTAATAAATGGGTTTTATGAAATTACAGAGTATTGAATATGGGTGAATAGCCCATATGGGTTAAATTAATGATTGAACCATATGTTTATATTTAAATTGATACATGAATATGATTTTATATGTTAAAATAAAGAATATAAAATTGGAATGAGTGGATTCGGTGTAGTAACGAATCCGCAATGAGAAATTTTATATTTTTCTTTAAAGTTTGTAAAATGTTGAAGAACAGTGAAATTAAAAGTGTTTAGATTGTGTAACTATGTGATTATGATTGTTAAGAACATGATATAAGTGTTGTATAATATTTTTATGAAGTTTATATTTCATGGGTAACGTTATTAATCAGTGTAATGATGTGAATTGGGAGAAAATGGGAGAAAATCTGTGTTCGTTCGCGAACTTTAGATTCTGAAATTCCGCAGCCACGCGGCCGCGCCGGCAGCAAGGCAATATGGCGCGCGGCCGCGCCTGTCCGAAAATTTTGAAAAAAATTTCTAAGTGTTGAAAAATTGTGAAATGTGTTTTGAGTCTAATGAACATGAACACATGTTGTATAAATATGATAAAATATTGATATGAGTTTAATAATTTATGTTATGTGATTAATTAATAAAATCATTACGTGACTTAAACTATTATTTGTAAAGGTTAAATAATGTGATATAAATATAAAGACATTATTTTAAGTCTAATAAATATGAAGGCATGTGATGTAAGTAATAAGTTATTAATACAAGTTAATAACTTAAGTTATGTGATTAATTAACAAGTTAATTAATCAACATAAACCATTATTTGAAAAACGTAATAATGAGTTCAAAGAACACTAATTGTAAATCAATAATCATATCGAACCTGTGATTAATTGATATTGTAAATGTGTGATAGGTAAGAGTAATTAAAGAAGTGAGTAATAATTGTAGCTTGCACACGAGGCAAGTTTTCTATCCCTAACTTATTATTATTATTGGGCAGGTTTCCTAAACTAAACTCTTTAAATTAAGCAATTGTTATGCTTAATTACTATTGTTGAGCAAATTCTTACTCTTGAATATCCAAGTTTAGAATTTCACATGAGATGCTATGATTCTTTTAAAAGTACCATTTAAGTGTACAATACTTATTCGATTGTATACCTTGAGAAGTTAATATTCAATTTGAATATCTTTTATTGAGTTTTCCAAATCAACTTTATTTGGTGCAGATTCTGATGTCAAACTGAGATAAACAACCCTAATATAGGGAATTAATGAAGATGCTTAAAGCGTTAAGATAATGTGCACAGTATCAGTACGAAGGGCTGATCTCCCTAAGTACGAGAAGTAAAGTCTATAGTCTTATGACTATTAAAGGTTGGAAATGTTAATATACTTGACAACCTAAGACTCGGTTCAAGGTCTTAATGACCCTCAGAAGTAATTTGACTCTCGATTAATATTCTTGATTCAAAAGTTGAGAAGTATTTTGACTCTTGATTAATATTCTTGATTCAAATGTTGAGCTTTCTGTTATTAAGAATTCTTTCACTCGCATATTATTATTCTGTCATATTTTTATACTTGCGGGCATTCGTGCTCACTCTTGCATAATAACATTGCAGCTAATAATGAACGAAGTGATGTACCTTCTAGTAGCAAGGGCAAAGGAAAAGCTAACAAGTGTTGAAGACTTGTGTTGATATTAAGAATGTTAAAGTTTAAGATTTATGTGTGATGACTTAAGACTTATTTATTTACGTTTCCGCAACAGAGATTTAAGGTTAAGTTTAACTTGGGATTTATGATGTATTATTATTTCAGATGATGTAAGATGATGATTTATTTATCTAATAAATGAATTTTATTATTTATGGGTAGATAGTTGTATGATATTGGAACAGTTAACTCCAAATCTTGTGGAAATTAAGATACCGGATTTGGGGGTGTCACAGTAATAATAGCTCTGACAATCCTACTTTGATTCTCAGAATTCCAACTCTTCTCCACCTTCTTTGTTAAAAATTTCAGAGTGTTTCCTCTCTTTTCCTCTCTGTCTTCTCTTCTTCTCTTTTCTTAGTTTAGACTTAGGAAAAACTAACGTAGTTTAGTAAAATATAACTGTTACATGATAATATACGTATATAATAGACATGATAACATGCAACATAACTGACAAATATATAATGTCTAAATTAAATAATTAGCAGTTATAATTTTTTTTGAATTTTAAAAGCCATAAGGTCATGTTTGGCAAACCTTTTATTTAAAAACAGATTTTAGTCACTAAGACCATGTTTAGTAGAAATAGGTTTAAAACAAATACAAGGGCCTTGTTTGGCAAAACAAATTTAAAAATCAATTTCTTTATTTTAACAAATTATTTAACACATACTTTAATGTCACATTTTAATTAATTAAATATTAATCATCTAATTTAATCAATTAAAATCTAACATCAATTAATCACATAACATTGCCACATAATTATAATTACTCGCTACTTATAATCCATGTAACACTTCATCACATATCTCATCTAATTTAATTATCTCCATTAAATTAGAACTATAATATAAAATTAATATACATTAATTAAATAAATATTACACATTCATTTAATTAATATATAACACTTCATTAAATCACTCCATAAATCACATAATTTATTTATTTAACTCAATAAATAAATCACATAAAATATTTATTTAACTCAATAAATATTTAAAATTAAATATAAAATCTCAATCGTTATACACATTACTTACACTAGTCAGAAGGGCCTCAAGCGAATCAGAAAAGCAATTTTTAGAGAATACTTCCTGCACTGCTTTTTCAATCACATCAACACAGAAGAAATCTTCAGAGGCACTAGGGAACTTCATAGACCTGAAAACATTAAAAGTTACTTCCTGGTCTTGAACTCTCATTGTGAGTTCCCCCTTCTGCACGTCTATAAGTGTCCTTCCTTTAGCTAGAAATGGTCTTCCCAAGATAATAGGGACCTCCCTAACCTCCTAGAAGTTCAGAATAATAAAATCAGCGGGGAAGAAGAACTTTTCCACCTTGACAAGCACGTCTTCCATAATTCCCTTCGGATAAATAAAGGATCTGTCCGCCAAATGCAGAGTGACACTGGTAGGCTTGGCCTCATTTAACCCCAACTTCTTGTAGATAGACAGCGGCATCAGATTGATGCTAGCTCCTAAATCACATAGGGCTTTTCCAATAAACTGGTCCCAGATGGTGCATGGAATAGTGAAGCTTCCAGGGTCTTTCAGCTTAGGTGGAAGCTTATTCTGTAGAATAGCACTACACTCCTTAGTAAGTGCTACTGTCTCATAGTCCCCCAGTTTCCTCTTCTTGGACAAAATGTCAGTCATGAATTTCACATAACCTGGCATTTGTTCCAACGCTTCAGCAAACGGGATATTAATGTGAGTTTCTTAAAAACTTCTAAGAACTTTAAAAATTATTTATCCAGCTTTTCTTTCTGAATGCGTTAGGGAAATGGTAACGGTTGTACTACAGAACTAGGCTTGTTACCAATCAGAGCTGGTATTGTGGTTTCCCTTGGTATATTCTCTTCTCCCCCAGACTTGTCACAAATTGGCTTAACACTGCTCTCCTCTTCAATAACTTCTGGTTGCACTGTTGAGGTTTCTCCTCAAATTTCATTCAATGTCTTGCCACTCCGGAGAGTGACTGCTTTGCATTGCTCCTAGCCCTCCCGTTTTGGGTTAACATCAGTGTCACTTGGCAAGGTGCCTAGGGGACGACTCTTTAAAGCAATTGCCAATTGACCCATTTGGTTTTCCAAATTTTGGATGGACGCCTCTTGGGTATTGCTCCATGTTTCATTCTGAGCAATGTATCGAGAGAGAAGATCTTCCAAGCTAGGCTTTCTTTCCTTAGGAGGTGGTGTGATAACCCGAATTTTTATAGATTATAAAATAAGAATAAGATTCTTATTATGAGACGTGTCGGGTTTGAAAATATAAATGTATATGTGTAATATATATTTATGTGATTATGTAAGGAATAATAAATATAGGTGTTGTATATTTATTATTTATTTAGTGATGAGATGTAAATTTATTTTCGGTTTAAGCAAATTAAGTAGTTTTAACTAACGAAGAGAGTAATATTTGAATATAACGCATGGATTTGAATTAAAACTCACAATTGAGTTCGGAGTAGAATTTTGATGAGCAGACTTTTCCCTTGAGTCTGGAGCGACGAATCTAGTGAGAGAAGTCTATAACCACGAAATGTGTTGGAATGGGCTTTCTGGTCAAAGTTAGCGGTTGACTTTTATGGTGCAAAGACAAATCTTGAGTTTGGATGAGAATTTCGGCGAACAGATTTCGGATTTGAGTCCGGAACGTTGAAATTAGCCAAGATAGACATAAACATTATTTTGCTTTAGGGTTCACTTTTTGGTCACAGTTGACTTTTTCAAAAAAAGTCAACAATTGACTTTTTCAAAAAAGTCCAACTTCAAAAATTCAAAGATGAAATTGTTGATGAGAATATTTTCATTTACGATAAAAATATTGGTCTTAGTAGAAATCGACATTTATTTTGATAATAATTAATTTCTAGAAGTTAAATTGGTCAAATAAGCCATTAATCGGATTAAAGGAAGTCCAAAAAGGAATTCAGAATATGACAAGCCAAAATAGCAAATATGGCAACCCATATGCATATAGTAAGCAAGCCTCGTTGCTTAATTATTTATAGACTTGTAAGCATGACACAAGTTACTAATGTGACCTAAATAATTTTAAAAAGAGAGTAAATATTTTGTGACTCATGTGAAAGATGTGTGTAATTAAATAAATATATATTGAAAATATGTATATATTTATTAGAGAGAAATGAAAAGAAAATTATTTAGCTTAATATAATATATATTAGGAATGAGGATTAATTAACCTAAGAGTTAAATATTATTTAAGAATACTAGTATTTAAATTGCATACTAGTCAATTAAATGAAGAGACTTATTTTAATATATCTCATTTATTATTATTTTTAACCTAATTAAGGAAAATTTAATTGGGTTATATGAATAAAATTATGTGAATAATTATTTAAATTCCAAAATGAGTGGAATAAAATCCTAATTAAATAATTAGGATAAGATAAAAATATATGAGTTGGTTCATGTTATTTCACATGACCCAAATGATTTAATTAAATGAGAGCCCAAGATTTGGTCCAAATTAAATTAAGAAGTTCAAACAATTAAATTAAAGAGCCCAAATAATAAATCAAATGGCCCAAAAAAAATTTAGCCCAAGAAGTGAGGGACATTTAGGTCATTTTATTAAGAAATTAAACAAATTATTAAAATGCAAAATTGGGTAATTATTTGGTGCATGTATTGGGCAAGTAAGGAGGGAATAATTTAACATGTGAAAAATCTTTTGGTTAGATTTACAAGCAAAAGAAAGAGAAAGAAGAGATAAGAAAGAAAGAAAGGGAAAGAAGAGATAAGAAAGAAAGAGATAAGAAAGAAAGAGAAAGAAGAGATAAGAAAGAGAGAGAAAGTAGAGATTGGATAGATAAGAGAGAGGGAGTAGGAAAAAGAAAGAGAAAAGAGAAAGAAGAAGAGAGGGAGAGCTCGGGAGAGGAAAGAGAGGAGAAGAAGGGAAACCCAATTAGCAAAGCAATCTCTTACAAACCTCCATAACCATCTTCTCCCTCCTTTTCCACCAAAATCTCCAAGAAAGTAAGAGAGATAAAGAAATGGGTTTGAAGATTCAAGCATGGAAGATTCTTGAGCATCATCTTGAAGAAGATTCAAGCATGGAAGATTCTTGAGCATCATCTTGAAGAAGAAATTGAAGAACGAGATACTGCCCTATTAGGTTACTGCTTATTTTAATTGCACAGCTATAGCAGTAACTTTTGTCATGCTTTGCTAAATGCTTTATATATTTAAGCAGTTGCATATATTAAAGCAAAAACATTTTGTTTTCAGGACTCCAAGATTGGATTTGTTTGTCCCTACTGGTGAGATGCCAACCTGTAACAATGACTACAACTTTGATGTAGAAATGAACTTCGACTTGATTGAACTTGATCAAGAGGAGGAAGATGACTATGAGGAGCTCGAGGAGATCAAAGAATGGGTGGAAGACAAACCCAAATCAAACCTCGACCAAACCACCACTGTCAATATCGGAACCTCAGAAAACCTCAAAGAAATCCAGATAGGCATGGCCTCACTGTATTGACCTAAGTTACAGTAAATTGCTGCAGTCACATGCAAACACATAACCACATCTAAACTGGGCTTCCCATTAGCACATTTTTCAAATGATTTTGCTGCTCGAAAAGTAAATTCAAGAGCTTTGCGAGGATTATCCCCTTAAGAAATCAAATCCCTTGCTTGTTCTCTCTCTCTCCCTCATTCATGGCTGGTTCTTTTTCAGATATTTTGGGTTGCTCTGGTGTTAGTGGGTTCAGTTAGCTCATCATCGAAATTCGATTAGCTATTTCAGTCAGGTTGGGCATATTAGACCATTTCTTCTATGAAGGGGACACACTTAAGATGAAGCTCGATAACTACTCTGGTATATTAATCAATTGCTTCATTCTTTTATTCGTTTAAATTATTTCGCATTAATTAATATGATATGTTGAATTTCAGGTGTTGGGTTTTCATCAAAAAGTAAATATATATTTGGGAAAGTCACCGTCCAGATCAAGCTTGTTGATGGCGACTCTATACAACGTGGTTTGTAACAAGAAGCTTCCTTTCTATACAGAGAGAAAAGGAAATGATAGTGGAGAGAGAAAGAAAGAGCAAATGATAATGAAAAGAGAGAAAGAGATGGAGAGGGTTTTATGAGAGAAGTTTTACTAAAAGAAAATTCCTCATCAGTAAAATTTATCCAAGTGTCAGTCACATTTGTCTAGGTGGCATGGTCATTAGAGGCAGGGGCACGGTCGAGCTAGTTTTTGTAACGTTAAGCGTACTATTGAAAAAAAAAGTTCAGGGTGGAAGTGGGATATCGGGGTAAACGTTAGGGGCTTTTTTGCACCTTTGCCCTATATATATATAAGTTTGTACGTATAGCATTTTTGTAAAGCTTATATCACACTCGAACGACCAAAAATATATGGAAAAAAGTTTACTGTTCCTTTGAACCAAAAAAGAGAAAACAAGACAAGATGCAGGCATCTATATGCAATTTGCAAAATTGCAATTAATTATTTGATAAAAATATTAATAACTCCCAGAATATATAAACTATTTTATATTAAAATAAATATATGCATATGGCCCAGACGTTTTGATTTTGAGGTGGATGGAAGTTGGGAAGTTGTAAGGGAATGTGACATCATGCTAACAGAAGAGAGAGCGCACATTTTAAATCTGGACCATGAAATGGAGAGTGAAATGGAGGGTGAAATGGAGAGAATCCTAATTCAACAAACAGTATTAGATATAATTAAGATAGGATTACTTTACTTCCCCTTTAATTAATATAAGTTACCACCAAATCTGATCCCAATGACCTTTGACCACTTATATCTTTCAGTCTATTAATCTAATGAACCTGATTCTTATTCTAGCTTACTAAGCTCATATACAATATACAAATACAATAGCGAATTATCATAATCCATTTTTTCTATTTTTAAGTGACCAGAAGGCGGAGGTTTTTAAGTAACTTTGCCCTGGAATCACCAAACATTCCTATTTTCCATTTTGCTAGTAAGTCTTGCTTGGGCTGCTTTAATGGTAGTCTTCTAACTTTGAAAGTATCGATAGATACTATTGAGGAACAGGCGAATCAATCAAAATTTTTGAAGATTTAGTTACGATTAGAAATCTAATTTTCTATCTCCATCCATGGATTCTTTACTTATACTCATTCAAGAGGGATCAAGAAGTTATCAAAAAATTTTCCCGGGCCTCTAGTGAGTTACAGACAGAGTTTGAAAAGGTCTTCACGTCCAGGATTATGCCCCGGATCATTAGATAGGAATCCACTTTGTTTCAATCCTTCCTAAAAAGGGAGTCCTTGTATTTGTACAGTGAACTCCAAATCCCATGGAAATTGAAGTACCCAGATTTGGGGGTGTCACACTTCTTTCTTCTAAAGGTCTGGCTTGAGAAGTAGTCGATTGCTCCTTCTTCTTCTTGGAAGTTCAGCAATAGGAGATCCAGGTGCTTTTTCTTTTTCTGATTCTGATTCCTCTTTATCAGCAGAAGGACTACTTGGGAGGATCTCTGGTGACTTTCTCACAACCTTAGCTCTCTTCTTTGATGGCTTTACAGAAGTGGACTCTGGAACTTTGGAATCATCAAAGTGAGAGAGCTTATCCTCTATATTGCTTGCCTTCCTCTTCTTCGAAATGCCCTTGCTGCTGCTGCCAGACGTCTTCAGCTTCTTGTTCTCCATGGGATTCTTCTTCTAGTTGTCAAATAGCTTTGGAGACATCAACTTATGAATATTAAGGGGTTCTCCCTCATCATCCCAAACAACAAAAATAAATGAAAATAATACTAAAACCACTTAAAGTAACAATGAATCAAGCTCAGAAGATAATCAATTCATAGGTATAAAATCCCCTCATCACAATGAACTTAGAAGCATTGAATGTCCCCTTTCTTCTACTAAGCTATCTCTCTCTCTATTCTATTCTTTCTCTAAACTGATAAGGAGGTTGGATATGATAACATATAAAAGTGATAAGCAAAGTAGGTCATTTAACTTTGCTGTCTGCCTGGAAACCAAAGGTGGCACTTAAACGATCCCAAAATTCATACAATAATATTCTCCTTCTCGATCATTAACAATACAACTTATTCAAATTTTACATCATTATTCGATATACAATCATTACAAAAATACGGAATATTTAAAAGTTTTATAAAATCTTTTTTTATTGCCCTAAATCGCAACCTTAACATTACATGTCTTTGATTCAATTTTATTACATGAATCGCTACAACGAAAAGACTATACAAAGTCTTACATTACAATTTATTATTCATATACATCGAATAACTCAACTTACAATTCAACAAACGTCTTACATTAAAAACATATACATTACTCATCTAGAATTATTAAATTCTTGCATCGCTATTGATCTTACAATTCAACTAGCACGTATCAATACCTTGCATCCTTACCCTGCAAAAGTGGTTATTTGCAAGAGTGAGCTCGACAGCTCAGCAAGTTCTAACAGTTTTCATGCATCACATAGCACATAATAACATGCTCAACATACATTTCAAAATCGTTAAAGTAACATGGCATACATGCTTTAATCACATAACAATATAAAGATTGAGTTCCTTACTCAATCAACATTCTTAAATCAATCAATGTAGCCATAAATTGACCTTAACTTTTCATTCTTGCAACATATGTAACATATCATGCTCTTTGCAATATAATTTAAAACAGTTCATAATATCATCAAGCTCACATAGAAAATAGGAACCGAAAGACTTGCCTGACTCGTAGATTACCAATTACCAATAAAAATAGCTTATATAATCTGCTTCATCAATCCTACACACGTATTACCATACGCATCAATTATTAGTCACCTAGCAACGCTTATCAAACGTCTAAGTAAATTCTAATTTACACTTCATAATTCTCTTCTATTTATTCGTTTGACACTTAATATCAAATCATATGTATAATTAATAATATCAGTTAATTATCACATAGCTAATCCTCATAGTTATTTAACCAATTTAGGTTAACTCATTCCTCTTTAACTAATACGTTAATACCTAATTACCACGTAACTAATCGCATCACATAATCATATTATATTTCACATGATTAATCAATTAATAATTACATACTCATTTTAAATTATAATTAAACAAATTATAATTTAAACATCCACTTTAATCAAATTATAATGAAACAATTTATAATCACACCATTTATAATTTACTTTAAACCATTACTCTAATTATTCAAATTACATCATGCATTAAATTATAATTTAAACATATTATAATTTAATTTGAACCATTACTTAGATTATAAATAATCAATTTCAATTCATACACTCATTAAATTATAATTAAATAAATTACAATTTAAATTACACTTTTACCATAATTATAATTATTCCAAATTATAATCACATATTAAGTTATAACTAAACAAATTATACTTCAAGTTAACATCTACTTTGATTTAAAATTAAACAAACTATATTCATTATATTTAACAATTACAATTTAAATTAAACCTTTACTATAATTATAATTATTCCAAATTATAATTACACATTATATTTTATTAATATAACTCATTACTATTATTTAACATTTTAAGGCATGCTTATCATGTCATCAATTATCATATAACTTAGCTTTTCAAAATACACAAAAACCAAGCTTCATTTTTTTTCCTGCATACCCCCTGCCGAGGCGGGGGTATTAGGCCTAGCAAAGCCCGTCGGGGCGGGCCCCCTACAGCGACTCCATGATTATTCGCGAACTGTGCAGAGAAAAAGTCAATATGACTTATTTTTTCACACCAAATTTCGATTCCAACCAACCAATTAAACATAAAACCTTACAGAAACAATATTATTAAAGTTTCTAACATGTTCTAACATATAAAATCATTGAAACACAATTTAAAACAACCAATTTCATGATTTTTTTTAAAGAAAAATCGTTGATAAGTGTTCTTGATGAAATTAAACACTGCAATTTATCTTTAAAATGAAATACACAATTCAAAACATGTTTGAATTCATTTATAAACAATTTAACAAAATCATTAATCAATTTGTATAACAATCAACAAAAAAACTTAAAATTTTGATTTTAAAGAAAACTATATCTTTTCAAAATATTTTCACTGTGACATTTTGATGAACATGAATTCCTCATGTCCATCATATCTATACATGAATTAAACATTCAACTAAGTATACAACTCAATTATAAATATATATGAACCCAATTCATACCTATACCTCATGTCTATATAAATTCCTCGTTAATTCATATACACAAAGAACTAATACTCATAAAAAATATAAAAACATATTTAGAAGAACAAGGAATTGAGATTATACCCTTGTTACTTAGCAGAACAAGATGAAGATGATGTTTGACTCTCTCAAACTTCCTCTTCCTCCTTCTTTATCCCTTCTTCTCCTCTTTTTCCTTCTAAGTTTTCTATGTTTTCTATCTAACACATACTAACCCTTGTTTTTGTTCTTTCTAAACTAACGTAGTTTTTACAAAACATAAACTGATATCATATATATTATATGTATAACTATATAATATATATTTAACTCCCAATTATTAAATCACTCATTATTACCATAATTACAATTAATACAAAGAAGTTACAATTTGAATTTTAAAAGCCTAAGGCTTGTTTGGCAAAACTCATCATTTTAAAAACAAGTTTTAATAGTTAAGGCCCCGTTTGACAAAACTGATTTAAAAACAATGCAAGGGCCTTGTTTGGGAAAACGATTTTAAAAACTCTTTTAATTCTTTTAATAAATCATTTAACACATACTTTTTAATGTTATCCTTTAACTAATTAAATCTCAACATTCTAATTTAATTAATTAAAAGTCTAACATCAATTAATCACATAAAATTGTCACATAATTATAATTACTTGCTAATTATAATTTCATGCAACACTCATCACATAACTCATCTAATTTAATTATTCTAATTAAATTAGAACTATAACATAAAATCATTATTATTTATTTAACTCAATAAATAATTTAATTAATATATTTATTTAATTCAATAAATATATAAATTTTCTTCACACCAAATCACATATTTCACAATATATAACACATATACACATACTCGTACTTAAACATCTTAAAATAAGAATCTTATTTATTAAATTCTCATTTATTAATTCTTAAAAATTCGGGATGTCACATCCTTCCCTCCTTATAAGGATTCCATCCTCGGAATCAACGGAAACCTCCCTTCTTGGTTTTCACAAAATCTCTTCCACAATTTTATTGTTAAATAACTTCAACACATTATTTTAACGATATTTATATAAACTACAAATATATCTTTACTAAATTCACCTCTTCAACAAGGTTTAGGATTTATTATAAAACCTTCAATCAAACACAATCATATATCAAATATAATATATCTTCTTTAACTCGTTCATTTCCTTTTTAAGGATCATTACTATATATTCTACTCGTAGAATTCATATACTACATAATTCACCATCTATAAATATTCGGGTTATCACATTCACCCCTTCTTCTAAGAATTTTGTCCTCGAAATTTAAGTCTATCAATCTATATATATCATTCTATCAAAATAGATTTTACGTTAATCTTATTCACTGGATAACTGCGTTCTACAACTACTTCGTTCTAAGGAATATCCTCCTTACCTCATTCACCTTCAGAACAATAAGAATCTTCCACAATTGCTCAATAATTGGGAAGCGATATAAATAACTCGGGAATTTAAAAGATTTCAATAATGCTGAGTGGTCGCAAGACCTTGAACTTGTTTTTAGGCTTACAGTGCTTCACCCCGGTACTTCACACTATAAAACCGCATCGGTACTTTAGGTGGCCAGCCTATCGTACCCCTACATCGGGGCCAAACGTAATACATCGTAATGACTATATGCATTACACTCGAAACTATTGTCTCCGATAACATGTCCCTTTTTATAGGGTTGTTCACCTCAGCTTCTTAACATCTGAATACGCACCAAAACAATTTGTTTTGGCATAGCTTAACCAAGAACGCTCGAATTTCATAAACATCTTTCAATATTTGTCTAGCTGAATCAAATAGCATAGACTTCTAACAACAATTCAGACATCAATCAATATATATATATATATATATATATATATATATATCTTTTACCAAATAAATTTAAAAAAATTTCGTTTAAAGAACTAAAAGTAAATAAATCTTTTTTTTTTCCTAAGGAAATTAAATTTTTTTTCTCGTTTAATGAAACCAAAATAAATAAATCAATCTTTTCATAATATCCTGATATAGTACCGTAGTAATGGTATGTTGAGAATTTCGTCATTACATGACGTCGTCATACTACATCATACCATAGCGGGCTGACGATCATACGATCACATCCAACACTAGGTTTAACTTCATTGATAACTTCCTCGATTATTGCTTCTACACCATATCAAATGATGCATATAAAATATATTTTGAAAATTTAAAAATTATTTTTGTCTAGCTAAAGCAATTAGCATAGAGATGTGAATAATAGCACTATTTTAAAGATTCATTGGTTCCATCATTTGATCCAATGTTTTTCAAGAAAACAAAAGTGCAACATCAGTACGAAGTCAATAAATTTTGAAAATCTAGCAAAGCTAGGAGATTTAGAATATAAAAACTTTCTCTATCAATTAAATCTTTACTCTATCATTACTTAATCATTCTATCTATCTTAACAACATCAATGCTTTCTATTCTATAACCTTTCTATACCCAGTATAGTTCATCGAACTTACCACACTTTGGAAGTTCAAGAACTTGCCACAATAATATGAGTTTAAGAACTTGTCCTAGCAATACGTAGTCAAAGAACTGATCAGAGACTGTCCATATGCTTAGGGGTTCAAAACATGCATACGATTATGAGTGACGAACTTACCACAAGTATGAGTTTTAAGAACTCGCCCAACCTTAAGATCATCTAGTGTAATCTTAATATCATTTAATCTAATCTCTATTGACTCTAACTATCAAATATAAATATGGGGCAAGAATCACCTTCTCACCATATATATATATCGATAGCGCGACACTAATCTTCCAACGATTATCAATATGATAAACCAAGTGTAAGCACATACAAGATTTGTACAACTCAGCCACCACATGAGTCCTCAGTTGAAGTCCTACTCAACTCTATTTTACTTATAACTTCTTATTCTATGCTCGATACATACTTTCTGTATCTCATCATTTATAACTCCTCGTGAGTTAATTTCGTACTATAACATAGTACATTCTCGTTATAGTCTCAAACTATAACCATTCCATCATTACAGACCATCTGTCTTTCAACTTTAAAAGATCACGATGTGATCTTATTCTATAATTATATCCCTTATGATTCTCATTATCGTTTTTGTTTTAAAAAACTTCTCATCTTTACAACTTCATCATGTCATAACATGATTCAATTTATGCTTTTAATCTTATAGACTTTGTCTATTCATCGTTATTCGTCATCTTTATTATTGGAGTTAGGCAACTCCTGATTCTTATCTACATATCTCTTCAAGATTCTTCTTTGAATCTTCTTGTTTATTAAACAACTCTTCTTTTAAGAATTTCTAACTTTGTTCACCTAGTTCAATATTTTATTCGAGTTTTATTTATCGTCAATCTAATCTTCTTTTTATAACATTTCTAGGATTTAACTCATCCTATACATCTACGTATGCGAAAAGAATCACCTTTTCGTAATACGTAACTTAAACATAACTTCTTATTCTCTAAGGTCATAGCCTAAGGTACTCTTACCTAAGGTGTATAACCTACAGCTCTGATACCAATTGTAACGACCCCAAAATTCATACAATAATATTCTCCTTCTAGATCGTTAACAATACAACTTATTCAAATTTTACATCATTATTCGATATACAACCAATACAAAAATACGGAATATTTAAAAGTTTTATAAAATCTTTCATTATTGCCCGGAATCGCAACCTTAACATTACATGTCTTTGATTCAATTCTATTATATGAATCGCTACAACGAAAGGACTATATAAAGTCTTACATTATAAATTATTATTCATATACATCGAATAGCTCAACTTACAATTCAACAAACGTCTTACATTAAAAACATATTCATTACTCATCTAGAATTATTAAATTCTTGTATCGCTATTGATCTTACAATTCAACTAGCACGTATCATTACCTTGAATCCTTACCCTGCAAAAGTGGTTATTTGTAAGAGTGAGCTCGACAGCTCAGCAAGTTCTAACAGTTTTCATGCATCACATAGCACATAATAACATGCTCAACATATATTTTAAAATCGTTAAAGTAACATGGCATACATGCTTTAATCACATATCAATATAAAAATTGAGTTCCTTACTCAATCAACATTCTTAAATCAATCAATGTAGTCATACATTGACCTTAACAATTTATTCTTGCAACATATATAACATATCATGCTCTTTGCAATAAAATTTAAAATAGTTCATAATATCATCAAGCTCACATAGAAAATAGGAACCGAAAGACTTGCATGGCTCGTAGATTAACAATTACCGAAAAATAGCTTAATATAATCTGCTTCTCAATCCTACACACGTATTATCATACACATCAATTATTAGTCACCTAGCAACGCTTATCAAACGTCTAAGTAAATTCTAATTTACAATTCGTAATTCTCTTCTATTTATTCGTTTGGCACTTACTGTCAAATCATATGTATAATTAATAATATTAGTTAATTATCACATAGCTAATCCTCATAGTTAGTTAACCAATTTAGGTTAACTCATTCCTCTTTAACTAATACGTTAATACCTAATTACCACGTAACTAATCACATCATATAATCATATTATATTTCACATGATTAATCAATTAATAATTACATACTCATTTTAAATTATAATTAAATAAATTATAATTTAAACATCCACTTTAATCAAATTATAATGAAACAATTTATAATCACACCATTTATAATTTACTTTAAACCATTACTCTAATTATTCAAATTACATCATGCATTAAATTATAATTAAACATATTATAATTTAATTTGAACCATTACTTAGATTATAAATAATCAATTTCAATTCATGCACTCATTAAATTATAATTAAATAAATTATAATTTAAATTACACTTTTACCTTAATTATATATATTCCAAATTATAATCACATATTAAGTTATAACTAAACAAATTCTACTTCAAATTAACATATACTTTGATTTAAAATTAATCAAACTATATTCATTATAATTTAACAATTATAATTTAAATTAAACCTTTACTATAATTACAATTATTCCAAATTATAATTACACATTATATTTTATTAATATAACTCATTACTATTATTTAACATTTTAAAGCATGCTTATCATGTCATCAATTATCACATAACTTAGCTTTTCAAAATACACAAAAGCCAAACTTCATTTTTTTCCCTGCATACCCCCTGCCGAGGCGGGGGTATTAGGCCTAGCAAAGCCCGCCGGGGCGGGCACCCTACAGCGACTCCATGATTATTCGCGAACTGTGCAGAGAAAAAGCCAATCTAGCTTATTTCTCCACACCAAATTCCGATTCCAGCCAACCAATTAAACATAAAACTTTACAAAAACAATATTATTAAAGTTTCTAACATGTTCTAACATATAAAATCATTGAAACACAATTTAAAACAACCAATTTCATGATTTTTTTAAAGAAAAACCATTGATAAGTGTTCTTGATAAAATTGAACACTACAATTTGTTTTTAAAACGAAATACACAATTCAAAACATGTTTGAATTCATTTATAAACAATTTAACAAAATCATCAATCAATTTGTAAAACAATCAACAAAAAAACTTAAATTTTTTATTTTAAAGAAAACGATATCTTTTCAAAATATTTTCACTATGACATTTTGATAAACGTGAATTCCTCATGTTCATCATATGTATATATGAATTAAACATTCAATTAAGTATACAACTCAATTATAAACATATATGAACCCCATTCATACCTATACCTCATGTCTATATAAATTCCTCGTTAATTCATGTACACAAAAAACTAATACTCATAAAAAACATAAAAACATATTTAGAAGAACAATGAATTGAGATTATACTATTGTTGCTTAGGAGAACAAGATGAAGATGGTGATGTTTGACTCTCTCAAACTTCCTCTTCCTCCTTCTTTATCCCTTCTTCTCCTCTTTTTTCTTCTAGGTTTTCTGTGTTTTCTCTCTAAAACATACTAACCCTTGTTTTTGTTCTTTCTAAACTAACGTAGTTTTCACAAAACATAAACTGATATCATATATATTATATGTATAACTATATAATATATATTTAACTCCCAATTATTAAATCACCTATTACTACCATATTTATAATTAATACAAAGAAGTTACAATTTGAATTTTAAAAGCCTAAGGCTTGTTTGGAAAAACTCATCATTTTAAAAACAAGTTTTAATAGTTAAGGCTCTGTTTGACAAAATTGATTTAAAAACAATGCAAGGACCTTGTTTGGGAAAACGATTTTAAAAACACTTTTAATTCTTTTAATAAATCATTTAACACATACTTTTAATGTTATCCTTTAACTAATTAAATCTCAACATTCTAATTTAATTAATTAAAAGTCTAACATCAATTATTCACATAAAATTGTCACATAATTATAATTACTTGCTAATTATAATTTCATGTAACACTCATCACATAACTCATCTAATTTAATTATTTCAATTAAATTAGAACTATAACATAAAATCATTATATCAATTAAATTAAATACTAAATATTCATTTAATTAACATATAACACTTAATTAAATTACTCCATAATAATCACATAATTATCTATCTAACTCAATAAATAATTCAATTAATATATTTATTTAATTCAATAAATATATAAATTTTCTTCACACCAAATCACATATTTCACAATATATAACACATATACACATACTCGTACTTAAACATCTTAAAATAAGAATTTTATTTATTAAATTCTCATTTATTAATTCTTAAAAATTTGGGATGTCACATCCTTCCCTCCTTATAAGTATTCCGTCCTCGGAATCAACAGAAACCTCCCTTCTTGGTTTTCACCAAATCTCTTCCTCAATTTTATTGTTAAATAACTTCAACACATTATTTTAACGACATTTATATAAACTACACATATATCTTTACTAAAATCACCTCTTCAACGGGGTTTAGGATTTATTACAAAATCTTCAATCAAACACAATCATATATCAAATATAATATATCTTCTTGAACTCTTTCATTTCCTTTTTAAGGATCATTACTATATATTCTACTCATAGAATTCATATACTACATAATTCATCATCTATAATTATTCGGGTTATGACATTCACCCATTCTTCTAAGAAGTTCGTCCTTAAAATTTAAGTCTATCAATCTATATATATAATTCTATCAAAATAGATTTTACGTTAATCTTATTCCCTGGATAACTGCGTTCTACAACTACTTCTTTCTAAGGAATATCCTCCTTACCTCATTCACCTTCAGAACAATAAGAATCTCCCACAATTGCTCAATAATTGGGAAGCGATATAAATAACTCGGGAATTTAAAAGATTTCAATAATGCTGAGTGGTCGTAAGACCTTAAACTTATTTTTAGGCTTACAGTGCTTCACCCCCGGTACTTCACACTATAAAATCGCATCGGTACTCTAGGTGGCCAGCCTATCGTACCCCTACATCGGGCCCAAACATAATACATCGTAATGACTATATGCATTACACTCGGAACTATTGTCTCCGATAACATGTCCCCTTTTGTAGGGTTGTTCACCTCAGCTTCTTAACATCTGAATACGCACCAAAACATTTTGGTTTGGCATAACTTAACCAAGAACGCTCGAATTTCATAAACATCTTTTAATATTTGTCTAGCTGAATCAAATAGCATAGACTTCTAACAACAATTCGGACATCAATCAATATATATATATATATATATATATATATATCTTTTACCAAATAAATTTAAAAAAATTTCGTTTAAAGAACTAAAAGTAAATAAATCTTTTTTTCCTAAGGAAATTAAATTTTTTTTTCTCGTTTAATGAAACCAAAATAAATAAATCAAACTTTTCATAATATCCTGATACCGTACCGTAGTAATGGTACGTTGAGGATTTCGTCATTACATGATGTCGTCATACTACATCATACCATAGTGGGCTGACGATCATACGATCACATCCAACACTAAGTTTAATTTCATTGATAACTTCATCGATTATTGCTTCTACACCATATCAAATGATGCATATAAAATATATTTTGAAAATTTAAAAATTATTTTTGTCTAGCTAAAGAAATTAGCATAGAGATGTGAATAATAACACTATTTTAAAGATTCATTGGTTCCATCATTTGATCCAATATTTTTCAAGAAAACAAAAGTGCAACATCAGTACGAAGTCAATAAATTTTGAAAATCTAGCAAAGCTAGGAGATTTAGAATATAAAAACTTTCTCTATCAATTAAATCTTTACTCTATCATTACTTAATCATTCTATCTATCTTAACAACATCAATGCTTTCTATTCCATAACCTTTCTATACCCAGTATAGTTCATCGAACTTACCACACTTTGGAAGTTCAGGAACTTGCCACAATAATATGAGTTTAAAAACTTGTCCTAGCAATACGTAGTCAAAGAACTGATCAGAGACTGTCCATATGCTTAGGGGTTCAAAACATACATACGATTATGAGTGACGAACTTACCACAAGTATGAGTTTTAAGAACTCGCCTAACCTTAAGATCATCTAGTGTAATCTTAATATCATTTAATCTAATCTATATTGACTCTAACTATCAAATATAAATATGGGGCAAGAATCACCTTCTCACCATATATATATATCGATAGCGCGACACTAATCTTCCAACGATTATCAATATGATAAACCAAGTGTAAGCACATACAAGATTTGTACAACTCAACCACCACATGAGTCCTCAGTTGAAGTCCCACTCAACTCTATTTTACTTATAACTTCTTATTCTATGCTCGATACAGACTTTCTGTATCTTATCATTTATAACTCCTCGTGAGTTAATCTTGTACTACAACATAGTACATTCTCGTTATAGTCTCAAACTATAACCATTCCATCATTACAGACCATCTGTCTTTCAACTTTAAAAGATCACGATGTGATCTTATTCTATAATCATATCCCTTATGATTCTCATTATCGTTTTTGTTTTAAAAAACTTCTCATCTTTACAACTTCATCATGTCATAACATGATTCCATTTATGCTTTTAATCTTATAGACTTTGTCTATTCATCGTTATTCGTCATCTTTATTATTGGAGTTAGGCAACTCCTGATTCTTATCTACATATCTCTTCAAGATTCTTCTTTGAATCTTCTTGTTTATTAAACAACTCTTCTTTTAAGAATTTCTAACTTTATTCACCTAGTTCAATATTTTATTCGAGTTTTA
Organism: Panax stipuleanatus; assembly: GCA_020205555.1. NCBI lineage: Eukaryota > Viridiplantae > Streptophyta > Magnoliopsida > Apiales > Araliaceae > Panax > Panax stipuleanatus. The sequence goes on along the minus strand of CM035117.1, from coordinate 48,074,107 downwards.
TTTATCGTCAATCTAATCTTCTTTTTATAACATTTCTAGGATTTAACTCATCCTATACATCTACGTATGCGAAAAGAATCACCTTTTCGTAATACGTAACTTAAACTTAACTTCTTATTCTCTAAGGTCATAGCCTAAGGTACTCTTACCTAAGGTGTATAACCTACAGCTCTGATACCAATTGTAACGACCCCAAAATTCATACAATAATATTCTCCTTCTCGATCGTTAACAATACAACTTATTCAAATTTTACATCATTATTCGATATACAATCAATACAAAAATACGGAATATTTAAAAGTTTTATAAAATCTTTCATTATTGCCCTGAATCGCAACCTTAACATTACATGTCTTTGATTCAATTCTATTACATGAATCGCTACAACGAAAGGACTATATAAAGTCTTACATTATAAATTATTATTCATATACATCGAATAGCTCAACTTACAATTCAACAAACGTCTTACATTAAAAACATATTCATTACTCATCTAGAATTATTAAATTCTTGCATCGTTATTGATCTTACAATTCAACTAGCACGTATCATTACCTTGCATCCTTACCCTGCAAAAGTGGTTATTTGCAAGAGTGAGCTCGAAAGCTCAGCAAGTTCTAACAGTTTTCATGCATCACATAGCACATAATAACATGCTCAACATATATTTTAAAATCGTTAAAGTAACATGGCATACATGCTTTAATCACATAACAATATAAAAATTGAGTTCCTTACTCAATCAACATTCTTAAATCAATCAATGTAGTCATACATTGACCTTAACAATTTATGCTTGCAACATATATAACATATCATGCTCTTTGCAATAAAATTTAAAATAGTTCATAATATCATCAAGCTCACATAGAAAATAGGAACCGAAAGACTTGCCTAGCTCGTAGATTAACAATTACCGAAAAAATAGCTTAATATAATCTGCTTCTCAATCCTACACACGTATTATCATACACGTCAATTATTAGTCACCTAGCAACGCTTATCAAACGTCTAAGTAAATTCTAATTTACAATTCGTAATTCTCTTCTATTTATTCGTTTGACACTTACTGTCAAATCATATGTATAATTAATAATATTAGTTAATTATCACATAGCTAATCCTCATAGGTAGTTAACCAATTTAGGTTAACTCATTCCTCTTTAACTAATACGTTAATACCTAATTATCACGTAACTAATCATATTATATTTCACATGATTAATCAATTAATAATTACATACTCATTTTAAATTATAATTAAATAAATTATAATTTAAACATCCACTTTAATCAAATTATAATGAAACAATTTATAATCACACCATTTATAATTTACTTTAAACCATTACTCTAATTATTCAAATTACATCATGCATTAAATTATAATTAAACATATTATAATTTAATTTGAACCATTACTTAGATTATAAATAATCAATTTCAATTCATGCACTCATTAAATTATAATTTAAATTACACTTTTACCTTAATTATATATATTCCAAATTATAATCACATATTAAGTTATAACTAAACAAATTCTACTTCAAATTAACATCTACTTTGATTTAAAATTAATCAAACTATATTCATTATAATTTAAATTAAACCTTTACTATAATTACAATTATTCCAAATTATAATTACACATTATATTTTATTAATATAACTCATTACTATTATTTAACATTTTAAACCATACTTATCATGTCATCAATTATCACATAATTTAGCTTTTCAAAATACACAAAAGCCAAACTTTAATTTTTTTCCCTGCATACCCCCTGCTGGGGCGGGGGTATTAGGCCTAGCAAAGCCCGCCGGGGCCGGCCCCTTACAGCGACTCTATGATTATTCGCAAACTGTGCAGAGAAAAAGCCAATCTGACTTATTTCTCCACACCAAATTTCGATTCCAGCCAACCAATTAAACATAAGACTTTACAAAAACAATATTATTAAAGTTTCTAACATGTTCTAACATATAAAATCATTGAAACACAATTTAAAACAACCAATTTCATGATTTTTTTAAAGAAAAACCATTGATAAGTGTTCTTGATGAAATTGAACACTGCAATTTATTTTTAAAACGAAATACACAATTCAAAACATGTTTGAATTCATTTATAAATAATTTAACAAAATCATCAATCAATTTGTACAACAATCAACAATAAAACTTAAAATTTTAATTTTAAAGAAAACTATATCTTTTCAAAATATTTTCAGTGTGACATTTTGATGAACATGAATTCCACATATTCATCATATATATACATGAATTAAACATTCAATTAAGTATACAACTCAATTATAAACATATATGAACACAATTCATACCTATACCTCATGTCTATATAAATTTCTCGTTAATTCATGTACACAAAGAACTAATACTCATAAAAAACATAAAAACATATTTAGAAGAACAAGGAATTGAGATTATACCCTTGTTGCTTAGGAGAACAAGATGAAGATGGTGATGTTTGACTCTCTCAAACTTCCTCTTCCTCCTTCTTTATCCCTTCTTCTCCTCTTTTCCCTTCTAGGTTTTCTGTGTTTTCTCTCTAACCCTTGTTTTATTTCTTTCTAAACTAACGTAGTTTTTACAAAACATAAACTGATATCACATATATTATATGTATAACTATATAATATATATTTAACTCCCAATTATTAAATCATCCATTACTACCATAATTACAATTAATACAAAGAAGTTACAATTTGAATTTTAAAAGCGTTAGGCTTGTTTGGCAAAACTCATCATTTTAAAAATAAGTTTTAATAGTTAAGGCCCCGTTTGACAAAACAGATTTAAAAACAATGCAAGGGCCTTGTTTGGGAAAACGGTTTTAAAAACTCTTTTAATTCTTTTAATAAATCACTTAACACATACTTTTTAATGTTATCCTTTAACTAATTAAATCTCAACATTTGAATTTAATTAATTAAAAGTCTAAAATCAATTAATCACATAATTATAATTACTTACTAATTATAATTTCATGTAACACTCATCACATAACTCATCTAATTTAATTATTCCAATTAAATTAGAACTATAACATAAAATCATTATATTAATTAAATTAAATACTAAATATTTATTTAATTAACATATAACACCTAATTAAATTACTCTATAATAATCACATAATTATTTATTTAACTCAATAAATAATTCAATTAATATATTTATTTAATTCAATAAATATATAAATTCTCTTCATACCAAATCACATATTTCACAAATATATAACACATATACACATACTCGTACTTAAACATCTTAAAATAAGAATTTTATTTATTAAATTATCAATTATTAATTCTTAAAAATTCGAGATGTCACAGGCGCTGCGGCGCCACCATTATGCCTTCGCTAGGCGCTGCAGCGCCAGTCAAATCTCTCTGGTCAATAAGTTGCGCTGCGGCGCCATCTTTGTGCAGAAACAGGTGCATTGCGGTGCACAAAGTGGGTGAGATGGCAGGCATGAGGCACGGTGGCGCCACTTTTGTGCTATGTACCGGCGCTGCGGCACTGGCACTAGGCCTTGCTGGCATATGCAGGCGCTGCAGCACCCATTTGTAAAGGAAACCAGGCGTTGCGGCGCAGATTGTATAAAAATGATAGTTTTGCCCTTGAAAAGCTGGAAATGACCTAATAATCTCTGCAAAGCACTTTCAAGTCAAATAATAACAAACACTATATAAAAGCAGTATAAAATAAGATGGACAAGTAATTTCTTAAGGATTATAGTGCTTGATTCACGGGTATAAATCTCACTTATCCAATACCCCCAAACTTAAGCTTTTGTTTGTCCCTAAGAAAAAATATCTGAACAAAAATAACAAAAAGCAAATATGGAATAAATAAGGTAACATCATAAATAAGGTCTTGATCAAACTTTTAGTTTAAACTGCTATTGATCCGAATCTTTGTGTATGTGACTACCAACTATTCTAACTAATTATAATTAATAAACATTGACAATTGCAATATGGAAAATGTCAACTCTATATTCTCAAGCTACATCAAGTATTCAGAACAAGACAACAAATGCAAAAACAGACCACCCGACATTAGCATGAGAACAACTAGATTTGACTTGTGCAAAGCTAGACTACCTTAGGCTGAGTTACCTATATAACGAGCTTTTGATCAATAACTACTAAGCCAGATGGCTTTAGGGTTCTAGGTGTAGAACACCCATAAGGATCTATTAACTCAAGTAACACTAGCCACGTAACCAAACGTAAGTCAAGCAGAAATGTGCAATGTCTAATTACATTAGGCTATTCAAAGTTACCCGTGTAACAAGCTTTTGATCAATGACTCCCAAGCCAGATGGCTTTAGCGCACTAGGTGTAGATAACCCCTAAAGATCTATTAACTCGAGTAACAAAATTCACGTAATCAAACTTATTCAACTAAGGTTATCAAATTCTTTTTATTTTATTCGTTATTTATTTATATTATTTTATTTTTATATGCTATTAGACCACGAATGTATCCGAACTTGAATAAGGATCTAAATCTTACTATCATCGACTCACTTAAGTTCGTAAGACCTAACGCAAAAAATTTCCCTACAAAATTACCAATTATGTCTATTAGAAGTAAGATTAGATAAAACAATTGGTATGTGCTCATAGAATAGATAGGATCAATAGCAGTCTTAACTAAAAATTAATCTAAGAATCTCATCCAAAAATGCTTGGCATCTTTGACAAAGTAATACCACAAGAATATCATTGGCCACAATAAAAAATTTAACTATATATAACCCATACCAATCATATAGACAGTTAAAGACAGTGTTAATCAAAAGCCAATTCATGGCACAAAAGATAGAAGGTAATGTAAACAGTGAAATTAAAGTCTTCTTGTCCTAGATTATAAATATTTCTATTTAAACCTTTAACAGTCAATAAGACTATGGACCTTAACTCGTACTTTGGGGGATCAGCCCTTCGTACTATGTATTGTGCACAAACATCTTAACGCTATGCGTAGTAACCTCCCCTAATAATTAGGGTTGGTCAACTCAGTAATTTGAATTCAAGTCCGCACCAAAGAAAGTTTGGTTTGGATAAGCTTACAAGGGTAATTTAGAATTCACGTTCATCAACTAAGGATAGTTGAATTGACTTTCAATAATTCATAAATAACAGAATTATGAACTAACATATGCTTTAAAATCAACGTAAAGCATTTAAAATAATAACTGGATCTTACTTGAAAGATAAGTTAAGATCATTTCAATTAAATAAATAATTGTTCAATACAGAAATGGAAAGGACATTCTCAACAATGAATATATGAATTCAAGAAATTATATATAATTAACAAGTTTAAGGTTAGAAGACTTGCCTTAAGCGCAAGCTACTTAACTCAACTACGTACTTAAACACTTCCTATACACATTCAATTATAATAACCTAAATTAGTTAATACATAACTAATTCACATAAGTGATTAACCCTCATAGTTAACTCACTTTAATTAAATAAATAATAATAATTAACTATCACATAATTAATTACATCACTTACATATTCACATAATTAAATTAATTATGTATTTAACTAAATTATAATTAAATAATTATAATTCAAACACTTAATCAAATTATAATTACCATTTAAATTATAAATAATTATAATTTAAAATTAATTAAACTACATTATGCATTTATAATTACACAATTTATAATTAATTATGTATTTATCAATTATAATCAATAATTAATTAAACTATAACATGCATTATAATTACACAATTTATAATTAATCATGTAATTATCAATTTAAAATCCACAATTAAACAAGCATTTATTAAATTATAATTACTTAAATTATAATTTAAATTAACATCTAATTGATCAACTTCTATACATTATAATTTCACAGAATTATAATTTAAATTAAATATTTACTCTTAATTATAATTAATTAAATTATAATTAAGTAACTTATTTTACAATTAAACAATTATAGTTTATAATTTAAATACTTAGGTTTTCTTTTTCTCAAATATGAATTTATCACAATCATATAACAACATGTTATATCATTTAAATATATGTCCACTATCAATGAATAATTAAAGTAAAGCTCAAAAATAATCTACACAAATAAACTTAAACCACTGCCCAAGCACTGTGCACGGCGCAGCGGCGCAGCTGCGCAGCTAGCAGCCTGGGCACCGGCGCAGCTGCGCAGGGGTCGGATCAGAGATGGCCAAGAGGCGCAGCTGCGCTGTTACTGGCCTTGCTGCTGGCGCAGCTGTGCAGCAACTCGGCCAGACGTAGACAGCCACGGCTCTCTACTTTACCGAACAATCCATACAATCCAACAACCGGCAATACTAAGTAATACAAATAACATAGGACACATACATGCAACAATACATATGTACAACATGTACTTAAACACAAAAATCACCTAAGTAACAAGAATCAGTGTTTTAAAAACTCAATTTTTGATATTTTCAAATAAACTCATACTTTAACAAAATAAGTCACTGTAAATCCAATTCTCAATCAATTTCAACTTATAACACATATATTCTTTTCATGATTGAGGATATAACATCCTAACAATTCCAATAGGCATATTAAAAACAATTAAATCATAACGTTTACTCTAAAACTCAACCAAATACATGAACTACATATGAACACTATTTTCACGTATAAAACTTGTTTTTACAGTACTTTGATTTTGAAAACAATCATTAATAGCATACATGTAATGGATTACAACATCCCTCAATTCATATAACATGTAATAACAAATTTATCAATTACAATCCCAATTATTTACCAAAAACTCAAGAATACAAGAACTAAAAACAAGAGGTGACTTGTTACCTTAATTCTTGATTAAGCTTTGATAGAGGGTAAGTGTGACGAACGAGAATTTTGTAAATATATTTGAATATTTATTGAAATAAATAAATATTTTTAATGATTTAATTATTGAATTAAATAATTAATTCATGAATTTGTGGTAGATTAATTTAATTATACGTGTGACATTAATTAAATTAATATGTAGTAATTTAATAGTTCAAAGAATATATTTAATGAAGTTTATTTGATTAATTAAATTAATTAAATAAGCATATGTTACTTTAGTTAATTTAATAATTAATTAATGAATTAATGAATTGACATAATTAATAAATAAAAATATTAATTATGTGACAATGTGATTTAAATGTGAATTATATTATTTTATTTAATTAATTTAAATAAGATTAATTGAATTAATTAAAGTGTTACATTAACTATATTATAAACTAGTTATTAAAATAAAGAGAAAGGAGGAAAAGAAGGAAGGCAAACAGGGCCTTAAGAGGAGTTAGTCCGTTGTAAATACAACGGTAATATTTATATATACGTATATTGGGTTATCCTAATTCATTATCAAAGGAAAAGTTAGAAATTCTCAGAGAAAAGTTGAGAGAAAAATATAAAAGGAAAAGAGAAAAATTGAGGGAAAGAAAGAGATTTGAGAAAAATCTTAAGTGTTGTCTGTGATTATCTTCATACTAACAAAGGGCAATATTCTTTTTTAAGTTTTTAAAAGTTATATTTTTTCAAAGTCTTCATTTACGTATTTTAGTTTTCCGTGAAAAACTAGTTTCAAAATTGGGTTATGATATGGCTTTATCTATATGGGTATGTGATCATAACGTTTTTTTTAACATATAAACATGTTTTAAAGGATCAATTTTATAAATTTGACCTTAATTGGGTTTTTCAAATATTTACAGAGTTTTTATACGTCTTTGTAAAAACTCTCTGTTAAGAATCATTTTGGAAAAATTAAAGTATGAGGTTATCATATATGTGACCGTAGATGTTAGTATTATGTGTTAGATCATGTATCCATGATCTACACTGATCACATCAAATAACTTTGTTAATAAATGGGTTTTATGAAATTACAGAGTATTGAATATGGGTGAATAACCCATATGGGTTAAATTAATGATTGAATCATATGTTTATATTTAAATTGATATATGAATATGATTGTATATGTTAAAACAAAGAAAATAAAATTGGAATGAGTGGATTCTGTGTAGTAACGAATCCGCAATGAGAAATTTTATATTTTTCTTTAAAGTTTGTAAAATGTTGAAGAACAGTGAAATTAAAAGTGTTTAGATTGTATAACTATGTGATTATGATTGTGAAGAACATGATATAAGTGTTGTATAATATTTTTATGAAGTTTATACTTCATGGGTAACGTTATTAATCAGTGTAATGATGTGAATTGGGAGAAAATGGGAGAAAATCTGTGTTCGTTCGCGAGCTTCATATTCTGAAATTCCGCAGATGTGCGGTCGCGCCGGCTGCAAGGCAAAATGGCGCGCAGCCGAGCCTGTCCGAAAATTTTGAAAAAAATTGCTAAGTGTTGGAAAATTGTGAAATGTGTTTTGAGTCTAATGAACATGAACACATGTTGTATAAATATGATAAAATGTTGATATGAGTTTAATAATTTATGTTATGTGATTAATTAATAAATTAATTACGTGACTTAAACTATTATTTGTAAAGGTTAAATAATGTGATATAAATATGAAAACATTATTTTAAGTCTAATAAATATGAAGGCATGTGATGTAAGTAATAAGTTATTAATACAAGTTAATAACTTAAGTTATGTGATTAATTAACAAGTTAATTAATCAACGTAAACCATTATTTGAAAAACCTAATAATGAGTTCAAAGAACACTAATTGTAAATCAATAATCATATCGAACCTGTGATTAATTGATATTGTAAATGTGTGATAGGTAAGAGTAATTAAAGAAGTGAGTAATAACTGTAGCTTACGCATGAGGCAAGTTTTCTATCCCTAACTTATTATTATTATTGGGCAGGTTTCCTAAACTAAACTCTTTAAATTAAGCAATTGTTATGCTTAATTACTATTGTTGAGCAAATTCTTACACTTGAATATCCAAGTTTAGAATTTCACATGAGATGCTATGATTCTTTTAAAAGTATCATTTAAGTGTACAATACTTATTCGATTGTATACCTTGAGAAGTTAATATTCAATTTGAATATCATTTATTGAGTTATCCAAACCAACTTTATTTGGTGCGGATTCTGATGTCAAACTGAGATAAACAACCCTAATATAGGGAATTAATGAAGATGCTTAAAGCGTTAAGATAATGTGCACATTATCAGTACGAAGGGCTGATCTCCCTAAGTACGAGAAGTAAAGTCTATAGTCTTATGACTGTTAAAGGTTGGAAAGGTTAATATACTTGACAACCGAAGACTAGGTTCAAGGTCTTAATGACCCTCAGAAGTAATTTGACTCTCAATTAATATTCTTGATTCAAAAGTTGAGAAGTAATTTGACTCTTGATTAATATTCTTGATTCAAATGTTGAGCTTTTTGTTATTCAGAATTCTTTCACTCGCATATTATTATTCTGTCATATTTTTATATTTGCGGGCATTCGTTCTCACTCTTGCATAATAACATTGCAGCTAATAATGAACGAAGTGATGTACCTTCTAGTAGCAAGGGCAAAGGAACAGCTAACAAGTGTTGAAGACTTGTGTTGATGTTAAGAATGTTAAAGTTTAAGATTTATGTGTGATGATTTAAGACTTATTTATTTACGTTTCCGCAACAGAGATTTAAGGTTAAGTTTAACCTGGGATTTGTGATGTATTATTATTTCAGATGATGTAAGATGATGATTTATTTATCTAATAAATGAATTTCATTATTTATGGGTAGATAGTTGTATGATATTGGAATAGTGAACACCAAATCCTGTGGAAATTAAGATATCGGATTTAGGGGTGTCATAAGTTGGTATCAGAGCCGTAGGTTATGAACCTTAGGTGGGGGAAAACTTTAGGATAGTAGCCTTCGTGAAGATAGTAATGATAACTCTGATTGAGTTCTAGGAAAGAAAATAAAATTTACCTTTTGTGCTATGTGCTTATGTGTTCATACTTGTTAGAGTATTGATTAGCATCACATAAAAAAAAACTAAGACTTAAAACTTATTTTGTCAAGATGTCAGATACTGGAGGAGCTAGTCAGCCCAGGGATGTTGTACCCCTAGAGACTAGAGATGAGGAGCCCCGGGACATACATATTGTCTAGGAGCAGTTAGTACAGCCAGAGCCATCTACTGTGATTCTAGATTTTGGTCAGGAGCATGAGCCAGAGACGGACTCAGAGGAGGACCCTGAGGAGATTGAGATTTCGACTGAGGCAGCCGAGGAGGAGGAAGAAGAGGAGGAAGACCCTGAGGAGTTCCCACCGAACTCTGTCAGTGCTGATATGTATGATTTATTGTATGATCGCAATGTAGAGTTACGAGATACAATTCAGGAGCTGAGGGAGCAGTCAGTTGCTCAGGGTGGTGAGATTGAGACACTCCACACCCGTCTTGGCAATGTGGAGTGGGATTTGGTTCATGAGAAGGGCCAAACTGAGCAGAAGACAGAGGAGATAGAAAAGTTAAAGAATTAGTTGAAAGAAAAATCTGAAAGACTCGCCATAGTGGAAGAAGCTTGGGTGAGAAATGCACGACGTGCAAATCTGGCAGAGGATGATGCGCGTGCGAAGAGAGTTAAGGTTGCAGAGACGTGCTACACATTTCTGAGGGCAATGGATGAGGCCCAGGACCAAGTTATGAGATATCTAATTCAGTTCGAGGGACTGCCGGGGTATATGTTAGATCGCAGGGCTATGTCCCGCATTATAGAGGAGGAGCGTAGTGAAGCTGTTTGACGCCTTAGTAGGCCTTGATAGGACAATATGATATTGTTAATGTTTAAATAATCGTAAATAATGTAAATGCCGATGTGATTATAAACAAAGGAATATTGTGATAATGTAAATCCTGTAGAAACTTTATTTCAGGATAGCTGATGTAAATGGCAGAAATGCTATCGTATTGTACTAAAAGCTTTTGGTTTTAATAAAATAATAAAGTTGTTTAAGATGATATGGGTTAAGTGAGTATGTTAAAGTATTTAACATTATGTGATACTCTTTGGAATAGTTAATGTAAATTCTAATGTGATTAAAAACAAAGGAATATTTTGAGAAACTAAATCCTGAAGATTCTTTATCTTGGGATAGTTGAAGTAAATGGCAGAGATGCTATAGTACTATGTTTAAAACTTTTGATTTAAATAAAATATCAAAGGTTATTTGAAAAGAAAAAAGTTAAAGTGGTTATGTTAAATATTTGAGTTAAGTCTTAAATATTTAAGAGATTGAATAAAGATCTAATGAGCGTATATTCTTAACAGAAATATGCCGCCAAGAAGGAGACAAAATCGTCGACAAGCCCAAGAAGGGTCAATCAATAACAACAATGATGCCAATGCGAACCCCGTTCAGCAGTTGGTAAATCTGTTGGTTGGAGCGATGAACAATCAGCCTCAAGCTCCACCAAACACCTCATTTAAAGACTTTAAGGCAGTGGGGCCGCCAGATTTTAAGGGTTCCACGAACCCGATAGAAGCTCAGACTTGGGTTATGGAAATGGAGAAAATTTTTACGGTCGCCCGAGTTAGGGAGGACCAGAAGACCGCCTACGCGACATTTATGTTAAAAGCAGAAGCCAGCTACTGGTGGCAGGCAAATAAGATCAGGGGAGGAGAAGGAGTAATAACCTGGGAAAGGTTTAAAGAAATATTTTTTGAGATGTATTTCCCGACCAGCTCCCAGAATCAAATGGAGGTGCAGTTTCTAGAGTTGAAGCAGGGGAATATGTCTGTGCCCGACTACGCGAAAAAGTTTAACGAATTATCTAGGTTTGCCCAATATCAGGTGCATACTGACGAAAGAAAGGCTAGGCATTTTGAACAGGGACTGAAACCCTGGTTGTATAGCAAGGTGTCAATGTTTCAATTGAACACTTTTGCTGGTGTTCTGGAGAAGGCCATTCTCGCTGAAGGTGGAAGCGAAGCGGTGTCTAAGTACAATCAGGATCAAAAGAAGAAGAAGAATGATAGTAAAGGAAATAATAAGGCTAGTGGCAGTCACACAAGGGGAACTAATAATCATAAATGAAAATGGAATGACAACCCGTCATCCGTAAGTCAACAAGGTAGTCAGAAGAAAAAGTTAGAACCATGCCCAACCTGTGGGAAGACTCATTTGGGAGTCTGCATGAAAGGAAAAAGAGTTTGCTACAATTGTGGTCAGGAAGGCCACATAGCACCTAACTGCCCTAACCCTAAGAAGGGCGCCTGCTACACGTGTGGGTCAAAGGATCACTTGGCTAGAGACTGTCCAAAGAGGGCATCTAGAGGGGCAGGGTCAGGTGGACATAAGGGAAATAATAGTGGAAATCCTCTTACCATTACCGGACCGACTTCGACAAACCGATCAACTGCAAGGACATTTAACATGACCGTACAAGACGCTGTGCAGTCTAGTGATGTGGTGTCAGGTATCATTCCGATCAATAAAGTCAATGCTTATGTTTTATTTGATTCGGGTGCTACTTGTTCATTTATATCCGACGACTTTGCAAAGAATTTAGAATTGCTTAAAGACGAATTAGAGATCCCTTTGAACATAGAGATTGTGAATAAGGAAGTAATTCTCATTAAGTATATACACAAGAACTGTAGAGTGGATATTAAGGGTAACGTTATGAACATAGATCTGATCCCGATTAAACTTGGGGAATTTGACGTTATCCTGGGAATGGATTGGTTATTCAAGTATGGAGCAGTAATTGATTGCCAGAAGAAATATATTAACCTTATGACTCCGTCAAAGGTTGTGTTTTATGGCAGCAAATCGCCTAGACCAGCGAGTTGTCTGAGGATGATCCAGGCCAGGAAGTTATTAAGACAAGGCTGTGTGGGGTATTTAGCCTACATAGTCGATAGTCGTAAAGAGAATCCAAAGTTAGAAGAAATACCAGCCGTAAGAAACTTCGTGGATGTTTTCCCGGATGATCTTCCAGGACTTCCGCCTGACAGGGAAGTAGATTTTGTTATCGATTTGGTGCCAGGAACGGCTCCAATATCGAAAGCACCGTACCGGATGGCTCCGGTAGAAATGAAGGAATTGATGGTACAGCTACAAGAGCTGTTGGACAAAAAATATATTCAATCGAGCATATCACCGTGGGGAGCGCCGGTATTATTTGTTAAGAAGAAGGATGGAACGATGCGACCATCGATTATAGGGAATTGAACAAGGTTACCATTAAGAATAGTTATCCGTTGCCAAGGATTGATGATCTGTTTGATCAATTAAAAGGAGCGAGATATTTCTCAAAGATAGACCTGAGAAGTGGTTATCATCAGTTGAAGGTAAGGCCAGAAGATGTCCCGAAGACAGCGTTTAGGACACGATATGGTCACTACAAATTTTTGGTTATGTCATTTGGTCTAACAAATGCGCCTGCAGCATTTATGGGCCTAATGAATAGAGTGTTCAAGCCGTTTCTGGATAAATTCGTAGTGGTTTTTATTGATGATATATTGGTCTATTCTAAGACCAAGGAAGAACATGTTGAGCATTTGAAGTTGACGTTAGAAGTATTAAGAAGAGAGAAGTTGTATGCCAAATTCTCAAAGTGTGAATTCTGGATTGAAAGGGTGCAATTTCTCGGACACGTGATTGATAAGGACGGAATTTTGGTGGATCCCTCCAAAGTCGAATCAGTGATGAATTGGGATCAGCAGAAAACATCGTCGGAAGTAAGAAGTTTTCTTGGATTAGCCGGTTATTACAGAAGATTCATTCAGGATTTTTCCAAGATCGCCACTCCATTAACGAATTTGACTAGGAAAGTTGTGAAATTCGTTTGGACGGAGAAGTGTGAGGAAAGTTTTCAAGAACTTAAGAGAAGGTTAAGTACAACACCTGTGTTGTCCCTTCCGGATGACACAGGAAGTTTTGTGGTATATAGTGATGCGTTGTATAAAGGGCTAGGCTGTGTGCTTATGCAAAACGGCAGAGTCATTGCGTATGCGTCACGACAGTTGAAAGATTATGAGAAGGGATATCCAACCCACGATTTAGAATTAGCTGCGGTGGTATTTACTTTAAAGATTTGGAGACACTATCTCTATGGGGAGAAGTGTGAAATATATACAGACCATAAGAGTCTGAAGTATATTTTCACACAGAAAGACTTGAATATGCGCCAAAGAAGGTGGCTGGAATTAATAAAGGATTGTGATTGTGATATCTTATACTACCCAGGCAAAGCGAATGTTGTAGCCGACGCCTTAAGCAGAAAGGGTCGGGAGAAGTTGATGATGCTGACAGCACAGGAAGAATTGATTTCAGCAATGGAAAAGCTGGAATTAGAAGTAGAATGTCCAATGGAGATTGATGAGAAACTCTTTCATATGCAAGCTGGTACAACTTTGTTGGATAAGATTAAGGAAGCTCAAATACTAGATAAGGAATGTGAGGAAGTAAAGAAAAAGATATCTGAAGGGACTGAACTTAGATTTAAAATGGACAGCGAAGGATTGTTGAGATTTGAAAGTAGAGTTTGGGTACCGCCAATACCAGAAATCAAGGAGGACATTTTGAGAGAGGCTCATAGTTCGAGGAATTCCATTTATCCCGGGAGTACCAAGATGTATCAGGATTTACAACAACACTTTTGGTGGCCAAATATGAAGAGGGACGTGGCCGATTGTGTTGCCAATTGTCTGACTTGTCAAAGGGTCAAGGCAGAACACCAAAGACCAAGTGGTTTGTTACAACCTTTAGAAATCCCAGAATGGAAATGAGAACATATTACAATGGATTTTGTTGTTGGCCTTCTGACGACCCAGAAAGGCTATGACGCAGTATGGGTTATCGTCGACCGATTAACGAAATCCGCACACTTTCTTCCGATCAAAATCAGATTTAACCTAGAACAATTAGCGAAGCTATATGTAAAAGAGATTGTTTCGAGGCACGGGGTGCCAGTGTCAATTATTTCTGACCGTGATCCACGCTTCACATCTAATTTCTGGAAGCAACTGCAAGAATGTATGGGAACACAGTTGAGGATGAGCACCGCTTATCACCCTCAGACTGACGGGCAAAGTGAAAGAACAATCCAAACATTAGAGGATATGCTTAGAGCATGCATAATGGATTTTAAAGGCAATTGGGATGATCATTTGCCGCTTGTAGAATTTGGTTATAATAATAGTTACCACGCTAGTATTGGTATGCCGCCTTACGAAGCATTGTACGGTAGAAAGTGCAGAACTCCACTGTACTGGGATGAAGTTGGTGAAAGACAGTTGCTAGGACCAGAGTTAGTCCAACAAACGGCAGAAATAGTTAAAGTGATTCGGACAAGATTAGTAGCGGCTCAGGATAGGCAGAAGAAATACGTCGATCCACACCGCAAGAATATAGAGTTTGAATCGGGTAGTTTATATTTTTAAAGGTCTCTCCTTGGAAGGGAAAGATCAGATTTGGCAAGAAGGAAAAATTGAGCCCGAGGTTCATTGGACCCTTTGAGGTACTCCGAAGAATTGGAGAAGTAGCCTATGAGGTAGCTTTACCTCCGACACTGGAGCATGTCCACAACGTTTTCCATGTGTCGGTATTACGACGTTATAAACCCGATTACAAACATGTGATAGAATATGAACCCCTACAATTTGAGAAAGATTTATCATACGAAGAAGTTCATGTTCAGATAGTTGACAGGAAAGAGCAAGTTCTCAGGCACAAAGTAATACCTTCTGTTAAGGTAATTTGGAGGAGCCACAACGCTGAAGAAGCTACGTGGAAACTCGAAGAGAATATGATGAAGAATTATCTACACTTATTTTCTTGAATCTGTGAACGTGATTTTGGGGACAGAATCCTTTTAAGGGGGGGGGGGGGGGAAGATGTGACAAACGATAGTTTTGCAAAGTTGTTTGAATATTTATTGAAATAAATAAATATTGAGAATTTTGCAAAGTTGTTTTGAATATTTATTGAAATAAATAAATATTTTGGTTATGAGAATGTGATGGGACGAAATTATTAATCGAACCACGATTTTGAGGACAGAATCCTTTTAAGGGGGGAAAGATGTGACGAACGAGAATTTTGTAAAGATATTGGAATATTTATTGAAATAAATAAATATTTTTAATAATTTAATTATTGAATTAAATAATTAATTCATGAATTTGTGGTAGATTAATTTAATTATATGTGTGACATTAATTACATTAATATGTAGTAATTTAATAGTTCAAAGAATATATTTAATGGAGTTTATTTGATTAATTGAATTAATTAAATAAGCATATGTTACTTTAGTTAATTTAATAATTAATTAATGAATTAATGAATTGACATAATTAATAAATAAAAATATTAATTATGTGACAATGTGATTTAAATGTGAATTATATTATTTTATTTAATTAATTTAAATAAGATTAATTGAATTAATTAAAGTGTTACATTAACTATATTATAAACTAGTTATTAAAATAAAGGGAAAGGAGGAAAATAAGGAAGGCAAACACGGCCTTAAGAGAAGTTAGTCCGTTGTAAATACAACGGTGATATTTATATATACGTATATTGGGTTATCCTAATTCATTATCAAAGGAAAAGTTAGAAATTCTCAGAGAAAAGTTGAGAGAAAAATATCAGAGGAAAAGAGAAAAATTGAGGGAAAGAAAGGGATTTAAGAAAAATCTTAAGTGTTGTCTGTAATTATCTTCATACTAACAAAGGATAATCTTCCTTTTTAAGTTTTTAAAAGTTATATTTTTCCAAAGTCTTCATTTACGTATTTTAGTTTTTTGTGAAAAACTAGTTTCAAAATTGAGTTATGATATGGCTTTATCTATATGGGTATGTGATCGTAATGTTTTTTTCTGACATATAAACATATTTTAAAGGATCAATTTTATATAATTTGGCCTTAATTGGGTTTTTCAAATATTTACAAAGTTTTTATACGTCTTTGTAAAAACTCTCTGTTAAGAATCATTTTGGAAAATTAAAGTATGAGGTTATCATATATGTGACCGTAGATGTTAGTATTATGTGTTAGATCATGTATCCATGATTTACACTGACCACATCAAATAACTTTGTTAATAAATGGGTTTTATGAAATTACAGAGTATTGAATATGGGTGAATAGCCCATATGGGTTAAATTAATGATTGAACCATATGTTTATATTTAAATTGATACATGAATATGATTTTATATGTTAAAACAAAGAAAATAAAATTGGAATGAGTGGATTCGGTGTAGTAACGAATCCGCAATGAGAAATTTTATATTTTTCTTTAAAGTTTGTAAAATGTTGAAGAACAGTGAAATTAAAAGTGTTTAGATTGTGTAACTATGTGATTATGATTGTTAAGAACATGATATAAGTGTTGTATAATATTTTTATGAAGTTTATATTTCATGGGTAACGTTATTAATCAGTGTAATGATGTGAATTGGGAGAAAATGGGAGAAAATCTGTGTTCGTTCGCGAACTTCAGATTCTGAAATTCCGCAGCCACGCGGGCGCGCCGGCAGCAAGGCAAAATGGCGAGCGGCCGCGCCTGTCCGAAAATTTTGAAAAAAATTTCTAAGTGTTGAAAAATTGTGAAATGTGTTTTGAGTCTAATGAACATGAACACATGTTGTATAAATATGATAAAATATTGATATGAGTTTAATAATTTATGTTATGTGATTAATTAATAAAATAATTACGTGACTTAAACTATTATTTGTAAAGGTTAAATAATGTGATATAAATATGAAGACATTATTTTAAGTCTAATAAATATGAAGGCATGTGATGTAAGTAATAAGTTATTAATACAAGTTAATAACTTAAGTTATGTGATTAATTAACAAGTTAATTAATCAACATAAACCATTATTTGAAAAACCTAATAATGAGTTCAAAGAACACTAATTGTAAATCAATAATCATATCGAACCTGTGATTAATTGATATTGTAAATGTGTGATAGGTAAAAGTAATTAAAGAAGTGAGTAATAACTGTAGCTTGCGCACGAGGCAAGTTTTCTATCCCTAACTTATTATTATTGTTGGGCAGGTTTCCTAAACTAAACTCTTTAAATTAAGCAATTGTTATGCTTAATTACTATTGTTGAGCAAATTCTTACTCTTGAATATCCAAGTTTAGAATTTCACATGAGATGCTATGATTCTTTTAAAAGTACCATTTAAGTGTACAATACTTATTCGATTGTATACCTTGAGAAGTTAATATTCAATTTGAATATGTTTTATTGAGTTTTCCAAATCAACTTTATTTGGTGCGGATTCTGATGTCAAACTGAGATAAACAACCCTCATATAGGAAATTAATGAAGATGCTTAAAGCGTTAAGATAATGTGCACAGTATCAGTACGAAGGGCTGATCTCCCTAAGTACGAGAAGTAAAGTCTATAGTCTTATGACTATTAAAGGTCGGAAAGGTTAATATACTTGACAACCTAAGACTCGGTTCAAGGTCTTAATGACCTTCAGAAGTAATTTGACTCTCGATTAATATTCTTGATTCAAAAGTTGAGAAGTATTTTGACTCTTGATTAATATTCTTGATTCAAATGTTGAGCTTTCTGTTATTAAGAATTCTTTCACTCGCATATTATTATTCTGTCATATTTTTATACTTGCGGGCATTCGTGCTCACTCTTGCATAATAACATTGCAGCTAATAATGAACGAAGTGATGTACCTTCTAGTAGCAAGGGCAAAGGAACAGCTAACAAGTGTTGAAGACTTGTGTTGATGTTAAGAATGTTAAAGTTTAAGATTTATGTGTGATGACTTAAGACTTATTTATTTACGTTTCCGCAACAGAGATTTAAGGTTAAGTTTAACTTGGGATTTATGATGTATTATTATTTCAGATGATGTAAGATGATGATTTATTTATCTAATAAATGAATTTTATTATTTATGGGTAGATAGTTGTATGATATTGGAACAGTTAACACCAAATCTTGTGGAAATTAAGATACTGAATTTGGGGGTGTCACAGTAAGAATAGCTTTGACAATCCTACTTTGATTCTCAAAATTCCAACTCTTCTCCACCTTCTTTGTTAAAAATTTCAGAGTGTTTCCTCTCTTTTCCTCTCTGTCTTCTCTTCTTCTCTTTTCTTAGTTTAGACTTAGGAAAAACTAACGTAGTTTAGTAAAATATAACTGTTACATGATAATATACGTATATAATAGACATGATAACATGCAACGTAACTGACAAATATATAATGTCTAAATTAAATAATTAGCAGTTATAATTTTTTTTGAATTTTAAAAGCCATAAGGTCATGTTTGGCAAACCTTTTATTTAAAAACAGATTTTAGTCACTAAGACCATGTTTAGTAGAAATAGGTTTAAAACAAATACAAGGGCCTTATTTGGCAAAACAAATTTAAAAATCCATTTCTTTATTTTAACAAATTATTTAACACATACTTTAATGTCACATTTTAATTAATTAAATATTAATAATCTAATTTAATCAATTAAAATCTAACATCAATTAATCACATAACATTGCCACATAATTATAATTACTCGCTACTTATAATCCATGTAACACTTCATCACATATCTCATCTAATTTAATTATCTCCATTAAATTAGAACTATAATATAAAATTAATATACATTAATTAAATAAATATTACACATTCATTTAATTAATATATAACACTTCATTAAATCACTCCATAAATCACATAATTTATTTATTTAACTCAATAAATAAATCACATAAAATATTTATTTAACTCAATAAATATTTAAAATTAAATATAAAATCTCAATCGTTATACACATTACTTACACTAGTCAGAAGGGCCTCAAGCGAATCAGAAAAGCAATTTTTAGAGAATACTTCCTGCACTGCTTTTTCAATAACATCAACACGGAAGAAATCTTCAGAGGCACTAGGGAACTTCATAGACCTGAAAACATTAAAAGTTACTTCCTGGTCTTGAACTCTCATTGTGAGTTCCCCCTTCTGCACGTCTATAAGTGTCCTTCCTTTAGCTAGAAATGGTCTTCCCAAGATAATAGGGACCTCCCTAACCTCCTAGAAGTTCAGAATAATAAAATCAGCGGGGAAGATGAACTTGTCCACCTTGACAAGCACGACTTCCATAATTCCCTTCGGATAAATAAAGGATCTGTCCGCCAAATGCAGAGTGACACTGGTAGGCTTGGCCTCATTTAACCCCAACTTCTTGTAGATAGACAGCGGCATCAGATTGATGCTAGCTCCTAAATCACATAGGGCTTTTCCAATAAACTGGTCCCAGATGGTGCATGGAATAGTGAAGCTTCCAGGGTCTTTCAGCTTAGGTGGAAGCTTATTCTGTAGAATAGCACTACACTCCTTAGTAAGTGCTACTGTCTCATAGTCCCCCAGTTTCCTCTTCTTGGACAAAATGTCAGTCATGAATTTCACATAACCTGGCATTTGTTCCAACGCTTCAGCAAACGGGATATTAATGTGAGTTTTTTAAAAACTTCTAAGAACTTTAAAAATTATTTATCCAGCTTTTGTTTCTGAATGCGTTAGGGAAATGGTAACGGTTGTACTACAGAACTAGGCTTGTTACCAATCAGAGCTGGTATTGTGGTTTCCCTTGGTATATTCTCTTCTCCCCCAGACTTATCACAAATTGGCTTAACACTGCTCTCCTCTTCAATAACTTCTGGTTGCACTGTTGAGGTTTCTCCTCAAATTTCATTCAATGTCTTGCCACTCCGGAGAGTGACTGCTTTGCATTGCTCCTAGCCCTCCCGTTTTGGGTTAACATCAGTGTCACTTGGCAAGGTGCCTAGGGGACGACTCTTTAAAGCAATTGCCAATTGACCCATTTGGTTTTCCAAATTTTGGATGGACGCCTCTTGGGTATTGCTCCATGTTTCATTCTGAGCAATGTATCGAGAGAGAAGATCTTCCAAGCTAGGCTTTCTTTCCTTAGGAGGTGGTGTGATAACCCGAATTTTTATAGATTATAAAATAAGAATAAGATTCTTATTATGAGACGTGTCGGGTTTGAAAATATAAATGTATATGTGTAATATATATTTATGTGATTATGTAAGGAATAATAAATATAGGTGTTGTATATTTATTATTTATTTAGTGATGAGATGTAAATTTATTTTCGGTTTGAGCAAATTAAGTAGTTTTAAATAACGAAGAGAGTAATATTTGAATATAACGCATGGATTTGAATTAAAACTCACAATTGAGTTCGGAGTAGAATTTTGATGAGCAGACTTTTCCCTTGAGTCTGGAGCGACGAATCTAGTGAGAGAAGTCTATAACCACGAAATGTGTTGGAATGGGCTTTCTGGTCAAAGTTAGCGGTTGACTTTTATGGTGCAAAGACAAACCTTGAGTTTGGATGAGAATTTCGACGAACAGATTTCGGATTTGAGTCCGGAACGTTGAAATTAGCCAAGATAGACATAAATATTATTTTGCTTTAGGGTTCACTTTTTGGTCACAATTGACTTTTTCAAAAAAAAGTCAACAATTGACTTTTTCAAAAAAGTCCAACTTCAAAAATTCAAAGATGAAATTGTTGATGAGAATATTTTCATTTACGATAAAAATATTGGTCTTAGTAGAAATCGACATTTATTTTGATAATAATTAATTTCTAGAAGTTAAATTGGTCAAATAAGCCATTAATCGGATTAAAGGAAGTCCAAAAAGGAATTCAAAATATGACAAGCCAAAATAGCAAATATGGCAACCCATATGAATATAGTAAGCAAGCCTCGTTGCTTAATTATTTATAGACTTGTAAGCATGACACAAGTTACTAATGTGACCTAAATAATTTTAAAAAGAGAGTAAATATTTTGTGACTCATGTGAAAGATGTGTGTAATTAAATAAATATATATTGTAAATATGTATATATTTATTAGAGAGAAATGAAAAGAAAATTATTTAGCTTAATATAATATATATTAGGAATGAGGATTAATTAACCTAAGAGTTAAATATTATTTAAGAATACTAGTATTTAAATTGCATACTAGTCAATTAAATGAAGAGACTTATTTTAATATATCTCATTTATTATTATTTTTAACCTAATTAAGGAAAATTTAATTGGGTTATATGAATAAAATTATGTGAATAATTATTTAAATTCCAAAATGAGTGGAATAAAAATCCTAATTAAATAATTAGGATAAGATAAAAATATATGAGTTGGTTCATGTTATTTCACATGACCCAAATGATTTAATTAAATGAGAGCCCAAGATTTGGTCCAAATTAAATTAAGAAGTCCAAACAATTAAATTAAAGATCCCAAATAATAAATCAAATGGCCCAAAAAATTTTTAGCCCAAGAAGTGAGGGACATTTAGGTCATTTTATTGAGAAATTAAACAAATTATTAAAATGCAAAATTGGGTAATTATTTGGTGCATGTATTGGGCAAGTAAGGAGGGAATAATTTAACATGTGAAAAATCTTTTGGTTAGATTTACAAGCAAAAGAAAGAGAAAGAAGAGATAAGAAAGAAAGAAAGGGAAAGAAGAGATAAGAAAGAAAGAGAAAGAAGAGATTGGATAGATAAGAGAGAGGGAGTAGGAAAAAGAAAGAGAAAAGAGAAAGAAGAAGAGAGGGAGAGCTCGGGAGAGGAAAGAGAGGAGAAGAAGGGAAACCCAATTAGCAAAGCAATCTCTTACAAACCTCCATAACCATCTTCTCCCTCCTTTTCCACCAAAATCTCCAAGAAAGTAAGAGAGATAAAGAAATGGGTTTGAAGATTCAAGCATGGATAAGGCTACGGGAGAACTCAAGGAGGAAGAAAATCGAATTCTAGCAAGATCTAGATCATCATCTAGCATCTAGAGAAAGAATTAAGGATGTAAGTTCTTAAAATTTTAAATTATATTTTTCTTCTTAGATCTTCAGATCTACTAAGTAGATGTTTATGGTAATGTTTTTAGTTTTGGTATATTGTGATTCTATGAGTTATGAGTCAATAGAATTTAAAATGAACTGATTTGGATGTGTAAAACTTGAGTTATGATGATTTGAAGGAGAAAGGGTTGAAAATTTTTGCGAAGAAGAAAACTTAGAATAAAATCTAGTGGAATGCTGCTCCTAAAATGAAAATTTAAGATTATCTAGGTTATTCAAAAAAATTTGGGCTTTTGAGATGTTATATTACACTGAATAAGCTTTCTATAGACTCCGGAACGGACTAATTTCGACTTCGGATGAGGGAGTTATGATGTTCGGAAAGAGTATAGTCAAACTGTTTCAACCATTCGCAAACAGTTCCCTTCCACCAATTTTCTGGGCTGATGTATTCAGAATTTGGAAAAATATCATTAGATAAAAGTTGTAGTCCCGGAGGTTAGCTTCTCGTGGGCTTAATAATCGTTCAAAAATGTTTTAAAACAAAAGAGTTATGACTGTTTAAGCGAGAAAGTGTAAAATCTGGAATTACCAAAAAAACAAACTGCCCAAATTTTTCAGGGGTAGTTTCAGAAACTTAATTATTTAAATAAATTCCAATTTTTTAGAACATGAAAATATATGATATAAAGTAACTTCTGTCCAAAATTGAGCTTATTCTGACTTAAATTGACCAAGTTATGGTCATTTCAATATTTAGATTTTTTCAACGAACACCACTATAACCGGAGTTCTATAACTTCGATGACCACGAAATTTAAACAGGAAGCTCATGTTAATACGTGTAAGATCCCGCTAAGAGTTGAGAATTTCTAGAGTTAAGCAGGATGTAGCTAATTTCTTAAGATTCGAACTAGAAACGGATTTTTAAAAAATACTAAAGGGAATTGAAAAATTCCAGAAAAATTATTTTTGTGTATGAAATATATGTATATATGTGTAGCCAAAGGATAGGAAAACAACTAGCTGATTTAGTATTTTCGTGAAAAAAAGGTATTTCAGCTTGCTGAATTGAACAATTCAAGGTGCTGAAATGAAAACTGAAAATGTTAGGAAAGGGAATACAGTTTTGTTTCAGCTTGCTGAAATGAGGTATTCGGTTTGCTGAAATAGTAAACAGTTTACCGAGTTATAATAGGAACTTATTAAGTGATCGAGTAAGTATTAAGTCTAAGGTAGTTCAGTCATACTCTTTAATGGTTGATGTATAGTAGCTGGGCTAAACGATTCCTTCAGGGAGCGGAGGTATATACGAATTAACAACCGATCTAACTCGCTGTGAAAACAGTGTAGATGAGACGAAAACTAATTTGTTAGTTGTTTGTGAGAAACCACTTAGTATACTATATTGAATACTATTAAAGACTCAATTTGTGCTAGGTTTAGACTTGTGAATACGTATGATGTTAAGATTATCTAATATTTGACTATGTGGTTAAGTGTTAGCTAGTTTACTTATGAAGTAAAAGTATTATGGGATAAAGTATGTTATACTAATTGAAAGATCAATCTTATAACTAATAGGTCTTTTCAATAAAGCGATTAAATTATATTGCGTAACAGTAATCGATGGTACAGGCAAGTTCACTAACTCAAACTTGAGTTATATTTTCAAAGCATGTTAGTGAATAATTATTGTTGATTATTCACATCTATACGGATTATTGATTCGCATTTAGTGCATGTTGCATATGTTCATCAGGTATGAAAGACTGATCACCTTCATTACCATAAGGTTCAGCTTAAATTGTTCATGGTCCTTGTTGACATTAAACATTATTGATTCAGTCATTCAATTATTGAAGTATGATTCATGCTCTTTCACAATTATTATATTGTTGAAAATTTGAAAGCTTATTCTTTATTTCAATTATGATATATCGTTGTTGTATTTAAACTTACTGGGCAAAGTAGTTGCTCACCCTTGCTATATTATGATAAAAAAATTCAGATTAAGACGATGGCTTGAAGAAAGATAGAGGCAAAGGTGAACTACAAGAGTAGACGATTATGCATCTATAACTATTAGTTACCCGATGTAAATCATATGTGTGAACCTTTTAAATTACTTGAGGTTTGTATTCTGTTAAGGTTAATAGACCTTGGGAAATGTGATAGAATTATGTGAAATAAATAATTCATGTTTATATATTTCGCATTAGTTTATAGAATGGGTATGATGATGAATTATCGTAACTTACCAAGTCCGAGGTTCTAGGGACCCGAATTTGGGGGCGTCACAAGTGGGGGTTGGTGAGAGCGTTGTGGATGTTGTTGGTGTTTGTTCTGAGATAGAAAACTAGGAGGATTTGAATATATTGTTCTGGAGGTAGAGGTTTGAGCTTGGTTGCTGTTACTGTTGCTCCACTAGAAATTTGGGTGACTTCTCAAACTAGGATGGTAGTGTGTGGGAGGATTGGTATCCTGCTGTCGCCAGTAATTTGAAACAAACTGAACTGATTCAATGCTAATGGAGCACTGATCAGTAGGGTGGCTCCCCGCACACAAATCATATGGCAACGCCACACTTTGCACTTTTTGCATCACTATAGCATCAATTCTTTTAGTAAGGGCAGCAACCTGAGTCGATGACGCCGTAACTGCATCAACCTCGTACACCCCTACCACTTTTCATGGTGCTTTCCTATCGTTAGGCCACTGATAATTGTTCGCAGCCATGGTTTCCACTAAGTCATAACCTTCATCAAAGTTCTTCAACATAAAGGCCCCCACCAGACGCGACATCAATACTCGAACGAGTAGAACCGGATAATTCGTTATAGAAGGTATAAATTGGAAGCCAATCGGGCAACCTATGGTGTGGACATCGTCTCAATAAATCCTTAAATCTCCCCTGAGTCGTACAGAGACTAAGATTCATGCTGTGTGAAGGATGTGATGTTATGTTTGAGCCCTGCTATTTTTGTGGACGGAAAGAACTTCGCCGCGAATTTTTGAGCTAAGTCAACCCATGTTGTAATGGAGCCCGACGGAAGCGAATGCAACCATCTCTTAGATTTGTCCCGAAGAGTAAATGGGAACAATCTGAGCCTCATAGCATCATCGAATGCTCCATTACATTTGAAAGTGTCACAGATTTCCACGAAGTTTATCAAATGATTATTCGGGTCATCATTCGGCATCCCTTCGAATTGGACATTATTTTGTATAATTTGAATAGTACCCGGCTTAATTTCAAAGTTGTTTGCTTGAACCGCGGGCCTTAGTATGCTCGCTTGAATATCTGTGATGCGGGACATGGCATAATCTTGCAGAGATTTTTTAATTTCCTTGGCCATAATAAATGGAGTAGGTATTTACCGAGCTCTTTCTCTTCTCAGTCGTCTAAATGTTCTGTTATCAAGAGGTATTATATTTCGATTCCTGCGAGGTGGCATACACAATCAAGAGTGCCTAAGAGAAAGTTTAAATAGAAAAATCAGTTTAACTTAAGATCGTTTTGAATTAGTATTAATATTGAAAAACAAATAATACTAATTCCCCGGCAACGGCGCCAAAAACTTGTTGGTCGTTTTCACGATCAATAAACACGCGCAAGTATACGCGGTCAAACAAGTAATATAATAAGAAGTTGAGTGTCAAACCCACAGGAAAATAGTACTAACGCAATTCAAATACTAAAATTATATCAATTCGATCTTATCTAAACAAGTAAGTAATGATGGTGTGTTTAAAACTATATAATTAAAACAGTAAAATGTAAGAACGAGTTGTATCAATTATGGCAAGCTAGGATTATAACTCCTCTAACGCTTCGTATAATCTCCTAACTCTCTAATTATCTAACAAATCACAAGAATGGTCAACCGAGAATACTAAGTACACATAATCCTCTTCCGATGGTCAAATGCAAATCCTTTCCCTTAGCTAAATAAATCACAATATTCCTATGGTGAAAATAATTAAAGTAAGAGTCATTAAGCTTAATTCTCAATGGTCACACAAGGAAAATAGATATATTCCTATTCTATTATGCAGGATATGCCCTCATTCCATAGGAAAGATTATAACAAGTGTTATTATATTTAGGGTTAAGCATTAAAATCCATTTTGAAATATCAATTAATACTCGTATCAATTACTTAGCCGAGCAATCAATAAATAAGCATGAAATATAATAACTCATTCAAACTTGATTCATTATAATAAATAGAAGAGAAATTTAATTAAATTAATCATTAGGTTACATTGCAATCCTAGAAATAGAATTAGTTCATAACTATAGAACTAATAAACATTATCAATGAATATGTTCAACATGCTCAAAATACACAAATAAATGAAAGACTTAGATAAAGAAAACTCCTGTTTTGAAGTTTTTTGGCTCTAACTCTTCTCTTCGCCGTGTAGAAATCGAGCAATGAAGGAGGCAATGAACTTAGAAGCTTTGAATGTCCAACCCTTTCTCTTATACTAAGCTATCTCTCTCTCTATTCTATTCTCTCTCTAAATTGATAAGGAGGCTAGATATGATAAGATCTGAAAGCGATAAGCAAAGTAGGTCAGTTAACTCTGCTGTATGCCTGGAAATCAGAGGTGGCGCTGCGGTTCCACCATTATGCCTTCGACAGGTGCTGCGGCGCCAGTCAAAGCTCTTTGGTTAATAAGTTACACTGCGGTGCCATCTTTGTGCAGGAATAGGTGCGTTGCGGCGCACCAAGTAGGTGAGCTGGCAGGCATGAGGCGCGACGGCGCTACTCTTGTGCTATGTACCGGCGCTGCGACACTGACACTAGACCTTGCTGGCATAGGCAGGCGCTTCAGCCCCATTTTACAAAGAAAACCTGGCGTTGCGGCGCCGGTTGTACAAAAATGACTATTTTACCCTTTAAAAGCTTGAAATGACCTAATAATCCCTGCAAAGCACTTTCAAGCCAAATAATAACAAACAATATATAAAAGCAGTATAAAATAAGATGAACAAGCAACTTCTTAAGGTTTAGAGTGCTTGATTCGCGAGTATAAATCCCACTCATTAGTATCTAACAGGAAAAATTGTACCTTATTAGACATGGTGTGGTCCATAATGAGTTTTATCACATTCCAGTATCCTTCTGGGGTTATATCCTTGAAATGGCTGCATATCTACTAAATAAGGTAACCTCAGAATCTGACCCCAAGACTCCATATGAGTTATGGACATGGAGGATTACAAATCTTAAGTATGTTAAGATAAGACGTTGTCCAGGATATGTGAAAATATTTTTAAAATGATAAGCTTGAGACAAGATCTGACAAGTGCAGATTTGTGGGACATCCTAAAGTAAGTTTAGGGTATATGTTCTATAATCCTATTGAGTAAAAGGTGTTTTTTGCGAAACACGCTGCCTTCTAAGATAAAGGTGTTTGTCATTGAAGGGGCTAGTGGGAGGATAATAGATCTTGAAGGAATTTAAGAACCACAAAGCACTATAAGTTAAAAAGAGGAACCTGTAGATAGACCTATTGTACTATAATTGAATCGTTAATCTAAAAAAGTACCAAAGATACCTGGGAGGTATGGATTCATCATAGATGTTGATGATGATGAGGTACACATCATAGAGGATGATGATTCAGTTACATACGATGAAGCTATGAGTAGTAAACACTCAGAGAAATGGAAGATGACCATGAAATCTAAAATGGACTCTATATAAAAAACCAAGTGTGGACTTTGGTTAACCCTCTGGTAGGAATAAAACTTAAAAGGTGTATATGGGTCTTTAAGATAAAGACTGGAGCAAATGGCAAGGTGGAGACCTATAAGTCCAGACTGGTTATAAAAAAAAAGGTTTCAAACAAAGTCAAGGAATTAACTATGATAGAACCTTCTTACCGTAGTAATGCTCAAGTCCATTCGATTTTTACTTGTAATTGCAGCTTATTAATATGAAATCTGGCAAATGGATGCTGAGACGCCCTTCCTCAATGGAGATTAATGGATAATGTATGTATGATACAACCAGATGGATTTGTTTCAATGGTTGGAGAAAATCGTGTATATGAAGTACAATAATCCATTTGTTTCAATGGATTTATGTTGATAGATTTAAAAGGATGCTCGGCTTGACCCAAGGAATGTACTTTTATTCGATGCTAAAAGAGTTTAGCATGGCAAAGCCCAAGAGATTTCTCATGATGATGAGCCATAAAGTGTATCTCTCTAAGAAATTATCCCCAAAGACACCAGAAAAAGAGATCATATGAGTAACTATTATGTATGTAATAAAATATATGACAACTGATGTTGATCAGTCATATTCTAGAAAAGATCACTTAAGATAATGAATAACATCCTAAAGTATATATTCATAACTAAGGATGTGTTAAAAATATATGGTGGGTCTGAATTGAAAATAGAGGGCTGTACAGACTCAAGTCTTTTCAAACTGACCAAGACGATAATAAATCCACTTTAGGGTAAATTGTGACACCCCCAAATCCGGGTACTTCAATTTCCATGGGACTTGGTGTTCACTGTACACATATCATCTATCTATCTACTCATAATAAATGCAAACCATGAAATAAATACAAATAATCCTCCCCTTATAGGGTTACAACATCTGAAATAAATACATCAATCCCAGGTCATACTAACCTTAAACATCTGTGCGGAACATAACAAATAAATAAGTCTTACACAACTTTAACATAAAGCTGAAACCTAAACATATAAAATAAACAACAAGCCTTCATCACTTGTTGACCTTGCCCTTGCCTTTGCTAGTAGAAGGCTCGTCGGACCTTTTGTTCTTAACTGCAATATTATTATTACGCAAGAGTGAGCACGATTGCCCACAAGTATAATAATATGACAAAAATATAATAACATGCGAGTGAATCAAAGACATCTGAATAAAGAAACTCAACTTTTGACTCGAAGATAAATAACAGGAATCAGAAGAACGTATGAGGGTCATAAGACCTCGAACTATGTCCTAGGTTGTAAAGTATTTATACTTTAAACCTTTAACAGTCAAAAGACTATGGACTCAACTTCTCGTACTTAGGGGGATCAGCCCTTAGTACCATACTGTGCACAATATCTCAACGCTAAAGCGTAAATAATCCCCTTTACAGGGTTGTTCATCTTAGTTTTGACATCAGAGTCCGCACCAAAGGAAGTTTGGTTTGGATAAGCTCAATAAATATTCTAGAATCTAGAATGTACATTAACTATGGACTAGTCAAATAAAAAAGGTTCACTAGTCCTATAAGTTCAACAATAACATCTATATTCAACTTGAATGGTAAATCTCAAGAGTATACAATCGAATAAGTATTGTATAGCTGAATTATACTTAAAAGAATAGTAATATCTCATATGAAAATCTCAACCTGAATAAACAAGGATAAGAACTTGCTCAATGTAAAAGTAAGATTTGAGTTTAGGAATCTTGTAAACAAGTTTAAGGATAGGAAACTTGCCTCTTGCACAAGCTACAATTTATAATTCACGTTCTTTATTAAATCCTACATATCAATACGTTCACAATACACATTAATCAATAACTCGATATACGTATCGAATCACACACATCGGTCTTGAGCACGTTATTGGACTATACAATTAACGATTCAAGTCATGTAATTAACTTATTAATTACTCGCGTAATATAAGTTATTAGCCTCTTATTATATGTTTAATCATGTCTTCATGTTTATTACATTAGGTTATAATTATATTTCCTGGACTTGAACAATTAAAATCTTATTTCTGGGCAAAATCTGCCAAGTGGCGCTGCAGCTCCACCATTTGAACTAAAAATGGCGTTGTAGCTTGGACTTTAAGCTTAAGTCTGGCGCTGCAGCCCCAATCTTAGGCTTAAAGCTGGCGTTGCCGCCCCACTCTTAGGCTTAAAGCTGGCGCTGCAGCTCCACTGGCGCTGCAGCCCCAATCTTAGGCTTAAAGTTGGCACTGCAGCTCCACACGCCATTTTCAGAATCTACAGTTCACGAATAACAGAGACCTAGGACCAGAATTCACCATTTAATGCTACCACAATAATTTAATTGCTACCCATAAAGTATGGACTTCATAGAAACACTATACAACATTTCTAGCATGATCTTAGCATTCTAAATCATGTAATTACACAAGTTATAGCTATCAAATTCACTATTTTTCATACTTTATAATTTTTGAAAGAAAAACAAGAAATTCAACCTTACGGATTCGTTATAACACCGAATCCGTTCGTTTAACTTCCGTTTTGTTCTTTTAAACGTGTATAATTATATTACATCATCATTTTAAGTTAACTAAACGTGTAAGGTATGTAAATTTGGTACATAAGGGCCATATGGGCCATTCTTATGTTCTGAAACTTTGAAAATCTCAATTACCACATAATTACATGAAATTAACCACTATAATTTATGCATATATGATATACAACATGTTATGAACATCAATTAATAGATATATAGTCATATCATGAACAAGTCATCAATTTAGTCTTTTACAGGAACTCTGACATATACGTTAATGGAAAATTTTAAGAACATGAATTTAAATTCAAAGATGAAAGGATTACCCTTGCTAGTTTATGAAGATGTACACTCTCGTTCTTCAATTTCTTCTTCACTCAATCCTCTTCTCAATTTCTCTCTTTTTCTCTTTGTATTTTTCTCTCTGCTTTCTTAACTGATGAATGCAATATATGATATATAATATACCACTAATATGATATACATATATAATAGTGGAGTCATGGGTCGTCCGTTAATCCCATAATGGGTTAACTGACCTCAACTCCCAATAAGGTTTTGTTTGCTTGCCCCTTATATTGTTCTTTTCCTATTATTTTAATTAAAGCTTTATAGTATAGTTTTAATGTCACACTCAATTAATCAATATCTTATTTAAGTCAATTAAAAAACATAGCATAATTTCACATTAAATCACATAGTCACATAATTAAAATTCTTATTTATTAATTATGTCAAATCATAAATCTTTAATTAATTATTAATTTAATTAGAATAACATTATGCTTATTTAAATAATTCGTTTAATCAAATAAGCTCAATTAAATACATACTTTGAATATAAAAATTCACCACATTAATTTAACTAATGTAACACATATAATTAAATTAATCTACCACAATTTCATCAATTAATTATTTAACTCAATAATTAAATCATCGAAAAATATTTATTTAATTCAATAAATATTCAAATTAAATTACAAAAATCTTGTTCGTGACATCTTTCCGCCCTTAGAAGGATGCTGTCCCCAGAATCACGGTTCAATTAAATTTTGTCCCGTTACATTCTCCCCCCTTACAAAGAATTTGTCCCCAGAATCGCATACACATAAATTAAGTAATTAAATGTGGGTAATTCTTCATCATATGCTCTTCGAGTTCCCACGTAGCTTCTTCAGCATTGTGGTTCCTCCAAATTACCTTAACAGAAGGTATAACCTTGTTTCTGAGAACTTGCTCTTTCCTGTCAACAATTTGAACAGGAATTTCTTCATAGGATAAGTCTTTCTCAAAATGCAGGGGTTCATACTCAATCACATGTTTGTAATCGGATTTGTAGGGTCGCAAAACTGAAACATAGAAGACGTTGTGGACCTTCTCGAGCGCCGGAGGTAAGGCTACCTCATACGCAACTTCTCCAATCCTTCGCAGTACCTCAAAGGGTCCAAGGAACCTCGGGCTCAATTTCCCTTTCTTTTCGAATCTGATCTTCCCTTTTCAGGGAGAGACTTTCAAAAACACATAGCTACCCGATTCAAACTCAATGTTCTTATGGTGTGGATCGGCGTACTTCTTCTGCCTATCCTGAGCTGCCACCAGTCTTGTTCTGATCACTTTGACTATCTCTGCTGTCTGCTGTACCAGTTATGGACCTAGTAGTTGTCTCTCACCAACTTTATCCCAGTATAGCGGAGTTCTGCATTTTCTTCCGTACAACGCTTCGTAAGGCGGCATTCCAATACTAGCGTGGTAACTGTTATTGTAATCGAATTCCACAAGCGGTAGGCGATCATCCCAATTTCCTTTAAAATCCATTATGTATGCTCTCAACATATCTTCCAATGTCTGGATCATTCTTTCATTCTGTCCGTCTGTCTGAGGGTGATAAGCTGTACTCATTCTCAACTGTGTCCCCATGTATTCCTGTAGTCGCTTCCAGAAGTTTAATGTGAAGCGCGGATCTCTGTCGAAAATAATTGATACTGGAACTCCGTGCCTCAAAACAATCTTTTTCACATATAACCTTGCCAACTAGTCTAAGTTGAATCTGATTTTGATCGGAAAGAAGTGTACGGATTTCGTCAGTCGATCAACGATAACCCATACTGCGTCGTAGCCTTTCTGAGTCGTCAGAAGGCCAACCACAAAATCCATCATAATGTGTTCCCATTTCCATTCTAGGATTTCTAGGGATTGTAGTAAACAACTTGGTCTCTGATGTTATTCTTTCACTTTCTGACAGGTTAGACACTTTGCAACACACTCAGCAACATGTCGTTTCAAATTCGGCCACCAGAAGTGCTGTCGAAGATCCTGGTACATCTTGGTACTACCGGGGTGAATCGAATACCGTGAGCTATGAGCCTCGCTCAAAATGTCATCCTTAATCTCTGGCACTGACGGTACCCACACTCTGTTCTCAAATCTCAGTAGTCCCTCACTGTCTATCTTGAATCTCGGTTCGGTTCCTTTAGATATCTTTTTCTTTACCTTCTCACATTCTTTGTCTTGAAGTTGGGCTTCCTTAACTTTATCCAATAGGGTTGTACCAACTTGCATCTGAAACAACTTCTCGTCAATCTCCATCGAATACTTCACTTCCAATTCCAGCTTTTCCATTGCTGAAATTAGCTCTTCCTGAGTAGTCAACATCATTAATTTCTCCCGACCCTTCCTGCTTAAGGCGTCGGCAACCACATTAGCCTTACCCAGATGGTATAAAATCTCACAATCATAGTCTTTAATTAGCTCTAGCCACTTTCTCTGGCGTATATTCAAGTCCTTATGTGAAAAAATATATTTCAGACTCTTGTGGTCTGTATATATTTCACACTTCTCCCCATAGAGATAGTGTCTCCAAATTTTCAAAGCAAATACCACTGCAGCTAACTCCAAGTCATGGGTCGGATTCCCCTTCTCATAATTTTTTAATTGTCGTGACGCATACGCAATGACCCTGCTGTTTTGCATGAGCACACAGCCAAGTCCTTTGTGCGACGCATCACTATAAACCACAAAATTTCCTATGTCGTCCGGAACGGATAACAAAGGTGCTGAACTCAACCTCCTCTTAAGCTTTTGGAAGCTTTCCTCACACTTCTCCGTCCAAACGAACTTCACCGATTTTCTAGTCAAATTCGTCAGCGGAGTTGCGATCTTGGAAAAGTCCTGAATGAATCTTTTATAATAGCCCGCTAATCCAAGAAAACATCTCACTTTTGACGGTATTTTTGGCTGATCCCAGTTCATCACCGCTTCAACTTTAGAGGGATCTACCGAAATTCCGTCCTTGTCGATCACATGTCCAAGAAATTGTACTTTTTCAATCCAGAATTCACATTTTAAAAATTTAGCGTACAACTTCTCTCTTCTCAATGCCTCTAATGTTAACTTCAGATGTTCTACATGTTCTTCCTTGGTCTTCGAGTATACCAAAATGTCGTCGATAAAGACCACCATGAATTTGTCCAAAAACAGCTTGAACACTCCATTTATTAAGCCCATGAATGCTACAGGAGCATTCGTTAGACCAAATGACATCCCCAGAAATTCGTAGTGACCATATCGAGTCCTAAATGCTATCTTCCTAACATCCTCTAGCCTCACCTTCAGCTGATGATAGCCACTCCTCAAGTCTATCTTTGAAAAGTACCTTGCACCCTTCAATTGGTCAAACAGATCGTCGATCCTCGATAATGGATATCTATTCTTAATTGTGACCTTATTCTATTCTCTGTAGTCGATGCAAAGTCGCATCATCCCGTCCTTCTTCTTCACAAACAACACCGGCGCTCCCCACGGCGATACGCTCGGTTGGATGTACTTCTTGTCTAATAACTCTTGTAGTTGTACCATTAATTCTTTTATCTCTACCGGAGCCATCCGGTATGGTGCTTTCGATATTGGAGCTGTCCCTGGTGCCAAATCGATCATGAACTCAACCTCTCTGTCTGGCGGAAGTCCTGGCAGATCATCCGAAAATACGTCTATGAAGTCCCTCACGACTGGTATATCTTCCACTTTCGGGTTTTCTTTACGACTATCGACTATGTAGGCTAAATATCTTACACAGCCTTATCTTAACAACTTCCTGGCCTGTATCTTCGTCAGACAACTTGCTTGTCTAGGCAATTTGCTGCCATAAAACACAACCTTTGACGGGGTCATAAGGTTGATACACTTCCTCTGGCAATTAATTACAGCCCCATAATTGACTAGCCAATCCATTCCCAGAATAACATCGAATTCCCCAAGTCTAATCGGGATAATATCTACGTTCATAATGTTACCTTTAATATCCATCCTACAGTTATTGTGTATATACTTAACAGGGATCACTTCTCTATTCGCAATAACTCGTCCATAGGCAATTCTAAGTTCTTAGAAAAGTCATCGGATATAAATGAACAAGTAGCACCCGAATCAAATAGAACATAAGTATTAAATTTATTGATCAGAATGATACCTGACACCACATCGCCAGACTGTACAGCATCCTGCACGGTCATGTTGAAGGTCCTGGCGGTTGGTCGGTTGGTTGCGGTTGGTCCCGTGATAGTTAGAGCACTTCCACCGCTGTTTCCCTTGTTTCCTCTTGATCCTGCCCCTCCTGATCCTTTCTTGGGACAGTCCCTTGCCAGATGGTCCTTTGAGCCTTAAGTGAAGCAAGCGCCCTTCTTTGGGTTTAGACAGTTAGGTGCTGTGTGGCCTTCTTGACCACAATTGTAGCATACTCGTTTTCCCTTCATACAGACCCCCAGGTGAGCTTTTCCGCAGGTCGAACATGCTTCGATCCTCTTCTTCTGACCTCCTTGCTGATTCCCGGTTGATAAGTTATCATTCCACCTCCTCTTCTGATTATTACTCCCTCCGGTGTTGCTACCACTAGCCTTGTTAACTCCTTCACCTTCACTCTTCTTATTTTTCTGATCTTGGTTATACTTTGTAACAGTGTCACTCCCACCTTTAGCGAGAATGGCCTTCTCTAGCACCCCAACAAAAGTGTTCAATTGGAACATTGACACTTTGCTATACAACCAGGGCTTCAGGCCCTGTTCAAACCTCCTTGCCTTCCTCTGATCGGTGTGCACTTGATGCGTGGCAAACCTAGCCAACTCATTGAATTTCGCCACATATTCTGGTACGGACATATTCCCCTATTTCAGTTCTAGGAACTGGACCTCCATTTGATTCTGCGAGCTGGCCGGAAAGTACATCTTGAAGAACATCTCTTTGAATCTTTCCTAGGTAATCACACCTTCACCTCCCCGGACCTTATTCGCTTGCCACCAATAACTAGCTTTGAATTTTAGCATGACCATTGCATAGGCGGTTTTCTGGTCTTCTCTGACTCTGGCGACGTATAAAACTTTTTCCATCTCCATGACCCAGGTTTGAGCTTCTATCGGGTTCATGGTGCCTTTAAACTCTGGCGGTCCCACCGCCTTGAAGTCCTTGAACGTTGTGTTTGGTGGAGCTTGAGGTTGGTTGTTAAGCGCTCCAGCAAGTAAGTTCGCCAACTGCTGAACGGGGTTAGCATTGGTGTTGTTGTTGTTGTTCGTTGACCCTTCTTGGGCCTGTTGACGGTTAGATCGTCTCCTTGGCGGCATTTTTCTGTTAAGAAATGCGCTTATTAGATCTTTATTCAATCTTTTAAATATTTAAGGCTTAACTTAAACATTCAGATACAATCAGTCAACACATTATCTCAAATAAACTCTAATATTTTATTAAATCAAAAGTTTTAACATAACACGATAGCATCACTGCTATTTACATCAACTATCCCGAGATAAAGAATCTACAGGATTTAAAACATTAAAATATTCCTCTATTTATAACCACATTGGAATTTACATTATTAACTACCAGATAGGTTTCACAAAATCAAATGTTCCTATCACTGCCCATTAAGGCGACGAACAGCTTTGCCACACTCTTCTTCCATAATCCAGGACATCGTCCTGCGATCTAGCATATATGACGGTAGTCCTTCGAACTGAATTGGGTACCTCATACCCCGATCCTGGGCCTCATTAATTGCATACTGAAGCGTAGAGTACGTCTCCTCAAGCTTGGCCTTCTTCGCCTGATAGTTATCTTCTGCGAGATCTGCTCGTCGTGATTCCCTTACCCAGGCCTCCTGTGCTATGGCCAGCCTTGTTGATTTTTCTTTTAGTTCATTCTTCAATTCCTCTATTTCCTCTGACTTCTGCTCGGTTTGGCCCTTCTCGTGAGCCAAATCCCACTCTACATTTCCCAACCGTGTGTGAAGAGCCTCAACCTCTCCATCCCTCAGCTCGATGGCAGACTGTTGAGTAATCGACCGCTCCCTCAGCTCCTGAACAGTCTCCCTCAACTCCTGAACAGAGTCACGTAACTCTATGTTACGGTCATATAGCTCGTCATACATCTCGGCACTGATAGAGCTCGATGGGAACTCTTCAGGGTCTTCCTCCTCCTCTTCGGCTGCCTCAGCCTGAACCTCAATCTCCTCAGGGTCTTCCTCAGAGTCCTCCCCTGAATTAGACACCGGCACATGCTCCTGACCAATGACCGTGATCAAGGGTGATGGCCCTCATCGGACTAACTGCTCCTAGACTACGTGGATCTCTCGGGGCTCCTCCTCTCTAGCCTCTAGGGGTACAAGGTCTCTGGACTGACTAGGTTCTCTAGCATCCGTCATCCTGACAAATAAAATTTTAAGTATTAGTTATTACGTGATGCTAATCGATACTCGAGTATATAAGTATAAGCACATAGCACATAAGATAAGTTATTATCTTTCTTATAACTCGATAATAGTTATCATTACTATGTTCTCGATCTCTATAAAGGCTACTATCCTAAGGTTTTCCCCCACCTAAGGTTCATAACCTACGTCTCTGATACCAACCTGTGACACCCCCAAATTCGGGTACTTCAATTTTCACGGGACTTGGTGTTCACTGGACAAATATCATCTATCTATCTACCCATAATAAATGCAAACCATGAAATAAATAGAAATAATCCTCCCCTTATGGGGTTATAACATCTGAAATAAATACATCAATCCTAGGTTATACTAACCTTAAACATCTGTGCGGAACATAACAAATAAATAAGTCTTACACAACTTTAACATAAAGCTGAAACATAAACATATAAAATAAACAACAAGTCTTCATCACTTGTTGACCTTGCCCTTGCCTTTGTTAGTAGAAGGCTAGTCGGACCTTTTGTTCTTAACTGTAATGTTATTATTACGCAAGAGTGAGCACGATTGCCCACAAGTATAATAATATGACAAAAATATAATAACATGCGAGTGAATCAAAGACATCTGAATAAAGAAACTCAACTTTTGACTCGAGGATAAATAACAGGAATCAGAAGAACATCTGAGGTTCATAGGACATCGAACTATGCCCTAGGTTGTAAAGTGTTTATACTTTAAACCTTTAACAGTCATAAGACTATAGACTCTACTTCTCGTACTTAGGGGGATCAGTCCTTAGTACCATACTGTGCACAAATCTCAACGCTAAAGCGTCGACATGCATCAAGATAAACTAAACTACATCACATGTAGCAGATCTATGCCGGTCAAACCTTGTCAGTGACCTGTCAGAATGTTCTTCATTTTCTGGGTTACCCAGAAAATAGAACTTTTGATCGGTCAATGGGTTTTGACCAACAATATCTTTCAACTTAATGGTTCTATTAGCATGATTCCGGTTCCAGTTTATTAACCTTATTACATACTACAAGTACAAGCTTTAAAACAGATCAAAACAACAATTTAAGAAGATCAAAAGGTCTGAGAAACCACCTGTCAGACCAGTTTTTCACTATTTTAGACAATTTACTATTTTTGATTAATTTTTGTATCTAGATGTTATAGAAACATGTTTTAACAAACCAAGATCACTTAATAACATGCTATTACATATTACTAAACATTATAACAACATTTCTAACAAAGCACAAAAGATCTACAAGTGTGGTTATGGTTTTCACTTTTATTGAGCAAATTCTAATTCATTCTCTTGGATTCTGATCTTGCTACTGCCTGGGTTTGATATGGCTAGTATTGTGAGTGTTTTTGTTTCAGAAATTCGTAGGTTTTAGGTTAGTATGGGCTGCTATTTATAGAGTTAGGTAATTTAGGGTTTTTAGGTCTTTTTTCCAATTCTTGCCTCCATAAATATCCTAGGAAGGAAACTTGTGCTGCTAGCAACCTATGTCTGATCATGTGCTTGCATTGGGTTAAGGTTATGGTGGTGGTACTAGCTTGTGAGCTACTTCACTTTGATTAGTAGCTTAATTTTACCCTAATTCATCCTAATTGTGATTAGTGTTTTGGATTTTATGTTTAAGATAACTTAATGAAGTTATTAACACCTAATTTAAGTTTAGTTAACATAATTAAGGTTTAAGAAAACCTAATTAAGGTAAGAACTACTCAATTAGGGTTAGGGTTTATAATTAGGGTTAGGATTTTGTAATTAAGGTTAGTGTTTTGTAATTAGGGTTAGGATTTCCTAATTTAGTATTAGGGTTTCCTATTTTAGGGTTTAACATATAATTTATGCGAAGCACGACAAATCGTTTTGTCGGTGTAAGCACGACAAAGCAGCTTGTCAAAACAAATATATCGAAAAGTCCGAATATGGAATAAAATTTTAAGCACGACGTGTCAAGCACGTCATTTTTCAGAGAAAATTTTATTTGGCCTAATTCTTTAATAGAGTATATAATAACACAATACGCATTTAGAACGGAGAGATTTTTTTGATAAATACAGAATTTACATAACCGAGTCTTATTAGGGTTTTAGGGTTTCACAGTACATACTATGCTTGCGCTGTTAAAGAGGATGATTGATCTCATAATCATTTGTGTGGAGACACTAAAGCAAGTATGTAGGTGCTTATTGGAGAATAAGTTCACTGAATATGATTCACTTAAAGGAACCTTAATGGAGTTGTACTTACCTAACAATAGGAGTTCTTATGATGATAGTTGTATAAGTGATCATTGAACTTGAGATCATCTTAGTACCTTGTGTATTCTGAACTATACTTTTTCATATTCCTTAATACTTAAAAGCTTGTTGTAGGGTATGTTCGGGTATAATAAATTATACATGGAGGTAGATGAATGCTCAACAAAGGATCTACCACTTCCAGTAAAGGGAGAGAATGTCATATGCAATTCGATGAATGATAACTCAGAAATCCTTGGCCAAGGTGAAATGGAAATTAGAAATGAGTTTTTAATTTACATTATTCAGAGTTGTGCATTTTGAATTAAAATGCATATGATTAAATAAATAAGACTTGTTAGTAATTCCATGTCTTATGTGTATACACTCAAAATTTTGCATTCCTGTTACTAACCCTGCAAGAGCGCAAAACTCTCTTTTACCTTCCAGCGATAACCCTGGAAGTCCAAATCATTAAATCAAGCTTCGACAACAACACTGGGAGATCAAATCAAACCCCAGCGACAGCACCGGGAGATCAAGTCCAAGCCCAAGTAACAACACCGGGAGATCAAGCAAAGTCTCGGCGACAACCCCAGGAGATACAGTCAACCCCGTCGACAACACCGAGAGATCAAATCAAGCCCCGGCAACAACACCGGGAGATCAAATCAAGCCCCAAAAACAACACCGGGAGATCCAATCCAGCCCCGATTGTCGACGTTGGGAAAAAATCCGGTTCGAGTTGGACCCGAATCTCTCTATCTTTTCCTAAGTTTTGTCTACCCTTATTTTATCTTTTTTGTGAAAAAGGTTTTGAAGGGTTTTTTTAGGAAAAGACCAACATGTATCATGTCGACGATTTGAACGTTTTACAGAGTCGCCAGTTGGTAGATTTGAAATGGTTGAACCAACTCAACCGAGTTTTGTTTGAAAGGAGGCCCAATTGCTGGACACTGTCAAAATTGAATCTTTGAAATCGAAGTTCTAAGTTCAATGGCACCCCACAACCGAGTGTGGGGAAGGTGTTAGGCACCCCACAACTCCCGTGAAAAATTGGTACCGCATCTTTTCAATATTTTTCTTTTAAATCTGAAATGTGTGTGTGAATGCTGGAAGAAATTGGGCCTACGTTTGATTGATTTAAAAGTATGGACATGCTTCGTTGAACCTACATACGAAGGGTTTGTTTTGATTTGCAAAAGTCTCTTTTTTAGACACGATTATTAAAATGATGTTTTGAAAGCAGGTTTTCAAACCCTTACGCTCACGTAGGAATTGAAGCATGCTGATACTTCTATTTTTTATCTTTTCAGCCTTTCGGCTCAATTTGAATGGTGATTGTCGGGTTACGAAGCATCCTCGACCACAAAATTTATACAAGTGTCGGTTTTCTCATGGGCATGACAACCATTGGAGTGACTTTGACACGACAAGCCATATTTCACTATGTTGAGACCTTAAACCCGGATAACGGTTTTAAGGTCTTTCGGATGTACATTTTATAGAAAAACTGGCAGGGTACATTTGTAAAATGGAGTTTGTCCATCGTGGAAATCAGATTCAGATCAGTTTGATCTTGAATCCCACGATTTCTAGGCTCACAGAGGGAAGCCAATAAAACCTGCACAACTCAAATATGTACAGAAATGTATATTTACATCCAGATGTCGTCAGAACCAAGGATTCATCAGTAAATCCTGGCATGCGCGTAGCAAAAGCGTCTCGTTCCCACTAGATAGCGATCTAAGGGCCACGAGGTTGCTTTCAGAAATGAAACTAGAAAAATTGCTAGATTTAAGTAAATCTCAGCCATTCTAGCTTCTTGGTTCTATTTGGACCTATTTTGAACCATTTGAAAGCTAGAGTTGGCGAGATTTAAAGAAATCTAGTTCGCCCAAAGAGATGTTAGCACCGATTAATATCAAATGAATATTTAAAGCATCACTTTAATCAAAACGAGTAAAAAATATATATATATACGAAAGCTGTAAAGGGCGATGGGTTTTTACTCCGATGCCCGGGCTGGAATATATATATATATATATATATATAAGCTGTAAAAGCCACGGGATGATCCAGGCTTGACGGAATGTAAATATATATATATAAAAATTATAAAAGAGCCACAGAATGGTCTAAGCTCTACAGAATTGAAATATATATATATATATATATATATATATATAAGCTGTAAAAGAGCCACAAAATTGTCCAGGCTCTGCAGAAAGTAAATATATATATATATATATATATATATATAAACTTTAAAGGGCGACGGACATTATATCTTTTGCTCGGACAGAAATGTAAGTATATATATATATATATTTATTTATTTATAAAAGTAGTAAAAAGGCCACGGAATGATCCAGGCCAAATTGGAATGTAAATGTTAATATATATATATATATATATATATATATATATATAATAAAGCAATAAAAAGGCCATGAAGTATAACTCTTGGCCAAATAAATTCAGAAAAATTTATATATATATATAGTTATATATATAAAAGCAGTGGGCTTGACAAAATTAAAAAGTTAGTATATATACAGTCAAATATATACATTAAAAAGCCAAACCCGGACTGGGAAGATAACCTAGTCTGGCGAAGTTGCTCTATTCGAAGATATATATATATATATATATATATATATATATATATATATATATATATATATATATATATATGAAAGCTGTTAAAAGCGACAGATTGACGATCCGAGCTATGGAAATTCCAGAAAACGTGTTTATGTACTAAAATATAAGAAAACGTAAGCAAAAACGTCCACGGAACTGAGTTCTGGGCATAATCAAAAAACAAAACTTAACGTGTAAGTGTATAAATGCGCAATGAAGTAGTAGTAACTTTCTGATCGTAAAAATAGTCATAATGGACTGCTACACGAACTTTTTGCCAAATCGTAGGCTTTAAACGTCCGATTCTACCACTCAATTTTTGATATGTGGTAATATATGAGTATATCTACGTGTTAGAGTGGTAAAATTTGGGTTTGGAGTACAAGAGTGGGCTGACAAACAAAACGGACAAAGGTTCAGAGCGTTTTTCTTTTTCAAATGAGCTAGGGGTGCACTCATATATATAGACCCAAAGGAAGCGGGCCTACCTGCGGCAGCCGCGGGACTAACTGCGGTGCCACGTGGCAGGCCACGGGTGGTGGGTCCCATCGTCTCAAAGGACGGGCACTCCGAGCAACGTGAGGTCAGATTCAAAACTTTTTAACTTTTGATTGGAGCGTCTGTTTGAGGCGTGAT
This sequence comes from Panax stipuleanatus, assembly GCA_020205555.1. Classification (NCBI taxonomy): domain Eukaryota; kingdom Viridiplantae; phylum Streptophyta; class Magnoliopsida; order Apiales; family Araliaceae; genus Panax; species Panax stipuleanatus. The sequence continues at coordinate 48,030,654 of CM035117.1, read as the reverse complement.
GTAACTTTCCGGAAAGCCCTCACCGAGAGTGTCGCAATGACATGGGAGTAAACCTTTTCTGAGTCCAAAAAGAAGGGTTCATAACCAGGTCTACGATTTCTCGCAATTTATCTGTTGAGCTGTCGTGCGTTGTTTTAACTCGGGATCACCGTTATTATTCTTTCTGTCCTTGGTGGCATCAATTCGGCTTGAGTTAGATCGAATCGGGTTTAAGTTGGCAAAATAGTTATTTTACCCCTCCCAAGGTTGCCTTTAGTGCTGGCATGGTCTTCGGCTAATTTCCTAGGGTTGTCTCCGAGGTTTGGATTCTAGCCTATTATGTTTGTCCTCAGGGTTGACTCTGTGGCTGACTTGGTCCTTCTAGGTTTGTCTTTGGAGATGATGTGAGGCTTCAGGGTTGTCTCCAAAGTTGATTTGGCCTCCCGGGTTGTGACCGGGGCTTGACCTGACCTCCCGGGTTGAGATCGGGGATGACCTGTTCCTCCCGGGTTGAGACCGGGGCTGACCTGTACCTCTCGGGATGAGACTGGGGATGACCTGTAACTCCCAGGTTGAGATCGAGGATGACTTATACCTCCCGGGTTGAGACCGGGGATGACCTGTACTTCCCGGGATGAGACCGAGGTTGACCTGTTCCTCCCAGAATGAGATCGGGGATGACTTGTATCTCTCGGGTTGAGACCGGGGTTAACCTGTACCTCCTAGGCTGAGATCGGGGATAACCTGTACCTCTTGGGATGAGACCGGGGATGACTTGTACCTCCCGGGTTGAGACCGGGGTTGAGTTTGCATCCCGATATTGGGACCGGGGTTGATCTAACATCCCGGTATTGAGATAGGGGTTGAGTTGGCATCCCGATATTTAGACCGGGGTTGACTTGTATCTCCCGGGTTGAGACCGAGGATGACCTGTACCTCCCGGGTTGAGACCGGGGCTGACTTGACTGTTTGCCCTTCTACAGGGTTAGTAACAGGAACACAAAATCTCGATTGTCTACAACAAAACTGAAGAAAATTCCGAGTGTCTACAGATGCCATTCTTTATCATGTTTATGTAATGTAATGAAATGAACAGGATAAAGATTACTAGACACTGGGAATATGATGAATGCAAATGTAATGCAATGCATGGCATGATATGTGATAAATGTTAGATGCCTTTAAGGGGAATGGGGCTAGCACTGACTGCTAACGTCATTACCTGTTGGGGATAACGTTATCCTGGATAGCCCTTGGTTTTGGTAGAGTACCATTGGTAGGTTATCATAGTTAGGCTATCACAGACTGTTCTCGTTACTTTTTCCTGGGGATAACGTTATGTGTGATGGACCTGTCGACTCTGATGGGGATGACATTATTGACGCTACCTTGGTTTGAGACCAATGGTTTCCCACATCTGTCGACACTCTCCGTAGGGCATCATTTCCTTCTGCTGATGCCGTTGTACATTTCTGAAGTCTCCCCTGCTAAGGATATATCTCTTTTATCGAGTTACCTCAGTGGGTGCCTCCGATGTCTATCCTGACAATAATTTACACCGGTAGCTTGCAACAGGAGGTTGAATCACCAATCTTTCTCAGTGCTCCCTTTAAGGATTTGTATAACAGATTCCATCATCTGTCCTTTATGGGGATATATTGATATACCGTTTCCGCCGCCTGATCAATCCCGATGCTTCGCTAGAGTTGTTGCCAACGGCTGATAGTATCACTGGTCTGTACCCGACGCTTCGCTGGAGTTGAGCCAATGGCTGAACTGTCACTGGTCTGTACCCGACACTTCGCTGGGGTTGAGCCAACGTCTGAACTATCATCAGTCTATACCCGACGCTTCGCTGGGGTTGACCCAACTGCTGAACTATCACCGGTCTGTACCCGATGCTTCGCTGAGGTTATGCCAATAGCTGAACTATCACCAGTCTGTACCCGATGCTTCGCTGGGGTTGAGCCAACGGCTGAACTGTCATCGGTTTGTACCCGACACTTCACTGGGGTTGAGCCAACGGCTGAACTATCACCGGTCTTTACCCGATGCTTCACTAGGGTTAAGCTAACTACTGAACTGTCACCGATCTGTACCCGATGCTTCGCAGAGGTTGAGCCAACGGCTGAACTGTTACCGGTCTGTACCCGACGCTTCGCTGGGGTTGAGCAAATGCCAGAACTATCACCGGTCTGTACCCGATGCTTCATTGGGTTGAGCCAATGGCTGAACTGTCACCGGTCTGTACCCGATGCTTTGCTGGGGTTATGCCAACAGCTGAACTGTTATTGGTCTGTACCCGATGCTTTGAAAGTGGCAGTTTTTAGCAGTTTTGTGCAGTTTTTTTGCACTTTTTTTTGTAGTTTTCATCATTGGTCCCCGGATATTGCTTTGGGATGACTACCAATGGCTTTCATGAAGTTCCACCTCCTGTCAGGAATCCGCTACTTAAATGCAGGATTTCAGGACAAACCTCTCAATCGCGTAGCAGTTTTTTCTCAGATTTGACTTTTTAGCTCATGTAATCTCTGTTTCAACTCGAACTAGACCGAGCTGGAAGGGGTGGGGCCCACCCTAGGGAGCCGCAGGTACTAGTGTGGCAGCCGCAGGTGTGCCCGCTCCTTCCTATGGATTTAAAATGGGCAGCAGGGCCTCTCATAAGTCATTTTTAGTTTTGAGTTTCAAACGGAATTCGATTTTCTTTTTCAAATCAACGGATTTCGGCCAATTTTTTTTAGATTCCGTCAGCGGCCACGCGTTCTGCATGTCTAAGGTGACGTTTTCATCCCTTTTTTTCCAGTTTTAACCGTTGGAATTGTGTAAACCACGTAGGGTGCTTTTGAATGCAATGTATCAAAAATGTATGCCTGTATGACTTGATAAAAATTTTCTGACTTCATAAGCATGTATATTTTACTGCAAAGCACATTTTGATGTAAGAAAATTTAAATTCTGAGACAGTCAATTTTTGTTCTTTTTGATCAGTTTACTCATCCTTTTTGAGGCCTAGAGAGCCTGGATTTTCAACTAAAAAAATGTACATGGTAATTTGGCTACCATGTGAAGTTTATTTTTGATTTTTTTCATAAATATGAACAGTTTCTATTTTTGGGAAGGTGTGCTACTGAATGGCCACCTAGACATGCCTGTGTGCATGTAGACAGTCCATTTTACAAAGGAGACTCTAGCAAAAAAAATTTAAAAAGCCTGAGCGTTTAATAAACATGCATTTTTGACTCTACTGGGGATTTTGACTGACCCATGTATGTTTTAGGATTTAAAAATGCCTAAAATACTGATTTAATTTAATAAGCCACAGGTTTTAGGCTTACATCACCCTTTCTGAGGTTATTTGGATACTTTGTCCAGGTTATGGATCGAGATAGACCCGGGAGTGCTAGCAGGGTCGTTTCAGGAGTTAGACGAAGGAGAGCCTCCGATGTCCCTCAGCCACGGCCAGCCCGACAGCCTCATAGATTGGCTGAGTTAGTTATTCGTTTGGTCAAAGCTGAGCCGCCGGTTGACATAGATGATGAGGAGGCTCCATTTATTACTCCTGCCCAAGCTCAGGCTCCACGTGCGGAGCTTCCAGTTATTGTTGTGCCATTCCCGGATATGCTGGGAGATTTGAGTCACCATCCATCGAGATTACTTCACGCCAACGAGGTGACTGAAGCTTTCTTCTTTTTGGATTTTTCTTTCTTTTGCCATTCTCGGGGCACTAGTTTGATATGGGTTGGCTTTTGATGCAGGTTCCTGGCTTTACGCAGCCTTGAGGGAACTAGTTTAATGTGCACTCTCTTTACCACACTATGCACCAGGATTATAGAAACATTGTTGACACCTAGGGGTTTCAGGCGTTCTTTTCTATCCTTCCCCGCCGTTGCCCCTGGGGTTATATGAGGGCTTTGTCTGAGCGCTGGTTCCACCAGACTCAGTCTCTCCACTAGCTAGATTGTGAGGTGATGATGACGCCTATGGATTGGAGGTTCATCACCGGGATAGAGTTTGAGGGTGAGCCAGTGCCTGTTGTGGTTGACATTACACCCACTACCGTTCGGTCCCTCCTGGGAGTTCCTGCGACGGCCATCAAGGGTCGGACGGTCCGATCTAGTCCATTGAGCGTAGATACCCAGAGTGGGGTTTTGCTTGAGCCTCTGCCTGATGATTAGAGGGTTAGAGATCGCATCCTGCGGAAACTGTTCTTAGTGATCATCAGAGGTTGTTTCCTGGCGGACAACTCTGCGACAGTGTCTTTTGCCCTGGTCAGTGCCACTCGACATGTGGAGCGCCTCAGTGACTTTGATTGGGGTACCTATACCTTTGCCTATTTTCTCCGAGGTATGCGCATGCGCTCGGAGGGTGTGACGGAGGCTTTGTTAGGGTTGTACCCATTCCTACTGGTGAGTACATCTTTCTTGTACCTCTTTGATTTCTGCATTTACATTCGTCAGTCTTGAACACTTAGGAATTTTGATATTTTCATGGCCAGTTCTGGGCATATGAGAGGCTTCCTTACCTACATCCCGCCACTACTTTGGGCCTGGAGACTTATCCTCAGGGACAGCGTTGGCACCACTCCACTTTGACGGAGGTCCCGGTAGCTGAGGGATTCACCCATTCCCCCCTGTAGCTTGAGCTTTTGACAGCCAAATCGATCTCATGGGTACCGTATACATCAGACTTTTTGCTAGTCGGGTTTGAGGGCGGTTTCCCCACTGACCGAGAGTTTGCATTATCTACCCGTAGAGTCCCATTTTTGATATAAGGAGGTTGGGAGCTCTATTTAAGAGAGCGTGCTATCCAGAGCATCACAGGGTAGATCCGCATTCCCTTTGTTCCTCCGGCTTGGCATTATTGGCCACTAGTTTAGCCGCTTACAAACATCCCTATGGAGGGCGTAGATAGCTTTACCCTGTCAGAGAGTCCATACAGCCAGGAGGCATTTAGCAGCTGGTGGAGTCCTCGCACTATTGGGGCCCAGACTCATTCTACCCAGTTCATGGCAGATATGGTGTCGGGGTCTGTGATGATGACAGAGTAGATAGCGTGCCTTCGAGAGACAACCCACTTAGACCAGATTACAGGATTGACCCAACAGTTGGAGAGAGCTCATATATTTATCAGGCATCTTAGCCGAGATCCATCAGAGGCATCTTCTTTTGGTCCTTCCAGCTCCGGAGCAGGCCCTTCTACATGTCCATTTTCCTACAGTTTTATAGGGGCTGATCCTCCCTTGTACTGCCCTGACATTCCCGATGGCCGAGACTTTGTGTCTATGGATGAGATGGAGCAGGTTAACAGCCTGAGTGTAGATATTCTTGATCTTTTTGGATAGCTTTTCTCGCTATATCTTTTGATAGGCCACTGTTAGTAGCTTGGCGGTTCTGCCCCATATCCCTGTACTTTTTATTTTATATTTTTATTAGCAGACAGAGATGATGCTCGCAGTAGATAATTTATTATAGATATACATGATATTTCCTATCTATTACATCATGTTTATCAATGTCATTATGCATGTATTATGTCATGGATATACACTTAGACATATGAGTTCAGATTTGACCCCTGGATGGTTTTGTGATACGGTGATACATATGTCTTCATCGACAGTCAGCCGTATCGAGCATTTACCACCATCCGTGGTAGCATCATCCTTGAGGTCGTGGTATGATAGCCTGTCCTTCCCAGCCAGAGGGACAGTGGATCGGATGTTAGGGCATTCATTGGCCCTTGTGGACTTCCACGTTCCATATGGATTCATAGACGACATTCTATCCTATTGGATACTTGAGCGGCAGGTTTTCTGCTCCGGACGAAATTAGCTGACTCCGACTTTGGAGGAGTACAAGCGGATACAGGTTTGGCTTTGGACTTGCCTTGCGCCCACACCGCTATTAGTGATATAAGGAGACCATTCTTACGGATGTCGGGTCTACGTCAGAGTGTATTCACAGATGAGATCATTTTTGAACGTGTGATCTCTATTGACTATTTGATCCATCATTTTGGTAGACTGGATAGATATGATCGACACACTGGTGACTTTATTATCTCGGTAGATGAGTGGCATTCAGCCCGAATAGACATCTTGCTGATGTGAGTCATGACTTACTTATACATGCCACTATACTTGGACCACTTAAATGTTGGGTTGATGGTCGCAGGTCTTGCCCTTAGACAAGGTAACACCATTCTGCCAATGATTCTGGCTGAGACATTGAGGTCAGCTACCATTGCAGTACCCATCCAGAGGGGTTTTTTTAGAGGTAGCTCTGTCTTATTGTATGTATGGCCCATAACCCATTTGCGCCCGATTGGCTTCTTCAGACATCAGGGGTACTGCTTCACCCATAAGATAGCTACGTCCTACTCTTTTCAGCCAGCGGAGTGTTCGGATGCAGAGACATGGTTAACTTTTCTGTCAGATATTGAGCATCTTTTTTCGATTCTTCCATGCTCAAGGCTAGTCTCTCCTTATAGCTTCGTTACACATGCATCTAGCATGGACTACTTGCCCCTGGTGGGATTAAGAGGGGTGACCACTTACCATCCGTTGGCAGTTATGGGTTAGTTTTATCAGTTCCAGAACCTACACCAGTTTGAGGGGACCACGGATCAGCGGATGTCAGCTTCATTGTTATCGTCGGCCAACCTGATCCGGATTTATGAGTGTTGAACTCATAGGAAGAGGGTTGCTTTCTCTACTAGCCATCTGAATTGCTCTTCAGAGTATGCAGCATGGTTGGAGACTGATATAGCAGCAGCAACATTCATCCAATCAGTTCCAATTGCTGATTCAGATGAGGAGGAGCCTATAGAGGCTCCTGATTCTCCTAAGGAGGATGATTTGTTCATGGGTCTGACAGCAGCGTTAATTAGTGATCCACCGATCAATACTATCGGGACAAATCCAGCTATGGCAGATTCATTAGCTAGGATGACTTTCGACAGAGATCAGGCTAGGGCGCTGATGTTGACTGCCCTGTCCGACAGAGATATAACTTTTGCTGATAGAGATGAGGCTCGAGCCACTCGGGATACGACATTAGTTGAGAGAGATGAGGCTCGATCTTCTCGAGATGCTACTTTTGTTGAGATTGAGGAGACTTTGATTGCTCGAGATGCTTCTTTTATAGAGAGGGATGAGGCCATAGCTTCCCGAGATCTCCATATATTTGACAGTACTACTCTCCGATCATACACCCAGGCCTTGTTATCGATATGAGTGCTTATATTGATGATTATAGTGCCACTATGCAGATGGCTGTGGATGTTTTGGCCCGTATGGAGACTGAGGGTATTGCGCTTGCAAGAGTTCCTTCATCTTTAGAGAGAAATGCCATGTTGGCATTGCTATCCCGCTTGTCCATGGGTCCATAGACTAGCTTTATTTTTCCTGCACATATAAGATCATCCATTTTTGTCATGTACAGGACACAGTGTATATATAAAAAAGTATTATATATCAGAGAAATATGTTTTGATTCACTTCCCTGTTGGATATGTATTGTCATTGCTGAGTGATTACCACTTCTTTTATGACTTGTTGTTGTTGATGTATCATTAGCTTCTCCTTAACGGATTGACAGTGAGATGTCGGAGAATCCCTTAGAAGAACCTGTTGACCAAAGAGGCTTGATAGGATTTATGTTTCGATGTCTTGGGACTGGTTTTTATTGGTTTTTGTATTTTCTTAAAAGTCAAACCGCACCGTGAATGGTTGCTTACGTACTCCCGGGCTGAGGGAGATCAGGTCATTTGTAGTTCAGTCTTTTATGTGAGAGAGGCTTGAGAAGTGTCTCTTTTGAGTTTGGTTTGATGAGTTTTTATTTGGTTTGACCGCACCAGGAATGGCTGCCTACGTACTTCGGGTTGAGGGAGATTAGGTCATTCGTAGTTCAGTCTTCTAGTGAAAACCGAAATTAATTTGATCGATTCGCATAATTCAGACGTAGTACCTTTTTATGGTGGCTGAATTGATAAGTTGGGGAAATTCACTTCCGTCCATTTCTTGCAATCTGATAGCTCCTCATGTCAACACTTCTTTGACAATGGAAGGGCCTTCTCAATTTGGGGCGAACTTTCCTTTAGCTTCGTCTTGATTGGCAAAAACTTTCTTTAGCATTAGGTCATTCTCTTTGAATTGCCGGATTTGAACCTTCTTATTATATGATCTAGCAATCCTTTGCTGATATAAATGTTAGTGGAAAATGGCTATAGCCCTCTTTTCATCTATCAGGGACAGTTGGTGGTATCGTTCTTGCAACCACTGGTCTTCGTCCATCTGAGCATCTATTAATATTCTCAAGGACTCCATCTCTACTTTTATGGGAAGGACTGCTTCCATGCCATAGACCAATGAATAGGGGGTAGCCCTAGTAGAGGTACGCATTGACGTCCTTTATGCTAACAAGGTTAGAGGCAACAGGTCAGGCCATTCTTTGTGATTGGCGTACATTTTTTGCATGATCTTTTTGATGTTCTTGTTGGCCGCTTCGACATACCATTCATCTTGGGTCGATAGATTACGGAATTGAGATTCTTGATGTGAAACTTGCTGCATAAGTCTCTCATCATCTGATTGTTTAAGTTCTTGGCATTATCTGATACGATTACCTCCGGTTGTCTATATCGACAGACGACATTATTTTTGATGAAGCCAATAATGACCTCTTTGGCGACTTTAGGAAAAGAGACAGCTTCAACCCACTTGGTGAAGTAATCGATCATGGTGAAGTTGAATCGATGTCCATTGGTGGCTTTGGGTTCTACTGGACCTATCACATCCATTCCCCATATGGAGAAAGGTCATGGCGAACTCATATTGTGCAGTTCATTTAGAGGAGCGTGAATAGCGTTTCCATGGACTTAGCATTGATAGCATTTCTTGACATAATCATCACAGTCAGCTTTGAGAGAGATCCAGTAATGCCCTTTTCTTAATATTTCCTTGGCCAGCAAATGACCGCTTATGTGTGGACCGCAGACTCCACCATGGATTTCATCCATTAATCTCTGTGCTTGCTCTTTATCGAGGCATCTTAAAAGGCCTATTCCAGCATCCCTTTTGTAAAGTGCGTCTCCGCTCCTCAAATAGAACTTCATGGCCATCTTGTGAATCCGCTTTCATTTGGAGTGGCTTACCCCAGCGGGTGTAGATATATCTCGGAGATATTCGTTGATGTCTTGATACCAAGGATGTTTGTTAGGAGGTATTTCATCTAATAATTCTCCAATGTAATTCCCGTATGTCGGGGTCTTTTGGCTTGTGAATTTGATGTCGGGAATTCCACTCTTATCGGATTTACGGATCAAGGAAGCCAACGTCATCAATGCATCAGTGAACTCATTCCTACCCCGAGGAATATTGATGAAGGTTATATCTTCAAACTCCATGGATATTTTGATGACCTGTCAATGATAGGGCAGCAAATGCAGTTCTTTGGGGTGATATGCCCCGGTGGTTTGTCTGATAAACAACTCAGAATCTCCAAAGACTAATAGATGCTTGACACCCATGGATTGGGCTAATTTCAACCCCATTATGAAGCCTTCATACTCAGCCGTGTTATTGGTGTTGACAAACTACAACTTGGTAGCCACAAGATATTGTTCTCCTATACTAGAGACAAGGACTGCCCAGCTCCGGCACCTTCCATGTTCACTGCTCCATCAAAATACATTTTCCATGGTTGGAATGCATTTTCTATAAGATCTTGCTGAATTGTCATGATCCCATCATCTGAGAAGTAAGTTTCCAAGGGTTCAAACCCTCCCGATGGTGCTTCAGCTAGTTAATCTGCAATGCCTTGACCTTTAATGGACTTTTGAGTCATGTAGACAATATCGAATTGTTGGAGGATCAACTGCCATTTGGACAATCGATAATTCAAAATTCGTTTGTTGAATACGTATTTCAGCGGATCCATGTGGGATATGAGGTAGGTCGTGTGCCTATGAAGATAATGTTGTAACCTTATGGCGGCCCATGCTAACGCACAACATGTCTTCTAGATCACGGTGTACTTCTGTACACTGCTGCTGAATCTTTTGCTGATGTAATAGATAGCTCTCTCCTTGCTACTATCATCTTTTTGTCCTAGCATACAGCCCATTGCGTTAGCATTGACTGACAGGTAAATGAACAGGGGAACTCCATTCCTCGGGGTTACCAATACTGGGGCATCGATCAGCTGCTTCTTGATGGCAAGGAAGGCTTTGTGATAATCCTTATTCCATTTCATGGAGGAATTCTTCCTTAGTAGCTTGAAGATGGGTTCGCAAGTTACCGTGAGTTGGGATATGAATCGACTTATAAATTTGATTCTCCCCAAGAACCCGCGTATCTCCTTTTCTGTTCGAGGTACTGGCATCTCAGTGATGGCTTTAATCTTGGCAGGATCTAGCTCAATGCCTCTATTACTCGCCAGAAATCCCAACAACTTACCTGATTTGATGCCAAAAGCACATTTGGCTGGATTCAGCTTGAGGTTGTACTTACACAACCTGTTGAACAGCTTTCTAAGATGATCGATGTGATCATCCACCTTCTGGGATTTGATGATGATGTTATCCACATAGACCTCTATCTCCTTATGCATCATGTCATGGAATAGGGCTATCATGGCTCGCTGATATGTAGCACCAGCATTGATAATATCGAAGGATAATCGTCTGTAACAGAAGGTTCCCCAGAGAGTGATGAAAGCTGTCTTTCTCAGCGACCATAATTTGATGGTATCCAGCAAAGCAATCCATGAAAGAATACATGTCTTACTGCGCCGTGTTATCTATCAGAATGTGGATAAACGGTACCGGGAAATTATCTTTGAGATAAACTTTGTTCAAATCCCGATAATCCACATATACTCGTACCTTCCCTCTAGGCTTAAGCACGAGGACGATGTTAGACAGCCACTCCGGTTATGTTGATACCATGATGATGCCAGCTTTGAATTATTTAACAACTTCTTCTTTGACTTTCAGACTCCATTCAAGTTTTAATCGCCTGAGCTTTTGTTTAACTGGCTTGAATCCATCTTTGATGGGAATTCGATGGATGACAATGTCGGTAGATAGGCCAATCATGTCTTCATGTGACCACGCAAATATATCCTGGAACTGTGTTAGGAGTTCAATCAGGTCGGCTTTTTAATCTTGTGTAAGGTCTACGCGTATCTGGATTTCTTTGACGTTTTTTGAGGTTACGATATTGACAGTGGTGGTTTGGTCGAGGTTTGGTTTGGGTTCGTCTTCGACCCATTCTTTGATCTCCTCGGGCACCCCATAGTCATCTTGATCCTCTTGATCAACTTCCATCAAGTCGAAGTTCAGTTCTACATCAATGTTATAGTCACTATGACAGGTTGGCATCTCATCAGCAAGGACAAACAAATCCAATCTTGGAGTCCTGAAAACAAAATGCTTTCACTTTAATATATGCAACTTTTTAAACATACAAAGCATTTGGCAAAGCATGACAAAAGTTACTGCTATAGATGTGCAATAAAACAAGTAGTAATTGAAACCACGTTACAGGGCAGACAGATTCTCTGCCCTTTTACCCTTTTTGAATGAGGCAAGGGACGCTGCTCTAGTTATCCAGGGTCAGATCCTTATGACCAGGGAGGATCATGGAATTATGCTCGTCTGCCTCATCTCGAATGATGACTAAGACATCCTTCAAAATAGGGTCAGGGTTTTTCTTTGAACTGACTCCCTTCTCTTTTTTGATGCAAGGAATTTGGATCTGATCCTCCTCATCACTGTCTGGGATATCATCATTTATACCCTCGCAGTGTATGAGAATACGCATGTTGGCATATGGGTCTCGTCCTTCGCACAGGAACTTTTCTTTTCCCTTTTTGCACTCCCCTTCAGGCTTTGGGGTCTTTCTCTCACTTACTGGTATGACTGGAGGAAATAACATGGCTGACACAATGGCAGGGATCTTCCTCATTGGTTTTAAAAATCAAGCATCAGTGAGACTTGGCAATAGTATAGTGGCAGCATGAGATTTTGGATGCTTATGTGGGTTCCGGTGGCTTGACCCAGATGAATAGCCCAATCCCGCTTTCCCCGACTGACTTGGGATTTGTACCAAACTCTTAATACCTTGCTAATTCTTTCCTAACCCTTCTCCAGGGAGAAAACCCAAAGATACCATCTCCTGGCCTACTGTCATCACTTTGGTGGAGACTTTAAGCTTCAAAGCTAGTGCCCCATCTGGTAGGTACTGAGTATCGCTTACCTCCAAGGCTTGAAAACTAACAGGTTCAATCCCTGAATCCAGACTAATCACTGGCATGTCTCCCTGTATGCAGACAGGGTATTCTGGTTCGACATTCACCATGATTAGGTTGCCATTGATAATGTATTTGAGTAGCTGATGAAGGGTAGATGGAACGGCTCCTGCCACGTTGATCCATAGCCTACCCAGCAATAAGTTGTATCCGGTGGTGATGTTGAGCACTTGGAAAGATACATAGAAAATGTTTAGACCAATCTCCAGATGAAGCTCAATTTCTCCCATATCCTCTCGGTGAGATCCATCGAAAGCCTGGATGGCCACATGACTGGTTCTGATCTGGTTTGGTTTGATCTTTATTCTTTCCAAGGTGTTGTAGGGACAGATGTTTAGGGACGATCCTCCATTTATCAGCACACCTCCGATCACATACCCTGATGACATCACTGCTATATGCAGGGACTTATGATGGCCCATCCCTTCTGCGGTATATCATCGTTAGTGAAAGATATCACATTGCTGTTAAAGATGTGTTCTATCACATGAAGGAATTTCTCGGCATCAACTTTCTTTGGTAGATGGGCTTCTTCTAGAAGTTTCACCAGAATGTTGCGATGATCCACCGATGATAAGACCAGATCTAGGATGGACATCTTCTTGGGTGTATCTTTTAGGCTTTGCACCACTTTGATTTTATTGTGTCCCATTTTGCTGAGGAAATCTTCAATTTTCTCGTAATCCACCTTTTCTTTAGCCTTCATGACTGATTTGATCACCTGTTGAGGCAGCTACAATGGATTCTCCTTTGGTACGATGGCAATGTTATTTGAGGTGGAACCTTCATCATTCCCGTAGTTCCATGGGACACTCTTCAGACTGATCACTGGATACTGGGGTCTGAATGGTAATATCAAAGGTTCGGGCGCCGCCAACTTCACATAATTTTGTGTTTCTTGGACCCCTTTCCCTGGTAGCATTAGGGGTGTGAGGGCTGGCTCTTTATCACAGGAAATAACAGCCACTATATCCTGACTCCACGCAATGGGAATAAAGAGAGTTTCTTCATCTGGTAGGCCATAATCCAGATTCCCTCTTATTAGTTCACCGCTTTCAATCAGATTCTGAATTAAGTGATGAAGTCCCCAACAATCTTCGTTGTCATGACCGGGTGCATTAGAGTGATACTGTCAAATTCGATCAGGCTTGAATTTCCTGGATCGAGGATTTAATGGGGTAAAAGATCTATAACCATCCCCTCATTGATCAATATCTGGAGGATTTCCTTCATTGACTGGTTCAGGTTAGTGAAATTCCTATGAAAGGCAAATTCCCTATCTGCTTGGAACTTTTCCTCCTTGGCCACCTTGTCTGCCCAAGGTTCATATTCATGAAACCGGTAATGGTCCCTCATAGCAATGGGATTAATTTTCAGAATAGGAGGATTTGCTTCAGCCTGGCTGGATTGGTTTATTAGATGTCTGGTTACCTGATGCTGATATACGACCAGATCTGCCAGTTGTCCAATTTGTTCCTTAATAGATTTAATCTCCTATTCTATCAAGAATTGCCTTTCTGATAACTCCCAACTGTATGGGCTGTTGTTGCTAGATTGATTTGACTCTCTGACGTACTAGAGGTATTTGGATCCTTCTTCATTTTGCATGCAAATCATGTTGACACTCTCCTCTTTGTGCTGTGGGAGGGGATTATCTTGTACGTGCGATTGCTCAGGTTTGGTCACCACAATCTCTCCATTATCAATCAAGTCTTGGATTTTGTGCTTGAGAGACCAACAGTCTTGTGTATTATGGCCCGGGGTGCCGGAATGGTAAGCACACTTTTTACTTGGGTCAAAATTTCGTCCACCGGTATTGGTTGGTGGGAGGAGTTGAACAATCTTTTTCTGTGCCGTCGACAATTTTAGCACATTCTTGAGTGAATCCCCTAGGGGGGTGAACGTTCTTCGACGCTTGGCCACCAAATTTTTCTGGAATGGCGGGATTGAAGGTTGCGCTGAAGCTTAAAAAGGGGAATAGTTCCTCCTTTGAATGCGCATGCTGCTTGAATCACCCCTCTGATTATGTCTTTGCAATAATAAGGAAGCTTCTTTGTCTTTCTTATTGTGCATCCTCCGGGGATTATTCCCATAACGCCCAGATTGAATATGCTCGGCAACAGCTTCTAAGGCGGTCAGATCCTTTATTATCTCAGATTTGAGCCCCATTTTTGCCATTTCGTCGTGTTTGACCATTTTTGAGAATGGTTTTCCTATGCCTGCTAGGACCCTTTCATAATACGGGGCTTCTTGAATGTCGATAAAGGTCATGACTATATTAGACTCAGTCATAGGTGGAGTGACTTGTGTCGCCATTCTTCTCCGGTGTCTAACATATTCTCTGAATGACTCAGTGTTTTGTTTCTTGATTTTGGTTATTTGATATCTGTCTGGAGCTAGTTGAGACTGGAAACTGTATTGATTGAGGAATGCATATGTCAGCTCTTCCCAACTGTGAATTTTAGAGTTGTCCAAACGGGCATACCAAGCTCTAGCCTCTACGGTCAGACTTTTCTGGAATAACTGCAATCAGAGTTTCTCGTCCTCTGCATAGGATCTGAGCTCTCCAACGAACACCTTTAAGTGAGTGTAAAGGTCTCCCAATCCATCGTATTTCTCAAAATCAGGGACTTAAAATTTTTTGGGATAACGAGCCCCAGGAAAAATGCATAAATCTGAAAAATTGACACTGCCAAATGCCCCAGTCCCTTTGATAGACCGAATAGTTTCTTCCATCTGTTGGACTTTCTTTATAATGTCACCAGCTTCCTGTTCTTTGTTAAGGATGGTGATTTCAGGGGTTTTGTTGGTAGTATCCTGGTTCTATGGTTTAGGAATCTGAGTGTCCTTCTTCCCGGTCTCTTGATTGCCACCGGGTGTACCTAGTTCTGTATGATCTTGTGCTTGTTTCCCTTTAAGATCTTTACTTTGTTCTCTCAAGAAAGTGGCCAATTCGGCTATTTGGTTCTTTAGTCCTTCAAATTCTTCCCTAGAGACAGGGGTAGATTCAGGCTGAGCACTGAAAGCCATGTCTAGAGATGGACTTAGTGCTTCCTTAGACTTAGATCTAGTGATAGGACCAATTTTTCACCTACAACAAACGTAGGCGTGTCAATTTCCTAAGGTAGGTATGGATAGGATGCATGCCATGATGTGTTTTTAAGGTTTTTTAATCTTATCCTGTAAAACAAAGGTCGGTTGTTTTGATGACAAGATTTACAAAACATGGAATGTACATTATGACATTTACATTGGAATTGAAAACTAGACATTGAATTAAAAGAGGAAGGCATGAAGAAGCTTCTCTTCGAGTTTGGTTAATCAGAGGCTGACCTATCTTAGGCTACTCTCGCGGCTTTTCTGCATAAGGTCCCCAGATCATTGCAAATTACTAGAGGGGGATTTAACCCGATCTTTCAATTGGAGTGGATCTGAGTGGTGCATTTTCATGAGCTCCAAAGACTTAGCCGTCCTCGAAGACATTACTCTGTCACCGACGGGTTTGCCTCCTGGTGGAGGAATCACACAACATACATTCACATACATCGCGTCTCACCGTATGCATATGATGATATTGGTGTGAAGCACTAATATTTGTGCAAAGCACTAATATAAAGCAGAAAATCATTCATTCACATTCATTCAATGTAAAGACGTAGCATTCACGCATTCATTCGGTGTAGAGATGCAGCATTCACATATACACAGTTATGAAAGGGAAATTTTGAAAAGATTTGAGCACGACCTAAGCACTCTACTATCCCCAGCAGAGTCGCCACCTGTCAACGTTGGGAAAAAATCCGGTTCGAGTTGGACCCGAATCTTTCTCTCTTTTCCTAAGTTTTATCTACCCTTATTTTATCTTTTTTGTGAAAAAGGTTTTGAAGGATTTTTTAGAAAAAGGCCAACATGTATCATGTCGACGATTTGAACGTTTTACAGAGTCGCTAGTTGGAAGATTTGAAATGGTTGTACCAACTCAACCGAGTTTTATTTGAAAGGAGGCCCAATTGTTGGACACTGTCGAAACTGAATCTTTGAAACTGAAGTTCTAAGTTCGGGGGCTTGGTTAAGCGTGGGGAAGGTTCTAGGCACCCCCATAACTCCTGTGAAAACACGGTACCGCATCTTTTCATTATTTTCCTTTTAAATCTGAAATGTGTGTGTGAATGCTGGAAGAAATTGGGCCTACATTTGATTGATTTAAAAGTATGGACATGCTTCGTTGAACCTACATACGAAGGGTTTGATTTGATTTGCAAAAGTCTCTTTTTTAGACACGATTATTAAAATGATGTTTTGAAAGCAGGTTTTCAAACCCTTACGCTCACGTAGGAATTAAAGCATGCTGATACTCCCATTTTTTTTCTTTTCAACCTTTTGGCTCAATTTGAATGGTGATTGTCGGGCTGCAAAGCATCCTCGACCACAAAATATATACAAGTGTCAGTCTTCTCATGGGCGTGACAGCCATCGGAGTGACTCTGACACGACAAGCCATATTTCACTATGTTGACACCTTAAACCCGGATAATCGTTTTAAAGTCTTTCGGATGTACATTTTACAGAAAAACTGGCAGGGTACATTTGTAAAGTGGAGTTTATCCATCGTGAAAATCAGATTCAGATCAGTTTGATCGTGAATCCCACGATTTCTAGGCCCACAGAGGGAAGCCAATAAAACCTACACAGCTCAAATATGTACATAAATGTATATTTACATCCAGATGTCATCAGAACCAAGCATTCATCAGTAAATCATAGCATGCGCATAACCAAAGCGTCTCGTTCCCACTAGATAGAGATATAAGGGCCGCGAGGTTGCTTTCAGAAATTAAACTAGAAAAATTGCTAGATTTAAGTAAATCTCAGCCATTCTAGCTTCTAGGTTCTGTATGGACCTTTTTTGAACCGTTTGAAAGCTAGAGTTGGCGAGATTAAAAGAAATCTAGTTTGCCCAAAGAGATGTTAGCGCCGATTCATATCAAATGAATATTTAAAGCATCAATTTAATCAAAATTAGTAAAGAATATATATATATATATATATATACGAAAGCTGTAAAGAGCGATGGGTTTTCACTCCGATGCCCGGACTAGAATGTAAACATATATATATATATATATATATATATATATATATATAAGCTATAAAAAGCCACGGAGTAATCTAGGCTGGACATAACTGAAATATATATATATATATATATATATATATAGGCTGTAAAAGCCACGGGATGATCTAGGCTTGACGAATTGTAAATATATATATATATATATATATATATATATATATATATATATATATATATATAAACTGTAAAAGAGCCACAGAATGATCCAAGCTTGACAGAATTGAAATATATATATAAGCTATAAAAGAGCCACGAAATTGTCCAGGCTCAGTAGAAAGTAAATATATATATATATATATATATATATATATAAAAACTGTAAAGTGCGACAGACATTCTATCCTTTGCCTGGACAAAAATGTAAGTATATATATATATATATATATATATATATATAGGGTCAGTCTCTCCAGCGAACCATAAAGAGCGAACTAAAAACGAACTGGCTATAGCGATGGTTTTTTCCATAGCTATAACATAGAAAACTGGTTTTTTATGTTATAGCGACAGAAAAAACAGTCGCTATAGCCAGTTCGTCATTAGTTCGCTCCCTATGGTTCGCTAGAGAGACGGACCCTATATATATATATATATATATATATATATATATTTATTTATTTATAAAAGCAGTAAAAAGGCCACAGAATGATCCAGGCCAAACTAGAATGTAAATGTTAATATATATAGTTAATATATATATATATATATATATATATATATATATATATATATATTAAAGCAATAAAAAAGCCACGACGTATAACTCCAGGCCAAATAAAGTAAGAAAAATTTATATATATATAGTTATATATATAAAAGCAGTAAACTACCACGGATTTGACATCCGAACTTGACAGAATTGAAAAGTTAGTATATATACAGTTAAATATATACACTTAAAAGTCAAATCCGGACTGGAAAGATAACTTTGTCTGGTGAAGTTGCTTTATACAAATGTATATATATATATATATATATATATATATATATATAAGTTGTTAAAAGCGACAGATCGACGATCCGAGCTATGAAAATGCCAGAAAATGTGTTTATGTACTAAAATGTACGAAAACGTAAGCAAAAACGGCCACGAAGCTGAGTTCCGGGCATAATCAAAAAATAAAACTTAACGTGCAAGTGTATAAATGCGCAATGAAGTAGTAGGAACTTTCTAATTATAAAAATACTCACAATTGACTGCTACACGGATTTTTTGCCAAATTATAGGCTTTAAACGTCCGATTCTACAGCTCAATTTTTGATATGTGGTAGTATATGAGTATATCTACGTGTTAGAGTGATAAAATTTGGGTTTGGAGTACAAGAGTGGGGCTAAGAAACGAAATAGGCAGAGGTTTAAAGCGTTTTTCTTTTTCAAATGAGCTGGGGGTGCACTCATATATATAAACCCGATGGAAGCGGACCTACCCGCGACAGCCACGGGTCTACCTGCAGCGCCATGTGGCAGGCCTCGGGTGGCGGGTGATGTCGTCTCGAAGTACGTTTACTCCGAGCAACGAGAGGTCAGATTCAAAACTTTCTAACTTTTGATCGGAGCGTCCATTTGAGGTGTGATGTACCTTTCCGAAAATCCCTCGCCAAGAGTGTCGCAATGACATGGGAGTAAACTTTTTTTGAGTCCAAAAAGACGGGTTCATAACCATGTCTTCGATTCCTCACAGTTTATCCGTTGAGCTGTATTGCGCTGTTTCCACTCGGGATCACCGTTATGGTTCTTTCTGACCTTGGTGTCATCAATTTGGCTTGAGTTGAACCGAATCGGCTTCAAGTTGGCAAAATAACCATTTTTCCCTCCCGGGGTTGCCTTTAGTGCTGGCATGGTCTTCGGCTGATTTCCTGGGGTTGTCTCAGAAGTTTGGATTCCAGGCGATTCTGTTTGTCCTCAGGTTTGACTCTAAGGCTGACTTGGTCTTTCTAGGTTTTTCTTTAGAGATGATGTGAGGCTTCAGGGTTATCTCTAAAGTTGATTTTGCCTCCCGAGTTATGACCTGGGCTTGACCTGACCTCCTGGATTGAGATCGGGGATGACCTGTACCTCCCGGGTTGAGACCGGGGTTGACTTGTACCTCCCAGGATGAGCCGAGGATGACCTGTACCTCCTGGGTTGAGAACGGGGATGACCTGTACCTCTCGGGTTGAGACTGGGGATGACTTGTTCCTCCCGGGATGAGACCGGGGCTGACTGTACCTCCCAGGTTGAGACTTGGGATGACCTGCACCTCCCGGGTTAAGATCGGAGTTAACCTGTACCTCCCGAGATGAGATCAGGGATGACCTGTACCTTTCGGGATGAGATTGGGGATGACCTGTACCTCCCAGGCTGAGATCGGGGGTGAGTTGGCATCCCAGTATTTGGACCGGGGTTGATCTGCCATTCTGGTATTAAGACTGGGGCTGAGTTGGCATCCCGGTATTGAGACTGGGGTTGACTTGTTCCTCCCGGGTTGAGACCGGGGATTACCTGTACCTCCCGGGTTGAGATCGGGGCTGACTTTACTATTTTGCACTCCTGCAAGGTTAGTAACAGGTACACGAAATCTCGATTGCCTACAACAGAACTGAAGAAAATTTCAAGTGTCTACACCGATGACAACCCCGGGAGATCCAATCCAACCTCAATGACAACACCAGGAGATACAGTCAACCCCGACGACAACCTCGGGAGATCCGATCAAACCCCGGCAACACCGGAAGATCAAGCCAAACCCCGGCGACAAACCCAAAAAATAAAATCGACCTTCGGAGACGACCCAAAATCATCAAATCATCCCTAGATGCAATCCTGGGATATCAAGTCATTCTCAGAAACAACCCTGAGGAATAACAGAGTCGGTTGGGATCAAACCTCGGAGACAACCCCAAGAAACAGTTAAAAACCTTGTCAGTCTTAGAGACCACCCCCGGAAGGGAAAAATGGTCATTTTACCAACTTGACGTCATATCAAGTCAAAATCAAGCCAAATCAATGATATGAAGGTCATGCAGAAGCATAACGTCAATCCCCAATGAAAATAGCATAAGACAGCTCAACAAACGGACTGCGAAGACTCGAAGATCTGGTCATGGACCCATCTTCTCGGATTCAAAAAAGGTCAAATCCCATGTCATTGTGTAGCTCTCGAAAAAGGCTTTTCGAAAAGGTATAGCACGCCTTCATCGGACTCCCGAATTAAAAGTTATGAAGCTTCGAAGCTGACAGCGCTTTGGTCGCAGTGCGCGTACTTCGAGACAACAGGACCCATGGGACCGTGGCCCACTTGGGGAGCCGCAGGTAGACCAGCAGCTGTCGCGAGTAGACTCGCGGCCATCTGGTCTATAAATAAGACACTCCACCAAGAGAAAAAAAGAAGAACGACAGAAGAAAAGAAAGAAAACTCTGCCCATTTCGACTGTTAGCCGTACCTATATTGCTCCAAACTTCAATTTTATTCTTTCAATACGTTGATATACGCATATATACCAACATATCAAATTTTAACTGGTGGAAATGTAGTTTTGAAGCCCTCCAAGTGGTTTAAATCCTTTAGCTCTCCACACTATAAGATTTTGATGATCTGAAGCTTTTTACTACTTTATCATATATATATGAGTGTATATATATATATATATATATATATATATATATACACTCATATATATATATATAACTAACGACATATATTAACATTCAATTCAGTCATGCCTGGATTGTAAATCTGTGGCTTTTTATTGCTTTAATATATATATATATATATATATATATATATATATATATATATACTAACTTCATTAGCCTGGATTGCTAACCCTTGATTTTTTACTGATTTAATATATATATATATATATATATATATACACATATATTTATACTAACTCATTTTGCTTGGATTGCTAATCTGTGGCCTTTTCAGCTTCCATATATATATAAGCATTATATATATATATATATATATATTTACATTTATCAGTCAAGCATGGATTGAAAATCTGTGGCTCTTTACAGCTTTAATATATATATAATTATATATATGTATATATATTATTTATTCAATGTCATTAAATATCTGTTTTAACTGTTCATTTGATATGAATCTATTCTAATGTGAAGTTTGTGGACTAGATTCATCTAAATCTAGCCATCTCTAACTTTCAACCGGTTCAAAAGCTATCAAACCAGAACTGTTGAGCTAGAATGGCTAAGATTCATTTAAATCTACCTTTCTTTCTAGTTTTGTAAATATTAAAGTGACTACGCAACTCTAGATTTGTATCTAGAGGAAATGGGAAGCTTTAGCTACGCGCATTTAACTGATAAATCCTTTGTCTTGCGACGTCTAGATTTCAATTTTGCATTTTATGTCAATATCTCTTATGTGCAGGCTTTTTGACAATATTCTTTGAACCTAGGAATCATGGGATCTACGATTAATCACATGGATCTAGATCTGATTCCCATGATGGACAACTTTGCACTGTAAATACAGCCTTCTTGTCCTTTTGTAAATGTAAATCAGAGGGACCTTAAAACGGTTATCCGGATTTAAGGTCTCAACCTAGTAAACTATGGTTTGTAGTGCTCGGGTAACTTCGATGGCCTTCATGCCCATAAGGAGCCCGACATTTGTATATACATTTTTTGGTCGATGATGCCTCACATCCAGACAATAAAATCAAAATCAGCTGAAGGAAAAAAAAAAAGAAAGTATCAAAAGGCTTCAATTTCTATCCAAGCAAAAGGGATTGAAAACCATCTTCCAAAACGTTATTTTCATATCTTGTTTAAAATGGAGTTTTCATTAAATCAAACCCTTCGTATATAGGTCCAACAAAGCACAACACTACTTCTAAATAAAGCACGTAAGCCCAATTACTGCAAGCACACACACACATTGCAAATAAAAAAGGGAAATTGAAAAGACGCGGTAACTGTGTTTCACAAAAGTCGGGGGGTGCCTAACACCTTCCCCCACGCTTAATCAAGCCCCCAAACTCTATGAATCTCGGTTTCCAAGGCCAAGTCAAACAGAGTCCAGTAATTGGGCCTACTTGCAAAACCTTTCAAAACTCGATTGAGTTGGTACAACCATTTCAAATATACCAACTGGCGACTCTATAAAATTAAACTTTTCAAATCGTTGACATTATATGTCAGCCTTTTCCTAAAAATTCACCCTTCAGATCAAACAAATGAAAACAAACAAGGGTAGAAACATATTAGGGAAAGGAGGATCTGCTAAAGATTTTGTCGACGTCGACAGGTGGCGCCTCTGTTGGGGACAGTAAAGGGTTTAAGCCGCACTTTAATCTTTTCAAAAAATTCCTTTTTTATTTGCATGTGTGTGGATGTTGTGTTTACATTGAATGGATGTAAATAAATGCTTTACTACTTTATATTAGTGCTTCACTCAATGTCATCATTTCATACGGTGAGATACGATGTATGTGAATGTATGTTGTGTGATTCCTCCACCAGGAGGCAAACCCGTCGGCGCTTGATTACTAGACTCAAAGGAGATTAATCTTGCAAGGCTCAGAAAAAATGCCACCCAGATCTGCTCTAACTGAGAGAACGGAATAATTTCCCCTCTAGTAGGTTGCCATAATCTGGGGACCTTCAAACCAAAAAGCCGCTAAAGTAGCCTAAGATAGGTCAGCCTCTGATAAACCAAATCTGAAGGGAAGTCTCTTCATACCTTCCCCTTTCAATTCAATGTCAATTTTAAATTCCATGTAAATATCAAATAAATGTAAATATACATTCCATTCCTTATCAAATACTGTCACATTATCCTATCATCAAATTAACTAACCTTTGTTTTACAAGAAAAGCTTAAAAAACTTCAAAAAATCGTAACACATTGCATAGCATGCATCCTGTTAATATATACATCAAAATTAACATACCGACTTTTATTGTAGGAAAAAATTTGTCCCGCTACCATATCAAAGTCTAAAAAGGTACTAAGCCCATCTCCAGACATGGCTTCAAGTGCCCAATCTGAATCCACCCCTGTCTCTAGGGAAGAATTCGAAGGACTAAAACACCAGATAGCTGAATTGGCTATTTTTCTAAAGGAACAAAGCAAAAGTCTTCAAGGTAAACAAGTACCCGTTCAAACAGAATAGTCCACATAAGGTGGCTGTCAGGATACCGACAAGAAGAAAGATACTCAGATACCTGAGCCTCAAAACAAGGATTTGACTAACAAAACCCCTAAAATCACCAACGATCAAGAAACTGGTGATATTCGAAAAAAGGTCCAACAAATGGAAGAAACAATCCGGTCCATTAAAGGAACTAGAGCATTTGGGAGTGTAAACTACTCAGATCTGTGTATATTTCCAGGGGCTAGATATCCAGACAAATTTCAAGTCCTAAATTTTGAAAAGTATGATGGGTTAGGAGATCCTTACACTCATTTAAAAGTGTTCATCGGAGAATTCGGATCCTATATAGAGGATGAAAAACTCAGAATGCAGTTATTTTAAAAGAGTCTAACTAGAGAAGCCCAAGCTTGGTATGCCCGACTTGACAATTCCAAGATCCATAGCCGGGAAGAGCTAGCACATGCCTTCCTAAATCAATATAGCTTCTAGTCTCAGATGGCTCTGGATCGATATCAAGTGACCAAGGTCAAAAAGCAAAGCAATGAGACTTTCTGTGAGTATGCCCAAAGATGGAGACGAATGGCCGCACAAGTCACCCCACCTATGACAGAGACTGAGATAGTAATGACTTTCATAGACATCCAGGAAGCTCCATATTATGAGAGGGTCATAGCAGGTATTGGAAAACCATTCTCGGAGATGATTAAACATGGAGAAATGGCTGAAATGGGTCTAAAGTCTGGGGAGATCAAAGACCTTACCGCTTTGGAGGCAGTGACCGAGCATATTCAAGTTGGAAGCTATGGAAGTAATCCTCGGAGAGTCCACAAAAAGAAGGAGGATGTGTCCTTGATACTTCAAGGACAGAATCAGAGAGGCAATCCAAGCTTTGCCCATTCAAAGGAGAAATTATTCCCCTTTTCCAGCTCCTGCACAATCTTTGAATCCTCCCTTTCAAAAAGTCAGAGAAGTTAAACGCCGAAGAACGTTCACACCCTTAGGGGACTCACTAGAAAATGTACTGAAACTTCTGACAACACAAAAGAAGATTGTCCAGCTCCTTCCGCCGGCCAATTCAAGCAGACAAAATTTTGATAAGAGTAAGAAGTGTGGTTATCATTCTGGAGCACCGGGCCACGATACCCAGGATTGTTGGTCTCTCAAACATAAAATTCAAGACCTGATAGATATTGTCAGGAAATGGTATCCTTGGGTTTCTGCCCTGAAAAAGGGTTAGGGAGAAGTCAGTAAGGAATCAAAAGTCCGGTGCAAATCCTTAGTCAGACAGGGAAAGCTGGATTAGCCTATTCCTCCAAATCAAACCACCGAAATTCGCACAAGCATCCACTGGTTCCTGCCTCCACCATCCTGCTACCAAACCTCACTGATGCAAGGTTTGTGAAATCGATGAGGAATATTTCTGCTGCTGTGTCAGATATACTGATTCCTCAGGTCAAGCTGGAGAGTGAAAGAGAAGTCCCGAAGCCTGATGGGGAAGGCAAGAAAGGCAAGGAAAAGCTCCTGCAGGTAGGAAGAGACCCATTTACAAACATGTATTTTCTAGTGCACACTGAGGGTATGAACAACAATATCCCAGATGATGACTATCCAGAAGATCAAGTCCTAATCCCTCGCATCAACAGAGATAAGGGGAGTAGTTCAAAGAAAAGCATTGGCCCTGATGTGAATGTTATTTTAGTCATCATCAAAGAGGAGACAAACAACACCAACTCCTTTATCCTCTATGTTCATGAGAACTTCAACCTAGACAATTAGAGCAGCACTCCATGCCTCAGTTGAAAAGGGTAAAAGGGTAGAAAGTCCATCTGCCCTGAAGCGTGTTTTTATTTACTGCTTATTTTTGTTACACAGCGATAGAAGTTACTTTTGTCATGATTTTTGCAAAATGCTTTGTATGATCAAACAGTTTCATATATTAAAGTGAATGCATTTTGTTTTCAGGACTCCAGAGTTGGATTTGTTTGGCTCTTCTGATGAGATGCCAAATTTTCACAGTGACTATAACTTTGATGTAGAACTGGACTTCGACTTCATGGGGATTGATCAAGAGGAGATAGATGACTATGAGTTGCCTGAGGAAATCAAAGAATGGGTCAAAGACAAACCCAAACCAAACCTCGACCAAACCATCACTGTCAATATCGAAACCTCAAAAACCCTAAAGAAATCAAGATAGGCATGGGCTTTACCCAAAACCAAGGAAAAGACCTTATTAAACTCTTAACTCAGTTCCAGGATGTGTTTACATGGTCACATGAAGACATAATTGGTTTTTCTACTGACATTGTCATTCATCAATTTCCCATTAAAGATGGATTCAAGCCAGTCAAGCAAAAGCTCAGGCGTTCGAAACCTGAGTGGAGTCTGAAAGTCAAAGAAGAGATTATCAAGTAATTTAAAACCGACATCATCATGGTGTCAACTTACCCTAAGTACTTATCCGACATAGTACCCGTGCCTAAGCCTGGAGGGAAGGTACGAGTATGCGTGGATTACTGGGATTTGAACAAAGCTTGTCTCAAGGATAACTTCCCAATACCTTTTAGCCATATACTGATAGACAACATAGCGTAGTATGACATGTATTCTTTTATTGACTGTACCACCGGATACCAACAAATCATGGTTACTGAAGAGGATATGGAGAAAACAGCCTGCATCACTCCCTGGGGAACCTTTTGTTATAGACTTTTGTCATTCGGCCTTTTCAATGCCGGTGCCACATATCAGCGAGCCATAATGACCCTTTTTCACGACATGATGCACAAAGAAATAGAGGTCTATGTGGATGATATCATTGTTAAATCCCGGACGGAGGATGACCACATCAGCCATCTCAAAAAGCTTTTCAACAGGTTGAGCAAGTACAACCTAAAGCTGAATCCGATCAAATGTGCTTTTGGTGTCAAATCAGGCAAGTTGTTGGGATTTCTAGTGAGCAACAGAGGCATTGAGCTAGACCCCGCCAAAATTAAATCTATCACCGAGATGCCCGTGCCCATAACAGAAAAGGAAATATGGGTATTTCTGGGGAGAATCAATTTCATAAGTAGATTCATCTCTCAACTCACGGCAACTTGTGAACCCATCTTTAAGCTGCTAAGGAAAAATTCCTCCATGAAATGGAATGAAGATTGTTAAAAAGGCTTTCTTTCCATCAAGAAGCAGCTGACCGAAGCACCTGTCTTGGTACCCCCAAGGGATGAGGTTCCCCTGTTTATGTACCTGTCAGTCAATGCCAATGCAATGGGCTGTATGCTGGGGCAGAAGGATGATAGAAGCAAGGAAAGAGCTACCTATTACCTCAGCAAAAGATTCAGTAGCGGTGAGTAGAAGTACACTTTGATTGAAAAGACCTGTTGTGCCTTAGCATGGGCTGCCATGTGGTTACAACATTATCTGCATTGGCACACGACCTATCTCATATCCCTCATAGATCCTCTGAAGTACGTATTTAGCAAACCCATGTTCAATTGCATATTGTCCAAATGGCAGTTGATTCTACAACAGTTCGACATTATCTACGTGACTCAAAAATCTGTCAAAGGTTAGGGAATTGTGGATTAATTGGCCAAAGCACCGTCAGGGAATTTTGAACCCTTGGAAACTTATTTCCCAGATGATGGGATAATGACAATTCAACAAATCCCTTAAGAAAATACAGTCCAATATTGGAAAAAGTATTTTGATAGAGTCATGAACATGGAAGGTGCCGAAGCTAGGGCAGTTCTTGTCTCTTTTACAGGAGAACAGTATCATGTGGCCATAAAGTTGCAGTTTGTCAAAACTAACAACACAACTGAGTGTGAGGGCTATATAATTGGGTTGAAACTGACCCAATCCATGGGTATCAAACGTTTACTGGTCTTTGGGGATTCTGAGTTGGTTATCAAACAAACCACCAGGGCGTATCATACCAAAGAATTGCATTTGCTGCCATATCATCGACAAGTTATCAAGATATCCATAGAGTTTGAAGAAATAACCTTCATCCACATCCATCGAGGTAGAAATGACTTTCCTGATGCATTAGCAACGTTGGCTTCCTTAATCCACATATTTGATAGGATGGGAATTCCTGACATCAAATTTGCAAGCCAAAAGGCCCCAACATTTGGGAATTACATTGGAGAAATATCAGATAAACTACCTCCTATTAAACAGCCTTGGTACCAAGATATAAAAGAACATTTGCGAGATGGATCTACGCCTACTGGGGCAGGTCAAGCTGAAAGAAAGCGGATTCATAAGATGGCTATGAAATTCTATCTGAGCGGAGACGCACTCGACAAAAGGGATGCAGGAATAGACCTTTTAAGATGCTTGGACAAAGATCAAGCCCAAAGGCTGATGGAAGAAGTCCATGGCAGAGTCTGTGGTCCACACATGAGCGGTCCTTTACTTTCCAAGAAGATATTGAGAACAGGGAATTACTATATCTCTCTCAAAGCTGACTGTGATGATCACATTAGAAGATGCTACCAATGTCAAGTCTATGGAAATGTCATCCACGCTCCTCCGAATGAACTTCACTACATGAGTTCGCCATGGCCCTTTTTTATGTAGGGAATGGACGTGACTGGGCCCATAGAACCCAAAGCTAGCAATGTTCATCAATTCATCTTCACCATGATCGACTATTTCACCAAATGGGTTGAGGCTGCCTCCTTTCCCAAAGTCACCGAAGAGGTAATCATTGGTTTAAACTAAAATAATGTAATATGTCGATATGAACAACCAGAGGTGATTGTATCAGATAATGCAAAGAATCTAAACAACCAGATGATGAAAGAATTATGCAGTATGATTGAGATCTTGTGAGCATAAATAGTAACTAATTTCATGACTACCTCGTATGTATATGTGGTAAACATAGTAACTTTATGACTTCATGACCTTATTTGGCCTTAAGTCATTAGAGACACTAATCCAAATCTATAACATGAAAAGTTGAACATGGATAAACTTTAAAAGCATGCAAAACTCTTTTAGATGTGTATGTGTTATATGCTAATATAGGCTAAGCAAGGGGACAGAACCAGGTAAGTAAAAGCTCAACTCTGGTCTGGCCAGGGGACAACGCAGTTGCGCCATCCCTAAGCCTAACCAAAGCGCAGCTGTACTAGCCTGTATTCTGGTATGGACAATTCTGCTTGTTTTTTATTTTGGCAGTTTGCTTGTAGTACTCCTCTAAGCTGCTAAACAGAGTCTGATTGGTACTGATATGTGATAATGATATACTATGAAGATGTTTAACTTATAAAAGGAATTCTAAAGATAGTAAACACATAATCGATTAAGTGTTATGATTTAATATAATGCTATACGTGGTATAACTATATAGCAAGGACAAGATTTAACGTATGTGTTGATTGTATGTACGAGATAATGTATGTTGTTAAACCGTGTAACTAATAGATATCCTATATACATAACTATGTTATAATAGAATTCGAAAAGTATTGATAAGCTTTATATTGGTAAACTACGCATAAGGCAAGTTCCCTGACTTACACAACTTTGGATATTGTGCAAGTATCTAAACCTTATCTCTTTGATGAAAGTTTTCTAACTTCATTTGATTGTAGTATTAAATGCAAGTATCCGAACTATACTCTTTTATTGAGCATTGTTTAAACTTGTACTATTATTTATCGTACGAGTAAACCATTGAAATTGTGATTCATGTCTTAGGACATAATGCTTCGTTGCTAAGATAGAGTTGTTTATATTCTTCGAACTTTAATCTCGAGTAGTGAACTTATAATTGTTCTTATATACTTTGAAAGATCGGTCTATGCCATTTGATTCGGCTAGGCCTAAATCATAAATTTGAAAGTGATCCAAACTAATTGATTGGTGCGAAATTTTGTATTGATTGAGATGAACAACCCTCTTGAAGGGGAAACTATATATATTATCGGGAGACCGATGTGCACACTTGAGTACGATTAAACGATATGCATAACGTAGGGTACTTTAGGCTGATCACCTTTTGTACTTGTTTTGTTGGATTATCAATATATTACTGTTAATTCTAGTAGAAGTTCATAGTCCTTAGTGACTGCTCAGTATTCATTGTTTTGAAATCTCGAAATGATTAAGCGTTGAATCTTATTGATATCTTTCTGTCCTTAGCGACTATTGTTGAGAACTATCGATACTTCTTGCTATTCTTGAACTATCAATTATTGTTGTACCCTTGGGAATTAAAAACTATATTGACCTCTTATTGTTATATTACTTGCTGAGCAAACTTGTTTCTCATTCTTGCTTTTCCTAAAAATATTTTCAGTTAAGGCAGAGCAAGGCGGACCCTCGGGCATTGACAAGGGCAAGGGCAAACCTACGGAGTAGCTTGTACTTGATTTGAAATATTATGATGATGTAATAAGATTATGTATTAGCTATGTCTTACTATGTTTAAGTATGTTTAAGCTATATAAGAGATGTTTAAGTTACGAAACCTTGGAACATGAATGATTATATCAAATAAATGTCGTTAGTACTGTGATTTTTGTTGCGCGAGATGTTATTTATGTCGTTAGATATTTAGAACATGGCGAACCGAATTTGAGACTAGAGCGGTCCGAATTTGGGGGCGTCACAGGTTGGTATCAGAGCTGTAGTTATAAACCTTAGGAGCGAGAGTCCTTAGATTATAACTTAGGAGAACTTAGAAGATAGAAAGGGATGAAACTCATGTAGAGTTTTTCCTAGAGAGACTTAGTGTGTTATAAAATATAATTTCATTCTATACAAAGAACTTATGTTTTGTTTAACATTCTAATGGAGTTGTTGTTTGTTTATCTTGTATTTGTGACTGTAGGATGACAGACATGGGAGGACCTACTAGAGTGGCCGATGAGGAGCCCCTAGACATACATGTTGTATATGAGGTACTTCTAGAGGCTGAGCTTGTGCAGGCAATTACACTATCCGAGTTTGATGACGAGGACGAGATTGAGGTGGAGTCTGATCCAAAGATGGAGCCCATGGAGGACGAGCCTAGGGAGGAATCTAACAAGGCTACTATAGAGGAGAGGATGTTGGGAGAATACGAGGAGCAGATCCTAGAGCTAGACTATAGAGGGCAGGAGCTGGAGGATGAGGCTCATGAGAGGGAGTCCGAGTTCCAGAAGCTGAGGGGCGAGGACCACCAGAGGAAGCTAGCAATGCAGGAGATGGAGGTAGAGATTGCTTACCGCAGGGAGGCAGAGATCCAGATGGGGACTCTGTTTCACAGGTCGGTGTCTCAGAATGTCGATTTGGCAGGAAAGCTGGAAGAGGTGGAGCAAAGAGAGTTGAGCGAGAAGACTGAAAAGGAGGCTCTCCGTACTCAGCTAGAGTTGGAGATGATGGATAGGATCCACTTCGAGGAGAAGTGGGAAGTAGCTAATGAGAGGGAAGACGACTTAGAGAATGAAGTCAGGTGTAAGAAGTGGAAGGAGAACAAGATGGGTTTTATGTTTCGCTCGGCTATTGAGAGGGTGATCGATGGTGTATACCACTACCCGGCGGAGCAGGAACAGACCCGACATAATATGAGTAGAGAGTTGATGGTGTACATAGCGCAGATAGAGTACAAGGCGCTGTGGAGCGCGGAATGTTGGGATGAGACCCAGTAGTCTAGTAGTAGTAGTAATAGTAGTAGTAGTTCTTTATGTGATGTATATATTGATGTAATCCTAATTTTTTGTGTAAGATATGGGATAGACGTAAACCTTGGATAGGCTTATGTTAGAGGGGTAGTATGTTAGTGTTTTTCCCATCTTTTGAGATATTAGGGGATATGTGTTAACATTTATAGAAGTGTGCTAGGGATGATCATTTTGATGTAATGATTTGGCATATGAATATAAATGAATCTTATTTCAGAAACGTGTTATAAAATTTTATTCCTTTCTCATTTGAGAAATACTTAAGTAGTATAATTGAATAATAAAAATGAAAATTTTTGATGCAGAAAATTCCGCTCAGACGTAGATTAATTGCACCTAAGGAATCAGTGAACAACGAGAGAGAACAAGTAGATCCCATTCAGAAACTAGTTGATTTGTTAGGGGAGGCTCTTAGGGGAAGGAAAAATAAACCCGTTCGCCTAAATCCCCAAGTAGCTTTAGTCACGAACTTTAAGGACTTTAGGAGTGCAGGACCTCCAGAGTTTGAAGGTACTACCGATCCGATCATGGCGTAAATATGGATTAAAGAAATCAAAAAGGCTTTCACCATCGCTCGTGTGGGTGAAGACCAGAAGATGGTGTTTGCTACTTATATGATGAGGGGCAAAGCCAACTACAGGTGGGAGGCGAAATAGCAAAAAGCGGGAGAAGAGATAATCGCATGGGAGAGATTCAAGACGCTGTACTTCGAGAACTATTTCCCGAAGAGCATGAAGAGCAGAATGGAAGTGAAGTTTTTAGAACATAAGCAGGGGGATATGACGGTGGCGCAATACGCGGCTAAGTTCAATGAACTAGCATGATTTACAGAACACCAGGTAGGGAATCAAGAGAGGAAAGTTAGACGTTTTGAGCAAGGACTGAAGCCTTGGTTGTTTAATAAGGTGTCAGTTCTTCAGATTGATTCATTTGTGACATTGCTGGAGAAGGCTATTATTTCAGAAGGAGGAAGTGAAGCTTTGAGTTTGTATAACAAGGAAAAGAAGGGTAAGAACACGGGAGGAGAAAGCCATGGAGGAGGAAGCAATAGTGGGGGAAGTAACTTAGGAAAGAGAAAGTGGGAAAATAACAACAACAACAACAACAAAAACAATTAGTAGGTAAATTTTCGTGGAGGTTTTAAGAAGAGGGCAGAAAGATACCCGAAGTGTGGGAAGAATCACCAGGGCGAGTGCTGGAAAGGGCGCAGTACCTGCTACAACTATGGCCAGGAGGGACACATTTCGCCCAACTGCCCGAAGCCAAAGAAGATCCAAGGGTGTTTCGCTTGCGGCTCAACTGAGCACCGGATCAAGGACTGCCCGAAAAAGGGGAGCGACGGAGGAAGTGACCAGCCAGGGGGAGGCAGCAAATTAATGATCGGCAAACCGACACAATCCAACCGGCCAACTGCCACAACCTTTAACATGACCGTCCAGGACGTAGTAGCTGCGAAGGACGTGGTGTCAGGTATTATCCCAATTAATGATATAAATGCATATATATTATTTAATTCGTGTGCAACTTATTCTTTTGTATCTGAAGAATTTGCTAGTCAACTAAATTCACGCAGAGAACGATTAGGAAATCCTTTAGACATAGAAGTTAAGAATAAGGAAGTAATCCCTGTAGAATTCATATACCGAAATTATCACTCAAACATTAGAGATCAGGAACTGAGCGTAGATTTAATCCCGATTAGATTGGGAAAATTTGACGTAATATTGGGAATGGATTGGTTGTATAACCATGCTGCGATAATTGATTGTCAGAATAAAAGTGTGAACCTTCAGACTCTGAATAAGTCTAAGGTAGTGTTTTATGGTAGCTCATCACTTAAGCAATCGTGTTGTCTTAATATGATGAAGGCCAAGAAATTGTTAAGGAAAGGATGTGTAGGTTACTTAGCTTACATTGTAGATACTCGAAAAAAGGGAGTGGAAATTAAGGATATATCCGTAGTGAGAGAATTCCAAGATGCATTTCTGGACGATCTGCCTGGTCTTCCGTCAGATAGAGAAATCGAATTCGTAATAGGCTTAGCACCGGGAACAACACCTATTTTGAAAGCTCCATATCGTATGGCGCGAGTAGAAATAAAGGAATTAATGATACAACTACAAGAGTTACTATTTAAAGGTTACGTACAACCAAGTGTGTCTCCTTGGGGAGCACCAGTGTTGTTTGTTAAGAAAAAAGACGGATCGATGAGGCTCTGTATCGATTATCGAGAATTGAACAGAGTAACGATCAAGAATAGATATCCGTTACCAAGGATAGACGACCTTTTTAATCAATTGAAGGAAGTAAAGTGTTTCTCAAAGATTGATCTGCGAACAAGTTATCATCAGTTGAAAGTACAGAAGGAAGACATACCAAAGATGGCGTTTCGAACCCGTTATGGGCACTACGAGTTTTTGGTAATGTCATTCGGATTGACTAATGCTCCGGCAGCATTCATGGACTTGATGAATCGAGTTTTCAAGCCCTACTTGGACAAATTTGTGGTAGTTTTCATCGACGACATCTTTATCTACTCGAAGACGAAAGAAGAGCACGCCAAACATCTGAGGATTGTTTTGGAAGGATTAAGGAAAGAGAAAATGTATGCGACATTTTTTAAGTGTGAATTTTGGATGGAGAAGGTTCAATTCTTAGGATATGTGGTGGATAAGAATGGAATCTCAGTAGACCCTGCAAAGGTAGAAGCAGTGAGTAATTGGGAGCAGCCGAAAACACCAACAGAAGTGAGAAGTTTCTTAGGGTTAGCCGAGTACTATCGAAGATTTATTCAAGATTTTTCTAAGATAGTGACCTCGTTGACCAATCTGACGAGGAAGACTGTAAAGTTTGTATGGACGAACAAATGTGAGGAAAGTTTTCAGGAGCTGAAAAAGAGACTAAGCGAAGCGCCAGTATTATCACTACCAGACGATGCGGGAGATTTCGTGGTGTATAGTGATGCATCACACAAGGGACTTGGCTATGTGCTCATGCAACATGGCAGGGTCATTGCGTATGCATCACGACAATTGAAGGATTACAAAAAATGATGCGCTACTCACGACTTGGAGTTAGCGACAGTAGTTTTTGTGTTAAAGATTTGGAGACATTATTTGTACGGAGAGAAATGTGATATATACACGGACCACAAGAGTCTAAAATATATATTCACACAGAAGGAGTTGAACATGCATCAGAGAAGATGGTTAGAATTAATCAAGGATTATAACTGCAATATTCTTTAACATCCGGGAAAGGCAAACGTAGTTGTCGACGCTCTGAGCAGAAAAGGAAGGGAGAAATTGTTCCATTTGACGGCTCAAGAAGAGTTAATAAGGGAAATGGAGAAGTTGGAAATAGAGGTGAAAGGATCGGGGAAGTCTGAAGAATAGCTATTTGCAATGGAAGCTCGTCCAACCTTGTTGGACAGAGTAAAGGAATCACAAGAGAATGATGAAGAGTGCGAGAAAATCAGAAAGAGGATCACAAAAAATAAAGAGGAAAGATTCAAAATGGATAAAGACGGTATTTTGAGATTCGAAGGGAGAGTGTGGGGGCCCGCGGTAACCGAATTGAGGGAAGAAATTTTTCACGAGGCACACAATACGACGTATTCTGTTCACCTAGGAGGCACAAAAATGTACCGGGATCTGAGGCAACATTTTTGGTGGCCCAATCTGAAACGAGAAGTACCAGAGTGCGTCAGAAGATGTCTTACTTGCCAACGGGTCAAAGCAGAGCACCAGAGGCCAAGTGGTTTACTTCAACCATCGGAAATACCAGAGTAGAAATGGGAGCACATTACGATGGATTTCGTAATGGGACTTCCAGTCACGCAAAAAGGATACGATGCCATTTGGGTTATCGTGGATCGACTAACGAAGACATCACATTTTCTACCAATTAAGATCCGATATAGTTTGAATCAGGTAGCAAGTTTATACGTAAAAGAGATCGTTTCACGACATGGAGTGCCGGTGTCATTTGTCTCTGATCGAGATCCGCGCTTCACGTCAAAATTCTGGAAAAATGTACAAGAGAGGATGGGAACACAGTAGAGGTTGAGTACTGTGTATCACCCTCAAACGGACGGACAGAGTGAGCGGACAATACAAACACTGGAGGACATGCTTAGGACTTGCGTGATAGATTTCAAGGGAAATTGGGTGGATCACCTACCCTTAGTAGAATTCGCTTACAACAACAATTATCATGCGAGTATCGGCATGCCACTGTGCGAAGCTCTTTATGGGAGAAAATGCAGAACGCCATTATGTTGGGACGAAGTCGGAGAATGACGAATGTTAGGACCAAAATTAGTACAACAAATCGCAGACGCGGTGACAATAATAAGAGCCAGACTGGTAGCAGCTCAAGATTGCCAGAAAAAGTACGCAGACTTGCATCGACAAGACCGGGACTTTAAAGTCAGTAGTTTCGTTTTCTTGAAGGTATCTTGTTAGGTTTGTAAGAAATCGTGATGCAATCAAATTGCAAAAATTAGCGAAAGCATTGTATATCAGAGTTTAAAAATTTCTACAAAACCATTACCCGGATCATCCTTTATGCAAATTATTAATTTAAAAAGATAATTAAGAAGTTATGGAATCATACCCTTGTAGAACAAAGCTTCCACAAGTACGAGTTCAACTCCTTGTTCTTCGTGATCTCCTTGAATTTCCGGGTTAGATTCCTTCCTTTGATCAACGTTAGCCACCCAAGTGTTTGGCCTCTAGAGGTGATCCACCAAGGAAGATGAATTATCAAGAAGGAGGGTGTATTCGTAATTCTATAGATCATCATCATCCATGATGTGTACCTCATCGTCATCCTCTATGACGAATCCATACCTTTTAGGTATCTTTGGTACCTTTCTAGATTTACGAATAGGGTGTTATACAATAGGTGTCTCTACTTGGACATGTTCATCCACTTGATCTGTAGTGGTTTGTGGTTCTTGAATTTCTTCAAGATCTATTTTTCTCCCACTAGCCCTTTCAAGGATAAAATTCTTTTCCAAGAAAGCAACGTGTTTCGCAACAAACACCATTTGCTCAATAGGATTGTAGAAATAGTATCCTAAACTTTCTTTAGGATATCCCACAAACGTGCACTTATTAGATCTTGTCCCTAACTTATCATTTTGAAACTTTTTCACATAAGCTGGACATCCCCAAATCTTAGCATGCTTAAGATCAGGTTTCCTCCCTGTCCACATCTCATATGGAGTCTTGGGGACGGATTTTGAGGGAACCTTATTTAGTAGATATGAAGCCGCTTCTAGGGCAGAACCCCAGAATGATACTAGAAGATCGGTAAAACTCATCATGGATCAAACCATGTCCAAAAATGTTTGATTTCTCCTTTCAGATACTCCATTCAACTGTGGTGTACCTGGAGGAGTCCATTGTAAAATTATACCATTTTCTTTGAGACAATTGAGAAACTCACCGTTTAAGTATTCTCCACCTCAATTTGATCAAAGAATCTTAATACTCTTGCCTGTTTGTTTCTCTACTTCACTTTTAAACTCTTTGAACTTTTCAAATGATTCTGATTTGTAATAAAATAAGAACCCACCCTGTGCATTTATTGTCATAGGTCCACAAACGTCTATGTGAATCAACGTTAACAACTCTGTAACTCTTTCTCCTTTTCCACTAAAAGGAGATTTAGTCATTTTACCCATGAGACAATATTCATAAGTTGGATATGATTCATAATCAGATAGCTCTAAGAGCCCATCCTTATCCAACTTGGATAATCTTGTTTCATTGATATGACCGAGTTTATAGTGCCACATATAGGTATAATTAACATCATCTCTTTTCCTTTTCTTAGTTTGTTCTATTTGAAGTATATTTTCATTCAAGTCAAGTATATAATGTCCATTTCGCAGATTTCCAATACCATATAAAACATTATTTTTATAAATTGAACAACTTTTGCTCTAAATTATAATTTCAAATCAATCCATATCTAATACAGAATTTGAAATAATGTTTCTAATGATATTCGAAACAAAATAACAATTATTTAAATAAATGGGCTTGCCCGTAGGCAGTGCTAAACAATAAGTGCTTACAGCTAATACAGCAACCTTTGCTTCATTTTCCACTCGTAGGACAACCTCATCCTTGTTCAGCTTTCTACTTCTGACCAGTCCCTTCACAGTATTACATATGTGAGAACCACAGTCGGTATCCAATACCCAAGTAGAATGTTGACTTTCTGAAAAATTAATTTCAATCATAAACAAATCTTGATTGGAAGTCGAAGCTTCTCTAAGCTTCTTCTCTGCCAAAAACTTCTTGCAGTTCCTCTTCCAAAGACCCGGCTCGTTGCAATGGAAGCGCATTCCTTTACTCGTTGGATCAAGTTTCTTTTGTTCCTTTATGTTTACCTTGCCTTTGGTCATCCGAGATCGGAAGACCTCATTAGATATCTCATATCTAGCAGTCCTACTCTGTTCATCATACAACTCCTTGAGGTGAAGCAGCATAGTAGGAGGATCCATATTTTCGTGCTGATGCTGAAGCTCGTTATTCATGGATGCGAGCATGATGCATTGTGCCACAGATTCATCATCTTGCCACTTTACAATGGTGGTAATCTCTTCCTCAGAGTCTATTTCTAGAACAATTCCAGGGACAGGTGAATTTAGAACATAAAAAATCTTTTTAGCAGTGAGAACTATTCTCAGATTCCTTAGCCAGTCCGTATAATTCGGCCCGGTAAGCATATTAGCATCAAGTATGCTTCGCAGTGAAATTAGTGATTTAGATATTTTTTTTAAATTTCTGTATGTGAAAAGACAATATTTTTAGCAAACATTCATTTTATTAATTTTGCATACCAAAATAAATTTAGGTCTTTATTTTAAATTGGTATCTCCCACTATTTTTATCAAACTATATTACCCTCACTTATATAGTTCGGCAACATCTAATTAAAGATTTGCTAGTGAGATTAAGGATCCCATTTCAAATGTATATAGCCTTGTGGATAGCACAACAAACGATATATAAATAAATAGGTAGACAACTCTTGTTAATTACATCAACATGTAACTCTTTTTATTTTGCTTCTTAAATCATAATGGTCAAGTGTGTGCACATCCGAACTAAAATGATTTAAGTTAAGTCCAACCTAGCACTTTCATAAATTCAAAAAAGAAAAATGTTCGTCCTTGTAGATAGCACAACAAGACTATATTGCTCAATTTTCTTGATAAACATCAAATGTGATTAATTAACATCTTAAATACGTAATACTCGCCTTATGGATAGCACAACAAACTCATATTAAATATTTAATACTCTATTAATTTATCATGCTAGAAGGCGACGTTCGATATTCCAAATATCATTTGCACGCTTCGGACTTAATATAATTTCTTTGAGGGATTTGTTATTATTTGTCTCATCTTGTTTAGCGCGCATGCACATATATATATAAAATACGCGTCATTTTATTAAACATGCGAAGCATGTTTGCATAAAATAAAATATATATAATATTTAGCATGCATATATAGAATACTATATTCTACCCGGATTGATTATGGACTTTTATTCTAGCTTGGTTCACTAGAGCCACCAAGTGAACCAAAAGGTCAAACCTAGGAGTGCAAGAACTTAAATTTAAACATAACTATTACCTTTAAACCCGGGCTCCATACAAATGGGTCTTCACGCGCTCCTTGCTCCTTAGTCTCCAATTTCTTTAAGATAATTCTAACTATCTCTATTACATAAACTATTTAAATTTAAATAGAAACCATGATCAGCAGTCAATGGGAAGTACATAGGAGAGAGAGAGAATTTATATCAAGAATAAATTAGAGAAGGCGAGGTACGCATACCCCATTTAATAAAACTCTTTCATTCAAGCATTCAACTAAAATAAAATCCAATCACATTGGTTAAATAGTCCATAGTCAATTCCCATTTATTATCATACATATCACCATATATATCAATAAATAAATATCCATCTCATGAATTAAAACATTTCATATATATATGAGTATCATTTAATGGGCAATATTAAATTGCATGAAATCCAATTTCAAGATTAAAATAAACTCTTTCTTTTAATTATAAAATTATTAAGAATATTATATATATATATATATATATATATATATATATATATATATATATAAAGTGAATCCTGATTCACCCGTTTGGAAAACAAAGTATGCATCTCCTTTAAAAATTTGCCAAATAAGGAAGCCTTTTGAAAAAAACATTCTGGGTCCTTTTTGAATGGGTCTCTTTTTGAAATACTTAATATATACAATATATGAGAGCATGTATGCTACAGTAACCTAATTTGGTCCCAAATAATTTCTTTCGCAGATTGCTACATCACTCAATAGCACGGATGCCACCAGCGAACCAAAACAAATTAGGATTGGTTTTCGTTTTTTTTTCATAAAAAAAAATAATTTTATACAACTAATTATGCCCAATAAAATATTCTAAATAAATACCCATACATATATGAAATCAAAATAATTAATAATTGCATAAAAGTTTGGCTCTGATGCCACTGTTGGGTTTGTACGAAATCGTGACGCAATTAAATTGCAAAAATTAGCGGAAGCATGGTATATCAGAGTTTAAAATTTTTACAAAACCATTACCCGGATCATCCTTTATGCAAATTATTAATTTAAAACGATAAATAAGAAGTTATAGAATCATACCCATGTACAACGAAGCTTCCACAGGTACGAGTTGAACGCCTTGTTCTTCGTGATCTCCTTGAATTTCGGGGTTAGATTCCTTCCTCTGATCAACGTTAGCCACCCAAGTGTTTGGCCTCTAGAGGTGATCCACCAAGGAAGATGAATTATCAAGAAAGAGGGTGGTTGGCTTAGTTTTCTATCCTCGATAGAAAATGAGTACTCTCTAACAATTGGAATTTTATCAACTGATATCTATTATAAAACTCCTCTTATATAGATATTGGTCAACCCTTCTAATCCTATTAGACATAGAATTTCATTTAATTAATTAAACTCCTTTAATTACTTTAGGCTTCCCACCACATTGGGAATAATTAATTAAATTCATTTAATTAATTTGCCTCCTAATCTTATTAGGAATTAATGAGAGTACCAATATTAAATTAATTACTAAACTCCTTTAGAAAT
This sequence comes from Panax stipuleanatus, assembly GCA_020205555.1. Classification (NCBI taxonomy): domain Eukaryota; kingdom Viridiplantae; phylum Streptophyta; class Magnoliopsida; order Apiales; family Araliaceae; genus Panax; species Panax stipuleanatus. The sequence continues at coordinate 47,990,274 of CM035117.1, read as the reverse complement.
TAAAATAATAATAATTGTAATAATATTAATAAGACTCTTCTTATTAATTTATATTTAATATTTCTAAAATATTAAAAAATAAACATTAATCTATTTAATTTATTCTATCATCATAAATTAAATTAATTACACTTAATGCATTATTATGATTATGCCATTACCTTCTTAAATAATTATTCTTCCTTTTATGGTGTGACCCTTTAGGTTCTCCATATTAAACCGGTTGTGAATAAATCAATTAGAACAATTCTAATATTATTTAATTAAATAAATAAAACTAATAATCTATTTAAATAAATAATATTTATTCTACAATAGGGATAAGCCACCCTAGCGATCAACGACTTTCCAGATAATATAGATTTCAACATTAATCATAAAAGAACATGTGAGTAAATAGTTATCGTACAATTCAATCCTTCCACCATACAATGTCCCAATTAAATATAAGACATGGATTTACTGTCAAGTCTTATTTTATTCAATTATATGTATTTCGATTAGAAAATGCACAACTCCAAATAATGCAAATTAGAAACTCCTTTCTAATTTTATTCCACCTTGGCCAAGGATTCCTAGGTTGTCATTTAACGAATCACATAGGAAATATCTCCTCTTTTACTAGAGGTGGTAGATTCTTTATTGATCATTCATTATCTCCATATGTAACTCATTATACCCAAGCATACCCTTTTATATACCTTAAAGGGCTTTAAGGAATAAGTGAAAGTATAATTCATTACATACAAGATACTATGATGATCTCAAGTTCAAGGATCACTTGTACTACTATCACATTAGGAATTCCTATTGACAGGCGAGTAAAACTCCATTAGGTATTCCATAGCGAGTCATGTTCAGTGAACTTATTCTCCAATAAGCACCTACATACTTGCTTTAGTGTCTCCACACAAATGATCATGAGATCAATCATCCTTATCTAATGAGCAAGCAACATATGTACTAATCTATCCGGATTTACTAATCCCTTTTTTAGTAATCCCATGATTAGGAAACTATTTTAGTTTTTAAGCTTTTTAAGAATTTAGATCTCATTAGCATGATCAACATTATGATTCTAAAAGCATTGCTTAAAATTATGGGTTATTTACATATTATAAAAATAGCACCATGTAGATAATTAAATGCCTTTAATAAATGAATATTTTATTAATAAATAAATAAGATTGTTTACAAAGTATGTGCTTTATCATCATACATGATTGGCTTGTATGCACACTACTATCATATCTCCCTAGAAAGAAAAAATACGATTCGGCAAGAAGGGAAAATTGAGTCCAAGGTTCATAGGACCCTTCGAAATACTAAAGCGAGTGGGGGAAGTGGCATACAAAGTAGCATTACCACCCGAGTTGGAGCACATCCACAACGTGTTTCAAATTTCCTGTTGCGTTCATACAAGGCCGACTACAAGCACGTGATTTCTTATGAGCCCATTCAAGTGGAGAAGAATCTGGCATATGAAGAAATTCCTGTCCAGATATTAGATAGGAAAGAGCAGATATTAAAAAATAAAGTTATATCTTCTGTAAAAGTACTTTGGCGTAACCACGATATCGAAGAGGCAACGTGAGAAATAGAAGATAGGATGATGAGGGACTATCCCCATCTTTTTGTGTAACTTTGTAACAATTCCGAGAACGGAATTTTTATAAGCGGGGGGGGGGGGGAGGATGTAAGAACCGTGAATTTCATGAATAAATATTAATATTTATATAATAAGAAAATGAATATTTATTTGAATGTAAATGTTTATGTGTTATGAGATGAGCAATTCAATTAATTCAAATTGAATTTATAACAATTGAGAAAATGTGGAAATTACGATGAACTCGTAGAATGCCTTGTGTGGCACGAGAATGGAAATGATGTTGATTTAATTAATTAAAGGATGGTGGAATTAATAAGTGATTAATTAATTAATATTATATTGTTAATTAATTGTTATTGTGAGTAATAGAATATTAATGAGTAAATGATTAATAAAGATAATAAGATTTATATTTATTCAATTAATTATTGTGTGCAAGATATGCGATAATTAATCGTATAATATATAGTACCTACATTCAATTAAAAAGGAAGTGTAGTGTGACACTTTAATGTGATTATATATAAAACTATACAGTAAAAATTGAATAGATTATATAGGACATTCTCTTCTTTTACAAGAAGTGGTAGATCCGTTAGTGATCATTCATTATCTCCATGTATAAATTATTATACCCAAGCATACCATTTGATATAACCTTAGGATCTTAAGGGACATGTTAAAGTATAACTCATCATACACAAGATACTATGATGATCTCAAGTCTAAGGATTATTTGTACTACTATCACTTAAGGAATTCTTATTGACAGACAAGTAAAAATCCATTAGGTATTCCTTAGCGAGCCACGTTCAGTGAACTTATTCTCCAATAAGCACCTACATATTTGCTTTAGTGTCTCCACACAAATGATCATGAGATCAATCATCCTCATCCAATGAGCAAGCAACATATGTACCAATCTATTCGAATTCACTAATTCCTATTTTAGTAATCCAACGATTGGGGATAATTTTAGTTTATGAGTTATCTAAGAGTTTAGATCTCATTAGCATGATCATCATCATGATTCTAAAAGCATTACTCAAAACTATATGTTTGTCATATATTATAAAAACAGCACCATATAGATAAATAAATGATTTTAATTAAATAATACTTTTATTAATAAATGAATAAGATTGTTACAAAGTATATGCTTTATCATCAAACATGATTGGCTTGTATGCATACTACTTTCAGAAGGTAGCCTTGTTGTGGACTAGAACTGACTTTCTGGATCTTGGGATGATTAGTGGTTGGTCAACTCACGGGAAGATGTCATGTCCAGTGTGTATGGGAAATGCGCAAGGTAATCAGTTTCAGTATAGGCGCAAATGTAGTTTCTTAATATCAACTCGTAGATTATTGCATGTTGATCACAATTACAGAAAGATGTCTGCACAGTTCAACATAAAGACAAAGAAGAAGGGGGTTGTTGGTCGACTGTCGGGCAGTAAGGTCTTGGGATGGCTGAACGATCTGAAATTTCAACCGCCATGGAAGGATCAAAGTAATTTGAGTGCAGTCGGGTACGGGAAGACTTATAATTGGACACACTCGCCCATATAGTTTGAGTTGCCGTATTGGGTCACACTTTCAGTTCGTCATTGTAATTGTTAGCTTAGTTATGTTGTTGATGATAAGATAAAACAGGTTTTTAGAGTTATGTTGAATATGATATATATTACTATTTGTGTTGGAATAAAGCAGGTTACAGGTACAACAATGGATTTAAAAATTTGGAAATTATAATTTCAAATAAATTATTAAAAAAATAATTATTTTTGACGGAATAAGGTAATTCCGACGAAACTTTCGTCAAAAATTGTTACAAATAATTTTTAAGAAATTATTATATTCCATCGGAATTAACTTTATTTCTAAGGGAAGTTCCTTCAAAACTAGTAATTAATATTTTTTTTAAAATTCATTTTTTCATCGGAACTAAATTATTTCCGAGGGAAGTTCCGTCGAACCTAGTATTTAATTATTTTTTGAAAATTCATTTTTTTGTCAAAATTATCTTATTTCCAAGGTAATTTTCGTCGGACTTAACCACATATTATATTTAACGAAATTAATCCGTCCGAAACATTTCGTCAACCATATTCCTTTCTGAGGAAAATTCAGTCGTTCATAATTCAGTCGAAATTATTTATTTCGGACAAAAATTTTGACAGATCTTAATTTCGACGCCTATATTTACGATCGAATTTCCATCGTCGAAAATAGGCTAATTCTGAGGGAATAGGCTTACTACCGATAGAATATTTTATCGAGATTAAGGCTTTTTGTTGTAGTGACCGTACTACAACATTCCCACACATCTAGCTATATAAGCTCAATGATACGAATATAATCAATATATTCTTACATCATATCTGTTCAATCCCATATTTTGTATCCATTACATGTTCATCATATCATAATATTATATATTACATAGCAATATTAAGCTCTTACAAGATCTTCTATCCTTCTTCGTTTTCCTTCTTTTATCATTAATGGATTCCTCAATATGTCTGTCCTTAGCTGAAATAATATAGTTTAAGCAAGGATGCACATTAAATTGCTCTGCAAGTATAACATTTCAACAACAAAATAAAAAATTATATGATTTCATTCAACAATTGATAATAGTTGTGAATTACTTTGAATAAACTAGAATAATACGCAGTATAAACCAGAATAGAACTTTTCATCTCTCTAAAACATTTTCGAAACAACATGACAGACCTTTGTAATAAAATGGTCATAGGACCAAGAAATTCCTTCATTTTCATAGAAAAGGACTACCTGGTCATTAAAACCGCTAATCCGATATCACTTACGTGTACATTTAGGGGATCAGCCTATAGTGCTCTATGTTGATCAACACTCATCCATTAAACATATTTACGTTTAGTTTTGACACCATGCGTGTCAGTCGAAAACTCGACTAAATACATTTGTTTGTTTAATTTCAAACTTACATTGAATCCGCACAAAAATAATTTGGTTTGGACAACGCTACTTAACGTCAATAATATTTTAAAGATTTAATATTAAATCGATAAAACATTTAACAAATTATCTAGCCGAAATAAATGGCATCAACACTTCCTTAAACAATTACTGTCACAGCATCAATTGAATACTTATACAAATATACTGAAAGATTTGCATAAGCATGGAATTCACACAATCATAGAAGAATTGTTCATTTTATTTTAAAACATCACATAGGCTTCATAAGAATAGAATCAAATGAAGTAAGAAACTCGCTCAAATAAATCAGAGTAAGTTCAAGAAACTTGCCTTAAGCTTTCTTCTATGATTTTACGCTAATTTGCCTGTCAAACGGCCTACACAATTACGTTTACATACACATACCAATTAAGCACATAATTGATGTCAAATATTGGTTTACATTAACTTAACTTATCACTTTGCATGTCTGTGTCATTAGACTCGGAGTACTTTTCAAGTTTGTTAATACTTATCCTAGCGTTTCGGTGTTCATTTGCCATACGCTCATCATATCCTTCACGAATGTCCAAGCAACATGCCTTTGTATATGCTTAGCACGACCCTATAATCCTTCATAACACCCCTTAATTTAAGTTATGTTTTTTACATTTATTTTACTTCTTATTTCACGTTATTCGCACTTTATGATTTAATCAATACGTCTAACTTCTATTTTACATTTTACGTTACAGGTATAAAGCAAACAGCTTGACCTGTCTGCTTCATCTTTAAACTCCATGTCTGTCAATCTAGACAGGCTAACCCGTCTGCTTTGGGTGTCTGCTTTAACTTTAAACTCTCTGTTTGTCAATCCATACAGGCTTAGGGTGTCTCTTTAGTACAAAACTCCTTGTCTTCTGAAGTAGTAACAAGCAAATTTTCATGCGCGTCGCACCTACTTTGCTATGTCATAACTTGACCCAACGTTATCGGAATGAGTCCGTTCTTGAGCCATATCCTAGCTCGTAACATTCTTTAAAACTTCCCTCGGATATATTACCATTTCTAATCCTTTAATATGCCAAAATATTGGCTCAAAAGTCACTCGTTGGACTGTTTCTTAACTTAGCGTTCATTTCTTTGTAACTTACTCATCCGATCCCGGAATAAGTTTGTTCTTGAGCCCACGACTCATATTTTATACGTTCTACAACATTCTTATGAAACCTTAATTATTTGTATTCATTAACTTGCATCCTAATTTCGTCCAAAAATCGTACCGAACTAGGATTTCAACGTTTAACATCTTTTACTTAAATTTTTGCCATAACTTCGTTATAGCATGTTCTTAATCCGTTCCACTTGGAACTTTTCAAATCTAACTTACGAATGATGGTTTTAAACTTTTCCATCAACATCCTGCTAAAGATGGTTTTCAATTTGTCTATCAACAAAATCCTAAAGATGGTTTTAAATTTGTCCATCAACAACTTTTACTATGTTCTTCATTCGTTCTTCATTTTAAACAGTTATTTTGATTATGATTCACTTTGCATACATAAATTAGTGTTTTGAGTTCGCTAATTCTTCCTTATTTCTCCTGAACATTCATATGTAAATCGTTCAACCACCAACAAAGCAATAAAAGAAGGTGTAGATGAAGTAGATGAAAAGTTATTGACTCTTACCTCTCATGTTCTTAATTACTTGATGATCTTGATAATCAACTAGCTTCTTCTTCCTTGCCAAATTTGAATTCTCACTCTCTCTCAAATATTATAGAGCTTCTTTACGTAAGTGTTGGTGAATTTTGTGAAGGAAAACTAGGAAATGTGCTTGTATAATAAAAATCTAAGACTTAGGGCATTTTGGTCATTTATCATATAATATCTTGGCTTTTTATCCTTTTATCCTTGGATATTCTTGGAATATTCCTTTCTTAACTCTTAAGTTTCGTATAGCTTCTCCTAGAAGTTTCGTTGTTCCATGATATTTTAACTGCCGCAATTCGTTCCGTAAACGAAAAAACTACGTTCTCCTATTCTAAATTCTTTTAGATATTCCGTCTTTCCTCTTCATCTTAACATTTATGCATTCATCGAAAAATGCGAAAAGCATTTTTAGTGAATAGCGTTTTTGGCGACGTTTTCCATGAAAATGGTTAAACGATCAAAAAGCTGATAAAATATTTTCCGTCTTTTCCCTGTTTCGCCTTATTACTGTAGGTTTTTCGAGAATTTTTTTTATTGGACAATATAACTTTTCATGACATATTATCGGTAGATCTTGAAACGGAATGTCATGACGACATACGGATCTCTTAAAAGATCTTAGGGTTTATCCCTAACTCGTATCGTTCTTCAGGTAAATAGCATTTTTACGTAAATTTTCTAGGGAATTTTTTATTTTCGTCTTCGAAATTCTGACTCGTATATTCTTGCACATAACAAAAATCATAACATATAAACACAATCTTAGGTCATAAAACGACCTTTAAACACATAATATAAATAATATTCATTAAATATTATTTTATTTAATAATATTCCACGAAAACTTAATTATTAACTAAGTGTAATTTCTAGATCGTTACATTCTTCTCTCCTTATAAGTATTTTGTCCCCAGAATCACGATACAAATTACCTATGAAATAAGGTAGTTAAATTCTGTTTCTTCTTTATCTTTTAATCCTCACTTTGCTTTAAAAACATTGTGATATATTCTAACTACCTTTACAGAAGGTATATTTTACTACTCAATACATATCATTCTTATCAATTACTCAAATAATAATTTCTCAATTCTCAACCTTTCTACACTCTCGTATAGTTCCTCAAACTTACCACATGTAATGAGTTCAAGAACTTAACACAATAATATGAGTTTAGGAACATGTCTTAGCAATACGCAATCCAAGAACAAATCAGGAACTAACCATATGTTCAGAGGCTGAAAACATATATATCATACGACTATGAGTCACAAACTTACCATAAGCATGAGTTTGAAGAACTCGCACTTAATCTTAATCTTCTCTAACTATCAAATATATCTATAAGAAAAGAATCACCTTCTCACCATATATATCGATAGGGCGACACCAACATTTCAACGATTATCAATGTGATAAACTAAGTAGTTGTTAAACCAAGCACAAAACCCCTGCCCATACAAAGGTTTGTACAACTCAATTATCACATGAGTCCTCAATTGAAATCCTACCAAGTACCTTTTCATATTACACTTTCTTTATAGCGTCAAGCTATAACCTTTCAATTATTTAACAGATAATTTATCATTTCATATCTTAATCTGATCACGTCGTGATCTCTTTTTACAATTATTTTACATTATGATCTTCCTTACCTACGATAGTTTCGTCTTTCACCTCAATCATTCTATATCATGATTTTATTTACGCTTTTCACCTTATGTCTTCAAACTATTTATTTAGTTTCTTCCTCTAATCCAGGTACTACTGGTACCTTACTTCTTCGCTTACATATTAACATTACCGCTTTATCAAGTTAAATTTAACTCTTTCCCATTTGAAAATTTTCTTACTTAATCTTTAACACTCTTCAACTAAGATTTTTGTTTTCGTCACTCTGTCCATTATAAATGAACGAGTTCCTATTACAATTACCTTTCATCTGACTCCTTCACCATTGTACTCTTAACTTCCCTTTATTCATTTCTGTTATTAACTCATCTTGAGTTGTTAACACTGACAACTTTTCCCAAACCTTGTAGTCTTAAAGTATTGGTTATTACCTTTATCTTTCATATGTGATATAAAAATTCATAGTCTTCATCTTTAACTAATTCCAGCTTGTTTCTCAGCTTAACAATTATCTTCTTCTATGTATAGATATATATTAGACTCTAACGGTCTGCATATACCTCACATTCCTTACAATATAACAAATATCTCCAAAGCTTCGAGCAAACACTACTGTTGCTAACTCCCTATAATGAATAGAGTATCATTTATCATAATCCTTACTTACAATGGTGCATACACAACGTCCTTGTCATATAGTATAAGCACCCAACCCAATTTCTTATGTGTTACATCATTCTATGCAACAAAACTTTCCAATATCATCAAATAATGGCAATATCGGAATCTCACTAAATCTCTTCATAACTCTCAAAATATTCTTGAAACCTCTTTGACTATTTAAAATCTTCAAAGTCTTTCTCATTTTCTTTGGTTAACAGGTTAACATCCTCGATAGCGACTTATTAACACTAACACTACATACCTCTGCCAACTTCTACGACTGTTCCTTATTATTCACAACCTCTTCCTTCACCAATTATACGGATATACACCCTGTGACATGTATGGATAAACCATAGCACTTCACAAGGGTACCTATCAGCTTGCCACCATACTTCACGGCGCCCCCTATGGATATACCGTCTCTTTAAAGATCATAAGACCTAAAATTAATTTTTCCCTTAGCCAAAATTCATAAGTAACGAACTTAGCATACAACTTCTCTCCTTTCAGTGTTTACACACTATCCTTAACTGCTCAGCATGATCCTTCTATGTCTTAAGATAGACTAGAATATCATCCACGAATGCCATTACAACTTATCAAACTTTTTTCTTACATAATCAATTCATCTTATCTTTAACTGCATTTAACACGTACATCCATTAAACATCATCATCAAAACTCGTAATAAGTCATAAAAACCGTCTTCAAACATTTCCTCATTTCCCATTTACTGGCAATACCCAATTCTCAAATCTCTCTTTAAAAAATATTTTTCCATCTTTAACTGATCAAAAAGAACATTGATCATGAAAATCCATACTTACTTTTAGTCGTTACTTTGTTCAACTACTTATAGTCAAAACAAAGTCTCAACACTCCACTCTTCTCCCTCTTCTTTACATACAACATTGATGCTTCCTACGAAAATACTCTCGATTGAGTACACTTTATACCTAATAATTCTTCATTGTATCATCAATTCCTTCATTTCATTTCAACTACCTTATATAGTATCCTCAAAACTGGTGCCTTTTCGTACTACCTCTTTCACAACTTTTTCTCCCTATCTAGTAGAAAACCTGACAATTAGTCCAAAACTATATCCACTACCTTTTTACTACAGGTATCTAACCCGTCTCTTACTCTTACTCATTGGGTATCTATAACATATGTTAAATAACCAATACTTCCCATTTTCTTAATAGCCTTCAGGCTCTTATCATCTTCAAATCACCAAAATATTTCGACTACTTAAAACCTCAAAAACATTACTTCAGACTACCTTAAAATTCAAGACTCATAATTATCTTCTAGCATTTAATCATTACCCTCTAGTTAAACAACCAATACTTCTCATACTCACGTTAACTCCTTACATCTTAATAGAAATTAAATCTATCAACATCTTACGTCTTCAAATCTCAACACATCATTTCATATGATCAAACTCCATAGAAACTTCTTCCTTATTCTTCTTCTCTTTAACACATACATGTTTATCTCATCTCTTCATTTGGCTATACAAGCCTTCCCCAAAATTTCTTTAAATTAACTCCTTCCAGAGCATCAACACTTTATTGTAGAGCCAAGGTTTCCACCCTTGCTCAAATTTTCTTTTTCTCTCTCCCTCTTGAAAACTTAATATGGAACAAATTTAGCTAGTTCATTGAACTTGGTGGCGTACTGGGGATCTAACATATCCATTTACTCTACCTTAAAAACCTGCATTCTCATGCGGTCACTTTCACAATAATTCCGTACTTGATCTGGCATAACTAGATTCATTCTCTCTTGTCCAATCCCTAATTGAACCTTTAATGACTAAGTTATCTACTTAAACTTAGGAGGTCCCACACTCTTGAAAATCCTTTAAAAACTGACTACTTGCTCAGATAAGGGATTTATGTTCCCTCCGGTGGAATTTCTATTAAATGTCTCCATTAGGAAATCTCTAATTTACTTCTTTAGGTTCTCTTGACCCTTATTCTCATTTATTATTATGAGTTTCTCCTTGTGTTCTTTACATTACGTAACTTCTCCTTGACAACATTCCTTCTTAATGAAATATTTTATTATTATTTCATTTCTTATTAAAAGCAGTCTTATTTTAATGTTAATACTTACTCATTACCAAGCACATTTAATAAATATGGTATATTAATATGCTTCTTATATCATTATAGCTTCTACTATTTACAAATTAATAGCACTTTCTGCTATTTACTACCTTATAGCATTTGCTGTAATTTACAACTTACTTTCTCTATTGCTTAACAAAATAAGAGTTACATAGTTATTCCACAACTTATAAAAAAGTTGGGACTTACACAAAATGTCCTGCTTGTTATATAAAAGTTGGGATTCACATCATTACACACACACACACACACACACACACATATATATATATATATATATACATTATAATATACATATTCATTACTACGATACTACTACAGTTCTTTCTAACTAAAATTAACACACTCTTCTTCGGTAACGGTAGTCACACGACCCCGATTACTAGAATAACAATTTGTCCTATGATAAGTAGGTTTTATACCTACTTATTGTCTATCAACTTGCTAGAATTATGGCTTAAACTCAAGAATTTTATTGTCTTTTAATGCGTTTTATCTTTGTTTTGCATGATATAGTCAGGAAACACATTTGGCGTGGAATTGCATCGAAAGTGGTATAAAGTGGCATGGTATTGGCAAAGGCAAGGTGGAGAGCTCACGTGGAAGAAAAGAGGGCTTGGCATGAGGATGGCATGAGGCAAGGCATATGATGTTGGTACTAAGGCAGCATGAAGTGAAGGATTAAGAAACAAACTAGAAGAACAAAGAAAGTAGAAGAGATGCAACAAGAAAGCCATCACAAAAATTGCATCAGCAGCAGAAAGTGGCACGTACGGCCGCGCCAAGGAAACAAGTTCCAGAGCAGAGGGACAATTCTGAGGACGCCCGCTGCGATAAAGCCAAGCAAGGCCGCACTAGTTAAAAAAAACTCTGACTTTACACTTTTTTCGGCTGAATGTAATTTATATAAGGCTTTATGTTGCAAGAGACGAAAAAAAAACTTATCACTTCTCGGACTTAACATTTATTACTAAGTTCCTATTTCTAGGGTTTAGAGAGCTTGAGGGTTTTGGAAGCTTCACTTCTTCTTCCTTCTTGTTCTAGTAGCATTTATATTTTCTAGGGTTCTCTTTGGTTGGGTTTGTGGTATGAACTTGAGCATTGAAGGCTCCTATTGGAAAGAGAACCACCAAGATTTGCATTTCCATTCTCTCTACTCTCTTTCTTTCATAGTTGTTTACATGTTTGGTTTAAATCCCATAATGGTTTGTGGTTCAAAGATGAACTAACTACCATTATGGGATTCTAATGGATTTTATTGCTTAGTCTAGGGTTTTATGCCTCTTTGAAATGTATGGATGAAAATGTATGGTTTGCCTAGCATGGTTGCTTTAAATGTTTAGATGCTTGATTAACATCTACTGGAATCGTTTATATGGACTTGAAAAATGAAGTGTAAACTTAGATTTTGTCGTGCTAGCATATGTTCGTGAAACTTGCACTCGATGAGTTTTGTGATTCGTAATCCGGATAGAAATATACCGTATTGCTATGTGTAGTCAATAGGGAGCTTGCACTTAAATTGGTTTTGCTTGTAAATCGCATAGACATATAGTGATTTAGGTTTTATCGATGTTCATGAGATTTCTATCTCTTTTGTGGATATTATATGATATGGACTTGGTTTATTGACAAATAGCCTTGCCTCACATTCGTGCTCCTGGCTAGCATTCTTATGTGATTATTTATACTTGACTTGAGGTGTTGTTAACCTAGATGATGCAATAAATGAAGTTAGGATCCCATATTTCTCCAATTTGAACCCTTTGTCTGTCAATTAATTAAGTTTATGTTAAAATTAGTCTAGCTATTTAAAGAGCACCTTGATACACGTTTGAGCAGACGAAAATAACCATAGGACTGTTGCATGATAGTTGAAGCCTGACTCCTTTCTCCGTGGGAGCGATCTCCACTTATCAAATTTATTACTTCTCAACCGTGTATACTTGCACGTGTTTTGTGCCCGTTTTTGTGAACAGCGAAACGGCGCAACAAGTTTTTGGCGCCGTTGTCGGGGAATAGTTGTTAGTTTATTTCTATTGACATTAGTTTTTGTTAGATTTGACTGGCTTGAACAAATCTATTCTTATCTCATTTCTAACTTTATCTTTATTTGTGTTTCAGGTACTTGTGAGTAGTTTATGCAAACACGATCAACCAATCTTGAGTTAGTGCCTCTGCAAGAGAACATTAATAGCAGAAGTTGGAGAGCAAACACTAGAAACACCAACCCACAAGCAGAACCTGAATGACCCGAGCAAATGGCCGAAGAACAGAGGGTCGATAATAGAGCCTTAAGGGACTACTCCATACTCAAAATCACTTATCTGCAGTCCAGCATAGTTAGGCCAACTATAGCTGCAAATATAATTGAAATCAAACTAGGAACACTACAGATGGTTCAAAACACTGTCCAGTTTGGGGGTGCTGCTTCAGAAGACCCAAATGAGCATATCCTGAGCTTCATAGAGATATACGACACATTTAAATTCAACAACGTTTCAGATAATGCGGTGAAACTTTGATTATTCCCATTCACCTTGAGGGATAAGGCGAAGAGTTGGTTGCAGTCATTACCCTCAGGATCAATCACCACGTGGGAATACTTAGACCATAAATTTCTAACCAAATGATTCCCCATGGCTAAGACTGCTTCCATGAGGAGTGCTTTGAGTCAATTTGCACAGCAGCAAGGGGAATCGTTGTATGAAGCATGGGAATGCTACAAAGAAATGCTCAGGAAATGGCCGCACCATGGAATGCCTTAATGGATGGTGATAAATTCGTTCTACAATGGTTTGGGGTAGCAGTCAAGGCCTATCATTGATGCTGCATTGGGAGGAGCCCTATGGGCCAAGGACTATCCGCAAGCTTATGAGCTGATTGAAACCATGGCGGCCAACGAATATCAGAATCCAACAGCAAGAATGGTTCAACCTAAGGTGGCCGGAGTATTGGATGTTGATGCAATCACAACATTTTCAGCATAAATGGCGGCAATGAACAAGAAGATAGATTCTATGGCTGAGAGTAGAGTTCAGCAAGTTGCATTTGTATGTGAGTTGTGTGCCGGAGCACACCCGACTGAGCAGTGTGCCATCACTACCGAGTCGGTCCAGTTTGTCAACAACTACCAGAAGCCACAGAATCAGTTCCCAAACTCCTACCATCCAAATAATCAGAACCATCCTAACTTCAATTGGAGCAACAACCAAAATGCCCAACAGCCTCAAACATCTCAACAAACTCCCTACCATACACCACAACAACAAAATCAATACCAACCTCCTCCTCAACAACAACAACAACAACCAACATACCAAAATTCCCAACATTCCCAATATCAACCCTACCAACCAAAGTCTCAGCCATAGCAGTCCCAACAACAGTATGCACCGAGACAATCACACCCACCTGGATTTCATCAACCTCAACAACAACAGCAATATCACTCAGATCCCGCACCTTAGCAAGAGAAGAGATCTGAAATGGAAGAATTGATGATGAAGCATATGGCTACTATTGAGATGATAATGAAGAGCCAAGCAGTGGCAATCAAGAATTTGGAAATCCAGATGGGCCAAATGGCAAATTCGATCAACACCAGACCGCAAGGCACTCTTCTAAGCAATACGAAAGCCAATTCGGGGAGAAGAGATGGCAAGGATCAATGCCAAGCAATCACCTTAAGGTCTAGGAAGCAAACTTCTGATCTGGAGGCTGGCGTGGCCGCGCCCCAGGAAGGCCAAAACCCGGCGCGGGCGCGCCCAAGTGCAGAAATTTCTGAGACAGTTTTGGAAGATGGGAAAGATGAGGGACATGCAATTGAGCCAAAAAAGGAAGTCACCAATGAGAAAACCATTGTTCCACCATAAGTAATCTACCCTCCTGCACCATACCCACAACAGATACAAAAGTAGAAACTGGATAAGCAATTTGCCAAGTTTTTGGAGGTTTTCAACAAACTGCAAATCAATATTCCCTTTGCCGAAGCGTTGGAGCAAATGCCAAGCTATGCAAAGTTTATGAAGGGGATACTGTCAAGGAAGAAGAGGTTAGAAGGCTATGAAATAGTGGCCTTGACAGAGGAGTTCAATGCCGTCTTATAGAGGAAACTACCTCCAAAGCTTAAGGATCCAGGGAGCTTCACAATTCCTTGTTCTATTGGGGAGTTGTCCTTCAACAAGTGTGTATGCGACTTAGGGGCAAGCATTAATTTGATGCCACTATCAGTGTTCACTCAATTGGGTTTGCCGGCTCCTAAGTTAACAAGCATATCTTTGCAGCTGGCCGATAAATCCATCACCTACCCAGAGGAATTGTTAAAGACGTGTTGGTGAAAGTAGACAAGTTCATATTTCCTGTAGACTTTATAATTCTAGATTTCGAGGAAGATAAGAACATTCCAATTATTCTAGGGAGACCGTTTCTAGCCACCGGGAAAACACTCATCGATGTACAAAAGGGAGAATTGACTATGAGGGTTCAAGACCAAGAGGTGATGTTCAATGTCTTCAAGGCTATAAAGTTTCCCACAGATGAGGAAGACTATTTCAGAATTGATACCGTCGATAGGATACTGCAGGAGGATACCAAACACTTGCTGAGTGTGGATCCATTAGAGAGTGCTCTACTGGGAGACTCAGACATAGAGAAAACTGATGTGGTGGAGTGCATACAACTTCTAAATACGGTGCCTCAGATGTGAAAGTTTAAAATTCCCATCGAACCTCTTGAACAGACTGGGGAGTCATCAGAGAGACTAAAACCTTCTCTAGAGGTGGCTCCCACACTTGACTTGAAACCTCTGTCGGACCATTTGAGGCATACATATTTAGGAGAATCTTCTACATTTTCAGTTATTGTTGCCTCTACTCTATCATCTGATCAAGAGAGAAAATTGTTGCAGGTCCTAAGAGAATTTAAATCAGCTATTGGGTGGACCATAGCTGACATCAAAGGGATCAGCCCTTCCTACTGCATGCACAAGATACTCTTAGAGGATGATAGTAAGCCATCAATAGAGCAACAACGAAGATTGAACCTGATCATGAAAGAGGTTGTCAAAAAGGAGATCCTCAAGTGGTTAGATACAGGAATAATTTATCCAATATCAGATAGCTCCTGGGTGAGTCCGGTGCAGTGCATCCCAAAGAAGGGGGGTATGACAGTCGTGACTAACGAAAAGAATGAGCTTATTCCTACCAGGACAGTTACAGGATGGAGAGTCTGCATGGACTATCGCAGACTGAATAAAGCTACAAGGAAAGATCATTTCTCTCTCCCGTTTATTGATCAGATGCTGGATAGGCTAGCAGGCCACAACTATTATTGCCTCATGTATGGTTACTCGGGGTATAATCAAATTGTCATAGCCCCTGAGGACCAAGAAAAGACCACCTTCACGTGCCCATATGGCACTTTTACTTTTCAAACGATGTCTTTCGGGCTATGCAGTGCGCCGGCCACTTTCCAGAGATGCATGATGGTGATTTTTTTGGACATGGTCGAACACAACGTAGAAGTCTTCATGGATGATTTCTCTGTCTTTGGGGACTCCTTTGACATCTGTTTGGAAAATCTGGTATTGGTGTTAAAAAGATGTGTTGATACCAACCTCGTTCTGAACTGGGAAAAATGCCATTTTATGGTAAAGGAGGGTATCATTCTGGGCCACAAAGTTTCTGAGAAAGGTCTAGAGGTGGATAGAGCTAAAGTGGAGACCATAGAAAGTCTACCGCCACCATCCTCTATAAAAGGAGTTTATAGTTTTCTCGGCCATGCAGGCTTCTACCGGCATTTCATCAAAGACTTCTCGAAGATTACTAAGCCTTTGTGCAGTTTACTCGAGAAGGACATCCGGTTCAAATTCGATGAGGAATGACTGGTAGCCTTTGTACATTTAAAAAAGAAATGAACTACGGCTCTCGTCATTACAGCACCAGACTGGTCTCTCCCCTTCGAACTGATGTGTGATGCAAGCGACTTTGTCGTGGGGGTAGTATTGGGAAAGCGCAGGGACAAGATCTTTCATGTGATTTATTACGCAAGTAAAACCCTAATAGATGCCAGTTAAACTACACCACCACTGAGAATGAGCTTCTTGCAGTGGTCTATACTTTTGATAAATTCAGGTCATATTTGATTGGCACAAAGGTAATTCTATATACAGATCATTCTGCGATTAGATACCTGATTAGTAAGAAAGATGCCAAACCTCTCCTTATTCGGTGGATACTTCTTCTTCAAGAATTTAACTTAGAAATTAAGGACAGAAAAGGGACCGAGAACCAAGTGGCTGACCACTTATCTTGACTGGAAAATCCGAGGATGGACAAAAATGACAAAGTATTGATCAATGAGTCCTTCTCGGACGAGCAGTTATTTGTGGTGCAAGGCGAGATGCCCTGGTTCGCGGATTTTGTAAACTTTTTAGTGAGCAATATTATCCCGTCTGACTTCAATAGAGCATAAAAGAAGAAGTTTTTGCACGATGTTAGATGGTACAATTGGGATGAGCCGTACTTTTTTTGGCAGTGCGCTAATATGGTGATCAGGCGGTGCATCCCAGAGAGCGAGATGGAAAGCATATTGCTAGATTGTCACTCATCTGTGTATGGAGGCCATTATGGGGGGGAGAGGACAGCCACTAAAGTGCTGCTGGCCAGTTTTTATTGGCCAACACTGTTTAAGGATGCGCATAACTTTGTCCAGAGCTGTGACCGTTGTCAGCGCGTGGGAAACATATCTAAGAGAAATGCCTCTGAATATGATCCTCGAGGTTGAAATCTTCAACGTATGGGGAATTGATTTCATGGGGACTTTTGTATCTTCTTGTGGAAATTTATACATATTGCTGACAGTCGATTATGTGTCCAAATGGGTAGAGGTAGCAGCCTTACCAACCAATGATGTCCTACGTTTTCTTCAAAAAAACATATTCACTCGTTTCGGGACCTCTAGAGCCATCATCAGTGATGAGGGTACACACTTTTCCGATCGTCAATTTTCTGCACTCCTGTCTAAATATGGGGTGAATCATCATATTGCTACTGATTACCACCCCCAGACAAATGGCCAGACTAAGGTATCTAATCGTGAGGTAAAGAGGATACTAGAAAAGATTGTGAATCCCATATAAAAAGATTGGTCCCTCAAGCTAGACGATGTAGTGTGGGCCTATAGGACTGCTTATAAGACGCCATTGGGGATGTCCCCTTATCAGCTTGTGTACGAGAAGGCCTGCCACCTCCCCATGGAGCTTGAATATAAGGCCTACTGGGACATCAAGAAGCTTAATTTTGATTTAAAAGCTGCGGGGGAGAAAAGGCTTCTTCAACTTAACGAGCTTAACGAGTTCAGATTGCAAGATTATGAGAACTCAAAGCTCTATAAGGAGAAGGTCAAAAGGTGTCATGACATGAAGATCATAGAAAGAACATTTGAACCAGGGCAGGAAGTGTTATTGTATAATTCTCATCTCAGACTATTCCCCAAAAAGCTCAAATCTCGATGGTCAGGCCCCTTCACGGTAAAAATCGTGTTCCCGCATGGCGCAATGGAAATTTATGATCAGTGCCCGAACAAGCCCTTCAAGGTGAACGGACAAAGATTAAAGCATTACAATGGCGGCGAGGTGAATCGAGAGAAGGTTGCCTCGATCCTCTCCACCACTTGACCAAACTTAGACAGAGTCTAGCTTATAGACTGTAAACAAGCGCTTGATGGGAGGCACCCCATCATCTCTATCTTCTCCCTTATGTTTAATTCTTATATCACATCATCTCTATCTTCTCCCTCATGTTTAATTCTTGCATCACATTTCTCTATATATCTCTCTCATATTTAATTCTCATTACTAATCTCTACATTTCCCTTCCCCCGTTTAATTCTAAGCATTTGAAAATTGGTGACTATTTTTGAACATTGTGGTGTTAGGATGCTCATTGCCTACATTTTTGAACTTTAGGCATGTTGCATATATTTTTGGGAGTTAGAAACTTATTGTGTATATTTTTTGGATTTGAACGATCATTGCCTATATTTTTTGACATTAGGCATAGTTGAACATATTTTTGGTGTTGGAAGCTCATTGAACATATATTTGACATGTTAGCATATTGCATATAAGCATATAGCAAATTTTTTGGGAATTCACATAGATATAATTCATTTATATAGCATTGCTAAGGAATTAACAGTACATACATATTGCATATGCATTTTTTGGTTATGGAATCAAGCTATACATGATTTTTGGTTGCTATATGTGAAGGTAAGACAAGTGTTAAAGTTGCTTCTTGTGCCTTCACCATGTTGCTGCCCAAAAGAAACAGAAAATATTGGCCAGGCTCAGGGCCGCGCAGCCGCGCCTCAAACAGAGCTTCAGCCTGCGCGCCCGCGCCATCTTCCAGTCTAGAGATCCCATTTCTACCAGTCGCGCGCCCGCGCCTCCTTCACAGTTCAATATTGCGCAGTCGCGCCCGAATCCTACTGCCGGTTTTAAATTAAACAGTCATTTCAACCATTATAACCTCTGCCCCTTCCCCTCATAACCCAAATACGATATCATTCTTCCTTTTCTCAAGCCAACTCTCCCTATCATTCTCCTATACCCCAAACTCCCTCTACATGATCCTTCCATCTCATAGCCACTTTCCATACTCCATATCAATGTACTTCAACAAATAGATTCGGGGTTGAGAAGGGAGTTCAGAGTCACTATTTCAAAATTAGGGTTTGGGGTATACACAATTTTTAAAAATATTTAAATTGTATTTTAGGGTTTATTCTTCAAATTTGGCAATTAGGGTTTGTGAAATCAGTGGCAAACATACAAGTTTGGGGGTTGTTCTTCATCAAATTCATCAGGTAGGGTTTGTAAAGGGAAATTTTTCTGAAATCATCAATGGGTCCAAAGCGTTCACGATCTGCAGCTTCCATATCCGCATCACCCGCTCGCATTGCCTTGAACGACGACATCACCGTCGATTTGACCAAATTCATCAATATCGAGGCCCAAATTGAGTACTATCGGATCGCGGCCAAATCAGTTTTGAAGGAACGGGGTTTGAAACCGACGAAAGAGGATGGGGAATATCGTGCCATGATCCGTGAGATGGGATGGCAAGGTGTTTGTGCAACACCGCCGTTAGTGCCGTTGGCTCTCGTTCGTGAGTTCTATGCCAATGCCAAGAAAACACAGAGTGACTGGTCCTTTGTTCGAGGCCAAACCATTGATTATTGCCCGGCGACGATTCGAGATATTCTGAACGTGCCCCCACTTTCGGCTGGCCAAGAGAACTGGGTTGAGGCAGAGAGGTTTGAAACGGACCTTGACCAGTTGATCTGTGACTTGTGTGCACCAGGCACAATGTGAAAAATCAAGAAAGATACCGTTAATGAGTACACCACGTTCCCTGCCTCCGGGCTCAACAGATATGCCAAGGCATGGAACCTGTTCCTCTGTGCCAGCTTGATGCAATCCTCGCACCAGCATGAGATTACAGTCGAGAGGGTTATCATCTTGTGGGGAATCATCACGGGGAAATACGTTGATATCGGCCATCTTATTCACCAGAACATGCTGAGGTTTATACGAGGCAGTACCACGGGCTCCATTCCACATGCCTCCATAGTCCCATCTCTGTGCTGAGGCAGGGCTCGAATGGCCCGTTGAGCAGATCTAAATATCGAGTGGGGATGTCAATCACAGCACTATCAAGAATTTTGTGGTTTGGGCTGGAGGCAAGGCAGACCCGAGGGGAAAAGGGTTCATTATATTAGCTCCTCCGCCAGTTCCACCACTGCAGCCACAGCCAGCCGAGGCCGATGCTCCTCCTCTAGCTGGTGACATACAGTAGGGTCGCCAGTTTCATCGTATAGAGCGAAGGATAGACGCACTGCATGAGAGCTTGACTATGTTCGCTGATGGATTGACCCGTGCACTGTCCGAGGCCTTTGCATAGCAGGGCATGATGCTGGAGTGGCCTATTTTCAATTCTGACTTGCCATACCCGCCGCAAGATACACCACCCGAGGAGGGTGGCCATGCCGATCAGTAGGGGAGTTTCCTGACCATTTACCTTCAATGAGGACATTGAATATTGCAAGTTTGGGGGTATTGGGTGTTAGAAGTAGTAATTGCATATAGTGTTAAATTTTTGCATTTAGTTTTAATTGCATTTAGTTAGTTGCATTTAGTTAATTGCATATAGTTTTTATTGCATGATAGGTTGTATATAGTAGTTGCATTGCATTATAGTTTGTGTTACTTAATTTTGCATAAAAAATATTCAGTTTTATTTTATTTTGTTTATTTAGTTATGTTTAATTGCATTGCATGGCATAATCCCTTTTGTTTAGCCTGTTGAATTTTAGTCTGGCCAATGATGACATTGAGATATGATAGATTATTGAACTCTGTTAGTAGCTTAAGCTCAGTTATATTTTTAAACATGATGAATCTATACCTGTTGCTGTGATGTCACCGGATAGCACAATTTTGTCTTTACTTGCTTGTTGGCTAGATTATTGCATGCTTGTCTTCTGAGGGGGAATTTTTTTTTTTAATTGCTAGAATTGTGTAATAAAAGCAATAATGGCCTTAACAACACTGGAATACAAGTTTGAGGGAAAACTTTGGGTATTCATGCTAATAAAAAGAAAAAGAAAAAGCAAAAAAAAAAGAAAATAAATTGAGAAAAAGAAAAAAATAGAATAAACACCTTAGCTAGTGAAGTCTTGTGGCCTTTGATAGTCGAGCAAGTATGCCCTAGGGGATTGTCTTTACACCTAGCGCCCTAAGGCCTTTATGGTTTGGGAGTCGTTGGTCGAAAGCTCGTTAAAGGGGTATCATTAAAAAGCCTAAGAGGGCCTAGAATTTGCACAGTCGGATGTAACTGCGGGAAAAGTGCGAATAAATCCCCCGTGTGTGAATAAAAGCATAATAAGCCCTTGTTGTACTTCAACGTGTATCTATATGTTGGTTTGTCATTATTTTGTATAAATGAAAAATTCTTGACTTAAAACCTCAATTTTCCTTCCTTAGAAGTATAGCATGTGGAATCTTTGCCTCGTTCAAGCTTGTTTATGACATTGCACACACACACCACATCTTAGTAACAGGTTGTGTTTTACAGATTGTATGCCTTTATAACTGTAGCTGGAGTCGATACATTGTTCATTGTTCTTGTTATCTCTCTGAGGCGCTTCTTATTGGAGTTCACATCAATGCTGTTACTGTGAGATTCATTTTCATGTAGTTAGTTGCATATCATGTAGTTGCATTTGTGTTTTTGCTTAAGGGCAAGCAACAGTTCAAGTTTGGGGGTATTTGATAAGTAGGTTTTATACCTACTTATTGTCTATCAACTCGCTAGAATTATGGCTTAAACTCAAGCATTTTATTGTCTTTTAATGCGTTTTATCGTTGTTTTGCATGATATAGTCAGGAAACTCATTTGGCGTGGAATTGCATCGAAAGTGGCATAAAGTGGCATGGTATTGGCAAAGGCAAGGTGGAGAGCTCACGTGGAAGAAAAGAGGGCTTGGCATGAGGATGGCATGAGGTAAGGCATATGATGTTGGTACTAAGGCAGCATGAAGTGAAGGATTAAGAAACAAACTAGAAGCACAAGAAAGTAGAAGAGATGCAACAAGAAAGACAGCACCAAAATTGCATCAGCAGCAGAAAGTGGTGCGCGCGGCCGCGCCAAGGAAACAAAAGACTGCTGCGCGCCCGTGTCAAGTTCCAGAGCAAAGGGACAATTCTGAGGACACACGCGCCCGCGCCAGCAAATCCAAGCAAGGCCTCACGTCCGCGCCAGTTAAAAAAAACTCTAACTTTACACTTTTTTCGGCTTAATGTAATTTATATAAGGCTTTATGTTGCAAGAGACGAAAAAAAAACTTATCACTTCTCGGACTTAACATTTATTACTAAGTTCCTATTTCTAGGGTTTAGAGAGCTTGAGGGTTTTGGAAGCTTCACTTCTTCTTCCTTCTTGCTCTAGTAGCATTTACATTTTCTAGGGTTCTCTTTGGTTAGGTTTGTGGTCTGAACTTGAGCATTGAAGGCTCCTATTGGAAAGAGAACCACCAAGATTTGCATTTCCATTCTCTATACTCTCTTTCTTTCATAGTTGTTTACATGCTTGGTTTAAATCCCATAATGGTTTGTGGTTCAGAGATGAACTAACTACCATTATGGGATTCTAATGGATTTTATTGCTTAGTCTAGGGTTTTATGCCTCTTTGAAATGTATGGATGAAAATGTATGGTTTGCCTAGCATGGTTGCTTTGAATGTTTAGATGCTTGATTAACATCTACTAGAATCGTTTATATGGACTTGAAAAATGAAGTGTAAACTTAGATTTTGTCGTGCTGGCATATGTTTGTGAAACTTGCACTCGATGAGTTTTGTGATTCGTAATCCGGATAGAAATATACCGTATTGCCATGTGTAGTCAATAGGGAGCTTGCACTTAAATTGGTTTAGCTTGTAAATCGCATAGACATATAGTGATTTAGGTTTTATCGATGTTCATGTGATTTCTATCTCTTTTGTGGATGTTATATGATATGGACTTGGTTTATTGACAAATAGCCTTGCCTCACATTCGTGCTCCCGGCTAGCATTCCTATGTGATTATTTATACTTGACTTGAGGTGTTGTTAACCTAGATGATGCAATAGATAAAGTTAGGATCCCATATTTCTCTAATTTGAACCCCTTGTCAGTTAATTAATTAAGTTTATGTTAAAATCAGTCTAGCTATTTAAAGAGCACCTTAATACACGTTTGAGCAGACGAAAATAACCATAGGACTGTTGCATGATAGTTTAAGCCTGACTCTTTTCTCCGTGGGAACGATCTCGACTTATCGAATTTATTACTTGTCGACCGTGTATACTTGCACGTGTTTTGTGCCCGTTTTTGTGAACACCAAAACGGCGTAACATCCTAACTCTTCAGAGTAAGACCATATCCTATCTTGAACTTGCTCCTTCAAAATTGTACCAACATAGTTCATCTTACCGTCCTCTTTTCTTTACTCACTCTACATGTCCTTTCATCGAACAACCCTTAAACTAAGTGATCAAATGTTCCGCACTTGATGCACACTCCTTTCCTCGGTTCGGGGAAGTCAAGAGAAATCTGTCCCCTGCCCACAATGGTACCATACATCCTTTCCTTTCCTACATACATTTATGTGGTTCTTCCCACAATTCTTTCATCATTTACCCTACTTCTTAGAGTCTCCATGATTACAATTACCACCTTCATTAATTCATTTCCCTTTCTTTTTCTTATCCAGAGCTTCAGATAGCATACTACCTTTAACTCCCATTCTATCAACTTATGCTTCTAATTCATCGCGTTCTTCCACCATTCTTTTTAATGCTAATGCTAACTGACTAGTTAACACTCACTTTTCATTCCACTTTTTTTTCTATGATGAACATCTTAATGTCCAGAGCATGTACTTCCCCTGATGCTTGACCCATCTATGGTCGTTTCTATTCCTTTACTTTCTCCTCCTATTCTCTATCTCTGGCTCTATATAAGCCTCCTTGAAATATATTTTTTCTTTACTCACTTCCATTTCAGTGTGATCTTCATAATCACTATTCAAATCTACCCTAGGTTCATCTTTCAAGATCCTCTTCAGATGGTATAGTCATCAGACGGTACTGTCTTCCGATGGTACAGTCTTAACTACTGCACCATCAACTACTTCAATTGACACTTCTAAGTTCTCTTCAAAAATCTTTTCTCCATAATCCTCTTCTAAACATTTTGAGTTAACACCTCGACTAATAACTCTGGGGCAACTGCTAACATTTCAGTATCCAAATAGATATCACTAACCTTATCATCTCACGTCATCCTAGAATCAATTTTACACCTTGATTAACATATAACAATTTTTTATATACATAAACACAAATAACAATTTATTTTATGTTACTTTTACTTCCTTTGACTCTTCCCGATGAATTTTCTCAATTCACCACCTACAAACTCTTCCTGAGTTTAATTACATACTAACTTTTCTATTTTTCTCCAAGGTTATTGCCTCAAGTACCCATACTTAAGGTTTTTAACCTATCAGCTTTGATACCAGCATGTGACGCCCCCAAATTCGGGTACTTTTAAACCCGAGTCCGGTCCTACACGGTTCTACAACATTCCCACATATCTAGCTATATAAGCTTAATGATACAAATGTAATCAATATATTATTATAGCATATTCGTTCAATCCCAGGTTCTGTAACCATTACATGTTCATCATATCATAATATTATATATTACATAGCAATATTAAGCTCTTACTGTAACGGCCGAGAAAATTGGATTATTATGTGAATTAATTTTTATTTGATGAGATTATATGTTTATTAAATTGGGTAAGCTGTTTAAATTCATTCTATGACCTAGAATGTATGAATGTGGTTAGGATTCTTGTTGTGAGCTAGGATTAAATGGAATGAATTTCCAAGACGAAAATAAAAGTTTTTCGAGAAATTTTTGTAAAATCACTATTCATCTATATCTGCTGGGGAATTATTTATGAATTTTTGAAAAACGCGTAATGATAGAATTATGAGACAAGATGGAATATCCAATAATATTTCAGTTATGGCAAACGAAGTTTTTTCCCAAGGACTTAAAACCTAAGGGTTAGGGAAAGTGAAATTCTAAGAAAGGAAGAGACTAAGTATAATAAGAATCATTATTATACGTAAAGAATACGAGTATAATACTTGTGACACCCCCAAATTCGAGTACTTCATTCCCACAGAATTTGGTGTTCACTGTCTAAAATAACCCATCTAACTACCTACAATATAGGATAACATACACTTTAATAAACTTAAATGATAATCTTCCCCATTAAGGGGTTACAACTTCTCAAATAATCCAAGGTAATCTAATCTTCAAATCATCATACAAAAGCGGAACAATAATTAAATTAGCCTCATTACAAAAAACTCAATCAAGTTAAATAACAAGTCCTCATCACTTGTTCATCTTGCTCTTGCCTTTACTAGTAGATGGCTCGTCAACTTTCTCAACTTTAGCTGCAATGTTTTATATGCAAGAGTGACCAAACAATTGTCCACAAGTATAAAAGTCGCAATAACAATAACGTGAGAGTAATCAATGGATACTGAATAATAGAAATCTCAACTTTTGAATCAAAAATTGGAAACAAGATCAAAAGTATATCTGAGGGTCACAAGACCATGAACTATGTCCTAGGTTGTCAAGTATCTCTAAAACCTTTAACAGTCATAAGACTATATGGACCTTACTTCTCGTACTTAGGGGGATCAGCCCTTCGTACCATGTATTCTGCACAAAATCTTAACGCTAAGCTTAAATAATCCCCTATATTAGGGTTATTCATCTCAGTTTACATAAGAGTACGTACCAAAGGAAGTTTGGATTTGATTAACTTTAATAACAGTTCTAAAATTTTAGAACGCCCATCAACTATGGACTAGTCGAATCAATAAAGGTTCACTAATCAATTAAGGGTTTATACAACTTTAGAGAATTAAACATCGATGTTTACGATCAAGGATTGAGCAATAACAATGTACAATAGAATAACCATTGTACACTCAAAGTATTATTTTCAAAAAAAAAATTAGGAATGAGCTTGAGCAATTTAAGCTTTGGAGAAAAGAAATGTTAGTTAAGAAACTCGCTCAACGAAAGCTTAAGAATAGGAAACATGTGTAACTGTCATCAAGTTAGGGTAAGAAACTTGCCTTGTGCGTTAGCTACACAATTATAACTGACGCTCCCCGAACACCCTACACATATCATTAGAATCGCAATATCGATTAGCTATATCGACATTAATCTAATAAGTTAAATCCTATTTTAGTTGAACTCGTTATCCTAGTTCAAGTTATGATCATTAGCAACATACACAACTCTGATATCACAAGTCTTAATAAAGCAATACAACACCTAATTAACATCTCTAGACTTTACAAACAATAACTTGAAGTTTTTCACCACTTACTAATTTTATAATTCGAAATCTTCAAATACATGTCAACAATATGTTACAGCAACTTGTTACGTGTCTAACACATTACCATAATCATTAGACAAACTCAGACTAAGTTTTAAAGACTGAACAAACAAATAAAACATATTGTCTCTGCTCAGGGAAGGGCGCAGCTGTGCTGCCCTGAACCTTGGCACCGGCGCAGCTGCACTGATGCTTAAACTCATAAAGCTCAGCAGGCGCAGCTGTGCCATTCTTGCCTTTGATACCGGTGCAGCTGCGTCGAAACGCAGACAGGAGCGATGCAAACTGCTTTTTGCTTTGCTGCTTTCACCCAAACTCGATCAAACGACAAACCAAAGCTACCCAGAAAGTATAAACAACATATGTAGAACAACAAGCATTCATATCATGACTCCGACAACAAAAACCACCTAAACAACCAAAATCAAAGGATTTAAACCCAACTTTTGCTATTTTCTCAAAATTCATACATTTAGTAGAATAGTTCACCATAGACTCAATTTCCAACCAAATCAATCCATAACATATGCATTGTTTTCGTATTTAAAGTTAATATCATAAATAACTCTCAATTTACAGATTAATACATGATTAAATCATAAATTTTTGATTCTAAAACCAACCAAAACATATATATTCCACAAGAACACAAATTCTCCATTTAAAACTTATTTGATGATAATTTGATTTCTAAAAATCGTTTATAACATACATACATCAGATTATAAACACCTACTAACGCATATAACAATTATCTAACCAATTCATCCACCAAAACATTAATTTTTCATGAAAACTCAACAACACAAAGAACTAAAAACAAAGAGTTAAATTACTACCTTTAATCCTTGTTTATGCTTTGTTAGATGATAAGAATTGCTCTGATAATCCCCTCTTGATTCTCAGAACCTCCAAGTTTCTCTCAATTTTCTCTAGAGCTCTCTTTTTTCTCTGTGTTTTCTTCCTTCTTTGCTCTACCTCTCTCTACACTTAGGCTTAGAAACTAAAATGCGTAAAAGAACAAAACTGATATAATACATAATACGCACTTATGATTTCATCAGTTAAACAATTAAAAAATAAATTTCATCAGTTTTAAAATTCAAAAGCCATAAGGCTTTGTTTGGCTAACACAACTAAACGATTGTCACACAAATTCTAATATTTAAATTCAATTAAACTAAAGTTAATATTAACTCACTAAATCAAATTTTCACTTAATTATAATTCCATCAAATTATAAATTATAACTTTATTTAACAAATTATTAAATCTCTAATTTAATTGTTACATTAACTTAGAACAACATTATAATTATTTAATAAGTCATTTAATTTAATTATCCAAATTAAATTAAAACTTTACACTATTAATTTAATTAATATATTACACTTAATTAAACTAACCCACAAGAATTCCATCAAATATCTATTTAACTCAATAAATAAATCAACCAAAATATTTATTTAATTCAATAAATATTTAAAATCAATTACAAAAATCTCGTTCGTTACATCCTTCCCTCCTTAAAAGGATTGTCCCTAGAATCATGACTTAATTACTTCATTCATCACAATACTAGGTATTATACGAGTATGATATGAAGATTAATACGACGTCTAATAAGAATATCATACGAGGTATATACGAAGAGAATACGAGAATTATACAGTAAAAATACGAATAAGTCTTAATGGACTATAGCTATTGGACTTGGACTTTGTTAAACCCAAGTTAACTAATTGGCAAGCCCAATTGAATAATGAAGGAGGCCCAATGATGAATTATATCAAGGCCAAAGTAACATTTAAATCAAGTCCAAAGATAGGCCTGAATTTGAATTAATTCTAAGCCCGAACCAAGAACCGAACCCATGGGTCGAACTAATGGATCACCAAGTGGCTAAAGGGGTTAGGGCAACCCATGAGCGCCCCACAACCCCCACATGGTCGGCCACTTGGTGGCAAAGTTATGTTGATAGCTTCCTTTGGAAGCTTTGCAAAGGAGGTGCAATAGTAAGGAGGTTTGGCCTCTTTACCAAATTTCCCCCACTCTTGATTTCTTATATAATCAAGCCTAAGTGTTCATTTGTTGGTTTACCAACTTTGAGCAATACATAATGAGAGAGAAAAGAGTTGTTAATAAGGAATCAAAGGAAGGAAAAGTTAACTAGTTCATCAAACCATCAAAAATGCGAAGAACGCTTAGAGGTATAATCACTTAAACCAAACTTTTCATCTATTTCTTTTAGAAATTTGATAGAGAAGAATGAATTGGTGGAGCATGTCTCTTCCTTAGTAATATGGATGGTTATTAGTGGACTAAAACGTTAATAAGCTATGTATAAGCGAGAATCATAATCGAATGATTAAGCATTAAACGAAGAACGCATAAAACTTAGAAATTGTTGTTGATGGACAAATTGAAAACCATTGCGCATAAGTTAGGTGCAAATTGATTGGTTAGGATTTAGATGAATGACCAATGGATTGATTCCATTTGAAATGGCGTAAAAATCTCGTGTAACGAAGTTATGACGAAATTTACAGTAAAAGACGTTAATCGCTGAAATCGTAGTTAACTAAGATTTTCGGACGATAGTGAAATTTTGCTAATGAACTTAGAAACCTAGGGTTTCATTAGTATATCAAAAAATATGAATTAAATAGTCGTGGACTCAGGAATAGACGAATTCAGACGTAAAACAAATAAGAAACAAACGATTGAACGAAGAACGCTCAAGAACGAATAACGAACGAATAATGAAATTTGAACTAATGAAATGGTCGTTAACGGATTCAAAAACTTATTCTGTCCGGGAAAAATCAAAGTAAGTAAGATAAGTAAGAAAATGGCTTTTGAACAAGCCTATTCCTAGTTATAACGATCGAGTTACGAGCTCGGGAAGTAAGCAGTTTGAAAATTAGAAAAAAAAAATCAAGGGCTCAGGTGAGGCGCCTCAGCATCGCCAAAGCCTAGTTTTTCCAGTGCCGCAACGCCTGTATGGAGGGCCTTTAACTTCTAAGGCACTCCGCAGCGCCGGCTTTATGCCTTGGAGTGGCACTGCAGCACCCTTAAGGGAAATATTTCTGACGCGAGCTTTTGTTAATCCAACTTTTTGCGTGGTAATTGAGGGGCAAGTATATACTTAATATACATGAAGAAAGATATCCTAAATAACATGTATAACTATGAGTTTAGGAATTAAAAGTGAATTAAAAGTAATTAAATGAAGAATGGGAAATGTGAAAAAGCTAATCGTGTATTGTATTGGAGTTTAACGCGCATTTTAATATTACGTGGTATGTAATAGATAGATGTGATACGAAGATGATGAAATATGAAGATAAAAATTATGTAATCACTATACAGGGTCCTATATCTGTAATTCGGGGAAACTGTATTCGAATTAAACAACCGATTAAGGTTATAATTACCGTTATACATAAACGATAAGCGATGAATGTTGGTTTATGACGTTATATGTTATTAAGTCGTAATGAATGTTAGATAACTTAACGAATGTTATTAATACAATAAATTCGATTAAGCTATAGAAGTGAAAGAAGTTAGTATAAACAATGTGTGTAGATTGTTTGGTAGCTAATTGGTGTGCTATGTGAATATATCATATAGAACCTATAAAGACCGAGAAAAGTGAGTGTAAGTTTGATGACGCTTGAAGGCAAGTTCTTCTAACTCTTGTCGAACCATCGTGTTAGCCAAGTTTTTATGATTCATATTATATTGTGCATGAATTGTTTATGAAAGAGTTGATACCAATCTTAACTCGGCTAGACGAATCTTAAAGATTTAATTGATTTATTTACAAGTCTTTCAAAGTATTATTATTAACGCTGTCCTATGCAAATTGATTTGGTACGAATTCAAAGGTAAGCCTGAGTATGAATTAACAAAGGTATTTTACGCCGTTTATCGACGGGCACATGAGGTTGCCAAAACTTAAACGTAAACACGTTTAACGGAGTAGTGTTTATCAACATAGAGTACTATAGGCTGATCACCTACAAGTGCTCGTAAGCTATATCGGATGTATAGACTTAGTGCCGGGATGTCCTTTTCATGAATGAAAACTAAAGGGAATGTTCATGGTCTTTGACCAACTCAAATTCTTAAGTGACTATATGTGCTTTGGAATTATTTTAAGAGAATGAAAAGTGCTATTTTGATTATTCATAGTACTTCATAACTATTTGTTCAGTTATCAAAGATAAATCATAAGATTCTTGATTTTGTGGTTATGTTATATATTGTTAGACTTGCTGAGCTATTTATACTCACTTCTTGCTTGAATTATATAATTGCAGCTAAGAGCAATCGGACCGAAGGATCCGGTAAAGATAAGGGCAAACCAAAATGGATAAATAGTTATCCTCTAATAGAATAGTATGATTTTGTATGAACTTATACTATGACAACGAATGTTGTAAGGGTTATTAAGAACCTGGGAAGGATTTATTATTATTGTAATAAGAATTTAGTAAACATGTTCATTTTGATGCAGTTTTCGACTGAATGAATGTGTAGTTAGTAGCACCGTGTAACACCATATCCGTGGGTTGAAAGTACCCGAATTTGGGTGCGTCACACTTACAATATCTTTTATCCTTCTTTGTTTGCCTTCTTCTATCCTTAATGGATTTCTCAATACGTTCATCATTAGCTGAAATCATATAGTTTAAGCAAGGATGAGCATTAAATTGCTCAACAAGTATAACATTTCAACAACAAAATTAATAATCATGTGATTTCATTCAACAACTAATAATAGTTGTGAATTACTTTCAATAAACTGGAATAATACGCAGTATAAACCAGAATAGAACTTTTCATCTCTCTAAAACATTTTTGAAACAACATGACAATCCTTTGTATTAAAATGGTCATAGGACCAAGAACTTCTGTCATTTTCATTGAAAAGGACAACCCGGTTATTAAAACCGCTAACCCGATATCACTTACGACTACATTTAAGGGATCAACCTATAGTACCCTATGTTGATCAACACTCATCCATTAAACATATTTATATTTAGTTTTGACACCATGCGTGTCAGTCGAAAACTCGACTAAATACATTTGTTTATTTAATTTCAAACTTAACTTGAATCCGCACCAAAATAATTTGGTTTAGACAACGCTACTTAACTTCAATAATATTTCAAAGATTTAATATCAAATCAATAAAACATTTAACCAAATGTCTAGCCGAAATAAATGGCATCAACACTTCCTTAAAAAATTTATGTCATAACATCGATTGAATACTTATACAAATACTGAAAGATTTGCATAAGCATGGAATTCACACAATTATAGAAGAATTATGTTCATTTTATTTTAAAACATTACATAGGCTTCATAAGAATAGAATCAAATGAAGTAAGAAACTCACTCAAATAAATCAGAGTAAGTTCAAGAAACGTGCTTTAAGCGTTCTTCTATGAGTTTACATTAATTTGCCCGTCAAACGACCTACACAATTACGTTTACATACAAATACCAATTATGCATATAATTAATGTCAAAATATTGGTTTATATTAAATTTACTTATCACTTTGTATGTCCGTGTCATTAGACTCAAAGTACTTTTCAAGTTTGTTATTACTTATACTAGCATTTCAGCGTTCATTCTCCATACGGTCATCATAGCCTTCGCGAATGCCCAAGCAACATGCCTTTACATATGCTTAGCACGACCCTACAATCCTTCATAACACCCCTTAATTTAAGTTAGATGTTTTACATTTAATTTACTTCTTATTTCACTTTGTTTACATTTTATGATTTAAGCAATACGCCCAACTTCTATTTTACATTTTACGTTACAGGTATAAAGAAGATAACTTGACCCGTCTGCTTCATCTTTAAACTCCCTGTCTGTTAATCTAGACAGGCTAACTCGTCTACTTTGGGTGTCTGCTTTAACTTTAAACTCTCTTTCTATCAATCCAGATAGGTTAGCCCATCTGCTTAGGGTGTCTGCTTTAGTACAAAACTCCCTATCTCCCGAAGCAATAACAAGCAAATTTTTATGCTTAACGCACCTACTTCCCAATGTCATAACTTGACCCTCCTTTATCGGAATGAGTCCGTTCGTGAGCCATATTCTAGCTCGTAACATTCTTTAAAACTTCCCCTAGACAGATTACCATTTCTAATCCTTTAATATGCCAAAATATTGGCTCAAACGTCCCTCATTGGATTGTTTCTTAACTTGGCGTTCATTTCTTCGTAACTTACTCATCCGAAATCGGAATGAGTTCGTTTTTGAGCACCCCCGGCTCATATTTTATACGTTCTACAACATTCTTATGAAACCTTAATTATTCAAATTTGTTAGAGTCTGCATGTTTAATTTGATGATGAATGAGCTTAATATATATTTGTACCAGTATAATTTGTACAGTCCTTATTAAGAATTGATATATTGTACAAGGACTTAGAATAGAAAGATCAAATACTGTTAGGTTAATCTTTTAAAAAGCTGAGTTGATGTATAACTGATAGGATCGTAAGGTTACCCTGCTACTTGAAGAACAAGATTGCAGAAAAAGCACAAGGTCAGACATACATCAAGAGGATCACTGAACTACTTGGAGTAACCAAAATTCTATGCTTCGTAAAGTCACTTCAGATCGTTGAGTAAACAAGTGATCCTCCTAACCAGCTACACGATCATTGATATATACTCGATCATAGAATAGTCAGGTCTGATAAACTGACTAACAGTGGAGCGTTACAAGTTGAAGGCCTTAATGCAATCTCAAAAATATCCTTAGCGAAAAATGAAGATCAGACTATGTGTCTACTAGCTAACTGTTGGACAACGACATGTTAAGGGTATTAGGTGAAAAGGCAGACTGATGTGACAGGCGCACAAAAGGAACTGTCTCCAAGGTTTAAAATGTCAACATCAAGCATCCTAGTACATCAGAGCATTAAATGCTGCAACGGGCATATTGCAACGGGAAGATTTTTCAGCAGAGTATAAAAGGCAACAAGGATTCAACTTTGAATTCACTGAACATCTCGATCAAAAAGCCTAAAACTCTACCAAAAGTCAAAGAACGAATTCAACGATCCAATATACAAAGTTCGAGCTGCTAAGTACCTGAGAAGAGAAGCTTAACGCAAACTTAGCAGCACCTCACAACAAAACTTCAATCATATGAGCATCTGAGGGTAAGAATTTCCTTATCTTTGTGACTAAATATCCAAGTCTGCTAGTCTTGAAGAGGGCAAGAGTGTCCTTGTCAGTGTGACTAAAATATCCAAGTCTGCTGGGCTTGAAGAGGGCAAAGTGTCCTTTTCTGTGTGACTAATACTTTAGTTAATTCCTACTCAAGGAGTAGAAGAGTGGAGTAGGAGCTATTCAGTCTCTGAACCACTTAAAAATTGCATGTGTCTTTATTTACTGCCCTTTTTGTTAAACTGCTAGATTATTATTCTTTACTTCTTAAATTAAAAACCATCTTTGGTTTTAGATCTTAAAGGGAATTTTTAAAAGAACATATTTCGTTGTGCTTATTTTAATTAGCTTATTAATCATTTGATAAAAAAAATTAAAAGATCTATTCAACCCCCTTTCTAGATCTATAAGTGCTTTTGGGAAATAACAAGTGGTATCAGAGTAGGTTCTCACGAATACAAAGCTTACACTTTTAGTAAATCCATGGCATAAAATAAAAATGGTTCTGAGCTTGGTGGTGGAAGTAAACCACCTCTTCTTAATAAAAAAAATTCTAACTAGAAAATACATATACATGCATATATGGATGCTATCGATGATGATTTGTTTGAAGTTGTTCTCTCTGGTCCATACATTCCTACAAAGCTCGCTCCCATAACTAATGATCACAACAAGGAGGTTGTGAAAATACGTGAAGAATGGACAGAAAATGAAAAGAAGCACGTGCAGCTGGACATAATGGCCATGAATATTCTATTCATGGCCTTGAAAGATGAACTTTTCAAAAATGTTATAAACTGCACCACTGCAAAGGAAGTATGGGAGGCATTGTTAGTAATGCATGAGGGAACGGAAGAAGTAACAGAGAACAAGCAATCTCTCTTAACTCAACAGTACGAGATGTTCACTCACATTCCGGGTGAAAATATTACAGCAGCATATGAAAGATTCACTATCCTCTTAAATGCTCTAAAGTCATATAGAAAGGTGTATCCAAACAAAGACCTAAATATCAAATTTATGTGAGCTCTGCCCAGTAAGTGGGATGCCAAGACAACAGCAGTTCGAGAAGCAAAGAATTTGCATGAAATGACTGTGAAGAAGCTCTATGGTAATCTTCTTACCTATGAGTTGGAGTTGAATCAAAGACCAGAAACTCTGTCTGAGAATAAAAGGAAGGACAAAGGCATTGCTCTTAAAGCCTCTAAAGGAATGTCCAAACTACAAATCGAATCTGAAGAAGATGATCAGGAAGGCTTGGATGGTGATGATGAAAATGTAGCTCTACTCGCTAGAAGATTGAGAAAATTCATGAGAAAAGGCAGCAACTAGAGACCAAGGAAAAATTTCAACAAAGGAAGCAGCAGTAAAGAACAAAAAAAGGACTTGTGCTACAACCTGCAAGAAGTCAGATCACTTCATAGCTGAATTCACCAAAACTCTTCGACAGGATCTCAAAAATCACAAGTAGAAGCATGACAAGAAGAAATATTACAAAAACTACAAGAAGTCTCACAAGAAAGAAAGAGGTCTAGTAGCTGACAACTCATGGAGCGACTCAGATGATGACTCCATCTCAGACTCAAGTGATGATGAAGAACCACAAGTATCCAACATATGTCTGATGGCCATAGAAGGAAAGTCTAACTCGACCACTGATTGTTAAGAAATTGATATCAATGAGGTATTTGATTTTAACTCTCCTGATGTTGATATGAATGATCTTAGATATGCTTTACATGATATTACATCTAAATTACATAGATATATGGAACTGTTCAGATTTTTATTAAAGGATTATTCTCTTCTTCAAAAGGAAAAAGATAAAGTACACTTAGAATTGGAAACTTCTCTACTAAACATCTCCTCTCTATCCAAGCTTGAAACAGAGAATAAGGATTTGAGAAAGATAACTGAAATAAATACTCTAAGAGAGTCTTCCCTTAACTCTAAAATAGAGGAATTGGAAAAGACAATCCCCATGTGGAATCAATCTTCCTCATCTATGAACTCTCTGATCACAAGTCAAAGAGTAGTCTCTAATAGATCAGGATTAGGATTTAATGGTTTGTCATCATCAAATATAAGTATGGAAAAGTATTTAGAAACAAAAAAAATAATGTTTCTTCATCCTATAGTAACATTGTGTTTGTAAAATCCAAAGACAACATTGAACCAAGTATTTCTGATCAACCAATCTCTGCTGGCCAAGTTCTCATTCCAAAAAATAACAGGTCACATACTAGTTTGGGCTTTGTGAATAACAAAGTAAGTTCAAGTCTACGATTATATCTAGAAGAGTCATAGGGTTTGGAAATAATCCTACAGCCAAGTCTGAAAACAATTGTAGAACTAATTATCGCTTTATGAAATTCCATAATCGTAAAACTGTGTGGAGGCAGAGAGGTCAATCAGAAAGAAAGGTATATCAACCATATCAAGTTCAAATGAGAATAAAGTCATACACATAACACACAAATGATTATGCATATCATAAATATAGGCACAAAACTGTTGATTACTACAATGCATTTTATCAACCCAAGATTAGGCAAATCTGGGTTCCCAAGTTAACTAACACCGAAGGACCCAAAAGAGTATGGGTACCAAATGAAACAATTATTATGCATGCAGGTACCAAAGTCAACAGATTCCATTTAGTATCTTGATAGTGGATGTTCAAGGCACATGACTGGCAATAAAGCTCTTCTGTCAGACTAGATAAAGATGGTCTAGCTATTATCATTGGAGATAACAACTTAGGCAAAACTAAAGTATTTGACTCTATCAAAAAAGGAGCCATTTCATTTAGTAAAGTAGCCTACATTAATGGACTAAAGCATAATCTGCTAAGTATAAGCCAGCTATGTGACAAGGGTCATCAAGTTATATTCCTCAATAACAAATGTCAAGTTCGTGAAACCAATTTTATCAAGCTAACTGGATTCAGAGAAGGAAATGTTTATGTTATGAATCTCTCTGAAGCAAGCTCCTCAGTATCAGCTTGTTTCTTTTCAAAAGCTTTAGAAGACATAAGCTAGCTATGTTATACTCAAAATAGATCCTTGATTCACTCCACGATCAAGAAGACATCCTACGAGCTATGGAAAGGAAGAAAGCCATACATCAGCTACTTTTGTGCTTTTGGTTGTGCATGCTACATTCTTAATAATGGCAAAATACATCTGACCAAATTTCAGCCTAAGTCAGATGAAGAAATCTTTCTTGGATACTCTATGGAAAGTAAAGCCTACATAGTCTTCAACAAGAATATTTAAAAAATTGCTATTATGGTTTAATTTGATTCCTTGAAATGAATGATATGATAAAAACTAATTATTTAACTCTTGGGTTGCCTCACAGTAGCGCTTGTTTTTAAGTCATCAACAGGACTTTCCTGTTTCATTTAATTATAATCAGTTGATGGAGTGTCATAGAATGCGCATCCCTTTTCATTCCTTGCTTGACCAGTTACTTCCTTCTTGGTCACCTCATTGTCCTCTTTATCATTTTCTATACTCTCTTGAGTTAAGTAACATTCCTCTACCTTGTTTGGGAACCTGATAGTGTCGAACACGTTAAACTTAATTTCTTGATCATTAACTCTCATGGTGAGTTCTTCGTTTCGAATATTTATTAGATTTCTTCTAGTTACTAAGAAGGGTCGTCCCAAAATGAGTGGAACTTCTTGATCTTCTTCATAATCGAGAATAACAAAATCAATTGGGAACACAAACTTATCCACTTTTACCAAAAACATCTTCAATGACTCCTCTTGGATATGTGATTGATCAATCTGCCAATTACAGAGTTATATTTATTGGCTTAACCCTTTGTAATCTGAGCTTCTTGTACATAGATAAAGGCATGAGATTAATGTTTACGCCAAGATCACATAGAGCTTTCACGACATCCTATTGCCCAATGGTACATGGTATTGTGAAACTCTCCAGATCTTATAATTTAGTTGGTAACTTTCTTTGAATAATTGAGCTGCATTCTTCAGTCAATGCCACCATCTCATTCTCACACATCTTCCTTTTATTTGACAAAATCTCTTTCATTAATTTCACATAACTCAACATTTGTTCTAGTGCTTCTGCAAATGGTATATTGATCTATAACTTTTTAAAAACTTCCAAGAATTTAGAGAATTTATGATCTAACTTGTGACTTTTCAGAAGTTAGGGGTATGGCACAGGAACTGCAATTACATCTTGTTTTTCTTTATTTTTTTTCAAGTTTGCCTCCTTATGCTCTTTTTTAACATTCTTCCTGATGTCTATTCTGACCTCTTATTTCTCAATGTTCACCTTATCTGCAAGCATTCTATCTTTACGTTCCAAACTCTTACCACACCTTAATGTAATTACCTTACATTGCTCATGATTCCCTTTTGTTAGGTTTACTTCGGTGTCACTTTGGAGTGTTCCTTGTGGACGGCTATTCATTGCATTTGCCAATTAACCCATCTGGTTTTCCAAGTTCCGAATTGATCCTTTTATGCTGTTGATTTTCGTATCATTATAAGCGATGTACTTATTCTAGATTTCTTCTAGACTCAATTTCATTTCTTATGGGTATTGAGCTTGATTTTGAAAATCCGGTGGCGGGAATTGCCTAAGAGCTGAGTTTTGATTATGGTTGTTGCTCTATGAAAAAATTGGATGATTTCTCCTTCTCGAATTATACATATTAGAATACATACCCTGCTTCTTTCCAACGAAATTCACTGACTCCTTATTAATTGCACATTGAGTTGTATTGTGGTTTCCTACACATAACTTACATACTGCAGTTAACTATTGAGTAGGTGTGTTACCCCATGTATCAAATTTCTATATTAACGACGCCACTTAAGCAGCTAATGCAGTTAATGCATCTACCTCCAATTTTCCTCCAGATTTTGGCGATTTCATCCTAGCTGTAGGCCACTAATAATTATTTCCATCTATAGTTTCTAACAAATCATAAGCTTCATCGACATGTTTACCCATCAAGGCTCCTCTTAAAGTTGTATCAATACTTGTACGTGTGATGTTGAATAACCCATTATAAAAAGTTTGGATTTGCAACCATTTTGGAAGCCCGTGATGTGAACCGTTCCCATACCTCACACAGCGATTCAGAATCTTGCTGATTAAATGATAATATATCATTCCTAATCTTTGCTATTTTTGCAGGAGGAAAGAATGCTAAAATATTTTGTGCTAGGTCATCCCATGTAGTGATTGAACTTGTTGGTAAAGAATGCAACCAACTCTTCGCCTTGTCACGAAGTGTGAAAGGGAAGATTCTTAATCTTACTAAATCGTCTGAAACTCCATTATATTTAAAAGTATCACATATCTCCAGAAAACTGACAAGGTAATCATTCGGGTCATCATTCGGTAGCCCTCCAAATTGAACTGAGTTTTGTATCATTTATATTATCCCTGGCTAGATATCGAAATTATTTGCATTAATTACAGCCCTTCGAATGCTTTAATTAATCTCTATCACTTGTGGCATAGAATAATCCTTAAAAGATTTATGCGGCTCTTCGACAG
Source organism: Panax stipuleanatus (assembly GCA_020205555.1). NCBI lineage: Eukaryota > Viridiplantae > Streptophyta > Magnoliopsida > Apiales > Araliaceae > Panax > Panax stipuleanatus. The sequence goes on along the minus strand of CM035117.1, from coordinate 47,950,736 downwards.
CCATTTTCTCTCTAGTCTCCTTACAGTATTTCAACAACTGTTGAAATCATTTCTCTATATCATCCTCGTACGGTAGCAACTCTGGTTGTTTCGACCGTGTTTCCATACACGAGTCAAAAACACTTGTAACAAGAGACTGGATACGTAAAACAAAAATTAAGTCTAAATTAAAACTAATTGATGGAAATTAATATTAGCAACTTAAGCTATTAATTGATCCCCTACAACGGCACCAAAAACTTGTTTGCCTAAAACACTACTAGCAACTACACGCAACTATACGTGATCACTTATGCAATATAACGGTAAATAGAGTATCGCTCCCACGAAGAGCGGTGCATAACTTAACTACTAATTACTAACTGTGCACCAATTTAATTCTATTTAGACAAAAAAATGAATAATAACACTAATCAATGGAATATTAATCCTATGAGTAAAAATATTAAGTAGTCAATTTCCCTCGATGAATTAATAAAATAACATTATTTTTATTTCATTGAATTGATTATTAAGAATTTCCAAAGAAAAATCAATAATAGTTAATATGATCATTTTCCAAATAATTATATCGTATACCTATTATTATAAATTTCCCTATATTCCTATGAGAAACAATAATAATAAATTCATTAAGGTTCATTTTCCACTAGTTTCTTGCGATATTCAGGTATATTTCTATCATGCCTACAAATTAACATTCACTCCGAGGAAAAATTACTAATCACAAGTTACTACATCTAGATCTTAATTTAGAATTCATTGTCAAATTTCATCTAAATTCATCCAATAATTGTTGATCAGACAATTATACCAATAAACACAAAACATAATAAACAATCCAATTTCATAATCAATTCAATAGAAATTAAAAATAAACAATTAAACTAAATCATCATCGGGTTCCATTTAATCCTTAATTAATAAATTAGTTCATAATAAAAGCTAAAACCATAAAAGATTTATCGAGAGTCATTCTAAATACAAGATATAAGAGTAAAAGAAGAGAAAATAAAACTCTGATGAATTTTGCCTCCTTTTCCAACTCTCGCTCTTGCTTCTCAAAATCAACTATGAAAAATCCTTATTCTTCTCTATGTACTTTTCTGCATCAACCCTACTAATAATAATTACAGCCCCTGATTAATTATTAGTCTCCTACTAATACCTACTAACAAAAGTATCTAACCTATACAAAACAAGTGTAAATCAATAAGATGTTAGTCTTTAGGTGTCTGAAAGTCTCATAACTTCAACAAACAAGCATAATCTATAATTAGGAATTTAAAATAGTCTTCAAATTCCCGAGCGCGTGAAATACACGTGCCTGTCAGAACTAGCCAAGCGTCGCGGCTCTGAGTTGATGAGCATCGCGACTCTCTTCCTTTACCTCAAAGCATCGCAACTCTGGCCTTTGAGGCACTGCAGCTCCAAGTTCCCTGTCCGTTTCCTTTGATTCCATTAACTAGTCTTTGCCCTTATGCTCCTTCTTGAAGTAGCTACTCCTTTTCCTTTCTCCAAACGATCTTTAATCACCTGTAGCTGTATTAAGGCTAAACTTATAATATTTTGCAACATTTACACTAGCATAGGATGGAATCCCTTATTATCATAAAATTACTAAAATGCAATAAAAAATACTAAAACCCTTAAGAATAAGTAAAATAATTAAGTTAAGACTACCCAATTCATAGATATAAAATCTACTCATCAATCTTGTTCAAGGATATACTATCGGATGCCTCGGGATCTTCAACATTGCATCGTTCCATTTGTCAATTTTCTCTGTCAGACTTGACTCTGCTCTAAGAACTTTGATGATAGTAGACTGATGAGAATCGTAGAGTTGATCTTTGCATTTGTTCTACGATTATGACTTTACTTTTTCTTTACTATCTTCTCTACTATCTGCTCTAGTATCTGTTCTGTGAAGATAGTAGACTGATGAGAATCGTAGAGTTGAGTTTTGCATTTGCTCTACGATTGTTGCTTGACTTCTTCTCTACTATATGCTCTGCTATTTGTTCTTTGATGATAGTAGAGTGATAAGAATCGTAAAGTTGAGCCTTGCATTTGCTCTACGATTGTGGATTTACTTATGCTCTATAATCTGTTTTGTTGTTTTCTTTACAAATAAGTACTTCATGATGCTTGGCCAGACTTGCAGACTTCTCTTTCTTCTCTGAATACTTTGGCAGCTCAACGATGCTGAAGATAACTCTACGATCTAGCAGTCTCTTGATGCTTTACAATACCAACTATTGATCTATGAAATCTTGGTTACTCTGGGAACTATCTTGTGCTCTATGACCAGGTAGAGTCCTTTTGCAATTTAGCCTTTGTAGAGACATTTCAGAGATTCCTTATAATTAGGACTATACTCAAACTTTCTTAATATATATCCTTTTGTGATCAGCTTTTTATTGGTTGACCTTCAACTCATCTTTATGACTCTTAGCTGAGCTCTACAATCATTGTCCTGTGCACTTCAGTGAATGAGCTGACTCTGCTATTTGTGATCACACAAAGATTCAGTAGATTGACTCTACGATCAGGTGGTCCTATCGACTATATATTAAGAGCTTTAATAAGATCAACCTAACAAATTTGATCTATCTATTATAAGTCCTTGTACATGTGTTTCTTAATGACTTTACAAAACTTATCATTACAAATTATTTTAATCATTTGTTCATAAGATAATGATAATTCAATTAATTAGATCAACCTAACTATTTTGATTTTTTCAGTTCCAAGTCCTTGAACACTTGTTTCTTAAAGATTTTGCAAAACTTATCATTTACTAGTATACTTTAGTCGATCAGTTCATTATATATATATATATATATATATATATATATATATATATATATATATATTACTCCCTCTATCCCTTAATATAAGTCGTTTTAGAGAAGTGTTTTTGTCCCTTAATATAAGTCGTTTGAGAATTTCAAGTAAACATTAATTGATTAATTTTCAATATTACCCCAAGTATTAAATATAATTTTGGTTCTCTCACTATGTTTTACCCAAATAAATAACACTCTCTTTTTCTAATACAAGGACAATATAGACAATTAATATTATATTTAATGTTATACAATTATTTTCTTAATATTTGTGCACAACTCTAAAACGATTTATACTAAGGGACAGAGTGAGTACATTCATTTGGATTAATTAACTAAGTGAGATCAACCTAACATGCTTGATCTTTCTCTATTCTAAATCCTTGTACATTCATCATTTTATTAATGATTTCACAAAATTTATATTAACAAATATATTTTAAATATTTCATCATCAAATCTCATACAATTGTAATCCCGTATAGATTCTACACAATCTCCCACTCAATAAACAACTTTACAATCTATGTGCAGATTTCTAATAGAAAAAAATTAAAATTTTAATCCCTTAAATTTAAAAATTAAGAAGACAATTTTCAAAGTGGAAAAAAAATATAAATTAAGTGTATTAATTTATATTTAGGCCTTAAAAATATTTTAAATTGGCTTTTTTTAAAACGATCACGAGTAATCATAGCCTGTATAAATGCATGCTTGTAAACCTAAATTATATATCCCATTCTAACTATTTTTTTTAGTGCATGGCAAAAAATTTGTTTGTGTTTTAATGAATGAATGTTAGAATACGAATTTTCATACTTAGAATGTAATACAACAATCTGTAATTTTCTTGAAGAGTATGATTACACAAACTTCTGTGTACAACTTTAATTACTATATATTATTCCCTTTCATTTATAGTGTTCTAAATTTTTTTGAAAAAATTAACTTTGAGAATATTAAAACTTATGACTAATAAGGCATGAAAAAAAAGTCTTTTGGGCTACCGAGTCACCAAACTAAATTGATTGAGTCAATTCGGGACCAAATAAAACGACTCGGTACTTATCTTATTATATTTTTATATTGATGTATTGATGTATTGATAGAATAAGATTTCTTCATTCTCACACTAATCCAACACAAATGTGAATTTTGAAGCAACTCCATTTTAATAATTTAATATTGTTTTGCTACAATGTAAAATTATTTAAAGTTCTGAAATAACAATTTGTACTTGTATAAATACAAGATAAAATTATATCGTTAATTTAGAAAATTGATATTTTCACAAGCTAATTTGATATTTTCACAAGTGGGTCCCATTTTTAACTAAACCAACCCTTTGTACAATAAACTAATTATATGATTTAGTTATTATGTCCAAATTACCCCCACTTGATGAATAACTAAACATCTAGTTGCTTAACTTTATTTGATTAGTAGCGTTACACAATTGAAGATAACTTTTATTTATTTAATTATTATGATAGTAATAATATTAATAATAATTATAAAATAGCTAGGAATAAGTGAGAAAATTATTTACACAGAAAAATTAGGATCTAAGGCTTTCTTCTGAAAGTAATATGCATACAAGCCAATCATGTTTAATGATAAATCATTTACTTTGTAACAATTTTATTCATTTATTAATAAAAGTGTTATTCAATTAAAGGCATTTAGTTATCTACATGGTGCTATTTTTATAATATGTGATAAACTCATAGTTTTAAGCAATGCTTTTAGAATCATGAGGATGATCATGCTAATGAGATCTAAATTCTTAGATAGTTTAAAACTAAAATAGTTCCCAATCATTGAATTACTAAAAAGGGGATTAGTGAATCCGGATAGATTGGTACATACGTTGACTTGCTCATTGGATGAGGATGATCGATCTCATAATCATTTGTGTGGAGACATTAAAGCAAGTATGTAGGTGCTTATTAGAGAATAAGTTCACTAAACGTGACTCGCTAAGAAATACCTAATAGAATTTTACTTGCCTATAAATAGAAATTCCTTAAGTGATAGTAATACAAATAATCCTTAGACTTGAGATCATCATAGTATCTTGTGTATGATGAGTTAGACTTTGACATATCCCTTAAGACCCTAAGGGTATATATCAAAGGGTATGATTGGGTATAATAATTTATACATGGAGATAATGAATAATCAATAAAGAATCTACCACTTCTAGTAAAAGAAGAGAATGTCCTATGTGATTCGATAAATGAAAACCCAGTAGTCTTTGGCCAAGGCAGAATGAAATTAGAAAGAAGTTTTTAATTTGTATTATTTGGAGTTGTGCATTTTAAAATCAAAATACATATAATTAAATAAAATAAGACTTGATAGTAAATTCATGTCATATATTTAATTAGGATATTGTATGTTGGAAAGAATGAATTATACAGTAACTATTTACTCACAGGTTCTTTTATGATTGATGTTGAAATCTATATTATCTAGAAAGTTGTTGATCGCTAAGGGGGGCTTACCCTTATTGTAGAATAAATGTTATTTATTTAAATAAATTATTAGTTTAATTTATTTATTTAAATAAGATTAGAATTATTCTAATTAATTTATTCACAACCAGTTTAATATGGAGAACCTAAAGGGTCACACCATAAAAGAAGAATATTTATTAAAGAAGCTAATGGCATAATCGTAATACTAAGTTAAGCATGTTTAATTTAATCTATGGTGATAGAATAAATTCAATAGCTTAATATTTATTATTTAATATTTTGAAAGTATTAAATATAAATTAATAAGAGGAGTCTTATTATTATTATTACTATTATTATTATTATTTAAATCCTAAAGGAGTTTGATAATTAAATAATAATATACTCTTTCTCTCATATATTCCTAATAAGATTGGGAGACTAATTAATTAAAAGAGTTTAATTATTCCCAATAGGATTGAGAAGCCTAATTAATTAAAAGATTTAATTAATTAATATGAAACCATATTCCTAAATGGTTTCGGAAGGTTGCCTACATCTATAAATATGAAAGTCCTATTATGGAACAAGGTTAGACATTACACTATTCCAATAGTTGGGAGAGTATACACATTCTATAAAGATAAAATTAGGGTTTAGCCAAACACCCACCTTCTTGAATATCTCTTCTTCCTTGGTAGATCACTTCTAGAGGGCAAACACTTGGGTGGCTAACGTTGATCAAAGAAAGGAATCAATCCAGGAGAACTCAAAGAGATCACGAAGGATTTGGAGTTGAACTCGTATCTGTGGAAGCTTAGTTCTATAAGGGTATGATTCTATAATTTCTTCTCTTTTGTTTAATTAATAATTGTCATAAAGGATGATCCGGGTATAAGGTTTGTAAAATTTTAAAATTCAATTTTACCACGCTTCCGCTACTTTGATCTTACAAACCTAACAGTGGTATCAAAGCCAAATCTTTATGCAAGTTATTAATTGTTTTGATTTCATATATATATTGGTATGTGTTTGGAACAATTTATTGGGCATAATTTTTTTTATGAAATCTTATTTTTTGGATGAAAAGGTCAAAAATCGCGAATATGAAATTCCATATTTCGCCGCAGCGTAGGGCGCGTTGGTTATGCAGAAATCCAAAAAAAAATTGTAAAGTCGGCGCAGGGCTCGCCGGATGTGCAGAAAAAAATTCTTATTTTAATTTTGTGCAATTTTTCAAAAATTAAATAAAGAAGTTTATTTTATTTGATTACATACAAATTTTAATTGCCCATTAAATGATATTGATGCATGTATGAAATGAATTTATTATTCATGAGATGAATGTTATTTATTGATGTATATGTATGATATGTATAATAATAAATGGGATTGATTATGGACTATTGACCAATGTGATTGAATTTTATTTTAGTTGGATGCTTGAATGTATGTGTTTTATTAAATAGGGTCTGCGTACCTCGTCTTCTCTAAGTTTTCTTGATGTAAAGTTCTATCTCACTCCTATGTACTTCCCCTTGACTGCTGATCAAGGTTTCTATTTAAATTAAATAGTTTATCTAATATGACTAGTTAGAATTATCTTGAAGAATTAGAGACCAAGGAGCGCTTGAAGACCCGTTTGTAATAGAGCTCGGAATTTAAATGTAATAGTTATATTTAAATTTATTCTTGCACCCCTAGGTTTGACCTTTTGGTTCACTTAGTGGCTCTAGTGAACCAAACTAGAATAAAGTTCATAATCAATGCGGGTAGAATATAATATTCTATATGCATGCTTATACTATATATATTATATATTATGGAACATGCTTCGCATGTTAATTAATATGACGCATATTTTATATATATATGTGTGTGTATGTGTGTGTGTGTGTGTGTGTGTGTGTGTGTGTGCATGCACGCTAACCAAGATGAGATAATTAATAACAAACCCCTCAAAGATTTTATATTAAGTCCTAAGCATTCAAAGATATTTAGAATATCGAACGTCGCCTTCTAGCATGATAAATTAATAGAGTATTGAGTATTTAATATGAGTTTGTTGTGTAACCACAAGGCGAGTATTTAATATTTAAGATATTGATTTATCACATTTGATGCTTATAAAGAAGTTGAACAATACTGTTTTGTTGTGTCACCACAAGTATGGTATTTTTCTATTTGAATATATGAAAGTGCTAGGTTGGACTCAACTTAGATAACTTTGATTCGGATGTGTCATCACTTGATCAAAATAATCTAAGAGGCAAAAGGAGTTACATGATGATGTAATTAACAAGAGTTGTCTACCTATTTATTTATATATATTTTGTTGTGTCACCACAAGACTATATACATTTGAAATAGAATCCTTATTCTCACTAGAAAATCTTTAATTAGTTTTGCCGAAATATATATATTATGAGGGTAATATAGTTTGAAAAAAATAGTGGGAGATACTAATTTAAAATAAAGACCTAATTTATTTTGGTAATTAATTAAATGAATATTTCCTAAAATGTTGTTTTAATTCGCATGCAAAATTTGAAAAATGTCACACTCACTATCACTGCGTAGCATATTTGATGCTAACAAACTAACCGGACCAAATTACATGGACTGGTTAAGGAATCTGAGAATTTTGCTCACTACAGAAAAGATTTCTTATGTCCTAAATTTGTCTGTCCCTACAAATATTGCAGAAGAAGCCTCTGAGGAAGATATTGCTACTTTTAAGAAGTGGCTCAATGCTGCATCTGTGGCTCAATGCATCATGCTTGCATCCATGAGTAACGAGCTTCAGCGTCAGCATGAAACTATAGATGCTCCTGCTATATTGATGTACCTTCAAGAGTTTTATGGTGAGCAAAGTAGAACTGCTAGATATAAGATATCTAAGGAGCTCTTTCGATCTCGGATGATCGAGGACACTACTGTTGAGACTCATGTCTTCAAGATAATTAATTTGATTGAACGTCTTGGACAACTTAGGTTCATCATGGATGGGGAGTTAAGTCAAGCTTTGATCTTGCAGTCACTCCTAGATACATTCTCACAATTTGTTGTGAATTTCCACATGAATAAGTTGGATGTCAGCTTGCCTGAATTACTTAACATGTTGAAAACTGTTGAAGGACACTTCCCATCCAAGAAGAACCAAGTGTTACTGGTAGATGATTCTTCCAAGAAAAGGAAGAGGCCCAAGGTATCTTCTGAAAAGAAGAAAACCAAGAAGGCTAAGGGCAGGGCGAAAGTGAAAGATTAAAAGAAACATGATCCAGCTAGCAAAGGAATGTGCTTCCATTGCAATGAGTCGAGTCACTGGAAGAGGAACTACAAGAAGTTTTTGGCAGAGAAGAAGCTTGGAGAAGCTTCGACTTCCAATCAAGGTTTGTTCATGATTGAAATTAAATTTTTTTAAGTTAAACTTCTTCTTGGGTATTGGATACCGGTTGTAGTTCTCACATATATAATATTGTGCAGGTACTGGTCAGAAGTAGAAAGCTAAACAATGATGAAGTTGTCCTACGAGTGAAAAATGGAGCAAAGGTTGTTGCATTAGCTGTAGGGACTTATTGTTTAGCACTGCCTACGGGCAAGTCCATTAATTTAAATAATTGTTATTTTGTTCCAACATTCATAAGAAACATTATTTCTATTTCTGTATTGGATATGGATGGTTATAATATTATAATTAAGAACAATAGTTGTTCTATTTATTATAAGGATGTTTTATATAGAGTTGGTAAATTACTGAAAGGACTTTACATACTTGACTTGCATGAAAATATACTTCAAATTGAACAAACTACGAAAAGGAAAAGAGATGATATTAATTATACTTTTATATGGCACTGTAGACTCGGTCATATTAATGAAACAAGATTATCCAAGTTGCATAAAGATGGACTCTTAAAGCTATCTGATTATGAATCATATCCAACTTGTGAATCTTGTCTCATGGGTAAGATGACTAAATCTCCTTTTAGTGGAAAAGGAGAGTTGTTAGCGTTGGTACACACAGATGTTTGTGGACCTATGACAACGAATGCACGGGAAGGGTATTCTTATTTTATTACATTCACTAATGATCATTCAAGATTTGGATATGTGTATTTAATGAAATACAAATCTGAATCGTTTAAAAAGTTCAAAGAATTCAGAAGTGAAGTAGAGAAAAAAACTGTAAAGATTATTAAGATTCTTCGATCGGATCGAGGTGTTGAATACTTAAGTGGAGAGTTTCTCTATTGTCTTAAAGAAAATGGTATAATCTCACAATAGACTCCACCAGGAACACCACAGTTGAATGGTGTGTCTGAAAGGAGAAATCAAACACTGTTGGACATGGTTCGTTCCATAATGAGCTTTACCGATCTTCTAGTTTCCTTTTGGGGTTATGCCCTAGAATCGGCTGCATACCTACTTAACAAGGTACCTACAAAATCTGTCCCAAAGACTCCATATGAGATATGGACAAGGAGGAAACCAAATCTTAATCATGTTAAGACTTGGGGTTATCCATCTTATGTCAAAAAGTTTGAGAATGATAAGCTAAAGACTAGATCCGACAAGTGTAGATTTGTGGGATACCCTAAAGAAACATCAGGGTATTATTTCTATCATCTAACTGATTAGAAGGTGTTTATTGCGAAATATGCTGCCTTCTTAGAAAAGGAGTTTATCCTCAAAAGGGTCAATGGGAGTAAGATATATCTTGAAGAAATTCAAGAACCACGAATTACTACGGATCAAAGTCAGGTACATGACCAAGTAGAAGAACCTATTGTACAACACCCTATTCGTAGATCTGGAAGGATACCGAAGATACCTAAAAGGTATGGATTCGTCATAGAGGATGACGATACGGTACGCATCATGAATGATGATGATCCATTGAATTACGAACAGGCTATGAGTAGTAAAGACTCGAAAAAATGGCAATAAGCCATAAAATTCGAGATGGACTCCATGTATGAGAACAAAGTATGTACTTTGATTTCATCACCCGAGGGCATTAAGCCTATTGGGTAAAAAAGGGTCTTTAAAAGAAAGAGTGGAGCAGGCGGGAAGGTAGAGACCTATAAGATCCGACTGGTTACAAAAGGTTTCAAACAAAGACAATGTGTTGACTATGATGAAACCTTCTCACCAGTAGCTATGCTCAAGTCCATTCAAACTTTGCTTGCAATTGCAGCTTACTATGACTATGAAATCTGGCAGATGGACGAGAAAACAGCCTTCCTCAATGGAAACCTTGAGGACGATGTGTATATGATACAGCCAGAGGATTTTGTTTCAACGGTTGGAACAAATCGAGTCTGTAAGCTACAACGATCCATTTATGGATTGAAACAAGCTTCTCGAAGGTGGAACATCCGTTTTGATGAGACAATCAAAGAGTTTGATTTTATCAAAAATGAGGATGAACCATGTGTGTATAAGAAGGTCAGTGGGAGCATCATTCCTTGTATTATATGTTGATGATATATACTGATAAGGAATGATATTCCTATGCTACAGTCGATTAAAATATGGTTATCTAAACACTTCTCCATGAAGGACTTGGGAGAAGCATCCTATATTTTGGGGATAAAGATCTATAGAGATAGATCTAAAAGGATGTTAGGCTTGTTCCAAGGAACGTACATTGACACGATGTTAAAGAGGTTTAGCATGGAAGATTCCAAGAGAGGTCTCATGCCGATGAGCCATGGAATACATCTCTTCAAGAAAAAGGCCCCAAAAACACCTGAGGAGAGAGACCGTATGAGTAAGATTCCTTATCCTTCATCAATAGGATCTATCATGTACGGTATGATATGTACGAGACCTGATGTCGCTCATGCACTTAGTGTGACGAGCAGATATTAGTCAAATCCTGGAGAAGAATACTGGAAGGCAGTGAAAAATATTCTAAAGTACTTAAGAAGAACTAAAAATGTATTTCTTGTCTACGGTGGGTCTGAATTAAAACTAGAGGGCTACACAAACTCAAGTTTTCAAATGGATCAAGATGACAGCAAATCCATTTAGGGGTATGTGTTTACTTTAAACCGTGGTGCAGTGAGTTGGAAGAGTTCTAAGCAGCAAACAGTTGATGATTCAGTGACAGAGGCAGAATATATAGCTGCAAGTGAAGCTGCAAAGGAAGCTGTTTGGATGAAGAAGTTAATAATAGAACTTGGTGTGGTTCCTAGCATTAGAGGAGCAGTACCTTTATTCTATGACTAGACTGAAGCTTTTGCACATGCTAAGAAACCCAGGTCTCATCAGAAATCCAAACACGTGTTGCGGCGATTTCATTTGATTAGAGAAATCATTGAAAGAGGAGATGTCACCCAGGAGCGTGTGGACTCTCAAGACAACATTACAGATCCATTTACTAAAGCTTTAACACAACAGCAGTTTGATCGTCACTTAGAGAAGATGGGTTTGAGATACCATGGCGATAGGCTTTAGTGCATGTGGGAGATTGAAATTAATATGCATACAAGCCAATAATGTTTGATGATAAAGCATTTACTTTACAATAATTTTTTCATTTATTAATAAAAGTGTTATTCAATTAAAGGCATTTATTTATCTACAAGGTGTTATTTTTATAATATGTGATAAACCCATAATTTTAAGCAATGCTTTTAGAATCATGATGATAATCATGGTAATGAGATCTAAATTCTTAGATAGCTTAAAACTAAAATAGTTCCCAATCGTTGGATTACTAAAAAGAGGATTAGTGAATCCGGATAGATTGGTGCATACATTGACTTGCTCATTGGATGAGGATAATCGATCTCATAATCATTTGTGTGGAGACACTAAAGCAAGTATGTAGGTGCTTATTCGAGAATAAATTCACTGAACGTGGCTCGCTATGGAATACCTAATGGAGTTTTACTTGCCTATCAATAGAAATTCCTTAAGTGATAGTAGTACAAATAATCCTTAGACTTGAGATCATCATAGTATTTTGTGTATGATGAGTTGTACTTTGACATATCCCTTAAGACCCGAAGGGTATATCAAAGGGTATGATTGGGTATCATGATTTATACATGAAGATAATGAATGATCAATAAAGAATCTATCACTTATAGTAAAAGAAGAGAATGTCCTATGTGATTCGATAAATGACAACCCAGTAGTCTTTGGCCAAAGCAGAATGAAATTAGAAAGGAGTTTTTAATTTGCATTATTTAGAGTTGTGCATTTTAGAATCGAAATACATATAATTAAATAAAATAAATCTTGATAGTAAATCCATGTCTTATATTTAATTGGGACAATATATGGTGGAAGGAATGAATTGTACGGTACTATTTACTCACAAATTCTTTTATGATTGATGTTGAAATCTTTATTATCTGGAAAGTTGTTGATCGCTAAGGGGGCTTACCCTTATTGTAGAATAAATATTTTTTATTTAAATAAATTATTAGTTTAATTTATTTATTTAAATAACATTAGAATTGTTCTAATTAATTTATTCACAACCGATTTAATATGAAGAACCTAAAGGGTCACACCACAAAAGGAAGAATATTTATTAAAGAAGCTAATAGCATAGTCGTAATAATAAGTTAAGTATGTTTAATTTAATCTATGGTGATAGAATAAATTAAATAACTTAATATTTATTATTTAATATTTTAGAAGTATTAAATATAAATTAATAAGAGGAGTCTTATTACTATTATTACTTTTATTATTATTTAAATTCTAAAGGAGTTTGGAAATTAATTAATTAGATACTCTCTCTCATATATTCCAAATAAGATTGAGAGGCTAATTAATTAAAAGATTTTAATTATTCACAATAGAATTGGGAAGCCTAATTAATTAAAAGGTTTAATTAATTAATATGAAACTATTTTCCTAAATGGTTTAGGAGGGTTGCCTACATCTATAAATAAGAAAGTCTTATTATGGAACAAGGTTAGACATTACATTATTCCAATAGTTGGGAGAGTATACACATTCTATAAAGATAGAATTAGGGTTTAGCCAAACACCTACCTTCTTGAATATCTCTTCTTCCTTGGTGGATCACCTCTGGAGGCCAAACACTTGAGTGGCTAACGTTGATCAAATGAAGGAATCAATCCCGGAGAACTCAAGGAGATCACGAAGGATTTGGAGTTGAACTCGTACCTGTGGAAGATTAGTTCTACAAGGGTATGATTCTATGATTTCTTCTCTTTCATTTAATTAATAATTGTCCATAAAGTATGATCCGGGTATAAGGTTTGTAAAATTTTAAAATTCGATTTTACCACGCTTCTGCTTGTTTGATCTTACAAACCCAACATCTCTTACTAGGGAAAAAAATTATTTTCAAAATTTCTATTATCATATCATATTACTAAATTAAGATTTTTATGAAATAAATTAGACTTAAATGTGTAAACTTTATATATAAGACTGTGTAAAAATAAATCTTATAAGACTATAAAAGTTAATTTAAGTTTAACATTGGAACTGTTCATCTGAATTAATCTTATAAAAATTGATGTAAGAAAATAAAATAGAAGTTTCAAATTATTTATTTGTTCGGAGTCTTCGAACCACAAGACATATAAGTTTTTATCATCATATGATCCATCGGGCAACCTAATATACATTTTATATATATATATATATATGGGAAAAGACTTATATATAAAGTTTACACATTTATAAAAATCTTAAGTATAATTTGTTAGGAATATTCATAAGAATGGTATTCCTATTTTATATGATTTGATTATGATATAAATGAATGAATATGCAAGTATGCTTGCATTGACAAAAGTTGTAAAGTCCTTTGATAGATAATAGGAATATATGTACAAGGACTTAGAATGAATTGATCAAATATGTTAGGTTGATCCTACATAAGCAAAACTGCTTTGTAAAGTCCTTAAAAAGAAATGATGTACAAGGACTATAAATATAGAAAGAACAAGCTTGTTAGGTTGATCTTATACAATATAATAGATAGGCTTGTCTGATTGTCGAGCACTGCACCAGCATCGTAGTCTGCCTGGAGAGACAAGGAAGACTCGAGAACTATCAAGGCGGAATCGTAGTCTGCAAGGATAGTAGATCTCGGAGTTCGTAGTTTGCCGGGAGAAACGAGAAAGGATCGTAGTGTATCGGGAAGAACCTTCTCAGAACTGTAGTCTGCTGAGGAAGTCATGTTCAGAATTGTAGAGACAGCCTGTCTATAAGCCGACTGAATGTCTGCCAGAGCTAAGTCAAGAATCGTAGATCACACTTGAAGTAGTGGAGTCTATGGATCTAATCAGAAGCAGAAATCGTAGTCGAGCCAGATCAGACGAGCACAACAAGCATAAAGGCAGAATTCGTAGTCTGTCAAGATCTGATCTTGGAATCATAGTGTCTGCAGCAACAAAGCTAAATCGTAGTCTGCAGAACTAAGGCTTCCAAAAACGTTGCTCACAACACTAAGGGAAGAATCGTAGTGTCAACACGATTCTCAACAAATGGTCACTCCCAGAATATCCAAAGCATGGAGTCTCTGGTCTGAGCTACAAAGATACATTCCAAGGGAACCAGAGAGCACTCAACGAATGGCATGCAAGCTAACAGAAGATACAAGCATCAACTCAATCAACATACAGATTGAAGTTGTGAAGCCATTCGCGATGAAGTCTTCCACAAGCAAATCAGAAGAAGACTTCAGACATAGTAGCTGACTAGAGAAAGTCAGTAAGTGCAGATGCTGTCAAGAGAACAGAAGACAACGATCTTGAGAATCAATCAAGATCGTAGTGGTTGCTGAACGAAGAAGGAACTGATACAGTTTATATAGAGATACCGGCCAGCTTATGAAGAATAAGACAAAAGTGATTAAGCATGGGTTAGCCCATTGAAGATAGGTGAACGAGAGATCACCAAGAGAAAGAGAGTTGGGTATGCCACAAATTTGAAGTGTCTTGCTATTCAGAAGAGGCCAGAACGACAAGTCAAGCTATCAGTTCCTGAGATCAGTCAAGGCAAGCATAAGTGTTGAAGCACTGCACAATTAAAGGAAGAGGTGTTCTACATTGAAGATCCAAGGACACTCTTCAGAATTGTAGTGTTGTCTCAACCGGTCAAAGAAACATTCAACAAGACACACTACGAAAAAGGTCCAAGAACATCTGCATCAGAATCGTGGAGTTTGGGCATCTGAGTATTAAAGCACTAGCAATGAATCAATATGAAGGCTGACATCCGAACATTGCTGATTGAGAGCATCGATGCAGAAGGACAACTCCTAAGGATTCGAATCAAAGAATTAAAAAGGAGTAATAAAGGTAACTACCAGCCTGACACAGAATACTGACATCTCTGAGGCGATAGGTGAGAAAGCAGACTGCTGTGTCAGTAAAGTCAAAAAGGAGCTGTCACGTCACATCAGCAGTCTACACCAAATAATTCGAGATCTGCTAAGTAATTCAAATAGCTTCCAACGGCTACTTTCCAACAGAAAGATCATGGAAGGGTATTTAATGGACAGAGCTTTAAGGATAAGAGTTGTTGCTAAGTTATAGAATCGTTGAGTTGTTGGAATGCTATATTGTTGACTCTAAGAGTTCCACCAGAGCTGAACAGAACAAGTCTCAGTGGCAGTGAGACTACGAAAGTGGAAGTGAAGCAGATTGAAAGAAGGACTTGAACAGACTAAAAGCTTCACTCAACAAGAATGAGAATGCCACTGAAGATGGCAGCTAAGTTGGGAGCCGAGAAGGCCATGAAGATAGCATTCAGGAAAGTGGCGAAGCATAAAGAAGATCAAAAGAGTCACTCTACGGATCACCATGAAGAACCAAAAGCTAAAAAGGAAAAGATGCAGAACCATGTCTGCTTATCTATGAAGAAGGGTTCAAGGAATGCTAAGGACCATAAGAAGGTGACCCACAATGAAAAGCCTTAGCAGTCCTATGTGGTGATGGTGCACAGCTGACATCGGATGAAGATGGGCTAAACAGAGTGAAGATCAGCTGCACCAGAGAAGAAAAGGTCCAGACCCAAAGCAGAATGCTAAAGACCAAGACAAGCTGCTAAGTACAAAGATGATCAAGCTTCAAGACATCTTAGCAGCAAAGCACAAACAACAACAACAACAACAACTACAACAATGAGTAGCCAGGGCCTGAGGGGTCCTTGTCCGGAGGGACTAAATGAGTTCTAAGCCGGAGGGCTTGAAGAGTTCTTAGTGAACTAAAGTTCCAAGCCGAAGGGCTTGAATAGTTCTTAGTGAACTGAAGTTCCAGGTCTGCTGGCCTTGAAGAGTTCTTAGTGAACTGAAGTTCCAGGGCTGAGGGCCTTGAAGGAATCTTAGTGATTCAAGGTGTTGCCCATTCCTTAGTGGATTTCCTGCGAGAGTGCAGAAGAGTGAATTAGGAGCTTGAGTCTCTGAACCACTTAAAACCCTTTGTGTCTTTTGCATTCTGTCATTTACTTTCTGTCTTTACATTGTGTACTTAACTGCTATAGCTGCTATGTATGTTTTAACTACTTACAACTAAACTAACCCCAAGAACAATGTATTAATGTTTATCAATATATCAATGAAGGGGACATTTAACTTATTCCGTTGTCCTTGAAATGATTCTTATATTTGTCATGTGCTAACTTCTTAGCAATACAAAATAAAAGGAAAAGAGTTTAAAAACGCAAAGGATTTATTCAACCCCCCCTTCTAGATCTATTGTATGCCTACTGGGAACTAACAATTGGTATCAGAGCAGGTTCTCATGCTATATTCAAAAGCTAATCGCTTTGAATCTGATCCTAGGCACAAACATTGTTCTAAACTTAGTTTAGTAGTAAGTTACTTGTAAATGCAGATGAGCTCACATATTGGAAATAATGTGTACAGGTATTTGTGTATATACACTTGAAGCTGCTCAGATTGGTCCATATTCTTAAATGTCATAGCAACAAGACCAATCCTTGTCCACAGTCAATCTTGTAGTCCGAAGACCAGAGATGGGAAGTCAAGAGGCATTAACAGCAAAGAATCGAGCATCCACCATTCTGAAAGATGAAAGGCCATACGTGCTAAGGAATGCTTATCTAAAAAAGAAAGAAAAATTTCTCAAATATGTATATAGCCAACCAGCAGTTGGGTGTGAACCTTGAGGTTCAAGCTTATCAAATAATTAGAGCTGTCAAGACTCTCCTAACTTACATCTTCAAGACTATAACTAATTGATCAAAGGTCAAATGGAGCAACAGGCTGTTAGCATTGAATGCAAATATATGCACATCAATGCCTAACATCATTAGAGCAAGAAAGATGACTGTCAAGAAACTAACAGTGTAAAGGTATGGTTCCTCATTAATACAAATGTGTACATCATGTTGCATCACCTTATGTACTATAACAGTATTCTATCAAGAGACCATACTCTTCCTAAAAGGGGGAAGAGAGAAAGTACACTAAGGTTGGAAATTCAATTGCTAACAAACTTTCTCTCCACCTAAGTTTTAGGTTGAAGATAACATCTTGAAAGAAGTCTGAAATAGGTCATAAGCATATCAAGTTCTAATTAAGTTTAAGTGGAGTAATCCTTGCTTAAAGGATGGTATGTATGTACAAATCAATGTTCTAAGTTTTTGATAACTTGTAGAGTATGATCAGTTCTAGAGGAGTATCTAGAAGATTCTTAGAAACTGATCATCTCCATGAATCAACCAGATACAACTAAGTAATAGAGTTGATTCTCACTCTGTGAACATTCAAAAACTGTGAACATAATCAAGCAATGGGTGCAACCATCAAAGAAAAAGAGTGTCTTATTAAAATGATTAATGTTACACACACTCACCATCATGCATGATACATATCTAAATCTGATACATGCATGTATATGATCATTGATGCTAAATTTGATGTAAATTCAAATATATGAGGAATAGGGATTTTGAGAAAACTAACCTAGCAGGACCCAATCAAGCTTGGGTACCAAAATAGAAATTATCTAAACCTGCAGGTACTTGGTCTATCTGACCACATTAAGGAATGCTGAAGCAGATGACTTCAGTCACAAAGATTCAACCAGCTGGAGGCTCATGACAGTTCAGCAATGTTCTTGTCAAAATCATTCTATGCCAAAGCCTATTCTTGAAGACTTGCTATATTAATGAAGCTCACAAGATTGCTGATATCCATATGGAAGCTGACCATTCATGCCAAGATGAAAAGATTCTCAATGTTTATTCATGCAAAGCATATCATCTGAGAAGAACCCTCGAGAAAACTCACATCAAAGGATCATTAATTCTTAAGTATGAAGAATTCGTCATAGAAGCCGAACTCCACGAATGTAGTCTGTCGAAGAGCTTCAGGAAAATCGTAGTGTTCTCTACGGTCAAGACAGTGTCAAGCCCATGCAAGTAAACACATGACGATTATGGTACAATGACCACAATCGTAGTGTCTCTTCAGTCAGCATCAAAGATCGTAATTCTGATGAAGGAGGAAGGGCAAATAACTGAAGAAAGGCTGTCAAATGTTGACAAGTTGATAGTCCCAAATAAGTCTTCATTCATCCTTAGTGTATACTGAAGAAACTAAGGAAGGAATACAAGCCTACTGAAAATTCCTGTTCAGTTATCAGATAAAGAAGACTACGTTCGTAGTTCTGTCAACAATTATGGAGTAATCAATCCTGAAGATTCTCTTTCCATGATTTAAGGAGGCTTATATGATAGTGATGATTCTAGTCATAAGGAGATATGCAAAGCTGCCTTCTAATACATATAAAGAAGAAGAATCCATCCCTTCTTAAAGAGATAGCATCATCTATGGGGGAGAAGTGATCTGCTAAGAAAAGTAGTCACAGAACAAAGAAGTTCTCTCTCACTACGATTGAAGAAGTGTCACCAATCATAGAGTCCAGGCAAATTATAACTGCAGATGGAGAAGCTGCAACAGCCTCTCAGTATGAACAATTATCAGGATGAACTGAAGGAAGTACAAAGGCTATGTCCAAGTCAAAGAAGATGACTAGGAGATTTAATAAGAAGGTTGATCTGGCAGATGAGGAAGATGATCAAAGGATTGCTGTCAAAAAGGCTGAACAAAGCAATCAATCTCAAGCATCTGGTCCAACTAAGAAAGAGACCAGAACAATAGAAGATCAGGTCATGATCAGTCATACAAAGTACACTACTGTACCTGATTAAACTATGATCTATGCTGAGAGAAAAAAGTTGAAGATGGTGGAAATTATGGAAGAACAGATGAAGATATGGAGATAGAGAAGCACAGGGGAGAAAAATGAAGAAGTGGAATTCTTACCAGGAGTTGTGAGATAAACTCAGAAGATAAATCAACCATGGTGCATGTCTGTAGACCACACCACGAATATCAAGACCACTTCTGTCAAAGTTCATAGTAAACAGGAGCTAACCCAAAATAGAAAGATTCCAGCTACAGAGTCCCAAAATTCTATGACTGATGAACCAAATGAATATCCATCATAGTCAGTAGTAATGTCCCAAAACATGTTACTGATAACCATATCAGCCACCTACCTCAAAATCGTGACGTGTCTATGATAAATCATCTAATAATAGTAAAAAAGCAGGAGGACACCACGATTACAACCTTTACAAAAACCAACATGAATGAATATCCAGAGTTGGTGAATGAACTCCCCAGCAGAGAGGTCAAATATGATGTCAGTACTAACCTTGTCTAAAGCTTTTCATCTGATAAGCGTCTCAGAGACAAACCTGATCCTTAGCATTAAGCTAAGAGGTTGGCCCTTCCTGAGCTACCTTATTTTAGAAGGAATGCTAATATGGAATGTATCATAAGAATCTTTGCTGAAGCAAGCAGCATCTCACCAGAAGATTACTAGCTGCAAAAGAGAATTGTCAATCCCTCAAAGTACAATGAAGAAGTTGTCTATTGGAGCATGACCACAGACTACGATCATCGAAGAAGATGTAGAGTGTGTAAATCAGTCTGGGAATCGTGGAGTACTGAGCTAAGACATAAGTCACTCCACGGATTTAAGAAGTAAATAGTCAACAGAAGAAAAGTTAAATCTGGTTAACTGACACAATGGAGAAGTTACAGATTGTGACCTATCAACGTCTTACAACTGTCCCACTAAGAAACGTGGAAGGAACAGTTACAAGAGGGAAATTTAAATAATTGACAGTTTTATTTTAGCGAGTTCATCAAAAGCTGCAAACCCGTCAAATCCATACACTCATTCTCTCAAGCCAAAACCTAAACACTTTCAAACAGTCTAACCTTCTCCAACAGTCATCAAATCTTGAATCGCTTCCTGACATCTCACAAGGTCTTCACAAAGCCATAAACTCTAAAAACCCGAAATCTTCAGATGGCAAATTGGTGAGTAATCACTGGCATTCAGCTCGAAACCAAGACGTTTGAAAAATCTGAGAAGAAGTTCAGAGATATTCTTGAACTTGTGAAGAAGGCTGGATTCTTAGAATGTCTTGAGTCAAACACTCGGATATATGTTGACTTGGTTAAAGAGTTTCACTCCAAAGCAACTATGAATTCTAGAACCCTTTCTACCAAAGTAAAAGGTTAGATTCTGAAGCTGAAATCTTCTGACATCAATCAGTGCTTAGGTTTCCCTAACCTAGGACTGAAGAGCCTTGATGAAGTTGACATCGAAGAAGCAAAGAAGATTATGGGATATAGAAGAAACCCTAGTCTAAAAGACATAAAGAAGAAGGAGTTTCCTGAAGAGTTTGAATTCCTTGCGGAGATAGTGAGCAAATGTATATTATGCAAAGACACTGCACATGACACTGTGAGTGACCAACAATTGAAGATCATGTCTGCCATAGTTCTGAAGAAGCAAATCAATTTTGGAGCTATCCTGCTTGATCAAATGTCCAAATGGCTGAACAAGGCGGAGAAGAAAAGGTTAACTAGAAAACCGCCCACAAAGGTTTTTCATGGAAGATTCCTGAGTACCATTCTGAAGAAGAGGCTAAAGAACAAAATCAAGGATGATGAAGGTGAAGTCCTTAATAGCCATAAAGTGATGACTACACAGCTTTTTGAAAACTAGAAGAAGAACCCAATGGAGAACAAACGGCTAACACATGGCAGCAGCAGCAAGAGTGCTTCAAAGAAGAGGAAAGCTAGTGCCATGAAAGAAGAAGAGATGGCATACTCTGAAGATTCAGTTATCCTAGAGCCCAAGTCTGCAAAGCCTTCGAAGAAGAAAGCTAAAGTGGTGCAGGAGCAAAAGTCAGTTTCCCAAAGAAGTATATCTACTGAAGAAGAAAATGTAGAGTCAGAAGATGAGATGGGAACTGAGAGCTTCAAGGATGAATCTTCAAGGAGCAAGTCTGATAATGAAGAAGAAGCTGCAAGTCCTATGGCTAACTCTCAGAGTAGCCATTCTGCTAACAAGAGAGAATCTAATCCAGAAGCAGTTAGATCTCATAGTGCTGGACTACCAAGGAATTCATCTAATGGGTCAAAAGACGAAAGGTCTAAAGAAGAAGCATCTATCACTCCTACTGCTGATCGTCAAGGAAGTCTGTCTGATGATTCAGAGACTTCAAAGGCTGAAGATGATGAACGGTCTAAATCTCCTATAGCTAGATCCCCAAAAAGAAGAAAGAGCAACAGATTACGTGCTCAAGCTCTTTCAGAGAAGAAAGGAGAATCTTCTACAGCAATCATCAAACTCAGTGATGATGAGGTTGTATCAAAGGAAGAAGGTGCTAAGAGAAGAAGAATGAAGATGTCTGCAAAGAATAGCAGCAAAAGGCTAAAGACTGAAGACTGCAGAGCTAGAAGAGGCTAATGAGTCTGAAAAGGCAAGCTCTGCTGATGATGAAACAGGTGATGATCAAATGATTGAACAAACTGATGAGTCAGTTAAAGAAAGTCTACACCAGTCTGACTCCAGCTCAGATCATGAAGAAAGTAAAGAAGACTCCAATTCTGAGGATGACGTGCTAGAAGATTTACACATCCCTTGTCCTGTTCAACGCAAGAGGAGAATAGTGGTAGAGATTGATGAAGAACCACTAGATACACTTCCAGAGAAATGGATTAATCATGGGAATGGAAGGCTGCATGTGGTGAAAATGACTGCAGCACATCTACTCAACCATTGTGAAACTATAAAGCTAGACTCTTCAACCTTGATTTATGATACTGAAATCAAGGATCATGCTATAAGATGGTTTCATCCTCACATGCCATGGGCAAAGGCATCCCTCACTGGAGACAATAGCTATCTCTCATGGTGCTTCTCTCACCTACCCAATCTAGAGCTAGTGGCACAGAACTTTCCAAGGGTGAAGAAGTTTGCATTTCTGCTGATCAAAGACCAATCTCACTTCAAGGTCTATTGACATGCTGGAAATCATTACATTCCCTACTATTGTCGAGCAGAGTCAGATGGTAGAAGAATTCTATCCAAGTATACAATCGTAGAATCTTCTCACTCTAGTCTTGAAGATGTTCCAGATGAAATTGAGAAGCTGTACTCTGCCCA
This sequence comes from Panax stipuleanatus, assembly GCA_020205555.1. Lineage (NCBI taxonomy): Eukaryota > Viridiplantae > Streptophyta > Magnoliopsida > Apiales > Araliaceae > Panax > Panax stipuleanatus. Next base: position 47,927,915 of record CM035117.1, on the reverse strand, counting down.
AACAGCGTGGAACTCAACGATTTACCAGATTCTCACTACCTTTGAGAGTCTATCCAAAAGTGAAAATCATAGAGTCCAACCTGATACTCAGCAGGAAGCTGATCAACCAGCTGATTAGAAAAAGGATGAACAACATGATGCCAGACCTCCTTAAGAGCAAGAGCTTCAGAAGTCCTCAGAAGAATTAGTTAAGGAAATCTCTCTTATGGCTGCAGAAGTAAAGGACCTGTCAACAGGAGAAGACAATGAGTTGTCAAAAAGACTTCAAGCCAGACTCTCAGACATATCCCTCAAGCTTCAACTAAGGGATCAAGTACTTCAGAAAGCTATGAGTGAGCAGAAGGAAGAAGCTCTACGAGTTCAGAAGGCTAATGAAACCAAATCCTATCTCTCTCTGACAAGATTGATAATCTGAAATAATCTCTCTCCCTCCAACTTGAGCTAAGTCAACAAGAACTCAAAATTGAGGTGGCAATTCATCTCACCTAATAGAGCAGCTTATGTCAAACGTGGAGCAGCTGTCTCAAGTGATTAATGACAAAAAGGGGGAGAAAAAGAGACATCAAAAGAGACATCCAAGAGAAGAAAAAAAGAAGCGGCACTCAACTAGCAGACTGAAGTCTGAGAAGAAGAGAAGCAGAGGAGCAAAGAAGGCCAAGACAGGGAAGAAGAAGAAAGAAGTAGCAGAAGCAAAGTCATCATCTAAGGGGGAGCCAAAGGATGATGACCCCATGAACACAGAGTCTGAGGGGGAGCTAGAGAAAGGAGTGCATGAAAATGAACCAGAGCCTGAGTAAGGTGGAGTATGCATCTGAGGGGGAGCAGAGGAAAGAAGAAAAAGAAGAAAAGAAAGATGAGCAGTAGCAAAAGCTGATCAACAGACATTCTGGAGACATACATGGAGCAAAAAATGTACATCTCTATCTAGTTAGGTATGTTCTGGATCCAGGATATAGAGTGTCATAATTTATGTAAAGTCCATATTATTCATCAATGGTATTCATGATTATCTGCTTTAGAAATACAGCTGCTCACTATATATAAGATTCATTCATCTCATACATGTCCGCTGATTATTTTTATCATAATCAAATAGGGGGAGATTGTTAGGAATATTCATAAGAATGGTATTCCTATTTTCTATGATTTGATTATAATATAAATGAATGAATATGTAAGTATGCTTGCATTGACAAAAGCTGTAAAGTCCTTTGATAGATAATAGGAATATATGTACAAGGACTCAGAATGAATTGATCAAATATGTTAGGTTGATCCTACATAAGCAAAACAGCTTTGTAAAGTCCTTAAAAAGAAATGATGTACAACGACTATAAATATAGAAAGATCAAGCTTGTTAGGTTGATCTTATACAATATAATAGATAGGCTTGTCTGATCATTGAGCACTGCACCAGCATCGTAGTCTACATGGAGAGACAAGAAAGACTCGAGAACTATTAAGGCGAAATCGTAGTCTGCAAAGATAGTAGATCTCGGAGTTCGTAGTCTGTCAGGAGAAACGAGAAAGGATCGTAGTGTGTCGGGAAGAACCTTCTCAGAACCGTACTCTGCTGAGAAAGTCATATTCAGAATCGTAGAGACAGCCTGTCTATAAACTGACTAAATGTCTGCCAGAGCTAAGTCAAGAATCGTAGATCACACTTGAAGCAGTGGAGTCTATGGATCTAATTAGAAGTAGAAATCGTAGTCGAGCCAGATCAGACGAGCACAGCAAACATAAAGGCAGAAATCGTAGTCTGTCAAGATCTGATCTAAGAATCATAGCGGCTCCTCGCCTTAGAATTCTAAGAAGTATAATAACTAGAAAACCGCTAGGCCATATGAACTTTATAGGGAAAGCGGGAAGGAGGCGAGATATACCCGACCTGGTCAGCAACAAAGCTAAATCATAGTCTGCAGAACTAAGGCTTCCAAAAAGGTTGCTCAGAACGCTAAGGGAAGAATCGTAGTGTCAACACGATCCTCAATAGATGGGCACTCCCAGAATATTTAAAGCATGGAGTCTCTGGTCTGAGCTACAAAGATACATTCCAAGGGAACTAGAGAGTACTCAACGAATGGCATGCAAGCTAACAGAAGATACAAGCATCAACTCAATCAACATGCAGATTAAAGTTGTGAAGCCATTCGAGATGAAGTCTTCCATAAGCAAATCAAAAGAAGACTTCAGACATAGTAGCTGACTAGAGAAAGTCAGTAAGTGCAGATGCTGTCAAGAGAACAGAAGATAACGATCTTGAGAATCACTCAAGATCGTAGTGGTTGCCGAACGAAGAAGGAACTGAAGTTTATATAGAGATACTGGCCAGCTTATGAAGAACAAGACAAAAGTGATTAAGCATGGGTCAGCCCATTGAAGATAGGTGAATGAGAGATCACCAAGAGAAAGAGAGTTGGGTATGCCACAAATCTGAAGTGTCTTGCTATTCAGAAGAGGCCAGAACGACAAGTCAAGCTATCAGTTCCTGAGATCAGTCAAGGCAAGCATAAGTGTTGAAGCACTGCACAAGTAAAGGAAGAGGTGTTCTACATTGAAGATCCAAGAACACTCTTCAGAATCGTAGTGTTGTCTCAACTAGTCAAAGCAACATTCAACAAGACACACTATGAAAAAGGTCCAAGAACATCTGCATCAGAATCGTGGAGTTTGGGCATCTGAGTATTAAAGCACTAGCAATGAATCAATATAAAGACTGACATCCGAACATTGCTGATTGAGAGCATCAATGCAGAAGGACAACTCCTAAGGATTCGAATCAAAGAATCAAAAAGGAGTAATAAAGGTGACTACCAGCCTGACACAGAATAGTGACATCTCTGAGACGGTAGGTGAGAAAGCAGACTGCTGTGTCAGTAAAGTCAAAAAGGAGCTGTCACGTCACATCAGCAGTCTGCACCAAATAATTTGAGATCTGCGAAGCAATTCAAATAGCTTCTAATGGCTACTTTCCAACGGGAAGATCATGGAAGGGTATTTAATGGACAAAGCTTCAAGGATAAGAGTTGTTGCTGAGTTATAGAATCGTTGAGTTGTTGGAATGCTGTATTGTTGACTCTACGAGTTCCACCAGAGCTGAACAGAACAAGTCTCAGTGGCAGTGAGACTACGAAAGTGGAAGTGAAGCAGATTAAAAGAAGGACTTGAACAGACTAAAAGCTTCAGTCAACAAGAATGAGAATGCCACTGAAGATGGCAGCTAAGTTGAGAGCCGAGAAGGCCATGAAGATAGCATTCAGGAAAGTGGCGAAGCATAAAAAAGATCAGAAGAGCCACTCTATGGATCACCATGAAGAACCAAAAGCTGAAAAGGAAAAGATGCAGAACCATGTCTGCTTATCTATGAAGAAGGGTTCAAGGAATGCTAAGGACCAGAAGAAGGTGACCCACAATGAAAAGCCTTAGCAGTCCTATGTGGTGATGGTGCACAGCTGGCATCGGATGAAGATGGGCTGAACAGAGTGAAGATCAGCTGCACCAGAGAAGAAAAGGTCCAGACCCAAAGCAGAATGCTGAAGACCAAGACAAGATGCTAAGTACAAAGATGATCAAGCTTCAAGACATCTTAGCAGCAAAGCACAAACAACAAAAACAACTACAACAACGAGTAGCCAGGGCCTGAGGGGTCTTTGTTCGAAGGGACTAAATGAGTTCCAAGCCGGAGGGCTTGAAGAGTTCTTAGTGAACTGAAGTTCCAAGCCGGAGGGCTTGAAAAGTTCTTAGTGAACTGAAGTTCTAGGGCTGCTGGCCTTGAAGAGTTCTTAGTGAACTGAAGTTCCAGGGCTGAGGGCCTTGAAGGAATCTTAGTGATTCAGGGTGCTGCCCATTCCTTAGTGGATTTCCTGCGAGAGTGCAGAAGAGTGGATTAGGAGTTTGAGTCTCTGAACCACTTAAAACCCTTTATGTCTTTTGCATTCTGCTATTTACTTTCTGTCTTTACATTGTGTACTGAACTGCTATAACTGCTATGTATGTTTTAACTACTTACAACTAAACTAACCCCAAGAACAATGTATTAATGTTTATCAATATATCAATGAAGGGGACATTTAACTTATTCCGCTGTGCTTGAAATGATTCTCATATTTGTCGTGTGCTAACTTCTTAGCAATACAAAATAAAAAGGAAAAGAGTTTAAAAACGCAAAGGATCTATTCAACCCCCCTTCTAGATCTATTGTGTGCCTACTGGGAACTAACATAATTTGTTTCATAAAAATCTTAATTTAAGTATAATTTGTAATATAGTAATATGATATGATAATAGAAATTCTAAAAATAATTTACACATTTAATAATATAATATGATAAAGTTTACACAGTTTTATATATAAAGTTTACACATTTTAAATTTTCACAGTCTTATGTATAAAGTTTAAATTTACACAGTCTTATATATAAAGTTACACAGTCTTATATATAAAGTTTACACATTTTAAGTATAATTTATTTCATAAAAATTTTAATATAGTAATATGATATGATAATAGAAATTCTGAAAATAATTTTGTTTCCTGGTGGGAGAAAGCTTTAGATCCTAACTTTTATGTGTAAATAATTTTTCTCACTTATTTCCTAACTATTTTTTAATTATTATTAATATTATTATTATCATAATAATTAAATAAATAAAAGTTATCTTCAATTGAGTAACTCTATTAATCAAATAAAGTTAAGCAAATAGATGTTTAGTTATTTATCAAGTGTGGGTAATTTGTACATAAGAATTAAATTCTATAGTTAGTTTACTGCATAAATGGTTGGTTTAGTTAAAAATAGGACTCACTTGTGAAAATATCAAATTAGTTTGTGAAAATATCAATTCTCTTCATTTAATATTGTAATAACAATTCGTATTTGTATAACTACAATGTAAAATTAAATTGTTTATTTAATAATGGGAAACAACAATTTGTACTTATATAAAATTATTAATAAAATGTGAATTTTAATTTGATACTGTTTTGCTATAACGTAAAATTATATTGCCCCTAAAAAACATAATGGTTGCATTTTTTGCCTTTTCTAATTGACCTTTTACTATAATTAAGACTCTTTTAAAAATTATAATAATTAAGTATGATATTGGTTGTGCACTTGTAAGTCTTTAACAAATCACCAACATTGTTAGAAAAGAAAGTTGACTCAAAACAAAATCATTTACCACGTAATTTTACAATGGTTTTTCATTTTAGGATTTTGTATTAAAATTTAATATAAAATTACGTCTTTTCATTAAAATTATTATATAGTCTCAAGTAGTAAACATAGCTTTATGTATTGACACTATACCAAAAAAGCCTACTTTGAAGGGCCTCAAAGTCAAGGGTCGTTTTGGACTCTTCTCACCTCTAGGCGAGACAAGCCACTTTTGAATAAGAGAATTAATATTTTTACATAAAAAATTAATATTTTCACATGAATAACGAATAGGTCTCATCATCATGTGTGAGAGACTCGTATAAAAATATTATTTTAACATATAAAAATATCAGTTTACTCCAATAATGAACGAACTTCATTAATTGATTCACTTATTAATCCGGGACTTTAAGAAGCTCTAATCATGTTACGTCAATCATATGCTTAATTCGCTCGGAAGAATCTTTCTCGATTCTTTATTAGAGCATCTCCAACAGCCTCTTCAACCACTTTGTGATACTAAAATAGGTGAGTCACATCAGAAAAATCATCTCCAACAGCATCTTCAACCTTAGTCATCAAATCTGTAACCTTCTTCTCACTCTTCAAATCTGCAACCTCCTTCTCACTCTTCAAATCTACAATTAAAGGCTAAAATTATTTATTACGCTTGATGGGTTTGATGTACAGCTCATTAAATTGAAGAGACTGATGAAGCACAAAATATGAAAGTAACAAATAATGCTCTTCAAATTGTCACGCAGGTCAACAAACTTTAATTTGAAAAGTTTTTTTTGCTACTACTCTTGGATATGTTCTTAATTGTTGGGTAAAATCTATATGCGCAACACGCAAGTGTACGTGATCAACAAGTAATATAATAATAAGAAAAGTATCGTTCCCACAGAGACAATAATCACACTTTATCCTAACAAGTACCAATTTTATACTAGCTCAATTTTATTAAACAAATGATTAAATGGTGATATTTATGACTAATTACTACTCAGACTATAATTAACACTATTCCAGAAATTTTACAAGTTTCGGAGAATTAAGCCTACAACTTCACATATTATTTCACTTCGAACAACATACTTTCCTTCAGTTTATATCAATTATTCCAGATTATTAACCAAGAACACGGAAGTAGATATAACCATCTCTCAATGCATTACATCCATACTCACTCAAATCCACAATTGATAGAATTAAGCAAGACACCTTAATTAACTAACTCACTGTATCTCTATGTGAATTATAACTGAAAAAAGGTTTAATATCAAGTTCTCTTCAGATTACGCTTGATGCATAGATATCTCTATCCTACACATGAATTATGAATTCCAACTAACCGTAGAAATCACAAACACGTGTCACTACGGCTAGTTCCAATCTCATATGTCATCTCTCGAGTTCATATGGGAAAACAGGTAAATGGTGATCAAGCAAATACATAAGTTACGCACAAACCATAGCAAATAACCTGGAAATAATCTTCATAAACTAAATTGAAAGCATGTCAATCCTTAGTTACATAATAAGATCTGTCGTAGACTTAAATAGAATTAGTTCATCATCAATGAAGTAAAAACCATAATTCACAAAGTGAATAAAATCCTGAATACAAGGTATATATGAAGAGAGAAAGAAGAATCTAAAATTGTATCAATACTCGTCTTCACGTTTGCCATGTGTTTGTTGTGCTTCGCTTTGCTTCAATCCTCCTCACGTGTCAACTCTCACGAACTAGGGCTTGTTTCTGTCTAAGTATATCTGCTATAAGCCTCTCTATAAGCATTAAATATCTTCCTAATCGCAAGCCAAATCGTCCAACTTTCTTTCTGTAAAATCTCGATCAAACAAGGAAACCTCCATCTTTACCGCGTACCCTTGCCCTGGCGGGCTTTTTTGTAAGACCCCAACTTTTATGAATAAAGATTTAATTTTCTTTATATATTATTTTGAAATAGTAAGGTGTTGATTTGATAAATACGAAAAGTTATGGGTGAAATGTGCAAATATTTTAAAATGAGCAAGTGGGTATAAAATATTCTTGTTGTCGGGGAATATTCGTTTGGTCGTGGAATATTCTTGTTGTCGGGGAATATTCGTACGACGGCGCAGCTATTTGTGGACCCCACAACGGAATAACTGTCGGATATAGAAAGCGACAAAAATAACCTTTTTATACAATAACGGCGTAGTTGTTACAGTTAGTACCCCGGTGATAAAAGTACAGTAATACACGGTGTTGCACGGTAGCACACGGTATTGCACAGTAATTCCAATTATTGATTCTTACGTGAGAAGTCATTACTCAATAATTGTTACAGTAATTACTGTTCAATATTTTATTCAATAATTGCATAATATTTTATTGACTCAATAATTGTTGCATTGATATTTTATTGACTCAATAATTGCTACGTTGCTATTTTATATGATTGATATTTTGGTATTATTGATTCAATAATTGTCACTGCACAGTATTTCACATTATCAACTCAATAATTCATATTATTTGAATAATATTATTAGATAGCATTATTGACAATGTCTAAGGAAGTTCTGTCTAGGAGGGGTTATTTAATTGCGCGCCAGTAAGGAGAAGTCCTTATCGGAAGGGCCCCTCTTTCCTGGGAACGACCTGGTTGTCAATATTGTAGTTCTGTAATATTATTTGTGAATAATTAATTATTGATTTATATGATAAGAAAATATTTATTTTGTGGATATTAAAGAAGGAATTAGCACTGAAGTGTTTTTATCAGTATTTTAGTGTGAAAAATCATCTGTTTATGGATTTCGGATAATTTATGTTTGAAATTTGGAAAAACTTCCTTCTGCAAAGTTGTAGAGAATTAAATTTCCTATAAGAAGACATAGAACTTGTATTTTTCTGACAAAAGGGCTATTTATTATGAATTATTGAAGTTTCAGAAAATAAATATTTTTTTTAATAAAAGGGTGGGCCCCACTTTTGGTTGGAAAAAAAAATATGCTGATGGCTTTTTGGGAGAGCAGCCAGCGGCTGGAGGAAAAAAATATTATTTTATTCAAAAGTCTACTTTGACATCCTAAGCTTTTCCTATAAATAGGGTGCTTAAGTTAGAATTGAAAATCACACCAGAATCAGAAGTTTTCTCTCTCTATAATATCGAGCGTATTTTTGTGAGTATTTCAATACTTTGAGTGTTAGTATTCAGTGCAAGTTTCCTTCGATATTATATCCAATATTCCAGTCAGAAGTACTATCCTTTTGAGGTAAGGGATATTATTTTCTTTCGTATATGATGTTATTCTTTTCAATATCATTATACCGAAATATTGGCATGAATTTTATTATGAAATTCTTACTTTTTCCGTCGGGGTTACTATTCACGTATACGGCACTATTCACGTATACGGCACTATTCACGGAAAAATTAAATTTTCTTCTATTTGTCCAAATTGCTTGTTAAGGTATTTATCTTTGATTGTATCCAAGTTTTGAGCTATATTCTTGAATTTTTCTCCCCAAAGTATTATTATGGAGTATTTTTGAATTTGGATAAACTAAAATACGAATCCTTAATCTTATCCTTTGTTTCACTGGATTCGTTATTTATATAATTTTTTATCATCCTCAGTCCTAAAAGGTGATGTAACTGAATATCTTTGGCCTGTAGAGCAAAGATGAATGATTACCTGATGAATATCTTTGGCCGTAGTGCAAAGACGACAGGTGTTGAGATGAACATGACCACTGATGATACAAATAAATATCTTTGGCCTGTAGTGCAAAGATGAATATTGATTCGAGATGTATATTGATTGATGTTACAGGGATAAAATATTGATGATGGACTTTTAAATTATAGAAGATAGTAGACTTCATTCTCTACTTAACTCTTCTAATGAATTGTTATTTTCGCTGCGAATATTGATCTAAAATTGGTTGTCCATTATATTTTATCTGATTTATTGAAGGCTAACGATAATTTATTTTCCATTATCTTAGTCATAATATTCTTTACTGGGCTAGTTGAGCTCACCCTTTTCATCTGTTGTCCTCTTCAGGAAATGAGAATGTCGCAGGGACTAGTCGGGGGACAGAGTGATGGTCCGAGTTAGAGCAGTAGTAGTCCTCACTATTTCTAATAAATAGTGTGATAATAATTGTAATGAGGACTTAGTTTGAATATTAATATTTTTTACATATTTGTATTGACACTCACAGTTGTGTGGTCGTATTTTGCACGACCGTATGATATAAAGTTTGTATTTGAATTCTGTACCATGTATTTGGCGACTCATAATGGGTTGGGTTAACTGGACCTATTCTGGGGGCGTCACAGTTGGTATCAAAGCTTAGGGATATGATCTCTGGCGGAGATCGGGGAATAGAACTAGGAGGGGAGAGACGTGTAAATCCTTCACTAGTATGTCCTACCTAAGCTTATGTGGTATTTAATTGGTCAGTCGGAGCATAGGGTTAATATGTGATATGTTATTTGTTTAATTAACCCTTGTTTTATGGCAGTATTTGAGAATGGCAGCTGAGAATGTTAACAACGAAGTGAATGAGAGCGTGGAGACACCTTTAATCACTAACCAGGAGAACGTGCAACAAGAAGTCAATGTTCATCCTGAAAACAATGCTGGTCAGACGATAAACGATGAGATGTTTAGAAGTTTTTTGCAGTTCATGCAAAACCAGACGAGGGAGACTCTTGTGCAACATACAGGTGGAGATAATAACAACTCGCGAATTGTCACTGCCAAGCAGTTCAAAGAATTGGGACCACCAGAGTTTCTGGGAAAGCCGGATCCAATCAAGGCGGAGACATGGATTAAATAAATTACCAAGATATTTGATGTCTTGGGATGTACAGAGGAACAGAAAGTTCCATTCGCCACGTTTATATTCCGTGGAGAGGCAAATTATTGGTGGGAATCTGTGAAGCGTACCCAGCCTGCCGCACTCAAGATGTCTTGGGAAGCGTTCCAGAAACTATTCAATGACAAGTACTTTCCTGAAAGTATTCGTCATATGAAGGAAGTAGAATTTATCAGAATCGAACAAAACAATTTGACGGTATCCCAGTACGAGGCTAAGTTCGCGGAGCTGTCCAGGTTTGCACCTCATTTGGTGGAGAATGAGGAACGTATGACGCAGATGTTTCTAAGAGGTTTGAAACCCGAAATACGTCAATACCTCATTTCTCATAAATTTTCTCTATATTCGGATGTAGTGAACAGGGCCCAGTTGTTAGAACTAGATAATGATTATGTTCAACCGAGGGACCACAACCAAGGTCGTACCGGTGGCAGCAGTCATCGGAGCAATGACAACCAGCGAGGAGGAAAGTATGACAGGAGCGATAACCACTCCGGTGGTAATCGTGGCTATGATAGTAGAAGAAGCGAATCGGGGGAGACTTCAAGAAGAGAAGGTACAACAATGAAAACGTGAAGACGTCGACATCAGCACCAGCATCAACTGTTTCGAGGGGAGGAGAACGACCACCGGTCGTATGCTATAAGTGCGGGAAAGAGGGACACATCAGCCCAAACTGCCCACAACAATTCAAAGCATGTTATAAATGTGGAAAAGAAGGACATATAGCTCGAGATTGTCCTGTTGCGAAACCAAGTCCAGCGGGAGTGGTGATTCCAAAGGTGGTTTCGGACAAGTCAAAATCGATGATTCCTAGAAGAGCGTTTGTCGTGACAGCCCAAAACGTGAGGAATCCACATGAGGTGATTACGGGTAAGCTAATCATAAACTCTTGCGAAGTTTACACCTTGTTAGATACCGGTGCTACCCATTCTTTTATTTCACCTGCTTGTGCTCAACGTTTAAACTTGACTTCTGATAAATTAGACTTTGACTTATCTATTAAAACTCCGTTAGGAGAAACCTTTGTTACATCTACAGTTTATAAATCTTGCTTAATTCAGATTGGTACCCTTACCTTACCTGTTGATCTGATATCTTTGAAAATACTTGCATTTGACGTGATTTTAGGAATTGACTGGTTAACCACTTACCATGCCAAAATTGATTGTTTTCGTAAGGTTGTTAGTTTTCATATTCCTAATCAACCTATTGTGCGAATCCAAACCACCAAACCACTAAAATCAGTCAATATCATTTCAAATCACAAGGCTATTCGTTTATTAAAAAACGGATGTCAAGCTTTCTTAGCTCATGTCACTGATCTAAACCAGAATACATCATATTTGAATGATATTTCCTTTGTTAATGAGTTTCCTGATGTATTTCCCGAAGAACTTCCCGGTCTACCCCCAGAACGTGAAGTTGAATTCTTTATTGACCTTGAACCCGGTACAAAAACCCATTTCTAAAACCCCATATCGAATGGCTCCTATTGAACTTCAAGAGTTAAAGGTCCAACTACAGGAGTTGTTAGACATCGGTTTTATTCGTCCTAGTACGTCTCCTTGGGGTGCTCCTGTTTTATTCGTAAAGAAGAAAGACGGGAGTATGCGACTTTGTATTGACTATCGGGAGTTGAACCATGTCACCATCAAGAATAGGTATCCGCTACCTCGTATTGATGACTTGTTCGACCAGTTGCAAGGAGCATAATTCTTTTCAAAGATCGATCTTCGTTCTGGATATCATCAGCTGAAGATTAAAACTGAGGATATTCCGAAGACTGCTTTTAGAACTCGGTACGGGCATTATGAGTTCTTAGTCATGTCTTTTGGATTGACTAATGCTCCTGCTGCTTTCATGGATATGATGAACCGTGTATTCAAGGAGTATTTGGATCAATTCGTTGTTGTCTTTATTGATGACATCCTTATATATTCTAAAAGCCGTGAAGATCATGAGCACCACTTGAAGCTGGTACTTCAAAAGCTTCGTGAGAACAAGCTATATACCAAGCTGAAGAAATGCGAGTTCTGGCTTGAGGAAGTAGCATTTCTTGGGCACGTGGTATCGAAACGTGGAATATGTGTTGACCCGACGAAGATTGAAGCAATACAAAGTTGGGAGCAACCTAAGTCGGTGACCGAAGTACGAAGCTTTCTGAGCTTAGCTGGTTATTATCGGAGGTTCGTAGAGGGATTTTCTCGAATCGCTACTCCATTAACTCAGTTGACTCGGAAAGATACAAAATTCGTTTGGAGCGAGGAATGCGAGAAGTGCTTCCAAGAGCTCAAGAGAAGACTTATCTCAGCACCTGTTCTGACAATACCATCTGGTTCGGATGGATTTGTTATCTACAGCGATGCTTCGGGCAAAGGGTTAGGATGTGTTCTCATGCAACATGGGAAAGTCATAGCCTATGCCTCGCGACAACTCAAAGAATATGAGAGGAATTACCCTACTCATGATCTAGAGTTGGCAGCTGTCGTTTTCGCATTGAAGATCTGGAGACATTACTTGTACGGAGAGAAAGTGGAGATTTATACGGATCATAAGAGCCTTAAATATTTCTTCACTCAGAAGGAACTCAATATGCAGCAACGACGTTGGCTTGAGCTGTTGAAAGATTACGATCATACCATCCAATACCATCCTGCAAAAGCGAACGTGGTAGCTGACGCGTTGAGTAGAAGATCATATGTGGGAACGAGTGCGATGATGTCAAGTATACGCGTAGAACCAGCTTTGATTGATAAAGTTAAAGCTGCTCAAGCTACGGATGAGGAGCTGATGAAGATGAAGATGAAGAAGAAGGTGCAAAAAGGTGCCATTCCAGAAGCAAGAATCGATGAAGAGGGAATACTTCGAGTTAACTCCAGACTGTGTGTTCCTAACGATTCTGACTTGAAGCATAGAATCATGATGGAGGCACACAACACACCATTCGCACTCCATCCTGGGAGTACCAAAATGTATCGTGATCTTCGACATACATTTTGGTGGAGTAATATGAAGAGAGAGATCGCGGAGTTTATTTCGAGATGTTTAACTTGTCAACGGTAAAGGCAGAACATCAAGTGCCGAAGGGTCCATTGCAACCACTGGAGATTCCAAAATGAAAGTGGGAACAAATTACGATGGATTTCGTTACGGGTCTTCACAAGGTTTCTCAAGGCATAGATGCGATTTGGGTTATTATTGATAGATTAACTAAGTCTGCTCATTTCTTGCCGATACGAGAAACTTATTCCCTTGAACGTCTTGCTCATATGTACGTGAATGAGATTGTGAGATTGCATGGCATGCCAGTATCCATAGTTTCGGATCGTGATCCAAGATTCACTTCACGATTCTGGATCAGTTTGCAGAAAGCTATGGGCACGGATTTACGATTCAGTTCGGCTTATCATCCTCAAACAGACGGACAATCGCAAAGAACTATCCAAACTCTTGAAGATCTATTGAGACTCTGTGTTCTAGACTTCAAAGGGAGTTGGGATAAGTACTTACCATTGGTGGAATTCTCCTACAACAACAGTTATCAGGCAAGTATAGGCGTGGCTCCGTTCGAGGCATTGTATGGGAGAAAGTGTCGCTCTCCAGTATGTAGGAACGAGGTAGGTGAAACAACATTGTTGGGACCGGAGTTAGTACGTATGACTACGAAAAAGATCCAAATAATCCGACAACGTATACAAACAGCACAAGATCGACAAAAGAGTTATGCGGATCTTCATCGAAAGGACGTGGAATTTAATGTTGGGGACCATGTGTTATTACGTGTTGCTCCGTGGAAAGGAGTTACGAGGTTTGGCAAGAGAGGAAAGCTCAATCCACGATTCATTGGTCCATCTGAGATTCTTGACCGAGTAGGAAATGTGGCTTATAGACTCGCTTTACCTCCAAGCATGTCTTGTGTTCATAACGTGTTTCACATATCCGTGTTACGTAAATATGTGAAGGATCAAAACCACATTATTGAGTTAGAACCAGACGAGATAGCCGAAGATTTAACGTACGAGGAGGTACCTGCCAAGATCTTGGATAGGAAGGAGCATGTCCTACGCTCGAAAATTATACCTCAAGTTAAAGTTTTGTGGAGAAACCATGCTATTGAGGAAATGACCTGGGAGTTGGAATCAGAAATAAAAGCGAGGTATCCTCACCTTTTCAACATACCAGGTACGTACGCCAATTTTGAGGACGAAATTTCATAAGGAGGGGAGGTTGTAAGACCCCAACTTTTATGAATAAAGATTTAATTTTCTTTATATATTATTTTGAAATAGTAAGGTGTTGATTTGATAAATACGAAAAGTTATGGGTGAAATGTGCAAATATTTTAAAATGAGCAAGTGGGTATAAAATATTCTTGTTGTCGGGGAATATTCGTTTGGTCGTGGAATATTCTTGTTGTCGGGGAATATTCGTACAATGGCGCAGCTATTTGTGGGCCCCACAACGGAATAACTGTCGGATATAGAAAGCGACAAAAATAACCTTTTTATACAATAACGGCGTAGTTGTTACAGTTAGTACTGTTGAAATACCCGATGATAAAAGTACAGTAATACGCAGTGTTGCACGGTAGCACACGGTATTGCACAGTAATTCCAATTATTGATTCTTACGTGAGAAGTCATTACTCAATAATTGTTACAGTAATTACTGTTCAAAATTTTATTCAATAATTACATAATATTTTATTGACTCAATAATTGTTGCATTGATATTTTATTGACTCAATAATTGCTACGTTGCTATTTTATATGATTGATACAATAATGGCTACAGTTGATATTTTGGTATTATTGATTCAATAATTGTCACTGCACAGTATTTCACATTATCAACTCAATAATTCATATTATTTGAATAATATTATTAGATAGCATTATTGACAATGTTTAAAGAAGTTTTGTCTAGGAGGAGTTATTTAATTGCGCGCCAGTAAGGAGAAGTCCTTATCGGAAGGCCCCCTCTTTCCTGGGAACGACCTGGTTGTCAATATTGTAGTTCTGTAATATTATTTGTGAATAATTAATTATTGATTTATATGATAAGAAAATATTTATTTGTGGATATTAAAGAAGGAATTAGCACTGAAGTGTTTTTATCAGTATTTTGGTGTGAAAAATCATATGTTTATGGATTTCGGATAATTTATGTTTGGAATTTGGAAAAACTTCCTTCCGCAAAGTTGTAGAGAATTAAATTTCCTATAAAAAGACATAGAATTTGTATTTTTCTGACAAAAGGGCTATTTATTATGAATTATTGAAGTTTCAGAAAATAAATATTTTTTTTAATAAAAGGGTGGGTCCCACTTTTGGTTGGAAAAAAAATATGCTGATGGCTTTTTGGGAGAGCAGCCGGCGGCTGGAGGAAAAAAAATAATATTATTTTATTCAAAAGTCTACTATAGCATCCTAAGCTTTTCTTATAAATAAGGTGCTTAGGTTAGAATTGAAAATCACACCAGAATCAGAAGTTTTCTCTCTCTATAATATCGAGCGTATTTTTGTGAGTATTTCAATACTTTGAGTGTTAGTATTCAGTGCAAGTTTCCTTCGATATTATATCCGATATTTCAGTCAGAAGTACTATCCTTTTGAGGTAAGGGATGTTATTTTCTTTCGTAACTGATGTTATTCTTTTCAATATCATTATACCAAAATATTGGCATGAATTTTATTATGAAATTCTTACTTTTTTCGTCAGAGTTACTATTCACGTATACGGCACTATTCACGAAAAAATTAAATTTTCTTCTATTTGTCCAAATTGCTTGTTAAGGTATTTATCTTTGATTGTATCCAAGTTTTGAGCTATATTCTTGAATTTTTCTCCACAAAGTATTATTATGGAGTATTTTTGAATTTGGATAAACTAAAATACGAATCCTTAATCTTATCCTTTGTTTCACTGGATTCGTTATTTATATGGTTTTTCATCATCCTCAGTCCTAAAAGGTGATGTAACTGAATATCTTTGGCCTGTAAAGCAAAGATTAATGATTACCTGATGAATATCTTTGGCCGTAGTGCAAAGATGACAGGTGTTGAGATGAACATGACCACTGATGATACAAATGAATATCTTTGGCCTGTAGTGCAAAGATGAATATTGATTCGAGATGTATATTGATTGATGTTACAGGGATAAAATATTGATGATGGACTTTTAAATCATAGAATATATAAGACTTCATTCTCTACTTAACTCTTCTAATGAATTGTTATTTCCGCTGCGAATATTGATCTAAAATTGGTTGTCCATTGTATTTTATCTGATTTATTGAAGGCTAACGATAATTTATTTTCCATTATCTTAGTCATAATATTCTTTACTGAGCTAGTTGAGCTCACCCTTTTCATCTGTTGTCCTCTTCAGGAAATGAGAATGTCGCAAGGACTAGTTGGGGGACAGAGTGATGGTCCGAGTTAGAGCAGTAGTAGTCCTCACTATTTCTGATAAATAGTGTGCTATTAATTGTAATGAGGACTTAGTTTGAATATTAATATTTTCTACATATTTGTATTGACACTCACAGTTGTGTGGTCGTATTTTGCACAACCGTATGATATAAAGTTTGTATTTGAATTCTGTACCATGTATTTGGCGACTCAGAATGGATTGGGTTGACTGAACCTATTCTGGGGGCGTCACATTTTTGCCTTTGATACCCCCGCCTCGGCGGACGTCCACTTTTCATGATCTTTTTCTACACCCCCGCCCCGGCGGGTAATTTAGCCTATGAAGGCCCGCCCCGGCGGGTGTCCAATCTATGTCAAGCTGAAATGACTCTTAAGTCCTTGTTTCCCATCCAGTCCGGTTCCTGCAATCAACAATACAAAACTAAGTGAAACGACACTAAAACTACTTTAGATAACAAAGAATCAAGCTAAAAAGGACATCGATTCGTAGGTATAAAACGAACTCATCATTAATCTAGTACATTTTCTATTGTTAATAGCATAACTCAACAGTGACAGTTTAAGAAATTTATTGTCTTTTAGAGGATAGAGGCCTAGATATTGGGAGCCTTCTCAAAATTTTTCTTGTGTTTCTACTTATCAAAAAAATTGGCAAAACTAATAAAATAGTCATTGTAGTTGACACGTTTTACTGATTACACCATTGAACTTTTAATTTTTTAAATTACCCTACTAAACTAATTATTATTTTAAAATTTGGTCATTCTGTTAAAAAAAATAAATGGACATTAATTTTTTATCGACAAAACTAATGAATTACCCACTGTAATTGACACGTTTGACTGATTACACCATTAAACTTTTAATTTCTTAAATTACCCCATTAAATTAATTAATATTTTAAAATTGGGTCATTATGTTATCTTTGTCTCACGAGTGTTAAATCGTTTCAATTTTTATCCTATGTGGACGTGAAAAAGAAAAATAAACAAATTTGATTTATTCTTTCTCTTCCTTCATCTCATTCTCTTCTCTCCCTTCTTCTAGATCAAATAGATTTGCGTATTTTTCCTATCTAAAATCTATGAAAATTTCTAGATCCGAATACCCAAAACATTGAATTGAGCTTCAAAGTTCAGCATTAGATATAACAATGGAGTCTGAATTCTCAACAACAGCAACAGATGAAGTAAATGGTGTTGCAGTAGGTTTCCTCCCTCTCACCTCCGACTATCAGCAGCCTTCTGTCTCCGAACTCCTCTCATTCACTCTCGATCACCTCCACAAGGTTCACTCTTTCCCCAATCTCTCTCTCTCTATATATATATATATATATATATATATATATATATATATATATATATACAAGGCGGAGCCACGTTTGGGCTAAGATGGGTTGTAGCCCGGGTAAGATTCCAGATTTCCCTCCTCCTTCCACCTATCTCTCACCTATTAATTGTATCTCTCTCTCCTCCCCCACCAAACTCGATGAAAACTTTCTCGCAATAGCCATACTTTCTCTCCCTAAATCCCACTTCCTGTTTCTTTTTCTGATTAAGTACTCATTTCCTGTTTCTTTCTCTAAATACACATTCTCTATTTTTTTTTCTATATATATATATATATATATCCATGGCTTTCTTCTGCTCTATCAAGTTTTCTTACTCATATTACTCCTCACAGCCGTACCAATAGGCATCCTCATATCCCTCGAAAAAACTAAACCAACCTCCCACATGTTCCAATTTCATAGCACCGACTGGCTCAGGGAGTGCACCAAATGGGATGACCTCAACAACTGCTTCATCGTCTCTTTCTTCGAGGGCGGTATGGGTGTAGTCCCGGTTCACACCGGAGCCATGCCCTCAAGGTGTTTGATAAAAGTCCTAAGAGAGGGAAAAGTTGGTTTTTGAGCAAGTTGGGGGGGTGTTTGGCCTGCACTTGTTTGTTATTATTTGGAAAATCTAAATGCTGTGACGCCCCCAAAATAGGTCCACACAACCCATTTTGAGTCACCAAAATATATGGTACAGAATTCAAATACAAATCTTCTTATTCCAACTGTTACTCTGTCGTGCAAAATACGACCACACATAAACTGTGAGTTTCAATACAAATATTGTGTCGTATATGACGCGAAAATATCCATGCTCAAATTAAGTCCTCATTAAAATTATTAACACACTATTTTACAGGGTAGTGAGGACTATTATCTCGGATCATTACTCTACTCCCCGACTAGTCCCAGCTACACTTTCATTTCCTGAGAAGAACAATGGAACCAAGAGGAAAAGGGTGAGCTCAACTAGCCCAGTAAAGAATATTATGACTAAGATAATGAATAATAAATTATTCTTAGTCCTCAACAGTGAAAAATTTGACAGAAAATGATAGACAACAAGTTTTAGATCAACAACTGCAACGAAAATAATAATCCATTAGAAGAGTCAAGTAGAGCATGATGTCTACTATCTTCTATGATTTAAAAGTCCATCATCAATATTTTATCCGTGTAACACCAATCAATAAATATTTCAAATCAATAATTTATCTTTACACTACGGGCCAAAGATATTAATTTGTATCACCAGTGGCCATGATCATGCCATACACCTATCCATCTTTGCACTACGGGCCAAAGATATCAATCTACAGTTCATCTTTATACTACAGGCCAAAGATATCAATCAACAGTTCACCTTTGCACTACGAGCCAAAGATAACTTTCACCACAATTTAAGTTTGAGGATTATGACAATGATATAAAGAATAAATCCAGTGAGATAAATGATAAATATTAGAGATTTATAATTCAATTTATCTAGAGTTCAAGAATGTTCAAATTGTCAACCTAAAGATCAAAATATGGATCCGATTTCAAGAATACGATTCATAAAAGATAACTTAGACAAAGAAAAAAAAATTAATTTCGTTGTGAATAGTACTCATGAATAGTACCATATGAATAGTACCGTATGAATAGTGTTGGAAATTATATATTCAAATTTGATGTTGAAATAAATAAATGTGCATGTATTATCCAAAGCTGTAAAGCCCTTATTAGATCATATGTACAAGGACTTAGATTAAAGATCAAAAATGTTAAGTTGACTAAGCTGAATGATTATCATTCTGCAAAAGAATTTGTAGTAGAAAGATCAAGCTTGTCAGGTTGGTCTTTTGAGTTGTAATAGATAGGCCTAAACAGATTCTAGTCAATCGAGCCAGCTAAGAGATTGCAGAAGCCAAGGCAAAATTATAGTGTGTCAAGAAAGCCTCTCTCGGAATTGTAGTCTATCAAGGAAGCCACTTCCAAAATCATAGAGACTATCTGCCGAGTGCATGCCGAGCCAAGTCAAGAATCGCAGGCTTCTCTAGAAATTGTGGAGTCTGCAAGTCGTTGCAAATAAAGATCGTAGTCAGTCAAGTGCTTTCAAAGCTAAATCGTAGAGTACTCTACGAATCTCATCAGTTAAGAAATCTAGAATGAATCTCTTACAAACACTAACCAACACACAACAATCGTAGTGAGAAGACAACGATCGCAGTGCTCTTCAGTTAGCATCAGAAGTGTTAAGATTCGCCTATCTGATGAAAGAGGATGTCTAACAGTAAAGACTAACATATAAACATTGACATTTCGGGAATCCCAATGCTCTCACAATATATCTTTAGTTTGAATCAAAGAAACAAAAGGGAAAAGAAAGGGTGACTTCCAACTGGTCTGCTAAAAGAAACTTTTCAGGTGTTAGGTGAGAAAGCAGTCTGCAGTGTCAGGAAAGTCAGAAAGGAGTGCACCATAATCCCAGAATGTCAACATCAAGTGCTCAAAACGTCTGAAGCATTGAATGCTCAAACGGAAGCTTTGCAACGGGAAGAATTCAAAGACTCCTACATAAGGCAAACAGATTGAAGATTTTAGAAAAAGCAAGAACGCACAAATCACAATAACATCTGTCAAAGACAAACTCTACGATCCTAACGAAATATCTTTCTTCGCTACTCAGTTCTTCATAACTTATGCTTAAGGCAATTGAGTAGCACCACAACAAACAAACTCTCATCACAGAGCAACCAAGTTTGTTGGGCTTGAAGAGTTCTCAGTGAACAAGTATTCCAAGTCTGTTGGGCTTGAAGAGTTCTTAGTGAACTAGAGTTCCAAGGCTACTGGTCTTGAAAGAATCTTAGTGATTCAAAGTTGTACCTATATCCTTAGTGGATTTCCTACTCGTGGAATAGAAGAGTGGAGTAGGAGTCTTAAGTACTCTGAACCACTTAAAACAACTGTGTCATTTACATTCTGTTATTTACTAACTGCCATATATGCCATATTTGTTATAACTGCTATTTGAACTATAACCTTGGTTTTATCTTAAGGGGAATAGTTAAATCATATATTCCGATGTGGTTAATTAATTATTTAATTAACAAATCTGTTAAGTTACTCTTGAAAAGTAAAAGTCTTAAAATATCTATTCAACCCCCTCCCCCTTCTAGATAACTATTGTGCCTCCGGGAACTAACAATTGGTATCAAAGCAGGTTCTCTCAAACAAAGCCTATAAAGTTTGAGTAGATCAATAGCACACATTATAAGTGAATCTAAGCTTATTGGAGGCAGCAAACTGCCAATGTGCCAATGTGCTTCGAATGCAAGCTTATATGAATTCAATAGATGATGATCTATTTGAAACTATACTGAGTGGGCCCTACATACCTACAAAGCTTGCACCAACTCCTGAAGATCCAATCCGAACACAAATCAAGATAAATCAGAATGGACTGACAATGAAAGGAAAGCTGTCCAACTGGACAAGAATGCCAAAAACATTCTATTCCAGTCCTTAGAAGATGATTTGTTTGAGAACGTGGTCAACTGCAAAATAGCAAAGGAAGTCTAGGAAGCATTACTCATCGTGCAAGAAGGAACTGAAGAAGTAAGAGAGAACAAGCAATCTCTACTTACTCAACAGTATGAAATGTTCACTCACATACCAGGAGAGAACATTACTTCCACCTATGAAAGATTCAATATACTGTTCAACTCTCTCTGAGCATTTGGAAAGATCTATCCAAACAAAGATCTTATCATCAAGTTCATGAGGGTTTTACCAAGCAAGTGGGATGCAAAAACATCAGCCATTAGAGAATCAAAGAACCTTCATGAGATAACCGTACAACAGCTATATGGAAACCTTCTCACCTATGAACTGGAGCTGACTCAACTAGCAGAAACCCTATCAGAAGGAAGGAAGAAGGACAAAGAAGTTGCTCTCAAGGCAACAAAAACCACCTCTAAGGCTCGAGTTGAGGATGAATCTGACTCTGAAGAAAACGATGATGAAGATATTGCTATGCATGTTAGAAGACTCAAAAGGTTCATGTGTAAAGGTAGAAGCAGCAGACCTAAAAGATTCAACAGCATCAGCAATCAAGAGCAGAACAAAGACCTATGCTACAACTGCAAGAAGCCAGGCCACTTCATTGCAGATTGCAACAAATCTCTTAGAGAAGAGCTAAAGAGGAAATCAAACCCAAAGAAAGAATTCAAAGGCAACAAGAAGATTCAGAAGAAAGACAAAGGACTTGTAGCTGGAGGATCATGGAGTGACTCAGACAATGATACAAACTCTGAATCAGGAGAAGATGAAGAACCTCAAATAGCCAACCTATGTTTGATGGCCAAAGAAGTCAAAAATAAGAAAAGCACTGACCATCATCAAATAAGCATTAATGAGGTATTTGATTTTAACTCTCCTAATGTGGATATTGATGATTTAAGAACTGTATTACATGATATAACTTCTGATCTGCATTAATACAAGAAATAGTTCAGAGTTCTGTCAAAAGATTATTCTCTTCTTCAACAAGAAAAAGAGAAAGCTCAAGTAGAACTGGAGACAGCTCTACTTAGCACTTCCTCTCTCTCTCTGATATTGAAGCTGAAAATAAAAGCTTAAAACAGACCAATGAACTCAATGCATAAAGAGAGTTGAATCTAGCTTCTAAAATTGAGGAGCTAGAAAAGACAATCCTAATGTGGAACAGGTCTTCTTTAACTATGGACTCCCTGATCTCTAGTCAGAGAATTTCCTCTGACAAATCAAGTCTAGGTTTTGGGGATTCTACCTCAGAATCATGTGTGGAAAAATCATAAAAAATTAACATTAGCAATGCTTCAAATCTCAATAGAAGCATTACATTTGTGAAATCCACATAGAGTGTAGAACCAATGTATCCTTGCTCTTCTGATCAAAGTAATGTCCCTAGTCATAACGGATCTCATGCTAGCCTAGGATTCAGAAAAATCAAGAGTAAATCAACTACTACTTTCTAACTTCGAAGGATCGTGGAGTCAAATAAAATTGGCTCCACGAACCAACCAGGAAAGAATCGTAGAGTTGAGGTTCACTCTACAAAATCTTTGAATCACAAAGCAGTATGGAAAAAGAAGAATCAACATAAGGAAAAAGCTACCAAATGTCCGCATACGTCCATATTGAGAAAGAATCCACACACACACACAAGCATGCATCGTACTAGATGTTTTGTATGTGGCAAATATGGTCACAAAGTTGCAGCATGCTATTATAAACCTGTAAACTATAGACCTAAAGTCAAACAGATTTGGGTCCCCAAGGGAACTAACAGAGTAGGACCCAAGCAAGTCTGGGTACCAAAATGAAAGCTAAATCTTATTGCAGGAACAGAGCTCCACTGTAACAACCTGGTACCTTGATAGTGGATGCTCAAGGAACATGACTGGAAATAAATCTCTCCTATCTAACTTCAAAGAAAAGGAGGGTCCTACAGTCATCTTTAGAGATAATGGATCTGGGAAAACTAGAGGATATGGCTCAACTGGAAATGGTGTTGTGTCCTTCAGCAAAGTAGCTTATGTGGAAGGACTGAAGCACAATCTCCTAAGTATCAGCCAACTGTGTGACAAAGGTCATCAAGTCACCTTCCTCAACAATCAATGTCAAGTCAGAGATCTGAAGACCTCTTATCTAAAGCTAACTGGAACCAGAGAAGGAAATATCTATGTTGTCAATCTTGCTGAATTAAGTTCTGATGAGACAATATATTTTCTTACCAAAGCCTCCGAGGAATGTGCTAGTTGTGGCATAGAAAATTATCTCATCTAAACTTCAAGAGCATATCGAAACTCGCCTCCAAAGATTTGGTAGCAGGCTTACCTAAATTCAACTTCATCAAAGAAAGACCATGTAACGCTTGTCAACTAAGAAAGCAGACAAGGAGCTCATTCAAAGGAAAAGTTGTCAACTCTAATGATAAGCCCCTACAGTTACTTCACATGGATCTTTTTTGGCTTATTCCAACTGTAATCCTTGGAGGGACTCGTGGTAGTGGATGACTACACCAGATTCATATGGGTATTCTTTCTAACTTCAAAAGCTGAAACTAGCTCCCAACTTATCAAGTTGTTCAAGCTAATGATGAATGAGAAAGGAGAAAAGATTAAGGCCATTAGAAGTAATCATGGAAGAGAATTTGACTTCTCTGAGATGGATCAGTTCTGTGAAGATAATGGCATCAATCACAACTTCTCAGCTCCAAGAACTCCATAGCAAAATGGAGTAGCTGAAAGAAAGAACAGAACCCTGATTGAGGTAGGGAGAACTTTACTAGCAGCAGCTCATCTACCTGAATACTTATGGGCAAAAGCTATCAACACTGCTTGTTACACTCAAAACAAGTCTCTTGTTCACTCTACACTTAAGAAGACTCCATATGAGCTATGTAAAGGAAGAAAGCCAAACATCATTTATTTCTATATTTTCGGCTGTGCTTGTTACATTCTCAACAATGGAAAATAATATATGACTAAATTCCAACCAAAGTCGGATGAAAGAATCTTTCTTGGATACGCCACAGATAGCAAAGCCTATAGAGTGTTCAACAAGAAAAACCTAAGTGCTGAAATCTCCATTCACATCACCTTTGATGAAACAGACTTAGACAAATTTGTACCATTTAACATTGCGATCGTCAAACCAGACACTGCGATTGAAGTGGTCGATCCAAACACCACGATCGCAGGCCCAGAAAATGAAATCGTAGAGCAAGAAGAAGAAAACGTGGCAGGCACTACACCAGACAATGAACCTCTGCAACAAGAAGCATAAGTCAATCTTGAAGTATTCAGACAAGAAGGCACTAGAATAGATGTTCCAACAGGTAGCAGATGGGCAAGAGATCACACCTAAGACTTGATTATTGGAGATCCAAATGCAAGAATCAAGACAAAATCAGCTACCCAAAATGAATGCTTTTATCTGAGCTTTCTGTCCCAAATGGAACCTAAGAAGATAGAGGAAGCCTTCGAAGATTTGAGTTGGATAGAAGCTATGTAAGAAGGTGCTAAATTAATTTGAAAAAAGTAAAGTTTGGAGATTAGTTCCTAGACCAAAGAATCACCTAGTCATTGACACCAAATGGGTTTTGATACAAGATGGATGAAGATGGGGTAATGACAAGGAACAAAGCAAGACTGGTGGCTAAAGGTTACTCTCAAGAAGAAGGCATCGACTATAACGAGACCTTTGCACCTATTTCCAGACTAGAAGCAATCAGAATATTTCTTACTTTTGCTGCACACATGAAGTTGTTGGTCGTATTCCCGATCAATATATGTGTGCAAGTATACACGGTCAACAAGTAATATAGAGTAAGTAAAGTATCGATCCCATGGAGAATTAATTAACAAGACTCACCACACACTAACCCATAACCAACTTAATCTTATTTAAACGATTGAATTAGTATTTTGAATAATAATATGCAACTAAACTAATACTAACTATCCCTAGAATGAAACTAGATAATGAAGACATGAGACTACAATATCACCTGTTATTTCATCTAAATTAATACACTTCCCGTTAAGCCAAATTAATTATCAACGGGTTGTTAGTCGAGAACAAGAAAGCAAAACATAGCCATCTCTCGATGAACCAAGTCCATATCACATATAATCCACAAATGATAGAATGCATGTGAACACCCAAATTACATAAACCACTATATTTCTATGTAACTTAACAATAAAAAGGGTTTAAGCACAAGTTCTCCAATGACTACAAGCGATGATTCGGTATATGTCTATCCAAAGCACAAATCATGAATTTCAACACCATGTAGAACACAACAACACATGCTATTATGATCAGATCTAAACCCATATTCTGTTTCTCAACTTTAAATGGATTATCACGGTAATTGATAGCTAGGCAATTAAACAATTAAGTATGAATCACAATAGACAATTCAATAACAATTAATAAGATTAACAAGGAAGTATATCAAAATAAACTACTCAATAAGATCCATTGTAATCGCAAAATAGAGTTTAATTCATGGTTGAATGCAATCCACAATCCACAATTTGAATACACATTAGAAGAGTACAAATAGAAGTAAAAGAGAAAATATGAATAGAAATTGCAAATCTGATCTCTCTTGCTCCAAGTTTGAATCTTGAATGCTCTTCAATTGCTTCAATCTTCAGATCTAATCTAATCTAGACTTTATCTACTCTAATATAATCTAATCTAAAGATGAATTGAAAGAAAAAAGAAGAACACATGTAAGCTAATGATCCCCCAATGTGGAATATATCTACATAATGAAAATATGCCCTAAATATAGACCCAAAAGTCGAGTGCCTCCTTCCCCAAGCTAAAATCCAGCTTAAGTAAAAAGTTAACTCTGGTCAGACTTGAACAGGCGCGGCCACGCTGCACAGCAGTACAAATTGGGCGCAGCCGCGCTCCATGCTGGCGAGAAATTATACTGGCGCTGGAGTGCTCCTTTTACCCTTGGCCAAGGTGCGGCCGCGCTCTGTGGTTTTCCTGCAGAATGCTTCAACTGCTTCTGGCTTTTTTGCTGTCTTCCCATACTTGCTCCTTTTGGCCTCCTCACATCTCTTTAAGCTTCAAATGTCACCCAGAGAGTTCCTAAACATGAAACCTACAAAAGCAATCAAAAATGCATAAAATGCTACTATGTCATACAAGTTTAAGAAACAATTAAAGTTAGTTGACATCTAGATAAGTAGGTATAAAATCACTTATCAGAAGTTCAAAGTCTTCCAAATGGATGTCAAAAGTGTATTTCTAAATGGAGAACTTCAAGAAGAAGTTTATGTGGAACAACCTCCATGTTTTATCAATCCAACTCTCTCTAATTATGTCTATAGATTAGATAAAGCTTTATATGGACTTAAACAAGCACCTAGAGCATGGTATGAAACTCTAACAAACTTTCTTATTGAAAAGGGATTCACTAAATATATGTAGATGACATTATCTTTGGTTCTACTGATGAAAATTTATGTAAGAGATTTGCCAAGCTTATACAGAGTAAATTCAAAATGAGCATGATGGGTGAACTGAATTTCTTCCTTGCATTTCAAGTAAAGCAGACTAATGAAGGTTTCTTCATTAACCAAGCCAAGTACATCAAAGACTTACTTAAAAAGTATGGCATGGAATCAGCTTCCCCCATGAAAACTCCAATTGCTCCAGCAACTAAGCTTGACAAAGATGAGAAAGGTAAATGTATTGATATTACTCAATATAGAGGTATGATAGGCTCTCTCCTATACTTAACAGCCAGTAGACCAGACATTATGTTTGCTACATATATATGTGCTAGATTTCAAGCTAAACCTAAGGAATCACATTTAAAAGATGTAAAAAGAACTTTCAGGTATCTCAAAGGCACACCTCACTTGGGACTTTGGTACCCCAAGGAGTCCTCCTTTGAATTGACAGGATATTCGGATGCTGATTTTATAGGTTGTAAAATTGATAAAAAAAAGTACAAGTGGCACATGTCAATTGATAGGAAACAGACTTGTGTCCCGGTTTAGCAAGAAGCAAAACTCTATATCAACTTCAACAGCAGAAGCTAAATACATTGCAGCTGGAAACTGTTGTGCTCAAATAATATGGATGAAAAATTAGCTAGCAGACTATGGGTTTAACTTCAAATCTATATATGTTCATTGTGATAACACAAGTGCTATAGCAATAACTCGTAATCCTGTCATGCATTCTAGGACAAAGCATATAGAAATAAGATACCATTTCATTAGGGATCATGTTCAAAATAGAAATATTTCTTTACAGTATATCCCAACTGAAAATCAACTTGTTGATGTCTTCACAAAACCTTTAGACGAATCCAGATTTAATAAGCTGATAAGTGAGTTAGGAATGCTAAATTTACAACCATAATTCTATGCTCTAGTAGGTACTAACTATGCAGATAAAAGGCTATGCTCAATCGTAGAGATAGAAGAGTGAGACAACGATCGTAGAGTAAACTCAATAATAGTCCTCAAAAGGGACATACTAGCTCAGGGGGAGCTAAGGGAAACTTAGTCTTTTTTATACTTTCAAAAAAATTATGGCTCCTTTCAGAATAAGACACGTG
Source organism: Panax stipuleanatus (assembly GCA_020205555.1). Classification (NCBI taxonomy): domain Eukaryota; kingdom Viridiplantae; phylum Streptophyta; class Magnoliopsida; order Apiales; family Araliaceae; genus Panax; species Panax stipuleanatus. The sequence goes on along the minus strand of CM035117.1, from coordinate 47,899,969 downwards.
CCCCACTATGCAAAAAGTAAAGAGGGAAGTTACAAATACTTTTGAAAAGTCATTTCGACAAGTTCATCTCTGAATTTCAAATGCTTTCTCTATCTCTCTCGAAAACCCTAGATTGAAAAATCAAGCACACTCAGTTAATCTTGACCGTTTTAGGAAAATCACAGAAAGAAATGGCATCTTCAACTATAGTCTCTGGATATAACTATACTTCGACAAGTTCAAAAATGCCGACCCACAATTTCACAAGATCTTATCTTTGCTGAAGAAAGCAGGACTTCAGGAAGCCCTCAGCACCAGTACAAAGATATATCCAAAGTTGGTGAAGGATTTCTACTACAATAGAGTTTATAAAAACAACATTCTTACAACTAAGGTTAAGGATGTACCGATTCGGCTCGAAGTTGCAGATATAAACTTGGCTTTAGGGTTTAAATCTAAGGGCCTTACATCTCTGGACTTCATCGACTTTAATGAAGGATTGAAGAAGATACATCACAAGAAGAACCAAAATGTTATGGGCTACAAGAAGAAAGAGTTTCCCCAGAAGTATGAATTTTTGGCTGACATTGTTGGGAAGTGCATCTGTTGCAAAAACTTTGGTCGCGATTCTGTCAACGAAGTTCAACTAAAGCTCATAACACCAATTTATTTTAAATCTCAACTAAACTATGGGGCTCTTCTCATGGAATGGATTGGGAAATGGATTCTCAGCTCTAAAAAGGCAAAAAGCACAAGTAAAATGTTCTACGAAAGATTCAACAGCATTATTCTCCAATCTGCTCTGGGAGATAAAATTGGAGCAAAGGAAGGTGAAGCTATCAACCCAAATAGGAGGATGACCCAGCAACTCTTTGAGAACTGGAAGAGGAATCCTGCAGAAAATGTGAAGATGATGCAATCTGAGTCCAATAAAAGAAATAGAGATGTAAAGAAAGCTTTTCTATAGGGAAATTTCTCTGTAGTGAAGGAAGTCAAAGAAGAAGAAGTGAATCAGGAACCCTTTACTCTGGTCAGAAAGAACAAGGGAAAGCAGAAACTAAAGGAAATTGTTCAAATTGAAGAAGAACCTCAAGGATCAACAATTGATATACCCCAAGGGTCTGATCCTGAAGTTCTTGGTCACTCCTCTCCAAGGGAACTCTCCCTAGAAGTGATTGTATCTCCATAAAAAGTCTTAAAGAAGAAGAAGAAGAAGCAATATGAGGAAAAAGTTGAAGAAATAACTACTCTCTCTCAAATGCTTCATAAGAAAGAGAGACGCAGTCTACGATTAACGAAGTCTTCTCTCACTGCTATCGTGGAGTCCTCAAGCTCACCGATAGTAAAGTCCAAACTTATCGACAATCCCGAAGAAAATGCTGGAACAGCTTCACAGCCTGAACAGACAATCATTGTCAAGCTGAAGAGACTGTTGAGCCTGAGCCTAGAAGAGTGAGGAGAAGACTAGTCAAAAAGGCTGATCTTGAGCTTAAGGAAACAATGCTAAAGATTAAGGATGAAGAAAGAAGAATGTTGGACCAATCAAGAATTGATGTTGAACAAAGAACTAAGTCTCCAAACTCTGGTTCTCACAATGAATCCTTGGATCAAACCAGGATCATTGAAGCAGTAATAGCTACCCTCAACAGTGCAGTAAGTCCTACTGCATCTAATTAAGCTTATGTCCTTGCTGAGGAAAAGAAACCAGAAGATGATGAGCAAAGTCATGCTTATATTGAGGGGAAGATATTCAAAATCCCTGAGCCAGTAAGTGTCCAGCTGAGGGGGAGCAATCAGAAGCTATTCATAAAGCCCCATCTGCCCCTCAAGAAATTAAAGAACTTGGAGAAATTATCAGGACCCCTTTGTCTCTCATGAAGATGCAGAAATGGAGGAGATTCTTAATGAAGGTGATGAAGAAGATGAAAGGGAAGAAGAGGAAGAAGTAGAAATTATTGAAGAGTTTAAAAGTGAAGACAGGAGCGTCAACTACAAGCAACTATTCTCCAACCTGCCCATAATGCCCTTTCACAGAGCCTTAATACTCAACACTTGGGATCACATGTTCTGGACATTCAAAGTCTATCCAGCAATATCTGTGCTTGCCCAGGGAATCCCAAGAAATCTCAAGTTTGCTCAAAAGCTTATCACAAACAATACTTCTTCAAAAAGTGAGCAAGAGGTACACTTCATTCCCACTTCCTTCAAGTTAAATCACTCCCCTTCATCAAATTTCTACTAGTTTGATGAACTGCCTAAATGGATTGAAGTTATTCTTAACCCATTAAATTAATTTCCAGTTACAAAGTCCCAAAATTTTGTAACTGATGGACCAAATGAACCAACTTCTATCATAGTACCATTTTCCATCAAGCCCTTGATTGACTCCACGGTCGTTGAACAATATGACACTATGACCATCAATCTACCTACCCCAATTGCAGAGTCATACAACCAAAACAATGAAACAGCCTCCTCTCCTATACACCAAACCACAGTACCAATAACTTAATCTGACATTCCCTCGTCTTCCAACAATGAATACTTTGATCTAGCACTTGCTCTCTCAAACATGCCAAATAAGAAAACAAAGACCTCTCCTCCTGATATTCAGAAAATAATCGATCATCTCTCTTCCCTTCCCACCATAGATGAGCTTTCTGAAGTATCAAAAAGGGTGGTTCAAGAGATGGAAGAAAACTTTGAAGCTCACACTCTCGTTATTCATCAACGATTCAATAACATGATCGAATCTGCTAACACTTTTCCTGGTAACTTGGGATCCGAGCTCTCTAAGAGACTACGGGAGATCATCAATGAGATGGTCGAAAGCCTAAAGGAAAGGGATCAACTTCACTTCCAATCTTCGAACAAGCATAAGGAAGCAGTACTCCTTCTTCAAAAGACTCAGGAGGCTCAGAACAAGATCATTGCTAACAAAATCCATAACATGCGCTCCTCCCTACATTAGTTTAAAGAGTACTCCTTAACTCAAATAAGACAGACAGACAATGCCTTGGCCATCATGCATCAACAGAAAGTAGAAACTGATGCTATAGTGCAAGAGAATTGTAATGATATTGCTCAGTCGTGCTCTCAAATGCATGAACTGGTGCAAGGAATGAATCGTTTGTCCCAAGATATTCAAACCCTGGATGTTGACATAAAGGGGGAGAATACTGGGGAGAAAGGCAAAGAGAAAGGCAAAGGGAAACAGGCAGCACATTCTTCAAGGAACAAGCCTCGTAATCAGCCTCGGTCACGATAGCCTCGCAATCCGCCTCAAAGAACAGAGCAGCGCCAACCTATATTAATGGCAACCACTCTTAGGAGCCAAGGCCCAACCTCTTTTAGTTCACAAGGAATATCTCACACTGGCTTAAACATGCCCAATGGAGATCTTGCCTTCATGAATAGACATGATCAGAATGAAAATCTTAGTCTAAGTGAGCTAGAAGAGATTGCAAGGCGAGATGAAGCCAGCAGGAAAAGGAGAGCTGAAGAATATGCAAATCCTCCCAAGTACAAGAAGCTAAGAAGATCGAAGATAAGTTCCCATTTCTTTTTATTGATGTAACAATTATGAATTGTAATACCCGTTAAGAAACATCAATAAATTCATGCTTATTCTCTAGAATTTCAGTTGCTCACTGAAACATTAAGTCATATTAATCTTCTAGCAACCTGCATTAGAAATTGATGATATGATGCAAATCTACTTGGTTATGCCAACATCAAATAGGGGGAGATTGTTGAGAATTGCATATTCAATTTGATGTTGAAATAAATAAATGTGCGTGTATTATCCAAAGCTGTAAAGTCCTTATTAGATCATATGTACAAGGACTTAGATTAAAGATCAAAAATGTTAAGTTGATCTAAGCTGAACGATTATCATTCTGTAAAAGAATTTGAAGTAGAAGGATCAAGCTTGTTAGGTTAGTCTTTTGAGTTGTAATAGATAGTCCTAAACAGATTCTAGTCGATCAAGCCAGTCAAGAGATTGTAGAAGCCAAGGCAGAATCATAGTGTATCAAGAAAGCCTCTCTCAGAATTGCAGTCTGTCAAGGAAGCCACTTCCAAAATCGTAGAGATAATCTGCCGAGTGCCTATCTAGCCAAGTCAAGAATCACAAGTTTCTCTCAAAATCGTGGAGTCTGCAAGTCGTCGCAAATAAAGATCGTAGTCAGTCAAGTGCTTTCAAAGTTGAATCGTAGAGTACTCTACAAATCTCATCAGTTAAGCAATCTAGAATGAATCCCTTACAAGCACTCACCAACACAACAATCGTAGTGAGAAGACAACGATCGCAGTGCTCTTCAGTTAGCATCAGAAGTGTCAAGATTTGCCTATCTGATGAAATAGGATGTCTAACAGTAAATACTGACATATAAACGTTGACATTTTAGGAATCCCAATGCTCTCACATATATCCTTAGTTTGAATCAAAGAAACAAAAGGGAAAAGAAAAGGGTGACTTCCAACTGGTCTGCTGAAAGTAACTTTTCAGGTGTTAGGTGAGAAAGTAGTCTACAGTGTCAGGAAAGTCAGAAAGGATTGCACCATAATCCCAGAATGTCAGCATCAAGTACTCAGAACGTCTGAAGCATTTAATGCTCAAACGGAATCTTTTCAATGGAAGAATTCAAAGACTTCGACATAAGGCAAACAGATTAAAGATTTCAGAAAAAGCAAGAACGTACAAATCACAAGAACATCTGTCAAAGCCAAACTCTACGATACTAACGAAATATCTTGCTTCGCTACTCAGTTCTTCAGAACGTATGCTTAAGGCAACTGAGTAGCACCACAACGAACAAACTCTCATCATAGAGCAACCAATTCTGCTGGGCTTGAAGTGTTCTCAGTGAACTAGTATTCCAAGTCTGTTGGGCTTGAAGAGTTCTTAGTGAACTAGAGTTCCAAGCCTGCTGGTCTTGAAGGAATCTTAGTGATTCAAAGATGTACCTATATCCTTAGTGGATTTTATACTCGTGGAGTAGAAGAGTGGATTAGGAGTCTTGAGTACTCTGAACCACTTAAAACAACTGTGTCATTTATATTCTGTTATTTACTAACTGTCATATCTGTTATAACTACTATTTGAACTATAACCTTGGTTTTATCTTAAGGGGAATAATTAAATCATATATTTCGTTGTGGTTAATTAATTATTTAATTAACAAATCTGTTAAGTTACTCTTGAAAAGTAAAAGTCTTCAAACCCCCCCCCCCCCCCCTTCTAGATAAGTATTGTGCCTCCGGGAACTAACAAATAGTACCCCGACATGAAAAGATTAAAATTTAATAAGAAAGTTCAGACCAATATTCCAGTGAAATGATATTAGATGAAGTGAAAATCTTAAGCAATTTCTAATCATTTCTGGAATTATAGAAGCAATACTTACAATAGTAAGTTTAGATTTAGGAATATGAAATGAAATAATATACGAAATTGCAAATGAATTTTCATCCGTCATACGGTAATCCGCGTAGACAGATCATTTTCACAACTTTAATAAAGAATGAATACGAAGAGTTATTCACCAAGCATGCGGTAGTCCGCGTAGACAGGTTATTCTCACAGCTTAATAAAGAAGGAATACGAAGGGTTATTCACCATGCATGCTGTAATCTGCTTAGACAGGTTATTCCCACAGTTTAATAAGGAAGAAAATGACAACCCTTATGAATATTGAAAGAAAACAACATCCTTTACCTTAATAAAAGACTAGATACTGCAATAATATAGTAGCAGAACTTTGTGTTGGTGGTGTGTGTTTGCTTCTCAAATACTCTTCTTCTTTCTCTCTTATTCTCTCTATAGTTTCTCTCTCTATAACTTTAGTGAATTGGTGAGAAAGAAGGAAGAAATGAGCTTCTATTTATAGAAGAATTCTAGCTTGGCCCTTGCAATGTGAAGAGGCAAGGTGGCTTGATGCTTGTAATGTGAAAAGGTAAGTGGTTTAACGCCTGCAATGTGAAAAGGCAAGTGGTTTGATGTCTGGTAAAGGCAAGTACTATTGGCGAAGGTGACTCTTAGATGATGACCTATGGGTCCCAAACTTACAAATGCCACATATCACCATTATTTCCTTCGAGTGTCAGCAACTTCTTCTAATGGTTATGTTATTCATCACATAATTAATCAACGTTTTTTAATCTTTCAATAATTATTCACAATTAATATTATAGATTCATAATATTGACAACCAGATCGTTCCCAAGAAAGAAGGGGCTTTCCGATAAGAATTTCTCCTTAGTGGCGCACAATTAAACAACCTAACCCCTTTCCTCGACAGAACTTTCTAGACATTGTTAATAATGCAAATAATAATATGAATAACTGTGTCGTGTCAATTATTGATTTAATAATATAAAATATTGTGCAGATGATACTGTGACAATAATTAAATCAATAATATGAGATACTATGCAGCAACTACTGTGGCAATTATTGAATGAAACTGAGTGACTTCTTACGTAAACATCAATAATTAGAGATGCTGTGCAATACCGTGTGTTACTGTGCAATACCGCGTATTATTGTACTTTTATCACTGGTTATTTTAACAGTTTAACGGTAAAAGTCTTGTCGCTATTTTTATAAAAAAATTATTTTTGTCGCTTTCTATATCCGACAATTATTCCGTTGTGGGGTCCACCAATTATTGCGTCGTCGTACGAATATTCTTCGACAAACGAATATTCCCCGACACAACAAATATTTTATGACAACTTGTTGACTTTGTAAAATTTGCACATATCACCCATAACTATAGCATTTATTAAATTATCACCTTACTATTTAAAATAATAATTAGAGAAAATTAAATATTTATTCATAAAAAGTTGGGGTCTTACAAATAGCACTTGGTAGCCTAGGAGGAAAAAAATTCCTGGCTCCGTCCTTGTTAATATATATATATATACATGTGGTAGTAATATTTGGTTAAATTAATTTTATTGTGATTGTATTTATGATTTGATAGAAGCTTGAGTTTTTACGGATGGATGCAGAGATAATTCAGAGGCAAATGCAAAATGTTGTTATTGCCAATTATCGCGTTTTCATTTCTACTGCTGATGCATTGCGTTTCATTCGCAAAAAAATTTGTTCTATCGATAAACATCTGAGATTAGAGTACCCAAAATATTTTTATTTTTGAATTTCTTTTTCCATAGCACATAGATAAAAAAAATGTCTGTTTAATTTTTTTAACAGAATGACCCAATTTCAAAATAATAATTAGTTTAGTGGGTTAATTTGAAAAATTAAAAGTTCAATGGTATAATCAGTAAAACGTGTCAACTACAGTGGGTAATTCATTAGTTTTGTCGATAAAAAAATAACGCCCGTTTATTTTTTTTAACGGGATGACTCAATTTTAAAATAATAATTAATTTAGTAGAGTGATTTGAAAAATTAAAGTTCAATGGCGTATTCAGTAAAACGTGTCAACAACAATGGGTATTTCATTAGTTTTGTCCAAAAAATTCATACTCTCATTACTAGTCAAACACAAATGTGAAATTTGAGGGAGATGTATCTTATTAATTTAATATTTTTTTGCTATATCATTTAATTTGATTCTAACAAATCTGAGAAATTATAAATTTCAAATTGTAATATAATTTTATTTTGTTTTTGAAATAACAATGTGTACTCAGTGATACTTGTATTTAGTTTATAATATCAATTAGTATATTAATCAAAATCATATTAATTCTTTATATTATAATCTTTAAAAATCATATTTAAATATTGTGAATATTTTAGCAATAAATGCAGTCCACATATTTTTTCTACGTGAAAAGATTATCATTTCAATTTTTTATATTATAATATTTTCATCGTTTGTAACAATTTACACTTTCAATATATTTCAATCGATTAAACAGTTTGATTAAAAAAAATAAAATAAAATAAAACAGAGAAATTCAAAAGTTGAAATCACTAAATCACAAAGTGCTTCTGCACATAAACACAGAGTTGTACAAACAGATGACATTATTGTACCTAATAGCGCTATAGGTAAGCATTATATAAGTATAATCAATTTGTTAAAAAAAAATCTATTTATATATCTCTTAACCGAAGTCATGTCCTCTTTCTGTACAAATTGAAGAGGAAAAGAAATTAAAATATTCTAACTTCACTTAAAAGATAAACACATTATTGATTCAATGGTATTAAACTATAAAGAATAGTTCGGAGATTGCAGAAAATTGCAATAAATATGTAGAACATTATTGATTCTAGCGGTTCGTCCGGTTCTTAAAAGTTAAAACGGATATAGGTACGCAATATACTATATATGCTAAAATATGGGTGCCCTAGGGAAACTGCTTATACTTATGAATACTCTTAAAATCTAAAATGCAATAAAACTAGGTTTATAAATATTTTTAGTTGAATCAACAATTTGATAGTTCTATAAATAGTTTAGTATAAATTTGATGTTTGAGCATCTAATACTATGTTAGAATATGGATATTTCTATAACTTTAGGTAAAACAACAAAGAAATATCTTCGTAAGCTAAATGTAGAGTACCAATACACAATTCGCTAGGTTAATAAGAATATATGATAACTCTGGTTCTTCTGTATCTGATGGGGGAACCAACCACCAAATTTGCAAGTGTGAGATGCCTCGAGAAAGGAACAACATCAGCAACAACTGCTTGTCGATGAATCGGATTGTTGTTGATTCTCTTTGAATATATTCTTTTTGACACCCTCCTCTAAAAGACTGGGAGTTTCTAAAATCTGCATATCATCATTCCTTCCCAGACAATTGCATAAAATGGAAGGAAAATAAAAAAACTTCATGTCACTATATCATATCTAAACATTGACAAATTATTTCTACTTTTCTACACGGAAAGTAAATTATAACTTGCTTCAGTTTAATCAAAATTAAAGTGTACTTGACCACAAACATTGCCATCTGTTGGATATTTTCAATATCTAAAAGTATATAATAAATATATTATATGTTATCCATGTAACCAACAATTAAAATTAGTTCAGTTGGATAAAAGAGAGAAGTTGATATTAAGGACTTGGGTTCAAGTCATGGCAACAACATGTATTATCAAATGATTCTTCTTCAAACGTTGGAAAAGCAAAATATATTTTTGCTCAACGGCATTAAAAATCTCTCATGTACTAAATGAAGAGAAAATAGAAGAAAAGGAAAATGAGACACCGGCAGAAATGAAGAGTCGAATAAAATGGGAATAAGATGACTTCATGTGTAAAGGGTACATTCTAAATGCGCTATCCAATTCGTTGTACGATGTATATGAAGCCAAATTCATGGAAAAGACAGCAAGGGAATTATGGAAGGATCTCGACAACAAATACAAAATCGAGGATGTCGAAAATAAAAAATTTCTAGTAAGTTCATTATTTGATTATCAAATGATAGATAATAAATCTGTTATGCTGCAAGTACATGAACTTCGAATTATTATGAATCAAATTGTGTCGAAAGGCCATAGCCTTGACGAAGGGCTTCAAGTACCGACAATCATTTCAAAGTTACCATTTTCATGGAAAGATTGTCGAAAGAAATTGAAACAAAAGAAAGATGCAATGACTATGCAAAAACTTATTAAATTTCTCCAAGTTGAAGAAAATTCTCGAAACTTGGATAAATTAGAAATAGAAAACAAAAGTGTTAAAGCTCTTGTCATAGAAAATGCATCTAAACCAAGGGGCAACAATAAAAGAAAAGCGTGGTGGTCAACATAGCACTTCCGGAAATAAAAAAAACGAAAGGTACTTGTTGGAAGTGTGGTAAGCCAGGACATTTCAAGAAATAATGTACTTTGTACTTGAAGCAAATGCAACAAAAGAATGACCATGCAAATATGGTAGACAATGAAGATATTGTTGCTATGATCATGGAGACTAACATGATTGGAAACAACATGGAATGGTGGATCGATTCTGGAGCAACCAAGCATATTGCCAAGAATAAAGCAATATTTAAAGTTTATAAACCTATGAAGGATAGTCAAGAACTATTTATGGGAAATTCATCAACTGCAAAAGTGATGGGCAAAGGCAAGGTGGATCTCAAGTTATCATCCGGGAAGACAATCACTCATAATGATGTTCTTCATGTTCCAAAAATTAGGAAATATCTTGTATCTGTTAGTCTTTTAAACAAACATGGCATAAAAGTCTTGTTTGACGCTAATTGTATTGTATTGTCTAAGGGTGGCATGTATGTCGGAAAAGGATATGAATCTAATGGCATGTACAAACTAAATGTTATTAATGAAAATTCATCATTTGCTTATATGGTTTCTACTTTTAATGTTTGGCATGCTAGATTAGGACATATAAATTATAAAAGTATGCGTAGCATGAGTAATCTTAGTTTAATTCCTAAGATTAATTTTTCTGATTTAGAAAAATGTGTTATATGTGTTAAATCTAAAATTGCCAAGAAATCTTTTTAAAAAATAGAAAGAAATTCACAATTATTAGAATTGATTCATTCCGATATTTGTGAATTTGAGGGTATATTAACTAGGGGAGGTAAAAGATATTTTATAACATTTATAGATGATTGCTCAAGATACGCTCAAGTTTATTTGTTAAAGACTAAAGATGAGGCTTTAGAAAATTTAAAATCTACAAGGCTGAAGTTGAAAATCAATTAGATCGAAAAATTAAAATTCTTAGATCGGATAGAGGAGGGGAATCCTTCTCTTATAATGATTTTGTGAGAATCATGGTATAATTCATCAAACTACAGCCCCTTATAGTTCTCAACAAAATGGAGTGTCAGAACGAAAAAATAGGACACTTGGAGAAATGATTAATACATTACTTCTTACTTCTGGTTTGCTTAAAAATTTATGGGGGGAAACATTAATGACTGCTTGTTATATACTTAACCGTATACCCCATAAGAAAACTCATATTACACCTTATGAATTGTGAAAAAAGAGAAAACCTTCTCTAAACCATTTAAGGGTGTGGAGATGTAGGGCAATTGAGTGTGCTTTTATAGGCTATGCACAAAATAGCAAAGCCTATAAATTTTTGACCATGGAATCCACAGATTCTGTTAGCCAAAATATAATTTTGGAGTCTAGAGATGTTGAGTTCTTTGAGAATTCATTCTTTAGGAAAAGGTCAAGAGAAGACAATGATAAAGAGGATCAAGAAACAATTCATCATAAACCAAATGATGAAATGGAGCTTACTACATCTACTGAAGAAATAGAACCAAGAAGCAAAAGAGCTAGGATAGAAAAATCCTATGACCCTGATTTTTACATGTACCTAGTAGAAGGAAACATGGATGATATTATTTATTCTAGTACATGTTTTTGTGACTGAGCATGATTCTAGTGAAGAGATCCATTGACTTTTAGAGAAGCTATGTCCTCTCAAGATTTAGGTTTTTGGCAAGAAGCCATTAATGATGAAATGGATTCTTTCATGGGTAATAAGACTTGGGTCTTAGTAGATTTACCTCCTGGTTGTAAACCCATTGGCTGTAAATGGATCTTTAAAAGAAAAAGAAAATCAGATGGATCCATTGATAAGTATAAAGCTAGACTGGTAGCCAAAGGTTTTAAGCAAAAGGAAAGAATTGATTACTTTGATACATATGCTCCAGTAGCAAGAATTAGTACCATTAGGTTATTAATTGCATTAGCATCAGTTCATAAACTTGTTATACACCAAATGGATGTTAAAACTGCTTTTCCAAATGGTGATTTAGAAGAGGAAGTTTATATGGAACAACCAGAAGGGTTTGTTTTGAAAGGTCAATAAAGAAAAGTATGTAAACTTGTTAAATCTTTATATGGACTAAAACAAGCACCTAAGCAGTGGCATGAAAAATTTAACCAAATGATTGTTTCAAATGGGTTTAAAATAAATGAATCGGATAAATGTGTTTATTCTAAGTTTAGTAAAGGTTTTGGTGTTATAATTTGTTTATATGTTGATGATATGCTTATTTTTGGTATTAGTGAAAAGGTAGTATTAGAAACTAAATCATTTTTGTCTGCTACTTTTGATAAAAAAGATATGGGAGAGGCTGATGTAATTTTAGGTATTAAAATTGTGCGGTCTCAAGATACCATTTCTTTAACTCAGTCTCATTATATTGAGAAATTGTTAAATAAGTTTAATCACGAGAATTCCAAGATAGCTTCTACCCCATATGATCATTCTGGTAAGTTATTTCCAAATAAAGGAAATAGCATATCTCAGTTAGAGTATGCAAGTGTAATTGGTAGTCTAATGTATGCAATGCAGTGTACTAGACCTGATATAGCATTTGCAGTAGGAGTATTGAGTATGTTTACTCATAAACCAAGTCAGGTTCATTGGGATGCAGTATCAAGGATACTTAAATATCTTAAAGGCACAACGAACTATGCATTATGCTATACAGGATACCCAGCTGTGGTAGAAGGGTACACGGATGCAAACTGGATAACAGATTCGGATGAAATAAAGTCTACAAGTGGATGAATATTCACTTTAGGAGGAGGGGCAATTTCTTGGGGTTCCAAGAAACAAACCTTGCTAACACATTCAACTATGGAATCCGAGTTTGATGCATTATCAACTGCTGTAAAAGAAGCCGAATGGTTTAAGGATTTATTATTTGAGATACCACTTTGGCCCAAACCAATGACAACTATCTCAATATATTGTGATAATGAGGCAGCATTATCACGGTCTTATAACAAGGTTTATAATGGAAAGTCTAGACATATAAGTTTAAGACATAGTTATGTAAGGGAGCAAATCAATAAAGGGGTTGTTACCTTTAACTATGTCGAGTCAAAGAGAAATTTGGCGGATCCTTTTACAAACGGCCTAGGCAAGGATGTAATATGTAAGATTTTCAGGGAGATGAGTTTAAAGCCTTTAAATGAGAGGTAACCTATAAGTGGAACCCAACTAAATATTAGAGTAACATCTAGTATATTAGTTTAATGAAACATACTTATAGTAATAACCAGTTATACACTTAGACAAGTATGAAGAAGAAATTCTTCATAACCATCTCAAAGTTAGTGTATGCTAATTGTATGGAGAACAAAGAGGTTAGGGTAAACCTTTAATGAATCTATGTCCGGTTTGGAGGATGCAGGTCATACAAGTGCATCTAATTAGATTCACCTATGTAAGTGAAGGAAGTGGGGCCGCTTCGGCGAGACATAAGGCTTATCTCTAAGTCACTTACGAAACCCAAGAGGTAAACACAAGGCCATAAATGTGTTGGGTTTCCTTAAACTATAAGAGATATAGTATATGTCTATAGAGCAAGATATCAATGTAAGATTTTTTAGTTCAAAGCTAACGCTACTAAAAATTCAGATATTTTGTGAAATAGACTATGTAAAGGTTCAAGTCGAAAGACACATCTTACTTATGTATGCTATATTTAATAAGAGAAAGAAGAATGTCAAAGGAAAATGATTGGAAGATTATGAAAATATGGGAGGATTGTTGGATATTTTCATTATCTAAAAGTATATAATAAATATATTATATGTTATCCATGTAACCAACAATTAAAATTGGTTCAGTTGGATAAGAGAGAGGGGTTGATATTAAGGACTTGGGTTCAAGACATGGAAACAACATTCTTATAATATTTTTTTCTTAATAAATTAATTATTAAAAATATATATTATAAGAAAAAAATAATATTTTTTTCTTAATAAATTAATTATTAAAAATATATATATTATAAGAAAAAAGCCAACGTTAATATTCAAATATTCAACGGTAACTCTAAATTGGGATGCCGACATCGGAATTTGGATACGACCAAATAATTGAGTTACGTCCTAAATTACAGAACAGCAACAAGAAATGAGATGCCATGTTTGGATATCAACATACCTCTTCAAAGGGGTGTTTAGAAACCTATAAATAGGTTGTTAATCTAACCCAAAAATACATCAACAACTTCAATCCTTCTCAAGTTCTTAAAGTTTAAAATCCTTCTAAATTCTTTTCAAGTTCATAGAAAATTATTCTAAATAATTTTCTTGTTATATTTTCTTCTTTCTCAATTATAGTTTGCACTAGTTTTGTTTCTATACAATAAATTCTAGTACAGAATAAAGTCTGGGCCTGTTTTATCTTGGGAGACTAATTCGCAGTAACTCTGTGTAGGAAAATAAAGGGGTAAATATAGTCTTAAGGAAAGAGTGGTCTACCATTCGATTCAAACAGAAATATTGTTATTCTATATCTTACTACAAAACAGGTTACAACACCATCTACCATTTATTGATGCTTTATATGGTATCACGACTTTTGAGAAGGTCAAAATCCATAATGATTCTCAATAAATACCCTCCAAAAATTTATTCTAGGTCCTTTTTTAAGAATTCAACGTTTTTATCTCAAACTAATTAAGGTAGGTTGAAAATAAATACTATATGCAAGTAAAGGAGGGAAAAAACAGAACAAATGAATGTATGAAAAGAATAAAAGAAAAGATAAAAAAATGATAGAATAGAATGGATGAATGGAAATAAATAATTAAAACATAATCACACACAGAAAAAATCAACTGAAAACAAAGGAAAAAACGTAAAGGAAAGAGAGAAACATAATCCTATCACAGGCCATGTTCTCAGTTATTTTCTTCTCTTTCAAATCTCTTCTTACTACTTTTCCCAAAGTAAGCTTCGACCTTCCCCTTCTCCCTCTCTTATTACATATTACTCCTCATCTTAAACCGATGTTCCCTCGTCTTCTCAAATTTTCTATTGTTGCTACCCAATCCTCTTTTGAATATCGTCATCAAGGATATCTAATAAATAAATAAATAAAAGTTTCAAAACACCCTTCAAAGAATAGTATTTCCAGATAATTATACATGCATTCTTGATTCTTTCCATCCAAAAATAATGGCAATTTTCAAAACTATTAGAACCGTAGCTTCATAGAGTCAATATTGTTATAGAAGACGTGACACGGGTGATCCCTGTCCTTAAGGTCTTTATCGCCCCCACCACGATCAGTTTGCTATGGGTTGCAGACGATATACCTCCAAGAAATATGTCAAGCCTTAGTGAATAATTCATGATAGCAATTCACAAAAAATTCCAATTGAACACTTCTTTGTAGTAGTTATTTGTTTGTAAGAAGAATTGGAGAAGATCAAAAAGAGAGAGAAAACATGTGCACAAACTTGCTTGTAACTTATATGTTATTATTATGCATATCTCTTATCTTATGTATATATATCAACATATATACATACATATATATACATACATGTAAGTTACATAATATACTATTTAATTCTATATTTAACCATACTTATTAATACTAAATATGTAAGTTATATATTAGTAATAACTATGAGTTAAATAGAATTTGAATAGTCTCATTATTTTCCTTTTGTTTCAAAATAAAACAAACTTCTATTAAATGGAACTAAGAAAATAGTTTTATCAAACAACTTTGCACTTTATTAAATGTCTCATTATAGACACAAATTAAATGATTTCTACACAAATCAAATAAAATTCTCTCTTATTCTCCACATAGAGGACATTAAGTTACACCTTTTATACTTACTTAAATTATGTCCACAAATGAGTTTTATCAAACTCAAATATAACATATAATAAGTTACAAAGTATAAAATAAGGTGCAATATAGAACAATCCCCCACTTGTTTGGAAAAACTATTTTTCATCCAAACAACTTTCTATCAAACAACTCAAGGCATGTATGCATAAAAGAGGGTGTGACGAACATTGAACCTTCCCTTAGTGTAAACAACTCAAAGTCACATCGAAGTTGAAGGTGTCCGTAGATTGAACCTCTACTTCTATATGATATGACCGGAACTGTCACACACACACAAAATCCTCCTACCACGGTGAGTATTCTCAATTGCTTTGCGCTAATATGGCCATGCGCAATACCCTGTTTCATGAACCTCTAAGAGAGTAAACCACAACCCTCTATAAGAAGTGGCTCCACTTCTAGTTCATATAGGCAAAGTGTTTCACATATGTTTCTGTTGCTAAGAACACAACAACTTTGTTAAGAGTATAACTCAGCCTCGGTCGTGCAACAGACGTTACTATCTTATACTACATATGGAACCATATTGATAGTAACACAATCAACAACTGTGACTTGTTTTTCCCATTGAACCTATAAACTAGGGGTAACCTAAGAATAGGTTGGGTTCCCATCACTCCTGATTCAAAGTGGTTTAAGTTCCATATCACAAGTAGTTAAACTTACTAAGCTCTCGTCAAAGTTTTAGTAATAAGATAAGTCAAGTCGTCACTTAACTTCCTCATAGACAAATATTATGATACATTCTTGTATCAATTATCTAACAAAAATTATTTCTATGACCAACATGTCAAGACTTACCGTTAAAGGTAATCTCATATATATGCTCTACACAAAATAATTTCATTATCACATCATAATGAACTAAGTAATAGAAGTGGCCACAATTTGATGTTCTAACAAAAAATTTCGATTCTATTTGCTTTCTCCATCATATAAAGCAATAATATTATTTGCTACTCCAAGTAAATTATACTATCCACCTACTTGTGGAAATATAAGAATATATTCACCTACTTGTGAATATTTTCTTACTTTTTTAAGATCCCTATGTGTATTTAATGTTATTATTATTAGCACCATATAGTAAAATAGGAGGCAATGAATTAGCTGACAATCAACACAGCACTCTATCCATTTAGCTTACCTCACAAGATAATAACATTAGACCCATACAATAGAATGAGAAATACTCATTTGTTTCTTATTTATCTAAAAAAACAATACTCAAGATCGGGTAAAGTTCACCTACTTGTGAATTTATAATTTTTCTCACTAAAATATAAATGACATTTATGTGATCTATTAAAACATTGAGAAATTTAACAAAAATTAATTTTAAACCACACTAGTCTACTAAGTTTAAAACTGTTGATAATACATGATCTCGTGCATAGCATATCAAACACAAAGCTCCCACTAGCGCATGTCTACTTTAGATTTGCAATAACTATATCAAAATTACCTTCCAGTGCACCACCACTATTAAAGAATTATTAAATTCTTTAATCTCAAGTTTATCAAACTTAATCATCACAATTAAATTGGTTTAGTTGAAATTCTCACTATGTATTCACAAGATAATAAGATAAATTCTATTTTACAAGTCTTTCAACATAAAGACAAAAATAGGTGTCTTAAACTCATTTACATTAACAATACTATGTAAAATGATCAATATATCATTAACATACACAAAAACTATCACATTATAGTTTATACAATTATATTGTTAATGTAAATAATTCTATATCCGATAAATAGGAAAAATTGAAATATTAGTTCAAGGTTTAATTAAACCATAAGTACATAACTGTTTTACACTTTAGCCTCTCAATCGAAAAGAACAAATCATCTTGTTCATTAGCAATATACTCCCTCAATCATGGAGTAATATCATAATCAGTGCTAAAATATTAAAATAGTTTATACTCTCTTGCTTAAAACCTCAAATCACTTATTCCTATATAACGAATTAGGCCCATTTGTCTGGTTCAAGCACAATTTTAGAATAACCCATATGTCTACGCTATGAATCGTAGAGTAACCTGCACCAAACGATCGTAGAGCGACTACACCACCATCGAGCAATTCATATGACTATACTGCGAATATATACTATCAAATGAAATGTAGAGTGCTACAGAGCTCCCAACTCTACTAATGTAGAGTCTCAACTCTACTATAGTAGAGTGCCTCCCAACTCTACGATAGTAGAGTGCCAAAGCACCAACTCTACAATAGTAGAGTGCCAAAACACCAACTCTACGATAGTAGAGTGCTGAAGCACCAACTCTACGATAGTAGAGTGCTGAAGCACCAACTCTACGATAGTAGAGTGCTGAAACACCAACTCTACAATAATAGAGTGTTAAAACACCAACTCTACGATAGTAGAAGCACCAACTCTACGATAGTAGAGTGCTGAAGCACCAACGCTACGATAGTAGAGTGCTGAAGCACCAACTCTACGATAGTAGAGTAACAACTCAGTAATGTCACTACAATCGTAGAGTGCCAAATCAATCGATACATGTCTTTCCTATATGATCTTTCGGATAATTAATTAAGTGAAATAAATTCATATTTCAATATTGTTCAAAAGTTTGTGTTCCAAAGACTTTCATTTCATAGGTCTCCATAACCAAATTGAATCTCACAATAAGAAATTCACAAGCCTTACTATTTTTACATAAATAAAATTATGCTCCAAATAGTTCAAAGGTCAAATCTAGTCCATAAATAAAAATCTTAAATAATCACCCCCACACTTTTAAATAATTGACATCTCATTGAATAATCACTTCACAAAATTATGCTCGTTACTTAAAATAAATTTTAGATTAATTGACATTTTATGTGGCAATGTTCCTATAAATATTACTTCCACATGATAATATTAAGGAACACTTCTCAAAATTAAGAATAAGTTCTTGTTCATTTTATGAATTAGTTATTCATATAAAGATTGCTTCAACATAATAATCTTTTAGAATACCCCCACATAAGAAAAATAAGCTCTTATTTTCTGAAATACATAAAATCTGAAATCCAAAAATTATTTAAGATAAGCACTTAAAATTGTACATGTACAATTTTCAAGTATACCAACATGTAACACTTGACTCTATGTAAATAGTATAAAACTCATTATATACACAAATTTATTTGCATATATGTCATAAAATATAAAAATTTATATTTACTTTCTAAGAAATTAATTTATCACAAACAAAATTAATTTATGTAGAAAAGCAAATAAATTCACACACATGAATTAGTATATCCTCAAGTATTTTGTTGTCCCAACTTGAATAGAAAATATCATAAATAATATATCTTTAACAATTACAAATATAGAATTCAAGACAATCTCATAATAATATAAAATACTTGAACTTCACTATATTTATAAAAGTCAAAAAATAAAATGTTTATCTCAATTAGAATATACAAAATTCATATGATCACATTACAAATTTACTATGCTTCTTGGACAAGAAGTACACATAAAAATAAATCAACATATATCAATTGTGATTATCCCAAAAACACTACGAATAACATTTCTAAGTATTTTCTCAACATCATAATCATATTGTATACAAGATTTACTCAACCCAATTTACTTCTACAATATCTCTTCTAACTATTAGTTGATAATTAATTTAGTATATCCACAAACAAAGTAATTTATCTCAAAATTCATGCATACAAATATCAAGTAATATTACACACTAAATATTACCTCAAACTTAATTATATGCATAATTTTGTTCATGAAGAACATAAATTTACTTTATTCTCAAAATAAATTAATTTACAACTAATTTGTTATACATAGAGACACGTAAACTTCTCAAATTTTACTACAACTTTCTCATAATAAATTAATCTCAATTAGTGTATAAGAAAATAATTATCTCAAATTTCATACATATATCATAATATTTTATCTCCTCATAAAATATTGTAACCAAAATATATATGCACAAAATTAAATTTATTCCATCATGAACAAAAATTTAATTACTTTTATTATCCCACAAAACTAATTAAATAATTTATTACAACAAAATGTAAGTAAAATAATACTCAAACATACAATATCATCTACACATGATATAATACATAAAACATATATATACTTTCAAGTATATACACATACAAAATGATACACAATTATCATATATAAAAATAAAGGCAAATGTTAAAAAACACACCTTTTGGAATTAAATCCGAAGAACACCATAATCTCTTTGGAAAAAAATTTAGGCATCAACATTTGGTATTTTTCATGATGACTCTTCATCTCCTCCACATCAATTTACAAACTTGTAAATTTCCCTTTCATTTTTCTCCATGTTCTACCAATGGTTGTCATAAAAAATAATTAGTAAAATATCTCAAAATATAACTAATGATAATGACAATTTCATCGGTGAAATATAAATAAGAAAATATCACTTATCTTTGAAAATCGTGTTGTCTTCCATCTCACCAAAATCATGACTCCAACAAATACAATAAAGACCTTAAGATTGTTAGAACCGTAGCTTCATAGAGTCAATATTGTTATAGAAGACGTGACACGGGTGATCCCTGTACTTAAGGTCTTTATCGCCCCCACCACGATCGGTTTGCTATGGGTTGCAGACGATATACCTCCAAGAAATATGTCAAGCCTTAGTGAATAATCCGTGATAGCAATTCACAAAAAATTCTAATTGAACACTTCTTTGTAGTAGTTATTTGTTTGTAAGAAGAATTGGAGAAGATCAAAAAGAGAGAGAAAACATGTGCACAAATTTACTTGTAACTTATATGTTATTATTATGCATATCTCTTATCTTATGTATATATATATCAACATATATACATACATATATATACATACATGTAAGTTACATAATATACTATTTAATTCTATATTTAACCATACTTATTAATACTAAATATGTAATTAGTTACATATTAGTAATAACTAGGAGTTAAATAGAATTTGAATAGTCTCATTATTTTCCTTTTGTTTCAAAATAAAACACTCCTATTAAATGGAACTAAGAAAATAGTTTTATCAAACAACTTTGCACCTTATTAAATGTCTCATTATAGACACAAATTAAATGATTTCTACACAAATCAAATGAAATTCTCTCTTATTCTCCACATAGAGGACATTAAGTTACACCTTTTATACTTGCTTAAATTATGTCCACAAATGAGTTTTATCAAACTCAAATATAACATATAATAAGTCACAAAGTATAAAATAAGGTGCAATATATAACAAAAACAACAACTAGAAGCCCCTCAGAACTTTGAAGTTCCTACAAATTTACGAACTTACTTTCTCATATAACTATGTAGTAACTGTTTCATTAGACAACAATTTCAGCAAACATTTCAGCAAATTATATATATATATATATATATATGACAATGATCTATAACATGTATTTGCTATTGATCAAAAATGTGCATACACCATCTTTATCGTTCAATATAAGAACCAACGGCCGAGATTAAAACTGAAATATCACGTCCGCTAATAGCAGACGACGTGTTACAACTGCTACTATTAGTAGCGGACGTGAATTTTTCAATTCTAATATCGGCCGTTGGTTCTTATATTGAACGATAGAAATGTGTATAACCATTTTTGATTCATAACAAATATTTGTTATGTATCATTTTCCTATATATAAAGAGTTTACATTTTCTATACCTTTAAAACAAGCTCTTCAAAGCATTGTTGTATATTAACTCGAGTTTTTGCACTGCACTCGATAAATAGGCATCCATATTCCTGAGCCAAGTTTATTCCTTCTTTCCTTGTTACAGCCCTTTCAGTGTCCTGGAAGAAAGAAGAGATTCAGATATACAATGGAACCTCAAGCGGCACATAAGTAACTTTAACTATGAACATCACAGAAGGGACACAAAATATATTTTCACACTTGTTTTCTTACAAAAAACTTCCATTTCAAAAAACAAAATCAGCTTGTTTGTTTAAAATCCTTCAATGCTGGTGAACGTCTTTCTGGTGCATTGCTACTTTGAACCATTTAATTACATAATGCAATCAGGGCCGTCCAAACTTTTTGGGGCCTTAAGCTAAATTTTAAATTGGGGTCTTTTTGTTTTTTAACCATTTAATACTAAAT
The DNA here is from genome assembly GCA_020205555.1 of Panax stipuleanatus. NCBI lineage: Eukaryota > Viridiplantae > Streptophyta > Magnoliopsida > Apiales > Araliaceae > Panax > Panax stipuleanatus. The sequence goes on along the minus strand of CM035117.1, from coordinate 47,878,212 downwards.
TAAATTAATATCTATGATTTTTTTAAATTATAATTTCATTTTTCTTGTTATTTTAGATACAAAATTATTGATCAAACTTTTATAATCAATTTTCTCTACCATATTCTTTTCAATTGATAAAATCACTAACATATTGAATTATTAAAATTTCAGAGCCTTCTCAATTTTAACATACGGTCTGGCCCTGAATGCAATCAGACAAACGGAAACTTTGGATGATATGCTTGGGTATGTGATGGAAATGGATATCCATCATGATACAAACTTCGCTTCCTCCTTTCTTATCATGGACAAAACAGAATAACAAAGAACATTCATGTCTAAACACAATGAATCTGAGTATATTGCGTGTTCTTACTTTTCCATCTTTCATATAATATATGTGTAATTGTAATATTATTCGTTTTTAAATTTTAACAGTCATAAAAATGAATCCTAATTGCATGCAGTTGCAAATGGGCAGTTCATTTGGTCTCTATAGAAATAAGTTGCATTTTATGTTGCGCGAGTTCGGTTTGTAACTCTCTACTATGCAAATATTATGCAAATCCAACTCCCTGCTATAATATAAAATACAACTTATTTTTATAGACTGCCAAATGAACTGTACATTTGCAACTGTCTGGAATCAAGATCCCATAAAAACAGGAGAAAAGGGGGAAAAAGATACAAAAAATTCATTGAAATTGAAGTTGCAAATAAGTTTTGAGAATTACCTTGTCAACTTTGTTTCCAACAAGCATCTTAATGCACTCTGGATTAGTTGAGTAGAGATCAATCTCCTTCGTCCATACTTCAGACAAATTTGTAAATGTTTCTCGCTTTGTTACATCATACACTGTCACAGTTCCAATCACAAAAAGGCAAAAGTTTTAGTTACACAGAATTCTCCGATCCATATCACAAATTCCATATCGCTTTGTTACTAACTGGACATGTTTTGCACTCAAGAATGGCATTTTGGTTATCCCATATAGAACAAAAGATTTCCTTTTACTTTTTGCCAGTAAAAATATAACTCGATATGTTTCGCATAATCAAGATTGAATGCCAACAAGAAATATCTACTGAAAGGGGAAAACAGACTTAAAGATGAGTGAATTGTCAACTCATTGGTGATGTCAACCTAAATTACCTAGGATGTGAGTAGGAGAGCTACGTGGGCCTATTTGTTTACATGCTTTATAAAGTTAGATGATGCTCAAGGATAATTATACGACTTTATCTTAAAACTTGAATCAACATACTTCTTCCGTTCATAATATATGACGTTTTAATTAATTTTATTATTTTTAAAATTATTTAACGTTTTATATAATTTAGGGATGTGTTTGTTTACAAAAATTATAATTCCGCAATTATAATTCTTAAAATTATAATTCGAAGACAATTAATTCTAGGATTAAAATCCCGGGATTATATTATAATCTCAAGACTATTATATTAAGTCATTTTATAATTCATAGACTAATAATCTTAAGTCTAAATTTGAAAACATTCAAAACATTTGAGATTAATTGTCTTATATAATTCTTGCAAATAAAGATAGCCTAGGAGAATTAGCCACAATTTTTTCAAAATTACCCCACATGAAAAAATGTTATAGATGATAGAGTATGAGATAAATATATGGTAAAGGATATTATATGCAATTAATACTATATTTAATGCTATACAATTATTTACTTAATTTTTGTGCATAACTCTAAAACGTTATATATTATGAGACTGAAAGGAGTAATTTGCTAGCATTTTAGTGAACAAATCATAATTTGCTACCGTGCTCTGCAGCAGTTTAACTCCTCAAAGTCGTCTAAAAGTACACAACAGATAACTATGGTTTTTGAGGTTTTATTTTCATAGTTTTGTAAACTAATTTATGTCTTAAGAATAACCATTCTATCAAACAAATATTGACAATTACAGTTACTACCAAAAAAATGTTGTATTTTATGTTAAATAATATATTACAAAGTTAAATTAAAAATAAATATATACATATTTATTTGGTGATATTACCATTAAAAGAGTTTAATGTGTAAATTGAATGAGTTATAATTTCTATTTATTTATAGAGATTTTAAACGGTTTTAATAATTAATTTTGGAATATTTATTTAGTTACCGTTTATATACAAAATCAATTTTCAGCACTAAAGTCTAAAGGATATTACCGTTGCCTTACCAAATTAATTTTCAGCACTAAAGGATATTACCGTTGTATTGCCATCTATTCATCTAAAGGATGTTCACTGTTTAGCTTTCTTATTTTCATATATCATATACATAGGATTGCAACACACACACACACACACACACACACACACATATATATATATATATATATATATATATATATATATATATATTCTATATACTGCCGTACATATATATGTTCAATTTTATATACACACATATCATATACATATAATATTTATATATATATATATATATATGATATAATTTTTGAGTTTGAGTAAGGAAAATTAGAAGTTGTTCATGGGTCATTCAATTATATCGAGTGCTGATTAATTGGGTGAAGAGCCATTGAATTCTGGAGTAGAATTTCGTCAGTGACCTTAGCACCGAAAAAAGTTCTTCGAGGGGCGAAATTTCTACTTAAGAACAGTGCACTGCACGCCTCTGCTCAACATTATTCGCTAAAAATCGATAAGTTCTATTTCTGTCCTTTAATTTTACAGTTGAATCCATATTTTATTCGTATTATTCCAACAATCTTAAGTAGAAATTACATATGGATTCTGCTATGCTTACCGCCACTAAATCTGTCCCTGATTTGACAAAAGTTGAACCTTTTAATGGTTTCAATTTTAAACGATGGCAAATCAAATTACTTTTGATTATGGACATTGCTAAAGTTGACCATGTTTTAAACAAACCAAAACCACTTGAACCTAAAGATGCTACCGATGAACAAAAGAAAGAATATGAATCTTCTATTAGTACTTGGACTTCAGCTGATAAAATTTGCAAGGTTATCATTCTCAACTCTTTGTCGAATGAACTTTTTGATATCTATTGTCTCTATAAATATGCTGTTGAAATTTGGGATGCTTTAGTTTTGAAATATATTGTGGAAGATACTGGTGTCAAGAAGTATGCAATTGGTAATTTTCTGAATTTTTGCATGACTGATGATAAAGATGTCTCTTCCCAAATTCATGTTTTTCATCTTGTCGTAGCCGAACTTAGTAATGAAGGCATGACTTTACCTGCTCCTTTTATTGTTGGCTCCCTTATAGAGAAATTGCCTGATTCTTGGAAAGATTACAAGAACACTATGAAATATAAGAGGAAAGACATGACCTTAGAGGAGTTAATTGTTCATATTCGTATTGAGGAAAAGAACAGAAATTTAGATAAATCTGCAAAAGCCAAAAAGATGTCTTCCAAAGCAAATTTGGTTGATGACCGCAAACCTCGCAACCCGTTCAACAAACATCCTAAACATGGGCATAAGTATAACACCGGTCCGAAGACAAAACCAAATCAATTCAAACACAAAACCTCAAAACCCAAATATGATTGTTTCGTGTGTAGAAGGCCAAGTCATTATGCTGCTTAATGGAAGTTCAAAAAGGGAAACAACCAGTCTGTTCCTCTGAGAGCTAACTTAGCTGAGGCAGACAATACTATTGTAGCGGTTGTCTCCGAGGTGAACATGACAATTGACAAAGAGGCATGGGTAATGGATTCTGGTGCTACCAAGCACATTCGTGCGAATAGTGGTGCATTCATCTCTTACACTCCCCTTGAGGAAAAAGATGAACATGTTTATATGGGCGATTCGAGGCCTGCACCAGTGATGGGTAAAGGGAAAGTAAATTTAAAACTAACTTCTGGGAAGGTCCTTTCTCTTACCGATGTTCTTCATATTCCTGAGATTCGCTACAATCTCGTATCTGTTGGGATACTTGGGAAAGTTGGGGTTAAAGTTATGTTCGAATCTGATAAGGTTGTGTTAACCAAAAATGGGATGTTTGTGGGAAAAGGGTATCTTAATACTGATTTATTTCATTTGAATGTACTTGAACTCATGAATAATAATGCTAGTACCTCTTTTGCTTACTTGATTGAATGTGATGATATTTGGCATGCTAGATTAGGCCATGTGAATTATTCTTTTATAAAAATGATGAAAGATTTGGGAATTTTAAAAGATGTTAAAATTTTAAATACCAAAAAATGTCAAGTGTGCGTGGAAGCTAAAACTACTAAAAAGACTTGTAAACCGATACTTGTTAGAGAATCTGAACCTCTCGGTTTAATTCATTCAGACGTGTGATATGTCTAGAAATACTTCTAGAGGTGGAAAAATTATTATGTGACCTTCATAGATGATTATTCTAGATATACTAAAGTTTACCTTCTCAGAAATAAAAGTGAAACTGAAGATAAGTTTGTAATTTATAATGCCGAAGTTGAAAATAAATTAGATAAGAAGATTAAAAGACTCAGGTCTAATAGAGGTGGAGAGTATGACTTTGGACCTCTTAGTAAATATTGCGAAGAACGAGAGATTATACATAAGGTAACACCTCCCTATTCTCCTGAATCTAATGGGGTAGTCGAAAGAAAAAATAGAACACTAAAAGAAATGATGAATGCTATGTTAGTAAGTTCTGGGGCTCCACCAAATTTATGGGGGGAAGCTCTTCTTTCTGCTTGTCATCTACAAAATAGAAAATTTATAAGAAAACTGGAAAAACTCCTTAAGAACTTTGGGAAAAATATTTACTTAACTTGAAATAACTTAAAGTGTGAGGGTGTCTTGCTAAGGTAATGTTACTCGACCCTAAGAAAAGAAAAATTGGTTCTAAAACTGCTGATTGCTTATTTATTAGTTATGCTGAACATAGTGCTGCTTATAAATTTCTTGTTTTAAAAAGTGATTTATTAGATCATAATACAATCATTGAGTCAAAAAATGCTGATTTCTTTGAAAATATTTTCCCTTTGAAATCTAAAATGGATCGACCAGTAGCAGAGCTTCCTTCAAGCTCTTATACAGTTCCAATTGACGAATCTAAAATTGAACCAAGGAGGAATAAAACGTACTAGAAAATCCACTAATTTGGGAGATGAATTTTTTACGTTTTTGTTGGATAATGACCCATTAACTTTTAAAGATGTTGTCTCTTCTTCTGATGCTCCTTTTTGGAGAGAAGTCATTAATAGTGAGATTGAGTCTATTATGACTAATCACACTTGGAAATTAGTGGACTTTCCTCCTGATTCTAAAACTATTGGTTGTAAATGAATTTTTAAAAGGAAGTTAAAACCTGATGATTCAATTGATAAATTTAAGGCTAGACTTGTTGCTAAAGGTTATAAACAAACTCAAGACCAAGAATTTTTTGAGACCTATTCACCAGTTGCAAGAACATCATCCATTAGAGTTTTAATTGCACTAGCTGCTATTAAAAATTTAATAACTCATCAAATGGATGTTAAGACTGCGTTTCTTAATTGAGATTTAGAAGAGGAGATTTATATGGACCAACCTAAGGGATTTATTTCCCTAGGTAATGAGCATAAAATTTGTAAATTAGTTAAATCTTTATATGGTCTTAAACAAGCTCCTAAACAATGGAACCACAAATTTGAAAGTGTGATGACTTCTAATGGATATATAATAAATGATGGAGATAGATGTATATATACCAAGTTTAATGATTAGAATTCTGGTGTTATTGTATGTCTTTATGTGGATGACTTGCTTATTTTTGGTACTAATATTGATGTTATATATGAGACTAAAAATATGTTATCTACTAAATTTGATGTGAAAGACTTGGGAGAAACAAATGTTATTCTCGGTATTAATTTGAGAAATGTTTGTAATGGGTATATGATTTCTCAAAATAATTATGTGGAGAAAATGCTTAAAAGATTTGGGCATTATAATGTTAATCCTGTTAGTACTCCGTACGACTCTTGTTTGCATTTAAAAAAGCACGAGGGACCAAGTGTGTCTCAATCTGAGTACGCCTAAATCATAGGCTGCTTAATGTATCTTACGAATTGCACAACACCTGATATATCATATGCAGTTAATAGACTAAGCAGATACACTCATAATCCTAATAAGGATCATTGGACTGCTTTATATAGAATACTCAAGTATCTGCGAGGTACTATTGGATTTGGTTTATATTACAGCGGTAATCCTGCAGTTCTTGAGGGCTATAGTGATGCCAACTAGATCTCTGATTCAGATGAAATCAAATCCACGAGTGGCTACATATTTACCTTAGGAGGAGGAGCAGTTTCTTGGAAGCCTACTAAACAGACTTGTATTGCTCGCTCTACTATGGAGTCTGAGTTTATTGCCTTAGAGAAGGCAGGTTTTGAGCAGAGTGGCTCATAAATCTTTTGGAAAATATTCCCTTGTGGACGAGACCAGTTTCATCTGTGTCTCTACATTATGATTGCCAAGCTGCTATAGGCAGAGCTAAGAATAAGAGCTATAATGGCAAGAGTAGACATATACGCCTAAGACATAATATTGTAAGACAACTTTTATGTGACGGGATTACATCCCTTAACTTTGTTAGGTCAGAGTTAAATTTGGCGGATCCTCTGACAAAGCCACTAAGCAAGAGGCTAGTGAGCAATACATCGAGGGGGATGAGACTTTTGTCTATTACAGAAATCAACAGTGATGGTAACCCAACCTATATGAATGGTAATCCCAGAAAGTAGGTTCATATGGGTAACAAAAAGTCATTGGTTGATTAATTGAGACACTATCCGTTTTATACATATTTGAGTTCATCCCTATGATGTAGGATAGTGTAATTCTACAGTGTTAGAGGTTGAGTTATATACTCTTAATGATTTCCATAGTTCTGTTGGGTGATGTGTTTAACTGTAGAACACATTTGATGAAAACACCTATATGAGTGTAGAGGTGAGACCGCCTCTTATGAAAACAAGACAGGTTTTCTAAAGCGCTCGTGAATTCCAGGTATGACGCAATACCAAAATGTGTCAAATCGCGTAGAACAACTTCAATTAAAATTTGTAGTGTGAGTAATATGATTACTGATTCATAATAAGGAAGAAGGTTCATAGAAATTTTATTTCACCAAATTCCTGTGAATCAAGTCATATTCACTCTATACATTGGTTCATAATCCAAAAAACACCAGTGTTAATGCACTGCACTCTTATATTCCTTACTCAAGTTATTTTATTTTTACTTTGTAATATGTGGGGGATTGTTGTATTTTATGTTAAAAAATATATTACAAAGTTAAATTAAAAATAAATATATACATATTTATTTGGTGATATTACCATTAAAAGAGTTTAATATGTAAATTGAATGAGTTATAATTTCTATTTATTTATTGAGATTTTAAACGGTTTTGATAATTAATTTTAGAATATTTATTTAGTTACCGTTCATATACAAAATCAATTTTCAGCACTAAAGTCTAAAGGATATTACCGTTGCCTTACCAAATTAATTTTCAGCACTAAAGGATATTACCGTTGTATTGCCATCTATTCATCTATAATTCCTGCATTGCCATCTATTCTCTTTATAGGCTGAGCTCTCTTGGATATATATGTTCACATGTTCACTGTTTAGCTTTCTTATTTTCATATATCATACACAGGATTGCACACACACACACATATATATATATTCTATATACTGCCGTACATATATATGTTCAGTTTTATATACACACATATCATATACATATAATATTTATATATATATATATATATATATATATATATATATATATGATATAATTTTTGAGTTTGAGTAAGGAAATTAGAAGTTGTTCTTGGGTCATTCAATTATTTCGAGTATTGATTAATTGGGTGAAGAGCCGTTGAATCTTGGAGTAAGATTTCGTCAGTGACCTTAGCATCGAGAAAAGTTTTTCGAGGGGCGAAATTTCTACTTAAGGATAGTGCATTGCACGCCTCTGCTCAACATTATTCGCTAAAAATCGATAAGTTCTATTTCTGTCCTTCTTTAATTTTACAATTGAATCCATATTTTATTCGTATTATTTGAACAAAAAATAGTTGATAATTACTTTCGGAAGTAATTATAGTTAGAAGAGATGATTTGTGATAATTTTTGGGATTTTATTTTATTTATTTTTCAGTAAAGTATAACATTAGAGAAACTAAAAGTTTGATAGCTTAAACCACCAAATCCTATCCATCCAATTTAACCCGTAGTCGATGGAGATAAAAAACTAAACGTTTGTTAGTTTCTACCACCAAATACTAGACATCCAATTTGACCCGTAGCCAGAGGGGTTGATGGAGATGAGAATGAAAGGGCAAAATATCGTCAAGGAATTAGGCAGTCAATCAACCACAAACATACTACAAATCAAATATGAAAGAATATTATAAATATTAAAAGTAAAGTAATAAATAAATGACACTCAAACCTATCATAATTATAAATTTACGTCTCTCGTTCAACCAACTTAATTATGAGAACACCACAATTCAAATAAAAATCTGTTTTGGTACAAACGTTTCAAAACATAGTACACTATCATTCTGAAACACTAAATTTGACAATTCACAACTTTTTTCCCTATTTACGCGAGGTTCATTGCACAAAAACGATTACAACTATGTTTTGTGATTTACAAATGAGGGACATCTTAAATAGCCATTGACTCATACAATCAATAGTTAAGATCAAATCTAATGAAGGGCTAGTTGATTCTTTTAAAATATCTTGAATATTAACAAACATACTTATCATATGGGTCAATCTTGAACACAACTAGGAAATGTACAAGAAATTTTAGGAAATACCAACTACCATAGCCAAACGTGCTTTATGGGTGTTTAGTAAATAATGATATGGTGTAAACTTCTTGAAAATTACACATTTTAACTCAACAATTTCTAACTATATCTTAATTAATTTTAACGTTTAAGAAAGTCATTTTCTACACACCAAGTTTCGAAAATATATTTAATAACAACTAAGCAATTTGAGGAATAACCTCTACTATACGTTGTATCACACAAAGTTACGTTTAATTTACTATATTGAACCGCGATCAAAGTAACATCAAGACGAAGAGTGAAAAAAAAAATCTTTTTAGAAAGTAATCTAGATGCATCAGTTGATGTGACCCATTTCATTATTCTTTTTCCAATTACAAAATAATGGGCCTTTAAACTGTAATTAATTTCCACAATATCCTTGGTACACAAGTGAGTAAACTATGTAGATGTGCTTAGCTGTACGGAGGCTCAAGTTCATTCATAGTTTATATTTGTTTGCAAGTACTATTTTTCATTGGGTTACAATACCATGGACTACTATCTTAGGACTTGTATTCTATATTTTATTTTATTCTTATAAAAAAATATTCATGTGTTTGTTTAGAAGAGGATTATGATGAGATAGGTAGGTAAGGGTATTTTTGTTCTAAACTTTAAATGCCAAGGAAAATTATGTGAGCGCTATGTAATACATAGGTTGAGTTCGTATTAAATAGTAACTGTTAATCCCAAATTTTGGCGGCGCATTCAATCATAGAATCTACTTGTTTAAACCTGCACAATAACGGGTCACACACGAAGCTTGACGGCTTGGGCCGCCAGGTGATAGCTTCGGTGTGAGAATGAGTACAGGCCAGTCACAAGGTTTAATAATGGAGGCAGTATTATTTTAGTGCTAAAGTGAGTGATACCTGTTAACCTAGGTCAAGCTTTGTATTTATAGCCATTCTCACCACCTTAGAGTCCATTTCCCAATCGGATTAGGACTCCTAAACATGGCAGTTGCCATTGTTCGGGTCCAACACAATCTCCTTTAAAAGTGCAAGTTGGTTGCAATCCAACTACTTACCTTAGGAGTTGGTATTTAGATATGATTAGGGTTTGAGTCCTTAATCATTTAGACTCCTTATTGCTCCGGACTCCATCCGAGGAACAGCCTTCGGTGCCTTATAAACTGGTCTGGACTCCGGCCCGAAGGGCTCGGTAGTCCGATCCCGATCATCGCCAATCTAGTCTAGACTTCGGCCCAAGGGGCTCGGTAGTCCAACCTCGAATACCATCATACTGGCCTGAGCTCTGGTCCAAAGGACTCGGATGCCCGATCTCCATATCATCCGTTGGATCTGGGTTCCGGCCCAAAGAGCTCGGATACCCGATCCCTAACCCTGCTACTCCATGTCTGGCTTCGGCCCATTGAGCTCGATGAACCCTTCTCGGCCCAGGCCTTCACTCGATGAACCCTTCTTGGCCCAGGCCTTCAGCCCATGTGGGGGTCGGTGGATTATATCCGAACATTGCCCCCCAGTCTCTCATTATAACAAGCTTATAATGAGAGATTTGAAGGGGCGCCTGGGGAATCCAACCGACCTATTTAATGCAGTACACGTTACCCGAGATATGTTATCATTAGCCACCTTTGGGTTCCGTGTAGCAGCACTTATAAATACCCCTCTCCTTGCTCAACCGTCACTTTTTACAAACTTCTCCCATCTCAGCCTTATTTCTCAAACTTTCTTTGCAAGTGCGATTTCCGGCAAGGTAGCACCGCCGCCTAATTCTCTGATTTAGAGCTTTTTCAGCCTCAACCACCTCACATTTTAGCTATTTCTTGCTCTAATGGTAGACTCCAGCATTCCCCGGCCTCCTCCACCATTGACCTCACTCCGACCGTCGATGCAACCCCCATCACTACTGATATCGCCGCCATCGTAACTATCGCCAGCACCGATTTGGTACCGGTCGATTTGTCGGAAGCTCCCACCGGTGACACCGTCGACAGTACTGAGGACGAAATTCGGGCCGCTTATCGCTCCAAAAAGGACTTTTCCCATGTCAACACCAAATCCACCCTCGTTCCCTCCCAGATCTCTGACATCCGAACCCTTTTCAACATTCCAAGGAGTATAAGCTTCGGGTACCGAAGGCTGGCAAGAAGATGTACTGGCACCCCGAAAGCAAATGGGTGGCCATCTCGATCTGGGCTCTGAAGTACGGGGTTCGATTCCCACTTCATGAGTTTATCGTCTCCTTTCTCTGCTTCGTGGGGATCGGGTTCGCACAACTTGTGCCGAACTCGTATATCCACTTAGTCAGCTTCATCGCCATCTGTCAAGAGCTAGGGGTCAGCCCTGGTCTTGATTTCTTCTTTGTCTTGTTCACTGTCGGCAGGTCCAAAGAACCCAGCCTTCGGTAGCTGAACCGAGTCCCTAGTCGGGCCACCTTTGCTAAAACTCCTTCCAGAAACAAAGGTTGGCACGAGCAGTGGATCTTTGCCAAGGGGACCGACCTCCAACTTCTTCTGAACTGGGCTACCCCCGAAGATTCGATCGTGAAAGTGTCCACCTTTTCGATGAACTGACGGGACGAGTTCAGAACTTTCTATCAGAAGGTGAAGAAGACCTTGTGGAGTCTGGATGTCTTGGCCAATGAGGCCTGGCTGTACAGGCACGAACGTAAGTACTCTATTCCGATCTCCTTTGTCCTGCAATTTTTTTTGATTTGTCCCCCTGATTTTCTAATGTGTTTACTTGTTTTTGCAGTGACCATTTTCAAGCCCGAAGGGGTTGATGAGTCCCTAACCCCCCTCCCCATTCGGTCCGTCCCAATCCGCCTTCCCCTCGGGGACGAAGCGGCTGAAGGGGAGACCATTCCTATTTCTGAGCTCTTTGCCAACTCTTCCCCGGCCGAACCAAAGAATGCACTGAAGATGTCAAAAGCTGAAAAGATGGCTCAGCTAAAGAAGGGCAAGAAGAAGGCACCTGCCAAGGGCCCCTCCAAGCCATCTCTCCCGAAGCTGGACATCCTGAAGCTGACTCTTCTACCACCTCCCCAAGCTATCTTTGAGGATCTTGAGGAAACCGAAGAGGAAACTCTGAGGCCTCGTCCCAAGAGACTGAAGCTAATTGACTAGCCCGACCTGCAAATGATCGAGGCCTCGCAGGCGGCCGCACAAACTTCTTCCCGACCACCTTCCATTGAGGTCAGTCCCTCTACCGAGGCCGGTCCCTCCACCGAGACCAGTCCTTCCAAAGGTCGCCTCCAACTTTTTGGCCGAAGAGCCATTCGAAAGTGTTCTCCCTTTGAACAACTGGAGCACTTCAAACTACCTGGAGATGACGCCCGATTCAAAGGGCATACTTCCGAGGGCTTGCTGGTGGCATATATTAAAGCCTACTGTCAGGTATTCCCGAAAGCCTTAACTTTTGCATTTTGATTATCTGCGAGATCATGAGTAACACCTGTTTCCCACTTTACTGCAGGCTAATGCCATCCTATCACGAGCCATCCCACCTCTGGCCAAGGCTACAAGACATGAAGTTCAACTCCGGTCCGAGGTGGAGATGCTTGGGGCTGAGGTTCGGGGTTTGACGGTTGAGCTGAAGAAAGAGAAAGAGGATCACGCCGATACTCGAGCCAAAGTGACTTTCGCCGAGCGTCAGGTTAACGAACATAAAAAACTCCACCACAATCTTCAGAAGGAGTTCGTTGTCGTTGACGGCTATAACAAGCAACTCCTCGAGGAGAGGACTCTTCTAAAGGAGAAGGATCTCTGGATCAACAGAACGCCATTCTGATCCTCCAGAGCAAAGTATCCCAAAATGCACGCCCAACAAATGGTGCTGATGAGGGAGAATGCTGCTCTAGGGTCAGAATGTGCCGAAGCTAGGAAGCAAGCTGTTCGAGAATATCAAGAATCGCCCGAGCTCCGAGATGCCATTATGGCTCAATTTGCCGAAGGCTACGAAGCTCATAAGGAGAGGATCCAGGCGAAGATGACAACTGCTAGACTTGATGTTTCTGTTCTTGATTCCTCCGATGAAGAGTCCGATGCCGGAGATGATGCTGATGGCGGAGCCCCTGACCCTTAGTTATTTTAGGATTTTTACTTGTAATTTTTTGTCTTCATTATTTCTTTTGTAACTTTCCCAATTAGATCTGCGTGTAACTTGTCCGATCCGTTAAGTTGTTTGTAACTTATCTGATCAATTCTGTTCATCGTTTGTCTGATGGGTTGTAAAAACTTATGAATATAAATGAAGTACAAAAAATTTTCAAAGAGAAATCAGTGTTCCTTTATTGATGAATGAAGCAACTTACATAAGCAAAAGAAAGAATTATATAACTCTTTCTGATAATATTTTCTAGGTCTTGCAGCATGCCATGTATTCTTTATCTCTGTGTTATCCAGTGCTCGAAGCTGATAAGTTCCAGGCTTCGGCACTTCAGTCACTTCATAGGGTCCCTCCCAGTTCGGCATTAACTTGCCTGTGTTCTGGGGAGTAGACGCCTCTGTTTCCTGAAGTACCAAATCCCCGATCTCAAACCTTCTTTGTTTTAGATTCTGATTGTAGTGTCGGGCAGTTCGCCTTTGGTAGAAAGCTAGCCGTACCAGTGCCGAATCCCGAACTTCTTCCAACAGATCTAAGTTTAGTCGTAAGCCATCATCATTGTATAACTCTTGGTACTGACTGACCCGAAGTGTAGGAGACCCGATCTCAACGGGTATCAGTGCATCAGTCCTATAAGCCAGTCTAAAAGGTGAATCCCCTGTTGTCGTCCTCGGGGCAGTCCGATACGCCCATAAGACACTGAGTAGCTCTTCTGGCCATCGTCCCTTCAGTTCATCCAGCCTTCGTTTAATTCCATTAAGTAGAGTCCGGTTGGTGACTTCTACCTGTCCGTTCGACTGAGGGTGGGCAACTGAAGTCTTTCTGTGTTGGATGCCCAGCTCCTTCAGGAAAGCTTCGAATTTTGACCCCACAAATTGCCTACCATTGTCCGAAACCAGGACCATCGGGATACCGAACTGGTACACAATATACTCTTTGAAAAATTTAAGGCATTCCTGTTCGGTAATTTTCTGTAATGGTTTGGCTTCCACCCACTTGGTTATGTAGTCGATGGCGACGATCACGAAGGTGGCTTGTCCTTTGGCCTTCGGCAATGGTCCCAAAATATCAATCCCCCACATAGCAAATGGAATCGGAGATAGGACCGAATATAACTCCTCGGGAGGCTGATGAGGGATAGAACTATTTAACTGGCACTTAAGATATTTTTTGACATAGCTCTTTGCTTCTTGGAAGATGGTTGGCCAATAGTACCCCTGCCTCAGAATTTTATAAGCCAATGACTTGGCTCCCATGTGATCCCCATATATTCCTTCATGCACTTCCCTTAGAGTATATTCGGCTTTCGAAGGCTTCAAACACTTGAGCAATGGAGAAATGAATGCCCTTCGGTACAGATCCCCGTCAATGAGAAAAAAGTTGGAACTCCTGTGCTTGATTTTTCTGGCGTATATGCAATCCGACGGCAGAACCCCATCGGCCAGATAGGAGGTGTAAGGTGTGAGCCAACAGTCCAGCCGATCTAAGGCTAATACGTCCACCCTCTAAACACTAGGTTTGTCCAACACTTCCAAATATACTGAGCTGGTAAAAGAGCTTACTTCGGTTTAGCTAGTCGTGCCAGGGAGCCTGCTACTGTGTTGTCTGACTGGTTAATCCCTAGGTAACTGTGCGAACTGAAGTATGTGAGCCTGTCCTTTACCTCTGCCAGGTATTTTGCCATCCTGGGCCCCCGAGCTTCATATTCCCCCGATATCTGTTTAACCACCAGCTGGGAGTCACTATACACCACTAGCTTCTGAACTTTCAGGCTCCGGACCAACCGTAGTCCAACCAAAATGGCTTCGTATTCGGCTTCATTTTTGGTGGCCTTGAACCAAAATCGAATGGCTTGTTGGACTCGGAATCCCTCGAGACTTGTCAGAATAACCCCTGCTCCGTTGGTGTCCGAAGTAGATGACCCGTACACATAGAGAGTCCATGCTGTTTGTAACGGTTGTGCTTTAGTGACCGAAGCTACATCCGGTTCGGAGAAAGAGCACTCTACAACAAAGTCTGTCAAGGCCTGTCCCTTAATTACCGTTCTGAGGTGATATTCTAGAGCAAATTGAGTTAATTCCATCGTCCATGCGGCGAGCCTACCCGAGACTTCTGGCCTGTGCAGTACTTTCTTCAAGTGTTGATCTGTATACACAATCATCAATCGACCCTGGAAATAGTGCCGAAGCTTCCGACTTGTAATAATCAGAGCATAGACAAACTTTTCCAGGTTCGGGTATCTGGTCTCTGCGTCTCGAAGGACGTGGATGACATAATAGACCTGGAACTGCTTTCCCCCTATTTCCCGTACCAATGCTGCCCCCACTGCCATCGAGCTTGCTGCTAGATATAAGTACAACAGTTATGAAGGGATAGGTTTCATCAACAGAGGTGCTAAAGACAAGTATTGCTTGATCCCCTGGAAGGCGTCTTCGCACTCAGAGGTCCACTAGAAACTCTTCTCATTTTTTGGCCCCTTTAGAGTGTCGAAGAACAGCAAACATCTTTCTGTCGATTTCGACACAAATCTCCGAAGAGCCGATATCTGACCCGTCAACCTCTGCATATCCTTGTATGACTTCGGTGATTTCATATCTAATATTGCTTGAATTTTCTCTGGATTTGGCTCGATGCCCCTTTTGCTGATCAAATAACCCAAAAATTTCCCCGAGCCCAAGCCGAAGGTACACTTAGTTGGATTCAGACGCAGCTTATGTTTTCGAACTGTTTCAAAGCAGCTTTCTATGTCCGCCAGATGGTCTTGGGCAAATACGCTTTTTACAATCATGTCGTCCACGTAGACGGCCATGCTTCGGCCTAACTATTTTGTAAACACATAGTTCATCATCCGCTGGTAAGTGGCCCCGGCATTGAGTTGTCCAAAGGTCATTTTTCGATAAGCATAAATGGCCCGATGTGTGATGAAGCTGGTCTTCGGGATGTCTTCCTTCCTCATCGAGATTTGATGATATCCCAAGAAAGCATCCATGAAGCTTAGCATGTCGTACCCCGAAGTGGCATCAATTAACCGGTCGATGTTGGGCAAGGGATAGAAATCTTTCGGGCAGACTTTATTCAGATTTGTGTAGTCGATGCACATCCTCCATATCCCATTTTGTTTTTGAACCAATACCACCTTAGCCAGCCACTCTGGGTAGTCAATTTCGAAGATGAAGTCTGCCTCCAGGAGTTTGGCAATTTCTTCATCTATGATCCTCTGTCTCTGTGGGGCAAAAATTCTCCTCTTCTGTATGATTGGCAGAAACTAGGATCCACCTCCAACCTGTGCACTGCTATTGACCTGTCAACCCCGGGCATATCACTAGGTACCCATGCAAAGATATCCGCGTACACCCGAAGTAGATCTATCAACCCGGTCTGAAAAGATTCTGTCAGTTCCGAACCTATCTTTATTAGTTTCTCCTCGTTCCCCAGGATCAACTGTACGTCCTCTGTCTCCTCGGCTGGCAGGGCAAGTGGCTGTACTGCCTTCAGTAAATGGTTCTATTTTAATAGCCATTGTCTATTTTTGCTTGCTTATCCCGACCCCCAAAGAGATCAATGTATTCCGATAACACCTTCGGGCAATGTCAAGATCACCTTTTACCTCCCCGATCCCGTTCGATGTTGGAAACTTGATTTTAAAGTGGGGTATGGACGTAACTGTTTGCAAGGCGGCTAGGGTCAGTCTTCCCAAGATTGTGTTGTAAGCCGAATCCACCTGGACCACAAAGAATCTGACTATAACCTCCATCTGCTGAGGTGCTATGTCGAACCTAACTGACAGCTCAATGGTGCCCGATACATGCACCGGATCGTCACTGAACCCATACAAGGGTCATTCTCTCCCTAGTTCCATTTTCTCCCCTTCTAGATACATCCTTTGGTAGGCATGTGTATACATTATGTCGACTGAAGACCCGTTGTTGATCATCATCCGTCTCATGTCTATCGGTCCGACCTGAGCGGTTACCACCAATGCCCCATCATGTGATTCTATGGAATTTGAGGGGTAGTCTTCGTCTGAGAAGGAGATAACTGTCCTTGGGAAGGCCCTGTCCTTTTTTGCCGAGGATCCAGCAACTGATAATACTGCATTGAGGTGCTCACTTCTTTTCTTCCCGGTCACCCGCCCTACTGAACCGCCTGAAATAACATCAATCACTCCTCGAGCTGGCTGGTTCTGTTTTGGCTGTGTGTATCGGGCTTAAACTATTTCTTCCTCCCTTTGTTGAGTCTCGGCGTTTTCCCGACCAGCCACATACTGAATCAACTTCCCGTTCTGTATGTTCTTCTCGATCAGATCACCCAAGTCATGGCACTCTTCTGTCGTATGCCCCGAATTCTGATGGTACTGACAAAATTTATCTTTACTCAGTTTCCCAAGCTTCGGGTGCGTCGAGCAGGGCTCAAAAAATGGCTTGTTTCTGATGTCATTCAATATATTGGCTCGATCGGTATTGAGGGAGGTGTAAACCCTGTTGACGCTACTACTTGGGAAAGGTGGTCGGCCACTGCCCGATCCTCCACCGTTGTAGTTCTTCCTCCCCTGATTATCCGACCTCCCCTGATTATTGTCCGACCATTGGTGGGTCTGCTTGTCTCGATCCTTGGACTTATCGTGAGACTGTGAGTGGACCCTGAAATTTCCCATGGCTTCTTCGATGGCAATGAACCCTTCGGCCCGATGAAAAGCTTCAGTCAGGTCCGAGGGTGGATTGATCACAAGATCCTTCATCAGCTTCTTTGATCTTCCTATATCCAGACTTGTTGTGAAGAACCCCAAAGCCTGCGGTGAATTCAACTCTGCCACCGAGCCCACAGCTTTCCAAAACCTCTTGACATATGTTCCGAGGCTTTCGTCCGACCGTTGCCTCACCTGCATGAGAGAAGCAGTAATCTTCCCTCTCCTCTTGTTACTCCCGAACAGTGCGTGGAACTTTTCCCGAAGATCGTTCCACGAACTGATTGTTCCCGACGCCAGAGTCCCCATCCATTCCCTGGCACTCTTCTTTAAGGTGGTTGCAAACATGTGACACTTAGCGGCATCTGAATGCCCATAATATATCATCAGTCTGTCAGACCCATTTGAATGATCATACGGGTCCCCCAACCCATCATACGTCTCCATCGAGGGCATCTTCTTTTTTGTGTCAGCCGTGACCTAGTTGATTTCTGGTGAGAAAGGGGAGCTGTGGCAGCTCGAGGGTGTTCCCAACTGATTCTTCGCCGCCAGAAGCTTTTCCAACTCTGCGACTCATCGGGCAAGGGGGTCAGTTTCCTCATTACGAGGGGATGGCCTACGCCGGTCCCTCTCGTTTTCAGGAGACGCGATCCTCCTCCTCTGTCGCGATCGACTCGGGTGGTTAGAATTCCGTTCGGGGGAACGACTCCTTCGGCTCCTCCTTTCCCGAGAGTGACTCCTATGTCTGCTTTTGTTCTTTCCCGCCTCATCCTGACGAGATGATTTGGATTGGCTCCGATGTCTGCGCCTCTTTGATGAGACTTCCTGTTCCCCAGCTACCTTGGCCATCTGCAATTCCAGTTCCTCTATGTGGAGACGCAGGGCCAGCATGGCGTCCTTATTCTGCTGTATCTTTGCCCATAGAATGAACTGACGTTGGTCCCTACTGTTCTCCGCCCGACCCTTCTCACGCCTTTCGTATGCTTGGGACTGGTTATCTTCGACGTGAGTATGCTGGGGGATCGGAGTATAATGACTGGGCACGAACAACTATCGTTGTACCGACCGGGCATGTACCGAATTTCCTTCCTGGTTACATGGCCCCAGTCGGTCCTTGACTGACGCTCTGACCTGAGTCGTCGGGTGAGTTTTGTAAGACCCCAAATTTTATAAATAAAGATTTAATTTTCTTTATATATTATTTTAAACAGTAAGGTGTTGTCTTGATAAATGTGGTAAGTTATGGGAGAAATGTGCAAATTTTTCAAAGTTAGCAAAGTGGTAATAAAATATTCATTGTTGTCGAGGAATATTAGTTTGGTCGTGGAATATTCTTGTTGTCCGGGAATATTCGTACGACAGCGCAGCTATTTGTGGGCCCCACAACGGAATAACTGTCGGATGAAGAAAACGATAAGAATAAATTTTTCTAAATAACGGCGTGGTTGTTACCGTTAAAACTGTTGAAATACCCGGTGGTTAAAATACAGTAATACGCGGTGTTGCACAGTAGCACACGGTATTGCACAGTAATTCTAATTAATGATTCTTACGTAAGAAGTCACTACTCAATAATTGTTACAGTAATTACTGTTTAATATTTTATATTATTGATTCAATAATTACTACATTGATAATTGCATAATATTTTATTGATTCAATAATTGTCATTGCACAGTATTTTAAATTATTAAATCAATAATTCATATTATTTGAATAATATTATTAGATAGCATTATTGACAATGTCTAAGAAAGTTCTGTCTAGGAGGGGTTGTTTAATTGCGCGCTAGTAAGGAGAAATCCTTATTGGAAGGCCCCCTCTTTTCTAGGAACGACCTGGTTGTTAATATTGTAGTTCTGTAATATTATTTATGAATAATTAATTGTTGATTTATATGATAAGAAAATATTTATTTTTGTGGATATAAAAGAAGGAATTAGTGCTGAGGTATTTTTATCAGTATTTTGGTGTGGAAAATCATCCGTTTGTGAATTTCGGTCATTTTTTGTTCGGAATTTGGAAAAACTTCCTTCTACAAAGTTGTAGAGAATTAAATTTCATATGGAAAGAACATAAGATTCGTATTTTTCTGATAAAGGGGCTATTTATTATGAATTATTGAAGGTTCAGAAATAAATAAATAAATATATATATAACATGTGGGAAAGTTTTTTTTTTCAAAAGAGGAGGTTGCAGAATTTCAAAGATTGTGTGCTGTTAATTTTCTCTGTGTATGTTATTTTGTCAACCATTGTGTGCTACCTCTTTCCTATAAATAGGGTGCTTAGTTAGAAATGAAAATCACACCAGAATCAAAAAAATTTCTCTCTATAATATCGAGCGTATTTCTTGTGAGTATTTAGATACTTTGAGTGTTGATAGCAGTGCAAGTTTTCGTCCACATAATATCCGATATTCCAGTCAAAACTACTCTCTTGTTAAGGTAAGGGATGTTATTTTTTTTCGTAAATCTTATTGCTTTCAATATCATTTCATCGAAATATTGATATGAATTTTATTATGAAATTTTTACCTTTTCGTCGGGGTTACTATTCATGTATACGATACTATTCATAAATACAGTACTATTCACGAGTACTATTCACGAAGTATAATTTTTCTTATGAAATTTCTATCTTTCTCATGTTGGGGTTACTATTCACGTATACGACACTATTCACAAATACAGTATTATTCATCAAAAAATTAAATTTTCTTCTATTTGTCTGAGTTGTCTGTTAATGTTCCTATTTTTGATTGGATCTAAGTTTTGAGCTTTATTCTTGAATTTTGCTCTACAAAGTGTTATCATGGAGTATTTTTAAACTTGAATAAACTAAAATACGAATCATTAATCTTTGTCCTTCATCTCACTAGATTCGTTCTTTAAAATATTTTTATCATCCTCAGTCTTAAATAGTGATACGAAAGAAAATCTTTGGTCTGTAGTGCAAAGATGGATGATTATTTGATGAATATCTTTAGTCTGTAGTGCAAAGATGAATGATTACCTGATGAATATCTTTGGCCCGTAGTGCAAAGATGGACAGGTGTTGAGATGAACATGACTAACTGGTGATACAAATGAATATCTTTGGCCCGTAGTGCAAAGATGAATATTAGATTCAAGATGTATATTGATTGATGTTATAGGGATAAAATATTGATGATGGACTTTTAAATCATAGAAGATAGTAGACTTCATTCTCTACTTAACTCTTCTACTGAATTGTTATTTTCGCTGCGAATATTGATCTAAAACTTGTTGTCCATAATATTTTATCTGAATTGTTGAAGACTAACGATAATTTATTTTCCATTATCTTAGTCATAATATTCTTTACTGGGCTAGTTGAGCTCACCGTTTTCATCTATTGTCCTCTTCAGGGAATAAGAATGTTGCAGGAACTAGTCGGGGAACAGTGTGATGGTCAGAGTTAAGATCTGTAGAAGTCCTCACTATTCTATAAAATAGTGGGATAATAATTGTAATAAATAAAGAATGAATTTGAATGTTTATATTTCGTATTATATACGATTTGTATTGACATTCACAGTTGTATGGTCGTATTTCTCACGACCTTTTGTTATAAAAGATTTGTATTTGAAATTCTGTACCATGTAATTGGTGACTCAGAATGGGTTGGTATTGAACCTATTTTGGGGCCGTCACAAATTTTGTCCTTTTCCAATTTTAAAGCACCTCCATCCTTACTAGCCATGTCTTTCATCCGGAAAAGTGCAAGGTGATTGTAAAAGCACTAAAAAGGGCCTTTCTTCTAGCGCCAATGTTAACGCCAAGTTTTGCCGGCGCGTCCAATCACAGAATTCACGTGCTTAAACCTGCACAATAACGGGTCACACACGAAGCTTGACAGCTTGGGCCGCCGGGTGATAGCTCCGGTGTGAGAATGAGTACAGGCTGGTCACAAGGTTAACAATGGAGGCAGTATTATTTTAGTGTTAACGCCTGATTTTGTACGCCTGACAAAATCACCAAAAGGGTAGACCAAAACAGCGCCAACGGTTGATTGTATCGTTATGAAATCAAACTCACGAGATACACTCATACATAAACATAAATAAATAAAGAGATATAAAGTATGAACACAAAAATTTATGTGAAAACCTAATTGAGAAAAAATCACGGGGAGAGAGAAATCCACTATAATGATATTGGGAGTACAAATTGTGTATTTGTGTTGTATCTCTTGTGCCCTCTCGAACCCTAGCTTGTAGCCATACATATATAGAAGTCACCTCCACCCGAATCCAACTAGGAGAAGGACTCCTTATCCCTTCAAATAAGAAAACACAATCCTATTTTAATAAGGACTCTCCCACTGTTACAATAAATACATATGGGCCAACACCAGATCCGGACCATTAAATAGATTGGACTGCACCATGGCTAGACCCAAATAATCACATCCTAACATTGCCCCCCAGTCTCTTATTTATAAGTAACTTAAAATAAGAGAGTACAAAAATTCTCCGTGGGATTTTTATCCTAGGGATTTTTATCCTCGGAATTTTTATCTTCAAGATTTTATCCTCGGGACTTTATCCTTGGGACTTTATCCTCGGGATTTCTATCTTCGGGATTTCTATCCTCGGGATTTTTATCCTCGGGTGGCGTGATAATCCAACATTTTAATTATCTGTGTGTGGGGGTCAATTCTTCCAATAGCAGGAATCATATTTCTAAAGCTTGATGGCCCTCTCCTCTTTGTTCTTTCTCATCCAATGTCAAAGTGCTACTATGATCACACCCATAACCGGAAACCGACCCCACGTCGTCGCCGCCATCTCCGAACTCTTCAAAGCGTCAACAAATCCACCGGCGCAGGAAAGAACTCCGGCAACGATCGGATCAATCACCTCAAAGCGAGCACTTGCTGTGGCAAAAGAGCGTGGGCCCACTTGACCCATCATCAATCGGGCAACCCGTGTAGAGCCCCGACCCATCATCTTTGCTTCTTTGAACAGAATTGACATGTCGTTCCAAATAAGAAAGGCTTGTAACCGGTATAGAAAACAATTCATCTTGATCGCCAGATTTGGATCTTCGCATCAACTAAACCATGCTACAACTCTTGGCCTCTGATGAGTGTTGTCCATATCTAGCAGGAAGCTGACAAAGAAACAATTGGTTTGATGTTATGTATTTGGATCAGTGTCCATTGTCTAGGAAACACCAATGTGAGACAAACATGAAAACCGTAATAAAGGCTCCTTTGCTGCATATATACACACACATGTACGTTTTTAATTTAATAAAGGATGCAAGTCATCTTTTAACGGCCACCACCTGCTTAATTATTTTTCATGAGGTTTATACTCTAGATGGACTTTGTTCACGAATAATGAGAAAGGCCATAATGGATGGCCATGATGATTGGAAGCCCATATTAATATATTCACGTTCATGATGTATGATCAACCCACTTGGAATGACATGAATATGATAATATATTGAATTAAGATATCAATGCACAAAATATCATCAATTACATAATAACATGTCTGGTACTTATCTGAGTTTTAGCCACCAGACTGCGCACCCGAGTGATCCCGTTTCACGGTAACAAGTATTTCTCCCCACGCTAAAGAAATATCGATCAAAATCTAATCAATTCTGACAAATTAAATTCGATGATTTTTCGAACATAATTTTCGTTCCCACAGACGGCGCCAATATTAATGCTTGATTTTGTACGCCTGACGAAATCACCAAAAGGGCAGGCCAAAACAGCTCCAACGGTTGATTGTATCGTTATGAAATCAAACTCACGAGATACACTCACACATAAACATAAATAAATAAAGAGATATAAAGTATGAACACAAGAATTTACGTGAAAACTCAATTGGGAAAAAATCACGAAAAGAGAGAGAAATCCACTATAATGATATTGGGAGTACAAGTTGTGTATTTGTGTTATATCTCTTGTGCCCTCTCGAACCCTAGCTTGTAGCCGTATATATAAAAGTCACCTCCACCCGAATCTAACTAGGAGAAGGACTCCTTATCCCTCGAAATAAGGAAACACAATCCTATTTTAATATGGACTCTCTCACTGTTACAATAAATACATATGGGCCAACACTAGATCCAGACCATTAAATAGATTGGGCTGCATCATGGCTAGACCCAAATAATCACATCCCAACAGTAACCTATTTCGAATTATTTTATTACGCGTGGACTAATAGTCCTTAGACCATTCATAACAGTTTTCTTATTTCTATCCTTACTCTGCACTGTTATTGGGTCATTCTACAAAATAGGGATTCAATTTTTTCACTATATACCCAACAGGTTTCTTATATTGATTCTTTAAATAATGAAATTTGAAATCTAAAAGTTAAAATTTGAAAGTTCCAACCGTCAAAACATCAAATTAATAATAATCTTATAATTTATAAAAGAGAGTATAATTTTTCAATTGAATTTCACTATAAAATAATTTTTATTTTATTTTAAATTTTAAGTAATTTATGGAGTGAGCATTAAAAGTTAATTTATGATATTTTTAAATTTAAATTTAATATGATTCATTTAAAATTTGAAAATAATAAATTTTATAATTAATAGTACTTTTATAATATTTATAATTATATTGACATAAATTAAATAAATTTATATCAATTTTAAATTTGAATAAATTTGAAATTAATTTTTAAAAAATAAGTCAATATTAATGTTATAATTTGAAAATGAAGTAGTAAAAAAATTTCAAGATGTGTATGATTGATGAGTTGTCCACTTGAATGAGGGTGTGAAATGTCATTTTATACATATAGAGAATGGTTTTTTGACTCCCTCATACTGAAGAGTAAAATCTTATATAAGGATTAAAATAGGGAGTCAAATAAGGATAAGGAAACTGTTGAATAATGATTTGTTGATGTATTCTTTAAAATTAGGATAAAACGTTGATTAAAGAAACTGTTGTGAATGCTCTTACAAACAAACAAGAACTCTATCTCAAAATTAAGCAAACATTAGAATGTGTAAAATGGATGTGAAGATACCCATAATGATTCCTTGTGCTCCTCTGTAATATGAGCTTGTCAATGTTCTGAATCTTTCCTGTCCAGCTGCACCACAAAACATTCAGATTGAAGCTTTTAAATCGTTTTTTTTTCTAAGGAAACACAGATTTGAGGTCCAATAAGTTCCTCGTTAATTGTTTTCGATAGAACGGTGATAAATTAAGAGGAACTTATAATGGTATTCATGATATTGTGGACATTTTTACCCATGGTTATAAGGAACGCTGATTGACTAGGCATAATTAAATCTGTTACGAGAAACGCTACCAACGATAAAATGCACGAGACATTTAATTCTCATACTACGATTCAAAACGATAATACATGGTCCGCGGAACCTATGGTAATAAGAATTCCTTAGTAATAACCATGTTTCTACCCATGTCTAATGTAGTATCCCAAAACATAATTATAAAATGAACCAAAAGGAAAATAATGAATAACAATTGTGGCTTAGAATCATTAATAATTATAGTGAAGACTTGAAGGTTTAGATTCAAGAACACAGTAAATAATTAGATACCTAAACTTTCTTAGAACCTGAGAATCACATCAGTAGTTAATTACCTGTATCCCAAATTGCAAGCTTTAACCTTTTACCCCCAATATCATCATATTTAACCTTGAAATCAACACCTACACGAAAATAAGAGTAAAATTGTAAAGCAGAGAAAAACAACTACGTACTCTCTCATTCTGGTCTCTTAATATAAGTCGTTTTAGAGTTGTGCATAAGTATTAAGGAAATAATTGTATATCATTAAATATAATATCAATTGTCTATATTGTCATTGTCTTGGAAAAAGAGTGTTATTTATTGGGCCAAAAATAGTAAGAGAATCAAAGTTATATTTATTACTTGGGGTAATATTGAAAATTAAACAATTAATACTTATTTGAAATTATAAAATATCTTATATTAAAAAACAAAAAATATATCACTAAAACGTCTTAATACGGAGGAAGTATCAAGTAACACTGGTAAACACAAACTAGCAATAGCACTTTTAGTATCTGACAACAACACATTTATTATAAACAGAGAACATTCATAGAATTTCAAATATAATGCACTATATGGTCAACTCATGTAAATGTCCGAAATATTATATGGAGTGATGAAAGACACATTTAAGATGAAGGATTAATGAAAAATTATGAAAAAATAAATTAGGATATAAGCTCTACATTTAAATTACTAGGATCTCTAAAGTCTTAAGTCTATCAACTTCAAGAATTAACACTAAGATTCATAAAATATCTTTACGATAGTAATGATAATAATCAACTTCAATATCAATAGTTTGTAATCTAAATGACTTGCAGGATGTAAAGAAATTCAAAATACTAATATGTTGGGAAATAATAAAAGTACTAAACGACTCAAATATCTTTATTAATAATTCTTAATCACTAATTAATATCCTAAATCCTCACTAATAAATAAATTATATCAATTACTCTTACATCGAACATAATAAACACTCCAAATAATAAATATAAAAAATTCTTCTTTGTTCTTGACTTAGAGTCCCTATCATGGAGGATGAGACAAAATATGTTGAACGCTTTCTACAAATTTGAATAGATATTTTTGCCCACATCCCACATATTATATGCGGACCAAGGAAGCAAGGATTTGTTTGTTAAATGTTTGTTATTTTCCTCTTGTAATATCTATTTGTTGAATGTTTTATCATATATTTATATAATTATATAAATAAATATATACATAATTAATAATAAAATATCAAACCACTCTCCCACACCCGAATTTTCATTTTTAAGATTTGACAAATCTTTGTAAACTCATACGACGCACCCGCCATTGAACAGTAACTTAAACGACAGTAACTTAAACGAGGCCGATTCAGGAACGGGTTGGTCTGTTAATGGACCACTCCGTTGGAGCTCCTCTTCGTATGTGTGTGTGTGTATATATATATATATATATATATATATATATATATATATATATATATAATGATCTATAACATGTATTTATTATAGATCAAAAATAAACATACACCATCTCTATCGTTCAATATAGAACCAACGACTGAGATTAGAAGACGAGTTACTTCTGCTAGTAATAATAACGGACGACGATATTATTTTCAGCCTCATCCACCATCCAATATTATTAATAGCAGGCGTAATCGGTCGTTCGCTATTAATAGTAGAAAATTTTAATTAATCTTGGTCTTTAGTTCTATATTAAACGATAAAGATAGTGTATGTATATTTTTTATTCCTAACAAATATATATATGAAAAAGGGTGGGAATATTAAATTATACCAATAGTGGCGGAGAGATCTTCGAAAGTGTCGGTAGTGAAAGAGAGGAGGAGACTGCTCTTGCCAACGCCAGAGTCACCGATCATTAACAGCTTGAACAGGTAATCATACTTTGAACTTGGCAATGAATTTAATGATTTCATCTCTCTCTGTTTCTCTCACTATATATATATATATATATATATATGTGTGTGTGTGTGTGTGTGTATGTACCTGAATCTCTGTTTTTTCAATTATTGATCGCCAGCAAAAACCAATCGGAATTCCCAGCAATGTACGTATCAACCTAATTAATCAAAACAAAATCAGTGTCAAACAAATTAGCCCACATCAATATGTTACCAAATTCTGTGTTCATATTTATTGGATGAGAGAGAGGATTAAGAAAGAGAAGGACCTGGTGGACAGGGGAGAAAGAAACTGTACAGGAATCTCGGATCAACACAGTGAGTGGGTTCGCGGGGTCAGTTAGATAGCGAAAGAAAAAAAAAAGGAAAAAAAATTAATCAGCTGCGACTAAATTTAAAAGGACTTGTAAGATAAAAATATAAGATAAAACTTATACTAACTTATAAGTCATTTTAAATTTTGACTTATAAATAAAATCGTTTGGTACCATTTTGACTTATAAGTGAAAAATTAAGTTAAAACAAGTTGTGAAGGTGAGTGACTAAAATGACTTGTAAGTTAAAATAAATTGTAAACATTTAGTAAAATAAGGGCAAAAAAGTCTTTACATTTTGTCAAACCTACTTATTTTAAAATGACTTATAAATTAGTTTTTAAGAAGTAAGAAATTGTTATTTCTCAAAGCTTACTTATAAGTCGATTTACAAGTTAAAAAATAAGTTGCATAAGAACACTTAAATAGTAAAAAACGATTTATAAATTGGTTTTACTAACTTATAAGTCACTCCAAACATGCCCTAAAGGAGGTCTATTTTAGGAAAATGATGATTTATATATGTAAATTTTTTTTTTCGAAATTTAATTGCAACAGATATGAAACTGTAACTAATAAAACTGAACAATAATGCCTAGACTCATCTTTAAACCTTCCCATTTTGTGTTGTTAACGCCAAGATCTTTCTACGCGCCTCAATCACCGAAAAGCGCGTTCAATCCTGCACAGAAAACGGGTCAACATCAAGAGCTTGACGGCTTGGGCCGCGAGGGAATAGCTCCGGTGTGAGAATAAGTACAGGCTGAAAAAAAGGTTAACAATGGAGGTTGTGTGCTCTAGTGTTTTGCAAAGAAGATGTTCATGTACCTCTCTCATGTAGTGCTCTGTACTTTTATGTTAGTCTCACCGCCTTTGCATGCAACACCGACAATGACCTCATCTAATTGCATGCAATTCCCATCAAATCAATGTTTTCCACTAACTCTCCACTAACTCAGGATTAAGCCAAATCCTTATCAATTAAGGTGTTGGTTCCACCGTCCAACACCTGTCCACCACAAAAATAGTCAGCTGAAGCCCAAATAAAACATTATTTAAATAATGACCCATCACTCCAAAGGCCCAAATAATCTTGACCCTATAGGCCCAAATAATCATGGCCCAACATTGCCCCCCAGTCTTTTATCAAACAACATGTTTGGTGAAAGAGTATAAGAAGTCGGCCCAATCACCAAAAGAATTCAAATGAATCCAAACAAAGCCCAATTAATAGAAAAACCACAATCGGACGCCAACTCTTCAATTCCAAGAACGGACGCCAATCTTCCACTTCCATCATTACTCCAATAAATGTGCCGCCCTCGTGTTTCGTGAACCATTGAAAGGACAACACTATAAAACCCAAATTCCTTAAATTATACGGTTTCACCTGTTTATTCAAATTTCAAAGTGCTCGTGCTTTCTCCTACCTTCAGCTCTCTCTCTGCAACCTGTCAACAATGGCTTCTCAGAACCCAAATAACACCACTTCCAGCTCTGTAACCCCCACCAAGGTCATACCGGAGGCAAACCCTAAATCTAACCCCTCATCCAGCAAAAATCCCCCACCTACCACCACTCAAAACCCTTCTCTCGAATTTTAAAATGAAGAACAATACCCCCACGCCAATACTCCTTCTGAACTTACAGAGGATGATATCCGTATCATCCGAGAATGCTATCAGATACCAGACACTCACCATCTGAGAGTGCCCACCCCTTCCGACCGAATGTTCCACCGTCCCGAAGGTTGAACTGCTATACCCCTCACCCTCTTGGAGAAAGGGGTCCGCCTTCCCCTTCATTCCTTCATCATCACCCTTCTAGGGTTCATGGACGTTGGATTTGCCCAATTGGTCCCTAACTCATACATCCACATCCTCGCCTTATCAAACCTACTTCCATCGACCGAAAAGAACTAGAAAAATTCCTTTCTGCTGACCCAACCCAAACTCTTCCCGAACCTCAAATCACCGAACCAACCCCTACCGAAGAGACAAGCCGACCTCGTCGAAAGAAAAGAACTGCTAGAAAACCAAAACAGGTTCTAGTCTCCATGCTTAGTGAAAGCCTCCTTGATATGCCCGTTGCCAAACGCGCTCAAATTCTCCACACTAAAAAGAAACGAGCTAAAATTACCCCTCTTTCTGCTGAAGAACTAAGAGTACCTCCTCCCAACACTATCCAACCTCCAACCATCAATGAACCAGAAAAAGAACCAGAAGAACAAGCCGAACCCAGTTCTCCCCTTATCCGAAAAAGAAAACATTCTTCAGATAACCAACCATCCCCACCTCCTCCCAAACAACTAATACTTTCTCCACAACGACCATCATCTTCCTCTACAACCATACCCGAAGCTGTACCCTCACCCACATTATGGCCTGACAGAAATGAAAACTTCCCTTTACACCTTTACAACGCGTTCGTACTCGACACCGACGACCATCGCTTTGGCAACAGCTCCCTTTCTGACCTAATTGAATAGGGTATGACTCACCAAGTCAGAATAAGTAAATTATTACTTAACCATTTCTATTCACAAATATCTTCTTGAAATATTTTCTTAACTCTGAATAACTGCAGGCAAATAGAATCTTCGGGCGACTCCACCAAAAATACAAAGAGATGGAAGCCGAAGAGGATGCTGCCCAAAGGGAAAATGCCATTCTGAAGTCTGCTCTGGCAAGGGAGAAGAGTCTACAAGCAAACTCTCTCTTCACCATTGAATGCCTTAAGAAAGACCTCACTAAATTAAAAGATCAACTAATCACATCCGAAGCTCTTCAACAAACCACCGCCGAACAAAACTGAGAACTACAAGTGGCGAACGAATTACTGAATCAAAACAACTGAGGCCTAACCAAATCAATCAATGAAGCCAAAATCTCCGAAGAACGACATCTTGAACTTCGGTGCAAAGTCGAAAAGGAGCTTCGCGAACTCAAATCCCTTGGCCCCCCACTCTCCGAAGAACTCCGCAAAGAAATACAAACAGAATATCGCAAATCACCCGAACTTACAAACGAAATAGTTCAGATGTATGCTGAGGGCTATGAAGCAACTCGAAGCAAAGGTAAAGCGAAGCTAGCCGCTGCCTCTCTGAACCCATTACTCCTCGATTCTTCTGAAGACGAAGACGAAGAATAATGTCGAAGACAACCCACCTCCACCTTAACCTTTTAAACTTGTAAAAATTTCAATAATATTGTAATTTCGTTTTACATTTAATATAATTTGCTCCTTTTTACTCCTTTTAAATTTAGCTTATACTGTTATTCAAACAACATACAATTTAAACTTAACATTTCAAATAAAATTAGGTAATAATGTAAAGTAACACTTACTCATTACCGAAGTGTAAATTTTTACCATCTTTAGGATAAACAAATCCAGCCGAATCTCCAGAAAAATCCAATTCGCCATCTTTAGGGCGAAACAGGACCCTACTCACCATTTTTAGGATGAGCAGGCTCTATTCACCATCTTTAGGATGAACAGACCACCGAACCGCCAGAAAAATTTAGTTCGCCATCTTTAGGACGAAGTAGGACCCTACTCACCATCTTTATGATGAGCAGGCTTTATTCACCATCTTTAGGATGAACAAACCACCGAACCGCAAGAAAAATCCAGTTCGCCATCTTTAGGACGAAGCAGGACCCTACCCACCATTTTTAAAATGAGCAGGCCACCGAACCTCCAATCAACCAGCAAATAAATTAGGGCCCCCGAACGCCCAAAAAAATCTAGTTCGCCATCTTTAGGATGAAGCAGGACCCCACTCACCATCTTTAGGATGAGTAGGCCACCGAACCTCAAAACAACCAGTAAATAAATTAGTATTGAAGAAAGAAGCTTTTTCATTGATAACTGTTGGCATAATTACAAACTCTTGAACTCTAACACTGGCCCTACTGAAAATATTTCCGAAGCCTCCCAGCATGCCAAGTATTCTTTATCTCAGACCCATCTAATGCTCGCAACCGATAAGTTCCTGGCTTCGGCACATCAACAATCTCATAAGGGCCTTCCCAACTCGGTATCAGCTTTCCCATATTCTATGGTATAGAAACTTCTGCTTCCTGAAGAACAAGATCTCCCACTTCAAACCTTCGAAGCTTTACGCCCTTATTGTAGTACTTAGCCACTCGACGCTGATATGCTGCCAATTTTACCAAGGCTGCTTCCCTGACCTCTTCAAGCAAATCCAAGTTGACCTTAAGTCCCTCATCATTATACACCTCCTGAAATTGACTGACCCGAGGACTTATAG
Source organism: Panax stipuleanatus (assembly GCA_020205555.1). Lineage (NCBI taxonomy): Eukaryota > Viridiplantae > Streptophyta > Magnoliopsida > Apiales > Araliaceae > Panax > Panax stipuleanatus. The sequence goes on along the minus strand of CM035117.1, from coordinate 47,846,534 downwards.
ACCCAATTTCCACAGGAACCAATGCATCTGAACCATAAGCCAGTCTAAAAGGCGAGTCCCCCGTTGTAGTCCTCGGTGAAGTTCGATAAGCCCATAACACACTAAGTAATTCCTCAGGCCATCTACCTTTTGCTTCATCCAGTCTTCTCTTAATTCCATTCAGGAGTGTTCTGTTAGTTACTTCAACTTGCCCATTAGACTGCGGATGAGCAACCGAAGTCTTTCGATGCTGAATCCCCAACTCCTTTAAGAATGCTTCAAACTTTGAACCAACAAATTGGCGTCCATTATCCGAAACTACGACCATAGGAATACCAAAACGAAACACCACATGCTCCTTCAAAAACTTCAAGCATTCTTGCTCCGATCGACTTAAGCAGTTTCGCCTCCACCCACTTAGTCATATAATCAATCGCCACTATAACAAAACTAACTTGCCCTTTTGCCTTCGACAACGGACCCAATATATCCATTCCCCAAACAGCAAAAGGTATAGGAGATAAAACCGAATATAGCTCTTCGGGTGGCTGATGTGGGACCGGACTGTTCAGTTGGCACTTCTTTACATAATCAATGGCCTCTTTGAAAATTGTTGGCCAATAATATCCCTGCCAAAGCACCTTATATGCTATTGACTTTGCAGCCATGTGATCGCCACAAATACCCTCATGGACCTCCCGAAGGACATACTCAGCTTCAGAGGGAACCAAACATTTCAGCAAGGGAGAGGAGTAAGCCCTTCGATAAAGATCTCCACCAATAAGCACTAAGTTTGAGCTCTTATACTTTATTTTCTTAGCCAACATTTGATCCGAAGGCAGTACGCTATCTGCCAAATAGTTTAAATATGGGGTCATCCAGCAATTAGATCGTTTGACACACATCACTTCTTCATGCTGGATGCTGGGTTGTTTTAAAGTCTCTAAATAAACTGACCCATCAAAGGTAATCGCTTCAGTAGTGGCCAACTTAGACAATGCATCTGCAATTGAATTATCAGTTCGATCGATCCCCTGATACTCATAAGAATCAAAATACTGAAGCCGATCCTTCAACTTTGTAAGATACTTAACCATTCTCGAACCCTGAGCTTCGTACTCTCCTGAAACTTGTTTGATGACCAACTGCGAGTCGCTGTAGATGACCAACCTCTGAACCTCTAGACTTTTTGCCAACTGTAGCCCTGCTAATACTGCTTTATACTCTGCCTCATTATTCATTGCCCTAAACCCAAATTTGATGGCCTGCTATACTTTGAATCCCTTCGAACTGGTCAAAATGATCCCAGCTCCACTAACATCTGAAGTAGAGGACCCATCAGCATATAACGTCCATGAACTCTGCATCTGTCAAAGCACTGCAACTGCTTGCGTAGACCCCTCATCTTCATTCAAACTCTCATCAGCTTCAGAGAACGAACATTCTACCACAAAATCAGCTAAGGCTTGACCTTTAATAGCTGTTCGAGGATGATACTCTATAAAGAACTGAGACAGCTCCATTGTCCACGCAGTAAGTCTTTCCAAAACTTCTGGCTTTCCCAGCACTTTCTTTAGTGGCTGATCTGTGTATACCACTATTAACCGACCTTGAAAATATTGCCTAAGTTTTTGACTAGCTATTATCAAAGCGAAGGCAAACTTCTCAAGGTTCGGATACCTTGTCTCTGCAACCCTTAGGGCATGGCTTACATAGTAAACTTGGTGCTGCCTACCCCCAATCTCCCGCACCAAAACTGCTCCTACTGCCAACGAACTTGCCGCCAAATACAAATACAAAGGTTCAGTAGGAACTTGCTTCACCAACAAAGACGCCGAAGACAAATACTTCTTTATTCCCTGGAAAGTATCTTCACACTCTGAAGTCCACTGAAATGTCTTAGCATTCTTCGACCCTTTCAACGTGTTAAAGAACGGCAAACACCTCTCTGCCAACTTAGACAGGAATCTCCTCAGTTCTGCTATCCAACCTGTCAAACGCTGAAAATCTTTATAGGATTGTGGAGACTTCATATCCAAAATAGCTTGGATCTTCTCTGGATTTACCTCTATTCCCCTTTTGCTAACTAAATAACCCAGGAATTTACCTGCTCCCAGCCTGAAGGTGCACTTGGTCGGATTCAGCTTCAAATTATAATGACGGACCGTCTGAAAACACTCCTCTAAATCGTCCAGATGACCTTGAACTGTCATACTCTTGAAAATCATATCATCAATATAAACTTCCATGTTCTTCCCCAACTGTCTCACGAATACGCAGTTCATCATCCTTTGATAAGTAGCCCCCGCATTCAACAAGCCAAATGTCATCTTCTTATATGCATACACTGACCGATGAGTGATAAAAGCTGTCTTCGGGATATCCTCCTCACACATAGAAATCTGATGGTACCCCGAGAAAGCATCTATAAAGCTGAGCAAGGCATACCCCGAAGTCGCATCAATAAGTTGATCGATGTGAGGCAGAGGGTAAAAATCCTTCAGACATGCCTTATTCAGATCAGTGTAATCTATGCAAACTCGCCATTTTCCATTCTGCTCCTGTGATAAGTGGCTTTTATGACCAATTATTTGGATAGTAACCAACTCATTCTGTTGCTTAAACTCAAGTATCGTTGTGCGTTTTATGTGTTTTTGCTTTATTTTGTGATTTTCAGGTATATAAACTCTCCGGGTGTAAATTGAGCTTAAAAGGGCAAAAGAACACTAAAATGGGCTTAAAGCATGAAGATAGCATGGGTGAGGAAGCAATGAAGGTGATGCTACGAGCCTAGAGGCCAGAAGGAGCAAGAATGGCCTTTGAAGCAAAAATGGGAAGGAATTGCAATCCGGACATCGTTTGGGTGGTTCACGTTCATTTCACGTTCTTGGATTGGAACTTGGTTCATATTGTAGAGCATCTTATAATCTTTTCAAAACATCTTGAATCATCCAAATCGGAGTTCGGAGGCAAGAGTTATGCCCCGTATACCAACGGACGTCAAACCTCACGGTTTTGAGTTTTCATGCACAGCTGTCACTTGGAGCTCAATTTCAGCCTTCATTCATCCATTATTTCTCAATTCTCAAAGAATGAAAGTTGTAGAGCTCTTAGATAGCTTCGATTTGACAGGTGGAAGGCCTCGTAACTCCTCTCGGATCAAAAGTTATGGCCGTTTTACCAGAGGACTCTGTAGCAGAAAATGCTTGGCGCGGGCGCGCGGATTTTAGGCCATTTTTGGGCTCGGCCGCGCCAGTCTCCAGCTGTGCCAGACTTGACTTTTCAATTGAATGGGACTTGGCTTTTGATTGGGATATAAGGGGGCTCGTTTGTGGCAAGAAAGGACATGATATATTGGCCCTAAGCCCTAGTTCCTCTCTTCTCTTCCTTTACATCTTGTTTAGTCTAGATTAGGAGTAGATTAGAGAGTAGATTAGTGCTAGTTTAGTGTTAGTTAGTTAGATTCTAGAGTTTTGTTAGTGTGTGAAGATTGAAGCAAGATGATTGACATCAAGGGTCCAAGCTTGGAGAAAGATTTGAAATCTCTATCCTTAATCTCTCTTTGCTATTACATTGTATATTTAGATGATGTTATTGAATCTTGTGGATAATATACTTGAGTTATTTATGGCTTAAGCTTATTTTGAGGTTCCAATGGAACCTTTTGAGTAGTTTACTTTGATATGCTTCCATGCTTGTCTCTTTGATTGTTATATGACTGTCTATTACGATTCGTGCTTGCATTGCTTAATTGATTCGCTACCAATTACTGTGATAACCTATGTGGACTTGAAATACAAAGCGTATGTTTAGATCTAATCGTAGTAGCGGGTGATTGTGCATTCACATGGCGTTGGATGTATGATTTGTACTTAGGATAGACATATACCGAAGCGCCGTCCGTAGTCAATAGAGGACTTGACTTTAAACCCTATTTATTTGTAAATACCATAGACATATAGGGGTTTAGATAATGTGGGTGTTCACGTGCGTTCTATCATCTGTAGATTGCACGTAATATGGAGTAGGTGCATCGAAAGATGGCATTCTCTCACGTTCGTGCTCTCGGCTAACTATCTTGACTATTAATTTGACCTAATTGGAAGTATGTCGATTTAGATGAATCATTAGGGGAAATTGGAATCTCTTGTCTTCATTATCTGATTTTAACTCTAGAATTAATTAGTCTAAGTTAATTACTTGCCTAGTTTAACTTAGTTTTAATTCATCCTCTTTACCATCCGTTTAAATAAGACTGAGATGATTATGTGCTAGTGGTTTGGTGTCTTTTATCCATTAATTCTCTGTGGGACGATATCTGTACTTATACTTTATTACTTATTGGCCGCGTATACTTACGCGTTAATTGTGTCATCTAATCGGACCAACATTCTGCACCAGAACTACATTCGCCATCCATTCTGGATAATCGATCTCAAATATAAAATCTACCAATAACAACTTTGCAATTTCCTCGTCAATTATCTTCTATCTCTCTGGCACAAAAATCCTCCTCTTCTGTCGATCTGGCTTCTTCGCTGGATCCACTTGAAACCTATGTTCGACGACTTCACGACTCACCCCAGGTATATCACTAGGGATCCAAGAAAAGACATGAGCATAGCCCCTAAGTAACTCCATCAGGTTCGTCCGGAAAGGTTCTGGCAGTCCCGAACCTATCTTCACAGTCTTCTCCTTCCTTCCTGGAATCAGTTCAATCTCTTCGGTCTCTTCTGCTGGCATAACCAATGGTTCTGTACTGCTTTCTATAAACGGCTCAATTTCAATAGCCATAGTTTGCTTTTGCTTGCTAACCCCTATACCCGAAGTAATCAAAGTATTCCGATAACATCTCCTCGCCAAGTCCAGATCTCCAGCAACTTCCCCAACTCCATGTGGCGTCGAAAACTTAATTTTGAAATGGGGAATCGATGTCACGGCCTAAAGAGCTGTCAGAGTAGGCCTTCCCAAAATGGCATTGTATGCCGAGTCCATATGTACTACATAAAATTTACAAATAACTTGCACCTGCTGTGGAGCCGTCCCGAAGATGACTGGCAGCTCGATAGTCCCCGCCACCTTGACCGGATCATTACTGAATCCAAATAGAGGAGCCTCCTGCCCAATTTCCATCTTTCTTCCATCCAAGTGCATCCTCTGGTAGGCATATGCATACAGAATATCCACCGAAGACCTATTATCTATCATCATCCTTTTCATGTCCACCGAACCCACTTGTGCAGTAATTACCAGAGCTCCTTCGTGTGGTTCGATCAGTTCTGAAGGGAAATCGTTATCTGTGAAGGAAATCATCGAACCTGGGTACGCTCTTTCAGTCTTCGGGGGTTTACCCACCACCGTCATCAATGAATCCAGATATCCTCGTCGCTTCTTCCCGGTAACTTTGCTAATGTTACCTCCAGTAATTACTTCCACAACATGTCTGGCCGGTTGCTTCTGAATTGGCTGTTCTGGCTAGGCAACATGAACATGCTCTCTATTCCTCGACTGCTCCCTCGGGGGCTCTCGTCCTGCCACATACTGAACCAAAGCACCACTTTGGACTTTCCTTTCAATGAACTCTCTCAAATTCTAAAAAGAATTCGTATCATGCCCAGCCTCTTGATGGTAATCACAATACTTATGAGGATTTCCAAACCCTGGTTTAAGATTATCCCGAGGCTGCTCGAAATAGGGCTGGTCCTTTATTTGCTCCAGAATAGTAGCCCGATCCGTATTAAGTTGAGTATACACCTTATTTACCTTCTGACTCGGAAAAGGCGGACGACCTCCTCTCGATCCCTAATTATTGTTATATTTCTTTTGATTCCCATCATACTGAACATCGTTGCCACCACTCTTCTTTTGATTACCATCAAATTTTTCCTTCTCTTTCACTGTTGCCTTTCCTGAAGGACCCTGCTTTAGGCTGCGCATTACTTCTTCTACCACAATGAAACCTTCATCATTTTCAAATGCTTCAACTAAGCTCTTCGGTTGATTAAACATCAGCTTCTTCACCAACTTCTCTGACGTCACCAAATCTAAACCGTTTTAAAATAACCCCATAGCCTGAAGATCATTGAGGTTTGTTACCTGTCCCACTGCTTCTCTTAACCTCTTCACGTATTGGCCCAGAGTCTCATTCGGATATTGTCTAATCTGTGCCAACGACCCTGTGGGCTTTCCTCTCCTTTCATTGCTCCCGAGCCGAGAATGGAACTTGTCACATAAATCAGCCCAGGACGAAATTGAGTCTGGAGCCAAAGTCCCCATCCACTGCCTTGCATCATTTCTCAACGTCGTCACAAAAGTCTGGCAGTTAGTTGCGTCCGAATAGTCATAATAATCCATCAGCCTATCAAACACCTGGCTGTGGTCATACAGATCCCCTGAGCCATCGTAACTTTCCATATAAGGAAGATTTTTATTAGGATCTGCCTTCTCCCAAAGAATTTTTGAAGAAAAAAGGGTGGCCTTTTTACCCGAACTTTCTTTCCCTTGCTGAATTTCTGCCAGTGGCCTCCGAAGCTCCTTAACCTCTTTGGCTAAGAGTTAAACTCCTTCGGGCTGCGAAGAAACTTCCTTCTTCGGGGAACTTTCCTTCTTTTGTTCAGCTCGACCTTTTCCATCCGAGCTGGATACCCCTGAGGGACTTCGCCTGCCACTTCTACTGAAGCGAGAATCCATAGGGCGGTGTGCCCTCTTTGAATTCTTAGGAGAACGACCTCGTGATCTACTTTGGTGTCTACCAACATCATCATCCCGAGAATCCTCAGGGAGGGATGCCCTCTTTGGACCTTCGGGAGTGCATCCTCTTGATCTTCTTCGACGTTTACCAATATCGTTATCCCGAGAATCCTCAGGGCGCGATGCCCTCATTGGACCTTCGGGGGTACGAACTCTTGATCTGCTTCGGCGTCTACCAATATCATCATCCTGAGAATCCTCAGGGCTGGATGCCTTCTTTGGACCTTCGGGAGTTCAATCCCATACTCTATTTCGGTCAGGAGAACGGCTCCGAAGCCTACTTTCAGAATGTCTGGAATTTTCATCTTTCCCTGTTCATCTACCCAGAGACCTGCCATGCTTTTTGGGTCTTCGGGTATAACTGGATGCCCCATCTTCCATTCCAGCCATAAGAACCATCTGTTTGGAAATCTCTTCCCTTTGTTGCAAAAGTACCTTCAAAGCTCTATCAGTTTCCTGCTCCATCTTAGCCAGAGTAGATGTCTTGTCTGCCTGACCTTCTCGGTGATGAGTTTTAGGCGGTGTACCTTCTACCCTTTTCCGATCCTTATCAGGCCCTTTGCTAGCAGTAGAAAATAACTTTCTTTTGACATCACCATGGTCTCTTGCACGAGATCCCTTTGGAGTATTTTGTGACCCAAGTTTGTCATGGATACTCTTTGAAGGGCCCAACCTATCCTTTACAGAAATTCTCTGTAGAGAAGAGCTTGCAGTTGTCGGCTGCCCTTCAGCTGTAACTGTCCTACTTTTCACCATAGCTTCCGACGTAGGATGTTCAATATATGTGATGAAAACCAGAAACACTAGAAAAAAGCCCTCTTTCTAGCGCCAATGTTAATGCCAAGATCTTTCCACGCGCCTCAATCACCGAAAAGCCCGTCCAATCCTGCACAAAAAATGGGTCAACACCAAGAGCTTGACGACTTGGGCCGCCGGGGGATAGCTCCAGTGTGAGAATAAGTACAGGCCGGAAAAAAGGTTAACAATGGAGGTTGTGTGCTCTAGTGTTTTGCAAAGAAGATATTCATGTACCTCTCTCATGTAGTGCTCTGTACTTTTATGTTAGTCTCACCGCCTTTGCATGCAACACCGACAATGACCTCATCTAATTGCATGCAATTCCCATCAAATCAATGTTTTCCACTAACTCTCCACTAACTCAGGATTAAGCCAAATCCTTATCAATTAAGGTGTTGGTTCCACCGTCCAACACCTGTCCACCACAAAAATAGTCAGCTGAAGCCCAAATAAAACATTATTTAAATAATGACCCATCACTCCAAAGGCCCAAATAAGCTTGACCCGATAGGCCCAAATAATCATGGCCCAATATGTATATCTATAATTCTATGCACGACAGTTAATATTAACATGAATTAATTGTCATATGTAACAAAATTCTTATTTTATCCCGACACATAAATCAACCATAAAATGAAATAGACATTTTGTGGCTTGATGTAACGTCACTTCAAATAAAAAATGACTTTGATTTTCACTTAACTAATCCTCCCTTCCTAAAAGGATGACGAAAGTACAATTTTCACACAAATTAAGGTAGTAAAAAAAATTAAGAGATAATGATGACTAATTATATTAGAACGTGCTATTGCTTATAATAAAATAAAATCAATAATCATAATATTAAGTACTTACATGAATTGAGAAAAGACATCTTGTATGTATCACGCTTCCGCTGCGCTTAACAGTGAAAGTCTTCAAATGCCTCTCTCAATCTTAAGATGGATATATAGGTGTGTATAATGTCGACACCGAGAAAATTTCCTTGAGCTGTTCTCTACCCATTATATATTCTATGTTGATTTTATCTTTCTTTAAAGGATGAGATTTTTGGAAAGACCAACATACAATGTCGACGATTTGAAAAAATTGATTTTAAAGATTGGGCCGAATTAGACAGAGCCACTAGTTGGTATGAGTTTAAATGGTTGTACCAACTTAACCAAATTTTAAAAGGTTTTCGCAATATGGTCCAATGTGTGACTCCATTTAATTGGTTTAGAAACCGAGATTTATGGAGTTCGGGGGCTTGCTTAAGCGAGGGGAAGGTGTTAGGACCCCCTGACTTCCGTGAAACACGATTATTGCGTCTTTTCATTTCCTAAGCATTGGTATTGTTGGGTAATTTCTATACGCGCTACACGCAAGTGTACGTGATCAACAAGTAATATAATGATAAGTTCAGATATTGTACCCACAGTGACAATAATTCCTGTTTAATCAAACAAGTACCAATTTTATACTATTTCAGTTTTATCAAACTAATGATTAAAAAATGATTTTCTAATTAAACTACTACTTAAACCAATTTTAACACTAACTCAAGATTTTATCATATTTTAGAGAATTAAGGCTACAACTTCACCTATTATTTCACTTCAGATAATATCTTTTTCTCCAGTTTATGTCAACTACTCCAGTTTATTAATCAAGAACACTCAAGAAGATATAACCATCTCTCAATGCATTATATCCATACTCACTCGCATCCACAAATGATAGAATTAAGCAAGACACCCTAAATAACTAATTCACTATATCTCTATGTGAATTATAATTAAATAAGGTTTAAAATCAAGTTCTTATCAGATTACATACGATGCATAGATATCTCTATCCTATACATGAATTATGAATTCCAACTACGCAGAAATCACAAACGTACGTCACTATGGCTAGTTCTAATCCCATATATCATCTCTCGAATTCATATGGGATAATAGATAATTGTTGATCAGGCAATTATATAGATTAAGCAAAACTCATAGCACATAATCCGAAAATAATATTCATAAACTGATTTAAAGATTATTTAATCATCCATTACATAAAAAGATCCGTCATAGGCTTAAATAGTAAATTAGTTCATCATAAACAAATAAAATCCAACAATCCATAGAGTATTAATCATTCTGAATGCAAAGGAAATATGAATAGAGAAAGAAAGGAATATAAAACTCCGTCGTTACTCGTCTTCACTTTCGCCTTGCGTTCGTCGGGTTAAGCACTGCTTCAATCCTCCTCCGCTGATCCAATCTCAAATTAGGGCTCTCAATTGTCTCTCTCCCCATTATTATGAGCCTCTTCAACATATATATGTGCTAATCTTGATCAACTAATTACAACAACTTTCCCACAATCCAACTCGAAATAGGATTACCAAACTGACTCTGCCGGCCACGCGCCCCGGCGCGCTATGTACCCTTTAGAGGCGCGCCCCGGCCAGCTGCGCCCCAGCGAGATATTAAGCCTAGAAATTCCCCTCGTCGCGTGTTGTAGAGGTCCAGCCCATTTTGCCTTATAATCTACCACTTTCGTTCATTCCTTCGCCCACTCAGTCCCTGCACACAAAACCCACATATATGTATGAAAAGATCGTAAAACATACTCAAAGTAGCAATATCCTACGTTTAAATAGTACCGATTCGTAGGTATGAAACCTACTTATCAAATACCCCCAAACTTAAGATTTCGCTTGTCCTCAAGTGAAAACAAAATAACAAAACTGAAAACAACAAACAATGTATCTATATGTATGCATATGCATGACCTACTCCCTACATGCCTACGAATCTAGCAATAGATCAACATGTTATTCAATACAGGCCTCAAAGATATCATAAGATACGCAAACAATAATGAAAAGTTAATTTATAGTTCATTAGCACTCAATCAGTCCATCCAACCCCATCCTCACTCATGTCGTGCGTGTGTGCTTGTTAACTATTCCATCCATCAATAATTTAAACACATCACATTCAAACTTCTTAGCAAGAAAATTTCAGTTAACTTCGAATATTCTGCATTCATGACAAAACCAACAATCATAGTAATTACCGAGTTCGGGGACTTCAGATAGGGCTATTTTTCTTATTTATCATTCACGGGTGCATTTTACGCTCCATCCCGTGCTCACAATAGACCGTGCAATGTCTGCATCTCTTAGGCTTTTCAATGCTATCCGTTTAGCGAACTTTCGACCAGCGACTCCCATTAGTTTTAGGGCGCTAGGTGTAGAAACACCCCAAGGGCTTACTTATTCAAGTAATAAAGGCCACAGATACAAAACTAGTCCATGTGTTTATTCTTTTTCTCTTTTTTTCTTTTTCTTTCACCCCACTGACTCCCCCAAACTCAAGTTCTTACTTACTTTTAAACCTTTAATGTCAATATAACAGTTTCATCAAATTTAACTAAGATTTTCCCCCAGAAATAAGTTGTGACCCCTTAAACTGAGTTGATTTGACAGTTAAACTCTTACGTGCTAACCGGTTACATATGTTTCTGACAAAATTACACTTTCATCTTGATTAACATCAGAACTCATCATTAATCTTCACGTTTGTTCGAGTTAACTGTAATACCAATCCTATCATCGGCCAAGCTAAAAACATGCCAATCCATTGCTCAAACTCATGCAACCTAGATGCCTAAATGCAAAGCAAGTATTTTTGTGTTTTTCCTTGATTTTCTTATATTTTTTTCCCTTAATTTACCATGTAATTAATGTAAAATATAACTAATACTAATATGCTTATTCTAACGTGCAAATAACTAACATGCAAAAAATAACTAACATGCAAAAATTGACATGAACATGCAATATGCAATTAACTAACATGCAAACTAACTAATTATATGACTAAACTACTCCCACACTTAAACAATTCAATGTCTGCATTGGATAATGCAATAAAAGTTCGAGGACTGCCCTGAGCGATCAAGTGTCATGCTCTATCGGTGGATCCTCGGTAGGTGGGTCATCAACCGGGTCCTCCACGGGCTGTGGGGAAAAAAATACTGGGAGTGGCTGTGGGATTGGGAACTGGAATTTGTCACTCGTGGTGTTGAGTCGTGCAAAGGCTGTTGCGAGAGAAGCGTTGAATTTATTTTTTATGGCAAACATGTGGTCTTGCCTAGCCGCTAATCCTTGGAACCCCTCATCGACATACTGCTACATAGTTTGGAATTGGGCACTGAAAGTGTACTTTGTGTGGGATATGGAGGAAGTCCCCCCTTGTTCATGTTCCTGTTCTTCCTCCTTATTAAAATCTGCATCCTGCTCGTCCTCCTCATCATCACTCTCATCCTCCGAAAAAATATATCCAAGGCCGCGTGGGTGGGACCTCCCCCATTTCCATTTTGAATACCTCTGAATCAAATTGGGGTCGAAGCACAGTAGAGGTTGCTGGATAGGCTCCGTGGAACTCCATTGTACCTCTGCCCAGGCACATAGTGCGTAAATTAAGGATGGATGAGCTAAACCACCCTGGACTGATCCACGAACGTTGCGGCGGATGTTGTGATGAATGAGGTGGATGACGTTAATGGATCGGTCTTTTACATATGGTGTAGAGCAAAATCGCCCTTTCCTTCGTGACATCGCTCACGTGTGTGCTGGGAAGCAGTTTGGGACATAAGAACGCATGCTAAATTTTTCCATATAGACTTAGGTGGTTGCTTTGAAAATGAGACCTATTCGACGCCCATGAAGCATCTGTCGTGCACAATTCTGATAAAATCTGATCATAGTTAGCGCTGCTTTCCTTGAGGACTGAATATTCACATGTTATCTGTGGAAGATGATAGTAGTCGTTGATCTCCTGCACAGTGAATGGGACCATTTTTCCTCTTATGAAGGCGAAGAATGGGGATTTGTTGGGCGCATTTGCGTAGAATTCTTTGACCACCGCCACTACGGCGGCGTCCGGGTGTGCCACGAGCGTCTCCCATCTCCACTCGTGAATCTGATTAAACATCTGCCTATTAAATTCATCAGAAGCCAACCCACGCTCTGGCACCAAGGATTTGTTGGCAAGGTACTCAAATCGGTCCGCCGCCTCGACGTTCAAGAATTTGTGTTTGTCGAATTGCCGCGAGGCAGTGGACGAGCCTTCCTTTCGTTGTCTTTTCTATTTCTGGGACGTCATTCGGTCGCCGGTGTACCTCTAGCTTGCAATGGGGTGATGGAGTTGTTGTTGAGAACTTTTATCGAACACTTGGTAAGCACACAGTTAACGCTTGATTATCTTACCCCAAAACTTGAATTGTGTGCCCAATTGAGTAATTCGATAGAAGCTAGTGTAGCAACCTAAGAAATAGCAAACGATTATCCCAAAAATCAATGTTACCTCTAAAGAATTGTGATGAATTCGGAGTGAATGGCTTGTATGAGTGACAAATCCCTATTTGCTTTGGAATGGAGTTGAAGAATGAGTCCTCGAAGATGAATGAAGATGTATGCTTTGGTTAGGAATATTCAACACGATTTTGTAGATCGAGAGGGAATATTTAGTTGCTTGAAATCAAATTTGTGTTTTGGTTTTGGATGGGGGGGTTTCGGATGGGGTATTTGATTTGGGTTAGGAGTGTGCAGTACGGTTGCTGAAGCCGATTTTAAAAAAAATAAAAATTCAGGACGCTCACCGGGGTGCAACATTTTGTGAGTGGTACAGCGCCGGGGCAAACTTGACCAGAGGGGTCAGCTAGACCTGGCAAAATAAGCCCGGGCCCGCGGGCCGTCCCAACCCCCATGCAAAAATATAGGCCACGGGCTTTAATATTGCAGCCCACGAAAACTTGGGCCATTTTGGCCAGGTCCGTGGGTGGCCCGACCCGCCCGTGATTTTTTTTAACAAAAAACAATATTGCTAACTATAATAATAACACAAATATTAATTTTTAATAACTTAGTTTTAGATGTTGAAACATGACACTTATACTAATTTTAAAAAAATAATAATAATCAACTTGATGATTAAACTAAAAATCTTCATGGCTTAAACAGAAAACTATAAATTCATAAAATTAAACAAACCCCCTACCTCTTACTCAACCAAATGATACATGAACCTGCAACAATAAACCCCCAACTCACTCACTCACTCACCTGAATCAAACAAGAACTAGAAACCATCCCTACCTCACTCACCTGAAACCAACAAGAAACTGGTCAATAACCCTTTATCATGAGTCCATCCCTTCCTTGTATATTCAGAAATAAGTTATGTTAAACAGTACCATCCTTTATAGTTGATATCATATGGAATGTCCACAATACAACAACAAGCAATCTCACCCTGCAGTTTACAATAGTGATGAAACCTACCTAGTGTTCCTATTCATTTTACAATAGTATATACAAATTCATTACAGGACAGCTCTACCAGCAAGCAGCACTCATCAGAAGAAAAAATAGTAAGATATTCTCAAAAGTATAATAACTTCGCAAAAAAAAAGAAGGAAAAAGCCCACAGGCCGGCCCGGCCTGGCCCAACCCGGGCCACGGGCCTCATAATTATGGCCCAAGAAAAGCTGGGCCATTTTGACCCTGCCAAAATTTAGCCCAGCCCGCTTCTAGCCCAGCCCGTTTGGGCTTGCCCGACCTGTTTGCCCCCTCCAGGGTCAGCGCCGGGGCGAGATATTCCCTTCACAAAATTTTTGCTGGGGCAAATGTGGCCAGAGGACTTTGTGTCAGGGCGAGACTTTTTCTTTATAGATTTCCGCTGGTGCGAAGATTGCCAGAGTCCCCTGCGCCTGGGCGCGGTTGGGAAGCTATAGAAGTGCGCTGGGACGCGTGTGCTGTTTGTCAGCTGCCCCTTAATTCTTGTTTGTCAGTTCATGTGGTTGCACCTATTTTTCCTCCTTAGCCTTCCTGACTCTCTCCTACAAACAAAACATAACCTAGTTAGTAATTGTATTTTCCTTATTCACTAAACACCATTCCTATGCTAAAACATGTCCTACTCTACTCTACTCTACTTAAATCAAATCAATTAATTAGAAATTAAAAATAAACAAAACTGGAAATAACTAATGATTGGGTTGCCTCCCATCAAGCGCTTAATTTATACTCTTCAGTCGGACTACTCCCAGTTGTTATTCTAGATTAACAAGGTCAATTGAGGTTGCTTGGCGATCGAGATCACCCCTACAGTAGTGCTTTAACCGTTGACCGTTGACTTTGAATGATTCGGTCGAATCCCTGCTGTATATTTCAACGGAGCCATGTGGAAACACTGTCTTGATTGTAAACGGGCCTGACCACATGGATTTCAGCTTTTCGGGAAAAAGTTTTAACTGAGAGTTGAATAGCAATACTGATTGTCCTGGTTCGAAACGCTTCTCCATAATTTTCTGATCATGCCATTTCTTTACCTTTTCCTTGTACAACTTGGAATTTTCGTATGCCTGCAGGCGGAATTCGTCTAACTCGTTGATTTGCAACATTCTTTTCTCCCCTGCTGCTGATAAATCGAAGTTTAATTTCTTGATGGCCCAATACACCTTATGCTCGAGTTCCACCAGAAGGTGACACGCCTTCCTGTAAACCAATTGATATGGGGACATACCTATCGAAGTCTTGTAGGGTATTCGATATGCCCACAGAGCGTCATTAATTTCAACGATCAGTCTGTCCTATTTGGATTGACGACCTTTTCCAGGATTCTCTTCACCTCTCGATTAGAGACTTTGGCTTGGCCACTTTTCTGAGGGTGATAGGCTGTGGCAATTCGATGTTTAACCCCATACTTTGTCAAGAGAGCGGTGAAGTATTTGTTGCAGAAATGACTCCTTTCATCACTGATTATTGCCTTTGGAGTGCCGAAATGGGTGAAAATATTCTTCTATAAGAACCTTAAAACCACCTTCGCATCATTTGTCGGTAATGCGACTGCCACCACCCATTTTGATACGTAGTCCACGGCTAATAGGATGTACAGATTACTGAATGAAGACGAAAATGGCCCCATGAAGTCGATTCCCCATACATCGAAAATCTTGACTTCCAAAATCATGTTTAGTGGCATCTCGTTCCGCTTCGAAATATTCCTCATTCTCTGACATCTATTGCAGTTTTTCACGCACTGATGTGCGTCTTTGAACAGAGTGGGCCAGAAGAAACCTTCTTGGAGGACTTTTGTGGCTGTTCTCTCACTACCATAGCATCCCCCGTATAATGAAGCATGACATGCCTGTAGGATGCTCTCAACTTCACTTTCGAGTATACATCACCGGATCATTCTGTTAGCACACTGGCGGAACAAATATGGTTCATCCCACATATACCACTTCACATCGTGAAGAACTTTCCTCTTTTGCTAGCGAGTTAAGTCTGGTGGGAAGATGTTGCTAACCAAATAATTAGCAAAATCCGCGTACCACGAAAACTCGCCGTGTATCAAAAATAACTGCTCATCAGGAAAAAACTCATTGATTGCTACCTTGTCTGTCTCGTCCTACTTCAGATTCTCTAGCCGTGAAAGATGGTCAGCCACCTGGTTTTCTGTCCCCTTTCTATCCTTAATCTCTAAGTCAAATTCTTGAAGGAGAAGAACCCAGCGAATAAGCCTCGGCTTTGCATCCTTCTTTTCCACTAGATACCGGATGGCTGAGTGATCTGTGTAAACTACCACCTTTGTCCCTACCAAGTACGAGCGAAACTTGTCAAATGTATACACAACTGCAAATAATTCTTTTTTCAGTGGTTATGTAATTCAACTGTGCATCTGTCAGTGTCTTGCTAGCATAATAGATGGCGTGAAAGATCTTTTCCCGTCGTTGTCCAAGCACTGCTCTTATTGCATAATCACTGGCATCACACATGTGTTCGAACAGTTTGGTCCAATCCGGTGCTATGATCACTGGGGCAGTGGTTAACTTCTTCTTCAATTGCTCAAGCGCCACTTGACAGTCATCATCAAACTTGAATTGAACGTCCTTTTCTAATAAATTACAGAGTGGCTTTGTGATTTTCGAGAAGTCCTTGATAAATCTTCTGTAGAATCCAGCATGCCCGAGAAAACTCCGAATCCCCTTTACTAAAGTCGGCGGTGGCAAATTTTCAATTGTCTCTAAACCTTTTCCAGAAACTTTATGCCCAAGAATTATCCCTTCTTGGACCATAAAGTGGTATTTCTCCCAGTTGAGTACCAGATTTGTCGCGACACATCTCTTCAGCACTAGGACTAAATTTTTGAGGCATCTATCAAATGACTCCCCAAATACGGAAAAATCATCCATAAACACCTCCACGCTGCGCTCCACCATATCCGAAAAGATTGCTATCATGCAACGCTGAAAAGTTATCGGTGCGTTACAAAATCCGAATGACATCCTTCTGAAGGCAAAGGTGCCATAGGGGCATGTGAACGTTGTCTTCTCTTGATCTTCCGGTGAAATAACGATCTGGTTGTACCCAGAATATCCATCTAATGAACAGTAGTACTCGTGTCCAGCTAATCTGTCCAACATCTGATCAATGAAAGGTAAGGGGAAATGATCCTTTCTAGTTGCCTTATTCAGCCTTCTGTAGTGCATGCAGACCCTCCAGCCGATCACTGTCTTTGTCGATATCAGTTCATTGTTCTCGTTTTTCACTACTGTCATCCCACCTTTCTTCGGGACACATTGAACCGGGCTCACCCATGCACTGTCTGAAATCGGGTAGATAATTCTAGCATCCAGCCATTTCAAGATCTCCTTCTTTACTACCTCTTTTATTATTGAGTTGAGCCTACTCTGTTGTTCCACCGTTGGCTTGCTATCCTCCTCCATCAGAATCTTATGCATACAGAATGATGGGCTGATTCCTTTGATGTCGGCGATAGTCCATCTAATCACCGATTTGTATTCCCTTAGAACTCTTAACAGCTTACTTTCCTGCAGTTCGTTAAGTGCAGATGCAATAATAACAGGTAAAGTAGCTGAATTTGTAAGACCCCAACTTTTATGAATAAAGATTTATTTTTCTTTATATTATTTCGAAATAGTAAGGTGTTGATTTGATAAATATGAAAGTTATGGGTGAAATGTGCAAACATTTTTATAATGAGCAAGTGGTTATAAAATATTCTTGTTGTCGGAGAATATTCGTTTGGTAGTGGAATATTCTTGTTGTCGGGGAATATTCGTACGACGGCGCAGCTATTTGTGGGCCCCCACAACGGAATAACTGTCGGATATAGAAAGCGACAGAAATAACTTTTTTACAAGATAATGGCGTAGTTGTTACCGTTAGTACTGTTGAAATACCCGGTGGTTAAAATACAGTGATACGCGGTGTTGCATAGTAGCACACGGTATTGCACAGTATTTCGAATTATTGAGTCTTACGTGAGAAGGAACTTATTCAATTATTGTTACAGTAATTACTGTTCAATATTTTATATTATTGACTCAATAATTGCTACGTTGATATTTTATATTATTGACTCAATAATTGTTACATTGATATTTTATTGACTCAATAATTGCTACGTTTCCATTTTATATGATTGATTCAATAATGGCTACAGTTGATATTTTGTAGTATTGATTCAATAATTGTCGTTGCACAGTATTTCACGTTATCAACTCAATAATTCATATTATTTGAATAATATTATTAGATAGCATTATTGACAATGTCTAAGGAAGTTCTGTCTAGGAGAGGTTATTTAATTGCGCGCCAGTAAGGAGAAGTCCTTATCGGAAGGCCCCCTCTTTCCTGGGAACGACCTGGTTGTTAATATTATAGTTCTATAATATTATTTGTGAATAATTAATTATTGATTTATATGATAAGGAAATATTTATTTTGTGGATATTAAAGAAGGAATTGGCGCTGATGAGTTTTTATCAATATTTTGGTGTGAGAAATCATTTGTTTATGGATTTCGGATAATTTATGTTTGGAATTTGAAAAAACTTCCTTCTGCAAAGTTGTAGAGAATTAAATTTCCTATGGAGGGACATAGAATTTGTATTTTTCTGACAAAGGGGCTATTTGTTATGAAT
The DNA here is from genome assembly GCA_020205555.1 of Panax stipuleanatus. Lineage (NCBI taxonomy): Eukaryota > Viridiplantae > Streptophyta > Magnoliopsida > Apiales > Araliaceae > Panax > Panax stipuleanatus. Next base: position 47,828,006 of record CM035117.1, on the reverse strand, counting down.
TATTGAAGTTTCGGAAAATAAATATTATTTAATGGGTGGGCCCCACTTTTGTTGAAAATCTAAATTTTGGGAAGCCGCCAGGCGGCGGATTTTTTTTTAAAAATAATAATATTTTATTCATTTAGTCTCCTTTGGCATCCTAAGCTTTTCCTATAAATAGGGTGCTTAGGTTAGAATTGAAAATCACACCAGAATCAGAAGTTTTCTCTCTCTATAATATCGAGCGTATTTTTGTGAGTATTTCAATACTTTGAGTGTTGCTATTCAGTGCAAGTTTCCTTTGGTATTATATCCGATATTCCAGTCAGAGGTACTATCTTTTTGAGGTAAGGGATGTTATTTTCTTTCGTAAATGATGTTATTCTTTTCAATATCATTATACAGAAATATTGTCATGGATTTTATGTTGAAATTCTTACTTTTTCCGTCGGGGTTACTATTCACGTATACGGCACTATTCACGTATACGGCACTATTCACGAAAAAAAATTAAATTTTCTTCTATTTGTCCAAATTGCTTGTTAAGGTTACTATCTTTGATTGTATCCAAGTTTTGAGCTCTATTCTTGAATTTTACTCCATAATTGATTATTACGTGGTATTTTTGAATTGGATATACTAAAATACGAATCCTTAGTCTTTGTCTTTTATCTCACTGGATTCGTTTTTTTTAAATGTTTTTCATCATTCTCAGTCCTAAAAGGTGATGTAACTGAATATCTTTGGCCTGTAGAGCAAAGATGAATGATTACTTGATGAATATCTTTGGCCTGTAGAGCAAAGATGAATGATTGCCTGATGAATATCTTTGGCCTGTAGTGCAAAGATGACAGGTGTTGAGATGAATATGACCACTGATGATACAAATGAATATCTTTGGCCTGTAGTGCAAAGATGAATATTTGATTCGAGATGTATATTGATTGATGTTACAGGGATAAAATATTGATGATGGACTTTTAAATCATAGAAGATAGTAGACTTGATTCTCTGATTAACTCTTCTAATGAATTGTTATTTCCGCTGCGAATATTGATCTAAGATTGGTTGTCCATTATATTTTATCTGATTTATTGAAGGCTAACGATAATTTATTTTCCATTATCTTAGTCATAATATTCTTTACTGAGCTAGTTGAGCTCACCCTTTTCATCTGTTGTCCTTTTCAGGAAATGAGAATGTTGCGGGAACTAGTCGGGGGACAGAGTGATGGTCCGAGTTAGAGCAGTAGTAGTCCTCACTATTTCTGATAAATAGTGTGATAATAATTGTAATGAGGACTTAGTTTGAATCTTAATATTTTTTACATATTTGTATTGACACTCACAGTTGTGTGGTCGTATTTTGCACGACCGTATGATATAAAGTTTGTATTTGAATTCTGTACCATGTATTTGGCGGCTCAGAATGGGTTGGGTTGAATGGACCTATTCTGGGGGCGTCACAGTTGGTATCAGAGCCATAAGTGAAGAGCCCCGAGCCTCTATCTGGTGACTTCCTGTGTATGGGGGATGCACCGAAGCCAGACTCTCCGTAGGGGACACCGTTCTGCAGTGGCAAACTGATAGGTATCATTGTGAGGTGCTGTCCAAGGTTGGGACAAGAGTCACAGTTGGTATCAGAGCTTAGGGATATGATCTCTGGCGGAGATCGGGGAATAGAACTAGGAGGGGAGAGACGAGTAAATCCTTCGCTAGTGTGTCCTACCTAAGCTTATGTGGTATTTAATTGGTCAGTCGGAGCATAGGGTTAATATGTGATATGTTGATTTGTTTAATTAACCCTTGTTTTATGGCAGTATTTGAGAATGGCAGCTGAGAACGTTAACAACGAAGTGAATGAGACCGTGGAGACACCTTTAATCGTTAACCAGGAGAACGTGCAACAAGAAGGCAATGTTCATCCTGAAAACAACGCTGGTCAGACGATAAACGATGAGATGTTTAGAAGTTTTCTGCAGTTCATGCAAAACCAGACGAGAGAGACTCGTGTGTAACATATAGGTGGCAACTCGCGAATTGTTACTGCCAAGCAGTTCAAAGAATTGGGACCACCAGAGTTTCTGGGAAAGCCAGATCCGATCAAGGCGGAGACGTGGATTAAACAAATTACCAAGATATTTGATGTCTTGGGATGTACGGAGGAACAGAAGGTTCCATTCGCCACGTTTATGTTCCGTGGAGAGGCAGATTACTGGTGGGAATCCGTGAAGTGTACCCAGCCTGTCGCACTCCAGATGTCTTGGGAAGCGTTCCAGAAACTGTTCAATAACAAGTACTTTCCTGAAAGTATTCGTCATATGAAGGAGGTAGAGTTTATCCGACTGGAACAAAATAACATGACGGTATCCCAGTACGAGGCTAAGTTCGAGGAGCTGTCCAGGTTTGCACCTCATTTGGTGGAGAATGAGGAACGTATGACGCGGATGTTTCTAAGAGGTTTGAAACCCGAAATACGTCAATACCTCATTTCTCATAAATTTTATTTATATTCGGATGTAGTAAACAGAGCCCAGTTATTAGAACGAGATAATGATTATGTTCAACCGAGGGACCACAACCAAGGTCGTACCGGTGGCAGCAGTCATCGGAGCAATGACAACCAGCGAGGAGGAAAGTATGACAGAAGCGGTAACCACTCCGGTGGTTATCGTGGCCATGATAGTAGAAGAAGCGAATCGGGGGGAGATTTCAAGAAGAGAAGGTACAACAATGAGAACATGAAGACGTCGACATCAGCACCAGCATCAACTGTTTCGAGGGGAGGAGAACGACCACCGGTCGTATGCTTTAAATGCGGGAAAGAGGGACATATCAGCCCAAACTGCCCACAACAATTCAAAGGATGCTATAACTGTGGAAAAGAAGGACATATAGCTCGAGATTGTCCTGTTACGAAACCAAGTTCAGCGGGGGTGGTGATTCCAAAGGCGGTTGCAGACAAGTCAAAGTCGGTGATTCCTGGAAGAGCATTTGTCGTGACAGCCCAAAACGCCAGGAATCCACACGAGGTGATTACGGGTAAGCTGATCATAAACTCTTGCGAAGTTTATACCTTGTTAGATACCGGTGCTACCCATTCCTTTATTTCACCTGCTTGTGCTCAACGTTTGAACTTGACTTCTGATAAATTAGACTTTGACTTATCTGTTGAAACTCCGTTAGGAGAAACCTTTGTTACATCTACAGTTTACAAATCTTGCTTGATTCATATTGGTACCCTTACCTTACCTGTTGATCTTATATCTTTGAAAATACTTGCATTTGACGTGATTTTAGGAATTCACTGGTTAACCAATTACCATGCCAGAATTGATTGTTTTCGTAAGGTTGTTAGTTTTCATATTCCTAATCAACCTGTTGTGCGAATCCAAACCACCAAACCACTAAAATCAGTCAATATCATTTCAAATCCCAAAGCTATTCGTTTATTGAAAAATGGATGTCAAGCTTTCTTAGCTCATGTCACTGATCTAAACCAGAATACATCAGATTTGAATGATATTTCCGTTGTTAATGAGTTTCCTGATGTATTTCCCGAAGAACTTCCCGGTCTACCCCCAGAACGTGAAGTTGAATTCTTTATTGACCATGAGCCCGGTACAAAGCCCATTTCTAAAACCCCATATCGAATGGCTCCTATTGAACTTCAGGAGTTAAAGATTCAATTACAAGAATTGTTAGACATCGGTTTTATTCGTCCTAGTACGTCTCCTTGGGGTGCTCCTGTTTTATTCGTAAAGAAGAAAGACGGGAGTATGCGACTTTGTATTGACTATCGGGAGTTGAACCATGTCACCATCAAGAATAGGTATCCGTTACCTCGTATTGATGACCTGTTCGACCAGTTGCAAGGAGCGCAATTCTTTTCAAAGATCGATCTTCGTTCTGGATATCATCAGTTGAAGATTAAAACTGATTATATTCCAAAGACTGCTTTCAGAACACGGTACGGGCATTATGAGTTCTTAGTCATGTCTTTTGGATTGACTAATGCTCCTGCTGCTTTCATGGATATGATGAACCGTGTATTTAAGGTATATTTGGATCAATTTGTTGTTGTCTTTATTGATGACATCCTCATTTATTCTAAAAGCCGTGAAGATCATGAACACCATTTGAAGTTGGTACTTCAAAAGCTTCGTGAGAACAAGCTATACGCCAAGCTGAAGAAATGCGAGTTTTGGCTTGAGGAAGTAGCATTCCTTGGGCACGTGGTATCGAAACGTGGAATATGTGTTGACCCGGCGAAGATTGAAGCAATACAAAGCTGGGAGCAACCTAAGTCGGTGACTGAAGTACGAAGCTTTTTGGGCTTAGCTGGTTATTATCGGAGGTTCGTAGAGGGATTTTCTCGAATCGCTACTCCATTAACTCAGTTGACTCGGAAAGATACAAAATTCATTTGGAGCGAGGAATGCGAGAAGAGCTTCCAAGAGCTCAAGAGGAGACTTATCTCGGCACCTGTTCTGACAATACCATCTGGTTCGGATGGATTTGTTATTTACAGCGATGCTTCGGGCAAAGGGTTAGGATGTGTTCTCATGCAACATGGGAAAGTCATAGCCTATGCCTCGCGACAACTCAAAGAATATGAGAGGAATTATCCTACTCATGATCTAGAGTTGGCAGCAGTCGTTTTCGCGTTGAAGATCTGGAGACATTACTTGTACGGAGAGAAAGTGGAGATTTATACGGATCATAAGAGCCTTAAATATTTCTTCACTCAGAAGGAACTCAACATGCGGCAACGACGTTGGCTTGAGCTGTTGAAAGATTACGATCATACTATCCAATACCATCCTGGAAAAGCGAACGTGGTAGCTGACGCGTTGAGTAGAAGATCATATGTGGGAACGAGTGCGATGATGTCAAGTATACGCGTAGAACCAGCTTTGATTGATAAAGTTAAAGATGCTCAAGCTACGGATGCGGAGCTGATGAAGATGAAGAAGAAGGTACAAGAAGGTGCAATTCCAGAAGCGAGAATCGATGAAGATGGAATACTTCGAGTCAACTCCAGACTTTGTGTTCCTAACGATTCCGACTTGAAGTATAGAATTATGATGGAGGCACACAACACACCGTTTGCAATCCATCCTGGGAGTACTAAAATGTATCGTGATCTTCGACATACATTTTGGTGGGGCAATATGAAGAGAGAGATCGCGGAGTTCATCTCGAGATGTTTAATTTGTCAACGTGTAAAGGCGGAGCATCAAGTGCCGAAGGGTCCATTGCAACCACTGGAGATTCCGAAATGGAAGTGGGAACACATTACGATGGATTTCGTTACGGGTCTTCCCAAGGTTTCTCAAGGCTTAGATGCGATTTGGGTTATTGTTGATAGATTAACAAAGGCTGCTCATTTCTTGCCGATACGAGAGACTTATTCCCTTGAACGTCTTGCTCATATGTACGTGAATGAGATTGTGAGGTTGCATGGCATGCCAGTATCCATAGTTTCGGATCGTGATCCCAGATTTACTTCACGATTTTGGATCAGTTTGTAGAAAGCTATGGGTACGGATTTACGATTCAGTTCGGCTTATCATCCTCAAGCAGACGGACAATCGGAAAGGAATATCCAAACTCTTGAAGATCTATTGAGACTCTGTGTTCTAGACTTCAAAGGGAGTTGGGATAAGTATTTACCATTGGTGGAATTCTCCTACAACAACAGTTATCAGGCAAGTATAGGCGTGGCTCCATTCGAGGCATTGTATGGGAGAAAGTGTCGCTCTCCAGTATATTGGAACGAAGTGGGTGAAACAACATTGTTGGGACCGGAGTTAGTACTTATGACTACGGAAAAGATCCAAATAATCCGACAACGTATACAAATCGCACAAGATCGACAAAAGAGTTATGCGGATCTTCATCGAAAGGACGTGGAATTTAATGTTGGAGACCATGTGTTATTACGTGTTGCTCCGTGGAAAGGAGTTACAAGGTTTGGGAAGAGAGGAAAGCTCAACCCACGATTCATTGGTCCATTTGAGATTCTTGACCGAATAGGAAATGTGGCTTATAGACTCGCTTTACCTCCAAGCATGTCTCGTGTTCATAACGTGTTTCACATATCCGTGTTACGTAAATATGTGAAGGATCCAAACCGCATTATTGAGTTAGAACCAGACGAGATAGCCGAAGATTTAACGTACGAGGAGGTACCTGTCAAGATCTTGGATAGGAAGGAGTATGTCCTACGCTCGAAAATTATACCTCAAGTTAAAGTTTTATGGAGAAACCATGCAATTGAGGAAATGACCTGGGAGTTGGAATCGGAAATGAAAGCGAGGCATCCTCACCTTTTCGACATACCAGGTACGTACGTCAATTTCGAGGACGAAATTTCATAAGGAGGGGAGGTTGTAAGACCCCAACTTTTATGAATAAAAATTTAATTTTCTTTATATTATTTCGAAATAGTAAGGTGTTGATTTGATAAATATGAAAGTTATGGGTGAAATGTGCAAATATTTTTAAAATGAGCAAGTGGTTATAAAATATTCTTGTTGTCGGGGAATATTCGTTTGGTCGTGGAATATTCTTGTTGGCGGGGAATATTCGTACGACGGCGTAGCTATTTGTGGGCCCCCACAACGGAATAACTGTCGGATATAGAAAGCGACAGAAATAACTTTTTACAAGATAACGGCATAGTTATTACCGTTAGTACTGTTGAAATTCCCGGTGGTTAAAATACAGTGATACGCGGTGTTGCACAGTAGCACACGGTATTGCACAGTATTTCGAATTATTGAGTCTTACGTGAGAAGGAACTTATTCAATTATTGTTACAGTAATTACTGTTCAATATTTTATATTATTGACTCAATAATTGCTACGTTGATATTTTATATTATTGACTCAATAATTGTTACATTGATATTTTATTGACTCAATAATTGCTACGTTGCCATTTTATATGATTGATTCAATAATAGCTACAGTTGATATTTTGTAGTATTGATTCAATAATTGTCGTTGCACAGTATTTCACGTTATCAACTCAATAATTCATATTATTTGAATAATATTATTAGATAGCATTATTGACAATGTCTAAGGAAGTTCTGTCTAGGAGGGGTTATTTAATTGCGCGCCAATAAGGAGAAGTCCTTATCGGAAGGCCCCCTCTTTCCTGGGAACGACCTGGTTGTTAATATTGTAGTTCTATAATATTATTTGTGAATAATTAATTATTGATTTATATGATAAGGAAATATTTATTTTGTGGATATTAAAGAAGGAATTGGCGCTGATGAGTTTTATCAATATTTTGGTGTGAGAAATCATTTGTTTATGGATTCCGGATAATTTCTGTTTGGAATTTGGAAAAACTTCCTTCTGCAAAGTTGTAGAGAATTAAATTTCCTATGGAAGGACATAGAATTTGTATTTTTCTGACAAAGGGGCTATTTGTTATGAATTATTGAAGTTTCGGAAAATAAATATTATTTAATGGGTGGGCCCCACTTTTGTTGAAAATCTAAATTTTGGGAAGCCGCCAGGCGGCGGAATTTTTTTTTAAAATAATAACATTTTATTCATTTAGTCTCCTTTGGCATCCTAAGCTTTTCCTATAAATAGGGTGCTTAGGTTAGAATTGAAAATCACACCAGAATCAGAAGTTTTCTCTCTCTATAATATCGAGCGTATTTTTGTGAGTATTTCAATACTTTGAGTGTTGCTATTCAGTGCAAGTTTTCTTCGGTATTATATCCGATATTCCAGTCAGAGGTACTATCTTTTTGAGGTAAGGGATGCTATTTTCTTTCGTAAATGATGTTATTCTTTTCAATATCATTATACAGAAATATTGTCATGGATTTTATGTTGAAATTCTTACTTTTTCCGTCGGGGTTACTATTCACGTATATGGCACTATTCACGAAAAAAATTAAATTTTCTTATATTTGTCCAAATTGCTTGTTAAGGTTACTATCTTTGATTGTATCCAAGTTTTGAGCTCTATTCTTGAATTTTGCTCCATAATTGATTATTACGAGGTATTTTTGAATTGGATTTACTAAAATACGAATTCTTAGTCTTTGTCTTTTATCTCACTGGATTCGTTTTTTTTAAATGTTTTTCATCATTCTCAGTCCTAAAAGGTGATGTAACTGAATATCTTTGGCCTGTAGAGCAAAGATGAATGATTACTTGATGAATATCTTTGGCCTGTAGAGCAAAGATGAATGATTACCTGATGAATATCTTTGGCCTGTAGTGCAAAGATGACAGGTGTTGAGATGAATATGACCACTGATGATACAAATGAATATCTTTGGCCTATAGTGCAAAGATGAATATTTGATTCGAGATGTATATTGATTGATGTTACAGGGATAAAATATTGATGATGGACTTTTAAATCATAGAAGATAGTAGACTTGATTCTCTGCTTAACTCTTCTAATGAATTGTTATTTCCGCTGCGAATATTGATCTAAGATTGGTTGTCCATTATATTTTATCTGATTTATTGAAGGCTAACGATAATTTATTTTCCATTATCTTAGTCATAATATTCTTTACTGAGCTAGTTGAGCTCACCCTTTTCATCTGTTGTCCTCTTGAGGAAATGAGAATGTTGCGGGAACTAGTCGGGGGACAGAGTGATGGTCCGAGTTAGAGCAGTAGTAGTCCTCACTATTTCTGATAAATAGTGTGATAATAATTGTAATGAGGACTTAGTTTGAATCTTAATATTTTCTACATATTTGTATTGACACTCACAGTTGTGTGGTCGTATTTTGCACGACCGTATGATATAAAGTTTGTATTTGAATTCTGTACCATGTATTTGGCGGCTCAGAATGGGTTGGGTTGAATGGACCTATTCTGGGGGCGTCACAGAATTACCCAAATACGCTACACCTGAGGTGATTGGGTAAGGGTTTGAGTTCTAGTTTAGGTGGTTCCTCGAGAGATGTCTTCATCTTTGCTGATGAAGTTCCGACTGTTTCCAGTGGCTCAAATGGTAGCTTGAACCTGTTTACTCTTGGGTGGGCTTCTAACAGTTGTAGATACTCTTTTATTTCGGAATCCTCTTCATCACAATCTCCCATCAATGCTGATTCTAGCGGGTCGGTGTTAAGTGTATGAAGTTGCTCATCACCCACCATTGTGTCAATAATGTCCACCTGGTAACACTCCTCATCCTCCTTGAGGAAATTTATGGCTTTAAACACGTTGAAGGTGACCTCTTGATCTTGTACCCTCATGGTCAACTCTCCTTTTTGAACATCAATGAGAGTTCTGCCAGTAGCCAAAAATGGTCTCCCAAGGATTATTAGAATATCCTTATCTTCTTCATAGTCGAGAATGATGAAGTCCGCTGGGAAGATGAATCTGTCCACTTTTACCAAAATGTCCTCAACAATTCCTCGTGGGTAAGTTACGGATCTATCTGCTAGCTGTAGAGAGATGTTGGTCGGTTTAGGTGCTGGTAACCCTAACTGAGTATAAACTGACAATGGCATGAGGTTTATACTGGCACCTAAATCACATAGGCATTTGTTAAAAACCAAACTCCCTATCGTGCATGGAATGGTAGAATCGCACTACATTCCCCTGTTAGTGCCACAGTTTCGAAGTCTTCTAATTTCTTTTTCTTCGACAAAATATCCTTCATAAACTTGGCATAACTGGGCAACTGCTCTAATGCCTCTGCAAAAGGAATGTTTATGTGTAGCTTCTTGAACACTTCCAGAAATTTAGTGAATTATTGCTCTAATTTCTGCTTTCAGATCCGATGTTGAAATGGCAGTGGAGGGTAAACTATCGGTGTAACCACTTGTTCCTTTTCTGCAGATTTTCACCTATTTTTCCTTCCACTGGCTGTTCCACACTAGTCTCAACTTGCTCTTTAGTTGACTGCTTCTTCGAATCCTGCTCCACTAACTGTTTCCCACTCCGAAGTGTGACTGCTTGACATTGCTCATGTCCTCCCCTCGGATTCTTTTCTGTGTCACTTGGCAAAGCTCCTTGGGGTCGATTATTCAGTGCACTTGCAATCTATCTAATCTAATTTTCTAGATTCTTAATCGCCGCCGCTTGAGAATTCATTGCCGCTTCTTGAGTTTTCATCGCTGCATCATTTCCTTTTATGTATTTTGTCAATATCTCCTCCAAATCCATCTTTTTCTCTTGATGTGAAGCTGCCTGTAAATGCTGATTCTGAAAACCAGGAGGGTATGCTTGTCATGGAGCCTGCTGCTAGTTCTGATTCTGGTTTTTGCTCCAAGAAAAGTTAGGATGGTTTCTTGCCCCCTGATTGTATGTATTCTGATATGTATTGGGTGGCCTGCTGTAGTTAGCCACATATTGAACCGAAGTTGGGTTGATTGCACACTGTTCTGTTGGATGCTCACCTGCATAAAGTTCACATATATATACTACCTGCCACGTTTCCCATAGATATTGCATCATCCATCTTCTTTGATAACGCTGCTATTTGTGCAGATATGGCTGTCATAGAATCCACTTCCAGAATACCTGTTGCTGTGGGTTGAGTCAATCTCTCAGTCGGCCACTGATATCCATTTATAGCCATTGTGTCTATCAATGCCCATGCCTCCTCAAATTTCTTTGCCAGAAAAGCTCCACCTGAGGCTGCATCGATGCTAGTCCGTATATGACTCCCTAACCCATTGTAAAAGTTACTCAGCTGCATCCACTGCAGGAATCCATGGTGTGGACATTTTCTCAAAAGCTCCTTGTACATTTCCCAAGCTTCATATAGTGGCTCCCCGTGTAGCTGTGCAAATGAAGATATCTCTATTCTCATCTTATGTGTCTTTGTCGGCGGGAAGAACTTAGCTAAAAATTTCTGCACTAGATCATTCCATGTGGTGATTGACCCCGGTGGTAGAGAATGTAGCCAATCCTTCGCCTTGTCTCTGAGTGTGAACGAAAATAATCTCAATCTGATTGCATCATCTGACACCCCGTTACACTTGAATGTGTCGTAGATTTCCATGAAACTGACAATGTGATCGTTCGGGTTGTCATTTGGAAGACCCCCAAACTGGCAACTATTCTGCACCAACTGTATTGTCCCAGGCTTGATATCAAAATTGTTCGCATTGATCGCCGGCTTGAAGATACTCGAGTGAATTTCTGAAATCTTTGGTGTAGCATAATCCCTCAGTGGTTTGTCTTCCTGTTTAGCAATGTTTGTTCTGGGTCCTTCAAGTTCTTCTCGAGTCTTTTCAATCCACTTAGTTAATTTCTGAAACCGTTTGTCGATGTCGTCCTCAAACGGAAACAATTCTGACTTCTTCGATCGAGTTTGCATGCACTACTCGAATGTACTTGAAATACCCAAACAAATAAAAATAAGAATAAAAATATATAAATATGTTTAACTAAAACTGATCTAATTAAACTAATATTGTAAGTAATAAACGCAATTACTGTCCCCGGCAACGGCGCCAAAAAACTTGTTGGGTATTTTTTATACGCGCTACACGCAAGTGTACGTGATCAATAAGTAATATAATGATAAGTTCAGATATCGTACCCACAGAGACAATAATTCCTATTTAATCAAACAAGTACCAGTTTTATACTATTTCAGCTTTATCAAACTACTGATGAAAAGATGATTTTCTAATTAAACTACTACTTAAACCAATTTTAACACTAACCCAAGATTTTACCGAGTTTTAGAGAATTAAGCCTACAACTTCACCTATTATTTCACTTCAGATAATTTCCTTTTCTCCAGTTTATGTCAACTACTTCAGTTTATTAATCAAGAACACTCAAGCAGATATAACCATCTCTTAATGCATTATATCCATACTCACTCGCATCCACATATGATAGAATTAAGCAAGACACCCTAAATAACTAATTCACTATATCTCTATGTGAATTACAATTAAATAAGGTTTAAAATCAATTTCTTATCAGATTACATACGATGCATAGATATCTCTATCCTATACATGAATTATGAGTTCCAACTATGCAGAAATCACAAACATACGTCACTATGGCTAGTTCCAATCCCATATGTCATCTCTCGAATTCATATGGGATAACAGATAATTGTTGATCAGGCAATTATATAGATTAAGCACAACTCATAGCAAATAATCCAGAAATAATATTTATAAATTGATTTAAAGATTATTTAATCATCCATTACATATAAAGATCTGTCATAGGCTTAAATAGTAAATTAGTTCATCATAAACAAATAAAATCCAACAATCCATAGAGTATTAATCATTCTGAATACAAAGTGAATATGAATATAGAAAGAAAGGAATATAAAACTCCGTCATTACTCGTCTTCACTTTCGCCTTGCGTTCGTCGGGTTAAGCTCTACTTCAAACCTCCTTCGCTGATCCAGTCTCAAATTAGGGCTCTTAATTGTCTCTTTCCCCATTAGTATGATCCTCTTCAACATATATATGTGCTAATATCGATCAACTAATTACAGCAACTCTCCCACAATCCAACTCGAAATAGGATTACCAAACTGACTCTGCCGGCCACGCACCCCGGCGCGCTATGTACCCTTTAGAGGCCCCCGACGAGATATTAAGCCTAGAAATTCGCTCCGACGTGTGTTGTAGAGGTCCAACCCATTTTTCCTTATAATCTGCCACTTTCGTTCATTCTTTCGCCCACTCAGTCCCTGCACACAAAACCCACATATATGTATGAAAAGATCGTAAAACATACTCAAAGTAGCAATATCCTACGTTTAAATAGTAACGATTCGTAGGTATGAAACCTACTTATCAGTTGTGTGTGTGTGTCTGTGTGATGCAGGTAATTGTGCTCAAAGTGCTTTATTTGATAGTAGTGATGTGCTTCGTTAGACCTATATACGAAGGGTTTGACTTGTTGAAAAGTTCATTTTAGACAATAGTATGAAAGTGATGTTTTGAAAAGAGGTTTTCAAACCTTTTCACTCGCATAGGAATTGAATCCCTTTGGTACTTCCATTTTATTTCATATTCGACTTTATTTGGTTTTATTAAGATGTGAAGCATCTTTGATAGTAAATAAATATATACAAGTGTCGGGCTCCTAATGGGCATGAAAGCCATCGAAGTATGCCTGAGCACCACAAACCACAGTTTCCACTATTTCGGAGCCTTAAACCCAGATAACTGCCTTCAGGCCTTGGATTTACAAGTACAAAGATTTGCAAACTAGCTGTACAACTGAAAAAGGTCCATCGCAGGAACCGTATCTAGATCCATTGATTGAATTATAGATCCTGTAGCTCCTAGGCTCACATGATATCACATAAACAATCTGCAAAATGAATATATTGCGAAAACATCATATCTAATCTCGACATCGCTAGATGAAGGATTCATCAATTAAATCCTAGTAAGCGAATAGCCCAAAGCTTTCAGTTTCCTCTAGATACAGATCTAGGGTCACGTGGTTACTAAATATTTATAAAAACTAGAAAAAAAATTAGATCTGTACAGATCTTAGCCATTCTAGCTTCCAAGTTCAAGTTTTACAACTTTTGAACCGGTTAAAAGCTAGATCTGGCTAGATCTAGTACAGATCTAGTCAATAAAGCATAAATATTGACTATTTACATGAAATGAGCAGTTAAAAAGTCAGATCTGACCAATAATAACTACTAACTATATATATAGCACTTAGATATATATATATATATATATAAATATATATATATATATATATATATATATATATATATATTTATATTAGAGTAAGCGAAGAAAGTAGATTTGGCGAAATCTTGAAGTATTGCACGAGAATGGCTATTGAACGACTTTTGGCACCTCAAAACTCGGTTTCCATCTGTTAAAATTTGATATGTTGTAGTATATATGTATAAGAGTGTTTACAAAATAGTTTTACAAAGATCGGAGTAAGATTCGAGCTCCTTCTGACTAATTCTCTCTCTCCTGGCCCTTTTTTTTTTCTCTCTTTCTCTCTTCTCTGCCTATTCTTCTCTTAGAAGCTAAAGGGGGAGGGGGTATTTATAGGCCCGGCCTTCTACGAGTCTACCTGCGGTAGCCGCAAGTGGACCTACGGCTGGGCCTAGTGGGCCCCATTGCCTCGAAGTATGTATACCTCGATCGACGTGAGGTCTGCTTGAAACCTTCATAACTTGCAATCCGAAATCCTATGGAGATGTGCCATACCTTTTCGAAAATCTCTTCCCGAGAGCTACGCAATGACATAGGGCTTGACCTTTTCCGAATCCGGGAAGATGGGTCCATGACAAGATCTTCAAGTCTTCGTAGTCAGTCCGTTGAGCTGTCTGACGCAGTTTGCACTCGGGATTGTTGTGATGGCTTTGTACGACCTTATTCACAGTAGTTTGAATAGTATTGATGTTAATTTGGCAAAATTACCCTTTTGCCCTTCTGGGATTGTCTCTTGACTTGATGCAGCTGCAGCTGTCTTCCCTCAGGGTTATTTCCGGGGTTTGACTGCTATTAACTTATGTCTGTCCTCAAGGTTGTCTCTGAGGTTGATTTGATGTATCCCGGGGCTGTCTCTGAAGTTTGATTGTGATCGTAGACTTCTAGGGTTGTCTCCATAATATAAAAGACGGTTTTGCCCTCCTGCAGGGTTAGTAACATGAATGCAAAATTTTGAGTGCCTACAGATACCCCTCTTTGTCATGTTTATACAATGCAATGGAATGAACATGATAAAGATTGCTAGACATTGGAAATATAATAAATGCAAATGTAATGCAATATATGGTATGATGAATGTAAGAACGCTTTTGCAAATTGCACTTCACAAATCTCATTTCGCAAATCGCATTTTGCAAATCGCACTTTGCATTTCGTACATCGCAAATTGCATTTCGCATATCATAAATCACAACATCAGGTCATGTATCACATACCTTTAGAATTTATCGATGCCTTTGTTGGTGGCTGACATCAACAGCTTCCACCACTGAACATTCTTGAGTTTGTTTCATGAAGATTAACTGAGATGTTCATATCCCGAATGTTCTCACTATTTCTGTTGGGGATAACTTTATGGCAGAAATCTTTGGACCTTCCCGATGCCTACGCTGGGGATGACAACAACGATTTGATTTCCCACAGGTTGAGGCCGATGCTTGCTGTTGGGGATAGAGTTTTCAATGATCAATATCACTGAATCCTCCCTATGACTACTCGAACGGAAGCTTACAAAGGTTGACCACCATCAAATTATTTTGATACCTACTCGAACAGTAGTTTACACAAGGTCTCCCATCATTGAACTGCCTCGATACCTCAACTAGAGATTTCTTTTATAACAGATTCCATCATATGTCCTTCACGATGAAGATAGTTTTCCATGGTTATCATCACCAGGTTTTCTTGATGCTGTGCTGGGTTGACGCCAACACATTTTAATATCGGATTCTTCGTTGCCCTTGCTAAAGTAATCTTCAACAACTTACATCACTGGATCCCTCTCCGATGCTATGCTGGGGCTGTCACCAATGGTTTGCAATATCAGATGATCTCGATGCTTACCCTGCAAGTAGTTTACAAATGTTCTTCACCGAACCGTTTTGATGCCTACTCGAATGGTAGTTTGCAAAGGTTTTATCATCGGACGGTCTCGATGCCTACTCAAACGATAGTTTGCAAAGGTTTTACCACTGGACTGTCTTTGATATCTTCGCTAAAGTAATGTTCAACGACTTACATCATCGGATCCCTCTCCGATGCTACGCTGAGGCTATCACCAACGGTTTACAATACCAGATTCTCTGATATCTTCGCTGAAGTAGTTTCCAACGGCTTTCATCATCAGACTCCTATCCGATGCTATGCTGGGATAGTCACCAACGGTTTACAGTACTAGATTCTCCGATATCTTTGCTGAAAGTAGTTTCCAATGGATTTCATCATCGGATCCCTCTCCAATGCTACGCTGGGACTGTCACCAACTGTTTACGGGAGATTTTTGGACTTCCGTAGTTTGGAATTCTTTTTTCAGGATTTCAGGCCTTTTCTGTTTAATCGCGTAGAACCTTTTTTGCTGATTAAATTTTTTGGCCTTAGGGGACCCTGCTGTGAATTAAATTTGATCGAGTCGGAGGGGGTAGGGCCCAACCCAGGCTGCCGCAGGTCTACCTGCGGCTGCAGCAGGTAGACTCGCAGCAGACTGCGGGTGGATTTAAACCCCTATGGCCCTTTCAAAAGTCATTTTCACCTTGAACTATACTGAAAAATCCAAAAATTCCCACACAGATCTACTTAGTTTAGGCTGCTTTTTGCGAGTTTCATCACCGTACGCACTTTCTACATATCTCAGGTAACGTTTACATCATTTTTTTCAAGTTTTGACCGTTAAAAAGCTTGATTTCATGTATAATGGGTTTAAACATAATGTATCAAATATGTATGCATAGATGACTTAATAAAAATGAGTAGACTTAGTAAATACTAGAATTTTACCATGCTGAATATTCCAGTGTGAAAATTTTATTTTCATGACAATCAATTTTCACCTATTTTGACTAGTTTATTCATCCTATTTGAGGACAGATGAACATGCATTTTCATAAAAATGCACATGGTGATTTGGATACCATTATGAACTTAATTTTAATGTTTATACATGTCATATGAAATGCTCATGATTTTGGGTTGGTGTGCTACTAAATGGCCACCTAGTTTTGCCTATGTTCATGCGGATAGTTCATTTTACAAAGGAGACTCTAGCAAACTTTTTTCACGAGTTTGGGTACTTAATAGACATGCAAATTTATCTCTACTAGGAATTTATATTAAAATAATGCAAGCTTACACACGTAGACCATGCATGATGCAATGATTTGAATTTAATGGGCTTTAAATTTAAAACGTACCTCACCCTTTCTGAGATGATTCAGAGATTTTGTTCAGGTTATGGATTCAGATAGACCGATTAGCTCTCGCAGAGTTTCCTCAGGTGTGAGGAGGGCTGCTTCTGATGTCCCTTTGCCTATTCCGGCCTGACAACCTCTTTGGTTGACCGAGTTAGTGATTCAACCTATTCAGGTTGATAGAACGAATGCTATAGATGAGGAGCAGGATGTTCCTATTGTGGACCCCAGTTCTTCTTCTTTTATTCTACGTCGAGACCTTCCTGGTATTAATGTAATGATTCCCGATCTTCTGGATGATTTGAGACATCACCCATCGGTCTACCTTCAAGCAAATTAGGTAATAGAAATTTTCATTTTTGAATTTCTCCTTATTCCAATTTTGGGACAATGGCTTAATCTTGATTTGAAATTGATGCAGGTTCCCGGATTTACTTAGCCCAAGAAGAACTGGTTCAACATTCACTCTTTATATCGGACCCTTCATTCGGAGTATCATGTCATCGTCCATTCCTGGGGCTTCCAAGCCTTCTTTTCTATTGCTCCCCGTCGCTGCCCCTGGTGTTATCTATGGGCTTTATCTGAGCGCTTGTTTCATCAGACTCAGTCACTCTATTTATTGGACTGCGAGGTGATGATGACACTGATGGACTGGCGGTTCATCAATGGATTGGAGTTTATAGGGGAGCCGATGCCCTTAGTGGCTGACATTTCCCCGGCTGCAGTTCGATCCTTATTAGAAGTTCCTGCTTCGACCCTTAAGGGTTGGGCTGTCTGCTCTGGTCCCCTGAACGTTAACGCTTTGAGTGGAGCTTTGTCAGAGCCTCTATCTGCTGATCAGAGGGATAAAGATCAAATTATTTGGCGATTATTCTTTATTATCATCAAGGATTATTTCCTGGCGAACAACTCCTCGACAGTCTCCTTTGCTTTAGTCAGTATTACTCGTGATGTAGATCTCATCAGAGACTTTGACCAGGGATGATTCACCTTTGCCTATTTCCTTCGAGGGATGCGTCTACGCTTAGAGGGCGTGACGGAGGCTTGCTTAAGTTTTTATCCGTTCTTGTTGGTGAGTAATTTTCCCTTATCTTTCAACTTCCCTTGCTTGGGTTGTCAATCTTTATAACGGGTGACATTTAATATTTGGATTTTAAATTTTAGGCATATGACAGGCTCCCTTGCTTACGCCCAGTTACCATCTTAGGCCTGGAGACCTATTCGCGGGGACATCGCTGGCATTACCCCACTTTGGCAGAGGTCCCGGTGGCGGAGGGGTTTACCCATTATCGCTTACAATTGGAGTTGTTGACTGCCGACGCCATCACATGGGTTCCTTATACCCCGGATCATCTGGCAGTAGGTTTTGAGGACAGCTTTTGTAACAAACAACAATTTTATATATTAATTGAATTAAATAAATATATTTATTTATTTATTTATTGAGTTAAATAAATAATTAAGGTTATTATGTATAGAGTAATTAAATTAAGTGCAATATGTTAACTAAGTTGATATTTAATAAATTGTGGTGTAGTTCTAATTGAATTAAGATAGTTAAATTAGATGAATATTATGTGGCATTTGTTAATAAAGATTTTCTAATTTGTTACATGAATTATGATTAATAAGTGAATTATAATTGTGTAGCAATTTAGTATTATGTGGCAATTTTATTTAGTTAATTGATGTTAGCTTGTATTTAATTAAATTGGGATAGTAAGATTTAATTAGATAAAGTGTGACATTGAAAACTATGTGTTAAATGAGTAATTAAAATAAATTAAAAGAGTTTTAAATTAGTTTTGCTAAACAAGGCCCTTAAATATGTTTTAATCCTGTTTTACCAAACAAGGCCTTAGCCCTAAAAATCTGTTTTTAAAATTAAAGAGTTTTTGCCAAACAAGCCTTATGACTTTTGAGTTTTAAAAAGTTGTAACTGATATATTATTAATACTGTATATTAAGTATTTGTTAGTTATATAATATATGTAATTATATATATTATATCTATATTGTTCAGTTTTCTATTCTACGTAAGTTAGAGTTAGAGTAAGAATAGAGAGTTAGAAAGAACAGAGAGCTAGAGAGAAAAGAGAGAAGAAGGAAGGAAGAGGAAGAAGAGTTTTGAGAAATCAAAACATCCTCATCACCATATTCATCTTCTTTATCTAGAAGCAAAGATATAATCTAATTTTAAGTTTTATTCTTCATGAAAAAGTTGTTTTTACTTCTCTATAAATTGAGTTTTTCATGGAATTCATATAAATATGTAATTTATGTTATAACATGCTTATATATGATTCTTATGATTGTTTATGTGGTTCAATTCATGTAAATATGATGAACATGAAGAAATCATATTCATAGCAATTTATTGTGAACTAATTTGAAAAATAGTTTCTTAAATATCGAAATTTGTTCTTGATTGTGATATATTATGTTATGTAAATTGATCATAGATTATAATAATATGTTAAGAAACGAACAAAACATGATTTGAATTATGTGATTTGGTTTAAAAATAAAGTCATAGTGTTAATTTTCTTAAAGAACGCTTAACAATGGTGTTTTCTTTAAAATCATTAAATTAAGGGTTTTGATTATGTGTTGTGGTGTTTATGTATATTAAAAATATGTTAGAAGTTTAAAGTTATGATTTTATAATGTTTTATATGTATTATATGTACAAAAATCTTAGTTTGGTGCGAGAAAATATGCCAAATTGGGCTTTTTCCTGCACAAGTTCGCATGCTGATTTTTCACCAGCATGAATGTCCGCCCCCTCGGACATTTAGCCTAGAAATGTCCGCCCCAGCGGGCTTTCTTGCTGTCCAAAAAGTTATTTTGTGTTTTGTGTAGTTTTTATGCGTTACACGATAAGCTAACTTAATGTGATGAATTTGATGACATGTTAAGTATATAAAATAATAACATAACATATTGTTGACATGTATAAGACAATTTGAAGTCTCATATTAACAAGTTATGTGTTAATTAAATATTGTTATCATGAGGTATGATTATGATGGTTTAAAAGGTTATACACGTGTAATATGCATGTTGTGAGTTTAGATTCACGTTATGTGGTTAGTTAGCAAGTTAAGTTTACGAACCACGTTGTTAAGTTGAACTTAAGTGAGAAGTTCAACGGTTAAACGTAGTGGTTATGAAACTAATCGATATTGTAAACGTAATGTAATATGTAGGATAATTGTGGAACGTGATTGTAAATTGTAGCTTGTGCATGAGGCAAGTTTCTAAACCTTTCTTTTACGTTACGCAAGTGTTCTAAACTCAAACTTTACTTTTATTGAGAAAGTTGTTCTATCCTTTCTTGTTTTGATTATGCAAGTTATTTTATTCTCTAAATTCCGTATTGATCATGTATATTATTGAAGTTCCTTATCAAATTAATGTAACCTTGACTTAATTGTTCAAGCAAGGTTTTATTAAAAATT
Source organism: Panax stipuleanatus (assembly GCA_020205555.1). Lineage (NCBI taxonomy): Eukaryota > Viridiplantae > Streptophyta > Magnoliopsida > Apiales > Araliaceae > Panax > Panax stipuleanatus. The sequence goes on along the minus strand of CM035117.1, from coordinate 47,807,694 downwards.
TTAAATGCTTTAAGTTAAATTTTAAAGCATAAGTTATTCCATAATTCTTTTATTATTGAATTCTTATTTATTGTAAGTTGATTTAACTACTCCTTAGTTGATGATAGTTGAACTCCAAATTACCATTCGAGCTTATCCAAACCAAACTTTCTTTGGTGCGGACTTGTTAATGAAAACTGAGATGAACAACCCTAGTAATAGGGGATTATCATGCGAAAGCGTTAAGATGTTTGTGCACAATACATGGTACAAAAGGCTGATCCCCCTAAGTACTAGTTAAGAGTCCATATAGTCTAACGACTGTTAAAGGTTTAAATAGAAATATTTATAACTTGGGACATAGTTCAAGGTCTTATGACCCTCAGATAAATTCTAAATCTTATTCTTGATTATCGATGAATGAAATATTTTCTATTCAGTTGAAGCTATTCAATACTATGTCATTACTATTATTTGCTATTTCAAGTGAGCTTTTGTTTGCTCACTCTTGCATTATATAACCATTGCAGCTAAAGTTAAAAGAGTTGACGAACCGTCAACTAGTAAAGGCAAGAGCAAGATGAACAAGTGAAGACTTGTTTAAATATTTATGACATGATTTGTAATAAGACATAAATTTTAATATGTGATGTTTTATTTTTGCATTTGTTGATGTTAAGGTTAGATAACCCTAGGAATGTTTTTGGACAAGGTTGTAATCCTTTTAATAAGGAAAATTTTATTTATTAATAAAGGTTGTAATTTATTTTATATTCCTTATTTATAGGCTGTAGTTATGTTTTATTTAGATAATGAACACCAAATCCTGTGAAAATGAAGTACCCGGATTTGGGGGTGTCATAGCTTTTTGACTGGGGCAGAGTATGCATTGTCCACACTTCGGATCCCTTTCTTGATTGAGGGAGGTTGGGAGCTCTATTTGGGAGAGCGAACTTTTAGGAGCACTACAGGGGAGATTCGCATTCCATATCTACCTCCTTCTAAGCGTCACTGGTCTATATCTCAACCGGTTACAGAGATTCCCCCGATGGGCTTAGATGACTTTACTTTATTAGAGAGTCCATATACTCAAGATGCCTTGTATAGCTAGTGGACTCCCCGTACCATTGGGGCTCAGACCCTTGTGACTCGGTTCCTGGTGGACATGATATATAGGTCTGTGATGATGACAGATTGGATTGCATGCGTTAGGGAGCTTCCTCAACTGGAGCAGTTTTCTAGCTTGACCCAGTGGTTGGACCGGGCACATCTTTTCATCAGGCATTTAGGCAGAGATCTATCGGAGGTAGATTCTTTTGATCCTTGTAGCTCTGGCGCTAGCCCCTCAGGTGGCCCATACTCTGATGGTTTCACTGGAGCAGATCCCCCTCTATATCGACCCGATATTACCATTGGCTGAGATACAGTGACTCAGGAGGAGTTACAACAGGTTGATCAGCTGGATGATGTAGATATCGTAGATTTCTTTTGATAGGCCTCTATTAGCTATTGAGCGGATGTTCCCCACTTTCTGTACTTTTTATTTTTAGTTGTAGACATAGATGATGTATTTTGATCTTTATCAGATGATGTATTTAGGGATGTATATACAATGCTTTCTATTTATTGCACCATATTGTCAATTATTTATGATACATGCATTATATGTTATGGATATGCATTTATATTGATGATTTAGAGATGGTCTCATGGTATGATTCTACAGATGTCTTCACCCACCATCACCCGTATTGAGCACAATCCACCCACATTGATAACTTCGTCCTTGAGGTCTTGGTATAATAGTTTTCTTGATTTAGTCTGTATGGCTGATGATTGTATGTTGATACATTCTATGTCCTTCTTGACTTTCTAGGTCCCTGTGGGCTTTGTAGAGGGTATGATATCTTGTTGGATTCCCGAGAGGTAGGTTTTTAGATTCGGTACCCATGAGCTAACCCCTACACTAGAGGAGTATGAGCGTATCACGGATATTCCCTTGATAGGCCATGTGCTAGAGTGGCTTGCGATGAGTTGCAACGGCAGTTTATAACCTTGATAGGTTTAGGATGCATGGTCGTTCTGGATGAGATCACATCAATGCACGTTGTGTCCATGGACTTCTTGATTGACCGTTTTGGGTCGGCAAACAACTACTCAGTGTACTCAGGGGATTTCACCATTTTCGAGAATGAGTGGTGGGCTGCCCGAGTAGATATTTTCTTGATGTGTGCTGTAGTATATCTGTACATGCCGTTATATATGGATCACCTGGACATTGGCTTGATTACCGTAGTTAGTACTCTGAGGGAGGGTCACACCATCCTTCCTATGATTTTGGCAGAGACCTTGATGTCGGCTTCAATTTGCCATACCTGTCCTATTGAGTTTTTCAGAGGTAGCGCCGTATTGCTGTACGTTTGGTTCATGACGCATTTGAGACCGATTGGCACTTTTAGACACCGTGGATATTGCTTTACACATGAGATAGCCATGTCTTACTCTTTTTGACTGACTGACTGTATGGATGCAGCATCTTGGTTTATTTTCTTGGCTATAATAGAGGATCCCTTTTCCATCTTGCTTTACTCAGGATTCAGTTCCCCTTTCAGTTTTGTTACTCACACAGTGGGTATGGACTTCTTGCCCTTGGCATATCTGAGAGGGGTGACTACATGACATCCTTTAGCTGTCATGGGACAGTTTGATCAGTTTCAAGATGTTCATCCTTTTGAGGGAGATTTAGATTAGCGATCATTAGCCTTGTCATTGTCAAAGGAAGATCTAGCCAAAGTCTACCATAACTGGACTCATCGAGAGAGAGCTTATTTTTTAGAGAGTCATCTTGGTCGCTCTTCAGAGTATTCTGCATGGCTAGAGGCAAACATTGCATTAGCTATAGTTATTTATTTATAGCCTAGCACAAATTCAGATGGGGAGGAGCCTATGGAGGATCCTATTTCCCCTACAGAGGATGAGCTGTTCGCTGGTCTGACAGCAGCTATGGTCAGTGCCACTCCTAGCTCTTCGGCTGCTGCTGCTGCCCCACTTTCTGTAGAGTCTTTAGAGCAGATGATATAGCTTCTGACCTTTGAGAGGGATCAAGCTAGGATATTGATGTTGATTACCCTATCTGGCAGAGATGCTGCTTATCTAGAGCAGGATGAGGCCGTGCTACAAGGGATGTTTCCATTGCTGTGAGTGCTGCTCTCAGATCCTACATAGAGAACATTGTTGCAGATATGAGTGCGTTCATGGATGATCATGTTAGTACTTTGCATATGGCCTTAGATCTTTTATCTCGTATCGAGACCGCAGGACAGGAGCTCAGAGATGCACCTCCATCTTCAGAGAGGGATGCGATGTTGGATTTGTTATCCCGTTTGACTACTTGTTTATAGACTAGCTTTTATTTTCCTGCATAGACTAGGTTAGCAATTTTTGTCATGTACAAGACACATTGTATATATTAAAAAGTATTATATGGCAAGGAAATATATTTCAGTTCACTTTCCTTTTGGATATATTTTGATATTTGCTTGATGGTTGCCACTTTCTTCGTGACTTGTTGTCTTGATGTATCATGAACTCTTTCTTGATGGACTGACATTGAGATGTCGGAGGGTCTCTAAGAAGGGTTCGTTGATCAAGGAGGCTTTATACGATTTGGATTTATATATGGTTTGGTGTCTTGAGACTGGTATTTAATTGGATATTTGAGTTTATAGGTAAAGTGTTTGGCTATTTTCTTTTGAAGGTTAGGCCGCATCATAGATGGCTGCCTACGTACTCCCGAGGATGGGGGATATCAGGTCTTTCGTAGTTCAGGCCTAGCAGTAAAGACCTGAATTGATTTGATTGATTGATTTTTTTTCCAGCACCAGGATGGTGGTTTGTAGGCAGTTCAGACATAGTACCTTTTCACGGTGTTTGAATTGATAAGTTGGGGGAATTCTTCCCCATCCACTTCTTGCAATCTGATGGCTCCTCCTGTCAATACTTCCTTGACAATAAAAGGGCCTTCCTAGTTTGGGATGAATTTTCCTCTAGCTTCATCTTGATTAGAGAGGATTTTCTTCAGGACCAAGTCATTTTCTTTGAATTGCCTAAGCCGGACCTTCTTATTGTAGGATAGATCAATCCTTTGCTGATATAATTGACCATGGAAGATGGCTGCAACCCTTTTCTCATCTATCAGAGATAATTGGCTGTACCGCTCTTGCAATCATTGGTCTTCTTCTATCCGAGCATCTATAAGACTCTTAATGATTTCATTTCTACTTCTATAGGGAGTACCGCTTCTATTCCATAGACCAGTGAGTAGAGGGTAGCCCAGTAGAATTATGCATTGATGTTATATATGCTAATAGAGTCAGAGGCAACAAGTCCATCCATCCTTTGTGATTAGCAGACATCTTTTGCATAATCTTCTTTATATTTTTGTTGGCTGCTTCGACAACACAATTCATCTTGGGACGATAGATGACGAAATTTAGATGTTTGATGTGGAATTTGCTGCATAACTCCTTCATCATCTGGTTATTCAGATTCTTAGCATTGTCTGACACGATCACCTCCGATTGTCTGTATCGACAAATTACATTATTTCTCATGAAATTGATGATTACCTCCTTGGTGACTTTGGGAAAGGAGGCAGCTTCTACCTATTTGATGAAGTAGTCGATCATAGTGAATATGAACCGATGACAATTGTTGGCTTTGGGATCGATTGGTCCGATCACGTCCATCCCCCAATGGATAATGGCCATGGAAAATGCATACTATGTAGTTCATTTTGGAGGAGCGTGAACGACATTCCCATGGATTTAGCATTAATAACATCTTTTGACGTGATCATCACAGTCGGTTTTGAGAGAAATCCAGTAATGCACTGTTCTTAATATCTTCTTTGCAAGTTAAGGATTGCTCATTTGTGGACCACATACTCCACCGTGGACTTCATCCATGAGTCTTTGGGCTTGATCTTTGTCTAAGCACCTTAGAAGGCCTATTCTAGCATCTCTTTTGTAAAGGGCATCTCCACTTAAGTAAAATCTTATGACCATCTTGTGGATCCGCTTTCTTTCAGCTTGACTTGCCCCAGCGGGCGTAGATCCGTCCCGAAGATATTCTTTGATATCCTGGTACTATGACTGTTTGATGGGAGGTAGTTCATCTTATACTTCTCCAATGTAATTCTCATAGGCTGGTGCCTTCTGGCTTGTAAATTTGATATCCAGAATTCCTCTCCTTGCGGATATGTGGATATAGGAAGCCAAGGTTGCCAATGCATCCGCAAAATTATTTCTATTTCGAGGGATGTGGATGAAGGTTATTTCTTCAAACTCCATAGCCATCTTGATAACCTGCCGATGATAGGGCAGCAAATGCAATTCTTTGGTATGATATGCCTCGGTGGTTTATTTGCTAACCAACTCGAAATCCCCAAAGACCGCTAACCGTTTGATACCCATGGATTGGGCCAATTTCAATCCCATTATGCAGCCTTCATATTCGGATGTATTGTTGGTGTTGACAAACTGTAGTTTAATAACCAGGGGACTGTTCTCCCGTAATAGATACAAGAACTGCCCCAGCTCCTGTACCTTCCATGTTTACATCTCCGTCAAAGTACAATTTCCAGAATTGGCCTGTATCTTCCCAAAGGTTTTGCTGAATTATCATTATCCCATCATCAGGGTTCGAAATCCCTTGAGGGTGCTTCAGCCAATTGATCCTCAATTCCTTGACCTTTGATGGACTTTTGAGTTATATAGATAATATCAAATTGTTGGAGGATTAATTGCCATTTGGACATTCGGCAATTTAATATGGGCTTGCTGAATATGTACTTCAGAGGATCCATGAGAGATATAAGATAGGTTGTATGCCCATGAAGGTAATATTGTAACCTTATGGCGTCCTATGCTAAAGCACAACATGTTTTTTCAATCAAAATATATTTCTGCTCATAGTTGTTGAACCTTTTGCCGAGGTAATAGATAGCTCTTTCCTTGCCTCTATCATCTTTCTGCCCCAGCATGCAACCTATAGCGTTAACATTGACTGATATATACATGAACAGTGGAACTTTGTCCTGGGGAGGCATCAAAATAGGGGCTTCAACCAACTGTTTCTTGATGGAGAGAAGGCTTTTTGACAGTCTTCATTCCACTTTCCGGAGGAATTTTTCCTCAACAGCTTGAAGATGGGCTCACAAGTTGCAGTGAGTTGAGAAATGAATCTGCTTATGAAATTGATTCTCCCTAAAAATCCCCATATCTCCTTTTCTATTTGGGGTACAGGCATCTTAGCGATGGCTTTAATTTTGGTGGGATCTAGCTCAATGCCTTTGTTGCTTACCAGGAATCCCAATAATTTACCGGATTTGACACCGAAAGCACACTTGGTTGGGTTCAGCTTCATGTTGTATTTGCAAAGCCAGTTGAATAGATTTTTGATATGGTTGGCGTGGTCATCTCCCTTTCTGGATTTGACGATGATATCATCCACGTAAACCACTATCTCTTTGTGCATCATGTCATAAAAAAGGGCCATCATGGCTCGCTGATATGTGGCACCAGCATTTATAAGGACGAAATACAATCATCTACAGAAAAAGGTTCCCCAGGGAGTGATGAAGGATGTTTTCTCCCTATCTTCTTCAGGAACCATGATTTGATGATACCCGGCAAAGCAGTCAACAAATGAATACATACCAAATTGTGCTGTGTTGTCTATTAATATGTGGATGAAAGGTACTGGGAAGTCGTCCTTTAGACATGCATTATTTAAATCCTGGTAATCCACACATACTCGTACCTTCCCTCCGGGCTTAGACATAGGAACTATATTGGACAACCATTTAGGGTGGGTTGATACCATGATAATGACTGCTTTGAACTACTTGACAATTTCTTCTTTGACCTTCAGGCTCCACTCAGGTTTTAGTCTCATGAGTTTCTGTTTAACTGGTTTGAACCCTTTTTCAATGGGAAGTCGATGAATGACAATATCAGTTGACAAGCCGACCATGTTTTCTTGTGACCATGCAAACACATCCTTGAATTGGGTTAGGAGGTCAATCAGGTCTTTTATTTGGTTTGGGGTGAGGTCACTTCCTATTTAGATTTCTTTAGGGTTTTTTGAGGTTCTGATATTGACAGTGGTGGTTTGATCGAGGTTTGGTTTGGGCTTGTCTTCGACCCATTCTTTGATATCCTCAGGTACCTCATAGTCATCTATCTCCTCCTGATCAATCCCCATCAAGATAAGGTCCAGCTCTACATCAAAGTCGTAGTCACTGCTGAGACTTGGCAATTCATCAGCAATGCTAAACAAATCCAAATTTGGAGTCCTAAAAATAAAATTCTTTCACTTAATATATGAAACTGTTTAATCATACAAAGCATTAGTAAAAACATGTCAAAAGTAACTGTTAACACTAGGCAACAAAAGCAAGCAGTAAATAATATCTACACTTCAGGGCAGATGAACTTTCTACCCTTTTACCCTTTTTGACTGATGCAAGGAGTGCTACTCCAGTTGTCCAGAGTCAAGTCATTATTGATTGTAATGATGAAGTGGTTGCTGTTATCCACCTCCTCTTTGATGATGACTAGAACTGAATTCACATCAGGGTAAATGTCTTTCTTTGGAATATCCTTTTTAGCCCTATTTATGCAAGGGATCCCAGGTTGATCTTCTGGATAATCATTATCTGGGTATCATTTTTTATACCCTTAGTATGTGCCAGGAAGAATATCTTTACAAACCGGTCTTGAACTTCTTGCAGGAACTTCTCATTTATATCCTTCACGTCCTTAGCAAGAATCTGGATTTCTTTCTCACTGACCGGCTTAACCTTAGGTATTAATATACTGGACAAAGAAGTGGGGATTTTCCTCATAGGCTTCCCAAATCCTGCGTTAGTGAGATCCGGTAGCAAAATGGTTGATAAATGAACCAACTGATGCTTGTGTTGGTTCTTGTGGTTTGATCAATAGGAATAACCTAATCCAGCCTTCCCTGTTTGGCTAGATATATGAACTGGATTTTTGATCCCTTGTTGATTTTTCCCTAGCCCTTTGCCAGGCCAGATTCCTAAGGATATCATTTCTTGACTGACAGATATTACTTTGAAAGAAATTCTTGGCTTTAAGGATGGGGTCCCAATAGGCTGATAGTGGGTGTTGCTCACTTCGAAGGCTTGGAAATTGGCAGGCTCAACCCCTTCATTGAGGCTGATCAAAGGCATATCCCCTTGCACCTGGACTGGATAATCTGGTTCAGCATTAACAGTTACCAGATTTCCAGTAATGATGTATTTTACCTGTTGATGAAGGGAGGCTCATGCCATGTGGATCCACGGTAGGGGTGACCATAATTTTTAGTTTTTTCGATTTGTAAGGTAAACCGGACCGAACTGACCAGTTCGGGACAGAAAAAGCCGATCCGATAACGGTTCGGTATAAACCGATTTCTGGTACCAATTCCGGTTAGGTATTTTAGATGTCCGGTATGCACCAGACCGAACCGGTTGTACTGGTTAATTGGGTATAAACCCTTTTTAGACCTTCCATGTCTAGCTTTATAAAATTAACTTGAAGTCTACTCTATTTATAAAATAGAAATAAGACAATAGAAAGCAAATTAGACAATATGGGACTTTAAAACAAAGAAATATTAGACCCATTCTTATAGCTACTTGTTGAACTTAATATTACTTTAGGTGTCGATGTGGGAAAAATGTCTAACCTCAAGTTAAATACTTTAAGACAATACCCTGATATTAATAGAATCAACTAATCACTGTTGGGCAGTTATTTTTGTGTCTACATATTGATAGAATCAACTAATCACTATATTTTTGATACCAGCAATCTCTCAACTCTTGAAACACGCCTTCTAAAAAGTTATCTAAAACTATGTTTTCGATATCAAAATGCAGAATCACTTCCCTTGGTCTTCCTAAGCATCATATCTTTTACTTCATTTATTTTAGAAGCAAGATAATAGCTACCACCTGCATCTGGATGGTTTTCAACCATCACCCTTCTATGTGCTTCCTTAACCTTATCTATTGGAGTACTTTCCCTGTCAGATCAAAGATAGAACATGGAAAAATATCAGGTAGGTAAATAAAGTACAAAGGAAATTTTTTTTATACAAAGGCAATAAATTAGGTCCACGGGTTGTATACTTGTAATAGAAAAAAAAGGCAAAACAAGTTGCCAGAAGGAATTTAAGAATTGGGCTGTGGATAAAAAAAATACACGAGAACCCCACTTGTAGGTTACTTTACTTCACCATATGCTTTATTACAATTTCCATAATGCAACTACAGAAAATATAGAATTGTGTTAGAAAATAATAGACTTCTGTTTCTCTTTATGTAAATTACTGCCCAATATGTAGACACAACAATAACTGCCCAACAGTGATTAGTTGATTCTATCAATATCAGGGTATTGTGTTTGAATCCTTGCAAAGTCCATTTTAGCACTTTCCTTTTTATTGATTAGATGATAAAAGTTAAAGGAAAATTTTCTTATAAAAAGACTACCAAATAAAGGTTTTGTTGTCTCCAAGTCCCACATTGGTTAATTAAAAAAAGACTTAAGGAAATTTTCCTTATGAAATGACTACCAAGTGAAAAGGCTTCCTAACTTCTAAAGTAGAAGTCCCACATTGGTTAATTAAAAAAAGTCTTAAGGAAAATTTTCTTATAAAATAACTACCAAGTGCAAAGTTTTCTAAGTTACAAATTATAACCGATACAAAAGTGGGTTCAAACCGGTACCGTACCGTATCGGTTCCAGACCGGCTAACCTGTCCAACCGGTACCGGAATCTAGTTTAAGGTGGATTTGGGAATCAGTTCGGTCCGGTTCGGACCGGTTCGAGACGGTTAATTATCGGTGCCCACCCCTAATCCACGGTGTCCCTAACAGTAAATTATATCCCGTGGCGATGTTCAACACTTGGAAGGATACATAAAAAGTATGCGGGCCAATCTCCACTAGAAGTTCTATTTCTCCTACAGCATCTCGTCGTGACCCATCGAAGGCTCTGACGATAACATGATTGCTCCAGATTCGATTTGGATTGATTTTCATTCTTTCTAAAGTGTCATAGGGACAAATATTCAATGAAGATCCTCCATCGATCAACACGTTTCCTATCACATATCCAGAGGATATCACTGCTATATGTAATGACTTGCAATGACCAGTTCCTTTTGCTGGTATGTCATCATCAGTAAAAGATATCACATTGCTGTTGAAAATGTGATCTATCAAGTGATGGAACTTTTCTGTATCCACCGCTTTTGCCAGATGTGCTTCTTCCAATACTTGTATTAAGATCTTGTGATGATCTTTAGAAGACAATACCAAATCCAGAATGGATATCTGTCGGGGTATCTCTTTTAATCTTTGCACCACTTTGGCTTCATTATGCCCCATTTTGCTAAGGAATTCTTTAACTTTCTTCTCAGGCACTCTACCCGTGGTTTTAGTGACTGAATTTATTACTCGCTTAGGTAGATACAACGGGTTTTCCTTTGATATAACAGAAGTGTGATTTAATGTTGATCCCTTATTCTCCCCATAATTTAATGGGACTCTTTTTAGGCTGGTTAAGGGATATTGTGGTTTGAATGGCAACATCAGTGGTTCGGGTGCAGCTACTTTCACAGGATTCTTTCTTATTTTGTCCTCTTTTCCTTAAATTATCAGGGGTACTGTAACTGTACCTTTCTTACAGGAAATGACTGCCACAACTTCTTTCAAACTCCATGTCAGGGGTGGAAATATCGCTCCTACATCAGGGAAGATATTATCCTGACTTACTCTTAGCAGTTCACCGCTTTCAATTAGGTTTTGAATTAAGTGACAAAGACCCCAACATTCTTCTATATCATGCCTAGGAGTGTTGGAATGATATTGGCATATCTTAGAAGCATTGAACTTCCGTGATAGAGGGTCCACTGGTGGTAACAGTTTTGTGACTTTTCCCTCGTTGATCAATAGCTGGAGAATTTCTTCCATAGGCTGATTCAAAGGAGTGAACTTTCTTTTAAAGGAACCTCTCTATGAGCTCGGAATCTTTCTTTCCTGGAAACTTTGTCTGCTTAGGTTTCATGTTCATGGAACCGATAATGATCCTTCTTTGCAATTGGAAGAATTTTAGGCGTAGGAGGATTTATTCTCCTTTGGCTGACCTGAGTTATCAACTGCCTAGTCACTTGGTGTTAGTACACCATCTGTTCTACCAGTTGACCAATCTGTTCTTTGATAAACTTCATTTCTTGTTCTATTAGAGAGCGACCTTCTGAATATCCCCACTTGTCAGAGCTATCCTTGTTTGTTTGGGAAGATTCCCCTACGTACTTGAGGTACTTGGAACCTTCTCCACTCCCCATACTGATCATGTTGACTCCCTCTTCATTGTGTTGAGGCAAAGAGTTATCTTGAACATGTGGCTGCTCTGGTGCCGTCACCACAATTTTACCACTATCTATCATATCTTGGATCTTGTGCTTTAGAGACCAACATTCTTGGGTATCATGGCTAGGAGCTCCAGAATGGTACGCATATTTTTTGCTTGGGTCAAAATTCTTCCCACTTGGATTGGCTGGGGGAAGGAGCTGAGCAATTTTCTTCTATGCTGTCAGAAGCTTTAGAATATTCTCAAGTGAGTCCCCCAAGGGTGTAAATGTTCTTCGACGTTTAACCTCTCCGACTTTTTGAAACGGAGGATTTGGAGATTGTACAGATGTTTGGAAAGGGGAATAATTTTTCCTCTAAATGGGCAAGTTTTGATTGCCTCTCTAAAAATGACCTTGGAGTATCAAGGATACATCTTCTTCCTTCTTCTTATGAACTCTCCGAGGATTGTTCGCATAATTTCCAGTCTGAATGTGCTCAGCCACGGCTTCCAAAGAAGTAAGGTCTTTAATCTTTCCAGACTTTAATCCCATCTCAACCATTTCTCCATGTTTAATCGTCTCTGAGAATGGTTTTCCTATGCCTGCTAGGACCCTTTCATAGAATAGAGCTTCTTAGATATTAATGAAAGTCATCACCATTTCAGTTTCTGTCATTGATTGAATGACTTGCGCTGCCAGACGTCTCGACCTTTGGGCATATTCACTGTTTTGCTTTTTAACTTTGGTAATTTGATATCTGTCTGGAGCCATTTGTGACTGGAAGCTGTATTGATTTAGGAAGGCATAAGCTAGCTCTTCCCAGCTATGGATTTTGGAGTTATCCAGTCGAGCGTACCAGGATCTAGCCTTTCTTGTCAGGCTTTTCTAAAACAACTGCATTCTCAACTTCTCGTCCTCGATATAGGATCTGAGTTCTCCAATGTACACTTTTAGATAAGTGTAAGGATCTCCCAATCCGTTGTACTTTTCAAAATCTGGGACCTGAAACTTGTCTGGATAACAAACCCTTGGAAATATGTAGAGGTCTGAGTAGTTAACACTCCCATATACTTCAGTTCATTTGATTGGCCGAATGATCTCTTCCATTTGTTGGACTTTCTTTCGGATATCACCAGTTTCTTGATCTTCCTTGGGATTGGTGATTTTAGGGGTTTTGTTGGTTTTTTCATTGAATTGATTTTTGGGTATCTGTGCTTCCTTCTTTTTGTCAGTACCCTGACTGCCACCTTGTGCAGAGGACTCTGGTTGAGTGGGTATCTGTTGACTTTGAGTGCTTTTACTGTGCTCTTTCAGGAAGACAACTAATTCTTCTATTTGATTTCTAAGTTCCTCGAACTCTTCTAGAGACACGAAACCTGACCCTTGTTGGGTACTTTCATCCATGTTAGTGGATAGGTTTTGTGCCTTCTTAGATTTGGATCTGGTAATAGGACCAATTTTGCCTACAATAAAAGTAGGTAGTTTAGTCTTGACAAATATTAACAGAATGTATGCTATGCAATGTGTCGGTTTTAGGAGTTTTTTAATGTTTTCCTGTAAAACAAAGGTTAGTTGTTTTGATGACAGGATAATATGACAGGATTTGATATTTGACAATGAATTTAACAAAAATTTACAACATTAATATTTGGTAGGATTTAAAGTGGACATGTATTGAAAGAGGGAAGGAATGAAGAGACTTCCCTTCGTGTTTGGTTTATCAGAGGCTGACTTATCTTAGGTTACTCTCACGGGCTTCTTGACATGAAGGTTCCCACATTATTGCAATCTACTAGATGGGAAGTTAATCCGATCTTTTAATTGGAGCGGATCTGAGTGGCGCCTTTCCTGAGCTTCAGGGGATTATTCTCCTCTTGAGTCCAGTAATCATCCACCGACGGGTTTGCCTCCTGGTGGAGGAATCACACAACATACATTCACATACATCACGTCTCACTGTAAGCAATATGATGACATTGTGCGCGGCACACTAATATAAAGCATTCTAAAGGGACATTCATTCACATCCATTCAATGTAAAGACATCATTCACACACATATAAATAAAAAGGAATTAAAAAGATTAAAATGCTGCTTAAGCCTTCTACTATCCCCAGCAGAGTCGCCACTTGTCGACGCTGGGAAAATTTCCTTGAGCTGTTCTCTACCCTTTATATGTTCTATGTTGATTTTATCTTTCTTTAAAGGATGAGATTTTTGGAAAGACCGACATAGAATGTTGACGATTCGAAAAGATTGATTTTAAAGATTGGGCTGAATGAGACAGAGCAGCCAGTTGGTATGAGATTAAATAGATGTACCAACTCAACCAAATTTTGAAAGGTTTTCGCAATATGGCCCAATGTGTGACTCCATTTAATTGGTCTGAAAACCGAGATTCATAAAGTTCGGGGGCTTTCTTAAGCTAGTGGAAGGTGTTAGGCACCTGCGACTTCCGTAAAATACGATTACCGCGTCTTTTCATTCCCTAAGCATTGGTTATGTGTGTGTGTGTGTGTGTGTGTGTGTGCGTGATGTAGGTAATTGTGCTCAAAGTGCTTTTTTTGAAAGTAGTGTTATGCTTCGTTGGACCTATACCATTTGATTGATTCAAGTTTCGTGCTGCTCACTACTCCTCGAGGCCAAGGACGGGGTGGAACCGTCATTCCAGGATTTGCAATCTGATACATTTCCATTATGTTACCTAGCGAAACCCTCCACCTCATGTGCTAAAGTAAAACGATTGTTCTTCCTTCCCCGCTCCCTCTTTTTCTACATATGCAGTGGTGGGTTACCAAAGAAGAGGGGACAACTTCTTTTTTAGACAGTAATATTAAAGTGATGTTTTGAAAAGAGGTTTCCAAACCCTTTCGCTCGCATAGGAATTGAATCCCTTTGATATTTCTATTTTATTCCATATTCGGCTTTATTTGGTTTTATTAAGATGCGAAGCATCTTTGACAGTAAATAAATATATACAAGTGTCGGGCTCCTTATGGGCATGAAAGCCATCGAAATATGCCCGAGCACCACAAACCATAATTTTTAGTATTTCGAGGCCATAAACCCGGATAACCGCTTTAAGGCCCTAGATTTACAAGTACAACGATTTGCAAGCTAGCTGTACAACTGAAAAAAGGTCCATCACGGGAACTGGATCTAGATCCATTGATTGAATCGTAGATCCTATAGCTCCTAGGCTCACAGGATATCACATAAACAACCAACAAAATGAATATATTGCGATAACATACATATCTAATCTAGACATTGCTGGACGAAGGATTCATCAGTTAAATCCTCGTAAGCGAGTAGCCCAAAGCTTCCAATTTCCTCTAGATACAGATCTAGGGTCACATGGTTGCTAAATATTTAAAAAAAAACTAGAAAGAAAACTAGATCTGTACAGATCTTAGCCATTCTAGCTTCCAGGTTTAAGTTTTATAACTTTTGAACCGGTTAAATGCTAGATCTGGCTCGATCTAGTACAAATCTAGTCAATAAAGCATAAATATTGACTATTAACATGAAATGAACGGTTAAAAAGTCAGATCTGACCCATATTAACTACTAACTATATATATATATAGCACTTATATATATATTAGAGTAAGCGAAGAAAGCAGATCTGGCAAAATCTTACAGTATTGCACGAGAATGGCTATTGAATGACTTTTGGCGCCTCAAAACTCAGTTTCTACAGGTTAAAATTTGATATGTTGTAGTGTATATGTATAAGAGTGTTTACAAAGAAGTTTTACAAAGATCGGAGTAAGATTCGAGCTCCTTCTGACCGATTCTCTCTCTCCTGGCCCCTTTCTCTCTCTCTCTCTCTCTCTCTTCTCTACCTATTCTTCTCTTAGAAGCTAAAGTGGGAGGGGGCATTTATAGCCCGAGCCTGCCACGAGTCTACCTGCGGCTGGGCCTGGTGGGCCCCGCTGCCTCAAAGTACGTGCACCTCGATTAACGTGCAATTTTCTTGAAACCTTTATAACTTATATTCTGGAAATCCTATGGAGGCGTGCCATACCTTTCCAAAAAGCTCTTTCCGAGAGCTACACAATGAAATAGGGCTTGACCTCTTCCGAATTTGGGAAGATAGGTGCATGGCCAGATCATCAAGTCTTCGGGTCAATTTATTGAGCTGTCTGGTGCAATTTGCACTCGGGATTGCTGTGATGGCTTTATACGACCTTATTAACAATAGTTTGATCAATATTGATGTTGAGTTGGCAAAATTACCCTTTTTCCCTTCCGGGGTTGTCTCCTGACTTGATGCAACTGCAGCTGTCTTCCTTCAGCATCAACAAATGCGAAAAATAAAACATCACATAATAAAATTTATGTCTTATTACAAATCATATCATAAATATAAACAAGTCTTCACTTGTTCATCTTGCTCTTGCCATTACTAGTTGATGGTTCGTCAACTTTTTCAAATTTAACTGCAATGATTATATAATGCAAGAGTGAGTAAACAAAAGCTCACTTAAAATAGCAAACAATAGTGATGACATAGTATTGAATAGTTTCAACTGAATAGATAATATTTCATTCATCGATAAGCAAGAATAAGATTTAGAAATCATCTGAGGGTCATAAGACCTTTAACTATGTCCCAGGTTATAAATATTTCTATTTAAACCTTTAACAGTCGTTAGACTATATGGACTCTTAACTCGTACTTAGGGGGATCAGCCCTTCGCACCATGTATTGTGCACAAACATCTTAACGCTTTCGCATTGCTATTAAATCGGGTTGTTCATCTCAGTATTTAATAACAAGTCCGCACCAAAGAAAGTTTGGTTTAGATAAGCTCAAAAGAGTAATTTGGAGTTCAACTATCATCAACTAAGGAGTAGTTGAATCAACTTACAAGAAATAAGAATTTAATAATAAAAGAATTATGGAATAACTTATACTTTAGAATTTAACTTAAAGCATTTGAAAGATTCAATAAAACCTTGCTTGAACAATTAAGTCAAGGTTATATTAATTCAATAATAACTTCAACAATATACTTGCTCAATAGGGACATTAGAGAATAAAACATCTTGCATAATTATAACAAGAAAGGATAGAACAACTTGCTCAATAAAAGTAAAGTTTGAGTTTAGAACACTTGCGTAATGTAAAAGAAAGGTTTAGAAACTTGTCTCGTGCACAAGCTACAATTTACAATCACGTTCCACAATTATCCTACATATTACATTACGTTTACAATATCGATTAGTTTCATAACCACTATATTTAACCGTTAAACTTCTCACTTAAGTTCAACTTAACAACGTGGTTCGTAAACTTAACTTGCTAACTAACCACAAAACGTGAATCTAAACTCACAACATGCGTATCACACGTGTATAACCTTTTAAACCATCACAATCATACCTCATGATAACAATATCTAATTCACAGATAACTTGTTAATATGAGACTTCAAATTGTCTTATACATGTCAACAATATGTTATGTTATTGTTTTATGTACTTAACATTTCATCAAATTCATCACATTAAGTTAGCTTATCGTGTAAAGTATAAAAACTATTAAAAACACAAAACAACTTTTTTGGATAGTAAGAAAGCCTGCTGAGGCGGACATTTCTAGGCTAAATGTCTGAGGGGGCGAACATTCATGCTGGTGAAAAATAAGCACGCGAACTTGTGCAGGAAAAAACCCAATTTGGCTTATTTCCTCGCACCAAACTCAGATTTTTGTACATATAATGCATATACATTTTATAAAACCATAACTTTAAACTTCTAACATGTTTGTAATATACATAAACGCCACAACACATAATCAAAACCCTTAATTTAATAATTTTAAAGAAAACACCATTGTTAAGCGTTCTTGAAAAAAATTAACACTGTGACTTTGTTTTTAAACCAAATCATATAATTCAAATCATGTTTTGTTAGTTTATTAACATATTATTATAATCTATGATCAATTTATATGACATATCACAATTAAGCACAAATTTTGATATTTAAGAAATTATTTTTCAAATTAGTTCACTGTAAATTGCTATGAACATGATTTCTTCATGTTCATCATATTTACATGAATTAAACTACATAAACAATCATATGAATCATATATAAGCATGTTATAACACAAATTACATATTTATATGAATTCCATAGAAAACTCAATTTATGGAGAAGTAAAAACAACTTTTTCATGACACTACTACAAAATAGTAAATAGATAACACTTAATAGACAATATTTTTATAAAAAACATTGTAGTTTATTTTTCCATAACATTTTTTTGAGAAAATGTTGTGATTTGATATACAAAAGCATTGTGTATTTGTTAGGGGTAATTTTTTGTTTTAAAGTGATAACATTTTTTAAAGAAAACGTTGTCTTTTAAAAAAACACGGAGGTTTGATTTATACCTGCTTCGAAAACACGGAAGTTTCTTCATGTTGTGTCTGCTCTTTCTTCTTTCAATTTCATCTCAATTGAAGCCCTAGCCCTCTGAGATCCTGGAATTTCATACCTTATCATACCTCTCAATCGAAGCCCTAGCCCTCTCTATCTCCTTTAGTTGGTCTCACCTTCTTGACCTTTTAACCCCTTCTCCTAAACTTAGGGATTTTCACTTACTGATAAAAGCAATGAAGGTGTTAAAAAGAGTCTTCAGGTTGGAGTATAGCCGTCTCCGGTGAGGTCGACTCCTCGGAGGTTCTTCAAGGGCCCATTCCTTCCGTCGTCTACCGCCAAGCACATCAAAGCTTCGCTCGCTAAGCGAATCGGGCATGTGAAGCACTGGGAAAGCCGAATTCCCGAAGATTGAGCCACGAAGCCTGATCAGTTACTCAATAAAAGCTTCGGCTACAATAAGAATTTAGGAGCTAAGTATGAATCACCTCATTAATCTTTGTTTTTTTTAACCAAATCATATAGTACATTTATCATCTTGTGGATTGTTAGTATTTATCCAACTTCTCAAGAGTCAAGAATGTATTCAATTCTCTTTTCTATCTAAAACAAGAATATATTTATTTCTGGTTCTGTCATTTCTTGTCTTGCTACTCACTTGAAGCCTCAACATCCTTATGCCAATTATAGATAAATTGTTTCTTGTCTACATAGCATCTTATAGCAGGAACATCCGTCTCTTATGACCATCAATAGTTTATCTTTAAAGTCAATAGGTATGTTAATTATTATACAGTCCGGCGATTCCAAACTTTTCTGGTGATTGAATCTATTTAAGCTTATAATAGGCCTTCGTAAATTAAAAAAATTGCTTTAGTTATCATAGGATACATTGGAATTGTACGATTATTTAGTTCATTCTTGCCATTTATTAAGTGAAAATAAAGAACAATTGTTTGAGTTATAATTATTGTCCATCATTTTTCTTAAGTAGATAATTGCAGTGGTACAATGATATGCTTAAACGGGATGCAAAATAGTTTTTATATAATTAAAAAAAAAACCTTTTCATCAAGGTTTGCTAGGATAATTCAGGTAATCTAATTTGCTTTCCTCTTTTATTTATTTTTATTTCTATTTTTATGCAGAATGACTATTGCTTGGCCCTCCAGGATGTGGGAAGACCTCTTTCTTGAAAGCACTTTCTGGAAACCTAGACAAATCTCTACAGGTACCTTACTTTGTTTTTCATTCATCTTAGTATAACACATTGTAAAATCTAATAGCAAAAAGTATTGTGAATCAAATAGCTATCAATAAAGAATGAATAATCCAGAAGGGTACTTGTTCTAATCTTGTAATGAATAGGAAAGCTTTCTGGATTCTAATGTGTCACTATTTCTTCTTTCACATATATGGTGCAGGTGTTCTACACGTCTTTCTCCACACTATATATTGTATTATACTTAATCTGAATTTAGGTTTCACTTAATCATGGTTTGGAACTTTTATCTTCGATAATTTGATCTCTCTCTAGTACCAGGTTAATGATATTTAATTTCTAATAGTAGTTACTAACTGTAACTTTTTCACAATTCACATATATTCCAAAGTTCTTCGCATTCTATACTACTGCATTCGCTATTACCTCCATATATTTGTCAGTTGTTCTGCTGAGACCTTTGGAAAAGGAAAAACTGAGATTTTAAGCACCCACATTCAGTGTACCAAAGTTTGAACTTAAGTGCATTATACACGTATAAATGGGATTTTGAGTTCTACATTGATTATAATCCAGAGCTATTGTATTAAAATCCATATCCTTCTCATAACTTTGCCTGTCTGCCTTTCTCTCGACAGATTACCGGGGAAATCTCTTACAATGGGTACAAACTTGAAGAGTTTGTGCCCCAGAAAACCTCTGTTATACAAACCAATATGATCTACATATCCCTGAGATGACTGTTATGGAAACACTCGATTTTTCAGCCCTCTGTCAGGGTATTGGAAGTCGAGCAGGTAATCCTGCATTGTCACACAACAACTCAATTTTAGTCTGGATTTCTTGTCAGCATATCATAGTACTTTAAAGTAATTTTTCTTCCTATTTGTGCAGAGACAATGACTGAGGTCATCAGAAGGGAGAAAGAGGCGGGAATCATTCCAGATCCAGATATAGATACTTATATGATGGTACTATAATATCTACTTACCTGTAAATTCTTCTGGAGTTAATATACTGCTTCTTGTGCGAATCTCTAATGCTCTATTTAGTTATCAAAAGAAAAAAGGAAGAAAAAAGAATCTTCAAGTCCTCTAAATCCTGCTGAAATCTAGAATGAATTACTTCTGTTTAGCGTTTGTCTCCTAATGATAAGTAATGTGAGTTTTTATTTGCTTTGCTTTGTTTATGTTAGCATTTTTTGAAACAGGACATAACAGTGGTTTAGATAACTAAAAAGTTCAAGTAAATTGTAGTCAATTTGTACATTACTATCAGAACAACAAAGAAATTAAAAGTTGAAGGCACTATGTTTCTCTATTTATAGGATATGATCATTTTATTTGAAGATTTCCTTGCTCATTATTGACAAAAATGCAGAATGAGGTAGCTGTTGGGTTTGTACGAAATCGTGACGCAATCAAATTGCAAAAATTAGCGGAAGCATGGTATATCAGAGTTTAAAAAAATTTCTACAAAATCATTACCCGGATCATCCTTTATGCAAATTATTAATTTAAAACGATAAATAAGAAGTTATGGAATCATACCCTTGTAAAACGAAACTTTCATAGGTATTAGTTCAACTCCTTGTTCTTCGTGATCTCCTTGAATTTTCGGGTTAGATTCTTTCCTTTGATCAACGTTAGCCACCCAAGTGTTTGGCCTCTAGAGGTGATCCACCAAGGAAGATGAATTATCAAGAAGGAGGGTGGTTGGCTTAGTTTTCTATCCTCTATAGAAAAGGAGTACTCTCCAACAATTGAAATTGCATCAATCAATATCTATTATAAGACTACTCTTATATAGATATTGGTCAACCCTTCTAATCTTATTAGACATGGAATTTCTTTTAATTAATTAAACTCTTTTAATTAATTTAGGCTTCCCATCACATGGGAATAATTAATTAAATTTATTTAATTAATTTGTCTCCTAATCTTATTAGGAATAAATGAGAGTACTAATATTAAATTAATTACTAAACTCCTTTAGAAATTAAAATAATATTAATTGTAATAATATTAATAAGACTCCTCTTATTAATTTATATTTAATATTTCCAAAATATTAAATAATAAACATTAAGCTATTTAATTTATTCTATCACTATAGATTAAATTAATTATACTTAATGCATTATTACGATTATGCCATTACCTTCTTAAATAATTATTCTTCCTTTTATGGTGTGACCATTTAGATTCTCTATATTAAACCGGCTGTGAATAAATCAATTAGAACAATTCTAATCTTATTTAAATAAATAAATTAAACTAATAATCTATTTAAATAAATAATATTTATTCTACAATAGGGATAAGCCTCCCTAGCGATCAACGACTTTTCAGATAATATAGATTTCAACATTAATCATAAAAGAACCTGTGAGTAAATAGTTACCATACAATTCAATCTTTCCACCATACAATGTCCCAATTAAATATAAGACATGAATTTACTGTCAAGTCTTATTTTATTTAATTATATGTATTTCGATTAGAAAATGCACAACTCCAAATAATGCAAATTAGAAACTCCTTTCTAATTTCATTTTACATTGGCCAAGGATTCCTGGGTTGTCATTTAACGAATCACATAGGACATATCTTCTCTTTTACTAGAGGCGGTAGATTCTTTATTGATCATTCATTATCTCCATATGTAACTCATTATACCCAAGCATACCCTTTTATATACCCTAAAGGACTTTAAGGAATAAGTCAAAGTATAATTCATTACATACAAGATACTATGATGATCTCAAGTCCAAGGATCACTTGTACTACTATCACATTAGGAATTTCTATTGAAGGCGAGTAAAACTCCATTAGGTATTCCATAGCGAGTCACGTTCAGTGAACTTATTCTCCAATAAGCACCTACATACTTGCTTTAGTGTCTCCACACAAATGATCATGAGATCAATCATCCTCATCCAATGAGCAAGCAACATATGTACCAATCTATCCGGATTTACTAATCCCCTTTTTAGTAATCCCACGATTGGGAACTATTTTAGTTTTAGAGCTTTCTAAGAATTTAGATCTCATTAGCATGATCATCATCACTAAAAGTATTGCTTAAAACTATGGGTTATTTACATATTATAAAAACAGCACCATGTAGATAATTAAATGCCTTTAATAAATGAATATTTTATTAATAAATAAATAAGATTGTTTACAAATTACGTGCTTTATCATCATACATGATTGGCTTGTATGCACACTACTATCAATCTCCCACTTGCACTAAAGCCAATCGCCATGGTATCTCATACCCATATTCTCTAAGTGACGATCAAACTGCTGTTGTGTTAAAGCTTTAGTAAATGGATCTGCAATGTTGTCTCGAGAGTCTACACGCTCCAAGGTGACGTCTCCTCTTTTAATGATCTCCCTGATCAAGTGAAATCGCCGCAACACGTGTTTAGATTTTTTATGAGACCTTGGTTCCTTAGCCTGTGCAACTACTCCTGTGTTGTCACAGTAAACGGGAACTGCTTCTCCAATGCTAGGAACCATACCAAGTTCAGTTATGAACTTCTTCATCCAAACAGCTTCCTTTGCAGCTTCACTTGCAGCTATATACTCTGCCTCTGTCACTGAATCAGCAACTGTTTGCTGCTTGGAACTCTTCCAACTCACTGCGCCTCCGTTCAAGGTAAAAACATACCCCGAAACAGATTTACTGTCATCTTGGTCCGTTTGAAAACTTGAGTTTGTGAAGCCCTCGAGTTTTAATTCAGACCCACCGTAGACAAGACAAATATCCTTAGTCCTTCTCAAGTATTTTAGGATATTCTTCACTGCCTTCCAGTGCTCTTCTCCTGGATTCGACTGGTATCTGCTCGTTACACTAAGTGTATGAGCAACATCCGGTCTAGTACATATCATACCGTACATGATAGATCCTATTGCAGAAGCATAAGGGATCTTACTCATACGGGCTCTCTCCTCAGGTGTCTTTGGGGCCTGTTTCTTGGAGAGATGTATTCCATGGCTCATTGGCATGAGACCTCTTTTGGAATCTTCCATGCTAAATCTCTTTAGCATTGCATCAATGTACGTTCCTTGGGATAAACCAAGCATCCTTTTAGATCTATCTCTATAGATCTTTATCTCCAAAATAGAGGATGCTTCTCCCAAGTCCTTCGTGGAGAAGTGTTTAGATAACCAGATTTTAATCGATTGTAGCATAAGAATGTCATTCCCTATCAGTAATATATCATCAACATATAATACAAGGAATGAAACTGCGCTCCCACTAACCTTCTTGTACACACATGGTTCATCGTCGTTTTTGATAAAATCAAACTCTTTGATTGTCTCATCAAAACGAATGTTCCATCTACGAGAAGCTTGCTTCAATCCATAAATGGATCGTTGCAGCTTACAGACTTGATTTGTTCCAACTTTTGAAACATATCCCTCTGGATGTGTCATATACACATCCTCCTCAAGTTTCCCATTGAGGAAGGCCGTTTTCATGTCCATCTGCCAGATCTCATAGTCGTTATAAGCTGCAATCGCAAGCAAAATCCGAATGGACTTGAGCATAGCTACTGGAGAAAAGGTTTCATCATAGTCAACTCCTTGTCTTTGTTTGAAATCTTTTGCAACCAGTCGGGCCTTATAGGTCTCTACCTTGCCGTCCGCTCCAGTCTTTCTTTTAAAGACCCATTTACACCCAATAGGCTTAATGCCTCCAGGTGGTGAAACCAAAGTCCATACTTTATTTTCATACATGGAGTCCATTTCGAATTTCATAGCTTCAAGCCATTTTCCTGAGTCTTTATTACTCATAGCCTGTTCGTAATTCAATGGATCATCATCATTCATGATGTGTACCTCATCGTCATCCTCTATAACGAATCCATACCTCTCAGGTATCTTCGGTACTCTTCCAGATTTACGAACAGGGTGTGGTATAGTAGGTTCTTCTACTTGGTCAGGTACCTGACTTTGATCCGTGGTAATTTGTGATTCTTGAACTTCTTCAGGATATATCTTACTCCCACTGACCCCTTCATGGATAAACTCCTTTTCCAAGAAGGCAGCATGTTTCGCAACAAACACCTTTTGATCAGTTGGATGATAGAAATAATACCCTAAAGTTTCTTTAGGGTATCCCACAAATTTACACTTATCGAATTTTGTCTGTAGCTTATCATTTTCAAACTTTTTGACATAAGCTGGGCAACCCCAAGTCTTAACATGCTTAAGATTTGGTTTCCTCCCCTTTCACATCTCATATGGAGTCTTTGGGGCGGATTTGGTAGGTACCTTGTTAAGTAGGTATGCAGCCGTTTCTAGGGCATATCCCCAGAAAGAAATTGGAAGGTCGGTAAAACTCATCATGGATCGAACCATGTCCAACAATGTTCGATTTCTCCTTTCAGATACTCCATTTAACTGTGGTGTACCTGGAGGAGTCCATTGTGAGATTATACCATTTTCTTTGAGACAATTGAGAAACTCACCGCTTAAGTATTCTCCACCTCGATCTGATCGAAGTATCTTTATACTCTTGCCCATTTGTTTCTCTACTTCACTTCTGAACTCTTTGAATTTTTCAAATGATTCTGACTTGTATTTCATTAAATACACATATCCAAATCTTGAGTGATCATCAGTGAAAGTAATCAAATAAGAATACCCACCCCATGCACTTGTTGTCATAGGTCCACAAACGTCTGTGTGAATCAATGCCAACAACTCTGTAACTCTTTCTCCTTTTTCACTAAAAGGAGATTTAGTCATTTTACCCATGAGACAAGATTCACAAGTTGGATATGATTCATAATCAGATAACTCAAGGAGCCCATCTTTATGCAACTTGGATAATCTTGTTTCATTGATATGACCGAGTCTACAGTGCCACATGTAGGTATAATTAATATCATCTCTTTTCCTTTTCTTAATTTGTTCAATTTGAAAAATATTTTCTTGTAAGTCAAGTGTATAAAGTCCATTTCGCAAATTTTCAACACCATATAAAACATCGTTTTTATAAATAGAACAACTATTGTTCTTTATAACAACGTTAAATCCTTCCATATCCAATACAGAAATTGAAATAATATTTTTAATAATATTCGGAACATAATAACAATTATTAAGATAAAGGGACTTGCCCGAAGGCATTGCTAAATAATAAGTTCCTACAGCTAATGCAGCAACCTTTGCTCCATTCCCCACTCGTAGGATCACCTCATCATTGTTCAGCTTTCTACTTCTGACCAGTCCCTTCACATTATTACATATGTGAGAACCACAGCCGGTATCCAATACCCAAGTAGAATTTTGACTTTCTGAAAAATTAATTTCAATCATGAACAAACCTTGATTGGAAGTCGAAGCTTCTCCAAGCTTCTTCTTTGCCAAAAACTTCTTGCAGTTCCTCTTCCAATGACCCGACTCATTGCAATGGAAGCACATTCCTTTGCTAGCTGGATCAGATTTCTTTTGTTCCTTTATGTTCACTTTGCCCTTGGTCATCCGAAATCGGAAGAGCTCCTTAGATATCTCATATCTAGCAGTCCTACTTTGTTCACCATACAACTCCTTGAGGTGAATCAACATAGTAGGAGCATCCATGTTTTCGTGCTGACGCTGAAGCTCGTTATTCATGGATGCCAGCATGATGCATTAAGCCACAGATGCATCATCTTGCCACTTTACAATGGTGGCAATCTCTTCCTCAGAGGCTGTTTCTGGAACAGTTCTAGGGACAGGTGAGTTTAGGACATAAGAAATCTTTTCAGCAGTGAGAACTATTCTCAGATTTCTTAGCCAGTCTGTATAATTCGGCCCGGTAAGCTTATTAGCATCAAGTATGCTTCGCAGTAAAATTAGTGATTTTGACATTTTTAAAATTCTGCATGTGAAAAATAACATTTTAGCAAACATTCATTTTATTAATTTTGCATACCAAAATAAATTTAGATTTTTATTTTAAATTGGTATCTCTCACTATTTTTATCAAACTATATTACCCTCACTTATATAGTTCGGCAACACCTAATTAAAGATTTGCTAGTGAGAATAAGGATCCCATTTCAAATGTATATAACCTTGTGGATAGCACAACAAGCGATATACAAATAAATAGGTAGACAACTCTTGTCAATTACATCACTATATAACTCCTTTTATTTTGCCTCTTAAATCATAATGGTCAAGTGTGTGCACATCCGAACTAAAATGATTTAAGTTAAGTACAGCCTAGCACTTCCATAAATTCAAAAAAGAAAAATGTTCATCCTTGTGGATAGCACAACAAGACTAGATCGTTCAATTTTCTTGATAAGCATCAAATGTGATTAATTAACATCTTAAATATGCAATACTCGCCTTGTGGATAGCACAACAAGCTCATATTAAATATTTAATACTCTATTAATTTATCATGCTAGAAGGCGACGTTCGATATTCCAAATATCATTTGAACGCTTCGGACTTAATATTATTTCTTTGAGGGATTTGTTATTATTTGTCTCATCTTGTTTAGCGCGCATGCACACACACACACACACACACACACACACACACACACACACACATATATATATATATATATATATATATATATATATATATATATATATATATATATATATAATACGCGTCATTTTATTAAACATGCGAAGCATGTTTGCATAAAATATAATATATATAATATTTTGCATGCAATATAGAATACTATATTCTACCCAGATTGATTATGGACTTTTATTCTAGTTTGGTTCACTAGAGCCACCAAGTGAACCAAAAGGTCAAATCTAAGAGTGCAAGAATTTACATTTAAACTCGGGCTCCATACAAACGGGTCTTCACGCGCTCCTTGCTCCTTGGTCTCCAATTTCTTCAAGATAATTCTAACTATTTCTATTACATTAAACTATTTAATTTAAATAGAAACCTTGATCAGAAGTCAAGGAGAAGTACATGAGAGGGAGATAGAATTTACATCGAGAAAAAAATCAGAGAAGACAAGGTACGCAGACTTCATTTAATAACACCCATTCATTCAAGCATTTAACTAAAATAAAATTCGGTCACATTGGTCAAATAGTCCATAATCAATCCCTATTTATTATCATACATATCACCATATATATCAATAAATAAATATCTATCTCATGAATTAAAACATTCCATATATATATGAGTATCATTTAATGGGCAATTTTAAGTTGCATGAAATCCAATTTCAAGATTAAAATAAACTCTTTATTTTAATTATAAAATTATTAAGAATATATATATATATATATATATATATATATATATATATATATATATATATATATATGAAAATGTTCCTTTTGTTTGAAAAAAAAAACAATCCCGATACTTTATATATATATAACCTCCTTTTTTTCAATCAATATGCAGGTAACCATTTTCACTTTTTGGAAATCAAGGATTCAGTATCCTTTTGCGAAAAGCGCACAGTCCCAATTTTTTTTTTGCCAATTTATTATATAATATATATAATATGTCATTTTTTATATTAAGTGAATTAGGCATGCAGAAGTCACATATTAAGAATCAAACAAGATCAACCACATTAATGATTCACGGCAATCACCTTGTAATCCCTCACGGAAACAGCGAACCAAGAAGAAAAAAAAATAGTTTTCGTTAATTTATTTTTTTCATAAAAAATAATTTTATACAACTAATTATGTCCAATAAAATATTCTAAATACATACCCATACATAAATGAAATCAAAACAATTAATAATTGCTTAAAAGTTTGGCTCTGATGCCACTGTTGGGTTTGTACGAAATTGTGACGCAATCAAATTGCAAAAATTAGCGAAAGCATGATATATCAGAGTTTAAAAAAATTTCTACAAAACCATTACCCGGATCATCCTTTATGCAAATTATTAATTTAAAACGATAAATAAGAAGTTATGGAATCATACCCTTGTAAAACGAAGCTTCCACAGGTACTAGTTCAACTCCTTGTTCTTCGTGATCTCCTTGAATTTCTGGGTTAGATTCTTTCCTTTGATCAACGTTAGCCACCCAAGTGTTTGGCCTCTAGAGGTGATCCACCAAGGAAGAGGAATTATCAAGAAGGAGGGTGGTTGGCTTAGTTTTCTATCCTCTATAGAAAAGGAGTACTCTCCAATAATTGGAATTGCATCAATCAATATCTATTATAAGACTCATCTTATATAGATATTGGTCAACCCTTCTAATCCTATTAGACATGGGATTTCTTTTAATTAATTAAACTCCTTTAATTAATTTAGGCTTCCCATCACATGGGAATAATTAATTAAATTCATTTAATTAATTTGTCTCCTAATCTTATTAGGAATAAATGAGAGTACTAATATTAAATTAATTACTAAACTCCTTTAGAAATTAAAATAATAATAATTGTAATAATATTAATAAGACTCCTCTTATTAATTTATATTTAATATTTCCAAAATATTAAATAATAAACATTAAGCTATTTAATTTATTCTATCACTATAGATTAAATTAATTATACTTAATGCATTATTACGATTATGTCATTACCTTCTTAAATAATTATTCTTCCTTTTATGGTGTGACCCTTTAGGTTCTCTATATTAAACCGGCTGTGAATAAATCAATTAGAACAATTCTAATCTTGTTTAAATAAATAAATTAAACTAATAATCTATTTAAATAAATAATATTTATTCTACAATAGGGATAAGCCTCCCTAGCGATCAACGACTTTCCAGATAATATAGATTTCAACATTAATCATAAAAGAACTTGTGAGTAAATAGTTACCATACAATTCAATCCTTCCACCATACAATGTCCCAATTAAATATAAGACATGAATTTACTGTCAAGTCTTATTTTATTTAATTATATGTATTTCGATTAGAAAATGCACAACTCCAAATAATGCAAATTAGAAACTCCTTTCTAATTTCATTTTACATTGGCCAAGGATTCCTGGGTTGTCATTTAACGAATCACATAGGACATATCTCCTCTTTTACTAGAGGCGGTAGATTCTTTATTGATCATTCATTATCTCCATATGTAACTCATTATAACCAAGCATACCCTTTTATATACCCTAAAGGACTTTAAGGAATAAGTCAAAGTATAATTCATTACATACAAGATACTATGATGATCTCAAGTCCAAGGATCACTTGTACTACTATCACATTAGGAATTTCTATTGAAGGCGAGTAAAACTCCATTAGGTATTCCATAGCGAGTCACGTTCAGTGAACTTATTCTCCAATAAGCACCTACATACTTGCTTTAGTGTCTCCACACAAATGATCATGAGATCAATCATCCTCATCCAATGAGCAAGCAACATATGTACCAATCTATCCGGATTTACTAATCCCCTTTTTAGTAATCCCACGATTGGGAACTATTTTAGTTTTAGAGCTTTCTAAGAATTTAGATCTCATTAGCATGATCATCATCATGATTCTAAAAGCATTGCTTAAAACTATGGGTTATTTACATATTATAAAAACAGCACCATGTAGATAATTAAATGCCTTTAATAAATAAATATTTTATTAATAAATAAATAAGATTGTTTACAAAGTACGTGCTTTATCATCATACATGATTGGCTTGTATGCACACTACTATCAGTAGCTTGGTTAAGTAGAATCCAACATCAAAACATAATTTCTCTTTTGGGTTATTGTATTCATGGTGAGACGAGGTTTTTAGTCTATGAATTGATGCATAAAGGATCTTTGGAATCCCACTTGGATGGTAATGATATCCCTCAGTATCTTAATGCTAATGAAGAATAGTGGAATTTACTGCTTTTGTTTTTCTAATTCTTTACATTTTACATATTATAGGGCCATCCCAAGGATCAGCTCTAACTTGGCATCTTCGAATGAAAGTTGCTCTGGATATTTCTAGGTATGTGCATGAGCATATGCGCCTTTTTATACAAACTTTTCTTGTCTGGAAGTTTAATATATTAACACCACCATTGTTGGTTTTGATCAGAGGGTTAGAGTTTTAAACCTGTTGGTTTGATGCCATGAAATCTTCATGGGAACTCATAAGAAGTTAACTATAGATTTTCGCACTGAACCAAATGATAATAATATTGCTTATTACAATTGGATGTGTTATCCTGTACAGTACAACATATATATAAGCATAATTGTTCACCTTTGACTAATTTATTTTTTCTAATTGTTATTATGTGGAAAAAATTCTCTAGCACCTAGCACCTAGTACTATTTTATTGATTTTTCTGGTTATTCTGATTTTACTGTAAATTCATCTTTCACAAACTTCTGATTAAAGAAAGAAACTTTCCTTCTTTTTCTATTTCAGCATACCATTACTGTTGAATGTCAACTATTATTTAAACAAAATTTATCTTTAGGGTAATTTACTTTCTTTGTATATGGCATTTGCAGTCATGAAGAGGTTGATGTGAGTCATATAGAATTTTTCAGCTCGGCCAAGCTCAATGGTTATATTCCACCGAATAAAGAGGTGATAGTATTCATTTCACTTTACCAAAACCAAGTTCGGAACTCTCTCTCTCTCCCTCTCAAAACACAGCTCTCTCTCTCTCGATTGCCGACCGAAAAAACATAGCTTCACTTCTTTATAAATTATTCTTGACGTACACACATGAACAAATTGACGAAGTACGTGGTGAGTGGGCAACTTATGTGAGCAGGTACATGTAGAGCCTCGAGTTAACGGTAGATGTACAGGGTTACACTTGTATTTTGGGAGAAGGTTATTTTGCACATGATTAGGTAGTGCACCACATCTTAATTTTATAGATAGTTTGGTATATTTTATGGATGTAGTCAAATTCGCAATTCAATGTATGTAGTAGTAATTATATTGACAAGTGAATTTGAAACTGTAAACGTATGGTATTATTGGAATGTATGGTATTTTGAAACATTGAATGCTTATATTTTGGTTTTAAATGTTGTGGATTGAGTTTTTTAAATAGACAATATTTTTTTGAAAAAATATTGTCTAATGTGTCAATAGACAACGTTTTTTTTAAAAAAAAAATTGTCTAATGTATACAATAGACAACGCTTTTAGAAAAAACGTTGTCTAATGTGTCAAATAGACAACGATTTTTAAAAAAAGTGTTGTCTAATGTGTCCAATAGACAACGTTTCTTTGAAAAAGCGTTGTCTAATGTGTCATAAGACAATATTTTTTAAACGTTGTCTATTTGTGTCTAAAAACGTTGTCTATTTGACAAATAGACAACGTTTTTTTGAAAAAAATGTTGTCTAATGTGTTAAAAGATAACGTTTTTTAAACGTTGTCTATTTGTGTCTAAAAAGCATTGTCTATTTGACAAATAGACAACGCTTTTTTGAAAAAACGTTGTCCAATGTGTCAAAAGACAGTTTTTTAAATGTTGTCTATTTCTGTTTAATAGATGATACTGCTAACTACGACACTTTTGGGAGACCTATTACAACGCTTTTTAAATGTTGTCTATTTACTTTTTTCTATTAGTGTGAAGAAAAAAACTTAAAATTAGATTATACCTTTGCTTCTAGAGAAAGAAGATGAATATGGTGATGAGTATGTTTTGATTCTTTGTTTTGATTCCTCAAAGCTCTTCTTCCTCTTCCTTCATTCTCGCTCTTTTTTCTCTAGCTCTCTGTTCTTTCTAACTCTCTATTCTTACTCTAACTCTAACTTACGTAGAATAGAAAACTGACAATATAGATATAATACATATAATTACATATATTATATAATTGACAAATACTTAATATATAAAATTAATAATATATCAGTTACAACTTTTTAAAACTCAAAAGCTATAAGGCTTGTTTGGCAAAAACTCTTTAATTTTAAAAAACAGATTTTTAGGGCTAAGGCCTTGTTTGATAAAACAGGATTAAAATAGATTTAAGGGCCTTGTTTGGCAAAACTAATTTAAAACTCTTTTAATTTATTTTAATAACTTATTTAACACATAGTTTTTATTGTCACACTTTATCTAGTTAAATCTTATTATCCCAATTTAATTAAATACAAGCTAACATCAATTAACTAAATAAAATTTCCACATAATACTAAATTGCTACATAATTGTAATTCACTTATTAATCATAATTCATGTAGCAAATTAGTAAATCTTTATTAACAAATGCCACATAATATTCATCTAATTTAACTATCTAAATTCAATTAGAACTACACCACAATTTATTAAATATCAACTTAGTTAACATATTGCACTTAATTAAATTACTCCATACATAATCACCTTAATTATTTATTTAACTCAATAAATAAATCAATTAAAATATTTATTTAATTCAGTTAATATATAAAATTCTCGTTTGTTACATTGGCTAGCTCTTCCCAGCTGTGGATTTTTGTGTTGTTAAGTCTGGTGTACTACGTTCTTGCTTCTCCAGTCAAACTTTTCTGAAACAACTGCATTCTTAGCTTCTCGTCCTCTGCTTAGGATCCGAGTTCTCCAATGTACACTTTCAAATGAGTGTAAGGATCTCCCAATCCGTCGTACTTTTTAAAATTCGGGACCTGGAACTTGTCTAGATAACGAGCCCCTGGGAAAATACAGAGATCTAAGTAATTAACACTCCAATATGCTCAACCCTTTGATTGATCGGATGGTTTCTTCCATTTGTTGGACTTTCTTTCTAATGTCACCAGTTTCTCGATCCTCTTGAGATTGGTGATTTCAGGGGTTTTGTTTATTTTTTTCGTTAGATTGAGATTCGGGTATCCGTGCTTCAACATTTTTGTCAATACCCTGACTGCCACCTTGTACGGAGGACTCTGGTTGAGTAGGTATCTTTTGACCCTGAGTGCTTTTACTCTGCTCTTTCAAGAAGATAGCTAATTCTGCTATTTAATTTCTACGTCCCTCGAACTCTTCTCGAGACACGAAACCTGACCCCTGTTGGGTACTTTCATCCATGTTAGTGGATAGACTTTGTGCTTTCTTAGATTTGGATCTGGTAATAGGACTAATCTTGCCTATAATAAAAGTAGGTAATTTAGTCCTGACAAACACTAATAGTTTGCATGCTATGTAATGTGTCAGTTTTTAGGGTTTTTTTTAATGTTTTCCTGCAAAACAGAGGTCAGTTGTTTTGATGACAAGATATCATGACATTTAGAACATGATTTGATATTTGACATATAATTAAAAGGAATTGACAATATTTAATATTTGACAGTATTTAATATTAGACATGTATTGAAAGAGGGAGGGCATGAAGAGACTTTCCTTTGCGTTTTGTTTATCATAGGCTAACCTATCTTAGGTTTACTCTTACGGGCTTTTCGGCATGAAGGTTCCTAGATCATCACAATCTATTGGATGGGAAATTAATCTGATCTTTCAATTGGAGCGGATCTGAGTGGTGCCTTTCTTGAGCCTCGTGAGATTAGTCTCCTCTTGAGTCCAGTAATCAGCCACCAACGGGTTTGCCTCCTGGTGGAGGAATCACACAACATACATTCATCGCGCCTCATTGCATGCAATATGATGACATTGTGCGAAGAACTAATATAAAGTGATGTAAATAAAGCATTCATTCACATCCATTCAATATAAAGACAACATTCACACATATGTAGATAAAAGGGAATTAAAAAGATTGAAATGCGGCTTAAGCCCTCTACTATCCCCAGTAGAGTCGCCACCTGTCGACGCCGGGAGATTTTCTTCCCGCGTTCTATACCCTTTAGATTTCTCGATGTTGATTTTATCTTTCTTAAAGGGTGAGATTTTAGAAAAGACCGACATACAATGTCGATGATTTAAAAAGACCGACATACAATGCCGCCAGTTGATATAAGTTTAAATGAATGTATCAACTCATCCGAAGTTTTGAAAGGTTTTCGCAATATGGCCCAATATGTGACTCCGTTTAATTTATTTGGAAACCGAGATTCATAGAGTTCGGGGGCTTGCTTAAGAGAGGGGAAGGTGTTAGGCACCCCCGACTTTCGTGAAACACGATTATTGCGTCTTTTCATTCTCTATGCATGTGATGTGTGTGTGTGTGTGATACAGATAAATGTGCTCAAAGTGCTTTATTTGGTAGTAGTGATGTTCATTGTTTGACCTATATACGAAGGGTTTGACTTATTGAAAAGTTCATTTTAAACAAACATATGAAAGTGAAGTTTTGAAAAGATGTTTTCAAACCCTTGCACTCACATAGGAATTAAAGCCCTTTGATACTTCCAAATGTATTCCGTATTCAGCTTTATTTTATTTTATTTAGATGCGAAGCATCTTTGACAGTAAATGAAACTATCTACAAGTGTCGGGCTCCTTGTGGAAATAAAAGCCATCTAAGTGAGTCCGAGCACCACATACATGTTTTTACTATTTTGGGGCCTTAAATCCGGATAATCGTTTTAAGGCCCTAGGTTTACATATACAATGGGTTGCAAGTTGACTGTACAACTTAAATATGTCCATCATTGGAACTTGGTCTAGATCCATTGATTGAATGGTAGATTCTGAGATTCCTAGGCTGACACAACATAATTGAAAGCCTGCACAACAAATATATTGTGACTAAATACCGATAAAATTACTAAATTCGTTGAACGAGGGATTTATTGACTAAATCCCTGTCCGCATGAAACAAAGTTTCCCGTTCCCTCTTGATACAGATTTAGGGTCACGTGATTACTAAATATTTACAAAACTAGAAAGTAAACTAAATCTACTCAGATCTTAGCCATTCTAGCTTCACAGTTCACATTTTGCAGCTTTTGAACCGATTAAAAGCTAGATTTGGCTAGATCTGGCGTAGATCTAGTCAATAAACAAAAGATATTGACTATTTCTGCAAAAATGAACGGTTAAAATCTAGATCCAGCCACAACCAAGCAAAATATACATATATCTAGTACTTATATATGCTTTCAAGCTTCAAAACTTAGTTTCCAACGGTTAAAATTTGATATGTTGTATATATGTATAGAAGTGTTTATATAAGAGATTTACAAAGATTGGAGTAAGATTTGAGCTATTTCTCTCTCAAACTGCTTGATTTTCTCTCACCTGGGCATTCTCTCTCTCTTTTTTCTCTTTTCTTTTTTTCTTTAAAAGTTGATGGGGTGCTGATATATATAGACCCAACCCCGCCGCCTCAAAGTTCGTTCCCTCGATTGACGTGCAGTTTGCTTGAAACCATAATATCTTGCAATCCGGGAATCCTATAGAGGTGTGTTATACCATTTCAGAAAGCTCTTTCCAAGAGCTACGTAATGATATAGGGCTTGACCTTTTTTGAATCCGGGAAGATAGGTCTATGACCAGATCTTCAAGTCTCTACAGTCAGTCTGTTGAGCTGTCTGGCGCAGTTTGCACTCAGGATTGTTGTGAGGGCTCTGTATGAACTTATCTATGGTGGTTTGATTAGTATTGATGTTGAGATGGAAAAATTACCCTTTTACCCTTTCAGGATTATTTCTGGACTTAATATGGTTGCAGCTGTCCTTCCTCAAGGTTATCATTGGGGTTTGACCGCTTTTGATTCTGTCCCTCCTAAGGTTGTCTATTAGGTTGATTTAATGTTCTATGGGGTTTGATTGTGATTGTAGTCTTTCAAGGTTGTCTCCGAGATATAAAAAACCGATTTTTCCCTATTGCAAGGTTAGTAACAAGAATGCAAAATTTCAAGTGTCTACAAAAGCTAATATTTTTCGGTAGCAGGTCGCCTAGACTATGACAACCCGAATTTTTAAGAATTAATAAATGAGAATTTAATAAATAAAATTCTTATTATGTAATGTTTCAAGTACGAGTATGTGTATATGTGTTATATTCTGAAATGTGTGATTTGAAATGAAGAGAATTATATTCATGTATTGGGGAAAAGAGGTTTAATAGTTAATTAACTATTAAAGAAAATAAATGAAGTTGTTACGAAAAGGAAGAAATTGAGAATTATGAATTAATTTGATTGAGTTGAAAATTATATTATGAGATAATATAATTTGGTTATTATGTTGTGTTGGCAATGGAATTGTTATGAATTAAATTTCATAAACAAGGTGTGTAATTCACTTAATTAAAATAGTGAATTAATGTGAATAGGTCTGTTTTAATAAAATGAGAGATTAAAATATATTACACATAAAGGTAACGTGTTAATGTAGTAAGATTGTGAATTTCATAAATAGTTAAAAATATTTATGGAATTGAATAAATGTTTGATGGAAATTATTATGGAGATATTCTAATTTAATAATTAAATTAGAAAGGTAATGATTTGTTAAATAAAATTGGAGTTATATTTGTTAAATAATTTGATTAAACATGATTTCATTAAATTAGATGTGACATTTGTAAACTATGTTATAAGTAAATGATTAAAATAAATAGAAAGGAGTTTTATTTTGGGTAAAACAAGCAAGATCTTATGGTTTTTATAACTGCTGGAACCAATACTTATTATAACAGAACCCATGTTCCATTAGTTATTTTTCTTACGTATACTTTTCCTAAGCCTAAGAAAAAACAACAAAACACAGAGAAGAGAGGAAGATAGAAAAATTGAGAGAGAAAGAGAAGAAATTCTGTGTAATTGAGAAGGTTTTGAGAATCAAGGAAGGAGACGAAGAAGATTCATATCATCTATCCTAGATTTAAAGAAGAAATCAAATGTAATAATTTGGTTATAAAATCTATTTTTGTCTTCTTATATATACTTCTTTGCAAAAGAATTTTGGTAGAGGATTTGTTAAGAATTGATGATATACTTATTAATAGATGTGTATAATCTGATATATAACCTCTATAATGGGTTTTGTAGTAATCGGATTGGTGTAATTATGTTAAAAGATAGAGAATTTGAGTTTTGGCATAATATGTACAAGATGGCTTATTTTAGAACCAAAATTGATGATTAAATCATGTGATAAACTGTAAATTTATGATAGTTTGTATTAATACATAGAGAAACAAAAAGAATGCAAGCGGAATGAATCAATTTGGTCAAGAAATGAACTCGTGGTGCTCGTTCTCGCTAAATTGTCAAAATATGAAATATGGAGTATGAACTTGGAATTTGAGAGTTTAATTTGGTTGTTTATATGTTTAATGTGGTTAGAATCAATATATATATATATATATATATATATATATATATATGTTGGGTTATGGTTCTACACGATTTGTAGTGTCTGAGTATGTTTAATTTGGTGTTAAAGTGAAGAAATTGAGTGTTTTTGGCTTGGTTCTATGTAATTCGTGAACTCCAAAAACTGCTACTAGTGCATGGCGCCGCAGCGCCGGTCTTCGTCAACTGAGATCCGAACCTAGCGCCGCATCGCCATTAATACAAAGGGAACCGGCGCTGCAGCGCCAGTAGGCAGTCAGCCGCAGAGAAGAATGTTTAATTGCATATTTTAAGGAAAACTTACTATGAATTATTGTAATGAATATTATACACTTAATAAGGTATAATTAAGGACTTAAAATACTTAACTTGATGTTAAGTATCAATTAAAAGATGAAATTAAATATTTAATTGGGAGTTAATTAGATTAATTTAATTAATCCAATTGACGTTTAAGTTAATGTAAAGGCAAGACATAGTAACTTAATTAATATTAAGTGACTATTTAATTGAGGTGTTTTGAAGGCATAAAATGAAAGTTATGAAAGTAATACATTTAATATAATGTAACGACAAGCTAAAAAGACTTAACTAAACGTTAAGTAGTGATTATAAGAAAGAAAAGAGATGGAAGTTAACTTAATTAATGTTAACGTGTGTTGCACATCTAATGTGAAGTAAATGCAAGGTTTAAGACTTAACTAAATGGTAAGTGCTGGTTAAAATGGAATGTAATGAGAAGGAAAAAGAAGTTTAACGAAATTAAACCTAATGAACCTTTAGATGTTTTAATAAGTCCTAAACACTTAAATGAACTTTGGGTGTCATCTAAGAAGAGATGTAACGAGACATTAATGGCAAGTTAACACACTCAAGTTGAACATTGTGTATCGAATAAAAGGAAAATTATGGAAATAGAATAAAGTTACTTAAACGATTATTAAGCATTGCTATGTGACTAATAATTGCTGCATATGGTAATATGTTGTGCAGGATTCATGAAGTAAAGATATTTATAAGCTGTTTTTCGGTAGTTGGTAATATACTAGCCAGGCAAGTCTTTCAGTTCCTATTTACTTTATGAATTTGGTAACTGATTGTTGTAATTCAGATTGTCG
The DNA here is from genome assembly GCA_020205555.1 of Panax stipuleanatus. Lineage (NCBI taxonomy): Eukaryota > Viridiplantae > Streptophyta > Magnoliopsida > Apiales > Araliaceae > Panax > Panax stipuleanatus. Next base: position 47,769,418 of record CM035117.1, on the reverse strand, counting down.
AATGTATGTGAAATTATAAATGATGTTTTATACTGCGAAAGTCAATTTATGACTAAAATGATTGGGTTATGGAACTCAATCTTTAATTTAGATGTAAGTACAACATGTATGATATGTTTAGTTAATCGATTATGATGTATGGTCTGAGAATGATATTGTGTGCTATTTGATGCATGAAAACTATTAGATTTGCTGAGCTGTCGAGCTCATTCTTGCAAAATAACCATTTTACAGGTCAAGGATTCAAGGTAAGGATACATGCTAATTGAATGATAGAGATTAATATCAATTCAAGTAGATTATTTGCTTTTAGATGAGAAATATATCTGACGATTTGGATGTATTAAAATTGTCGAATTGTAAATTGAATTATCCGATGTATAATGGATATTGATTTGTAATGTAAGATTTTATTTATACCTCTGATGAAGCAAGTTATAAAACAGATTTAAGTCAAATATATGTTAATGATAAAGGTTGCGATTCAGGGAAATGAAGAAAGAAAATAGAAATGTTTTAATTATTTCGCATTTTATTAAGTTTATTACCGATTAATGTTGTATAGTTAGAAGTTTGATGTATTGTTAACGGCCGATGTCGAGAGTTGTATTGTATAAATTTTGGGGTCGTTACATAGATAATCGAGTTGTTTAACGATGATGCAGGCCATACAGTTGTTAATAAAAGGGTGTGTGGGATATTTAGCCTACATAGTCGATACTCGAAAGGTGGGTGCAAAGCTGGAGGAAATACCAGTTGTTAGAGACTTTGCGGACATATTTTTGGATGATTTGTCAGGACTTCCTCCGTATAGGGAAATTGAGTTCATGATCAAGTTAGCGCCCGGGACTGCCCTTATATCGAAAGCACTGTACAGAATGGCTCCAGTGGAGATGAAAGAGTTAATGGTGCAATTGTAAGAATTATTGGATAAGTATATCCAGCCGAGCGTATCACCGTGGGGAGCGTCGGTATTGTTCGTCAAGATGAAAAATGGATCGATGTGACTTTGTGTTGATTATAGGGAGTTGAATAAAGTCACTATCAAGAATAGGTATCCGTTGCTAATGATTGACAATTTGTTCGATCAATTAAAGGGAGCAAAATATTTCTCAACAATAGACTTACGAAGTGGGTATCACCAGTTGAAGGTTAGAAAGGAGGATATACGACGGTGTTCAGAACTCGATATGTTCAGTATGAGTTCTTGATGATGTCGTTTGGTTTAACGAATTCACCTACAACGTTTATAGATTTAATGAATAGGGTGTTTAAACCGGTTTTGGATAAGTTTGTGGTGGTGTTCATCGATGACATATTGGTTTGTTCCAAAACCCAAGAAGAGCATGCAGAATACTTGATAGTGGCGTTCGAGTCATTAAGGAGAGAGAAGTTATATGCAAAATTCTCAAAATATGAATTTTAGTTGGAGCGTGTGCATTTTTAGGACATGTAATTGATAAGGATGGAATTTTGGTAGATCCATCAAAAGTAGATGATGTCATGAATTAGGATCAGCCGAAGACATCATCAGAAGTGAGAAGTTTCTTAGGATTCGCGGGTTATTATTGACGATTTATTCAAGATAGACACACCATGGACGAATTTAACGAGAAAAGAAGTGAAGTTCATATGGACGGAGAAATGCGAAGAGAGTTTTCAAGAATTGAAGAAAAGGATAAGTATGGCACCTGTGTTATCTTTACCTGATAATACAGGAAATTTTGTGGTGTATAGCGATGCATCGCACAAGGGACTAGTCTGTATGCTTATACAAAATGGCAAGGTCATTGTGTATACAGTGCGACAGTTAAAGGATTATGAAAAAGGGTATCCGACCCATGATCTGGAGTTAGCCGCAGTAGTGTTTGCCCTGAAGATTTGGAGGCACTATCTCTATGGGGAAAAGTGTGAGATATATATAGACCATAAAATTCTAAACTATATCTTTACACAGAAAGATTTAAATATACGTCAAAGGCGATGGTTAAAATTGATCAAGGACTATGATTGTGAAATTCTATACCATTCGGGGAAAGTGAATGAGGTTTCCAATGCCTTAAGTAGGAAGGATCGGGAGAAGTTGTCAATGTTAACTGCTCAGGAAGAGCTCATAGCGGAAATGGCCAAGTTAGAGTTGGAGGTAAAATGTCCGAAGGAGTCGGAGGAAAAGTTATTTCAGATGGAAACCCATCCAACCCTATATGATAAAGTAAAAGAAGTGTAATTCCAAGATGAGGAGTGTGAGAAAATATGGAAAAGGGTGTTCGAAGGAGATGAAGTCAAATTTAAAATTGATACCGAAAGGTTATTGAGATTCAAATGAAGAATTTGGGTTCCGCTAGTACTAGAATTCAGAGACGAAATATTGCATAAGGCTCATAGTTCGAGATATTCAATTCACTTAGGGAGCATAAAAATGTACCAAGATCTTCGACAACACTTTTGGTGGCCAAATCTGAAGCGAGAGGTAGCTGAGTGTGTTGCAAAGTGCTTCACATGTCAGAAAGTCAAAATAGAACGTCAAAGGCCAAGTTGTTTGTTGTTATGGAAATACCAGAATGGAAATGTGAGCATATTACGATGGATTTTGTGGTATCTCTTCCAACTACTCAGAAAGGCTATGATGCGATATGGGTTATCGTGGATCGACTCACAAAATTAGCTCATTTCTTGCCGATCAAGATTAGGTTTAATTTAGATCAGTTGGTGAAGTTATATCTTAAAGAGATTGTTTTAAGGCACGGAGTTTTGGTATGAATTATGTCAGACCGAGATCCGCGCTTCACAGCAAATTTCTTGAAGAGTTTGTATGAACTAATTGTAACGCAATTAAGAATGAGCACAACGTACCATCCTCAAACCGATGGACAAAGTGAAAGGACAATCTAGACATTAGAAGATTTGTTACGAGCTTGTGTCATAGATTTTAAGGGGAATTGGGATGACCATCTACCTCTAGGCGAGTTTGCCTATAACAACGGCTATCACGCAAGTATTGGCATGCCTGATGAGTGGGTTTTATACCTACGAATCGGACACCGTTTAGGCTTAATCCTTTGTTAACTTTAAGTATGTTTAGTGTTATTTTACTTGTTTTTGTGTTTATGTTATAGGAAATGACTTCGGAGGGTCAAAATATGAAAAATAGAGCTTAATGGCATTTTTGTAATTTTTGGTACACTTCACCCGTCGGGGTGGGGTTCTCTAGTACAAAAAGCTCGCCAAGGCGGGCTTGTCGGGAAAAAATGCTGATTTTCAGAAGTTGATTAGGGAAAGGATTCTGAAGAGTTGATTTGGAGAAGGATCGTCAGAGGGCTATAAAAAGGGAAGAATACAAAAGGATTAGGGGAGTAGATTTCCATTCTATTAGATTAGATTAGATTAGATTAGATTAGATTAGAAAAACCCTAGTTTTCATTAGATTTGGATATTGAAGCAATTGAGGGAGCGCGAAGGATTCATTGCAGGAGCTGAAGGGGAGACTCAAGGATTTCATCTACAGATTCTATTCTCTTCTTTATCTTCTACTTTTGTTTCTTGAATGTTTATTCTATCGTGGATTTTTGGTTTTAATTCAATAATTATGAACTAGATCTCTTGTTTAAGATTTCAATGGATCTTATTGCATAGTTTATTTTAATATGCTTCTCTATTGATTATTGTAATTTATTTTAGGAATTGTCTATTGTGATTTGGGTTTAATTGTTTAATTGTCTATCTGGTAATTACTGTGATAATTTATATGAACTCGAGATAGGGATTTTAGATTTAGATCTAATCATAATAGCATATGATTATGTTTTCTGCATGGTGTTAGAATTCACAATTTATGTCTAGAATGGAGATATACCTATACATCGCATGTAATCTGATAAAGAACTTGGGTTTTAAATCCTCTTTAATTATAATTCATGTAGAGATATAGTGAATTAATTAATTAGGGTGTTCTTCTTAATTCTATCATCTATGGATTTAAGTTAATTTGAGTATGATGCATTGAGAGATGATCATATTTATTTATGTGTTCTTGATTAACAATTCAGAATAGTGAGCATAATTGATAAGAAGTGTATTAATTTAAATGAAGCAATAAGTGAAGTTGTGATCTTAAATCTCCGTAATCTTATTTTAAACTAGTGGTATTTAGTAGTTGTTTAATAATATATTATTAATTTACAAACTTGAAATTATTTGTTTAAATAAGATTAAGTTGGTTACGGGTTAGTACTTGGTGATTTTTACTAAATAATTTCTCATGGGAACGATACTCTACTTTCACTTTATTACTTGTTGACCACGTATGCTTGCATGTTGTGTGTAACTAAATTTTACCAAACAATGCCGCCTTACGAAACGTTGTACGAAAGGAAGTGCAGGACTCCACTATGTTGGGATGAGGTCGGTGAATGTCGGCTGTTAGGACCTGAATTGGTGCAGCAGACTAAGGAAATCGTCAAGGTGATAAAATCAAAATTGTTAGCTGCTCAAGACATACAAAAGAAGTATGCGGATCAGCACCGACAAAGCAGAGAATTTGAAGTAGGTAGCTTCATTTTCTTGAAAGTATCTCCCTGAAAGGGGAAGAAAAGATTTGGTAAAAAGGGAAAGCTGTGTCTGAGGTTCATAGGACCTTTTGAAGTGCTAAGAAGGGTAGGTGAAGTGGTTTATGAGGTAGCTTTACCTCCAGAATTAGAGGACATTCATAATGTGTTTCATGTTTCAGTGTTACGACCACACAAACCTGATTATAAACATGTCATAGAGTACGAACCTTTGCAAATCAAGACAGATCTGTCTTATAAAGAAGTTTGTTGGTCCGATTTAGATGACACAATTAACGCGCAAGTATACGCGGCCAGCAAGTAATAAAGAGTAAGTAAAGATCTCGTTCCCACGAGGAATTAACAGATAAAAGGTCGCCAAAGCACTAGCACATAATCATTTCAGCCTTATTTAAACGGGTGGTAAAGAGAAGGAATTAAAACTACTTTAAACTAGGCAAGGAAGTAAACTTAAACTAATTAATCCTAGAGTAAAATCTGATACTGAAGATAAGAGATTTCAATTTCCCCTAATGATTCATCTAAGTCGACACACTTCCAATTAGGTCAAATTGATCATTACAGTTGTTAGCCGAGAACACGAAGGTAAGAGAAGGCCATCTTTCAATGCACCTAATCCATATCACGTGCAATCCACAGATGATAGAACGCACGTGAACACCCACATTATCTAAACCCCTATATGTCTTTGGTGTTTACAAATAAATAGGGTTTAAGGTCAAGTCCTCTATTGACTACGAGCGGCTCTTCGATATATGTCTATCCTAAGCACAAATCATACGTCCAACACCATGTGAACGTACAATCACCCGCTACTACGATTAGATCTAAACCCACACTTCGTCTTTCAATCCCATGTGGGTTATCACAATAATTGGTCATGACTCAATTAAGCAATGAAAGCATACATCGTAATAGACAAACACATAGTAATCAAATAAGACCATCATGGAAGGAATATCAAATTAAACTACTCATTAGGTTCCATTGAAACCTAAAAATATGATTTAACTCATAGACAACTCGAATATATTATCCACAAGTAGATTATACATTATCCAAATACAAATTGAATACAAGGAGAGTGAAGAGATAGAAATTGCAAATCTTTGTTCTTTCTCCAAGTGTGGATCTTCAATGTCAATCTCTTGCTTTAATCTTCTTCTCTAATCTAACCCTAGAATCTAACTAACTAACTAATTCCTAATCTAACACTAATATACTCCTAATCTATACAAGAAATGTAAGGGAAATGGAAGAACAAGCTAGGGCTAGGGCTTAAGGCCAATATTTGATACCCTTTCTTTTCCAAAACGAGCCCCCTTATATCCCAATCAAAAGCAAAGTCCCGTTCAATTGCAAAGTAAAGTCTGGCACAGTAAAAATGCACTAGAATCCGCTCGCCCGCGCCAAGGCTTTTCTGCTTCAGAGTCCTCTAGTAAAACGGCCATAACTTTTGATCTTGGAGGAGTTACGAGGCCTTCCACTTGTCAAATCGAAGCTATCGAAGAGCTCTACAACTTTCATTCTTTGAGCATTGAGAAATAATTGATGGATGAAGGCTGAAATTGAGCTCCAAGTGACAGCTGTGCATGAAAACTCAAAACCGTGAAGTTTAACGTTCGTGGTATATGGGGCATAACTCTCGCCTCCGAACTCCGATTGGGTTGATTCAAGATGTTCTGGAAAGCTTATAATATGCTCTACAATATGACCCAAGCTCTAATCCAAGAACATGAAATGAATATAAACCCCCCAAACGATGTCCGAATTGCATTTCCTTCGCATTTTTGCTTCAAATGCCATTTTTGCTCGTTTTGGCCTCTAGACCCGTGGCATCACCTTCATTGCTTCCTCACCCATGCTATCTTCATGCTTTAAGCCCATTTCAGTGCTTTGCCCCATTTAAGCGTTCTTTTTCCCTTTTAAGCTCAATTTGCACCTGGAGAGTTTCTAAACTTGAAAATCACAAAACAAAGCAAAAACACATCAAACACACAACGATACTTGAGTTTAAGCAACAGAACGAGTTGGTTACTATCCGAATAAGTGGTCACCCCCAAACTTAAACGTTGCTTGCCCTCAAGTAACCAAAATAAAACTAAACAAAAGATGCAATGCAGTATCTACAATGTATGCAACCTACGCTATCATGAATGCGAATCCATGTTCCCAGCCAGCATTGAACTTTCAAAGCAATGCCTCAGAAAACCACGAGATAGTCGAACAGATAAGCTACCCAAAATAAGACCATAAGGCATATTCTGCAAATCCAAATCTGTCAGCACTGATGTATTATGCGTTGTGTGCCTAGCAACCATTAGATATGCATTCGGATAAATAACTCACATACTACGCTTCTTAGGGGAAAAACAAGCTTTAACTTGAGAAAAACAATAAATCATATAAGTTCTAACTAAGACCATGTATTACTAGAGTTAAGAGTCAACAGGGGGTTTTCATTAAGCTTTTATTACTCACGAGGGCGTATTCACACTTTCCCGTGTACACATTCGACTGTGCAATGCCTAGTTCTCTTAGACTTTTCAATGATATCCATGTAGCGAGCTTTCGACCAACGACTCCCAGACCAGACGACCTTAGGGCGCTGGGTGTAGAGACACCCCTAGGGCTTACTTGCTCGAATATCAAAGGCCACAGAACTCGACGTAGCCGAAGTGTTTATTCTATATTTTTTCTTTTTCTTAATTTTTTCTTTTGTTTCCTTTTTCTCTTTCTTTTTCGGCAAGGAGTGCGTCTTACGCTCCATCTCCCCGCATAAATCATGTATGTCCCCTGTTTCCCCCAAACCTTAAGCTTTTAACAGCCTTAGTTATTATCATATGATCACTAACTCTTTCTTTAAAACACAAATTTCCCACCAGAAGACAAGTATGTGAACATTAAAACTTAGCATGTCATGTTGGTTACTCTATCGTGCTTACTAGTTACACAGTATCTGACAGATAAGGATTTACATATATGACAATGAAATCAAGCTTAAGTCTCAAATCAGTTCAAAAATTAAGAAATTTTAGTTTTCATCATAGGCAAAATACATAACTAACCAACTGAAAACTGGATTCATGTAGTATGCTCTAACACAGAATGCAAAAACAAAAGAAAATTTTTAAAATTTTCATAAATTTTAACTATTTACAACCTACATGCACTAAATAAACAAACATAATATGCAATATGAATGCAACTACCCTATATGCAAAATAAAGTCAATACCCCCAAACTTAAACTATTCAATGTCCTCATTGAAGGTAAAGGTAAAAAGAAACTCCCCTATTTGGCTTCTGATGCTACATGAAATGAAGTGGCATCCTCTCAGAAGTTTCCCCGTCTTATCTCTGCTCTTGGTAAAACAAACTCCGCTCAACACTATACTCAACGAACAAACCCAGCTCCACTAGAGATTCCACACTCAATATCTCAATTGATCAGGTTGAGAGGATGAGGTGGATGAGAATTGGTACTTTGGATTGAAGAGGGAGGAGGTTTTCAAAACTAAGGCTTGTAGTGGGGGGGGGGATTGCATTAAGGAACTGAGGGTTTGGGATTATAGGGACTGAGGCTTGGGGGCTGCTAATAATTGACATGAAGTGGTACCCCCCAAAATCTGCAGGATTTTTCCCAAGACAGGCCCAGTTTATGTGTGGCGCTGCCGCGCGTGGTAATGCCTTGGATTGGGAGCGGCGGCGCGGGCCATCAGATTTTGTTGCTGCAAATTTTTGGCATGAACTGAGGTTGGCTTTTGCTTTTCATTCATTCCGAGCAGCCTTTGACCTGAAATACGCAGACAATACTTATTAAGCCCTCCTAGACTAACAAAAGTATATAAAATCTATTTACATCAAGATAAATGAACATGGAAAGATATATGCATTTATATTCCCAAAAATTCTCTAAAGGCGTATAGGCAATGCAAGTGCATCAAAAGTATGCTATAAGTTATGTAATCCCAAAAATATACGCATTCATGCCTAAGTTCAAAAATGTAGGCAATGAACTCCTAATTCCTACAGTATGCAAAAATTTAAACTAAATATTAACTAATAAGAATTAAACGAGGGGGAGGGAAATGTGATAGAAAGCATGTAAATGGAGAATTAAACAAAGAGATAGAGAGAGGGATGATGGGAAGTAGGTAATGGAGAATTAAATAAAGAGAGAGAGAAATGATGGGGTGCCTCCCATCTAGCTCTTGATTTATAGTTTTCTAGCACGACTATGTCTGCCCACTGCTACCCAATTCCCCGACGATACTGGAGAACCCCTCCATCCATCAGAATAGGTGTGTGACTTTGGCGGCTCCTCAGTAGGAGCGGATGCAGATTTAAACTACCTAGCATTGGATAAGTAAAAGAATTCCCCGTCCTGAAGGTTAGGGAGCTAGGCAAGGGTTCCGTTGTGTAGGTGAAATGATCGGGGCATGGAGGTATAGACCACACAACGTACTCTTCTTCTATTCTCTTCTCTTCTGACCACCATGGTGTCGAGATTGTCGAATCTCTCGTGTCATCGAGATCCGTCTCTATAATGTGGCTACCAAGGGGGAAAGGATGTGCAAACTTGACTGGAGTCTCAAACATCGGCGAAGAAGGCTCTTGGGGGATTATCACTATTGGTTCATACTGTTCCACATCCCCAATTATCTCCTCTTGTTCCATTGCCTTTGGCTCATCTAGTTGCAATTGCACTTCGAATTCTCTATCAGTTTCTGTACCCATGTCATTGTACCACATAGTCTAGAGATCATAACTTACGGCTTCAATCATTGGAGGTACAGGATCATGCATTGTTGTCTCTTGTTTAAATACCTCGTCTTTCCTTAATGCCGTGCTAATCTGCTCTACCCAAATTTGAAGATCCTCAATCGATTGCTTTTGCTCAATCAAGGTCTCCTCTGTCGATGCTATGGAATTCCCCCACATAATTTTCAATCCTTCCTTTTCTGTTTCAGCCTCGGGCTCCATGTACTGATGCTCATTGGTAGGAGTGTTGTGGATTAGGGCCATCTGATTCTGAAAGTTCTGGCTTGATTGCTCTTGGCTCCTAAGCCTCTCCTCTTGGCTTTCTAAGCTCCTATATATGAATTCCATTGGAGACTATTCTCCTTGTAAACATGGGGATTGATATGAGGGTTCTGGTGCATAAGTTGGACTTGGCTCATATTGTTCTTGATAGCTCACAGTATGGTTTTGCATCCCTTGTTCATCCTCTATCATCAAGGCCTTGCTAATCTGCTCTACCCAGTTCTGAATACTCTTGAATGACTTCTGTGGCTCATTCAAGATGTCCTTTAGTGATTCTATGCCACTTCCTTCCTCCAAGCATGCGTTTTCTGTGTCACCCTCAAAATTGTGTTGAGGCTCGTAAACTGGAGTCTGGAAGGTGCATTCTGGGGCGTATGCTGGATTTGGATCCCAGTGTTGGTCTTGATAGTAGTCTGATGAAGGGTTTGGGTGATACCCCCAATCTTGTTGATAAGTGGGATAAGGTTCGGTGTAGGAATAACCACCCCCATAATGCTCCTATCCATAACTGATAGGCTCCTGATGGCTCGCGTAGCTCCCAGCACCGTAGTCATAGGTCACTGCCGTCTTTCGATTCTGATGAGCTGAGACAGTATCCAGCTTCCTCGAGAGAACCTCTAGCTGTGCTGAAAGTGTTGCAATTGGGTTAACGCCATCAGTGTATGCTTCGCTTGGTTGCTCTTGCCTTGTACCATTCCATGGATAAAAATTCAAGTCCATTGTACCTAAGAAGAGAATATAGGAAGAGAATTAAACAAAGTTAAAAAGTTTAAATTAAGACTAATTTGATTAAACTAATGTTGGCAAACAGTTATCAAATAATTCCCCGGCAACGGCGCCAAAAACTTGTTGGTCCGATTTAGATGACACAATTAACGCGCAAGTATACGCGGCCATCAAGTAATAAAGAGTAAGTAAAGATCTCGTTCCCATGAGGAATTAATAGATAAAAGGTCGCCAAAGTACTAGCACATAATCATTTAAGTCTTATTTAAACGGGTGGTAAATAGAACGAATTAAAACTACTTTAAACTAGGAAAGGAAGTAAACTTAAACTAATTAATCCTAGAGTAAAATCAGATAATGAAGATAAGAGATTCCAATTTCCCCTAATGATTTGTCTAAGTCGACACACTTCCAATTAGGTCAAATTAATCATTACAGTTGTTAGCCGAGAACACGAAGGTAAGAGAAGGCCATCTTTTTATGCACCTAATCCATATCACGTGTAATCCACAGATGATAGAACGCACGTGAACACCCACATTATCTAAACCGCTATATGTCTATGGTGTTTACAAATAAATAGGGTTTAAGATCAAGTCCTCTATTGACTACGAGGGCTCTTCGGTATATGTCTATCCTAAGCACAAATCATACGTCCAACGCCATGTGAATGTACAGTCGCCCGCTACTATGATTAGATCTAAACCCACACTTCGTCTTTCAATCCCATGTGGGTTATCATAGTAATTGGTCATGACTCAATTAAGCAATGAAAGCATACATCGCAATAGACAAACACATAGTAATCAAATAAGACCATCATGGAAGGAATATCAAATTAAACTACTCATTAGGTTCCATTGAAACCTCAAAATATGATTTAAGTCATAGACAACTCGAATATATTATCCACAAGTAGATTATACATTATCCAAATATAAATTGAATACAAGGAGAGTGAAGAGATAGAAATTGCAAATCTTTGTTCTTTCTCCAAGTGTGGATCTTCAATGTCAATCTCTTGATTCAATCTTCTTCTCTAATCTAACCCTAGAATCTAACTAACTAACTAAACCCTAATCTAACGCTAATCTACTCCTAATCTATACAAGAAATGTAAGGGAAATGGAAGAACAAACTAGGGCTAGGGCTTACGGCCAATATTTGATACCCTTTCTTTTTTCAAAACGAGCCTCCTTTTATCCCAATAAAAAGCCAAGTCCCGTTCAATTGAAAAATCAAGTCTGGCACAGCTGGGGACTGGAGCGGCCGCGCCCAAAAAAGCACTAGAATCCGCGCGCCCGCGCCAAGGCTTTTCTGCTGCAGAGTCCTCTGGTAAAACGACCATAACGTTTGATCCGGGAGGAGTTACGAGGCCATCCACCTGTCAAATCGAAGCTATCGAATAGATCTATAAATGTTATTCTTTGAGCATTGAGAAATAATGGATGGATGAAGGCTGAAATTGAGCTCCAAGTGACAGCTGTGCATGAAAACTCAAAACCGTGAAGTTTAACGTTCGTGGTATACGGGGCATAACTCTCGCCTCCGAACTCCGATTGGGATGATTCAAGATGTTTTGGAAAGCTTTTAAGATGCTCTACAATATGACCCAAACTCCAATCCAAGAACATGAAATGAACATAAACCCCCCAAACGATGTCCGGATTGCATTTCCTTCCCAATTTTGCTTCAAATGCCATTCTTGCTCCTTTTGGCCTCTAGACCCGTGGCATCACCTTCATTGCTTCCTCACCCATGTTATCTTCATGCTTTAAGCCCATTTCAGTGCTTTGCCCCATTTAAGCGTTCTTTTGCCCTTTTAAGCTCAATTTGCACCTAGAGAGTTTCTAACCTGAAAATCACAAAACAAAGCAAAAATACATCAAACGCACAACGATACTTGAGTTTAAGCAACAGAATGAGTTGGTTACTACCCGAAGAAGTGGTCATAAAAGCCACTTATCAAAGTTTCTATTAAGATAGTTGACAGGAAAGAGCAAATTCTTAGAAATAAAGTAATACCTTCTGTAAACCTAATATGGAGAAGCCACAATGTTGAAGAAGCTACGTGGGAACTCGAAGATAAAATGGAGAACTATCCTCAATTATTTGTTTAATCCTTGTATCGCGATTCTGAGGACAGAATCCTTTTAAGGAGAGAAGAATGTAACGAATATATTAATTGTGTCGTGATTCTGGGGACATAATCTTTTTAAGAAGGGAAGAATGTAACGATTGTAACTTTTTAAAATAATTAAAAATATTTATTGAATAAAGTAAATATTTTAGTTGGAATATTTATAGAATAAAATAAATATTTATTTGGATGGAAATTATTTATGAAATAATTTATTTAAGTGTGATCATGTTAACTAAATATATGTGAGTTGATTTATATTTTGGTGTGTATTTTATTACGCTAATGTGTTATTAATATTTTAATTTAATTAAATAATTAAATTAGAGGGTTAGTGATTTGTTAAATAAAATTTTAATTATATTCGATAAATAATTAAAGTAAATTAAGTGTGACATGTGTACTATCTTATAGAGGATTGTTAAAATAAATTAAAAGGGAGTTTAATTGGGTTAGCCAAACAAGGCCTAGACCCTTCAATTCCTTAACAGCTGAGACCCATTGTTTGATGATAATTGTCAACCCAAGTAAAACCCACGTTAGATTAATTTATCAAGTTATGTTGTGCTCATTTGCAAAAGAACAGAGCTTGGTAGAGAGTGAGAGAGAGAGAGAGAGGGCAAGAGAAGCTCTGAGAATTCAGAGAAAAAGAGGATGATTAAACAAGCAATCCTTATCAATTAGCTAAGTCTAAGAAGGAATCAAAAGGTTTAATCCAACTCTAAACTTCTTAGTTCTTTATTTCTTTAAGTTCTTCACTGAAAATAGATTTGGATGGATGATTTGTTGAGAAATTAGATATGTGTTCTTGGATTTATTAATATGTTATATATCATCTAGAATTGATTTTGGAGTAATTAAATTCGTGTATATATGCTAAAAATGAAGAATTGGTCTTTTGGTTGTAATATGTATGTTATGACATGATTTAGAGTCAAAATTAGTTGTGAATCCATGTTTTAAATCTTAAATTGATGGTTAATTGTTGTAATACTCTGACATACGAAAACAATGCAACAGGAATGAATCAAAATAGTTGAAAATCGAAGTCGTAGTGAATGATTTCGCATTATTTGTCAAAATAGCCAAAAAAAGCTAGTACGAACATAGAGTTTAAATCTTGAATTTGGTTGTTGAGGGTGTTTAAGATGTTGAAATGGTTCTTTAATGTGTTCTATTATGTTTTATGAGTTTATAGAATCTGGAATTGTGTGATTTTTTTATTAGATGAAAAGAATAATAATTTTGATTAAAGAACAGAGTCTGGAATCGAATTGTAGGAACTGAATGCGCACCAGCGCGACCGCACTGGTGGCTAGAAATAAAGGTGGCGCGGTCGCGCCATAAGCAGACCAGACCCATAAATGAATTCTTATTTGTTCAGTTTGGGAGATGTTCACTTAACCTAATCTAATGAATGTAAAGAAGTAATAATAATGTAATAAGACTTAATATCAGATTATAATAACAAAGTTGATAGTATAAGTTATGAACTAATAAGTTATGTAAAGTCTTTAACTCATTGTTTGTGGGATTTGGTGATGGCGTTCAAAGATTAAGTCTTGTGTTATATGTTAATAGAGAGTTCAGATTCATGATATGTGAATAGTTGGAATGTTCAGATCTTGAACTAAGATGATAAAGTTAACTTGAATTGGAACTAAACTAATAAAGTTGGTGTTAATATAACTAATTAGTATTGTGATCTTAATGATCTATGTAGGGTATTTGAAGAGTGTAAATTGTAAGTTTATAACGAATGTGCGTGGTAAGTTTCTTAACTCTACCTTTCCATTGTGCAAGTTCCTTAAACTTTGCTTATGCTTCCTTACTTAGAAAGGTTTCTTGATTTGTATAATGCTTATGTTTTGAGCAAGCTTTCCAATTCTTTTCGAAAGCATTACTTCAATAAATGCCACTTAATCATTTATAAATCATTGTATTCTATTTCTTGTCGAATCATGATTTACTTATTCAGTATTATTCAATATTATGTTTTTATCAAACTCTTAAATGGCTATCGAACCCTTTTTTATTAGACTAGTCCATAGTTGATGAGTGTTCTAAAGATCTAAAATTCTTTTAAAGTTAATCCAAACCAACTTATTTTTAATGAGGATCTTAATGTTAAAACTGAGATGAACAACCCTATATTAAGGGTATATGTTATCGGAAATTATAATCCCGAGCTACGCAATAGCGATGATATGTTTGTGCACAATACATAGTACGAAGGGATGATCACCCGGAGTACGAGATGAATAGTCCATATAGTCTCTTAATTGTTAAAGGTTTAAGTTGAAATACTTGATAACATGAGACATAATTTATGGTCTTGCGACCCTTAGTTTATACCTTTGATCTTGATATCTAATATTAATTCAAAAACTGAATATTCCATTGAACTCACGGTTCTTGATTATCGTTGATTGTTTCTAGTAAAGATTATATTATTCAGTTAAAGCTTATCCATTAATTATTCATATGTTGTTTATTGTTTATTATTATTCTTGTGAGCAATTTTTTTGCTCACTCTTGCATAAAATATTTCAGTTAAGCCCGAGAAGCTTGAAGAGCCATCTACAAGTTAGGGCAAGGGCAAGATGCATAAATAGAGGATGTTTAGATTATGCTTTAATTGAAAAGTTGATGTAATGAACTTATTTATGTTTATATTATTCTGTTGTTATGATGTAATAATTAATTGTTAGTTGACCTGGGATATCGTTTAATTATGTAACCTTTTATAAGAATTATTTATTATGAAGTTTATTATTCTACTTTATGGGTAGTTAGATATGATTGTGATGGATCGTGAACAACAAATCTGTGGGATCTAAGTACCTGGATTTGGGGGTGTCATAAATTTTAACACAACCTTTGCATCATTCGTTGGCAAAGCAGCTACTTCGACCCATTTTAAAATGTAGTCTATTATCAAGAAAATGTATACGTTGTTAAAAGATGTCAAAAATGGCCCCATGAAATCAATACCTCAAACATTGAATATTTCCACTTCTAAGATCGTGTTTAGAGGCATCTCATGACGTTTTGATATATTACCCACCTTTTGACATCTATCACACATTTGAACAAACTGATGGGTGTCCTTAAACAACGTGGGCTAGTAAAATCCTATTTGTAACACTTTAGCAATTGTCCTATCACTTCCATAATGTCCTCCATACATTGAATCATGACAGTGATGTAATACGTTCTCAGTCTTGCTTTGCGGAATACACCTCGTATCATTTGATTTGCACACTTCTTGAATAACAACGGTTCATCCCACACCCTTCTTACATCATGTAAAAAAAAATTCTCCTGCTGGCATGATAAGTCTGGAGGGAACACATTGCTCACTAAGTAGTTGACATAGTCTGCATACCACAACACTTCTGTGTGAACCATGAATAATTGCTCATCTGGAAAAAACTCATTGATTAACATCTTGTCTTTCTCGCCATGCTCCGTATTCTCCAATCTCGATAGATGGTTACCATCCTAGTTTTTAGTACCCTTCCTATAACAGATTTCCAAAATCGAACTCCTAAAGAAGAAGTATACATCTTATCAGCCTAGGTTTTACATCTTTCTTCAAAATCAGATATCGAATAGCTGAATGATCTATGTAAACCACAACCTTAGTCCCGATAAGGTATAATCTAAACTTGTCAAATGCATAAAAAATCGCAAGTAATTCCTTCTCAACAGTTGTGTAATTAAGCTGAGCATTCGATAATTTTTTGCTAGCGTAATATATTGCATAAAAACTGTATCTTTTCGATGGCCTAAACCAATCCGGTGCCACAATCATCGGTGTTGTTGTCAGTTTCTTCTTTAACTGTTCAAAAACTGTCAAACAATCCTCGTCAAACTTAAACGGCACATCCTTCTCCAACAAATTACATAATGGCTTAGTAATCTTGGAGAAGTCCTTTATAAATCTGCGATAAAATCCAGCATGACAAAGGAAACACCTAATTCTCCTAATTGAAGTCAGTTGTGACAGGTTTTCAATTGTCTCTATCTTGGTTATGTCTCCCTCCAACCCTTTAGTTGACACCTTATGCCCGAGAATTATCCCTTCTTGCACCTTGAAATGGCATTTTTCCCAGTTTAGCACTAAGTTGGTATCCACGTACCTTTTCAGCAACAATATTAGATTCTCCAAACAACTGTCAAAGGAATCACTAAAAATTAAAAAGTCGTCCATGAACACATCAACATTATGCTCCACCATATCTTAGAAGATAGCCATCATAAACCATTGAAAAGTCGTCGGTGCGTTACACAGCCCAAAAGACTTTTTCCTAAATAAAAATGTGTCATACGGACAGGTGAACGTTGTCTTCTCTTGTTCCTCTGGAGCAATAACAATCTGATTATACCCCGAATATCCTTTTAAAAGACAGTAGTACTCGTGCCCTGCTAAGCTGTCTAACATCTGATCAATGAATGGTAAGGGGAAATGATCTTTACTGGTTTCTTTGTTGAGTTTTGTGTAATCCATACAAACCCTCCAGCCGATCACTGTTTTTGTCGGTATCAATTTATTGTTCTCATTTGATACTGCCGTCAATCCACCCTTCTTAGGGACACTGTGACGATATTACGTATATTATCACTAAATATAAGAATTTATGATGAACCATTTTCATCACTTATCCACTAATCTAATTAGTGACGAATGAGTCTCTTGTCATATAAAATTGGTATTTGTGACAATAAAAATTTTCATAATTTTTTTTTTCGTCTTTAAAACATTTCCCTCCAAAAATTTTCAGAAAAAAATTGTCTCAAAATAAAATTGTGATGAATTTGTGTTTGGCATCACTAAATGTGAACATTAGTGACGAAATCACATTGTCATTAAATTTTAGAAATAATTAATGGCAATTTATTATGTTGTCATCGAAATAAAAAATGTGTGACAATAAATAATGTCATCAATTATTACAAACATGTCACTAAAAGGTTTCCCTCCAAAATAAATTGTGACGGAATTTTGTTAATCGTCATCAAATGTGTAAATTAGTGACGATATAAATGATTAATAGTAACAAAATTAAAGGTCATCACAAAAGCAAAAGTTTTTGTGACGATTATGAATTTCGTAATGATTAATTAACAAATTTTGACAAAATGTTATCCGTTGCAAAAACATTCATCATAAAATGTGTGATTTCTTGTAGTGTATCGGAAATGGGATAAATTATTCCAACGTCAAGCCATTTCAGGATTTCTTTTTTCAGCATTTCTTTCATAATTGGGTTGAGCCTTCGCTGCTGTTATTTTTTCGATTTCACATTATCTTCCAAGAGGATATTATGCATACAGAATGATGCACTTATCCCCTTGATTTCTGCGATGGTCTATCCGATTAAAGTTTTGTATTCACGAAGGACTCTCAATAGCTTATTTTCCTGTAATTCGTTAAGTGCAGGTGAAACAATAACATGCAAAGTTGAAGAATTACCCAAATATGCATACCTTAGGTGGTTAGGAAGAGGTTTCGGTTCCAATATGGGAGGTTCCTCTAGAGATGATTTCATCCGATCGGAAGATTTTTCTGCGTACTCTAAAGGCTCAAAAGGAATTTTAAATTTAATCACCCTTGGCAATGCATCCAACAGCTAAACATATTCCAAGAATTCTATTTCATTTGATTCAGAATCCCCCAACAAAGTAGTTTCCAACGGATCAGTACTCAGCATTGCTAATAGCTCATCATCCACTACCTCTTTGATCACATCCACACGAAAACACTTCTCATCTTTCTTAGGGAATTTCATTGCTTTAAATACATAAAATGTTACCTCTTGGTCTTGAACCCTCATTGTCAGTTCCCCTTTTTGCACATTAATGAGTGTTCTACCGGTAACTAAGAAAGGTCTCCCGAGTATGATCAAAATGTCTTTATCTTCTTCAAAATCCAACACAATGAAGTGGGCTAGAAATACAAATTTATCCACCTTAACTATCTTCTCCTCAACAATGCCCCTCGGATATGTCACTAACCTGTCTGCAAGCTGTAAGAGATATTTTTTGGCCTCTTTGCTAGTAATCCCAACTTAGTGTAAATCGATAGTGGCATCGAATTAATACTCGCACATAGATCACACAAACATCTTTTGAAAATTGGCTTCCTATAGTGCACGGAATGGCAAAGCTGCCCAGATCTTTCAATTTCGGAGGTAGCTTCTTTTGCAATATAGTGTTGCACTCTTCAGTTAAAGTCACTATTTCAAAATATCCTAACTTTTTCTTTCTAGATAAGATGTCTTTCATGAATTTTGAGTAGTTGGTGTTGGGTTTGTACAAAAATGTGACACAATTAAATTGCAAAAATTAGCGAAAGCATGGTAAAATCAGAGTTTAAAAATTTCTACAAAACCATTACTCGGATCATCCATTATGTAAATTATTAATTTAAAATGATAAATAAGAAGTTATGGAATCATACCCTTATAGAACGAAGCTTCTACGTGTACGAGTTCAACTCCTTGTTCTTCGTGATCTCCTCGAATTTTCGGGTTAGATTCATTCCTTTGATCAACGTTAACCACCCAAGTGTTTGGTCACCAAAGGTGATCCACCAAGGAAGAGGAATTATCAAGAAGGAGGGTGGTTGGCTAAACGCTAGTTTTCTATCCTCTATAGAAAAGGAGTACTCTCCAACAATTAGAAAATTACATCAACTGATATCTATTATAAGAACCCTTCTAATCCAATTAGACATGGAGTTTTATTTAATTAATTAAAATCCTTTAATTAATTTAGGCTTCACAACACATTGGGAATAATCAATTAAATTTATTTAATTAATTTGCCTTCTAATCTTATTAGGAATAAATGAGAGTACTAATATTAAATTAATTTCTAAACTCCTTTAGAAATTAAAAAAATAATAATTATAATCATATTAATAAGAATCCTCTTATTAATTAATATTTAATATTTTCAAAATATTAAATAATAAACATTAAGATATTTAATTTATTCTATCACCATAGATTAAATTAATTACACTTAACGCATTATTACGATTATGCCATTACCTTCTTAAATAATTATTCTTCCTTTTTTGGTGTTACCATTTAGGTTCTCCATATTAAACCGGTTGTGAATAAATCAATTAGAATAATTCTAATCTTTTTTAAATAAATAAATTAAACTAATAATTTATTTAAATAAATAATATTTATTCTACAATAGGGATAAGTCTCCCTAGCGATCAACGACTTTCCAGATAATATAGATTTTAACATCAATCATAGAAGAACCTATGAGTAAATAAGTACCGTATAATTCAATCCTTCCACCATACAATGTCTCAATTAAATATAAGACATGGAATTACTGTCAAGTCTTATTTTATTTAATTATATGTATTTCGATCAAAAAATGCACAACTCCAAATAATGCAAATTGGAAACTCCTTTCTAATTTCATTATGCCTTGGCCAAGGACTACTGGGTTGTCATTTAACGAATCACATAGGACATATCTCTTCTTTTACTAGAAATGGTAGATTCTTTATTGACCATTCATTATCTCCATGTGTAACTTATTTTACCCAAACATACCCTTTGATATACCCTAAGGGTCTTAAGAAATAAGTCAAAGTATAATTCATTACACACAAGATACTATGATGATCTCAAGTCCAAGGATCACTTGTACTACTATCACATTAAGAATTCCTATTGACAGGCAAGTAAAACTCCATTAGGTATTCCATAGCGAGTGACGTTCAGTGAACTTATTCTCCAATAAGAACCTACATACTTGCTTTAGTGTCTCCACATAAATGATTATGAGATCAATTATTCTCATCTAATGAGCAAGCAACATATGTACCAATCTATCCGGATTTACTAATCCCCTTTTTAGTAATTCAATGATTGGGAACTATTTTAGTTTTAAGCTTTCTAAGAATTTAGATCTCATTAGCATGATCAACAACATGATTCTAAAAGCATTGTTTAAAACTATGGGTTATTTATATATTATAAAAATAGCATCATGTAGATAATTAAATACCTTTAATAAATGAATATTTTTATTAATAAATGAATAAGATAGTTTACAAAGTATGTGTTTTATCATCATACATGATTGACTTGTATGCACACTACTATCAATCTCCCACTTGCACTAAAGTCAATCGCCATGGTATTTCATACACATCTTCTCTAAGCGACGATCAAACTGCTAATGTGTTAAAGCTTTAGTAAATGGATCTGCAATGTTGTCTTGAAAGTCTACACGCACCAAGGTGTCGTGTCCTTTTTCAATGATCTCCCTAATCAAGTGAAATCGCCGCAACGCGTGTTTGAATTTTTGATGAGACCTGGGTTCCTTAGATTGTGCAACAGCTTCGGTGTTGTCACAGTGTAAGGGGACTGCTCCTCCAATGCTAGGAACCACACTAATTTTTGTTATGAACTTCTTCATCCAACCTTTGCAGCTTCACTTGCAGCTATATACTCTGCCTCTGTCACTAAATCATCAACTGTTTGCTGCTTGGAACTCTTCCAACTCACTGCACCTCCATTCAAAGTAAATACATATCCTGAAACGGATTTACTGTCATCTTAGTCCGTTTAAAAACTTGAGTTTGTGAAGCCCTCGAGTTTTAATTCAAACCCACCGTAGACAAGAAATACATCCTTAGTCCTTCGTAAGTACTTTAGAATTTTTTTCACTGCCTTCTAGTGCTCTTCTGCTGGATTCGACTGATATCTGCTAGTTACACTAAGTGCATGAGCGACATCCGGTCTAGTACATATCATACCGTACATGATAGATCCCATTGTTGAAGCATAAGGGATTTTACTCATACAGTTTCTCTCCTCAAATGTCTTTGGGGCCTGTTTCTTGGAGAGATTTATTCCATGGCTCATCAGCATGAGACCTCTTTTGGAATCTTTCATGCTAAACCTCTTTAGCATGGTATCAATGCACGTTCTTTGGGATAAGCCAAGCATCCTTTTCGATCTATCTCTATAGATCTTTATTCCCAAAATATAGGATGCTTCTCCCAAGTCTTTAATGGAGAAGTGTTTAGATAACCAGATTTTTATCGATTGTAGCATAGGAATGTCATTCCCTATCAGTAATATATCATCAACATATAATACAAGGAATGAAATTGAGCTCCCACTAACCTTCTTGTACACACATGGTTAATCCTCATTTTGATAAAATCAAGCTCTTTGATTGTCTCATCAAAACGGATGTTCCATCTACGAGAAGCTTGCTTCAATCCATAAATGGATCGTTGCAGCTTACAGACTTGATTTGTTCCAACCTTTGAAACAAATCCCTCTGGCTGTGTCATATACACATCCTCCTCAAGTTTTCCATTGAGGAAGGTCGTTTTGACGTCCATCTGCCAGATCTCATAGTCATAATAAGCTGCAATCGCAAGTAAAATCTGAATGGACTTGAGCATAGCTACTGGTGAGAAGGTTTCATCATAGTCAACTCCTTGTCTTTGTTTGAAACCTTTTGCAACAAGTTGGGCCTTATAGGTCTCTACCTTATCGTTTGCTCCAGTCTTTCTTTTAAAGACCCATTTACACCCAATAGGCTTTATGCCTTCCGGTGGTGAAACCAAAGTCCATACTTGGTTCTCATCCATGGAGTTCATCTTGGATTTCATGGCTTTTAACCATTTTCCTGAGTCTTTACTACTCATAGCCTGTTCGTAATTTAATGGATCATCGTAATTCATGATGCGTACCTTATTGTCATCCTCTATGACGAATCCATACCTATCAGGTATTTTTGGTATTCTTCCAGATTTACGAATAGGGTGTGGTACAGTAGGTTCTTCCACTTGGTCAGGTACCTGACTTTGATTAGTAGTAATTTGTGATTATTGAACTTCTTCAAGATATATTTTACTCCCATTGACCCCTTCATGGATAAACTCTTTTTCCAAGAAGGCAACATGTTTCCAGACAAACACCTTTCAATCAGTTGGATGATAGAAATAATACCCTACAGTTTCTTTAGGGTATCCCACAAATCTACACTTGTAGGATTTAGTCTGTAGCTTATCATTTTTAAACTTTTTGACATAAGCTGGACAACCCCAAGTCTTAACATGCTTAAGATTTGGTTTCCTCCCTTTCCACATCTCATACGAAGTCTTTGGGGCGGATTTAGTAGGCACCTTGTTAAGTAGGTATGCAGTCATTTCTAGGGCATAACCCTAGAATGAAATTGGAAGATCGGTAAAACTCATCATGAAACGAACCATGTCCAACAATGTTCGATTTCTCCTTTCAGATACTCTATTTAATTGTGGTGTACCATGCGGAGTCCATTGTGAGATTATATTATTATCTTTGAGACAATTGAGAAACTCATCGCTTAAGTATTCTCCACCTCGATCTGATCGTAGAATCTTAATACTCTTGCCCGTTTATTTCTCTACTTCACTTCTGAACTCTTTGAACTTTTCAAATGATTCAGATTTGTATTTCATTAAATAAACATATCCAAATCTTGAGTGATCATCAGTGAAAGTAATAAAATAAGAATACCCTCCCCGTGCATTCATTGTCATAGGTCCACAAACGTCTGTGTGAACCAACGCTAACAACTCTGTAACTCTTTCTCCTTTTCCACTAAAAGAAGATTTTGATAGTAGTGTGCATACAAGACAATCATGTATGATGATAAAACACATACTTTGTAAATAATCTTATTTATTTATTAATAAAATATTCATTTAAGGCATTTAATTATCTACATGGTGCTGTTTTTAATAATATGTAAATAACCCATAGTTTTAAGCAATGATTTTAGAATCATGATGAGATCATGCTAATGAGATCTAAATTCATAGAAAGCTTAAAAACTAAAATAGTTCCCAATTGTGGGATTACTAAAATGGGGATTAGTAAATCCGGATAGATTGGTACATATGTTGCTTGCTCATTGGATGAGGATGACTGATGTCATGGTCATTTGTGTGGAGACACTAAAGCAAGTATGTAGGTGCTTATTGGAGAATAAGTTCACTGAACGTGACTCGCTATGGAATACCTAATGGAGTTTTACTCGCCTGTCAATAGAAATTCCTAATGTGATAGTAGTACAAGTGATCCTTGGACTTGAGATCATCATAGTTTCTTGTATGTAACAAATGATACTTTGACTTATTCCTTAAGGCCTTTTAAGGCATATATAGGGTATGCTTGGGTATAATGAGTTGCATATGGAGATAATGTATGATCAATAAAGAATCTATCACCTCTAGTAAAAGAGGAGATATGTCCTATGTGATTCGTTAAATTACAACCCAGGAATCCTTGGCCAAGGTAGAATGAAATTAGAAAGAGGTTTCTAATTTGCATTATTTGGAGTTGTGCGTTTTCTAATCGAAATACATATGATTAAATAAATTAAGACTTGACAGTAAATCCATGTCTTAACCACACTAGAATCAGAAAATTTTCCCTCTATAATATTGAGCGTATTTCTTGCGAGTATAAAGATATTTTGAGTGTGGATAACAGTGCAAGATTTGTTCAACATAATCTCCGTTATTTCAGTCAGATCTAGTAGTCTACTAAGGTAAAAGATATTATTTTTTCTCGTAAAAGGATATTATTTTTCTCGTAAAGGATATTTTGGTAAAGGATATTATTTTTCTCATAAAAGATGTTTTCGTTCAATATTCGTAAGGAATATTATTTTCTTCCATACTCTATAGTATGTAAGTAATAATATTTCGTTTCATATTCTTAAATTTAAACTTACTATAGTAAGTATTACTTCTATAATTCCTGAAATGATTAGAAATTCCTTGAGTTTTGCTCTTCATCTAATATCATTTCACTAGAATATTGATCTGAACTTTCTTATGAAATTTTTTATCTTTTCATATCGGGGTACTATTCATACGTACAGTACTATTCATACGTACGGTACTATTCACAGAGTACTATTCACGGAATACTATTCACGAAGTAATATTCACGACAAAATTGGTTTCTTTTTCTGACCAAATTATCGTTGATTTATGAATCTTACTCTTGAAATTGGATCCATGTATTGATCTTAATATTGACCATTGATTTTACAATTGAATATCTTTAGCTTAAGTGTAAAGGTGAATTGATCAACATTGTAATAAAGATTTAATTTTCTTTATATGTTATTTTGAAATAGTAAGGGGTTGATTTGATGAATGTGGTAAGTTATGGGGTGATTTGTGCAAGTTTTACAAAGTAAGCAAGTGACCATAAAATATTCATTGTGTCGGGGAATATTCGTTTGGTCGGGGAATATTCCTTTTATCTGGGAATATTCGTACGACGGCGCAATTATTTGTGGGCCCCATAACGAAAAATTGTCGGATGAAGAAAACGACAAGAATAAGTTTTTCTAAAAATAACGGCGTGGTTGTTACTGTTAAAACTGTTGAAATACCCGGTGGTTAAAATACAGTAATGCACGGTGTTGCACAGTAGCACACGGTATTGCACAGTAATTCTATTTATTGATTCTTACGTAAAAAGTCACTACTCAATAATTGTTACAGTAATTATTGTTCAATATTTTATATTATTGATTCAATAATTGCTACATTGATAATTACATAATATTTTATTAATTCAATAATTTTTATTGCACAGTATTTCAAATTATCAAATCAATAATTAATAGTATTTGAATAATATTATTAGATAGCATTATTAGCAATGTTTAAGGAAGTTCTATCGAGAATGGATTATTTAATTGCGCGTCAGTAAGGAGAAATCCTTATCGGAAGGCCCCCTCTTTCCTAGGAATGACCTGATTGTCAATTTTGTAGTTCTGTAATGTTATTTGTGAATAATTAATTATTAATTTATATGATAAGAAAATATTTATTTTTGTGGATATAACAGAAGGAATTAGTGCTGATGTGTTTTTATCAGTATTTGTTGTAAATTTGGCTTATTATATATACCCCCACTTACTCATTTTTTAAAATCATTGGTAGAAGTTATCTCAATTTTAAATATATATATATATATATATATATATATATATATATATATATATGTGTGTGTGTGTGTGTGTGTGTGTGCGTGTGTGTGATGGTGTGTGTGGTGTATGGTGGGTGGTGTGTGGTGTGTGGTGCCTTGGAAGGAAGGGAATTGTTATATATTTTGGTTGTCGTAGGAATGTGGGAGAGTATATATATATATATATTATATAAAGTTTTGTTTTATTAGATTATAAATAGAATGTATTATATTTTATTTAAAGTTTTCGTTTTATTAGAATCTTTTATTGCACAATAATGAATAGTAAATTAATTTTTTTCGCCAGATGCAGCGCCCGTGAAGAAAATACGGTTTGTCCGTGATTTTTATTTTCAAATAGTATCCTTCCATTCTCCTATAAATAGAATGCTTAGTTTAGAAATGAAAATCACACTAGAATCAGAGAATTCTTCTTCTATAATATTGAGCGTATTTCTTTTGAGTTTAAGGAAGTTTTGAGTGTAAAAAATAGTGCAAGTTTTCTTCAAGAATATCCCCGTCCTACCAGTCAGAAATACTCTTTTTTTAAAGGTAAGAGATGTTATTTTTCTTGTAAGGGGTATTATTTATTTCATATTCACTTACAATATTATTTTTCGTATTCGTAAGTAATTTTATTTTCGTTCAATATTTGTAAGGAATATTATTTTCGTTCAATATTCGTAAGGAATATTATCTTCGTTCAATATTCGTAGGAATATTATTTTCGTTCAACAGTTGTAAGGGATGGTAAGGGATGTTATTTTCTTTCGTAAATGATGTTATTCTTTTCAATATCATTATACCAAAATATTGGCATGGATTTTATTATGAAATTCTTACTTTTTCCGTCGGAGTTACTATTCACATATACAACACTATTCACGTATACGGCACTATTCACGAAAAAATTAAATTTTCTTCTATTTGTCCAAGTTGGCTATTATGGGTCCAATATTTGATTGAATCCAAGTTTTGATCTTTATTCTTGAATTTTGCTCCACAAAGTATCATTATGGAGTATTCTTGAACTTGGATAAAATAAATTACGAATCCCTAATATTTGTCCTTTATCTCACTAGATTCGTTATTTATATTATTTTTCATCATCCTCAGTCCTAAATAGTGATATAACTGAATATCATTGGCCTGTAGAGCAAAGATGAATGATTACCTGATGAATATCTTTGGCCCGTAGTGCAAAGATGGACAAGTGTTGAGATGAACATGACCAACTGGTGATACAAATGAATATCTTTGGCCCATAGTGCAAAGATGAATATTTGATTCAACATATATATTGATTGATGTTACAGGAATAAAATATTGATGATGGACTTTTAAATCATAGAAGATAGTAGACTTCATTCTCTACTTAACTCTTCTAATAAATTGTTATTTTCGCTGCGAATATTGATCTAAAACTTGTTGTCCATAATATTTTATCTGATTTATTGAAGGCTAACGATAATTTGTTTCTCATTATCTTAGTCATAATATTCTTTATTGGGCTAGTTGAGCTCACCCTTTTCATCTATTATCCTCTTCAGGGAATGAGAATGTTGCGGGGACTAGTCGAGGAATAGTGTGATGATCAGAGTTAGATCCGTAGAAGTCCTCACTATTCTATAAAATAGTGGATAATAATTGTAATGAATAAGGAATGAATTTGAGTGTTTATATTTCGTATTATATACGATTTGTATTCAAGCTCATAGTTTGTGTGGTCGTATTTTGCACGACCGTACGTTATAAAGATTGTATTTGAATTCTGTACTATGTATTTGGCGACTCAGAATGGGTTGGTATTGAACTTATTTTGGGGGCGCCACAAACATGATTATAAGTATTGCTTGTATAATTGCTGAAATAATATGATATTCCTTTGAAATGTGCGTTTCATCTAATATCATTTCACTTGAATTTTTATCTACCTAAATCTTCTTATTAAATTTTAAATCGTTATCTTCGAAATATGAAACTTGAATATCTTTGACCCGTAGTGCAAAGATGAACTGTTGATTGATATCTTTGGCCCGTAGTGCAAAGATGAACTATTGATTTATATCTTTGGCCCGTAGTGCAAAGATGAACGGTTGATTGATGAATATCTTTGGCCCGTAGTGCAAAGATGAACTGTTGATTGATATCTTTGGCCCGTAGTGCAATGATGAAATGTTTATTTATATCTTTGGCCCGTAGTGCAAAGATGAACAAGTGTATGGCATGATCATGACCACTGATGATACAAATAAATATCTTTGGCATGTAGTGCAAAGATAGATAGTTGATTGGTATGATTATGACTATGGTTGTTACGTTTGAATGTTTTTTGGTGTAGGGTGTAAAGACGATACGATTATTAAGTGTCTTTAGCCTTTGTGGTAAGGACATTGAGTGAAAGTTCTATTAAGCCTTTGTGGCAAGGAGAGTCTGCTGATTTACATGATTATGAACATGAATTGTGAATTAATATAACCATAATCTTTGGTTTTACAGGTAAAGACAGGTAATGAAAATTATCTTCGTCCTGGTTGCGAAGAAGAATTTATCAACATAATTATGATCATGAACTTTTTACATAATTGTGGATAGGAACTGTTGATTGATGTTACATGAATAAATTATTATTGGTGGACTTTTAACATGGAGAAGATAATAGACTTTATGGTCTATTTAACTCTTCTAATGGATTGTTCGTTCCGCTGCAACTATGGTTGAAAGCTTTTATCATCTACCATATGTTCTAAATATCTGATTTATTACTGATGAAGGTTATTGATAATTTATTTATTTTTAGTCATGATATTCTTTATTGGGCTATTTGTGCTCATCCTTTTGCTTCACAATTCCTTTCAGGCAATAAGAGTGTAGCTGGGTCGAGCGGGGATAACAGGGGAATATAACGATGGTTTATAACTGTTGAAGTTTCCCATAAAATAGTATGGAAATAATTATTTTGAGAACTTTAAATGTGTGTGTCGTATTTTATACGTCATTTAACAATTGATTTTGGTGAACCAAATAGGGTGAGGTGGACCCGACTTTGGAAGGGTGTGTTGCCACTATCATACAAGATGTCTAATCACATACGACTTCGTGTTATCATAAGACATGGTTGTGCACATCCACTTGCTGATTATATCTATGAGCACTACCTATATAATCTTAGAGTATGGTTGGAATATAATTCTCAATTGGAGACAATGGAGATAATTATATGGCAAGAGAATACCCACCATTGGAATGAACAGGATCGTAATCTTCTTATTCTTTTTTGGGGTCTATTGGGTCAACCAAGGTTAATTCTCAAGTCCTATGATATCTATTATAACTTAGAAGCATGGCCTCCCATGTACGAAGTTTTCTTTGAGTATTTTCTAAACATTTTAATTCCTAAAAGAGTTATTGATTCTATTTTTATGTAATGTATCATTGATAAGGAGTGTGGATACTGTATTCGTATTAAAATTCACAGTTTATGTGTGGTCGTATTTTGTATGACAGTTTAATAGTTGGAATATAATAAGATTTGTATTTGGATTCTGTATCATGTATTTGGCGACTCAGAATGCGTTGTGTGGACCTTTTTTTGGGGCGTCACATAATATTAATAAGACTCCTCTTATTAATTAATATTTAATATTTCTAAAATATTAAATAATAAACATTAAGCTATTTAATTTATTCTATCATTTTAGATTAAATTAATTACACTTAATGCATTATTACGATTATGCAATTACCTTCTTAAATAATTATTCTTCCTTTTATGGTGTGACCCTTTAGGTTCTCCATATTAAACCGATTGTGAATAAATCAATTAGTACAATTTTAATCTTATTTAAATAAATAAATTAAACTTATAATCTATTTAAATAAATAATATTTATTCTACAATAGAGATAAGCCTCCTTAGCGATCAACGACTTTCCAGATAATATAGATTTCAACATCAATCATAAAAGAACATGTGAGTAAATAGTTACCATACAATTCAATCCTTCCACCATATAATGTCACAATTAAATATAAGACATGGAATTACTGTCAAGTCTTATTTTATTTAATTATATGTATTTCGATCAAAAAATGCACAACTCCAAATAAAACAAATTAGAAACTCCTTTCTAATTTCATTTTGTCTTGGCCAAGGACTACTAGATTGTCATTTAACGAATCACATAGGACATATCTCTTCTTTTACTAGAAGTGGTAGATTTTTTATTGATCATTCATTATCTCCATATATAACTTATTATACCCAAGCATACCCTTTGATATACCCTAAGGATCTTAAGGAATAAGTCAAAGTATAATTCATTACATACAAGATACTATGATGATCTCAAGTCCAATGATCACTTGTACTACTATCACATTAGGAATTCCTATTGACAGGCAAGTAAAACTCCATTAGGTATTCCTTAGCGAGTCACGTTCAATGAACTTATTCTCCAATAAGCACTTATATACTTGCTTTAGTGTCTCCATACAAATGATCATGAGATCAATCATCCTCATCTAATGAGCAAGCAACATATGTACCAATCTATCTGGATTTACTAATCCCCTTTTTAGTAATCCAACGATTGGGAACTATTTTAGTTTTAAGCTTTCTAAGAATTTAGATCTCATTAGCATGATCAACATTATAATTCTAAAAGCATTGCTTAAAACTATGGGTTATTTACATATTATAAAAGCAGCATCATGTAGATAATTAAATACCTTTAATAAATGAATACTTTTATTAATAAATGAATAAGATTGTTTACAAAGTATGTGCTTTATCATTATACATAATTGACTTGTATGCACACTACTATCAGTTGGACATTTGCTCTAATGCATCTACAAATAGGATGTTGATCTGTAACTTTTTAAACACCTCGGGAACTTTAAAAAATTGCTTGTCTAACCTTTGCTTTTGAAATCGTTAAGAAAATGGCACAGGTGGGATACTTGTGTTTTGTTTTTCTTTCTTCAGCTTCTCCACAACTTGTTCCTCAGACTTACTTTTTGAATTCCCATCCTCAATTTCACCATCCTTAGCAGCATTTTCTTTCTTATCAGAATTTGAAGCTAGATCCTTTCAACTTCTGAGTGTCACTGCCTTGCATTGTTCATTGCCATCTTTTCTCAGATTTTTCTCAATATCACTCGGTAAAGTACCTCGAGATATAGTGTTTAGGGCACCTGCTATTTGTCCTACTTGGTTTTCAAGGTTCCTTATTGTAACTACTTGAGTCTTTGTTGTTGCATCAAATTGGGTTGCCACCCTTGCTATCAATTCCTCTATCTGAGATATCTTATCGGATGGTTGTTGTTGTTGGGCTTGTTGGGGCTGTTGGGTCTGAAATTCGGGTTGGAATGATTATCTTGGAGTTTGAACTTGTGCTTGTGATTGATTATTACTCCAAGAAAAGTTTGAGTAACTCCTCTATTCTTGATTATAATTGTTCGCATTACCACCCTATTGTCGATTATAGGAGGAAACAAACTGAATGACTTCAGGATTTATTGCACATTGATCAACCGAATGATTACTCACACACTTTCTCCACTCTCTGCACATTTTGTACCCTAAGTGCATCTATTTTCTTTGTAAGCGCAAAAATCCAAGCTATCACTTGAGCTGATAATGTAGTCATCGCATCCACTTCATACACCCCGGCTACCTTAGGTTAAGTCATTCTTGATGTTGGCTACTAAAAATTATTAGTTACTATAACGAATGAGAATTTTATATATTAATTATAAATATTTATTGAATTAAATAAATATTTTATTTGATTTATTTCTTGAGCTAAATAAATAAA
This sequence comes from Panax stipuleanatus, assembly GCA_020205555.1. NCBI lineage: Eukaryota > Viridiplantae > Streptophyta > Magnoliopsida > Apiales > Araliaceae > Panax > Panax stipuleanatus. Next base: position 47,738,086 of record CM035117.1, on the reverse strand, counting down.
TTGTGTGATTGTTGTGGAGTAATTTAATTAAGTGCAATAGAATTAATTAAATTGATGTGTAAGTAATGGTGTAGCATAATTCTAATTTAATTAAGAATAATTAAATTAGAGCAATATTATGTGCTAAGTGTTTATAATAATTTACTAATTTGTTACATGAATTATGATTAATAAGGGAATTACAATTGTGTAGCAATTTAGTATTATGTGCAATTTTAATTAATTAATAAATGTTAGCTTGTATTTAATTAAATTAGAGGGTTGCAATTTAATTAAATAAAGTATAGAATTTAAACTATGGGGTAAAAGATTTATTAAAAGAATAAAAAGGGGTTTTAAATTGGTTGTACCAAACAAGACCTTTACTTTTGTTTTAAACCCGTTTTACCAAACATGGCCTTAGTTACTATTAATCTGTTTTTAAAAATAATGTTGTTTTGGCCAAACAAGCCTCATGGCTTTTCAAATTCAAAACTTGTAACTTATGTATTAATTGTATTTATTATAATTATTATAGAGTCATTATATTTTATAAGTTATATATTGTATATTTATATATAATATATATAAGTTATATATTATATATATATATATATATATATTACAATATACGTTAGTTAAAGGTTAGTTAGTTAGAACAAAACAAAGAAACGAAAGAGTAGAGGAAAGGTTAGAGAGAAACTCAGAGAAGAAGAAGAAGAAGAAGGAAGAGGAGTCCTTGTTAGAAGCCATCATCTTCTTCTTCCTCACAATCAAAGGATAAAATCTCTAAGTTTCACTTTCTTCTTATTGTGTTTTATATATTCTATGTTTTTCAAAAAGAACTTCTTTGTAATAATCTTTTTGTGTAAATTTCTTGATTATGATATGTGTATGGGATGTGTGTGTGTGTGTATATATATATATATATATATATATATATATATATATGCTTAGATATGATTTTTATAGTTGTTTAAGTGATTCAATTCACGTAATTACGATGAACGTGAAGAAATCATGTTCATAGTAATTTACTGTGAGCTTATTTTGAAAATAGTTTTTAAATCATCAAAATTGGTATGTGTTTGTCAATTGTTGTTCAAATTGATCATGGATTATGTTAATATGTTAAGAAATAGAGTTAACATAATTGGAATTTCATGAATTAGTTTAAAAACGAATTCGCAATAGCAATTTTCGTCAAGAACGCTTGATATTGTCGTTTTCTTCAAAAAAAAAATCATGAAAACTGTGTTTTGATTATGTATTGTAATGATTTAGTATGTTATAATCATGTTAAGAGTCTAAAATTTTATTTTCATTAAGTTTCATGTACATCATGTTGAGAAAAATCAGACTTTGGTGTGAAGAAATAAGCCAAATTGGCTTATTTCTCTGCCGTTAGCGAGCTGGGGGAACCCACCAGTAGTGGGCCCCGCCTCAGACAGGCTGTTAGCCTTGGGGGACCTGCCCCAGTGGAGCAACCTGCTGTCCGGGAATTTTGTTTGTGCTTCTTTGAGTTTTTGTGTAGTGTTTGTTTAGCTAACTTATATTGATGACTTGTTAAGTGTAATAAACAATGAGATAACATACTTTTGATATGTTTAAGATGACTTGAAGTCTTATATGAATATATTATATGTGTACGTGTGTTTTACTTTCATAAGGTACGCCTGATAGTTTAAAGCATTATAAGCTTATGAAGTGAATGTTGTGAGTATAGACTCACGTATGTGGCTAGTTAGCAACTTATGTTGTAAACCACGTTGTGAGTTGAACTTAAGTAAGAAGTTCAATGATGTTAACGTAACAATCGTGTACTAATTGATATTATAAAAATAATGTAATATGTAGGGTAATTTTGGAAGTGGTTTGTAATTATAAAGTGTAGCTTGCGCTTGAGGCAAGTTCTCCAATCCTTATTCTTTTACGTTAAGCAAGTTTTCTAATCCTTATTGTTTTATGTTAAGCAAGTTTTCTAATCCTTATTCTTTTACGTTAAGCAAGTTTTCTAATCCTTATTCTTTTACGTTAAGCAAGTTTCCTAAGACCTTTCTTTTACGTTTATGCGAGCTTTCTCATTGAATCTTTTCATTGTGCAAGTTCTTTAACCCTTGCTCATTATATCATACAAGTTTATTTTCGATTCTTAACTTGTTATGTATTGTACAAGTTATATTGTATTCTAATGTTCAAAATGCACAAGTATTGAAGTTATTGTCATAATGATGTGATCTTGACTTAATTGTTCAAGCGAGATCCACCAATTTTTTGAATGCTTTAAGTTATTCCAAAGCATGTCTAGTTATTATGAAATCTATTGTTGTATCTTACATTTGGTTCAGGATTCTTATATTATCGAACTGTTAAAGTATCGTGAGTCGATTCAACTACTCCTTAGTCGATGATAATTGAAACTCCTAATTTTCCTTAAGCTTATCCAAACCAAACTTTCTTTGGTGCGGACTTGTATTCAAATATTGAGATGAACAACCCTATTTATTAGGGGAGGTTACTACGTAAAAGCGTTGAATGTTTGTGCACAATACATGGTACGAAGGGCTGATCCCCCTAAGTACGAGTTAAAGGTCTAATAATCTCAATGATTGTCAAAGGTTTTAAATAAAAATATTTATAACCTAGGACATAGTTCAAGGTCGTATGACCCTCAGATAAATTCTATATTCAAATTTTAAATATGATGAAAGAATTATTATTCAATTCTTTACTTTGACGAAAGTAAAGTTATTCAAACCTTTTTGAAGTTATTCAGTTATGTCATATCATTGTTATATTTCAAGTGAGCTTTTGTTTGCTCACTCTTGCACATTTTATAACCCTTTGCAGTTAAAATCGAGAATGTTGACGTACCGTCAACCAGTAAAGGGAAAGGAAAGATGAGCTAGTGATGACTTGTTGTCTTCAATCTTGATTGTAATAAGACTAGTTTATGATATTTTATTTCCGCACTTATTTGTTATGTTAAGGTTAGATAACCCTAGGATTTATTTTGGAAAAGGTTGTAATCCTTTTATAAGGAAGATGATTTTTATTTAAGTAATTATGAAGGTTGTAATCTACTTTGTAATTCTTTATTATTGGGTAGATACATGTTTTATTTAGAAAGTGAACACCAAATCTTGTGAAAATGAAGTACCCGAATTTGGGGGTGTCACAGTTACCATAGTCTGAGCAGCTGATATGCCTCATCACAGTTCTTAGCCATAATCGCCCCACCCGTTGCAACATCAATACTAGTCCTCACTGTACTTGTTGGGTTTGTACGAAATCGTGATGCAATCAAATTACAAAAATTAGCGGAAGCATGGTATATTAGAGTTTAAAAATTTCTACAAAACCATTACCCGGATCATCCTTTATGCAAATTATTAATTTAAAATGATAAATAAGAAGTTATGGAATCATACCCTTATAGAGCGAAGCTTCCGCAGGTACGAGTTCAACTTCATGTTCTTCGTGATCTCCTTGAATTTTCGGGTTAGATTCCTTCCTTTGATCAACGTTAGCCACCCAAGTGTTTGGCCTATAGAGGTGATCCACCAAGGAATAGGAATTAGACAAGAAGGAGGGTGGTTGGCTAAACCCTAATTTTTTATCCTCTATAGAAAAGGAGTACTCTCCAATAATTAGAAAATCATCAACAGATATCTAAAATAAGACTCCTCTTATATAGATATTGGTCAACCCTTCTAATCCTATTAGACATAGGGTTTCATTTAATTAATTAAACTCCTTTAATTAATTAAGCTTCCCAACATATTGAAATTAATTAATTAAACTCCTTTAATTAATTTGCCTCCTAATATTATTAGGAATAAATGAGAGTACTAATATTAAATTAATTCCTAAACTCTTTTAAAAATTAAAATAATAATTGTAATAATATTAATAAGACTCCTCTTATTAATTAATATTTAATATTTCTAAAATATTAAATAATAAACATTAAGCTATTTAATTTATTCTATCATCATAGATTAAATTAATTACACTTAATGCATTATTACGAGTATGTCATTACCTTCTTAAATAATTATTCTTCCTTTTATGGTGTGACCCTTTATGTTCTCCATATTAAACCGGTTGTGAATAAATCAATTAGAACAATTCTAATCTTATTTAAATAAATAAATTAAACTAATAATCTATTTAAATAAATAATATTTATTCTATAATAGGTATAAGCCTTCCCAGCGATCAACGACTTTCCAGATAATATAGATTTCAATATTAATCATAAAAAAACCTGTGAGTAAATAGTTACCGTACAATTCAATCCTTCCACCATACAATGTCCCAATTAAATATAAGACATGGAATTACTGTCAAGTCTTATTTTATTTAATTATATATATTTCGATTAGAAAATGCACGACTCCAAATAATGAAAATTAGAAACTCCTTTCTAATTTCATTCTGCCTTGGCCAAGGACTACTGGGTTGTCATTTAACGAATCACATAGGACATATCTCTTCTTTTACTAGAAATGGTAGATTCTTTATTGACCATTCATTATCTCCATATGTAACTCATTATACCCAAGCATACCCTTTGATATACCCTAAGGGTTTTTAAGGAATAAGTCAAAGTATAATTCATTACATACAAGATACTATGATGATCTCAAGTCCAAGGATCACTTGTACTACTATCACATTAAGAATTTTTTTTGAAAGACAAGTAAAACTCCATTAGGTATTCCATAGCGAGTTACGTTCAGTGAACTTATTCTCCAATAAGCACCTACATACTTGCTTTAGTGTCTCCGCACACATGATCATGAGATCAATCATCCTCATCCAATGAGCAAGCAACATATGTATCAATCTATCCGGATATACTAATCCCCTTTTTAGTAATCTCACGATTGGGAACTACTTTAGTTTTAAGCTTTCTAAGAATTTAGATCTCATTAGCATGATCAACATCATGATTCTAAAAGTATTGCTTAAAACTATGGGTTATTTATATATTATAAAAATAGCATCATGTAGATAATTAAATTCCTTTAATAAATGAATAATTTTATTAATAAATAAATAAGATCGTCTCTAAAGTAGATGCTTTATCATCATACATGATTGGCTTGTATGCATACTACTTTCAATCTCCCACTTGCAATAAATCCAATCGCCATGGTATCTCATACCCTTCTTCTCTAAGTGATGATCAAACTGCTGTTGTGTTAAAGCTTTAGTAAATGGATCTGCAATGTTGTCTTGAGAGTCTACATGCACCTCTTTCAATGATTTCTTTAATTAAAGTGTCGCAACACATGTATGGATTCAAGATGAGGCTTATGAACTATTCCTAGTTCTGTAATGAACTTTTCATCCGAAACATCAATTTACAGCTTTACTTATCGTTATATACTTTGTCTTTGTCACTAAACCAGCAACCTTTTGCTGTTTGGAACCATTCCAAATTATTGCACCACCTTTCAAGGTAACGACTTACCCTATAGTGGCTTTGCTGTCGTCTTGGTTAGTCTGAAAACTCTAGTCTGTTTAGTCCTCTAGTTTAATTCAGACCCATCATGTATCATGATGACATCCTTAGTGTCAGTTAAGTTCTTTAAGATGTTTATCACTGTATTACAGTGATCTTCTCCAGAATATGACTGATCAACATCAAGTCTCGTATATTTCATTGCATACATGATAGCAAATCATGCGATCTCTCTTTTATTGAGGACAATTTTAGAGAGATACACTCTATGTCTCATCACTATGAGACACTTTTGGAGTTTACCATGCTAAACGCCTTTAGCATCTAATGAATATATGTTCCTTGGATTAAGAAGAACATCCTTTTAAATTTATCTATACAGATTTATATCCCCAATATAGGATGTTGTACCAAAATCATTCATAGAGGAATGTTTAAACAACCTTATTTTGATCGATTGTAGCATAGGAATGTTATTCCCTATCAGTAATATATCATCAACATATAATACAAGGAATGAAACAACGCTCCCACTAACCTTTTTATACACACATGGTTCATCCTCGTTTTTATAAAATCAAACTCTTTGATTGTCTCATCAAAATGGATGTTCCATCTACGAGAAGCTTGCTTCAATCTATAAATGGATCGTTGCAGCTCATATACATGATTTGCTTCAACTATTGAAACAAATTCATCTGGCTGTATCATACATACATTCTCCTCTAATACGTATATTTGAGGAAGGGCATCTCCACGTCCATTTTTCCAGATCTAGTAATAATAAGCTATAATCGCTAGTAAAATCCAAATGGACTTGAGCATTGCTTCAAAGATCCATTTTAGATTTTATGGTCATCTACCATTTTTCCGAGTCTTTATTACTCATAGCATGTTCGTAATTTAATGGATCATCATCATCCATGATGTGTACCTCATCGTCATCCTTTATGACGAATCCATACTTCTCAGGTATCTTCAGTACTCTTCCAGATTTTCGAATAAGGTGTTGTACAGAAGGTGTCTCTACTTGGACATGTTCATCCAATTGATTTGTAGTGGTTTGTGGTTCTTGAATTTGTTCAATGTCTATTTTCCTCCCATTAGCCCCTTCAAGAATTAACTCATTTACTAAGAAGGCAGCATGTTTCGCAACAAACACCTTTTGCTCAGTAAGATTATAGAAATAGTATCCCTAACTTTCTTTAGGATATCCCACAAATGTGCACTTATCAGATCTTATCCCAAGCTTATTATTTTGAAACCTTTTCACATAAGCTGGACATCGCCAAATCTTAACATGCTTAAGATCAGATTACCTCCCTGTCCACATCTCATATGGAGTTTTAGGGACGGATTTCGAGGGGGCCTTATTTAGTCGATATGTAGACATTTCTAGGGCATGACCGCAGAATGAAATTAGAAGATTGGTAAAACTCATCGTGGAACGAACCATTTCCAATAATGTTTGATTTTTCCTTTCAGATACTCCATTTAACTGTGGTGTACCTGGTGGAGTCCATTATGAGATTATACCATTTTCTTTGAGACAAATTGAGAAACTCATCGCTTAAGTATTCTCCACCTCGATCTGATCGAAGAATCTTAATACTCTTGCCTGTTTGTTTCTCTACTTCACTTTTGAACTCTTTGAACTTTTCAAATGATTCAGATTTGTATTTCATTAAATACACATATCCAAATCTTGAGTGATCATCAGTGAAAGTAATAAAATAAGAATACCTTCCCCGTGCATTCGTTGCCATAGGTCCATAAACGTTTGTGTGAACCAACGCTAACAACTCTGTAACTCTTTCTCGTTTTCCATTAAAAGGAGATTTAATCATTTTACTCATGAGACAAGATTCACAAGTTGGATATGATTAATAATCGAATAGCTCTAAGAGCCCATCCTTATGCAACTTGGATAATCTTATTTCATTGATATGACCGAGTCTACAGTGCAACATATAAGTATAATTAACATTATCTCTTTTCCTTTTCTTAGTTTATTTATTTGAAAGATATTTTCATGCAAAGCAAGTATGTAAAGTCCATTTTGCAAATTACCAACACCATATAAAATATTATTTTTATAAATAGAACAACTGTTGTTCTTTATTATAATTTCAAATCCATCCATATCTAATACAAAATTTGAAATAACGTTTCTAATGATATTCGGAACAAAATAACAATTATTTATATAAATGGACTTGTCCGTAGACAATGCTAAACAATAAGTGCCTACAGCTAATGCAGCAACCTTTGCTCCATTTCCCACTCGTAGGACAACCTCATCCTTGTTCAACTTTCTACTTCTGACCAGTCCCTGCACAATATTACATATGTGAGAACCATAGCCGGTATCCAATACCCAAGTAGAATTTTGACTTTTAGAAAAATTAATTTCAATCATGAACAAACTTTGATGGAAGTCGAAGCTTGTCCAAGCTTCTTCTGTGACACCCCCAAATCTGGGTACTTCGTTTCCACAAGATTTGGTGTTCACTTTCTAAATAAATCATACATCTACCCAATAGTAAAGAATTGCAAAGTAAATTACAACCTTCATAAATACTTAAATAGAATCTTCCTTGACAAAGGATTACAACTTGTCCAAATAAAATCCCAGGTTTAATTAAACCTTAACATCAAACAAATAATTGCGAAAATAAAACATCATCAACTAAGTCTTATTAAAAATAAAATTGAAGACAACAAGTCTTCACTTGCTCATCTTTTATTTTCCTTTACTTGTTGATGGTACGTCAGCATTCTCGGCCTTAACTGCAAGGGGTTATAAAATATGCAAGAGTGAGCAAACAAAAGCTCACTTGAAATACAACAGTGATATGACATAACTGAATAACTTCGAAAGGTTTGAATGACTTTACTTTCATCAAAATAAAGAATTGAATAATAAAATCTTTCATCATTTTTAAAGTTCGAATATAGAATTTATCTGAGGGTCATACGACCTTGAACTATATCTTAGGTTATAAATATTTCTATTAAAAACCTTTAACAGTCATTGAGACTATGGACCTTTAACTCGTACTTAGGGGAATCAGCCCTTCATACCATGTATTGTGCACAACCATCTTAACTCTTTCGCATAAATGTCCCCTAATAAATAGGGTTGTTCATTCTCAGTATTTGAATACAAGTCCGCACCAAAGAAAGTTTAGTTTGGATAGATAAAGGAACTTTGGAGTTTCAACTATCATCAACTAAGAAGTAGTTGAATCGACTCACAATACTTTAACAGTTCGATAATATAAGAATTATGAATCAAACGTAAGATACAACAATAGCTTTCATGATAACTAGGCATGCTTTGGAAATAACTTAAAGCATTCGATAGATCACGTAGATCGCTTGAACAACTAAGTCAAGATCACATTACTTAAATAATACATCAATACTTATGCTTTACGAATATTTGAATACAGTATAACTTGTACAATATATAACAAGTTAAGAAACGGAAATGAACTTGCATGATATAATGAGCAAGGTTAGAAACTTGCACAATGAAAAGATACCATGATAAAGCTTGCATAGTGTACAAGAAAGGTTTAAAAAGCTTGCACGGGTAAGAGATAAAGAGTAGAGAACTTGCCTCAAGCGCAAGCTACACTTTAATAATTACAATCACTTCCACAATTACCCTACACATTACATTACGTTTAAAACGTCTATTAGTACTTAACTATAACGTTTAAACCTTCGAACTTCATACTCAAGTCCAACTCACAACATGGTTACGACGTACGTCGATACTAATACACATACGTGAGGCTAAACTCACAATCAAGCACCTCATACACGTATAGTACTTTTACTATCATATTCCACCTTACGGTAATAATATCCAAGCACACATATCATATAACAACATAAGACTTTGATCTATCTTAAACACATCAAAAGTATGTTATCTCATTACCTATTACTGTAACGATCGCAAAATCAGGACTATTTCTCTTCCCGATCTTGTGCGTTAATATTATCTTGTCCTAGCTTTAATATTCTCATATATTCTAATCTTTGGTTCCAATTTAGCTAAGGCTCCCTCAAGCACACAATTCCTTCACTTTACCATTTTTGGAAAAAAAATCAAAATTCAAGCATTAAGGGAGAGAGAGAGAGGCTTCGGATATGGAAGAGAAAATGAGAGAGACTTCTATTAATTTTTCCCAAGTCAAAACTTAGTGCCCAAGCTTGGTTATTGAGTAGCTATTACTCTTCCTTTCTTCTTCCCACACACGGCTAGGAGATAAAATTGGCTTGCAAATTGAGTATCCTTTATACTTCTTCCTCTCCTTCTTTTACACACTTTGAAAAATAAATGGCAAGACTTGGAAGCTAAGTTTGTAATAGTAACTTGGGTAATTAGGAATTAATCCCATTTGCTTGATTAACTAAACCACCCAAGTATGCTTTTAATCTCTTCATTGAATAATTACATTATCCACTAATTAGCAACTAGGTTTTGACCTCCCAAGTTACTAATTCACCATCTTAAATAATTTCATCCAATAGGAATCATATAATTATATAACCTATCTTGTTATATAAATTACATATTCCCAAAATAAAACATAACATACCTTAACTACATATTTATTTAATAAATAAATATGCAACACATAATTTTTCATGCAAATATAATTATTTGCTTACTTAAGATATTATAATATAATATCCTTGCCTTATTGACATAAATTCATTTAAGAATTTATTCTAATATCCTTAGATAAAGTATATATAAATATTATATACTTAAACCACCTTCTTCATTCTTTAATCAAATTGTTCATCATGATTTTATTTCTTCACATAATAAATATATACAAAATAACTATATATATTTATCACCTTGCAAATAGTCCATGTAATGCACCCACATCACATAAAGAAAATAAATAATAAATTTATTCTCTCATATTATAAATTATTTATATCAATTTATTAAAATAATATTCTCTCTTTATTAAAATAATTCAATGACAGAATTTATTTTAATATCCTTTATTTAAAGTATACCATATTATTTGTATACTTAACTAATTATTTCCTTTAATAAATTGCTCCTACAATTTATTTACAAGTAATAAATATATACTTCTAATATATTTATTAACATAAACATCACATATTGCATAGTTCTTACTCACATATGCAATAATATCCCACAACATATCATTTAATAAGAATTTTATTTATTTAATTCTTATTTTAATAATTCTCAAAAATTCGGGTTCTTACAATTACACTTATTAAGTCATAAAAATAAGTTAGCTAAACAAACGCTGCATGAAAACTCAACGAAGGGAAAACAAAATTTCCTGGACAGCTTGTTAACCCGCTGGGGCTGGTCCCCCAAGGCTAAAAGCCCCGCTGGGGCGGGTACCACTTCTGGTGGAAATCCCCAGTTCGCGAACGGCAGAGAAATAAGCTAATTTGGCTTATTTCTCCATACCAGAGTCCGATTTTTCTCAACATGTTGAACATGAAACTTGATAACAACAATATTTTGGACTCTTTAACATGATTATAACCTATAAAATCCTTACAACACATAATCAAAATCAAGTTTTCATGATTTTTGAAAAAAAACACAATATTAAGCGTTCTTGACAAAAATTGCTATTACGAATTCGTTTTTCAACCAACTCATGTAATTCCAATTGCAATAATTCTTATTCTTAACATATTAACATATCCCATGATCAATTTAAACAATAACCCATAATCAAACACCAATTTGATAGTTTCAAAGGCCATTTTTCAAAAATTAGTTCACAATAAATCATTGAACATAATTCTTCTTGTTTATCAAAATTACATGGATTGAATTATTGAAAAAACTATATAACTCATATAATATCATGCTATAACACATATCACGCATAAATTCATGCTCACATCAATTTTGTGATAATAATTTTTACAGAGAGTTCTAAAACTATGAAAATATTGAAGAACATAATTAAAACTTATGAAGTTCTAGGATTACGCCCTTTTTCTAGCTTGGATTAGGAGAAGAGTTGGAGATGATGATAGGGTATATCTCTCCTCTTGCTTTCTCAAAGCTTCTCTTCTTCTTCTCTTTTTCCTCTTCTTATTCTTTGAGTAGTCTCTCTAACTCTCTCTGTTTTCTTTTTTTCTTTCTTGTTTTCTAAAACTAACGTATCTTTTGTATAACATATATATTTGATGTACATATATTATACATATAACTATATAAAACATATAACTCCTATATATTAAATATATACACTAACTACTATTTAATATATAGGTTATAAGAATTTGAAAAGTCTAAGGCTATGTTTGGCTAAACAAAATCATTTTAAAAATAATTCTTTTATGAACTAAGGCCATGTTTGGTAAAAAAAAGTTTAAAACAAAGTAAGGCCTTGTTTGGTAAAAATTAATTTAAAAACCTTTTTCTTTATTTTAATAAATCATTTTAACACATACTTTAATGTTACACTTTAATTAATTAAATCTTTAACATTCATATTTAATTAATTAAAAATCTAACATCAATTAATCACATAAAAATTACCACATAATTATAATTACTCACTCATTATAATTCGTGTGACACTCATCACATAATTCATCTAATTTACTTATCTCAATTAAATTAGAATTATACCATAAAATTAATATACATCAATTAAATTAAATATTAAATATTTATTTAATTAATATATAACTCTTAATTAAATCATTCCACAAAATCACATAATTTATTTATTTAACTAAATAAATAAATCACATAAAATGTTTATTCACTCAATAAATATTTAAAATTTAATATATAAAATCTCAATCGTTACAATCTTCCATCCTTAAAAGGATTCTGTCCCCAGAATCACAACATAAAAAAAATCTCATCTGTTACACCTTCTCTGCAAGAAACTTCTTGCAGTTCCTCTTCCAATAACCCGACTCGTTGCAATGGAAGCACATTCCTTTGTTTGCTGGATCAGGTTTCTTTTGATCCTTTCTATTCACCTTGCCCTTCGCCTTGTTAGACTTCTTCTTTTTAGAAGATTCCTGGGAAGAATCAATTTAGTAAGCAGATTCATCTCTCAACTCACGGCAACTTGTGAACCCATCTTTAAGCTACTAAGGAAGAAGTCCTCCATGAAATGGAATGAAGATTGTCAAAAAGCCTTCCTTTCCATCAAGAAGCAGTTGATCAAAGCACCTGTCTTGGTACCCCCAAAAGATGAGGTTCCCATGTTTATGTACCTTTCAGTCAATGCTAATGCAATTGGCTGTATGCTTGGGCAGAAGGACGATAAAATCAAGGAGAGAGTTATCTATTACCTCATCAAAAGATCCAGTAGTGGCGAGCAGAAGTACACGTTGATTGAAAATACATATTGTGCGTTAACGTGGGCCGCTATAAGGTTACAACATTACCTGCATCCGTACACGACCTATCTCATATCCCGCATGGATCTATTGAAGTACGTATTCAACAAACCCATATTGAATTGCTGATTATCCAAATGACAGTTGATCCTACAACAGTTCGACATTGCTACGTGACTCAAGAGTCTATCAAAGGTCAAGGAATTACAGATCAATTGGTTGAAGCACCGTCAGGGGATTTTGAACCCTTGGAAACTTATTTCCTGGATGATGGGATAATGACAATTTAACAAATCCCTCAAGAAAATACAGTCCAATATTGGAAAATGTATTTTGATGGAGCCGTGAATATGGAAGGTGCCAGAGCTGGGGCAGTTCTTGTCTCCTTTATGGGAGAACATTATCCTGTGGCCATCAAGTTGCAGTTTGTCAACACCAACAACACAGCTGAGTATGAAGGCTGTATCATGGGGTTGAAACTAGCCCAATCCATGGGTGTTAAACGTTTACTAGTCTTTGGGGATTCTGAGTTGGTTATCAAATAAACCACTAAGGCGTATCATACCAAAGAATTGCATCATCGGCAAGTTATCAAGATATCCATGGAGTTTGAAGAAATAACTTTCATCCACATCCCTCGAGGTAGGAATGACTTTGCTTATGCATTGGCAACGTTGGATTTCTTGATCCACATATCTGATAGAATGGGAATTCCCGACATCAAATTTGCAAGCCAAAAGGCCCTAGCATATGAGAATTATATTGGAGAAATATCAGATTAACTACCCCTTATCAAACAGCCTTGGTACCAAGATATAAAAGAATATCTCCGAGATGGATCTACGCCTACCGGGGCAAGTCAAGCTGAAAGGAAGCGGATTCATAAGATGGCTATGAAATTCTATCTGAGCGAAGACGCACTCTATAAAAGGGATGCTGGAGTAGGCCTTTTAAGATGCCTAGATAAAGATCAATCCCAAAGATTGATGGATGAAGTCCATGGTGGAGTCTGTGGTCCACACATGAGCTGTCATTTACTTTCCAGGAAGATATTGAGAACAAGGCATTATTGGATCTCTCAAAGCTGACTGTGATGATCATGTCAAGAGATGCTACTAATGCCAAGTCCATGGAAATGCCATCCACGCTCCTCTGAATGAACTGCACAACATGAGTTCGCCATGGCCCTTTTCCATGTAGAGAATGGATGTGATTGGGCCAATAGAACCCAAGGCCAACAATGGTCATCGATTCATCTTCACTATGATTGATTACTTCACCAAATGGATTGAAGCTGCCTATTTTCCCAAAGTCACCAAAGAGGTAACCATTGGTTTCATCAGAAATAATTTCATCTGTCGATATGAACAACCAGAGGTGATCGTATCAGACAATGCCAAGAATCTAAATAACCAGATGATGAGGGAATTATGCAGCAAGTTTCACATCAAGCATCTCAATTCCGTCATCTATCATCCCAAGATGAATGGTATTGTCGAAGCAGCTAACAAAAATATCAAAAAGATCATGCAAAAAATGTCCTCCAATCACAAAGGATGGCCTGACCTATTGCCTCTGACTCTGCTGGCCTACAGAACGTCAATGCGCACTTCTACTGGGGCTACCCCCTACTCATTAGTCCATTGCATGGAAGAAGTACTCCCCATAGAAGTAGAAATAGAATCATTGAGGGTGTTAATAGATGCTTAGATGGAAGAAGACCATTGGTTGCAAGAGCGATACAACCAGTTATCCCTGATAGATGAAAAAAAGGCTACAACCATCTTTCATGGGCAGTTATATCAACAAAGGATTGCTCGGTCATACAACAAAAAAGTTTGCTCCGATAATTCAAAGAAAACGACTTGGTACTGAAGAAAGTCCTTGCCAATCAAGATGAAGCCAAAGGAAAATTTTCCCCCAAATTGGGAAGGCCCTTTCATTTTCAAAGAAGTATTGACAGAAGGAGACATCAGATTGCAAGAAATGGATGGGAAAGAATTATCCCAGCTTATCAATTCAGACACCATGAAGAGGTACTATGTCTGAAGCACCTACAAGCCATCATCCTAGTCCTATGGAAAAAATCAATCAAATCAATTCAGGTTTCACTAAAAGCCTGAACTACAAATGACCTGATCTCCCTCAACCCGGGAGAATGTAGGCAGTCATTTACGGTGCGGTCAAACCAAATAAAAATTCAATCAAACCAAGCTCAAACCCAAAATAAACACTAGTCAAACCTTTCATGCAAAGCCTGAACTACGAATGACCTGATCTCCCTCAACCCGGGAGTACGTAGGCAACCATTTATGGTGCGATCTGATCTTAAAGAAAAAAAACCAATAAAAACCAGTCCCAAGACATCAAAATTCCTATAAAACCCAAATACTATCAAGCCTCCCTGATCAACAGGCCCTTCTAAAATACTCTTTGACATCTCAATGTCAATCTATCAAGGAAAAGCTCATAACACATCAAAACAGCAAGTCATGAAAAAAGTGGTAATCACTCAGCAATGACAATACATATCCAATAGGGAAGTGAATCAAAATATATTTCTTTGCTACATAATACTGTTTGATATATACAATGTATCCTATACATGACAAAAATGGCTGATCTAGTCTATTCAGGAAAATGAAAGCTAGTCCATAAACCCATGGATAAATAGGATAGCAAGTCCAACATGGCATCCCCCTCAGAAGATGGAGGAGCATCTATGAGCTAATGTCCTACGGTCTCTATGCGAGCTAAAAGATCCACAACCATCTGCATAGTGCTACTATGACCATCTATGAAGGCACTCATATCTGCGATGATGCTGTGTGTATAGGACCTGAGTGCAGTACTGTCAGTAATGTATACATCTTGGGTAGATAGAGCCTCATCCCACTCAATGAAAGCAACATCCCGGGCCACTAGAACCTCCTTAATCTCAACAAAAGAAGCGTATCGAGTAGCTCGAGCATCGTCCCTATCAATAAAAGCTGCATCCCTACTAGAAAGGGCTGTCAACATCAACGTTCTAGCCTGATCCCTCTCAAAGGTCATCCGAGCTAACGAATCTATAAGAGATGGATCTGTCCTAGTAGGAATGCTCGGGGGGTCACTGACCAAAGCTGCTGTCAAACTAAAAAATAACTCATCCTCGGTGGGAGAATCAGGATCCTCTATAGGCTCTTCATCAGAATCAATGCTCGAAGCTGAGTGGATAACCGCAGCTGGTGCAATATCTGCCTCCAACCATGCAGAATACTCTGGAGAGCGATCCGGATGGCTTGTTAAAAAATTAGCCCTCTCACGATGAGTCCAGCAATCATAAATCCTAGTCAGGATAGCTGATGACAAGGATAAAGGTGATAACCGCTTATCCATAGCCCCCTCAAAGTGATGGATGTCCTAAAACTAATCAAACTGTCCCATGACAGCCAGTGGATGATATGTGGTCACCCCTCTCAAACCTGCCAGGGGCAGGTAAATTCATGCCAACTACATGAGTAATGAAGCTATAATGGGAGCTAGGCCCTGAGCAGGGCAAAATTAAAAATGGATGCTTGATATCCCTCCAAAAGGCCAACCATGATGCCGCATCTGTACACTCAGCTGGCCGAAAGGAGTAGGACATGGCTATCTCATGAGTAAAGCAGTACCCATGATGCCTGAAAGTGCCAATGGGTCTCAAGTGTGTCATAAACCACACGTATAGCAAAACGACACTACTCCTAAAAAACCCCACAGGATGGGTATGGCAGAATAAAGCCGACCTCAAGGTCTCTACTAATATCATAGATATGATGGTACAACCCTGTCTGAGAGCACAAACCACTGTAATCAGGCCAATGTCCAAGTGGTCCATATGCAGTGGCATGTACAGATAAGTTGTGACGCACATCAACAAAACATCCATGCGTGCAAACGGCCACTCATCAACAGGGATGATAAAGTCTTCTAAATATCGCGCGTAGCTATCCATCTTTCCAAAGCGATCGATCAGGAAGTCTAGGGACACCACATCTGTGATGACCCTGCGCCTCAGACCAGTCATGAACTGTCGTCTCATATCACTAAGGGTTGTCCTAGCACAAGGTCGATCAAGTGCCAAACTGGTGATGAGCTCATACTCCTTCAATGTAGGAGTCAACTCATGGATGCTAGATCTGAAAACCTGGCCCTCAAGTATCCAACAAGATAACATGCTGTCCATAAAGCCTAGTGGGACCTAAAAAGCTAAGATAGCCAAAGAATGCCCCAGCATCTGATCAACTGTCACCCTGTCTGTGGGAGGCAAACTGTCATACCAGGATCTCAAAGAAGATGCTATCAATAAAGGTGGTAGGAGCTCAATATGGCTGACGGTAGATGAAGACATCTGTAAAATCGTATCGTAAGACCATCCAGAGGTCAACGCTAAACTCACCAGTCTAAGTACATATCCATAAGATAATATATGCATAGTGATAGATGATAAGGATAAATGATAATAGGATGCAATAGATAAGAAATATCACGTATTTCTAAATACATTGTCTACTAAAAGCATCATCTATGTCTATTAATAAAATGCAAAATAAAAATTATAGGGAAATGGGGCATAACCACCCAATGACTAAAAAAGGCCTATCAAAAGAGATAACGAGAAATGGGTCACAGCCGCCCAATATCTAACAGAGGCCTATCAAAAGATATAGTGAGAAAACTATCAAAAGAAGTCTATGATATCTCCATCTAGACTATCAACCTGCTGTAACTCCTCCTGAGTCACTGAATCTCGGCCAGTAGGAATGTCTGGTCGATAAAAAGGAGGATCGGCACCTGTATAACTGCCAGAATATGGACTCGCTGAGGGGCCAGCTCCAGAGCTAGAAGGATTAAACGAATCTGCCTCTGAAGGATCCCTGCCAAGGTGCCTGAAAAAAAATTGTGCCCGCTCCAACCGCTGGGTCAAACCTAAAATCGACTCCAAAATGAGTAGGCTCTCTAAGGCAAGCTATCCAGTCTGTCATCGTAACAGACCCATGCACCATGTCTTCCATAAACTCGGTAGCATGAGTCTGAGCCCCAATAGTGCGAGGACTCCACCAGCGATGAAATGCATCCTGACTGTGAGGACCCTTTGACAAGGTAAAGCTATCTATGCCCACCAGGGGAATATCTGTGACTGGATGGGCTAAGGGCCAATGATGCTAAGCAGGAGGAACAAATGGAATGCTGATCTCTCTCGTGACGCTCCTGATAGCGTGCTCTCCCAAATAGATCTCCCAACCTCCATCAGTCAAAAGGGGAATCTGGGGAGTGGCTAGTGTAAACTCTAGTCCGGTCATAAATCCATCCTCGAATCTGACTGTCAGATAGTCCGGGGTGTAGGGAACCCACGTGATAGAGTCGACAGTCAATAGCTCTAGCTGCAAGCGGGAATGGGTAAACCCCTTTACTCCAGGGACCTCTGTCAAAGTGGAATGATGCCAACGTCGTCCCCGTAGATATGTCTCCAAGCCCAAAGTAGTGGCAGGGCGTAGGCAAGGGAGCCACTTATATGCCCAAAACTGGCAGTGCAAAGATTAAATGACCTCAGTGATAAAGATTGATAAATATAAATGAGGGAAATTAAAAGGTGAAAGAGAAATTACTCACCAGAAGGAAGGGATAAAAACCAAGACAAGCCTCAGTCACGCCCTCAGAGCATAGGCGCAATTCCTTAATGAAAATAGGCAAAGGTGAAGGTGCCCCAGTCAAAATCCCTAATGCGCTCCACATATTGAGTGGCACTAACCAGAGGAAAAGAGACCATCGAGGAGTTGTCTACAATGAAATAACCCCTGTTGATCACCAAGAATAGTCCTCGAAGAATGCAATCTCTAACCCTCTGATCATCAGGAAGTGGCTCAGTTAAAGCCCCGCTTAGGGCATCAACACTCAAGGGACCTGAACGGACAATCCGACCCTTGATGGCCATTGCAAGAACTTCCAGAAGGGGAACGGCAGCATATGACATGTCAGCCACCAAAGGCATTGGATCACCTATAAACTCTAAACTTGTGATGAACCGCCAGTCCATCAGTGTCATCATCACCGCACAGTCCAACAGATGGAGAGACTGGGTCAGGTGGAACCAGCGCTTAGATAAAGCCCGCAGATAACCCTAAGGGCAACGACGGAGAGGAATAGAAAAGAAGGCCTCGAAACCCCAAGGGTTGACGATGGCCTGATACTCCGGATACAGAGTATGATATATAGAAGTGACGCTAAACTAGTTCCCCCTGGGCTACGTAAAGTTGGGAACCTGCACCAAATTGCCAGTCCAGATTAAGCCTGTGCCTTGAAATGGCAAAAGAAAGAAAAGTCCAGAATGAAAACTTCAGTCACCTCATTGGCGTGAAGGTATATCGAAGGATGACATCTCAAATTTCTTAGAAGCTCGAGAATAGTCACAACAATGATTGGAAGCTCCTTATATAGAGCATGAGCTGGAATATGATCCACAAATGGGACACCCTCGTCGTTCACATCATCCAGCCTCTCAGCCTGAATCGGACGAATCACAGACTCAACCAACCAGCGAGGTGGCCGGGCTGGACGAGGCTGGGGAACATCATAAGCTTTCCTTCACCTCACACCTGCAGAGACCCTACTAGCACTGTCTGGTCTATCTGGCTCCACAACTTGGACAAAATCTCCAAATCACCTCAGAAAAGGTGAGGTAAGCCTTGAACTTACGGCCTATTAAAATTAAATCATTGCTTCATGCATATTCTAAGTCCTAAAGCATGCATTAGTTAACATACATCCTAGTAGAGTTAAAATTGTATGTTCATTAAATGCTCAGGCTTTTGAAAAAATTTCACCAGAGTCTCCTTTGTAAAATGGACTATCCGCATGCACATAGGCATGACTAGGTGGCCATTCAGTAGCACACCTACCCAAAATCATAAAAAGTTCATATATATATAAAAAAATCAAAATCAAACTCCCCATGGCAGCTAAATTACCATGTGTATTTTTAGTTGAAAATCCATACTCATTTGTCCTCTCAAATAGGATGAGTAAATTGGTCAAAAAGGGCACCAAATGACTGTCTCAAAAATCAAAGTTTTTCACATCAAAACATTCAGCATAGTAAAACATGCATATTTACTATGTCTAAAAATTTTTATTAAGTCATACAGGCATGGATATTCACTATATTGTGTTTAGAAGCATTCTATATGAAATCTAACGTTCTAACGGTCAAAACATGAAAAGAAAGGATGTAAACGTTACCAGAGATGTGCAGAACGATTGTAAAGTGATGGAATTTGAAAAAAGCAACATGAGCTCAGTAGACCTAAAGAGGAATTTTTAGATTTTCTATTTAGTTCAAACTTAAAAATGACTTGTGAAAGCCACGGGGGGGGGGGGGGGGGCAAGTTATACCCGTAGGGAGCCGCAAACCTACCTGCGATAGCCGCAAGTGGACCTGCGTCACCCTAGGTTCGGTCCCTCCCCCTCCGGTTTGGTCCAATTGAAGTTAAAGCGGAGTTCCTAGAAGCTGAAAAGTCAAATCAGGGAAAAAACTGCTACACGATTGAGCAGAATGGCCAAAAACCCTAATTCCAAGCGTCAAACTCCTGACGAAGAAAAAACTGCATGTAAGCCATTGGTAGAAGCCCTAATGAGGTATTCGGAAGGCCGATGATGAAAATTGCTGAAAATTACCTCTGTCAGAGCATCTGGAAGGGTCGGCGTTATGAACATCAGGTTTTGAATGTGTCAAAATATCCAGATTTGTCCGAGGGTATGATTTATCAGAAAGGTACCCCCACGTCGAGATCAGATAGGTCTGACGTTGTAAACCATTGTCAACAACTCCAGCATAGCATCGGGAATGAGCCGATGATAAAAACTACCACATCGAGATCAGATAGGTCTGATATTGCAAATCGTTGGCGACAAATCCAGCATAGCATCGAGAATGAGTTGGTGATGAAAATCGTTGATAACTGCTTCAACGAGGGTCAGAGTATCTGACATGGCAAACCGTTGGCGACAACTCTAGCGTAACATCGAAAATGAGCCGGTGATGAAAGCCGTTGATAACTGCTATAACGAGGGTCAGAGTATCTGATATTGCAAACTGTTGGCGACAACTCTAGCGTAGCATCGAGAACGAGCCGGTGATGAAAACTGTTGATAACTGCTTCAACAAGGGTTCGAGTATCTGACAAGGCAAAACATTAACGATAACTCTAGCGTAACATCGGGAACGTGCTGGTGATGAAAGCCGTTGAGAACTGCAACATCAAGATCAGGTAGATCTGACATTGTAAACCATTGGCGACAACTCTAGCAGAGCATTGGGAGAGATTCGATGATGAGAACTATAGAGAAATTTTTCCCTTGAGAGGACAGATGATGGAAGCTGTTATACAGATCCCTAGATGGAACACCGAGAAGGTTCGGTGGTTCAACCGACCGTTGTAAACTACCGTTCGAGCAGGCATCAAAAGAGTTCAGTGAAAGCCATCATGGACAACGTCATCCCCAGCATGAGTGGCGGGAATAGTCAGTGATTGAATGCCGTGGCAGCGAACAACACAAGAGCATATAGCATTTATAACATAGCATATCGTGCATTGTATTATATTTGCATGTGTCCTATTTCCAGTGTCTAGCAGTCTTTATCTTGTTCATTCCATTGCATTGCATAAACATGATAAAGAGGGGCATCTGTAGACACTCAAAATTTTTCATTCCTGTTACTAACCCTGTAGGAGGGAAAAATCGACTTTTACCTTCTAGAGATAACATTGGAAGTCCAAATCATCAAACCTAACCTCAACAATAACACTGGGATATCAAAAGTTAACCCAGACGACAACCCCAGGAGATCAAGTCAAGCCCCGGCAACAACACCGGGAGATTAAGTCAGCCTCGACGACAACCCCGGGAGGCCAAATCAACCTTCGGAGATAGCCCCAAAGCATCAAATCATCCCCAAAGACAACCCTGGGAGACAATGTTAACCTTGGAGACAACCCTGAGGAAGAACATAATCGACTAGGATCAAACCTCGGAGACAATCCCGAGAAACAATCGAAAACTATGTCAATCTTGGAGACAATCCTGGAAGGGAAAAATGGTTATTTTACCAACTTGACATCAAATCAAGTAAAAATCAAGCCAAATTAATGCAATGAGGGTCATAAAGAACCATAATATCAATCCCGAGTGAAAACAGCACAAGATTGCTCAACGGATGAACTGCAAAGATTTAAAAATTTGGTCATAGACCCATCTTCCATATTTCAGAAAAGGCCAAATCCCATGTCATTGTGTAGCTCTCGGAAAGGGCTTTTCGAAAAGGTATAGCACGCCTCAATCGGACTCCTGGATTGAAAGTTATAAAAGTTCGAAGCAGACAGCGCGTTGGTCAGAGTGCACGTACTTCGAGACAACAAGACCTGCCGGAACGAGGACCACTCGAGGAGCCGTACCTCTACTCGTGGCTGCCCTGAGTAGACATGCGACCATCTGGTCTATAAATAAGATCCCCCACCTTAGCAAAAAAATAGAAGAAAGAAAAGAAAAAAGCAAAGAAACTCCTCCCATTTCAACTCTAAGCCCTACCTATAGCACTCCAAGCCTCAATTTTATTCTTCCAATATGTTTATATACGTTTATATTACAACATATCAAGTTCTAACTGGTGGAAACGGAGTTTTGAAGCCCTCCAAGTCGTTTAAAGCCCGTGGCGCTACACACTCTAAGATTTTTTACGATGAGAAGCTTTTTAATGCTTTATCATATATATATGAGCGTATATATATAATTATAGCCTTTGGTTTTGCTTGGATTTCAAATCCGTGGCCTTTATAGCTTACTTTTATGTATATATAAGTATATATATATACGTTTCTTATTGCTTTTGTAGTTTGGATTGCTAATTCGTGGTTTTTTACGGCTTATATATATATATATATACATATATATATATATATATATATATATATATATATATATATATACCAACTCGTTTTGCTTGGATTGTTAATTCGTGGCATTTTTAGCTTTAATATATATATAACTAACTGTATATATACTAACATTCAATTCCGTCAAGCCTGGATTGTAAATCCGTAACATTTACTGCTTTAGTATATATATATATATATATATATATATATATATATATATATATATATATTCTAACTTCATCAGCCTGTATTGCTAATTTGTGACTTTTTATCGCTTATATATATAATTATATATATATATACTATTTCGTTTGGTCTGGATTGCTAATTCGTGGCCTTTTCAGCTTTAATATATATATATATATATATATATATATAAAACTTATTATATATATTTACATTTCATAGTAAAGTCTGGATTCGAAATTCGTAGCTCTTTACAACTTTAATATATATATATATATATATATACATATATATATATTCTTTATTCAATGTGATTAAATATCTGTTTTAATTGTTCATTTGATATGAATCTATTCTAATGTAAATTTTGTGGATTAGATTTATCCAAATATAGCAATTTCTAACTTTCAACCGGTTCAAACACTGTCAAGCTGGAACATTTAAGCTAGAATGGTTTAGATTTATTTAAATCTAGCTTTCTTTCTAGTTTTATAAATATGAAAGTGATTATGCGACCCTAGATTCATATCTAGAGGGAACGAGAAGCTTTAGCTACGCGCATGCGAGAATTTAACTGATGAATCATCTGTCTTGCGACGTCTAGATTTTAATTCGCATTGTTATTGCATTATCTTTATTTTGCAGGCTTTTTAATCATAATCTGTGAGCCTAGGAAACACGTGATTTAAGATCAACCACATGGATCTAAATTTGATTCCCACAATAGACAAATTTGCACTGTAAATACAGCCTGTATGTACTCTTGTAAATGTAAATCAGAGGGACCTTAAAACGGTTATCCGGATTTTAGGTCTCAGTATAGTAAATGTTAGTTTGTAGTGCTCGGGTCACTTATGGCTTTTATCTCTGTAAAGAGCCCGACACTTGTATATATTCTTTGGTCGAGGATGCTTCGCATCCCGACAATAAAAAATCAAAATCAGCCGTAGGCAAAGCAAAATAAAAGTATCAAAAGGTTTTAATTCCTATGTGAGCGAAAGGGTTTGAAAACCATCTTTCAAAACTTTATTTTCATATCTTGTCTAAAAAATGGACTTTTCATCAAATTAAACTCTTCGTATATAGGTCCAACGAAGCACAACACTACTTTCAAATCAAGCACCTAGGCTAAATTACTGCAAGCACACACACACACACACTGCAAATAAAAAAGGGGAATTGAAAAGACGCGGTAATCGTGTTTCACGGAAGTCGGGGGTGCCTAACACCTTCCCCCCTGCTTAATCAAGTCCCCGAACTCTATGAATCTCGGTTTCCAAGGTCAAGTTTATACAAAGTCCGGTAATTGGGCCTACTTGTAAAATCAAACAAAACTCGGTTGAGTTGGTACAACCATTTCAAATATACCAAATGACGACTCTGTAAACATTTCAAATCGTCGACATGATACATGTTAGCCTTTTCCTAAAATTTCACTCTTTATAAAATAAATAAGACAAATAAGGGTAGAAAACACAAATTAAGGAAAGGAAGATTTGTCCAATGATTTTTCCCGACGTCGACAACCACAATAATTATTCATCAATTCATTAAATCATTACTACAAAATTAAAACTTAATAATTCATCTAATTTAAATATCTCAATTAAATTAAAACTTCAACTACAAAATTACTAAACATCAATTTAATTAATATATTACACTTAATTAAATTACTCCATAACATAATCACATCAATTATTTATTCAACTCAATAAAAAATCAACTAAAATAAATATTTAATTCAATAAATATTTAAAATTAAATACAAAAATCTCGTTTGTTACATTCTTCCCTCTTTAAAAGGATTCTGTCCCCAGAATCACGACTCAATAAACTCATTCGTCACATTCTTCCCCACCTTAAAAAGATTTTATCCCCAGAATCGCTATACAAATATTTAAGCAAATAATTGAGGATAGTTTTTCATCATAACATCTTCGAGTTCCCACGTAGCTTCTTCAGCATTGTGATTCCTCTAGATTACCTTAACAGAAGGTATCACTTTGCTTCTGAGTACTTGCTCTTTCGTGTCAACTATCTGAACAAGTTTAACTTCTTCGTATGTTAAGTCTTTATCAAATTGTAATGGTTCATACTCTATAACATGTTTGTAATCATATTTTTACGGTTGTAACATTGAAATGTGGAAAACATTATGAATATGGTCTAATTCCGAGGGTAATGCCACCTCATAAGCTACCTCCTTAACCCTTCGCAATATCTCAAAGGGTCCAATAAATCTGGGACACAATTTTTCGTTCTTTCCAAATTGAATCTTCCCCTTCCAGTGAGTTACTTTCAAAAAAATGAAGCTACCCACTTCAAACTCTCTATTCTGACGATGGTAATCAACATATTTCTTCTGTTTATCCTGAGCAGCTACCAATCTCGCCCTGATCACCTTGACGATGTCGGTAGTTTTTTATACCAATTTCGGTCCTAACAGTTGTCGCTCACCAACCTCATCCTAGCATAATGGAGTCCTGCCTTTTTTGTCGTACAATGCTTCGTAAGGCGGCATGCCAACACTTGCATGGTAACTGTTGTTGTATGCGAATTCCACCAAAGGTAGATGGTCATCCCAACTTCCCTTGAAGTCCATGACATAAGCTCTTAGCATATCCTCTAAAGTCTGGATTGTCCTCTTTCTTTACCCATCAGTTTGAGGATGATACGCCGTACTCATTCGCAACTGTGTTCCCAAGCATTCCTGTAATCATTTCCAAAAATTTGACATGAAACACGGATCTCTGTCTGATACAATTGACACTGAAACACTGTGTCTATAAATGATTTCCTTAACATACAGCTTCGTCAATTGATCCAAATTGAATCTAATCTTTATTGGTAAGAAGTGCACTAACTTCGTCAGTCAATCCACGATAACCCTTTCTGACATGTTAGGCATTTCGCGACACACTTAACAACGTCTCTCTTCATATTCGGCCACCAGAAATGTTTTCTGAAATCCTGGTACATTTTCGTACTCCCAGGGTGAATCGAATATCTCGAACTATGAGCTTCACTCAAAATTTCTTCTTTGACTTCTGGTAGTGGCGGAACCCAGATTCTCCCTTCAAATTGTAGAAGTTCATCAATATCAATATTGAACTTTATTTCTTCTCCTTCGGTTATTCTCTTCCTGATATTTTCACACTCGTCATCGTGAAAGTTAAGCTTCTTTCACCTTATCCACCACGGTTGGACCAGCACCTATTTGAAATAGTTTTTCATCCGATTTCTTTGGATTCTTAACTTCCAGCTCTAACTTAGCCATTTCATCTACCAACTGCTCCTGAGCAGTTAACAACATCAATTTCTCCCGACCCCTTTCTGCTTAAGGCATCGACAACGACATTCACTTTACCTGGATGGTATAAAATCTCGCAATCGTAATCTTTGATAAGCTCCAACCATCTTCTTTGGTGCATATTCAAATCTTTTTATGTAAAGCTATACTTCAGACTCTTATGGTCTGTATATATCTCACACCTATCCTCATATAGATAGTGTCTCCATATCTTCAAAGCAAACACCACTGCCACTAATTCTAAATCATGGGTCGGATACCCTTTTTCATAGCCCTTCAGCTGACGTGCGCATACGCAATGACTTTGCCATTTTGTATAATCACACAGCCTAGTCCTTTATGTGACGCATCACTGTGAACAACAAAATTTCATGTACTATCAGGCAAAGACAACACAGGTGCAATACTCAACCTCTTCTTCAGTTCTTGAAAACTTTCCTCACACTTTTCTGTCCAAATGAACTTCACCATTTTCCTAGTCAAATTCGTCAACGGTGTCACGATTTTTGAAAAATCTTGAATGAATCTCTTGTACTAACCTGCCAAACCCAAGAAACTCCTAACTTCTGATGGTGTCTTCGGCTGATTCCAATTTATTACAGCTTTAACCTTCGACGGATGTATCGAAATCCCGACTTTGTCAATCACGTGGCCAAGAAATTGCACACGCCCTAACCAGAATTCACATTTCGAAAACTTCGCATATAACTTCTCCCGTCTCAGCGATTCCAACGTCAGCCTCAAATGTTCAGTGTGTTCCTCCTCAGTTTTGGAATACACCAAAATGTCATCAATGAAAACCACCACGAACTTGTCTAGAAACTGCTTAAACACCCTATTCATTAGGTCCATAAATGCCGCATGTGCATTTGTTAGACCAAATGACATCACCAAGAACTCGTAATGCCCATACCAAGTTTTAAATGCCATCTTCGGTACATACTCTTTCCTTACCTTCAACTGATGATATCCACTTCTCAAATCTATTTTCGAGAAGTACCTAGCTCCCTTCAGCTCATCGAAGAAATCATTGATCCTTGGAAAAGGATATTTATTCTTAATCGTGACTTTGTTCAACTCCCTATAATCAATGCAAAGCTGCATTGATCCATTCTTCTTCCTGACGAACAACACAGGCGCTCCCTACGGCGATACGTTCGGCTGAATATACTTTTTGTCCAATAATTCTTGCAGTTGAACCATCAACTCCTTCATCTCTTCCGGAGCCATTCTGTACAGGGCCTTTGATATCAGAGCAGTCCCTGGCGCTAAGTCAATCATGAACTCTATTTCTATATCCGGCAGAAGTCTTTGCAAATCGTTCAGAAACACATCCACAAATTCCTTAACGACTGATATTTCTTTCAAATTTGGACTCTCCTTCTGAGTATCCACTATGTAGGCTAAGTACCCCACACAACCTTGTTTCAATAACCTCTTGGCTTGCATAATCATCAAACAACTCGCTTGTCCAGGCGACTTGCTGCCATAAAATACTACCATCAACGGAGTCGTAAGGTTTACAGATTTTCTCTGACAATCAATTATCGTGTGACGCCCCCAAAATATGTTCAATACCAACCCATTTTGAGTCGCCAAATACATGGTACAGAATTCAAATACAATCTTTATAACGTATGGTCGTGCAAAATACGACCACACAAACTATGAGCTTCAATACAAATCGTATATAATACGAAATATAAACACTCAAATTCATTCCTTATTCATTACAATTATTATCCCACTATTTTATAGAATAGTGAGGACTTCTACGGATCTAACTCTGATCATCACACTGTTTCCCGACTAGTCCCCTCAACATTCTCATTCCCTGAAGAGGACAATAGATGAAAAGGGTGAGCTCAACTAGCCCAGTAAAGAATATTATGACTAAGATAATGAAAAAAAAATTATCGTTAGCCTTTAATAAGTCAGATAAAATATTATGGACAACAAGTTTTAGATCAATATTCGCAGCGGAAATAACAATTCATTAGAAGAGTTAAGTAGAGAATGAAGTCTTCTATCTTCTATGATTTAAAAGTTCATCATCAATATTTTATCCCTGTAACATCAATCAATATACATCTTGACTCAAATATTCATCTTTGCACTACGGGCCAAAGATATTCATTTGTATCACCAGTTGGTCATGTTCATCTCAACATCTGTCCATATTTGCACTACGGGCCAAAGATATTCATCAGGTAATCATTCATCTTTGCCTTACAGGCCAAAGATATTCAGTTATATCACCATTTAGGACTGAGGATGATGAAAAATAATATAAATAATGAATCAGTGAGATAAAGGACAAAGATTAGGGATTCGTAATTTATTTTATCCAAGTTCAAGAATACTCCATAATGATACTTTGTGGAGCAAAATTCAAGAATAAAGATCAAAACTTGGATCCAATCAAAGATAGGACCCATAATAGCCAATTTGGACAAACAGAAGAAAATTTAATTTTTCTGTGAATAGTGCCGTATACGTGAATAGTACTGTATACGTGAATAGTAACCCCGACGAAAAAAATAAGAATTTCATAATAAAATCCATGCCAATATTTTGGTATAATGATATTGAAAAGAATAACATCATTTACGAAAGAAAATAACATCCCTTACCATCCCTTACAACTGTTGAACGAAAATAATATTCCTTACGAATATTGAACGAAAATAATATTCCTTACGAATATTGAACGAAAATAAAATTCCTTACGAATACGAAAAATAATATCGTAAGCGAATATGAAATAAATAATACCCCTTTCAAGAAAAATAACATCCCTTACCTTAAAAGAAGAGTATTTCTGACTGGTAGGGCGGGGATATTCTTGAAGAAAACTTGCACTATTTTATACACTCAAAGCTTCCTTAAACTCAAAAGAAATACGCTCAATATTATAGAAGAAGAATTATACGCTCAATATTCTGGTGTGATTTTTATTTCTAAACTAAGCATCATATTTATAGGAAAATGGAAGGATACTATTTAAAAATAAAAATCACGAAAAAATTGTATTTTCTTCACGGGCGCTGCAACTGGCGAAAAAATTTGATTTACTATTCATTACTGTGCAATAAAATATTCTAATAAAATAAAAACTTTAAATAAAATATAATATATTCTATTATAATCTAATAAAACAAAACTTTATATATATATATATATATATACTCTCCCACATTCCTACGGCATCCAAAATATATAACAATTCCCTCCCTTCCAAGGCACCACAAACCACCCACCATACACCACACACACGCACACACACACACACACATATATATACCTTGCACCTTTATATATATATATATATATATATATATATATATATATATATTTAAAACTGAGATAACTTCTACCGATGATTTTGAAAAATGAGTAAGTGGGGGTACATATAATAAGTCAAATTTACAACAAATACTGATAAAAACACCTCAGTACTAATTCCTTCTTTTATATCCACAAAAATAAATATTTTCTTATCATATAAATCAATAATTAATTATTCACAAATAACATTACAGAACTACAAAATTGACAATCAGGTCGTTCCCAGGAAAGAGGGGGCCTTCCGATAAGGATTTCTCTTTACTGGCGCGCAATTAAATAACCCCTCCTAGACAGAACTTTCTTAGACATTGCCAATAATGCTATCTAATAATATTATTCAAATAATATGAATTATTAATTTGATAATGTGAAATACTGTGCAATGATAATTATTAAATCAATAAAATATTATGAAATTTTCAATGTAGCAATTATTGAATCAATAATATAAAATATTGAACATTAATTACTATAACAATTATTGAGTAGTGACTTCTTACATAAGAATCAATAATTAGAATTTCTGTGTAATACCGTGTGCTACTGTGCAACACCCCGTATTACTGTATTTTAACCACCAGATATTTCAACAGTTTTAACAGTAAAAGTTTTGCCGTTATTTTTAGAAAAATTTATTTTTATCGTTTTCTTCATCTGACAATTTTCCGTTATGGGGCTCACAAATGATTGCGCCGTCGTACGAATACTTCCCGACAAAAAGAATATTCTCTGACCAAATGAATATTCTCCGACACAATGAATATTTTATGGCCACTTGCTTACTTTGTAAAACTTGCACAAATCACCCCATAACTTATCACATTCATCAAATCACCCCCTTACTATTTCAAATAATATATAGAGGAAATTCAATTTTATTCATAAAAATTGGGGTCTTACAACCTCCCCTCCTTATGAAATTTCATCCTCGAAATTGACGTACATACCTGGTATGTCAAAAAGGTGAGGATACCTCGTTTTTATTTCTAATTTTAACTCCAAGGTCATTTGTGACATCCCGGATTTTTTAGGAATTAATAAATAAGAATTTAATAAATAAAATTCTTATTATAAGATGTTTTGAGTTGAGTATGTGTATACGTGTAATATATTATAAAATATGTGACTTAATGTGAAGAGAATTTAAATGTTAATTTTAATATAATGGGACAAATTTAATTAAACCGTGATTCTGGGGACAGAATCCTTTTAAGGGGGAAAAGATGTGACGAACGAGATTTTGTAATTTATTGTGAATATTTATTGAATTAAATAAATATTTTTCGATGATTAATTATTGATTGATGAATTCATGGTAGATTAATTTTATTATATGTGTTAGATTAGTTAAATTAATGTGGAGAATTTTTATATTCAAAGTATGTATTTAATTGAGCTTATTTGATTAAATGAATTATTTAATAAGCATAATGTTATTCTAATTAATTTAAATAATTAATTAGAGATTTAAAGACTTGACATAATTAATAAAGGAGAATTTTAATTATGTGATAATAAGATTTAATGTGGAGTTATGATATCTTATTTAATTAATTTAAATAAGATTATTTGGTTAATTAGAAGTGTGACATTAAAACTATACTATAAAGCTTTTAATTAAAATAAATGAAAAGGAGCTCTTATCATTAGCCAAACATCGCCCTAGGAGAAGTTGGGTCAGTTAATCTATAACGACCCCAAAATTTATACAATATAATTCTCATCCTCGATCGTTAACAATACATCTTTAATCTACCTTTACATCATTATTCGATATTAAAATCACAAAAATGCGGAATATTTAAAACTTTTATAAACTTCTTTCTTTATTGCCCTGAATCACAACCTTTACATCACATCTCTTTGATTCAATTCTATTACATTAATCGCTTCCTCTAAGTTACTATACAAAGTCTTACATCACTAAGCAATATCCATATACATTGGATAGCTCAACTTACAATTCAACAAACGTGTTACATTAAAAAAATATATAATACTCATCTAGAATAATTAAATTCTTGCATCGCTATTGATCTTACAATTCAACTAGCACGTATCATTACCTTGCATCATTGCCCTGCAAAAAATGGTTATTTGCAATAGTGAGCTTGACAGCTCAGCAAGATCTAACAGTTTTCATGCATCACATAGCACATAAATAACATACTCCACAGACATCTCATAATCGTTAGAGTAACATGGTATACATGCTTTAATTCACATAACAAATATAAAGATTGAGTTCCTTACTCAATCAACATTATTTAACCAGAACAATGTAGTCATAAATTAACTTTAACATTTCATGCTTACAACATTTATAAAATAACATGCTCTTGGCAATACAATTTAAAACAGTTCATAATATCATCAAGTTCACATAGAAAATAGGAACCGAAAGACATGTCTGGCTTGTAGATTACCAATTATCGAAAATAGCTTAATATAATCTACTTCATGATCCTACATAACGTATTACCATACGCATCAATTATTAGTCTCATAGCGACGTTTAAGTAACTTCTACTTTATACTTTCTAATTCTCTTCTATTTACCCGTTTGACACTCACTGTCAAATCATATGAATAATTAACAATATCAGTTAATTATCACATATCTAATCCTTATCGTTAGTTAACCAATGTAGGTTAACTCATTCCTCATTAACTAATAAGTTAATAGCTAATTATCACATAATCACATTATATGACACCCCCGAATCCGGGTCCTCTGACCCAGGTCCGGTCGCCACGAAACAATACTAACATCCACCTTTAAGTGACATACGATAACTAAAAATGCGGAATATAATAAACGTACGTCGTTCATTCAAAAGGTGTTACTAATCCCAAGATTCGATAACCTTAATACATCAATACCAACATACCCTAGAATAAAAATTAGGGTTCATATTACATTAACAGTAATTAAATAAATCATAAAGACAAAGTCTGCTCCTTGCAAACCATCCTATATCTTTCCTTTACCCTTGTCCTTCCCTAAGGGCTCGGGCTTAACTGCAATATAAGTCATGATATAGCAAGAATGAGCAACAAGTTTGCTCAGCAAGTTTAAATACAACAATAAAGGATATATCATGATGAATGGAAAAATATCTGACAATGATTTCAACAAAATGAATATCTTAAAGATCCAATAATATGAATGTTAGAATGATTCAACAATCTGTATGATTCAATACTATGAATATCTGTATGATTCAACGATATGAATATCTATAAGGTTCAACAACCTGCATGATTCAACATTATGAATATCTGAAAGATTTAATAATATGACTATTAAAAGCAAAGATAATAATTGCCTTTAGAATGACTGATAGTCGAGTAGACTCTGAACTATAACCTTCCAATGGGTTCAATAGCTAATTGACCCTTTTTGGATTACTGGCTTCTGGCTACATAAACTTAGTACCTTGAGGAGATTAGCCTCGGGTACAACGTGAATATGCATAACACTTATATCTGCTTACTCGTATCATATATATTAGATACCTGGGCACACTACTACATATGAGGGGTGTTCTGTTCCGTCTAAGAATCCTTACCATCAATTAGTTTGGATAGCTTTAAAGAAAACTTCATACACTAGTCTGACCGAGCAAAGGTTCAGACTCTTACTGACGTAGTTCAAGAAATTTAGAACCTTGAATAATGTACAAGTCCAAGACTGTACGAGCTCAAATGCACTAGGTGCGGACATCAATAATATCAATGTGGAATAATTGATAAGTAATTAAACCACTAAATAACATGCTTGGAAATAAAGTTCAAGCAATTAAGTAAACAACTTTTGATTCAACAATAACTTACTCAATACAATATGAGAAGGATAGAGAACTTGCACAAAGTGAAGTTTAGAATTTGCACAATATATGAATTTGTGGATGTTCGGGGAACTTGCATAATACTCAACGTGTGAAGTTCGGGGAACTTGCACGATAATAGATTCCTTGCATAAAATAAATGCATAGGCTTAGACACTTACAACATCAAAGAGTGAAATTCGGGAAATTTTACCATAATAGATCCCTTGCATAAAGTAAATGCATAGGTTAGGACATTTGCTTACAACGTTCTTTGAGTAAAGTAAACTCAAAGATAAGATACTTGCACAATATACGAGTTTGTATAAGTTTAGATAACTTGCATAATAAAGAAATGAAGTTCGGGAACTTGCAAAATAACCAAAGTGTGAAGTTCGAGGAACTTTCACAATAATCAAAATATGAAGTTCGGGGAACTTTCACAATACTCAAAATGTGGAGTTCGGGGAACTTTCACAATAACCAAAGTGTGAAGTTTGGGGAACTTTCACAATACAATAATAACCTGCTCAATACAATATGAGAAGGATAGGAAACTTTCACCAAAAATAAGTGAAGTTTAGAAACTCGCTTACACGATTCATTGAATAAGGTAGTACAAGAATTTAGCATACTTGCACAATAGGGTCCGGATACTTGTACAATAAATAAGTATAAGTCAAGAAAAACTTTTTCAAATAAAATAGTAAGAATTAAAGAACTTGCACAAATAAGGAGTGTAAGTCAGGGAACATGCCTGATTGCTCGGCTACAAATAATTCTAGCTTTAATTAAACGGCGTTGGAACGACCTAATATTAACAAGTCGATCTCTCCAATTAGTATATATAAACTAATATAAGTTCACACATCATATAATTCTGTTCACGTAAGTCAATTTAATCCTGTCTTTAGATTTACTAACTTTAGATTACTTAGTTTCTATGCGTTAATAGAGGCTTGAATACATAGCACTTCCCGTTACTAATATAAATCAGCACACATGCTTATCAAGTTTATCTAACTCAAGTTCGAAAGCTAACATGTTCATTCTATGTTCACTTCAAGACCACATATTTTTATGTCGGACATTCACATACTTTAAATAATATAAGTTCATGCTTCAAGATTGGTTACTAAAGTCATGTTATCACATAACAAGGTCAAATAATACTTAATATGTATGCTCGAGTATACTACACACATATACTTTAATCACGTAGTTCATACTTGAAGTTCATTTCTTATGATTGAGCATGCATATGTGAAATTTGTATATAAACAAATGACGTTCATGTCAATACGTCTATAGTCATACTGAAATCTTAATACTTATGCTTATATGCTCACAACATGTCCCACATGGTATTTAATGCTAGTTAGCTTCCACATTCTAAGTTTCCATTTGTAAAGTACACTAAGTCAAAAAGACAACACGGTACATGTAAAGCATCTCATAACCTTTATTCTCATGTATTAGAACGCATACATAAGTCACATACATGTATCTAAGTGGTCACAATCTAAAAGACACAAGTCTTGGTTAAGTTCTCTTTGAAAGTCTTAAGTCTCTCTTTTGAAAATGTCTTAACTTACGATCAAGTATGCTAGTGTGTTCTATCATATTAGACTAAGTTCTCATGCTTATAAAACACACAATCATGACCATGGAATCAAAATTCATACATACTACGTATACGTCAAAGTTCACATTTAAAGCTTATGTTGTTGTTAGTAACATTCACTAATGAGTTCAACATGCTAATGCTTCATTACGAGTCATATAAACACAAGTCAATAGATTATTCTTGCATTTCTAAACCACACTAACATGCTTGCAAAATCAGTACCTAAATATGTTACACACATGTCAAAGTTTATTTTCAAAACTTCTATTTTTGTTAGGAATGTGCACTAGTAAGGTTCATATGATCACAGTTCATTATAGAACCTATATACGCGAGTTAGCATACTTCTCATACATCTTTAAATCATACTAATATGCTTGCAAAGTTAGAACACTAGCATGCTTCATATATGTGAACATTCGTTCATGAAATCTTAAGTTTTATTTCATAACTATATGTTGTTTCATAAACCTTGTATGCAAACATAGCGAAACACGTTTACACAATGTTAATATACTCATACATGTGTGTTAATCTAGTTCACATGCTTGCTCTAATAATATATTACATGATAGCACATAACAGTTCTGCAACAGAAATCAAAAACCAGACTCTGGTCCTGGCGCAGCTGCGCCGCTGGCCAGTACATAACTGGCGCAGCTGCGCAGGCTGTTGGCCAGAGACAGTAACTGCCTTGCTTCGGCAGTGACTTAGCGCAACTCAGAAATTTTCCTACGAAAATTGATTCTAACATAAGACATTGCAATTCTAACATGTTTAACATCTTGTATAACACTTAACCAACATATTCCAATCCATTAATTAATCAACCCATGATCAATTCAAGAATTAAAGAATTAGGAAATTACAAAGAATGAGAAATGAATGTAATTGATTATACCTCTGAAATTGAAGGATTTGCACTTGCTGCTCCTTTTTAACTCAGGAATCCTTATCACAGATATATATATATATATATGCTCTCAATTCTGAAATCTCAGCAAATGCAAGGAAGAAGGAGAGAGTTCATTATTTAGGCAAATTGAAGAAACAGACAATGCCATTAACCCAAATTTCAAACCAACGGATTGCACAATAACATGGAGGTTAACAAGTAGTTGGTGAAGAGTTGGTGGATCACATAATGAAACCCACTCCCTCATAATGATTATGGCTACATTGCTGAGATTGAGAAAATATAGAGTAGTGTAGTAGCTTATTGTTTGTTCACGTGAGAGGGAATTGAGGATAAGCTCTTAAGCAATCTCAGCAACTTAAATATATGGGTAATGTATGTCAATACTTAGCTTATAGCAACTACACTTAGATTATATAATACATATACACATAGTATATATATAGGTTATATGTATTTATTCCATATACATTAAAATGGGTGTTACAATGTTATCTCAATAAAATAATGTATCAAGTAGGTATATATATACCAATCATATAATTCATGTACATTTTCCTTAATACCAATTATTCAATTAGACATTATTTATATTTACCAACACAATTGTTATTATTACTATAACAACTTATTGAAATCATTTATCAATTAATAATTATTCATTGATATTACTATATGTTGATGAGGTATACATGAATGTTTACTCACACACTTCAAGTCACATAAGCAATATTATTGTGTAACTCTACTAATGCCATTAGTCTTACAATATAGTCTATACATATAATATAGAGACATATTAATGTATCACCTTGTACTATATATAATATACAGTTGACTACCATATACTACAGGTTTAATATAACATATAATTGTATATGACAATTAATCAATTAACCAAGTAAATGTAATATTATTAATCTCTTACTCATTAATTATTATTTATTCATAATAATAATTAATCAACACATTATCAATTAATTACTCCCAAGTTATTAATTATTATTTATTCATAATAATTATAAATAAACAACAATAATAATTTTATATGTTATCAATTAATTACTCAAATATAAATAATTAATCCCGATTAAATCTCTACACCATATTCAAGAAATTTGAATATATAATTTACTAACACTTTTATTAATATTCTGATATAAAAGTCTCAGGGTTAATCTACTAATTTAAATAACCATTAGTGATTCCCTTTAATAAAAATCCTAGCATTTATTCATATAGATTAAATTCACATAAGCACATAACCACATAAGG
The DNA here is from genome assembly GCA_020205555.1 of Panax stipuleanatus. NCBI lineage: Eukaryota > Viridiplantae > Streptophyta > Magnoliopsida > Apiales > Araliaceae > Panax > Panax stipuleanatus. The sequence continues at coordinate 47,700,785 of CM035117.1, read as the reverse complement.
TTTAAATAAGTTTGAAAAATTAACTCCTAAAATTTTTAAATCACATATAAAATTAATAAGGAGCTTAAAATTCATGGTCGTTACATCCCTCCCCCCTTATAAAAATTCCGTCCTCGGAATTGTAAAAATAAGGTTACTCCAATAAAAATAGATAATTCGCTCTTATCACTTAGATAATCTCTACTATCTGTTGTAGCACTCCTAGTCCCAACAGTCAACGTTCACCTAATTCGTCCCAATACAACGGTGTTTGACACTATCTCCCATAAATGCTTGTTGTAAAAATCTCTTCTCTTAGTTCTGGTACTAACGGTACCCAAATTTGTCCTTCAAATCTTAGCAGTTCAGTGCTATCAATCTTAAATTTCAACTCATCACCTTTAGCTAATCGCTTCTTGATGTTATCATAATCTTCGTCCTTCTCTTATGTCTCCTTAACTATATCTTATAACGTCGGGCTTACTGACACTGTAATTAATCTCTCTTTGGTCTCCATCGGATACTTAACCTCTAAGTCTAGTCTTTCAAAATCTTTCACTAATTCTCTTGAATGGTCAACCTCAATAATTTCTCCCTGCCTTTCCAACTTAAGGCATCTGCCACTACATTTTCTTTGCCTGGATGGTACAAAATTTCACAATCATAATCTTTGATCAATTCTAGCCATCGGCGCTGCCTCATGTTTAACTTCTACTGCGTGAAGATACACTTCAGACTCTTATGATCTGTGTATATCTCACACTTCTCGCTATACAAATAATGCTTCCAAAACTCCAAGGCAAAAACTATTGCTGCTAAATCTCGTTTAGGAAGACACCCACTAATTCCCTTCAAATCGATTTAACAGTTCCTATGAATGTATTCTACGGGATAACTTCCTTGTTTGCTACTCCTACGCCCATAGGGTGTTCTAATTTCTCACGGGTAAGTCTAATTGTTTAACAAATTCTTCAGAAATAAAAGAGCAGGTGGCACCTGAATCGAATAACACATATGCATCTATATAATTGATCGGGATGATACCTGACTCCACCTCATCTTGTATGGTTCTGTTGGATTGACTGGCTAGCCCTCCGATGCTCAGTCCATTGTTGTTGTTGTTATGGTTTTCGCTAACTGCATCGCCCTTTTTCTTCGGGCAGTCCTTGATTTGATGGTCTGTGGCTTTACATGCGAAATATCTTCCTTTTGGCTTATTCAGACACTGAGGAGCCATGTACCCTGGTTGTCTACAACGATAACACGTGTTCTTGCCCTTCATGCATTCCCCCGAGTGGTTCCTTCCACAGTTGTTGCACTTTAAACTTTTCTTAGCCTCTCCCCCAGATTTGCTACCTCCGGATGATTGGTTCTCCATCTATTTACGTTTATTGGGGTTGTTGCCTCCGCCGCTTCCCCCCTTCTGTCCTTCCTGACCGGTCTTCTTAACTTGCTTAAATTGCGCTATGGCTTCATTATCTCCTTCGGCAATGATAGCCCTTTTCAAAAGATTAGAAAAGGTCTTAATCTTCAATATATCTACTGCTTTCTGCACCTATGGTTTCAATCCTAATTCAAATCTCTCTGTTTTCCTGGCCTCCGTATCCACCTGATGCGAGGTGAATCGAGCCCACTCTTTAAATCTTGTCGCGTTCTCTGCGACTGACATTCCTCCTTGTCTCAGCTCCAGAAACTTAACTTCCATATCTTGTTGCGTATTCTCTAAAAAGAAACTCTTAAATCTGTCCCACATAATAACTCCTTCGCCTCCTAGTCCTTTATTGGGATCCCACCAATTGTTAGCTTCGCCCTTCATCATGAAAGCGGCAAAACACGTCTTCTGTGCCTCGGCCACCCGTGCGACCTCAAACACCTTCTCAATTTCTTCTATCCATGTCTGGGCTTCAATTGGGTCAAAGGTTTCTCGGAATTCCGGTGGTCCTACCAATTTAAAGTCCTTAAAGCTAGCCAAGTAATGTCCTGGCTGCTCAGCTGCTGGCGGGGTTATGTTCTGCATTACTTCTGTTAATAGGTTAACGAAGCTCTGCATTGGGTTAACATTTCCCCCTCCACCATTGCTAACAGATCCTTCCTCCCTCTGGTTCCGTGAAAATCCCCTAGGCGATATGATCCTGAGGACAGGAAGAAAACATTAGGCTTTATGTGATATGCTATTCATGTTAGCATTAAGAAGTTAGGACGTCTATCAATCATAGCTGATTTAAATAAACAACTTCAGTATCAAAATAAGACTCGATGGATATCCTCAATCCATCACCTACAAACTCTACTGGAGTTTTCTACTAAGGTTATAACTTAGGTTTCGCATTTCTAACGTTTATAACCTAAAGCTTTGATACCAACCTGTGACACCCCCGAATCCAGGTCCTCTGACCCCGGTCCGGTCTCCACGAAACAATACTAACATCCACCTTTAAGTAACATACGATAACTAAAAATGCGGAATATAATAAACGTACGTCGTTCATTCAAAAGGTGTTACTAATCCCAAGATTTGATGACTTTAATACATCAATACCAACATACCCTAGAATAAACATTAGGGTTCATATTACATTAACAGTAATTAAATAAATCATAAAGACAAAGTCTGCTCCTTGCAAACCATCCTATATCTTTCCTTTACCCTTGTCCTTCCCTGAGGGATCGGGCTTAACTGCAATATAAGTCATGATATAGCAAGAATGAGTAACAAGTTTGCTCAGCAAGTTTAAATACAACAATAAAGGATATATCATGATGAATGGAAAAATATCTGATAATGATTTCAACAAAATGAATATCTTCAAGATCCAACAATATAAATTTTAGAATGATTCAACAATCTGTATGATTCAATACTATGAATATCTGTATGATTCAACGATATTAATATCTGTAAGGTTCAACAACCTGCATGATTCAACACTATGAATATCTGAAAGATTCAATAATATGACTATTAAAAGCAAAGATAATAATTGCCTTTAGAATGACTGATAGTCGAGTAGACTCTGAACTATAACTTTCTAATGGGTTCAATAGCTAATTGACCCTTTTTGGATTACTGGCTTCTGGCTACAGAAACTTAGTACCTCGAGGAGATTAGCCTCGGGTACAACGTGAATATGCATAACACTTATATCTGTTTACTCGTATCATATATATTAGATACCTGGGCACACTCTTACATATGAGGGGTGTTCTGTTCCATCTAAGAATCCTTACCATCAATTGGTTTGGATAGCTTTAAAGAAAACTTCATACACTAGTCTGACCGAGCAAAGGTTCAGACTCTTATTGACGTAGTTCAAAAAATTTAGAACCTTGAATAATGTACAAGTCCAAGACTGTACGAGCTCAAATGCACTAGGTGCGGACATCAATAATATCAATGTGGAATAATTGATAAGTAATTAAACCACTAAATAATATGCTTGGAAATAAAGTTCAAGCAATTAAGTAAACAACTTTCGATTCAACAATAACCTACTCAATACAATATGAGAAAGATAGAGAACTTGCACAAAGTGAAGTTTAGAATTTGCACAATATATGAATTTGTGTAAGTTCGGGGAACTTGCACAATACTCAACGTGTGAAGTTCGGGGAACTTGCACAATACTCAATGTGTGAAGTTTGGGGAACTTGCACAATACTCAACGTGTGAAGTTCGGAGAACTTGCACGATAATAGATTCCTTGCATAAAATAAATGCATAGGCTTAGACATTTACAACATCAAAGAGTGAAATTCGAGTTTGTATAAGTTTAGAGAACTTGCATAATAAAGAAATGAAGTTCGGGAACTTGCAAAATAACCAAAGTGTGAAGTTCGGGGAACTTTCACAATACTCAAAATGTGGAGTTCGGGAAACTTTCACAATAACCAAAGTGTGAAGTTTGGGGAAATTTCATAATACAATAACCTGCTCAATACAATATGAGAAGGATAAGAAACTTTCACCAAAAATAAGTGACGTTTAGAAACTCGCTTACACGGTTCATTGAATAAGGTAATACAAGAATTTAGCATACTTGCACAATAGGGCCCGGATACTTATACAATAAATAAGTATAAGTCAAGAAAAACTTGCTCAAATAAAAGAGTAAGAATTAAAGAACTTGCACAAATAAGGAGTGTAAGTCAGGGAACTTGCCTGATTGCTCAGCTACAAATAATTCTAGCTTTAATTAAATGGAACGACCTAATATTAACAAGTTGATCTCTCCAATTAGTATATATAAACTAATATAAGTTCACACATCATATAATTCTATCACATAGTTCACGTAAGTCAATTTAATCCTGTCTTTAGATTTACTAACTTTAGATTACTTAGTTTCTATGCGTCAATATAGGCTTGAACACATAGCACTTCCCGTTACTGATATAAATCAACACACATGCTTATCAAGTTTATCTAACTCAAGTTCGAAAGCTAACAAGTTCATTCTATGTTCACTTCAAGATCACATATTTTTATGTCGAACATTCACATACTTTAAACAATATAAGTTCATGCTTCAAGATTGGTTACTAAAGTTATGTTATCACATAACAAGGTCAAACAATACTTAATATGTATGCTCGAGTATACTACACACATATACTTTAATCACGTAGTTCATACTTGAAGTTCATTTCTTATGATTGAGCATGCATATGTGAAATTTGTATATAAACAAATGAGGTTCATGTCAATACGTCTAGAGTAATAATGAAATCTTAATACTTATGCTTATATGCTCACAACATGTCTCACATTGAATTTAATGCTAGTTAGCTTCCATATTCTAAGTTTCCAATTGCAAAGTACACTAAGTCAAAAAGGCAACACGGTACATGTAAAGCATCTCGTAACCTTTATTCTCATGTATTAGAACGCATACATAAGTCACATACATGTATTTAAGTGGTCACAATCTAAAAGACACAAGTCTTGGTTAAGTTCTCTTTGAAAGTCTTAAGTCTCTCTTTTGAAAACGTCTTAACTTACGATCAAGTATGCTAGTGTGTTCTATCATATTAGACTAAGTTCTCATGCTTATAAAACACACAATCATGACCATGGAATCAAAATTCATACATACTACGTATACGCCAAAGTTCACATTTAAAGCTTATGTTGTTGTTAGTAACGTTCACTAATGACTTCAACGTGCTAATGCTTTATTACGAGTCATATAAACACAAGTCAATGGATTATTCATGCATTTCTAAACCACACTAACATGCTTGCAAAATCAGTACCTAAATATGTTACACACATGTCAAAGTTTATTTTCAAAACTTCTATTTTCGTTAGGAATGTGCACTAGTAAGGTTCATATGATCACAGTTCATTATGGAACGTATATACGCGAGTTAGCATACTTTTCATATATATTTAAATCATACTAATATGATTGCAAAGTCAGAACACTAACATTCTTCATATATGTTAACATTCGTTCATGAAATCTTAAGTTTTATTTCATAACTATATGTTGTTTCATAAACCTTGTATGCAAACATAGCAAAACACGTTTACACAATGTTAATATACTCATATATGTGTGTTAATCTAGTTCACATGCTTGCTCTAATAATATATTACATGATAGCACATAACAGTTCTGCAACAGAAATCAAAAACCAGACTCTGGTCCTGGCGCAGCTGCGCTGCTGGCCAGTACATAACTGGCGCAGCTGCGCAGGCTGTTGGCCAAAGACAGTAACTACTCTGCTTCGGTAGTGACTTAGCCCAACTCAGAAATTTTCCTACTAAAATTGATTCTAACATAAGACATTGTAATTTTAACATGTTTAACATCTTGTATAACACTTAACCAACATATTCCAATCCATTAATTAATCAACCCATGATCAATTCAAGGATCAAAGAATTAGGAAATTACAAAGAATGAGAAATGAATGTAATTGATTATACCTCTGAAATTGAAGGATTTGCACTTGCTGCTCCTTTTTAACTCAAGAATCCTTATCTCTCACACACACACACACACACACACACACACACACACACATATATATATATATATGTGTGTGTGTGTGTGTGTGTGCTCTCAATTCTCACTTAATTAAATTTCAGCAAATGTAAGGAAGAAGGAGAGAGTTCATTATATAGGCAAATTGAAGAAACAAACAATGCCATTAACCCAAATTTCAAACCAACGGATTGCACAATAACATGGAGGTTAACAAGTAGTTGGTGAAGAGTTGGTGGATCACATAATGAAACCCACTCCCTCATAATGATTATGGCTACATTGCTGAGATTGAGAAAATATAGAGTAGTGTAGTAGCTTATTGTTTGTTTACGTGAGAGGGAATTGAGGATGAGCTTTTAAGGAATCTCAGTAACTTAAATATATGGGTAATGTATGTCAATACCTAGCTTATACCAACTACACTTAGATTATATAATACATATACACATAGTATATATATAGGTTATATGTATTTATTCCATATACATTAAAATGGGTGTTACAATGTTATCTCAATAAAATAATGTATCAAGTAGGTATATATATACCAATCATATAATTCATGTACATTTTCTTTAATACCAATTATAATTCAATTAGGCATTATTAGTATTTACCAACACAACTGTTATTATTATTATAACAACTTATTGAAATTATTTATCAATTAATAATTATTCATTGATATTACTATATGTTGATGAGGCATACATGAATGTTTACTCACACACTTCAAGTCATATAAGCAATATTATTGTGTAACTCCACTAATGCCATTAGTCTTACTATATAGTCTATACATATAACATAGAGACATATTAATGTATCACCTTGTACTATATATAATATACAGTTGATTACCATATATTAAAGGTTTAATATAACATATACTTGCATATAACAATTAATCAATTAACCAAGTAAATGTAATATTATTAATCTCTTACTCATTAATTATTATTTATTCATAATAATAATTAATTAACACATTATCAATTAATTACTCCCAATTCATTAATTATTATTTATTCATAATAATTATAAATCAACAAAAATAATAATTTCATATGTTATCAATTAATTACTAAAATATAAATAATTAATCCCGATTAAATCTCTACACCATATTCAAAAAATTTGAATATATAATTTACTAACACTTTTATTAATATTCTGATATAAAAGTCTCAAGGTTAATCTATTAATTTAAATAACCATTAGTGATTCCCTTTAATAAAAATTCTAGCATTTATTCTCATAAGTTAAATTCACATAAGCACATAACTACATAAGGTTTAAATAAGTTTAAAAAATTAACTCCTAAAATTTTTAAATCACATATAAAATTAATAAGGTGCTTAAAATTCATGGTTGTTACACATTACGTAATCATATATATTACATTTCACATAATTAATCAATTAATAATTACATCCTCATATTAATTTATTATTAAATAAATTATAATTTAAACATTCACTTTAATTATAATTAATCAATTATAAATACATCTTACGTTAATCAAATTATAATTTTAATTTAAACCATTACTTTAATTAAACAAATTATAATTAAACAAATTATAATTTATAATTAATCAACTACATCATGCATGTCAATAACTTAATCAAGTTATATAATCATAATCAAGTTTTACAATCACAATATTCTAGTTCGCACTTAGTTTGTTAACTTGAATCTTCACATTATTTTATACATGTCAATAACTTAGTTTATTAATAATAAACTTCAAATCATATAATATTCATGTATTTAACTTAGAACAACATCTTTTATTGTCGAGAGCACTACACTTGTGTATGTGCATGTCTGACGCCCTCCGATTGCCTCCGAATACGCATCAGTCACAGAGATGGGCAATTTGACCCATTTTAACGACTTCAAATTGAAAAACTTAAAGAATGAAAGTTGTAGGTCTACTCGTTATATTTCCGAATCATCTTGAATCGTCTTAATCAGATTTCTTATGAAGAAGTTATGCTTATTTTACTACAGGAGGTCAAAATAGAAAATTTTCTCTGCACTACCCCCGCTGGGCGGGGGTTAGGCCCGCTGGGGCAGGTGTGGTGCTTCATGGGGCAGGCTGGGGCGGGCATAAAGTCAGTTGGGGCTGGCTTGCCCTTGCGGTTCAGCAACAGTTCGCGATTTTGACAGTTTTCAGCCCAAATAAATGCAAATTAAACTAACACAGTGATTTCTATGAAGTATGAACTTCATAGAAACATCATATAATGTTACTAATATGTTTTTAACATCTTAAATCATGCAATTACTTGAATTAAATCATTAAATTTCACTGTTCTTGGTGTTCTTGACCGTTTTGAAGAAAACACGAAAATCATCGTCACAGATTCATTATAACTCCGAATCCTCCCGTTCAAAGTTTGTTTTCTTTGTTTTAACATGTATAATCATAATCCATTATCAAATTTAAGTTAAACAACCAATTCAAAGCATATAAATTGTACATAAGGCCATATATACGTGTTCTTCATATTTTTTATACTTTGTAATTCATGAAACTTTGATTAAAGCATGTTTACATGAAATTGATTACCCTAATTCATGAGTATATGATATAAAACATGGTATTAACATATAATAACACACATATATGATCATATCTTAAGTTAATCATAAAATCATTCTTCACAGAGAACTTGAAAACACTTTTTATGGAGAAAATATAAGAACGTGAATTGAAGGTTTGGGTTGAAGAGATTACCCCTTGAAATCTTTTTGATGATAATATGAACTCTAGAATTTACAACTCTTCTTCTCAATTCACGATTCTTTCTCAATTATTCTCTCACCTTCTCTCTTTTCTCTCTGATAAAAGCTATCAATATAGAAACTGATATGATATGTAATATATGTATAGATATATAATACATATATATAATATAATAGATACATAAGTGATCAGTTAATCCCATAATGGGTTAACTGCCCTAACTTCTCCTAGGGCCATGTTTGGCTAATGATAAGAGTTCGTTTTCATTTATTTTAATTAAAAGCTTTATAGTATAGTTTTAATGTCACACTTCTAATTAACCAAATAATCTTATTTAAATTAATTAAATAAGATATCATAACTCCACATTAAATCATATTATCACATAATTAAAATTATCCTTTATTAATTATGTCAAATCTTTAAATCTCTAATTAATTAATTAAATTAATTAGAATAACATTATGCTTATTAAATGATTCATTTAATCAAATACGCTCAATTAAATACATACTTTGAATATAAAAATTCTCCACATTAATTTAACTAATGTAACACATATAATAAAATTAATCTACCATGAATTCATCAATCAATAATTAATCATCGAAAAATATTTATTTAATTCAATTAATATTAAAATTAAATTTCATTAATCTCGTTCGTCACATCATTCCTTCGATTCCAACTATGACTCTCATAGTGCTTCAACCATAGTACCTCACAATGGTACCTATCAGTTTGTCACCGCACAAAAACGGCGTCCCCAACGGAGAGTCTGGCTTCGGTGCATCCCACACAAAACGTCACCAGCGAGAGGCTCGGGGCTCTTCACACCTTATGGCTGTTGATGCTTCACCTTGACACGTTTACGTGTTAAACAAATCGAGATAAACTCCGCGATCTCTCTCTTCATGTTGCTCCACCAAAATGTATGTTTAACGATCACGATACATTTTGGTACTTCTAGGATGGATTGCAAACGGTATATTGTGTGCCTCTATCATGATTCTATACTTCAAATCAGGATCGTTAGGAACACAAAGTCTGGAGTTGACTCGAAGTATTCCTTCTTCATCGATTCTTGCTTCTGAAATAGCATGTTCTTGCATTTTCTTCTTCATCTTCATTAGCTCCTGGTTTGTAGCTTGAGCAGCTTTAACTTTATCAATTAAAGTTGGTTCTACACGTATACTTGACATCATTGCACTCGTTCTACCATATGATCTTCTACTCAACACGTCAGCTACCACGTTCACTTTTCCAAGATGGTATTGAATGGTATTTTCATAATCTTTCAACAGCTCGAGCCAACGTCGTTGTTGCATGTGGAGTTCGTTCTAAGTAAAGAAATATTTGAGGCTTTTGGAATATATTAGGATGTCATCAATAATGACAACCATGAAATGATTCAAATATTTCTCAAATATTCGTTTCATCATGTCCATGAACACAGCATGGACATTGCTCAATTCGAAAGATATAACTAAAAATTTATATTGCGCGTATCAAGTTCTAAAGGCAGTCTTTGGAATGTCATCAATTCTAATCTTTAACTGATGATATCCAGAATGAAGATCGATCTTTGAGAAGAATTGCGCACCTTGTAACTGGTCGAACAGGTCATCCTTGCGAGGTAACGGATACCTATTCTTAATGGTGACATGGTTCAACTCCCGATAGTCAATACAAAGTCGCATACTACCATTTTTATTCTTTACGAATAAAATAAGAGCACCCCAAGGCGAAGTACTAGGACGAATAAAACCGATGTCTAATAACTCATGTAGTTGGACCTTTAACTGCTGAAGTTCAATAGGAGGCTTTCGATATGGGGTTTTAGAAATGGGTTTTGCACCGGGTTTAAGGTCAATAAAGAATTCAACTTCACGTTCTGGGGGTAGACCGGGAAGTTCTTCGGGAAATACATCAGGAAACTCATTAACAACAGAAATATCATTTAAATCTGATATATTTTGATTTAAATTAGTAACATGGGCTAAGAAAGGTTGTCATTCGTTTTTTAATAAACGAATAGCTTTATGACTTGAAATGATATTGATTGATTTTAGTGGTCTGGTTGTTTGAATGAAAGCTAACAACCTTACGAAATAATCAATTTTGGCAAGATGAGTGGTTAACCAGTCAATTCAAAAAAAATCACATCAAATGCAAGTATTTTTAAAGATATAAGATCAACAGGTAAGGTAAGGGTACCAATTTGAATCAAACAAGATTTGTAAACTGTAGATGTAACAAAGGTTTCACCCAACGGAGTTTCAACAGATAAGTCAAAGTCTAATTTCTCATAAGTCAAGTTCAAACGTTGAGCACAAGTAGGTGAAATAACAGAATGGGTAGAACCGGTATCTAATATGGTATAAATTTTGCAAAAATTTATGATTAACTAACCCGTGATAAATTCATTCAGGTTTCCCGCGTTTTGGGCAATCACGACAAACGCTCTTCCAGGAACCACCGACTGTGATTTGTCCGGAACGGCATTTGGAATCACCACTCCCGCTGGACTTGGTTTTGCTATAGAACAATCTCGAGCTATATGACCTTCCTTTCCACAGTTATAACATAACTTGAATTGTTGTGTGCAGTTAGGGCTGATGTGTCCCTCTTGCCCGCATTTATAGCATACAATCGGCGGTCGTTCTCCTCCCCTAAAAACAGTTGATGCTGGTGCTGCTGTCGACGTTTTCACGTTCTCATTGTTGTACATTCTTTTCTTGAAATCTCCCCCCAACTCACTTCTTCTTTTATCATGGCCATGATTACCACCTGAGTGGTTACCGCTTCTAGCCTGATAATTTCCTCCTTGCTGGTTATCGTTGTTCCGATGACTGCTGCTACCGGTATGACCTTGGTTGTTGTCCCTTCGTTGAACATAATCATTATCACGTTCTAACAATTGGGCCCTGTTCACTACATTTGAATATAAAGAAAGTTTGTGAGAAATGAGGTACTGACGAATTTCGGGTTTCAAACCTCTCAGAAACATCCGCGTCATACGTTCCTCATTATCCACCAAATGAGATGCAAACCGGGATAACTCCGCGAACTTAGCCTCGTACTGGGACACATACATGTTGTTCTGTTCCAGTTTAATAAACTCTACCTCTTTCATATGACGAATACTTTCAGGAAAGTACTTGTCATTGAACAGTTTCTGGAACTCCTCCCACGACATCTTGAGTGCGACAGGCTAGGTACGCTTCACAGATTTCCACCAGTAATCTGCCTCTCCACGGAACATAAACGTGGCAAATGGAACCTTCTGTTCTTCTGTGCATCCTAAGACATCAAATATCTTGGTAATTTGCTTAACCCATGTCCCTGCTTTGATTGGATCTGGCTTTCCCTGAAACTCTGGTGGTCCCAACTCTTTGAACTGCTTGGCAGTGACAAGTCGCGAGTTGTTATTATTTCCACCCGTATTATGAACACGCGTCTCTCTTGTCAGGTTTTGTATGAACTGCAAAAAGCTTCTAAACGTCCCATCGTTCATCGTTTGATCGGTGGTGTCGTTTTCAGGAGGAACATTGCCTTCCGGTTGCACGTTCTCCTGGTTGGTGATTAAAGGGATCTCCACGGTCTCATTCACTAAAATTGTTAACATTTTCAGTTGTTATTCTCAAATACTGCCATAAAACAAGGGTTAATTAAACAAATTAACATATCACATATTAACCCTATGCTCCGACTGACCAATTAACTACCAGATAAGCTTAGATAGGACACACTAGTGAAGGATTTACTCGTCTCTCCCCTCCTAGTTTTATTCCCCGATCTGCGCCAGAGATCATATCCCTAAGCTCTGATACCAACTGTGACGCCCCCAAAATAGGTTCAATACCAACCCATTCTGAGTCGCCAAATACATGGTACATAATTCAAATACAATCTTTATAACGTATGGTCGTGCAAACTACGAGCACACAAACTACGAGCTTCAATACAAATTGTATATAATACGAAATATAAACACTCAAATTCTTTCCTTATTCATTACAATTATTATCCCACTATTTTATAGAATAGTGAGGACTTTTACGGATCTAACTCTGATCATCACACTGTTTCCCGACTAGTCCCCGCAACATTCTCATTCCCTGAAGAGGACAATAGATGAAAAGGGTGAGCTCAACTAGCCCAGTAAAGAATATTATGACTAAGATAATGAAAAATAAATTATCGTTAGCCTTCAATAAATCAGATAAAATATTATGGACAACAAGTTTTAGATCAATATTCGCAGCGAAAATAACAATTTATTAGAAGAGTTAAGTAGAGAATGAAGTCTACTATCTTCTATGATTTAAAAGTTCATCATCAATATTTTATCCCTGTAACATCAATCAATATACATCTTGAATCAAATATTCATCTTTGCACTACGGGCCAAAGATATTCATTTGTATCACCAGTTGGTCATGTTCATCTCAACATCTGTCCATCTTTGCACTACGGGCCAAAGATATTCATCAGGTAATCATTCATCTTTGCTCTATAGGCCATTAGGACTGAGGATGATGAAAAATAATATAAATAGCGAATCCAGTGAGATAAAAGACAAAGATTAGGGATTCATAATTTATTTTATCCAAATTCAAGAATACTCCATAATGATACTTTGTGGAGCAAAATTCAAGAATAAAGATCAAAACTTGGATCTAATCAAAGATAGGACCCATAATAGCTAACTTGGACAAATAGAAGAAAATTTAATTTTTCCGTGGATAGTGCCGTATACGTGAATAGTGCAATATACGTGAATAGTAACTTCGACGAAAAAAGTAAGAATTTCATAATAAAATCCATGCTAATATTTTGGTATAATGATATTGAAAAGAATAATATCATTTACGAAAGAAAATAACATCCCTTACCATCCCTTACAACTGTTGAACGAAGATAATATTCCTTACGAATATTGAACGAAAATAATATTCCTTACGAATATTGAACGAAAATAAAATTCCTTACGAATACGAAAAATAATATCGTAAGCGAATATGAAATAATTAATACCCCTTACAAGAAAAATAGCATCCCTTACTTTAAAAGAAGAGTATTTCTGACTGGTAGGGCAGGGATATTCTTGAAAAAAACTTACACTATTTTCTACACTCAAAGCTTCCTTAAACTCAAAAGAAATACGCTCAATATTATAGAAGAAGAATTCTCTGATTCTGGTGTGATTTTCATTTCTAAACTAAGCATCCTATTTATAGTAGAATGGAAGGATACTATTTGAAAATAAAAATCACGGACAAACCGTATTTTCTTCACGGGCGCTGCAATCGGCGAAAAAATTTGATTTATTATTCATTACTGTGCAATAAAATATTCTAATAAAACGAAAATTTTAAATAAAATATAATATATTCTATTTATAATCTAATAAAACAAAACTTTATATATATATATATATATATATATATATATATATATATATATATATATATATATATATATATATATATATATATATATATATACTCTCCCACATTCCTACGGCAACCAAAATATATAACAATTCCCTCCCTTCTAAGGCACCACACACCACCCACCATACACCACACACACCATCACACACGCGCGCGCGCGCGCGCGCACACACACACACACACACACACACACATATATATATATATATATATATATATATATATGTATATATATATATACCTTGCACCTTATATATATATATACCTTGCACCTTTATATACATATATATATATATATATATATATATATATATATATATTTAAAACTGAGATAACTTCTACCGATGATTTTGAAAAATGAGTAAGTGGGGGTACATATAATAAGCCAAATTTATAACAAATACTGATAAAAACACCTCAGCACTAATTCCTTCTTTTTATATCCACAAAAATAAATATTTTCTTATCATATAAATTAATAATTAATTATTCACAAATAACATTACAGAACTACAAAATTGACAACCAGGTCGTTCTTAGGAAAGAGGGGGCCTTCCGATAAGGATTTCTCTTTACTGGCGCGCAATTAAATAACCCCTCCTAGACAGAACTTCTTTAGACATTGCCAATAATGCTATCTAATAATATTATTCAAATAATATGAATTATTGTTTGATAATGTGAAATACTGTGCAATGAAAAATATTATGCAATTATCAATGTAGCAATTATTGAATCAATAATATAAAATATTGAACATTAATTACTGTAACAATTATTGAGAAGTGACTTCTTACATAAGAATCAATAATTAGAATTTCTGTGCAATACCGTGTGCTACTGTGCAACACCCCGTATTACTGTATTTTAACCACCGGATATTTCAACAGTTTTAACGGTAAAAGTTTTGCCGTTATTTTTAGAAAAACTTATTTTTGTCGTTTTCTTCATCCGACAATTTTCCGTTATGGGGCCCACAAATGATTGCTCCGTCGTACGAATATTTCCCGACAAAAAGAATATTCTCTGACCAAACGAATATTTTCCGACACAATGAATATTTTATGGCCATTTGCTTACTTTGTAAAACTTGCACAAATCACCCCATAACTTACCACATTCATCAAATCAACCCCTTACTATTTTAAAATAATATATAGAGGAAATTCAATTTTATTCATAAAAGTTGGGGTCTTACATATCGCCCCATGGTTGAACAACCAATCCATACCAAGTATAACATCAAATTCCCCAAGTTTTATCGGAATTAAATCTACCATCAATTCGTGACCCTTAATATCCAACCTACAGTTCTTGTGCACAAACCTAACGGGAATTACCTCCCTATTCGCAATCTCTATGTTCAAAGGGTAAATTAATTCCTCCTTAGGCAAGTTTAAATTCTTAGCAAAGTCATCAGATATAAATGAACAAGTGCACCCGAATCAAATAATAAATAGGCAGTAATACTATTGACCGGAATGATACCTCACACCACATCCTTTGACTGCACAGCATCATGCACGGTCATGTTGAATGTTCTGGCGGTGGGTCAGTCGTTTGCGTTGGTCCAATGATAGTCAAAGTGATGCCGCTGTTAGTTCCTCTTCCTCCACTCGACCCTCCATTTGGCTTCTTAGGACAATCACGAGCCATATGATCCTTTGACCAGTATGTAAAATAAGTTCCCTTCTTTGGGTTAGGACAATTCGGCACAATGTGGCCTTCCTGATTACAGTTGAAACATACCCGCTTACCCCTCAAGCACACTCCAGTGTGGTTCTTCCCACAAGTAGCACAAGCTTCAAACTTCCTATTCTGCTGATTTCCCTGTTGACTACTAGCAGAAACGTTGTCATTCCACTTCCTCTTCTGGTTGTTACAACTACCACCAGCTTTATTCTCATTCTCATTCTTCTTCTTCTGATCTTGGTTATACTTAGTTAAGGCATCACATCCACCTTCCACGATTATCGCATATTCAAGCATTGCTACAAATATATTCAGCTAAAACATCGAGACTTTGATGTACAACCAAGGCTTCAATCCCTGCTTGAACCTCATCGCCTTTCTCTCATTAGTGTTAACTTGATACGTCGCAAACCTTGCCAGCTCATTAAACTTTGCGGCGTACTCCGGCATAGACATTGTTCTCTGCTTCAGCTCCAAGAACTGAACCTCCATCTAGTTCCGCGATTTTACAGGAAAGTACTTCTCGAAAAGCATTTCCTTAAATCTGTCCCACATTATAATGCCTTCTCCTCCCCGAGCCTTATTTGCTCGCCACTAGTAGCTAGCTTCCGACTTTAACATAAATGTTGCAAAAGCAGTCTTTTGGTCATCGTTGACCCTGGCAACATCAAAGACTTTCTCCATTTACATTACCCACTTCTGGGCCTTGATCGAATTCACGGATCCCTGGAACTCCGGTGGTCCTACCGCTTTGAACTCCTTGAAAGTTATCGCTTGAACTTGCGGCTGATTCGCAAGTGCTCCTGTTAACAGATTTACCAGTTGCTGAACTGGATTGGCATTAGCCTCGTTGTTTTTTTTGTAGACCCCTCTTGAGGTTGTTGACGTGCTGGTCTTCTTCTAGGAGGCATCTTTCTGTTAAGACATACGCTTATTAGATCCTTACTCAACTCTTAAATATTCAAAATTTAACTGAAACATTTTAAGATTAACACTTAACCACATAACACTTCAATAAACTTTGGTATTTTATTCATTCATAGTTTTAAAATATAACAAGGATAACATCTCTGCTATTTACATTAACTTTTCTGAACTGGAAAAAGTTAAAGGATTACATCATCATCTTATCCCATTACTTATCACAAACTTTGGGACTTAGATTTATTTAATACACAAATAATCACATAGCTTATTTCTCTTCTATCTACGCATATTAATACGTCGCACAGTCTCTCTATGTTTCTCTTCCATGACCCGAAACACTGTTTTACAATCCACCATATACCATGGTACATCCTCGAACTGAGCTGGGTAATAAAAGACTCGATCCTGGGCCCTATCTATAGCTGAATGAAAAGCATAGTCCATCTCATTCATCCTGACCTTCTTTGCTTGAATCTAGTCTTCTGCATGGTCTGAACGTTAGGTAGCCTTCATACAAGCATCCTCTGCTCTAGCGCGCTTCGCCGACTCCTCTTTTATATCGCCCTTCAATTTCTCAAGCTCAGCTAGTGCATCATCCCTCTGACTCTCTACGTGAACTAGATCCCACTCCACATTTCCAAGATGCTCATCCAAGTCTTAAATCGTCTCATCATTCTGCTTTATGGTGGTCTGACGCATATCCACCAACTCCTCCAGCTCCCCGACTCTACCATGCAGCTCAATGTTGAGGTCATAAACCTTTTCATACATCACAACACTGATAGAGTTAGGTGGAAACTCTTCGGGATCCTCCTCTTCCTCGGTCTCCTCCTCATCCTCTCGATCAAAGATAGGCTCATGCTCCTGACCCACTACAGTGATCTATGCAGATGTCTATCTCTGAACCAATTGCTCCCAGATAGTATGGATGTCTCGGGGCTCCTCATCCCTAGGCATCTGAGGTAACTCCTCCCTAGCCTGACTGGACTCTCCAACAATCGTCATCCAGATAATAAATTTTAAGTTTTAATTACTATGTGATGATGTTCGATACTCGCTAGCATAAAAACTAATCATACATAAGCACATAGAACATAAGGTAGTTTATTATCTTGACTATCACCACTATCTTTTCGATCTCCTATAAGGCTACTACCTAAGGTTTCCCCACCTAAGGTTCATAACCTAAAGCTTTGATACCAACATGTGACACCCCCAAATCTGGGTACTTCATTTCCATAGGATTTGATGTTCACTATCTAAATAAACCATAACTAACTGCCCATGAATAAGGGAATGCAAAATAAATTACAACCTTAATTAAATCTTCCTCATAAAAGGATTACATAATCGTCAAACGTTACCAGGTTTCTAAACTTAAAACAATCATCAAGTGCAGAAATATAACATCACATAGTAAAATTAAGTCTTTTTACATAAACCACATAATAAATTAAACAAGTCTTCATCACTTGTTCAACTTACCCTTGCCCTTACTAGTTGACGGCTCGTCAACTTTCTCAACTTTGGCTATAATGGTTATGTAGACACTCAAAATTTTGCATTCCTATTACTAACCCTGCAGGAGGGCAAAATAGTCTTTTACCTTCCAGAGATAACCCTGGAAGTCTAAATCACCAAATTAAGCCTTGACGACAACACCGGGAGATCAAGTCCACCCCCTCCCCCCCCCCCCGATGACAACATCGAGAGATACAATAACCCCGGCAACAACACCGAGATGTTAATTCAAGCCCCTGTGACAACCCCGGGAGATGCAGTAACCACGACAACAACACCAGGAGACCAAAGTCAGCCCAGACAACAACATCGGGATGTCAAGTCAAGCCCCAGAGATAACCTTGGGAGATACAGTAACCCTAACAACAACACTAGGAGACACAAGTCAGCCTCGGCGACAACACCGGGATGTCAAGTTAAACCCTGGCGACAACCCAAGGAGGTACAGTCACCCCAGAGACAACACCGGGAGACCAAATCAACCTTCAGAGATAGCCCCAAAGCATCAAATCATCCCTAGAGACAACCATGGGAGACCAAGTCAACCTCGGAGACAACCTTAAGGAAGAACAGAGTTGGCTGGGATCAAACCTCGGAGACAACCTTGAGAAAACAGTCGAAAACCTTGTCAATCCCAGAGACAACCCCTGGAAGGTAAAAATGGTCATTTTATCAACTTGATATCGAATCAAGTAAAAATCAAGCCAAATCAATGCAATAAGGGTCAGAAAGAACAATAATATTAGTCCCGAGTAAAAACAATACAAGACAACTCAACGGACGGACTGCAAAGAACCGAAGATCTATTCATGGACCCATCATCTCGAATTTGAAAAAGTCAAATCACTTGTCATTGTGTAGCTCTCGGAAAGGGCTTTCCAGAAAGGTATATCACGCCTCAATCGGACTCCCGGATTGAAAGTTATGGAGGTTCGAAGCAAAAATTACGTTTGTCGGAGTGCATGTACTTTGAGAAAAAAGAACCTGCGGGAGCGGGGCCCACTCAGGGAGCCGCACCTCTACCCACCGTGGCTGCGAGTAGACTCGGGGCCATCTGGTCTATAAATAAGACCCCCCACCTTAGCAAAAAAAGAAAAAAAAAAAAAACAAAGAAACTCCGCCCATTTCGACCCTTAGCCCTACCTATAGTGCTCCAAACCTTGATTTTATTCATCTAATACGTCTGCGTACGTACATAGAGCAACATATCAAGTTTTAACCGGTGGAAACAGAGATTTGAAGCCCTCCGAGTTGCTTAAGGCCCGTGGCGCTACATCTTGTAAGAATTTTTACGAAAAGAAACTTTCTACTGCTTTATTATATGTATATAAGTGTATATATATATTTATAGCTTCTGGTTTCTCCTGAATTTCAAATATGTGGCCTTCCTAACTTACTTTTATGTATATATAAGTATATATATAAATTTTTAATTGCGTGCACGGCTTAGATTGCTAATCCGTGGCTTTTTACCGCTTTCGTATATATATAACTATATATATATATATAGATATTTATACTAATTCGTTTGGTCTGGATTTTTAATTCGTGGCCTTTTCAGCTTTATTATATATATAACTGACTATATATATACTAACATTCAATTCATTCAAGCCTGGATTGTTAATCCGTGGCCTTATACCGCTTTCATATATATATATATATATATATATATTTATACTAACTTGTTTGGCCTGGATTGCTAATTCGTGGCCTTTTCAGCTTTAATATATATATATATATACTAACTGTATATATTAACATTTAATTCAGTCAGGCCTGGATTGCTAATTTGTAGCCTTTTTCAGCTTTTATATATATATATATATATATATATATATATATTTACATTTCTCAGTCGGACCTAGAATGGAAATCTGTGGCCCTTTACAGCTTTCATATATATATATATATATATATATATATATATATATATATATATTCTTTATTTAATGTGATTAAATATATGTTTTAATTATTTATTTGATATGAATCGGTGCTAATGTAAATTTTGTGGACTAGATTCATCTAAATCTAACCATTTCTAACTTTCAATCGGTTCAAAATCGATCAAACCGGAACCGGGGAGCTAGAATGGCTAATATTTATTTAAATCTAGCTTTCGTTATAGTTTTGTAAATATTAAAGCGACTACGCGACCCTAGATCCATATCTAGAGGGAACGGGAAGCTTCGGCTACGAGCATGCAAGGATTTAACTGATGAATTCTTTGTCTTGCGACGTCTAGATGTAAATTCGCATTTTATGTCAATATCTTTGCTGTGCAGGCTTTTTGATAATATTCTGTGAGCTTAGGAATCATGGGATCTAAGATCAACCACACGGATCTAAATTTGATTCACACGATGGACAAATTTGCATTATAAATACATCTTGCCAGTTTTTCTTGTGAATGTAAATCAAAGGGACCTTAAAACGGTTATCCGAATTTAAGGTTTCAACAGTAAAAAATGTGGTTTGTAGTGCTAGGGTCACTTTGATGGCTTTCATGCCCTAAGAAGACCGGCACTTGTATATACATTCTGTGGTCGAGGATGCTTTGCATCCCGACAATAAAATCAAAATCAGCCGAAGGCAGAATAAAACTGAATGTATCAAAAGGCTTTAATTCCTATGTGAGCGAAAGGGTTTGAAAATCATCTTTCAAAATGTCATTTTCATATCTTATCTAAAATGGACTTTTCATGAAATCAAACCCTTCGTATATAGGTCCAACGAAGCACTTGACTACTTCCAATCAAGCACATAGGCTTAATTACTTCAAGCACAGACCCACACATTGCAAATAAAAAAGGGAAAATAAAAAAGATGTGGTAACCGTGTTTCACAGAAGTCGGAGGGTACCTAACACCTTCCCCCTGCTTTACCAAGCCCTCAAACTTTATGAATCTCGGTTTCCAAGGCCAAGTTTTGACAGCGTCCAATAATTGGGCCTACTTGCAAACTTTTCAAACAAAACTCGGTTGAGTTGGTACAACCATTTCAAAATATACCAACTAGCGACTCTGTAAACCTTTCAAATCGTCGACATGATACATATTGGCCTTTTCTTAAAAAGGCCAATATGTATTAGTAAAAGGGAAATTTTGACATGTGTGTGGATGCTTTACTGCTTTATATTAGTGCTTCGTACAATGTCATCATTTTATACGGTGAGATGCGATGTATGTGAATGTATGTTGTGACACTCCCAAATTCGGGTACTTCATTTTCACATGATTTGGTGTTCACTTTCTATTTAAAACATATATCTACCCAATAATAAGGAATTGCAAAACCAATTTCAACCTTCATAAAACTTAAATAAAATCTTCCTTGACAAAGGATTACAACTTGTCCAAATAAAATCCCAGGGTTAACTAAACCCTAACATCAAACAAAGTAAGTACGGGAATAAAACATCGTCAACTAAATCTTATTACAATATATACTTGAAATCACAAGCCTTCACTTGCTAATCTTTCCTTTTCCTTTACTTGTTGACGGAATGTCAACATTCTCGGCCTTAACTGTAAGGGTTTGTAAAAATATACAAGAGTGAGCAAACAGAAGCTCACTTGAAATACAACAGTGACATGACATAGTGAATATTTACAAAAGAGTTTGAATCACCTTACTTTCATCAAAATAAAAAATTGAATAATAATTCTTCCATTATATTTAAAGTTTGAGTATAGACTTTATCTGAGGGTCATACGACCTTGAACTATGTCCTAGGTTATAAATATTTCTATTTAAACCTTTAATAGTCATTAAGACTATGGACCTTCAACTCGTACTCAGGTGGATCAGCCCTTCGTACTATGTATTGTGCACAACCATCTTAACGCTTTCGCATAAATGTCCCCTAATAGATAGGGTTGTTCATTCCCAGTATTTGAATACAAGTCCGCACCAAAGAAAGTTTGGTTTGGATAGATAAAAGAACTTTGGAGTTTCAACTATCATCAACTAGGAGTAGTTGAATCGACTCACAATGCTTTAACAGTTCAATTGTAATATCCGTGATTATTATATAATTTACTAAGTATCAATAAACGAATTTATGGGAAACTCTTGTGTGTTTTCTATTATTAGATGTATATGTGTTATACATACATATATATATATATATATATATTTATTATAAGTTATGTAATGTGATGTGTTTAAATAGTTGGTTTAGATTTATTTAACTACTTGAATTGATTAAGTAGATAGTTAATTCTATTAATTTCGTAGGATGGTATTAAAACACGCGTTGGAGTTCAGAGCGGAATTTAGAGACGCGGACTGCGTATTTGATTTTGGAACGTCGAAATTAGTTAAGATAGATTGTAATCATTGTGCTGGGATGAAGTGGGAGAACGTCAATTGCTAGGGCCAGAATTAGTGCAGCAAACTGCAGATGTGATCAAAATGATACGAGCAAGATTAGTGACAGCTCAGGATCGACAGAAGAAATATGCTGATCAACATCGGCAACAACGAGACTTTGACGTCGGCACTTATGTGTTTCTGAAGGTGTCACCTTGGAAAGGGAAAATGAGGTTTGGGAGGAAGGGAAAACTTAGTCCCAGATTCATAGGACCATTTAAAGTGTTAAGGCGAGTCGGTGAGGTGGTTTATGAAATAGCTTTACCTCCAGAGTTAGAACATATACACAACGTGTTCCACGTATCAGTTTTATGACCCTATAAACAGGATTACAAGCATGTCATAGAGTATGAACCCATCCAGTTTGAGAAGGACCGAACCTATGAAGAGGTTCCTATACAGATAATTGATAGAAATGTGCAAGTGTTAAGAAATAGGATAATACCTTCTGTAAATGTAGTATGGAGGAACCACAACGCCGAAGAGGCTACATGGGAACTCGAGGAGAAAATGATGAAAAATTACCCTAGTCTTTTTGTTTAACTTGTAATGATTCCGGGGACGGAATCCTTATAAGAGAGGGTGAATGTAATATCCGTGATTATTATATAATTTACTAAGTATCAATAAATGAATTTATGGGAAACTCTTGTGTGTTTTCTATTATTAGATGTATATGTGTTATACATATATATTTTTATTATAAGTTATGTGATGTGATGTGTTTAAATAGTTGGTTTAGATTTATTTAACTACTTGAATTGATTAAGTAGATAGTTCATTCTGTTAATTTTGTAGGATGGTATTAAAACACGCGTTGGAGTTCGGATCTAAATTTAGAGACGCGGATTGCGTATTTGAGTCCGGAACGTCGAAATTAGTTAGGATAAACTGTAACCACAAAAATGTGTTAACCGGTTGACTTTTTGGTCAAAGTCATCCGGTTGACTTTTTGGTCAAAGTCAACCAGTTGACTTTTTTTGGGTAAAAAGTCAACCACGAATTTTGGAGATGAATTTGACGAAATAGATAGTCCCATGACGTCCGGGACGTCGATTTTAGTAGGAGTCGATATGGGTATCGAAGCGTTTGGCTACGGAGGGCAAAATGGTCAAAATAGTTTATTAAGTGATTTAATTGATTAAAATAATATTTTATTTAAATGGAGCAGTAGCTGTTGGGACCTTGTGTCACACGAATTGGGACAAGGAAGGAGGGTGTATACGTATTCTAGGAGGATGAGGGAGAGGGAGTTACAACTCCTTAATAAACCAAACATAATAAACCAAATCTTTTCATTTTTCTAACTCCCCTCTCCATACTAAACCATTGTATTATGAGTATGATTTGTAACTGCTGAATTGGGAATGGAAGAGGCAATGGAAGCTTATACTAATGATATCTATATATACTCTCCACCTAAAATTCTATTTCTTTCTTTTGTAAAATATCCTACCGTGAGTGAAGTTGAGAGTGAGAGAGGAAAGAGCTTGAGACGGTGGCGAATTCTGGAGTTTGCAGAGACTAACCAAGCGAAGAGAGTCATTAGAGGAATTCGAACAAGAAGAATTCATCAAAGAAGTAAGCCATGAACTCTCTTTTATATGTTTTTGAGAAAACTAGTAAGAAAATGCATGTATATTCATGGAAAATGATTTGTTTTACTTCTATGATGCTATGTTGGTGTTGATTACTGATATGTAGCTGTTATAGATGAAAATTCTGGTTTGATCATGCTTCAATTACATAGAGAATTATAGAATCCATATATGTATGCTATATGTTTGATAAAAGGCCACTAACATGCTAAATTCATCAAAATATGGAAAGTTAGTGAGTTTATTTGTTGTATCATGTGCATATATGTTAATAGATGTGATCTGGACAGTAGGACTCGAGTCCTTGCATGCTAGAATCAAAATCACAAATTTTGTCAAAGTTGGTTGAACATAGAAACTGTGACTTTTTGGGTTTTTCGGAGCCCTGGAATTATGGTTTCTATGACCCGATTAGTGTATGTAATAATTTTATAAAATACTATGTAGTATGATGTAGAGTTTATCCAAATTTCATAAGAAACGGAGTTAAATTGAGAGAGTTATAAAATTCGGAAGCAAGCATGTTGGTATTAAAATCTGCAGAAAATCTGGGTTTTCCAGAATTTTTCCAAGTGTGAAAACATGTTCTGGCATGCTTTTCAAGGCAGACGGTTTGAGGTCTTAACATGCTAATTTCTGGTATGTGTTATTTTTATAAAATACTATGCTATATGAAATATGTTGTGTCCAAGTTTTATGGTCATATCATGTATGGTTTAATCGGAATTAAATTGGAAAGTGGGCTACTCGAAAACGAAATTCAAGATCTGGGCCTGATGGGCAGTGCAGCTGCGCCGTTCATAAGGCTTCGACCTGCGCAGCGGCGCCGGTCCGGGTCGGGTCGGGTCGGATTGGGTCGAAATTTTTTTAGAAACTTATTTTTTCCCAGATTCTAATATTGAACCCCTGTACCAATAAGATGCAACATGCTTCAGTAATTGAATTGTATTGTGCAATTGAATTGTATTTGAATACGTGTTTGTTTATTAATCGTATTAGAATACAAGAAAATCATTATCTTTCAAATTAGAGTTCGAGAACCTAATGGCTTAACATGACACATATGAATAGGTTACGTGAAGGTTAATTGCTAGCTTTAACGCTAGCAGACGTATCAGGCAAGTTTCTTAACCCTATTTTCATTGAGAAATTATTCAATCCTTACTCATTTGATTGCAGCGAGGGTAAGTTTCGGGCTTGTGATTATTTAAATATTTGTACAAGTTCCTTTGTCGTAAAATTCTACAACTTCGATTATTTTGCGAAACGTTATTGATGATTATCCAGTTATTAATTCAACTGTTATGCTGTAAAGTTCTTATTCCTTAACGAACTGTTTCTAAGTATGCTTCCTGGCCTTTTGTTTCGGCTAGTTATTATTGATGAAAAATGATATAATTCAAATCTTTTGAAGCTATTTAATGTTTAGCAATCCAAATTGCTTTGGTGCGGTCTCGCATGAATACTTAGATGAACAACCCGAATAAACGGGAAAACAAATGTAGGGCATATAGTCCCATTTATGCTTATGTAGTTTAAATTTAATATTTGTGCACAATGTAGGGTACGATAGGCTGATCACCTGGAGTACTTGCAGAGACCGTTTGGAATCTATTTGATTGTTAAGCCGCCTGATGGTTTTCGATGAAACAAAGTAATGTTCAGGGTATTAACACCCCTTAGTATGCTACTGAGAATTCTTAAACTCTTATCTTTGATATTCCTGTTTGTCTCTTGATAATTCTTTCAACTGTTGAGATATAACCATACAGATGCTTTTACCCATGATGTATGCTTTCAAACTACTTTCTATACTTGCTGGGCAATTTGTGCTCATTCTTGCTTAAACCTTTCCGTTAAGGATGAGAAGGCTGAGGGATCGGGCAAGGACAAGGGGAAGTCTAAGATGAAATGTTGAGAGTTGTTTATGTAATAAGTTTATATTTTTGCATATGAAGTTATGTAGCGATAAACGCTAAGTTAAGTTTCGGTTTATTTAAGGTTGTAAAGACTTGGGATTTTATTTGAATAAGTATGTAATAGTTATTACTATTATTATTATTTTCGGAGTTTATGTAGTTAGATGATGATGTAGGTTGTACCGTGAGCACCAGGTCCTGTAATCGATGTTACACAGAATTGGGGGCGTCACAGGTTGGTATCAAAGCTGTAGGTTATAAACCTTAGGTGGGGAACCTTAGACTATAACCTTAGAGAAGTTAGTGGAGATAGTAGGGAGATGAACTCACATAGAGTTCGAAGGGTTGTGCCAAATCTATTTTACTAAAAACAAAATCAATATCTATTTTAAAATACTAATCAAGTTACTTTGTCTTGATTGTAGGATGTCAGGAGAAGAGGAGGTTAGAGATATTCACGTTGTGAGTGAGCAAATGGTGACAGCTGTACCTGAGCCCATAGCTGAGGCAGCAGCTGACTCAGACCCAGAGGAGTATCCTGAAGAGGAAGAGGAGCCCGAGGAGGACTCCGTGGAAGCACCTGAGGATGGTCTACTAGATGAGTTGATGGATAGGATTACAGAGTTGGACGATAGAGTCCATGAGTTATAGGAGCTGTATCAGGGGGAGCAGGAAGCTGCAACATTGCTTGAGGCATTGGTGCATCACCTGGTGATTAGGAACGGAGATCTGGCTGACAAGATACGAGCATCAGGTTAGAAGGCAGACAGGCTGAAGGATGAGAAAGAGGCCATCAGGACCCACTTGGGGCATACCATTATGGGGTTAGAGTCGAGGATACAGAGTCTCGAAACTAACAAGCAGATTATTACCACATTCTGGGGAGATGAGAGGAGAGGCCGTGTTCGGGCCGAGAAGCTAACAGGCGAGTTACAAGGAGAAGTAAGAGATAAGAAGGTTAGGATGGATAGAATGAAGTACGCGTTTAAGTCAGCACATGGGAGGTTCTAGCATAGGGTGTATCATTTTCCACGTGAGCAGTACCGGTCTAGACATGCCATAAGCCATGGGCTGGTGCTGGAGATAGCGGATGAAGAGCATGAAGACACCATTAGGCAGGGTCTTTAGTTTATTCGTGTTGGAATTTTACTATTAGCGTATAGAACGCTTATCTATGAAATAAAACTTGGTTTCTGGTTTTTCCAAGTGTTTTGGGTTAAAGAGATGTAAATGGCATAATGCCATAAGATGATGAGATACTTTGTGATTATGGTTTTTTAAATAAATATGCTTTTATTTAAATATGTAATGTGATGATTAAGTTTTATATGAATTATATATGTTGTAGGAATAAGTTATGAGATGATAACATTAAGTTTATTTAAACAGAAGGATGGCTAGAGGAAGACGTCGTCAACAAGTACCAGAAGGGTCAGGCGGTAATGCTGGGGCTCCACCGAACCCCATACAACAATTTGTAGATATGTTAGTTGGGGCACTTCAGAATCGAACCCCGAATACTAATAACCCTCCAGCGACCCAAGTGGCAAACTTTAAGGACTTCAAAAGCGCGGGACCCCTAAGTTCAAAGGAACCACCGAACCCATAGTAGCCCAGACATGGATCAATGAAATGGAAAAGGCGTTCGCTATCGCCTGAGTAGGAGATGAGCAGAAAACAATCTTCGCCACGTACATGCTAAAGGGGGAAGCCAATTTCTGGTGG
Organism: Panax stipuleanatus; assembly: GCA_020205555.1. Lineage (NCBI taxonomy): Eukaryota > Viridiplantae > Streptophyta > Magnoliopsida > Apiales > Araliaceae > Panax > Panax stipuleanatus. The sequence goes on along the minus strand of CM035117.1, from coordinate 47,672,840 downwards.
GAGGCAAAGTAGACCAGGGCTAGAGAAGGGGTGATACCTTGGGAGGAGTTTAAAAAGATTTTCTTCAAAAACTCCTTCCCTGTAAGTATGTAGAGTAGCATGGAGATGCGGTTCCTTGAGCTGAAGTAAGAAGACATGACGGTACCTTAATATACCGCAAAGTTCAACGAGCTGGCGAGGTTCGCGCCTCATCAGGTTGACACTGAGGAGAGGAAAACGAGGAGGTTTGAGCAGGGTCTCAAACCCTGGTTGTACAGCAGACTTTCGGTGTTGCAAACGAATAGCTTCGTGACTCTCCTGGAGAAAGCTATAATCGCGGAGTGCGGAAGTGAAGCCCTGATGAAATTTAACAAGAAGAAAAAGAAGAAGAATGAAGGAGGGAACCATGGGGAAGGTAGCAGCGGCAGTGGAGCAAACAAAAGGAAGTGGAACAACAACAACAACAGCAACAACAATTTCAACTTGGGAAACTCTGGGGGAAAACCAAGGGAAGCAAAGAAGAGGACTAATGCATGCAAGGAGTGTGGAAGGAATCACTCGGGGGCATGTCTAAAAGGTAAGAACGTGTGTTTTAATTGCGGGCAAGAGGGACACATCTCTCCCAATTGCTCTGCACCAAAGAGAAATGGATGCTTCAACTGTGGAGCACTGGATCATCAGGCAAGGAATTGCCCAAAGAAGAGTTCAGCTGGAAGAAATGGAGGAAGGGGACCAAGCGGTAGAAATCTCATAATTACTGGACCACCAACTCAGAATATACCAACAGCAAGAACTTTCAGTGTGACAGTTCAGGATGCGGTCGCATCCAAGGATGTGGTTTTAGGTATCATTCCGATCAATGATATCTGCTTACATATTATTTGATTCGGGTGCTACTTGTTCCTTCTTGTCGCATGAATTCTCCCAACGATTAAACTTAGCCCAGGAAGAATTAGAATATCCGATGAACATAAAAGTTGCTAATAAGGATATAATTCCCGTTAGCCATGTCTATAGGAATTGTGTTGTAGATATCAGGGGATATAAGTTACCTATGGATTTAATTCCGATTCAATTAGGGGAATTTGATGTAATTCTAGGAATGGATTGGTTATTTAACCATAGAGCGATGATAGATTGCCAAAAGAAGTGTATAAACCTTAAGACTCCGAATCAGTCCAAGGTAGTATTCTACGAGAGTAAGTCGCCGAGACACTCGAATTGTTTGACGATGATGCAAGCGAGAAAGTTGCTAAGGAAGGGAGGTATAGGTTATTTGGCCCATAACATCGATACGCAGAAAGTAGGGGTAGGGATGGGACAGATACCAGTAGTGAATAAATTTCTGGATGTATTTCTAGAGGAATTGCCAGGTATTCCGCCAGATAGGGAGGTCAAATTCGTTATAGATATAGTACCGGGAACGACACCGATTTTGAAAGCCCCATACAGAATGGCACCGACAGAGATGAAGGAGCTGATGGTACAGTTGCAGGAATTATTAGATAGAAAGTATATTCAACCGAGCGTATCTCCTTGGGGAGCACCAGTTTTATTTGTGAAAAAGAAGGACGGATCGATGAGACTTTGCATCGACTATCGAGAGTTGAACAAGGTGACGATTAAGAACAAGTATCCGTTACCTAGGATAGATGATCTATTCGATCAATTGAAGGGAGCAAAATATTTTTCCAAGATCGACTTGAGGACGGGATATCACCAGTTGAAGGTGAGGAAGGAAGATGTACCTAAGACAGCATTCAAGACTCGTTCCGGACACTACGAGTTTCTGGTGATGTCATTTAGGTTAACGAACGCGCCGGCAGCGTTTATGGATATGATGAATCGGGTATTCAGGCAATATTTAGATAAATTTGTAGTAGTACTCATAGATGATATCCTGATCTATTCCAAGACTCAGGAAGATTATGCTGAACATTTAAGAATGGTATTAGAGGTGTTGAGGAAGGATAAGTTATACGCAAAATTTTTGAAGTGCGAGTTCTGGTTGGAGAAAGTTTAATTTTTGGGTCACGTGATCGATAAGGATGGAATCTTCGTGGATCCAGCAAAGGTGGAAGCGATGCAGAATTGGGAACAACCAAAGACACCGACTGAAGTAAGAAGTTTCTTAGGATTGGCAGGCTATTACAGACGGTTTATCCAAGATTTTTCTAAGATAGCAGGAACGTTGACAAATTTAACGAAGAAGTCAGAAAAATTTGTCTGGACAAAGAAGTGTGATGAAAGTTTTTGGGAACTTAAGAAAAGATTGAGTGAGGCACCAGTGTTGTCTTTACCAGACGATACAGGTGATTTTGTGATTTTTAGTATGCGTCACGCAAAGGACTTGGCTGTGTGCTTATACAACATGGCAAGGTTATTCCGCACGCGTCGCGTCAGTTAAAAGATTACAAAAAAGGATATCCTACCCATGACCTGAAATTGGCAGCGGTAGTATTTTCCCTAAAGATTTGGAGGCACTATTTATATGGTGTAAGGTGTGAAATATACACGGACCATAAAAGTCTGAAGTATATCTTCACGCAAAAGGAGTTGAATATGAGACAGAGAAGATGGTTGGAATAATAAAGGATTACGATTGCGACATCCTATATCATCTAGGGAAAGCTAATGTGGTAGCGGATGCGCTAAGCAAAAAAGGCAGCGGTAAGTTGGCAATGCTAACAACTCAGGAGGAGTTAGTTAAGGAGATGGCTAGATTAGAACTCGAGATAAAGAGTCTGAGGGAGTCAGATGAGAAGTTGTTCGCAATGGAGGTTCGTCAGACTCTTTTGGACAAAATCAAGGAAGCACAAAGCAGCGATGAAGAATGTGAGAAGGTGAGGAAAAGAATTTCAGATGGAGAAGAGCTTAAGTTCAGTATGGGTGATGATGGATTATTAAGATTTGAGAAGAGAATTTGGATGCCAGCGGTATCTGAATTAAAGGAAGAAATCTTGCAGGAAGCTCATAGCTCAAGCTACTCAATCCACCCGGGAAGCACAAAAATGTATCAGGATCTTCACCAACATTATTGGTGGCCCAATATGAAGAGAGAAGTCGCAGAGTGCGTCAGCAAGTGTTTAACATACCAGCGAGTCAAGGCGGAACATCAAAAACCGAGCGGGTTTTAACTTTTAGAAATTCCAGAATGGAAGTGGGAGTATATCACGATGGACTTCGTGGTAGGACTTCCAACTACACAGAAGGGTTACGATACAGTGTGGGTGATCGTTGATCGATTGACCAAGTCAGCGCATTTCTTGCCAATTAAGATCAGATATAACTTGGATCAGTTGGCAAAGCTTTACATCAAAGATATCGTTTCCAGGCACGGTGTGCTGGTATCAATTGTGTCAGATCGCGATATACGGTTCACAACAAATTTCTGGAAAAGCTTTCAAGAACGTATGGGAAGGCAAAAGAGGTTGAGCACGGCGTATCATCCTCAAACAGATGGGCAGAGCGAGAGAACTATTCAAACGTTAGAGGACATGTTGAGAGCATTGTGATAGATTTCAAAGGAAGATGGGATGACCACCTACCGTTGGTGGAATTTGCATACAACAACAGCTATCACGCGAGCATCGGTATGCCACCTTATGAAGCTTTATATGGAAGGAAATGCAGAACGCCATTGTGCTGGGATGAAGTGGGAGAACGTCAATTGCTAGGGACAGAATTAGTGCAGCAAACTGCAGATGTGATCAAAATGATACGAGCAAGATTAGTGACAACTCAGGATCGACAGAAGAAATATGCTGATCAACATCGGCAACAACGAGACTTCAACGTCGGCACTTATGTGTTTCTGAAGGTGTCACCTTGGAAAGGGAAAATGTGGTTTGGGAAGAAGGAAAAACTTAGTCCCAGATTCATAGGACCCTTTGAAGTGTTAAGGCGAGTCGGTGAGGTGGCTTATGAAATAGCTTTACCTCCAGAGTTAGAGCATATACACAACATGTTCCACGTATCAGTTTTAAGACCCTATAAACAGGATTACATGCATGTCATAGAGTATGAACCCATCCAGTTTGAGAAGGACCTAACCTTTGAAGAGGTTCCTGTACAGATAATTAATAGAAAAGAGCAAGTGTTAAGAAATAGGATAATACCATCTGTAAAGGTAGTTTGGAGGAACCACAACGCCGAAGAGGCTACGTGGGAACTCGAGGAGAAAATGATGAAAAATTACCCTAGTCTTTTTGTTTAACTTGTAATGATTCCAGGGACGGAATCCTTATAAAGGAGGGTGACTGTAATATCCGTGATTATTATATAATTTACTAAGTATCAATAAACGAATTTATTGAAAACTCTTGTTTGTTTTCTATTATTAGATGTATATGTGTTATACATATATATATTTTTATTATAAGTTATGTGATGTGATGTGTTTAAATAGTTGGTTTAGATTTATTTAACTACTTGAATTGATTAAGTAGATAGTTAATTTTATTAATTTCGTAGGATGGTATTAAAACACGCGTTGGAGTTCGGATTGGAATTTAGAGACGCGGACTGCGTATTTGAGTCAGAAATGTCGAAATTAGTCAGGATAAACTGTAACCACAAAAATGTGTCACGGTTGACTTTTTGGTCAAAGTCAACCGGTTGACTTTTTTCTGGTAAAAAGTTAACCACGAATTTCGGAGATGAATTTGACGAAACGAATAGTCCCATGATGTCCGGGACGTCGATTTTAGTAGGAGTCGATATGAGTATCGAAGCATTTGGCTACGGAGGGTAAAATGGTCAAAATAGTTTATTAAGTGATTTAATTGATTAAAATAATATTTTATTTAAATGGAGCAGCAACTGTTGGGACCTTGTGTCACACAAATTGGGACAAGGAAGGAGGGAGTATACGTATTCTAGGAGGATGAGGGAGAGGGAGTTACAACTCCTTAATAAAGCAAACATAATAAACCAAACCTTTTCATTTTTCTAACTCCCCTCTCCAAACTAAACCATTGTATTATGAGTATGATTTATAAATGCTGAATTGAGAATGGAAGAGGCAAGGGAAGCTTATACTAATCATATCTATATATACTCTCCACCTAAAATTCTATTTCTTTCTTTTGTAAAATATCCTACCACGAGTGAAGTTGAGAGTGAGAGAGGAAAGAGCTTGAGAGGGTGGAGAATTCTGGAGTTTGCAGAGACTAACCAAGAAAAGAGAGTCATTAGAGGAATTCGAACAAGAAGAATTCATCAAAGAGGTAAGCCATGAACTCTCTTTTATATGTTTTTGAGAAAAGTAGTAAGAAAATGCATGTATATTCATGGGAAATAATTTGTTTTGCTTCTATGATGCTATGGTGGTCTTGATTTCTGATATGTGGCTGTTATAAATGAAAATTCTGGTTTGATCATGCTTCAATTACATAGAGAATCCTAGAATCCATATATGCATGCTATATGTTTGATAAAAGGCCACTAACATGCTAAATTCATCAAAACATGGAAAGTTTGTGAGTTTGTTTGTTGTAACATGTTCATATATGTTAGTAGATGTGATCTGGACAGTAGGACTCGAGTCCTTGCATGCTAGAATCAAAACCACAAATTTTGTCAAAGTTGGTTGAGCATAGAATCTGTGACTTTTTGGTTTTTTCGGAGCCCTGGAATCATAGTTTCTATGACCCGATTAGTGTATGTAATAATTTTGTAAAATACTATATAGTATGATGTAGAGTCTGTCCAAATGTTATAAAAAACGGAGTTAAATTGAGAGAGTTATGAAATTCGGAAGCAAGCATATTGGTAATAAAATCTGCAGAAAATCTGGGTTTTCCAGAATTTTTCTAAGTGTGAAAACCTGTTCTGGCACGCTTTCCAAGATAGCCAGTTTGTGGTCTTAATATGCTAGTTTCTGGTATGTGTTATTTTTGTAAAATACTATGCTATATGAAGTATGTTGTGTCCAAGTTTCATGGTCATATCATGCGTGGTTTAATCGGAATTAAATTGCAAAGTGGGCTGCTCAAAAATGAAAATCAGGATCTGGGCCTGATGAGCAGCGCAACTGCGCCGCTCATAAGGCTTAGACATGCGCAGCTGCGTCGGTCCAAGTCATCCGGGTCATCCGGGTCGAGTTGGAAAATTTCCAGAAACTTATTTTTTCCCAGATTCTAATATTGAACCCCTGTACCAATAAGATGCAACATGCTTCAGTAATTGAATTGTATTGTGCAATTGAATTGTATTTGAATACGTGTTTGTTTATTAATCGTATTAGAATACAAGAAAATCATTATCTTTCAAATTAGAGTTCGAGAACCTAATGGCTTAACATGACACATATGAATAGGTTACGTGAAGGTTAATTGCTAGCTTTAACGCTAGCAGACGTATCAGGCAAGTTTCTTAACCCTATTTTCATTGAGAAATTATTCAATCCTTACTCATTTGATTGCAGCGAGGGTAAGTTTCGGGCTTGTGATTATTTAAATATTCGTACAAGTTCCTTTGTCGTAAAATTCTACAACTTCGATTATTTTGCGAAACGTTATTGATGATTATCCAGTTATTAATTCAACTGTTATGCTGTAAAGTTCTTATTCCTTAACGAACTGTTTCTAAGTATGCTTCCTGGCCTTTTGTTTCGGCTAGTTATTATTGATGAAAAATGATATAATTCAAATCTTTTGAAGCTATTTAATGTTTAGCAATCCAAATTGCTTTGGTGCGGTCTCGCATGAATACTAAGATGAACAACCTGAATAAACGGGCAAACAGATGTCGGGCATATAGTCCCATTTATGCTTATGTAGTTTAAATTTAATACTTATGCACAATGTAGGGTACGATAGGCTGATCTCCTGGAGTACTTGCAAAAACCATTTGCAATCTATTTGATTATTAAACCGTCTGATGGTTTTCGATGAAACAAAGTAATGTTTAGGGTATTAACACCCCTTAGTATGCTACTGAGAATTCCTAAACTCTTATCTTTAATATTCCTATTTGTCTCCTGATATTTCTTCCAACTGTTGAGATATAACCATACAGATGCTTTTACCTCTGATGTATGCTTTCAAACTATTTTATATACTTGCTGGGCAATTTGTGCCCATTCTTGCTTAAACCTTTCAGTTAAAGATGAGAAGGCTGAGGGCTCGGGCAAGGACAAGGGAAAGTCTAAGATGAAATGTTGAGAGTTGTTTATGTAATAAGTTTATATTTCCGCATATGATGTTATGTAGCGATAAACGATAAGTTAAGTTTCGGTTTATTTAAGGTTGTAAAGACTTGAGATTTTATTTGAATAAGTATGTAATAGTTATTACTATTATTATTATTTCTGTAGTTTATGTAGTTAGATGATGATGTAGGTTGTACCGTGAGCACCAGGTCCTGTAATCGATGTTACACGGAATTGAGGGCGTCCATCAATAATATAAAAATTATGAACCAATTGTAAGATATAGAAATAATCTACATAATAAGTAGGCATGATTTAGGAATAACTTAAAGCAATTGAAAGAATAAGTAGCTCTTGCTTGAATAATTAAGATAAGATCACAACACTATGACAATAATTGCATTACGAACATCGGAATACAATATAACTTGTACAATACATAACAAGTTAAGAATCAGAAATAAACTTGCATGACATCTTGAGCAAGGGTTAGAGAACTTGCACAATAAAAAGATGCATTAATAAAGTTTGCATAGCGTACAAGAATAGTTTAGAAAGCTTGTACAAAGTAAATGCCGAGTTCAAAAATAGAAACTTGCTTAACGTATAAGAATAAGGATTAGGGAACATGCCTCAAGCGCAAACTACACTTTAATAACTACAATCACTTCACAGTTACCTTACACATTCACATCACGTTCAAAACATCTATTAGTACCCAACTACAATGTTTAAACCGTTGAACTTCATACTCAAGTCCAACTCACAACGTTGTTTACAACAAAGGTTGCTAACTAGCCACATGCGTGAGTATAAACTCAAGACATACATTCATAAGCTTATAACGCTTTAAATCGTGTGGTGTACCTTATGAAAGTAACACACTCATACACGTGTAACACATTCATATTAAACTTCAATCTCTCTTAAACACATCAAAAGCATGTTATCTTATTACCTATTACATTTATCAAGTCATAGAAATAAGTTAGCTAAACAAACGGGGCATGAAAACTCAACAAAGCAAAAACCAAACTTCCTGGGCAGCTTGTTAACCCGCTGGGGCGGGTCCCCCAAGGGCAATAGCCCCGCTGGGGATGGTCCTTCCTCTGGTGGAAGTGCTGGTTCGCGAATTGGCAGAAAAATAAGCCAATTTGGCTTATTTCTTCACACCAAATTGGACTTTTCCCAACATGATTAACATGAAACTTGCTAACAACAATATTTTAAACTCTTTAACATGATTATAATATGAAAAATCCATACAACACATGATCAAACAAATGTTTTTCATGAATTTCGAAGAAAACTACGATATTAAGCATTCTTGACGAAAATTGCTATTACAAATTCGTTTTTCAATCAATTTAAGTATTTCCAATTGTAATAACTCATATTCTTAACATACTAACATAATCCATTATCAATTTAAACAATAACCCACAATCAAACATCAATTTGATAGTTTCAAAGGCCATTTTTTAAAAGAATTGGTTTACAGTAAATCATATGAACACAATTCTTCTTGTTTATCAAAATTACATGGATTGAATTGTCAAAACAACTATATAACTCCTATCACATCATGCTATAACACACATTACACATAGCTTCATGCTTACATCAATTTCTTTGATAATTTAAGAATTATTTTCAAAATAACTTCATAATAGAGTACTATGAACATGATTTCATAGTGTTCATTATATCCTTGTGAATTGAAACACTTAAACAACTATAAAAAAATCACATATAAGCATATATATATATATATATATATATATATATGTACACATCCCATACACATATCAAAATCAAAATGTTCACAAAGAGATTTTTACAGAGAATTCTAAAACTATGAAATTATAGAAGAACATGATTACAACTTATGGAGTTCTAAGATTATACCTTTTCTAGTTTGAATTAAGAGAAGAGATGGAGATGATGATGGAGTATAGCTCTCCTCTTGCTTTCTCAAAGTTTCTTCTTCTTCCTCTTCTCTGATAATTCTCTCTAACCCTTTCTCTCTGTTTCTTTCTTTGTTTTAGACTTAGTCTTAGACTCAACTAACGTAAACATATAAAATATAATACATATACTTTAACTGATATAATAATATGTATTAAGGGCAATTACTCCCCAAAATAAATTGTCAGTTATAGGATTTCAAAAGCCACAAGGCTATGTTTGGCAAACTTTAATTAAAAAATAGATTTTAGTGCTAAGGCTTGTTTGGTTAAATTAGGTTTAAAGCTAGTGCAAGGGCCCTGTTTGGCAAAAGCCTTTTAAAACAAAAGTAAGGGCCTTGATTGGTTAAAAATCATTTAAAAACTCTTTTCTTTATTTTTATAAATCATTTTAACACATACCTTAATGTCACACTTTTAATTAATTAAATCTTTAACATTCTTATTTAATTAATTAAAATCTAACATCAATTAATCACATAAAATTGCCACATAATTATAATTACTCACTAATTATAATTCATGCAACACTCATCACATAATTCATCTAATTTAATTATCTCAATTAAATTAGAACTATACTATAAATTCAATACACCTCGATTAAATTAAATATTACTCTTAATTAAATCAGTCCACAAAATCACAAAATTTATTTATTTAACTCAATAAATAAATCACATAAAATATTTATTCACTCAATAAATATTAACATTTAATATATAAAATCTCAATCGTTACATATGTTGTGTGATTCCTCCACCAGGAGGCAAACCCGTCAGTGATTGATTACTGGACTCAAAGGAGATTAATCCTGCGAGGCTCAGGAAAAACGCCACTCAGATCCGCTCCAATTAAAAGAACGGATTAATTTCCCCTCTGGTAATTAAATTGCGATGATCTAGGGACCTTCATGCCGAAAAACTGCAAGAGTAGCCTAAGATAGGTCAACCTCTGATAAGCCAAATCCGAAGGGAAGTCTCTTCAAGCCTTCCCCTTTCAATCCAATGAAAATTTTCAATTCAATGTAAATTTTCAATTCCATGTAAATATGCATTCCATGTCTTGTAAATCTTGTCATGCTATCCTGTCATCAAAACAACTGACCTTTGTTTTATAGGAAAAGATTAAAAAACATCAAAAAATAATAACACATTGCATAGCATGCATCCTGTTAATATATACATCAAAATTAACACTCATACTTTTATTGTAGGAAAAAATTGGTCCCGTTACCAGACCAAAGTCTAAAAAGGGACTAAGCCCATCTCCAGTCATGGCTTCAAGTGCTCAACCTGAATTCACCCCGGTCTCGCGGGAAGAGTTCGAAGGATTAAAGAGTCAGATAACTTAATTGGCTATTTTCCTATAGGAGCAAAGCAAAAGTCTTCAGGGTAAACAAATACCCGGTCAAACAGAATCATCCACATAAGGTAGCAATTAAGACACCAGCAAGAAAGATACTCAAATACATGAGCCTCAACACCAAGATCTACCTAACAAAACCCCTGAAATCACCAATCTCAATAAAGATTAGGAAACTGGTGATATTAGGAAAAAGATCCAACAAATGGAAGAAACAATCCGGTCCATCAAAAGAACTAGGGCATTTGGGAGTGTAAACTACTCAGATTTATGTATATTTCTAGGGGCTCGATATCCAGACAAATTTCAAGTCCCTAATTTTTAAAAGCATGACGGATTAGGAAATGCTTACACTCGTTTAAAGGTGTTCATTGGAGAACTCGAATCCTATGCTGAAGATGAGAAACTCAGAATGCAGTTATTCCAAAAGAGTTTAACTGGAGAAGCTAGAGCTTGGTATGCCCGACTTGACAATTCCAAGATCCATAACTGGGATGAGCTAGTACATACCTTCCTAAATCAATATATCTTCTAGTCTCAGATGGCTTCGGATCGATATCAGGTGACCAACGTAAAAAAGCAAAGCAATGAATCTTTTCATGAGTATGCCCAACGATGGAGACGGATGGCTGCACAAGTCACCCCCCTATGACAGAGACTGAGATAGTCATAAATTTCATAGACATCCAGGAAGCTCCATATTACGATAGGGTCCTAACAGGTATAGGAAACCATTATCGAAAATGATTAAACATGGAGAAATTGTGATGCCCCCAAATTCAGATACTCATATCTCGTGCATCACGATCTAATTCTAATAATATACTAAAATCTAATGCAACAGAATAATAGAATAATTTACATTGATTTAATATAAATATTCGCGTCCCACGGTCTCGCAACCATGACTAACTTAAACATAAGTTAATACATAATACGAAATAAGTCTTATTACAACATAATAATAATTCTAAAGAAGAACAAAGCTACGCCGTATCCATGTCTTTGCCCTTATCCGTGCCAGAGGATCCACACTGTTCCGCCTTAACTGAACTGTTTAAGGAAAGCAAGAATGAGCAACAAATTTTCTCAGCAAGTAATATAGCAATAAGGGTAAGCATAATTATAAAGCTTAATGATATCCAAGGTATAATGTTAAAGGATAATTCAAGAGTTCAAGGAATAATGTTGTAAACGAAGATATATTAATAGTTCTAAAATTATCCTTTGAATTGTAAACAGAAGGTCATTAAAGACCGAAGCATTTTTAAAAGGATTCAAAAGTTTCAACGTTTTTCAAAAGATAAAGTTTAATACTGAGCAGTCACTAATGAATAAAAACACTTGCTAGAATTAACAGTGTTCAATTGATAATTCGATATAAACAAGTACAGCAGGTGATCAGCCTCAAGTACCCTATATTATGCATAATATTCACATGCTAGTTGTGCGCACGTCGGTTCCCTGACAGTTATATAGTTTCCTCTTCAATGAGGGTTGTTCATCTCAGTAGATTTATAAGATTTCGCACCAAAGCAATTGGTTTGGATCGCTTTCTAATTCATGTTATTGGTCTAGCCGAATCAAATGGCGTAGACAACTTTTACAATATATATAAGAACAATTTAACAGTGAATTTATGTGTTCTAATTTGAACGGTTCCGTAATCTAAAGTGCTAAATGCATGCCATATATGTTATTACATGTTCTATGAAGTTTATACTTCATGGGTAGCATTAAAAATTGTCGTGTAAGTTTAATTTGGATTTAATTGGGCTATGAATAGTGCAGTTCATCGTACATGGGATCCTCGCCCCAGCGGGCCTTTTTGCCTAAGAATACCTGCCCCAGTGGGCCACCTACCGAGCAAACCCCCGCCCCGGCTAGGGGTACAGAGTTGGAATGTTGTGCTTTGTGTACTTTTACCCATAACCTAATGAGTTAACATAACCTAATGAACCGGATAACATGTTGCGCATATAACACAAAATTATAGCATATTATTGACATGTATAAGACGATTTCAATATATTAACAAATTATGTGTGAACTTGGATTTGTTGTTGTAAGGTATGATTATGATTGTTTAAGAGATTATATATGTGTGATATTCATGTTATGAGTTCAGATTCATGTTATGTGGTTAGACAACAAGTTAAGATTTGTGAACCAAGTTGTTAAGTTGAACTTAAATGAGAAGTTCAATAGTTAAACGTAGTGGTAATGGAACTAATCGATACTGTAAACGTAATGAAATGTGTAAGACGTTGAGGATGTGAATTGTAATTATAACTATAGCTTGTGCACGAGGCAAGTGTTCTAAACTCAAACTTTACTTTTATTGAGCAAGTGTTCTATCCCTAATTTACTATTGTTGAGCAAGTTTCCTAAACTTTACTTTTAATTAAACAAGTTCTTATCATTGACTCATTATCATGATGCAAGTTCTTTAAACTCTAAGTTATCTATTGAGCAAGTCCTAGACTTATATTTCTATATTGAGCATTTTCTTATTCTTATTTATCCAAGTTGAGATTCCATATGAGATATTGTAATTCCTTTAAAGTATTACTTTAATTATACAATACTTATTCAATTGTATACTCTTGAGATTTATTATTCGATTAGAATATCAATTATTGTTGAACCTTATAAGACTAGCGAACCCTTATTGATTCGACTAGTCCATAGTTGATGAACGTTCTAAATTCTAGAACTGCTATTGAGCTTATCCAAACCAAACTTCCTTTGGTGCGGACTCTGATGTCAAACTGAGATGAACAACCCTGTTATAGGGGATTATTTACTCGTTAGCATTGAGATGATGTGCACATTATGGTACTAAGGGCTGATCCCCCTAAGTACGATTAGTAGAGTCCATATAGTCCTATGACTGTTAAAGGTTTAAAGTAGAGATACTTGACAACCTAGGACATAGTTCACGGTCTTATGACCCTCAGATGTACTTTTGATTCTTGTTATTCATTCTTGATTCAAAAGTCAAGCTTTACTTATTCAGAATTCGTTGATGCACTCGCATGTTATTATTATTATTATATTGTTATACTTGTAGGAAATCGTGCTCACTCTTGTATAATAACATTGTAGTTAACAACGAAAGGTCCGATGAGCCTTCCACTAGAAAAGGCAAGGGCAAGCTTAACAAGTGTTGAAGACTTGTTATTTTATTTGATATTGTGTTGTTTAAGACTTATTTAATTGTTTATGTTCTGCATTTATTGTATTAAGGTTAGATGACCTAGGATTCAATTATTCAGATGTTGTAACCCGATAAGAGGAGGATTTTTATCTATTTCATGCTTTGCATTTATTATGGATAGATAGATATGTGATATTTGTACAGCGAACATCAAATCCAGTGGAAATTGAAGTACCTAGATTTGGGGGTGTCATAGTTATAGGTACCGCTTGGGGATTAGGGTGAACGGGTTCATTGTTCCTTCCCCGAAAGGCTTCTCCTAACAGATCGACTAGTCGTTGTATAGGATCTACATGCTCTCTCTCATTATTGACCGACTCCTCTAGTGCTGTTAATCTACGTCTGGGCGCCATTATCTGCATCACAAAATTTCATTCTTATTATCTAATTATATTACTTAAGTATTTTTTTTTAATGAAAAAGGCATAAAATTTTATAACACGCTTCATGAGATAAGGACATTTATATTCATATGCCAAATCATTACATCGATATGATTATTCCTAGCATACTTCTATAAATGTCAACATCTTTCCCCTAATATCACAAAAGATGGGGAAAATACTAACATACTACCCTTATAACAAAAGACTACTCGGGGTTTACATAACTATCACATATCTTATGCAAAGATTAGGATTACATCACAATACATACATCACATAGAATAACTAGTAGCACTACTACAAGACTAATAGGTCTCATCCTAACATCCCGCGCTCCACAGCGCTCTGGTACTCTATCTGAGTCATGCGAGCCATTATGTCTCTACTCAAGGTGTAACGTGTCTGTCCCTGCTTCGCTGGATAATGGTACATAACATTAATCAACCTCTCCATAGTTGTGCGAAAAGCATAGCCCATTCGGTTCATCTTCCTATTCTTGCACCTAGTCTCATCCTCTAAGTCCTTAGCTCAATCGTTGGCTTCCTCCCACTTCTCCTCGAAGTGAATCCTCTCCATGACTTCTAGCTTAAGCTGAGTGCGAAAAGCCTCCTTCTCAGCTTTCTCACTCAACTCCTTATGCTCGGACTCTTCCAACTTACCCACCAAATCCACGTTCCTAGCTATCAAATGGTGAAAAAGGGTTCCCATCTGAATTCCCGCTTCCCTGCGGTAGGTAATCTCCACCTCCATATCTTGCGTCGCCAACTTTCTCTGATGGTCTTCATCCCTCAATTTCTGTAACTCAGTCTCTCTCTCCTGGGCCTCAGCCTCTAGCTCCTGAACTCGACAGTCTAACTCCAATATCCTATCCTCATACTCTCCTAACATCCTATCCTCAAACGTAGCCTCGTCAGAATCTTCCACGGGCTCGTTCTCCATAGTTTCCTCCTCGGGATCCGACTCCACCTCTATCTCATACTCGTCATCAAACTCGAATGGTGCTACTGCCTGAACGGGTTCGGCTACCAAAGGTGCCTTATACACTACGTATATATCCCATGGGTCCTCCTCTACTACTCTACTGGGTCCTCCCAAGTCTGTCATCATACAACCACAAACATAAGAAAAACAAACAATAAACTCCATTAAATTGTTAAATAAAACATAAGTTCATTGTATAGAATGAAACTATATTTTATAACATACTAAGTCTCTAGGAAAACTCTACATGAGTTTTATCTCCTTATATCTTCTAAGTTCTTCTAAGGTTATAGTCTAAAGATTCTCTCTCCTAAGGTTTATAACCTAACGCTCTGATACCAACCTGTGACGCCCCCAAATTAAGATACTCATATCTCGAATTCGGTGTATCACAATCTAATTCTAATAACATACTAAAATGTCATGCAACGGAATAATAGAATAATTTACATTGATTTAATATAAATATTCGTGTTCCACGGTCTCGCAACTATGACTAACTTAAACATAACTTAATACATAATACGAAATAAGTCTTATTACAACATAATAATAATTCTAAAGAAGAACAAAGATACGCCATATCCTTGCCTTTGCCTTTATCCGTGCCAGAGGGTCCACACTGTCCCGCTTTAATTGAAATGTTTAGGAAAGTAAGAATGAGCAACAAATTTTCTCAACAAGTAATATAGCAATAAGGGTAAGCATAATTATAAAGCTTAATGATATCCAAGGTATAATGTCAAAGGATAATTCTAGAGTTCAAGGAATAATGTTGTAAACAAAGATATATCAATAGTTCCAAAACTGTCATTTGAATTGTAAACAGAAGGCCATTAAAGACCGAAACATTTTCAAAAGGATTCAAAGGTTTCAACGTTCTCCAAAAGATAAAGTGTAATACTGAGTAGTCACTAAGGACTAAGAACTCTTGCTAGAATTAACAGTGTTCAACTGATAATTCGATATAAACAAGTACAACAGGTGATCAGCCTCAAGTACCCTACATTATGCATAATATTCATATGCTATTTGTGCGCACGTCAGTTCCCCGACAGTTATATAGTTTCCCCTTTAATGAGGGTTGTTCAACTTAGTAGATTTATAAGATTCCGCACCAAAGCAATTGGTTTGGATCGCTTTCTAATTCATGATATTGGTCTAGCTAAATCAAATGGCGTAGACAACTTTTACAATGTATATAAGAACAATTTATAAGTTCAATACTCACAACATGATTCAAAGAATATAATCGTGATTTAAATCGAGCTATGAAATATAAATTTATAAGACAAGAATCATACTATATATTATTTACTCGTACGATCAATAATAGTACAAGCTTAAGTACGTGCTCAATAAAGAGTAAGGTTCGAATACTTGCATAATATCCAAAGTTGTATAAGATAGAGAACTTGTATAATCATAGATTTCTTGCATAAAGTAAATGCATAGGTTAGGATACTTGCCTGAGTCGTTGATTAATTCCGACCTCGATTTCTTATCCTTGATTAGCCTATTGTTATCATAACAGTTAATCCTTATCAACACATAAACATATAAACCTACATCGGTCTAACACACTAGCCTTAGGTATCTAAGACTTCTTAAAACAATTCTATATTGTTTCTCTAATCGTTATCTCTATAACTCTATCATTAATATAGTACTTCATTATTATCTAAGTAATTCCCTTAATTATAATTAGGGATATTCATATTAATGTCTCATTGATTCACAATTAAATAATCTTTGAAAGTATTTAATTGTTTAGTAATTATTATTCACAATTGAAATGTTTATTAATGTCACTTTAATTGTTCACACTTATACAATTTGAAATAGTTTGCACTATTACCATTTGGTCTAAGTCTTAATGTTTTAAAATTAACTATTACATTAATTGTTTATTTGTTTCACAATTAAAATCTTAGTTAGTTTTAATTGTTTATAATTTAAGAATATTAGATTAATTATCACTTATTGAATTACAATTAAAATTATTTTAATTGTTCTAATATCCTTTAAGTAAAATAAGTCTTAAACTTTTAATCACAAATTTTCTTTAATTAACTCACAATTAAATTACTTTAATTGTTTAATTATCCTAGATTAAGAAAATCTTTTAATATTAATCAAATTAAGTATTATTATTATTTATTTAATTATTATTTATTTCATCTTGTTATTAATCTTATTTTATCTCATTTCATCTTTTAAAAATAAGTTTTGACCCGTTTGACCCGACCCGACTCGGACCGACCCAACTCTGAAAATGGCCTAGCACGCTAGGCGCTAGGTTTAAGCCTGGCCAAGCGCACTAGGCGCTAGCCATCAGAAGAAAAGTTTTTTTGATTTTTCCAACATTTTGATTTTTGACCCTTTTTGATTAAATTTTGCATAACTTGTTCATTTTACATCCAAATGAGTTGAAATCACTTCCAATATCTCATAAACTTGTATATCTTCAATATATGATATCTTGCTAAATTTTCTAAATTATGTAATTAATTAAGTTTATTGCTTTTCCAAGCTAGGGTTTGCATATCGATATGTTTTACGGAAAGTTCCGTTACGGTTTCGTTTTATGTCCGATTACCATGATTCCACTTGGGTTATGTTCGTATTTCATCGAGGTTCAACATAACATTATTGGATCATATATAAGGCTTAAACATTTTATGACTCATAACAACATATCTCATGCTTACAAGTGTTATAACTAGGTTTCAAGCTTAACATGCATTTCTACTATACTAACTTAACTTGACAAGCATAAAAGAAGTAAGTTAGTGATCTTACCTCTTAATGGCTTTCTTCCTCTTAGCTAGGAACTTTGAATATGTCTCCACTTTGTTCCTTGAACCACCAACTAGCAAGAACTTTTCTAAGTTTCTCTTCTTTTCTCTCAATTCTCTCTAGCTCTCTATATCTCTACACTTAACAAATGAAAAGGCAAACTCTTAACACCAATACAAGGCTTCTATTTATAGGCATTCTATTATCCTCCAATGGTCATTACACAAAGGGCAAAAAAAAGGAGTTGGTGACTAACTCCACCAACTACTACTATTCGTAGTCCTTCTCCATCATTCTCCACACATGGCTCTTGCTTGTGAGCTTAACTAAGCCATAAAAATCAGCATTTTGGGTCATGGGGAGGGGATCTATTGCACCATGTTACATTATTAATTCCCACCTTGTACATAATGCTAGCATACAAGGCTCTTATACACACATGTATATATAAATACCTATATTATATACCCATATACATATATACCTATATATATATAGATATATGTATCCATCATCATAATTTACTCATTGGGCCATATCAAGCTAAATCTAATTGGGCTAAGCACATTACTGATGCACATGGACTCTAATATTTAATCTAGCACATATCATTTTGATTGGGCTACATCTCCTAACTCTTACAAGTATGTCACATTAATGTTGTTGGTCTTGGATATAGCCTAAGTCCAATACGTTATTAAATCATAACCCAACTAGTCCAATTAGGATATTAATTATGCCACACAAGGCTTAACACTTAAGCTTAATTACGCTTATCATTATTATCAACATACTTCTTAATCATTTCATACTTGATTCAATTATTAATCACATGACACACACACGCACACACACACACACACACACACACACACATATATATATATATATATATGCAATCAAATAATTGTAATAACCTTTGTTTTAAATTCTAAAATTATTTATAAAATTTTCGGGTATTACATCCTCCCCCTTTATAAAAATTTCGTCCTCGAAATTGATACAAGGTTACATAAATATATGGGGATAGTCCCTCCGCATCTTATCCTCTAATTCTCACGTAGCCTTCTCGGCGTTGTGGTTTGGCCAAACTAGTTTTACAGAAGATATAACTTTATTCCTTGAAGTCTGTTCTTTCCTATCTATTATTTGGACAGAAATCTCTTTGTAAGTCAGATTCTTCTCTACTTGAATCGGCTCGTAGGAAATCACATGATTATAGTCGGGTTTGTATGGACATAACACATAAATATGAAACACATTGTGGATGTGTTCCAGTTTGGGTGGTAAAGCTACTTTGTACACCACTTCGCCCACTTGCTTCAATATCTCAAATGGTCCTATGAACCTTGGCCTTAATTTCCCTTTCTTACTAAATTGTATATTTCCTTTCCAGAGAGATACTTTCAAAAATACGAAACTGTCGACTTCAAAGTCTCGGTTTTGACAACGCAAATTCGCATACTTCTTCTGATGATCTTGAGCTGCTAATAATCTGGCTCTTATTATTGTTACTACATCGGCAATTTGTTGAACTAATTCTGGTCCCAAAATTAATCGTTCTCCAACTTCGTCCCAACACAATGGTGTTCTGCACTTTCTCCTATAAAGAGCTTCGTACGGTGGAATACCGATACTCGCATGATAACTATTGTTGTAAGCAAATTCTACTAAGGGTAGATGGTCGTCCCAATTCCCTTTGAAGTCCATCACGCAAGCTCTAAGAATGTCCTATAGCGTTTGTATAGTCCGCTCGCTCTGTTTGTCTGTTTGAGGATGATAAGCAGTACTCAACCTTAACTGGTTTCCAATCCTCTCTTGCAAGCTTTTTCAGAAATTTGACGTGAAGCTCGGATCTCGATCGAAAATAATTGACACCGACACTTCATGTCGTGAAATAATTTCCTTTACGTATAAACTTGCTAACTGATTTAAACTAAATCGAATCTTGATCAGTAGAAAATGAGTTGTCTTCGTCAGTCGATCCACGATAACCCAGTTGGCATCATATCCTTTTTGTGTGATTGGAAATCCTCCCACGAAGTCCATCGTAATGTGCTCCCATTTCCACTCTGATATTTCTAATGGTTGAAGTAAACCGCTCGGCCTTTGGTGTTCTGCTTTGACTCATTGATAAGTAAGACATCTACTGACACATTCTGCCACCTCTCGTTTCAGATTGGGCAACCAAAAATGTTGTCTAAGATCTCGGTACATTTTTGTGCCTCCTAGATGAACATAATACATCGTATTATACACTTCATGCAAGATTTCTTCTCTCAGTTCGATTACCGCTGGTACCCATACTCGTCCCTCGAATCTCAATATATCATCTCTATCCAGCTTGAACTTCTATTCTTCATTTTCTACTATTCTCTTTCTTATCTTCTCACATTCTTCATCCTTCTCTTATAATTCCTTTACCCTATCCAATAATGTTAGACGAGCTTCAATTATAAATACTTTTTCTTCAGACCTTCCTGGTCCCTTCACTTCTATTTCTAATTTCTCCATTTCTCTTATTAACTCCTCCTGAGTTGTCAACTTGAACAATTTCTCCCTTCCCTTTCTACTCAGTGCATCGGTAACTACGTTTGCCTTTCCTGGGTGATAAAGAATCTCGCAGTCATAATCTTTGATCAATTCTAACCACCTTCTTTGTCGCATGTTCAACTCCCTCTATGTGAAGATATATTTTAGACTCTTGTGGTCTATATATATCTAACATTTTTCTCCGTACAGGTAATGTCCCTAAATTTTTAACACAAAAACTACCGTCGTTAACTCTAAGTCATGAATAGGGTATCATTTTTCGCAATCATTCAATTGTCATGATGTATACGCAATGACCTTGCCATGTTGCATTAGCACACAACCAAGTCCCTTGTGCGATACATCACTATATACCACGAAATCTCCCGCATCGTCAGGAAATGATAATTCAGGCGCCTCACTTAATCTTTTCTTCAACTCCTGGAAACTTTCCTCGCATTTCTCAGTCCATACAAACTTTACCATCTTCCTCGTTAGATTGGTCAACGGGGTTGCTATCTTAGAAAAATCTTGGATAAATCTTCGATAGTACCCAACTAACCCTAAGAAACTTCTTACCTCTATTGGTGTCTTCGGTTATTTCCAATTACTCACTGCCTCCACCTTCGCAGGGTCTACAGAAATTCCATCCTTGTCAATCACGTGCCCTAGAAACTGGACTTTCTCCATCCAAAATTCACACTTTGAAAATTTTGCATACATTTTCTCTTTTCGTAGCGCTTCCAAAACCATTTTTAGATGTTCAGCGTGCTCTTCCTTTGTCTTTGAGTAAATTAAGATGTCGTCGATGAAAAATACTACGAATTTATCCAAGTATGGCTTGAAAACTCGGTTCATCAAGTCCATGAATGTTTCCGGAGCATTAGTCAATCCGAATGACATTACCAAAAACTCGTAGTGCCCATAACGGGTTTGGAACGCTGTCTTTGGTATGTCCTCTTTCCGTACCTTCAACTGGTGATAACCTGTTCGTAGATCTATTTTTGAGAAACACTTCGCTCCCTTTAATTGGTCGAAAAGGTCTTCTATTCTCAGTAACGGATACTTATTCTTTATCGTTACTCTGTTCAATTCTCGATAGTCGATACAGAGCCTCATCGATCCATCCTTCTTCTTAACAAACAACACTGGTGCTCCCCAGTGAGACACACTCGATCGTATATAACCTTTATCTAGTAATTCTTGCAATTGTATTATCAATTCCTTCATTTCTACTGGCGCCATACGATATGGAGCTTTTAAAATCGGTGCAGTTCCCGGTGCTAAGTCTATTACGAATTCGATTTCTGTTTCTGGGGGAAGACCAAGCAGATCGTTCGGAAATACGTTTTGAAATTCTCTCACTACAGATATATCCTTTATTTCTACTCCCTTTTTCTGAGTATCCATAATGTAAGCTAAGTAACCTACACATCCTTTTCTTATCAATTTCTTGGCATGCATCATCGTAAGATAAAATGGTTGCTTAAGCGATGAGCTACCATAAACACCACCTTACACCGATTCGGAGTCTGAACGTTCACACTTTTGTTTTGATAGTCAATTATCACCGCATAGTTATACAACCAATCCATTCCCAGTATTACGTAAAATTCTCTCAATCTAATCAGAATTAAGTATACACTTAGTCGTGATCTCTAATATTGGCGCGATAATTTTGGTATACGTACTCTACGGGGATTACTTCCTTATTCGCAACCTCTATGTTCAAAGAATTTATTAATTGTTCTCGGGGTAAGTTTAATCGACTAGCAAATTCTTCAGACACAAATAAATAGGTAGCACCCGAATCAAATAATAAATAGGCATTTATATTATTAATTGGGATAATACCTGACACCACGTCCTTCGCAGCTACTGCATTCTGGACGGTCATGTTAAAGGTTCTGGCAGTTGGTCGGTTGGATTGCGCCAGTCCGCCGTTCATCAGCTTGTTGCCTCCTCCTTGTTGGTCGCCTCCTCCGCTACTTTTCTTCAGGCAGTCCTTGAATTGATGCTCAGTTGAACCACAAGTAAAGCATCCTTTGATCTTCTTCAGCTTTAGGCAGTTGGGTTAAATGTTCCCCTCCTGGCCGCAGTTGTTATAGATATTGCGTCTTTTCCAGCATTCACATTGGTTGTTCTTTCCACATCTCAAGCATCCCTCAGCTCTCTTCTTAATCCCTCCATAAAAACCACCTGATAGATTGTTATTTCTGTTGTTGTTGTTGTTATCCCATTTCCTCTTTCCCAGATTGCTTCCTCCACTGCTACTTCCTCCACGGCTTTCTCCTCCCATATTCTTGCTCTTCTTCTCCTTGTTGTACTAACTCAAGGCCTCACTACCTCCCTCCACAATAATAGCCTTCTCCAACATTATGGAGAACTAGTCGATCTGGAGAACCAACACCTTGTTGAACAACCAAGGTTTCAGTCCTTGTTCGAAGCGTCTGGCTTTCCTTTCTTCATCCTCTACCTGGTGTGTTGCAAATAGGGCGAGCTCATTGAACTTAGCCGCATATTGCGCCACCATCGTTTCCCCTTGTTTTAGTTCTAGGAACTTCACCTCCATCCTATTCTTCATGCTTTTCGGGAAGTAATTCTCGAAGAACAGTCTTAAACCTATCCCAGGCTATGATCCCTTCTCCCGCCCTCTGTTGATTAGCCTCCCACCAATAATTTGCTTCGCCGCTCATTATGTAGGCGGTGAACACAGTCTTCTGATCTTCACCCACACGAGCAATGGCGAAGGTCTGATGAGCATTCCACTAGCAAAGACAAGGGCAAGCTTAACAAGTGTTGAAGACTTGTTATTTTATTTGAGATTGTGTTGTTTAAGACTTATTTAATTGTTTATGTTCCGCACTTATTGTATTCAGGTTAGATGACCTGAGATTCATTTATTCAGATTTTGTAACCACTTAAGGGGAGGATTTCTATCTATTTCATGGTTTTCATTTATTATGGGTAGATAGATATGTGATATTTATACAATGAATGTAACAGATGATATTTTTGTATTGTGATTCTGGGGACAACATCCTTTTAAGGAGGGAAGATTGTAACGAATGGGAATTTTATATATTAATTTTAATATATATTGAATTAAATAAATATTTTAATTAATTTATTTATTGAGTTAAATAAATGAATTATGTGATTGTGTAGAGTAATTTAATTAAATGTAATATAATAATTAAATGAATATTTAATATTTAATTGATGTGCAATGATTTTATGGTATAGTTCTAATTTAATTGAGATAATTAAATTAGATAAAGTTTATGTGATAATTGTTACATGAAATTATAATTAGGAAGTAATTATAATTATTATGTGGCATTTTTATGTGGTTAATTGATGTTAGCTTTTAATTAATTAAATTATTATATTAAGATTAAATTAATTAAAGTGCAACATTAAAAATATGTGCTAAATAATTTATTAAAATAATAAAAAGGGTGATTAAATTAGTTTTGTCGAACAAGACCATTGCACTTGTTTTAAATGAATTTTTACCAAACAATGCCTTAAGTTCAAAATTTTATTTTTAAAAATAAAGGGTTTTGGCCAAACAAGCCTTATGACTTTTAAAATTCAAATTTTTGTAACTTATATATATTAAGTGGTAATTAGTATATGATGTAATTATAGGTATTAATAGCTGACATTTTCTGTAATTATATAATTATATGTATAATACATCTATATGTCAGTTCACATTCTTTTTAAAACTACGTTAAGTTAGAATTGGTCTGTAGAAAGAACAAAGGAAAGAGAGAGCAAGTGTTAGAGAGAAAATATACAAAGGGAGTTAGAGAGAAAAGAAAAGAGAAGAAGAACAAAGAGAAAGGAGGGAGGAAGCTAGAGAATCATCATCTTCTTCACTTCAATCAACAAAAAGAGTATAATTCCTAATTATTAGTTTTTAAAAGTATGTTTGATGTTCTTTGTGATTTTAATCTCTGTATATATAAGTTTTCATGAAATCGTATAAACATGATGTATATATGATGTTGTGTTTATAACATGTTTATATATGAATTATATGCATAAATTAATGGTTTAATTCATATAAAGATGATGAACATGAAGAATTCATGTTCATCAAAAGTTACAGAGAATTGGTTTTATAAAGTTTTTCTTTAAAATCAAAATTCATGATTTATTGTAAATTATTGTATAAATTAGTTTTAGATTATGTAATATGTTGAGATTTGAATTCAATGTGATTTAAATTGTATATATTGACTGAAAAATAAACCTACAGTGTTCAATTTTATCAAGAACACTAGAAAAATGGTTTTCTCCAATTTTTACAAAATTAAGTGTTTTAAATTATGTAATTTGATGTCTTTATGTGTTAAAACATGTTAGAAACTTAGAATTATATTTTCTGTAAAGTTTATATGAATTATGTTGGCTGAATTTGGAACTTGATGTGGAGAAATAAGCCAAATTGGCTTTTTCTCTGCAAAGTTCGCGACACTGTCAGACTAGTCTACACAGTGGCGCGGCCGTGCCGCTCCCAAGGCCATTTGAAGCGCAGCCGTGCTGGTCCTGAAGATTGGGCAGAAAACTATTTTTAATTGTACAAAATTATAAGATTTTTTATGTAATAAATTATAAAGCATGTTGATAAAATTAAAATACTAATTGGACAGTAATAAATTATATTAATAAAATATAATATGTAATTATAATTTGAATAATTATAATTAAGGAAAATATGTAATTTAAATTATAAATTGTTGATTATAATTTAATTAGTGCATGAATTGAAATTGATTAATTATAATTAAAGTAATTATTTAATTTACATTATAATAGGTTTAATTATAATTTAATTAATATAAATGCATAAATTTAGTTTGATTAGTTTTAATCAAAGTACATGTTTAATTTAAATTATAATTTGTTTAATTATAATTTTATTTATATAAAATGTAATTATAATTTGATAAATTATAATTAAAGTGAATGATTAATTTAAATTATAATTTGTTTAATTATAATTTAATTAATGTAAGATGTCATTATAATTTGATTTAATTATAATTAAAATGAATTATTTAATTTAAATTATAATTTGTTTAAATTATAATTTAATTAATATGAGTACGTAATTATTATTTGATTAATTATGTGAACATGTGATGTGATTAATTATGTGATAATTAATTATTAACTTAATAATTAAAGAATAATGAGTTAACCTAATGAGTTAACTAATTATGTGAATTAGTTATGTGATAACTAATTTAGATTATTATGGTTAAATATATATGTGTAGGATTTATTAAAGAACGTGAGTTGTAACTGTAGCTTGCGCTTGAGGCAAGTTTTCTAAACTCAAACTTATTGTTGTTATACAAGTGTTTTAAATTCAAATATTTATTGTATTTGAGATTGTCCTTTTATTTCTGCAATGGACAAGTACTTATTTAAAATTCATAAAATTATTGAAGTGACCTTGACTTAATTGTTCAAGTAAGGTCTATTCTATTTTTCGTATGCTTTAAGTTTAAATTCTAAAGCATAAGTTATTTAATAATTCGTTATTATTGAATTATTCTTGATTATTTTGAGTCGATCCAACCTTTCTTTGGTGCGGACTCGTATCAAATACTGAGATGAACAACCCTATTTATTAGGGGAGGTTACTACGCGAAAGCGTTAAATGTTTGTGCACAATACATGGTACGAAGGGTTGATTCCCCTAAGTACGAGTTGAGAGTCCATAGTCTAAATGACTGTTAAAGGTTTTAAATATAATATTTATATCCTAAGACAAAGTTAAAGGTCTTATGACCCTCAGATGATTTCAATATTCGAAATTCTAAATATTATTGAAAGAATTATTATTCAATTCTTTATTGCTGATGAAAGTAAAGCTATTCAAATCTTTTAAAGTTATTCAGTTATGTCATATTATTATTGTATTCCAAGTGAGCTTTTGTTTGCTCACTCTTGCATATTTAAATAATCCCTAGCAGTTAAAGCCGAGACCGTTGATGTACCGTTAATGAGTAAAGGAAAATGCAAGATGAATAAATGAAGACTTGTTATCTTTTGATGTTGATTGTAATAAGACTTTATGTTATGTTTTTAATTTCGCATTTATTGTTTATGTTAAGGTTAGATAAAACCCTGGGATATTTTGAGAGAAGTTGTAATCCTTTTGATAAGGAAGATTTTAAGTATTTATAAAGGTTGTAATTTATTTTTGTAATTCTTTATTATTGGGCAATAGTTATATTTTATTTAGATATTAAGCACCAAATCTTGTGGAAACGAAGTACCCGGATTTGGGGGTGTCACAGGTTAGTATCAAGGCTTTAGGTAATGAACCTTAGGTGGGGGAAAAACCTTAGGTTGTAGCCTTATAGGAAGATTGAAAAGATAGATGATAGCTAAAGATAATAAAATTATCTTATGTGCAATGTGTTTACGTTTTAGTATTCGAAGAGTGTTGATCGATATCACGTAATAATTAAACTTCAAAATTTTTTGGTCAGGATGACGAACGTTGGAGAGTCCAGTCAGGCTAGGGAGGAGTTACCTTAGATGCCGAGGGACGAGGAGCCCCGTGACATCCATGATGTCTGGGAGCAGTTGGTTAGGAGAGAACCATCTATATTGATCACCATAGCTGGTCAGGAGCATTAGCCGACATCTGATCCAGAGGATAAGGATGAGGATGAGGATGAGGATGAGTCAAAAGAGGAGGAAGAGGATCCAGAGGAGGAATTCCCACCTCACTCTACTAGTGCTGAGATGTACGAGGTGATCTATGACCATAACGTGGAGCTTCAGGAACTGGTGGACGAGAGTCGGACTACCATACAGCAGCGAGATGAAATGATTGAAGAGTTGGATAGTAAGCTAGGAAACGTAAAGTGGGATCTAGTCCACGTAAAGGGCGAACGGGATGACGCACTGGCTGAACTAGCAAAGCTGAAGAATGACATCTAGGAGGAATCAGCAAAGCGTGCCATAGCAGAGGAAATAAGCTTGAGGGCTATTCAACGAGCAGATCGAGCTGAAGATGAGGCTGAAGCAAAGAGGGCCAAACTGAGGGAAACGGAATATGCTTTCCATACGGTTATAGATAGGGCCCAGGATCGTGTCTTCTATTACCCAGCTCAGTTCCAAGGTTTACCATGGTACGTGGTGGATCGCAAAATAGTATTTCGGGTGATGAAGGAAGAACGCAGAGAGGCTATGCGACGTCTTAACATGCCTAGATAGTAGAGCTATTATATTATGTGTCTCTTTATGTAATAAATAAATGTAATCCCATAATTGAGATAATAATGTAATCCTGCAACTTGTTTCAGTTCAGGAAAGATGATGTAAATAGCAGAGATGCTATCTATTCTATATTTTTAAAAACTACGTATGAATGAATAAAAGACGTTTATTGACGTGCTATGTGTTCAAGTGAGAATTATTAAAATATTTTAAATTGAACTTAAATACTTAAGAATTGAGTAAAGGACCTAATAAGAATATCTCTTAATAGAAAATGCCTCCTAGAAGAAGACCTACACATCAAAACCCCGAGGGTTCGACGAACAATAACAACAATAACGATGGGACGAATCCCAACTCGGTTCAGCAACTAGTGAACCTACTGACAAGAGCACTTGCAAATCAGCCGCAAGTGCAGGGCACAACGTTTAAGGAATTTAAGGCAGTAGGATCGCCAGAGTTCTAAGGATCGGTGAATCCGATAGATGCCAGACGTGGGTAATGGAGATGGAGAAGGTCTTCAAAGTGGCAAGGGTTAGCGTAAACCAGAAAATGACATTCGCGACTTTCATGTTGAAGTCGGATGCTAGCTTTTGGTGGCAAGCCAACAAGACCAGAGAGGGGGAAGTAGTGATACCATGGGATCGTTTCAAAGAGATGTTCTTTGAAATGTACTTCCCCGTTAGCTCGCAGGACCAGATGGAGGTCCAATTTCTAGATCTTAAGCAGAGAGGAATGACAGTGTCGGAGTATGCCATAAAGTTTAATGAGCTGGCCATGTTCGCTACATACCAGGTCAGTACCAACGCTAGGAAGGCGAGGAGTTTTGAGCGGGGACTGAAGCCATGGCTCTACAGCAAGGTCTCCATGTTCCAGCTGAATACGTTTGCAGCTGTGCTGGAAAAGGCCATCCTCGCTAAATGAGGGAGCGACGCCGTGACCAAATTCAATCAGGACAAGAAGAAGAAGAATGAGACAGAAACCAAGGCTGGTGGTAGCGGGGCTATCAACCAGAAAAAGAAGTGGAACAATAACACTTCTGCGGGAAGTTAATAGGGAAACCAGCAGAAGAAGAAGATTGAAGCATGTGGGACATGCGGGAAGAATCACACTGGAGTGTGCATTAAGGGGAGACAGGTGTGCTTTAACTGTGGTCAGGAAGGCCACATTGCGCCAAATTGCCCGAACCCGAAGAAGGGAGCTTGCTACACATGTGGATCCAAGGATCCATGGCTCGTAACTGCCCGAAGAAGCCAGCAACAGGGTGAAATGGCTGCGGTAGCACCTTGACTATCGCTGGACCACAACAGGCTGTTTGACCCACTGCCCGGACATTTAACATGACGGTGCAGGATACTGTGCAGTCAAAAGATGTGGTGTCGGGTATTATTTTGGTCAATAGTATAAATGCATATGTATTATTTGATTCGGGTGCTACTTGGTCATTCATATCTGATGATTTTGCTAAGACCCTAGACTAACCTAAATAGGAATTAGTTTATCCCTTGAACATAGAGATTGTGAATAGGGAGGTTATTCCTGTTAGGTTTGTATACAAGAACTGTAGATTGGACATTAAGGATCAGGAATTGAGTGTAGATTTGATTCCGATAAAACTTGGGGAATTCGATGTGATTTTGGGTATGGATTGATTGTTCAACCATGGGGCGGTAATCGACTGTCAAAAGAAGTCGGTAAAGCTTACTACTCCGTCGAAGTTAGTGTTCTATGGTATCAAATCACCTAAACAAACAAGTTGTCTAACGATTATGCAATCCAAGAAACTTTTAACGCAAGGCTGTGTAGGATATCTAGCCTACATAGTAGATACTCATAAGGAAAACCCGAAGGTAGAGGAGATATCAGTGGTTAGGGAGTTTGTAGACGTATTTCTGGACGATTTACCAGGACTTCCGCCAGATAGAGAGATAAAGTTCGTAATCGACTTAGCGCCGGGAACTACTCCGATTTTGAAAGCTCCGTACAGAATGGCTCCAGTCGAGATGAAGGAACTGATGGTTCAACTACAAGAATTGCTGGACAAGAAGTATATTCAGCCGAGCGTTTCACCGTGGGGAGCGCCAGTATTATTCGTGAAGAAGAAGGATGGATCGATGCGGCTATGCATTGATTATAGGGAATTGAGCAAAGTTACGATCAAGAATAGGTATCCTTTACCTAGGATCGATGACTTGTTCGATCAACTGAAGGGTGCTAGATATTTCTCGAAAATTGATTTGAGAAGTGGGTATCATCAGTTGAAGGTGAGAAGGGAAGATATACCGAAGACGGCTTTTAGAACTCGGTATGGTCATTACGAGTTCTTGGTGATATCATTTGGTCAAACAAATGCCCCAGCTGCATTTATGGACTTATTGAATAGAGTGTTTAAGCCATTCCTAGATAAGTTCATAGTGGTGTTCATAGATGACAACCTGGTTTATTCCAAAACTGAGGAGGAACACACTAAACACTTAAGGCTGACCTTAGAATCGCTGAGACAAGAGAAGCTTTACGCTAAATTATCAAAATGCGAATTCTGGTTAGAACGTGTGCAATTTCTTGGCCACATGATTAACAAAGATGGGATTTCGGTAGATCCGTCGAAGGTTAAGGCTGTAATGAATTGGGGTCAGCCAAAGATTCCATCTGAAGTGAGGAGTTTCTTGGGATTGGCGGGTTATTAACGGAGATTTATTCAGGACTTTTCCAAGATCGCAACTCCGTTGACGAATTTGACTCGTAAAACAGTTAAATTTGTTTGGACGAAAAAGTGTGAGGAAAGTTTCTAGGAAATGAAGAAGAGGTTGAGTGCTGCACATGTGTTGTCTTTACCAGATAGTACAGAAAATTTTGTGGTATATAGTGATGCCTCACATAAGGGATTAGGCTCCGTCCTGATGCAGAATGGAAAAGTCATTGCCTATGCGTTGCATCAGCTGAAGGATTATGAAAAAGGGTATCCAACTAATGACTTGGAGTTGGCGGCAGTAGTGTTTGCTCTGAAGATTTGGAGACACTATCTATATGGAGAAAAGTGTGAGATATACACAGATCACAAGAGTCTAAAGTATATCTTTATTTTTGCAATTCTTTATTATTGGGCAATAGTTGTATTTTATTTAGATAGTGAGCCCCAAATCTTGTGGAAACGAAGTACTCGGATTTGGGGGTGTCACAGTGAACACCAAATCCCGTGGAAATTGAAGTACCCGGATTTTGGGGTATCACAAGTTGATATCAAAGCTGTAGGTTATGAACCTTAGGTGGGGGAAAAACTTAGGGTAGTAGCCTTCGATAACATAGTAATGATAAACTCTTATCGAGTTCTAAGAAAGATAATAAATTACCTTATGTGCTATTTGTTTATACTTATGTACTCGCGAGTATCGATTAACATCACGTAATAACTAAGACTTAAAATTTTGATTGTTAGGATGTCAGATGTTAGAGGATCTAGTCAGCCTAGGGAGGTTGTACCCCGAGTGGCTATTGAGGAGGAGTCCCAAGACATTCATACAGTCTGGGAGCAGTTGGTTTGTAGACAGCCATCTCCATTGATCACTGTTATTAGTCAGGAGCATGAGACAGTGTTTGATTCAGAGGAGGACTCTGAGGAGATTGAGGTTGAGGCAGCTGAGGAGGAGGATGAAGACTGATGTGTTTCCACCAAACTCTATCAGTGCTGAGATGTACAATAAACTGTATGACCGTAACATAGAGTTACAGGATACATTTCGGGAGCTGAAGGAGGAGACAGTTACTCAGCGGACTACCATCAAGCAGAAGGATGGCGAGATCGAGACTCTGTATACACGTCTTGGAGACGTGGAGTGGGAGTTGGTTCATGAGAAGGGCTAAAGTGAGCAGAAGTTCGAGGAGATAGAGAAGCTGAAGAATGATTTGTAAGAGGAATCAACGAAGCGTGCCACAACAGAGGATGCTTGGATGAGGGCTTCATGACGTGCAGATCTTGTCGAGGATAACGGTCGAGCAAAGAAGGCTAAGATCGAGGAGACAGACTATACGTTTCAGACTGCGATTGATAAGGCCCAAGATCGGGTTATGTGCTACCCAGTTCAGCTTGAAGATCTACCTTGGTATATGCTGGATCGCAGAACGATGTTTCGCATTGTGGAAGAAGAGCGCAGAAAAGCTGTTCGATGCCTTAGGAGGCCTTGATAGGGATAGTTTGATTATGTGAATATTTCTTTGGTAGCTAATTATGTAAATTCTGATGTGATTATAAACCACGGAATATGTTGATCATTTAAATCCTGAAGATTTTGTATCTCGGGATAGTTGATGTAAATAGCAGTGATGCTATCCTTTGTATGTTTAAAACTTTTGATTGAAAAAAATATCAAAATTTATTTGAGACGTTATGTGTTAAGTGTTATCTTAAAGTATTTAAGTTAAGCCTTAAATATTTAAAGGATTGAATAAAGATCTAATAAGTGTATATCTTAACGAAAATATGCCGTCGAGAAGACGCCCTAACCGTTAACCAGCCCAAGAAGGGTCGACTAATAATAACGACGCCAATGTCAACGCCAACCCCGCTCAATAATTGGTGAATCTTTTGAGTGGAGCTCTGAACAACCAGCCACAAGCTCCACCAAACACTTCGTTCAAGGACTTCAAGGTGGTGGGACCATCAGAATTTAAGGTATCCATAAACCTAGTAGAACCACAGACTTGGGTTATGGAAATGGAGAAGGTTATCGATGTCACTAGAGTTAGCGAAGATCAAAAGACAGCTTACGCAACATTCATGCTAAAGGCGGAGGCAAGTTATTGTTGGCAAGCAAACAAGGTCAGGGGAGGACAAGGTGTGATCACCTGGGAGAGGTTCAAGGAGATGTTCTTCGAAATGTACTTCCCGACAAGCTCACAGAACTAAATGGAGGTTCAGTTTCTAAAGCTAAATCAGGGCAACATGTCTGTGCCAAACTATGCGACGAGATTTAATGAGTTGGCCAGGTTTGCCACTTACCAAGTGCACACTGATGAGAGGAAGGCCAGAAGATTCGAACAGGGGCTGAAACCTTGGTTGTATAGCAAGGTGTCGATGTTCAAGTTGAACGCCTTTGTCGGAGTATTAGAGAAAGAAATCATAGCTGAAGGTGGGAATGATGTTATATACAAGTACAACCAAGAGTAGAAGAAGAAAAAGAGCGAAGTAGAAGGTAACAAGGCGAGTGGTAGCAACACTGGTGGAGACAGTAATAAAAAGAGAAGGTGGAATGATAACACATCAATCGCGAATCAACATGGAAACTAGAAGAAGAAGGTAGAAGCCTGTCCGACCTGCGGGAAGAACCACTTGGGGGTCTGTATGAAATGAAAATGAGTCTGCTACAATTGTGGTCTGAAAGGACACATAGCACCCAACTGCCCTAACCCTAAGAAGGGCACCTACTTCACGTGCGGATCTAAGGACCACTTGGCAAGGGATTGTCCCAAGAAAGTATCTGGAGGGGCAGGAGCAGGTGGGAATAGGGGAAGCAGCGGTGGCAACACTCTGACGATTACAGGACCAACCGCAACTAACCGAACTACTGCCAGGACATTCAATATGATAGTGCAGGATGTTGTGCAGTCTCGCGATGTGGTGTCAGGTATCATTCCGATCAATAAAGTTAATGCTTATGTATTATTTGATTTTGGTGCTACTTGCTCATTTATATCCGATGACTTTGCTAAGAACTTAGAATTGCCTAAAGACGAGGTAGAATACCCTATGAATATAGAGATTGCAAATAGGGAAGTGATCCCTGTTAAGTATGTACACAAGAACTGTAGGGTGGATATCAAGGGTAATGTGATGAACGTAGATTTTATCGCGATTAGACTTGGGGAATTCGACGTTATCTTGGAGATGGATTGGATATGAAATTATGGGGCGATAATTAATTGCCAGAAGAAGTGTAACCTTATGACTCCATTAAAGGTTGTGTTTTATAGTAGCAAGTCTCCTAGATAAGCGATTTGTCTGACGATGATGCAAGCCAGGAAGTTATTGAGATAAGGTTGTGTAGGATATTTAGCCTACATAGTCGATAGTCGTAAAGAGAGCCCGAAGTTAAAGGAGATACCAGTTGTGAGAGACTTCGTGGATATAGTTCCGGATGATTTGCTAGGACTTCCGCCAGATAGGGAAGTAGAGTTTGTGATCGATTTGGCACCAGGAACTGCTCCAATATTGAAGGCACCGTACCATATGGCCCCGGTAGAGATGAAAGAATTGATGATATAACTACAAGAACTATTGGACAAGAAATACATTTATACGAGTGTATCACCGTGGGGAGCGCCGGCGCTATTCGTTAAGAACAAAGATGGGACAATGCGGCTTTGCATCGATTATAGAGAGTTGAACAAGGTTACAATCAAGAATAAATATCCATTGCCTAGGATTGACAACCTGTTTGATCAGCTGAAGGGAGCGAGATACTTCTCGAAGATAGACCTGAGAAGTGGTTACCATCAGTTGAAGGTGAGAACAGAGGATGTTCCAAAGACAGCATTCAGGACTCGATATGGTCACTACAAGTTTCTGGTTATGTTATTTGGTCTAACAAATGCGCCTGCAGCATTTATGGACCTAATGAATAGATTGTTCAAACCATTTTTGGATAAATTCGTAGTGGTGTTTATCGACGACATTCTGGTGTATTCGAAGACCAAAGAGGAACACGTAGAGCACCTGAAGGTGACATTGGAGGCGTTGAGAAGAGAGAAGTTGTATGCCAAGTTTTTGAAATGTGAATTTTGGATTGAACGGGTGCAATTTCTCAGACATGTGATTGATAAGGGTGGAATTTCTACAGATCCATCCAAGGCCGAAGCTGTGATGAACTGGGATCAGCCAAAGACACCGTCGGAAGTTAGAAGTTTTCTTGGATTGGTATGGTATTATAGAAGATTCATTCAGAACTTTTCCAAGATAGCAACTCGCTGACGAATTTGACAAGGAAATTGGTGAAATTTGTTTGGACGGAGAAGTATGAGGAAAGCTTCCAAGAGCTTAAGAAGAGGTTGAGTACGGCACTTGTATTATCTCTTCTGGATAGCACAGGAAATTTTGTGGTGTATAGCGATGCATCGCATAAAGGACTAGGTTTTGTGCTTATGCAAAACGACAAAGTCATTGCGTATGCGTCACAACAGCTGAAGGATTATAAGAAGGGGTATCCGACCCACGACTTGGAATTGGCTGCAGTGGTATTTGCTTTGAAGATCTGGAGACACTATCTCTATGGGGAGAAGTGTGAAATATATACAGACCACAAAAGTCTGAAATATATTTTTACATAGAAGGATTTGAATATGTGCCAGAGGAGATGGTTGGAATTGATAAAAGACTATGATTGCGAGATCCTATACCATCCGGGTAAAGCGAATGTGGTTGCCGACGCCTTAAATAGAAAGGGTCAAGAGAAATTGATGATGTTGACTGCCCAGGAGGAGCTAATTTCAACAACGGAGAAGTTGGAATTGGAAGTGAGATATCCTATGGAATCTGACGAGAAGCTGTTCTAGCTAGGAGCTGGTATAACCTTGCTGGATAAGGTTAAGAAAGCACAACTTCAGGATGAAGACTGTGAAAAGATAAAGAAAAAGATATCCGAGGGGAATGAACTAAAATTCAAGATGGACAACGAAGAACTGCTATGATTTGAGAGCAGAGTTTGGGTACCACCAGTGTCAGAGATTAAAGAGGAAATTTTGATCGAGGCTCATAGTTCTCGATATTCGATTTACCCCGGGAGTACCAAGATGTACCTGGATCTCCGACAGTATTTTTGGTGGCCGAATATGAAACGAGATGTTGCCGATTGTGTTGCCAGGTGCCTGACGTGTTAGAAAGTAAAAGTAGAACATCAGGCGCCGAGTGGGTTGTTACAACCACTACAAATTCCAGAATGGAAATGGGAACACATTATGATGGATGTCGTAGTTAGCCTTCGGATAACTCGAAAAGGCTACGACGCAGTAGGGGTTATCGTTGATCGACTGACGAAAACATTACACTTCCTACTGATCAAGATCAGATTCAACTTAGATCAGTTGTTTCAAGGCATGGAGTTGCAGTGTTTATTATTTTCGATAGGGATCCGAGCTTCACATCGAACTTCTAGAAGCGACTACAGGAATGCATGGGGACGCAGTTAAGAATAAGTACGACATATCACCCTCAGACAGATGGGCAGAGTGAAAGAACAATCTATACATTAGAGGATATGTTGAGAGCATGCATCATAGATTTCAAACGAAATTAGGATGACCACCTACCGCTCGTGGACTTTGGTTATAACAATAGTTACCACGCAAGTATTGGCATGTCGTTTTACGAAGCGTTGTATAACAGAAAGTGCAGAACTCCATTGTACTGGGATGAAGTCGGCGAAAGGCAATTGCTAGGTCCAAAATTGGTACAACAGACAGCTGAGATCATCAAAGTGATCCGGATAAGATTAGTAGCTGCTCAAGATAGGCAGAAGAAATACGATGATCCACACTGCAAGAATGTAGAATTTGAATAGGGTAGCTTTGTATTCTTGAAAGTCTCTCCTTGGAAGGGAAAGATTAGATTTGGCAAGAAGAGAAAATTGAGCCCGAGGTTCATTGGACCCTTTGAGGTGCTGCGAAGAATCGGAGAAGTTGCGTGTGAGGTCGCCTTACCTCCAGCGCTAGAGCATGTCCACAACGTCTTCTATATGTCAGTGTTATGACCATATAAACCCGATTACAAATATGTTATTGAATATGAACCTCTACAATTTGAGAAAGACTTATCCTATAAAGAAGTTCATGTTCAGATTGTTAACAGGAAAGAACAAGTTCTAATAAATAAAGTGATACCTTTTTTAAGGTAATTTGGAGGAACTACAACGCTGAAGAAGCTACGTGGGAACTCGAAGAACATATGATGAAGACTTACCCACACTTATTTGCTTAATTTATGTATAAGCGATCATAGGGATAGAATCTTTGTAAGAGGGGGAGAATGTAACGGGATAAATTTAATTGAATCGTGATTCTAGGGACAGAATCCTTTAAAGGGGGGAAAGATGTGACAAACGAGAATTTTATAATTTAATTTAAATATTTATTTAATTAAGTAAATATTTTTAATGATTTATTTATTGAGTTATCGATGTTTTAATTATTGAGTTAAATAACTATTTGATGGAATTGTGGTAGAATAATTTAATTATATATGTTACATTGATTAAATTAATATGAAGAATTTTTATGGCTCAAATAAATATATTTAATTGAGATTATTTAATTAAATGAATTATTTAATAAGCTTATTGTTATCCTAATTAATTTAATAATTAATTAGAGATTTAATGATTTGACATAATTAATAAATGAGAATTTTTAGTTATGTGATGATGTGATTTAATGTGTAATATTATATTTATTTAATTGAATTTAAATAATATTATTTGATTAATTAAAGTGTGACAAATAAACTATGTAATAAACACTTTAATTAAAATAATGGGAAATGAGTTATGTAGGAGAACAACCAAATATGGTCTCAAGTTAGTGGGAGCAGTTAATTAGATATGGGAACTAACTGACGACCACTAACTATCCGTTATATACATTATATATATATATATATATATTATATTGTATATCTAAACTTATATATCATATCAGTATTCTATTTCGTATCTTTCCATCAAAGAGAACTTAGAGAGAAAATTTTGAAAGAAAAGATTGAAGAAGAGTTTAAGCAGAAAAAGAATTTCCTTTCATTTAATCAGAGAAATAAAGGGTAATCCCTTACCTAAGTTTTATATTTTACGTCATTGTATTTTCTCCATTAAAGCATATTTCAAGTTCTCTATAAACGAATTTTTTGATGATTATTGATTAGATGATTATATGCATGTTAATAGATGTTCATAACATATTTTCTAGTATCTATATATGTTTTAAAACCATCAAAACCATATAAATATGCTTCAATTTGAATTTTAAAAGTTACAGAGTATGAAGAACATGAATATGGCCCATATGTACAATTTTTCATGCTTTAGTTGTCTATTAAACGTTAAATTGATAGTTGATTATGATTATGCATGTTTAAACGAACAAAACGAAATTCAAATGGACAGATTTAGAGTTATAACGAATATGTAATGTCGAACGTCATGATTTCTCTCGAAACTTTGCAGAATACCAAAAACAATGAATTTATGTGTTCTAATTTGAACGGTTCCGTAATCTAAAGTGCTAAATGCATGTCATATATGTTATTACATGTTCTATGAAGTTTATACTTCATGGGTAGCATTAAAAATTGCCGTGTAAGTTTAATTTGGATTTAATTGGGCTATGAATAGTGCAGTTCATCGTACATGGGATCCTCGCCCCAGCGGGCCTTTTTGCCTAAGAATACCTGCCCCAGTGGGCCACCTACCGAGCAAACCCCTGCCCCAGCTAGGGGTACAGAGTTGGAATGTTGTGCTTTGTGTACTTTTACCCATAACCTAATGAGTTAACTTAACCTAATGAACCGGATAACATGTTGCGCATATAACACAAAATTATAGCATATTGTTGACATGTATAAGACGATTTCAATATATTAACAAATTATGTGTGAACTTGGATTTGTTGTTGTAAGGTATGATTATGATTGTTTAAGAGATTATATATGTGTGATATTCATGTTATGAGTTCAGATTCATGTTATGTGGTTAGACAACAAGTTAAGATTTGTGAACCAAGTTGTTAAGTTGAACTTAAGTGAGAAGTTCAATAGTTAAACGTAGTGGTAATGGAACTAATCGATACTGTAAACGTAATGAAATGTGTAAGACGTTGAGGATGTGAATTATAATTATAACTATAGCTTGTGCACGAGGCAAGTGTTCTAAACTCAAACTTTACTTTTATTGAGCAAGTAATTTACTATTGTTGAGCAAGTTTCCTAAACTTTACTTTTAATTAAACAAGTTCTTATCATTGACTCATTATCATGATGCAAGTTCCTTAAACTCTAAGTTATCTATTGAGAAAGTCCTGGACTTATATTTCTATATTGAGCATGTTCTTATTCTTATTTATCCAAGTTGAGATTCCATATGAGATATTGTAATTCCTTTAAAGTATTACTTCAATTATACAATACTTATTCAATTGTATACTCTTGAGATTTATTATTCGATTAGAATATCAATTATTGTTGAACCTTATAAGACTAGCGAACCCTTATTGATTCGACTAGTCCATAGTTGATGAACGTTCTAAATTCTAGAACTGCTATTGAGCTTATCCAAACCAAACTTCCTTTGGTGCAGACTCTGATGTCAAACTGAGATAAACAACCCTGTTATAGGGGATTATTTACTCGTTAGCGTTGAGATGATGTGCACATTATGGTACTAAGGGCTGATCCCCCTAAGAACGATTAGTAGAGTCCATATAGTCCTATGACTGTTAAAGGTTTAAAGTAAAGATACTTGACAACCTAGGACATAGTTCACGGTCTTATGACC
This sequence comes from Panax stipuleanatus, assembly GCA_020205555.1. Taxonomy (NCBI): domain Eukaryota; kingdom Viridiplantae; phylum Streptophyta; class Magnoliopsida; order Apiales; family Araliaceae; genus Panax; species Panax stipuleanatus. The sequence goes on along the minus strand of CM035117.1, from coordinate 47,633,676 downwards.
CTCAGATGTACTTTTGATTCTTGTTATTCATTCTTGATTCAAAAGTCAAGCTTTATTTATTCAGAATTCGTTGATTCACTCGCATGTTATTATTATTATTATATTGTTATACTTGTAGGAAATCGTGCTCACTCTTGTATAATAACATTGTAGTTAACAACGAAAGGTCCGATGAGCCTTCCACTAGAAAAGGCAAGGGCAAGCTTAACAAGTGTTGAAGACTTGTTATTTTATTTGATATTGTGTTGTTTAAGACTTATTTAATTGTTTATGTTCTGCACTTATTGTATTAAGGTTAGATGACCTAGGATTCAATTATTCAGATGTTGTAACCCGATAAGGGGAGGATTTCTATCTATTTCATGCTTTGCATTTATTATGGATAGATAGATATGTGATATTTGTACAGCGAACATCAAATCCAGTGGAAATTGAAGTTCCTAGATTTGGGGGTGTCATAGTTATAGGTACCGCTTGCGGATTAGGGTGAACGGGTTCATTGTTCCTTCCCCGAAAGGCTTCTCCTAACAGATCGACTAGTCGTTGTATAGGATCTACATGCTCTCTCTCATTATTGACCGACTCCTCTAGTGTTGTTAATCTACGTCTGGGCGCCATTATCTGCATCACAAAATTTCATTCTTATTATCTAATTATATTACTTAAGTATTTTTTTAATAAAAAAGGCATAAAATTTTATAACACGCTTTATGAGATAAGGACATTTATATTCATATGCCAAATCATTACATCGATATGATTATTCCTAGCATACTTCTATAAATGTCAACATCTTTCCCCTAATATCACAAAAGATGGGGAAAATACTAACATACTACCCTTATAACAAAAGACTACTCGGGGTTTACATAATTATCACATATCTTATGCAAAGATTAGGATTACATCACAATACATACATCACATAGAATAACTAGTAGCACTACTACAAGACTAATAGGTCTCAAACATCCCGCACTCCACAGCGCTCTGGTACTCTATCTGAGTCATGTGTGCCATCATGTCTCTACTCAAGGTGTAACGTGTCTGTCCCTGCTTCGCTGGATAATGGTACATAACATTAATCAACCTCTCCATAGTTGTGCGAAAAGCATAGCCCATTCGGTTCATCTTCCTATTCTTGCACCTAGTCTCATCCTCTAAGTCCTTAGCTCAATCGTTGGCTTCCTCCCACTTCTCCTCGAAGTGAATCCTCTCCATGACTTCTAGCTTAAGCTGAGTGCGAAAAGCCTCCTTCTCAGCTTTCTCACTCAACTCCTTATGCTCGGACTCTTCCAGCTTACCCACCAAATCCACGTTCCTAGCTATCAAATGGTGAAAAAGGGTTCCCATCTGAATTCCCGCTTCTCTGCGGTAGGTAATCTCCACCTCCATATCGTGCGTCGCCAACTTTCTCTGATGGTCTTCATCCCTCAATTTCTGCAACTCAGTCTCTCTCTCCTGAGCCTCAGCCTCTAGCTCCTAAACTCGACAGTTTAACTCCAATATCCTCTCCTCATACTCTCCTAACATCCTATCCTCAAACGTAGCCTCGTCAGAATCTTCCACGGGCTTGTTCTCCATAGTTTCCTCCTCGGGATCCGACTCCACCTCTATCTCATACTCGTCGTCAAACTCGGATGGTGCTACTGCCTGAACGGGTTCGGCTACCAAAGGTGCCTCATACACTACGTATATATCCCATGGGTCCTCCTCTACTAGTCTACTGGGTCCTCCCAAGTCTGTCATCCTACAACCACAAACATAAGAAAAACAAACAACAAACTCCATTAAATTGTTAAATAAAACATAAGTTCTTTGTATAGAATGAAACTATATTTTATAACATACTAAGTCTCTAGGAAAACTCTACATGAGTTTTATCTCCTTCTATCTTCTAAGTTCTTCTAAGGTTATAGTCTAAAGATTCTCTCTCCTAAGGTTTATAACCTAACGCTCTGACACCAACCTGTGACGCCCCCAAATTAAGAAACTCATATCTAGAATTCGGTGTATCACGATCTAATTCTAATAACATACTAAAATCTCATGCAATGGAATAATAGAATAATTTACATTGATTTAATATAAATATTCGTGTTCCACGGTCTCGCAACTATGACTAACTTAAACATAACTTAATACATAATACGAAATAAGTCTTATTACAATATAATAATAATTCTAAAGAAGAACAAAGATATGCCATATCCTTGCCTTTGCCTTTATCCGTGCCAGAGGGTCCACACTGTTCCGCTTTAATTGAAATGTTTAGGAAAGTAAGAATGAGCAACAAATTTGCTCAACAAGTAATTTAGCAATAAGGGTAAGCATAATTATAAAGCTTAATGATATCCAAGGTATAATGTCAAAGGATAATTCTAGAGTTCAAGGAATAATGTTGTAAACAAAGATATATCAATAGTTCCAAAACTGTCATTTGAATTGTAAACAGAAGGCCATTAAAGACCGAAACATTTTCAAAGGGATTCAAAGGTTTCAACGTTTTCCAAAAGATAAAGTGTAATACTGAGTAGTCACTAAGGACTAAGAACTCTTGCTAGAATTAACAGTGTTCAACTGATAATTCGATATAAACAAGTACAACAGGTGATCAGCCTCAAGTACCCTACATTATGCATAATATTCATATGCTATTTGTGCGCACGTCAGTTCCCCGACAGTTATATAGTTTCCCCTTTAATGAGGGTTGTTCAACTCAGTAGATTTATAAGATTCCGCACCAAAGCAATTGGTTTGGATCGCTTTCTAATTCATGATATTGGTCTAGCCGAATCAAATGGCGTAGACAACTTTTACAATGTATATAAGAACAATTTATAAGTTCAATACTCACAACATGATTCAAAGAATATAATCGTGATTTAAATCGAGCTATGAAATATAAATTTATAAGACAAGAATCATACTATATATTATTTACTCGTACGATCAATAATAGTACAAGCTTAAGTACGTACTCAATAAAGAGTAAGGTTCGAATACTTGCACAATATCCAAAGTTGTATAAGATAGGAAACTTGCATAATCATAGATTCCTTGCATAAAATAAATGCATAGGTTAGTATATTTGTCTGAGTCATTGATTAATTCTGACCTCGACTTCTTATCCTTGATTAACCTATTGTTATCATAACGGTTAATCTCTATCAACACATAAACATATAAACCTACATCGGTCTAACACACTAGCCTTAGGTATCTAAGACTTTTCAAAACAATTATATATTGTTTCTCTAATCGTTATTGTGACGCCCCTAGAATTGGTCCAATCAACCCAACCCATTCTGAGTCGCCAAATGCATGGTACAGAATCCAAATACAATCTTTTATATCAAACAGTCGTGCAAAATACGACCACACAACTGTGAGTGTCAATACAGACATATACAAAATATTAACATTCAAACTAAGTCCTCGTTACATTTATTATCACACTTTTTATAAAAAAAAATATAGTGAGGACTTCTACAGCTCTAACTCGGACCATCACTTCATTCCCAGACTAGTACCCGCAATGTTCTCATTTCCTGAACAGAACAATGGAAGAAAAGGGTGAGCTCAACTCGCCCAGTAAAGAATATTATGACTAAGATAATGAAGAATAAATTATCGTTAGTCTTCAACAAATCAGATAAAATATTATGGACAACAAGTTTTAAATCAACAACTGCAGCGAAAAATACAATTCATTAGAAGAGTTAAGTAGAGAATGATGTCTACCATCTTCTATGATTTAAAGTCCATCATCAATATTTTATCCTGGTAACATCAATCATTATATATCTCGAATCAATTATTCATCTTTGTACTACAGGCTAAAGATATTCATTTGTATCACCAGTGGTTATGTTCATCTCAACACCTGTCCATCTTTGCACTATGGGCCAAAGATATTCATCAGGTAATCATCTTTGCATTACAGGCCAAAGATATTCATCAAATAATCATTCATCTTTGCACTACAGGCCAAAAATATTCATTTGTATCATCATTTAAGACCGAGGATGATGAAAAATAATATAAAAACGAATCCAGTGAGATAAAGGACAAATATTAGGGATTAGTAATTTAGTTTATCCGAGTTCATGAATACTCCGTAATAATCAATTGTGGAGCAAAATTCAAGAATGAAGTTCAAAACTTGAATCCAATCAAAGATAAAAAAAAATATTTTTTTTACCGTGAATAGTAACTCATGAATAGTAACTCGTGAATATTAACTTGTCATGAAAAGATAAAAAATTTCATAACAAGTTCAGACCAATATTCCAGTGAAATAATATTTCGTACGAGTATGAATGAATATACGAAACTGTAATTGGATTTTCACCCGTCATGCGGTAATCCGCGTAGACAGATCATTTCCACAATTTAATAGAAATGAATACGGAGGGTGATTCACCACGCATGCGGTAATCCGCGTAGACAGGTTATTCCCACAGATTATTAAGGAATTGAATGAATACAAAAGGTTTTGACCAGGCATGCGGTAATTCGCATAGACAGGTTACTCCCACAGATCAATAAAGAATGAATACAAAGGGTTATTCACCATGCATGCGGTAATCCGCGTAGACAGGTTACTCGCACAGATCAATAAAGAATAGAGTAACAACCCTTACGAGTATTGAAAGAAAATAGCATCCTTTATGAATATAAAAGAAATAATACCCCTTACGAGAAAAACAATATCCCTTACGAGAAAAATAATATCCCTTACGAGAAAAACAATATCCCTTACCTTAGTAGAAGATTGGATACTGGAATAGTGTAGTAGCAGAATATTCTTCTTCTTTCTCTCTTTATAATTTTTCTCACTATTATAACTTTGATCTTCAAGAATGGTGAGAAATGAATGAAATTAGCTTGCTATTTATAGGCTAGAAAAAGTTGGTTAATTACACTTTAGTACCTCTATCTTTGCCTAAATTTTTAATTTAGTCCCTCAAGTTTATAAATCTTGCACCTCCACCCCTGCAACTACCCACCAATTATTTATTATCCACCAATAAGTGGGTCCCACATGTTAACCACCCATTAATTGCTCATTTATCCGATTAATTCTCTGTTTGGTCAATTTAACATCCGAAAATCAACTATTATCGAAATAAATGTCGATTTCTACTAACATTAATATTTCCAACACAATGAAAATATTTTTATCAACCATTCATCAATTATTATTTAAATTAATATTACAGAATCACAATAATGACAACTAGGTCGGTCCTAGGAAAGAGGGGGCCTTCCGATAAAGATTTTTTCTTACTGGCGCACAATTAACTAACCCCTTTCTTAGACAGAACTTTCTAGACATTGCCAATAATGCTATCTAATAATATCATTAAAATAATATAACTGACCATTATTGATTTAATAATGTAGAATATTGTGCAGATGATACTGTGACAATAATTGAATCAATAATATGATATACTGTGCAACAACTACTGTAGCAATTATTGAATATTGAGTGATTTCTTACGTAAGCATCAATAATTAAAGATATTGTGCAATACTGTGTGCTACTTTGCAACAACGCGTATTACTGTATTTTTATCACAGGATATTTTAACAGTTTAACGGTAAAAGTTTTGCCGTGAAAATGTTATTTCTGTTGCTTTCTATATCCGACAATTATTCCGTTGTGGGATCCACCAATGACTGCGCCGTCGTACGAATATTCTCCGACAAAAGAATATTTCCCGACACAACGAATATGTTATGACCACTTGCTTACTTTGTAAAATTTGCACATTTCACCCATAACTTACCACATTTATCAAATCAACACCTTACTATTTCAAAATAATATATAGAGGAAATTAAATCTTTATTCATAAAAGTTGGGGTCTTACAGTTATCTCTATAACTCTATCATTAATATAGTACTTCATTATTATCTGAGTAATTCCCTTAATTATAATTAGGGATATTCATATTAATGTTTCATTAGTTCACAATTAAATAATCTTTGAAAGTATTTAATTGTTTAGTAATTATTATTCATAATTAAAATATTTATTAATGTCACTTTAAATGTTCACACTTGTACAACTAGAAATAGTCTTCACTATTACCAATTGGTCTAAGTCTTATTGTTTTATAATTAAGTATTATCTTAATTGTTTATTTGTTTCACAATTAAAATCTTATTTAGTTTTAATTGTTTATACTTTAAGAATATTAGATTAATTATCACTTATTGAATTACAATTAAAATTATTTTAATTATTCTAATCTCCTTTAAGTAACATAATTCTTAAAGTTTTAATCAGAAATTGTATTTAATTAACTCACAATTAAATTACTTTAATTATTTAGTTATCTTTGATAAATAAAGACTTTTAATAATAATCAAATTAAGTATTATTATTATTTAATTAATTATTATTTTATTTTATCTTGTTATTAAGCTTACTTTATCTCATTTTATCTTAAAAAAATTAAGTTTTAACACGTTTGACCCGACCCGACCCGGACCGACCCAACTCTAAAAATGGCCTAGCGCACTAGGCGCTAGGTTTAAGCCTGGCCAAGCGCACTAGGCGCTAGCCATAAGAAAAAAAAAACTGCTTTTTCCACAATTTTGATTTTTGACCCTTTTTGATTAAATCTTGCATAACTTGTTCATTTTACATCCAAATGAGTTGAAATCACTTCCAATATCTCATAAACTTGTATATCTTCAATATATGATATCTTGCACAATTTTCTAAAATATTTAATTAATTAAGTTTATTTCTTTTCCAAGCTAGGGGTTTGCATATCGGCATATTTTACGGAAAGTTCCACTACGGTTTCGTTTTATGTCCGATTACCATGATTCCAATTGGGTTATGTCCGTATTTCATAGAGGTTCAACATAACATTATTGGATCATATATAAGGCTTATAAATTTTATGACTCATAACAACATATCTCATGCTTACAAATGTTATAACTAGGTTTCAAGCTTAACATGCATTTCTACATAATAACTTAACTTGACAAGCATAAAAGAAGTAAGTTAGTGATCCTACCTCTTGATGGCTTTCTTCCTCTTAGCTAAGAACTTTGAGTATATCTCCACCTTGTTCCTTGAACCACCAACTAGCAAGAACTTCTCTAGGTTTCTCTTCTTTTATCACAATTCTCTTTAGCTCTCTATATCTCTACACTTAGCAAATGAAAAGGCAAACTCTTAACACTAATACAAGGCTTCTATTTATAGGCATTCTATTATCCTCTTATGGTCATTACACAAAGGGCAAAGAAAGGAGTTGGTGACTAACTCCACTAACTACTACTATTCATAGTCCTTCTCCATCATTCTCCCCACATGGCTCTTACTTGTGAGCTTAACTAAACCATAAAAATCAGCATTTTGGGTCATGGGGAGGGGGTCTATTGCACCATGTTACATTATTAATTCCCACCTTTTACATAATGCTAGCATTCAAGGCTCTTATACACACATGTATATATAAATACCTCTATTATACACCCATATACACATATACCTATATATATATACATGTATCCATCATCATATATTACCCATTGGGCCATATCAAGCTAAATCAAATTGGGCTAGGCACATTACTAATGCACATGGATTCTAATATTTAATCTAACACATCATTTTGATTGGGTTACTTCTCCTAACTCCTACAAGCATGTCACGTTAATGTTGTTGGGCTTGGATATAACCTAAGTCCAATAAATTACTAAATCATGACCCAACTAGTCTAATTAGGAAATTAATTATGCCACACAAGGCTTAACACTTAAGCTTAATTAAGCTTATCATTATTATCAACATACTTCTTAATTATTTCATACTTGATTCAATTATTAATCACATGACACACACACACACACACATATATATATATGCACACAAATAATTGCAATAACCTTTGTTTTAAATTCTAAAATTATTTATAAAATTCTCTAGTATTACAGATATGGCCGAAAAATGGAACTGAAGTCGGAGAAGATAAAAGACCTTACCCCTTTGAAGGCCGTGGCCGAGCATATTCAATTTGGAAGCTATGGGAGTAATCCTCGGAGAGTACACAAGAAGAAGGAAGAGGAGGTGTCCTTGATACTTTAAGGACAGAATCAGAGAGGCAATTCAAGCAACTTGCCTATTTAAAGGAGAAATTATTCCCCTTTCCAAGCTCCTGAACAACCTTCTAATCCTCCCTTTAAAAAAGCTGGAGAAGTCAGACGTCGAAGAACGTTCATACCCTTGGGGGACTCACTAGATAATGTGCTGAAACTTCTGATAGTACAAAAGAAGATTGTTCAACTCCTTCCGCTGACCAGTTCCAGCAGACAGAATTTTTATTCAAGTAAGAAGTGTGCTTATCATTCTGGAGCACCAGGCTACGACACACAAGATTGTTGGTCTCTCAAGCACAAAATCCAAGACCTGATAGTTAACGGGGAGATTGTGGTGAGAAAATAAGAACAACCACATGTTCAAGACAATCCTTTACCTCAACATAATGAGGAGAGTGTCAATATAATCGGTATGGGAAACGGAGAAGGATCCAAATACCTTAAGTATGTTGGAGAGTCAACCCAATCAAATACCAACAGCCCAGACAATTGGGAATTCTCATAAAGGCAGTTTCTGATAGAACAGAAAATCAAGTCTATCAAGGAACAGGTTTATCAATTGGCAGAATTGGTGGTTTATCAACATCAGATAACGAGGCAATTGATCAATCAGACCAACCAACAGAAAGTAAATCTTTTGATGCCTTAAATTAGTCATATTGCCATGAGGGATCATTACCGATTTCATTTGCGTGAACCCTGGGCAGATATGGTTGCCAAGGAAGAGAAGTTTCAAGATAACAGGGAATTCACCTTCAAGAGGAATTTCACTAATTTGAATCAGTCTATGAAAGAAATCCTTCAAATGTTGATCAACGAAGGGATGGTCATAGAACTGTTACACCCGGTGGACCCTAGATCCCAAAAGTTTAAACCTAATAGGATCTGTCAATATCATTCCAACACTTTTGGTTATATTACCGAGGATTGTTTAGGACTTCGTCACCTGATTTAAAATTTAATTGAAAATGGTGAGCTACTAAAGGCAAACCAAGATTATGGTTATCCTGGTGAGGAAGCACTCTTTATTTCCATGGCATGGAATCAAAAAGAAGTAGTGGCTATCATTTCCTATGAGAAGGATCTAGCCATAACACCCCTGATACTGCAGGGAAAAGGGGCCCAGGTCAGAAAGAATCCTTTAAAATTGGCTGCGACCGAACCTCTAATATTACCATTCAAACCGCAATATCCTGTAGTCAGCTTAAAAAAAGTCCCATGGAACTATGGGAAAGATGAAGGAGCAACATCAAACCACATTACTATTGTGCCAAAGGAAAACTAGTTGTACCTGCCTCAGTGGATAATTAACTCAGTCATTATAGCTATGGGGAGAGTGTCTCAGGAGAAAATTGAAGAATTCCTCAGCAAAATGGGGCATAGTGAGATCAAAGTGGTGCAAAGCTTAAAAGAGGCACCACAACAGATATCTATTTTGGATCTGATCTTATCCTTGGAGGATCATCGTAAAATTCTGGTGAAAGTACTAGAGGAAGCACATCTGCCAAAGACAGTAGATACTGAGAAGTTTCATCATATGATAGAGCACATTTTTAATAGTAATGTGATATCTTTCACTGACGATGATATACCTGCAGCAGGGATAGGTCATTGCACATAGCAGTGAAGTCATCGGGGTATGTGATTGGAGGTGTGCTGATAGATGGAGGATCATTCCTGAACATCTGCCCCTACAACACCTTGTAGAGAATGAAGATTAATCCAAACCAAAGCTGGACCAGTCATGTAGTCATCAGAGCTTTTGATGGATCTCGCCGAGAGGCTGTGGGAGAGATCAGCTTCCACTGGAGATTGGTCCCCATAATTTCTATATATCCTTCCAGGTACTAAACATTACCACTCTATATAATTTATTGTTGTGAAGACCATGGATCCACATGGCAGGAGCAGTTCCGTCCACCCTTCATCAACAACTCAAGTACATCATTAATGGCAATTTAATCACTGTAAATGCTGAGCCAGAATATCGTGTTTGCACACAGAGCGATATGTCGGTAATTAATCTTGATGAGGGGGTTGAGCCTGCCAGTTTTCAAGCTTTGGAGGTGAGCAACACTCAATACATTCCTATTGGGGCACCAGCTTTAAAACCAAAAGTTTCCCCCGAAGTAATGAAAGTCAGTCAGGAAATGGTATTCTTGGGTTTATGCCCTGGAAAAGGGTTAGGAAAAAATCAACAAGGAATCATAAGTCCAGAGTAAATCCCTAGCCAGACTGGGAAAGTCGGATTAGGCTATTCATCTGGGTCAAACCACCGAAACTCGCACAAGCATCCAACGGTTCCTGCCTCCATCATCCTGCTACCAAACCTCACTGTTGTAGGGTTTGTGAAACCAATGAGGAAGATTCCTGCTGTTGTGTCAAGTATACTATTTCCTCAGGTCAAACTGATTAATTAGAGAAGACTCCCAAAGCCTGATGAGGAAATCAAATAGGGCAAAGAAAAGTTCATGCATAAAGGATGAGACCTGTTTGCAAACATATATTTTTTGATGCACTATGAGGGTATGAATGACAATATCCCAGACGATGATAATTTAGAAGATCAAATCCTAATCCCTCGCGTTAAAAGGGATAAGGGTAGGAGTTCAAAGAATAACACTAGCCTTGATATGAATGATGTCTTAGTCATCCTCAAAGAGGAGACAAACGACAACTCCTTTATCCTCTCTATTCATGAGGACTTTACTTTGGACAATTGGAGCAGCATTCCATGCCTCATTTAAAAAGGGTAAAAGGGAAGAAAATCCATCTGCCCTGAAGCGTGGTTTTATTTACTGCTTATTTTTATTTAACAACGATAGCACTTACTTTTGTTATGCTTTTGCTAAATGCTTTGTATGATTAAACAGTTTCATATATTAAAGTGAAAGCATTTTATTTTCAGGACTCCAGAATTGGATTTGTTTGTCCCTACGTCAAAAGAGATTTTCTAAATGCTTTGATGTAGAACTAGACTTCGACTTGATGGAGATTTATCAAGAGGAGATAGATGACTATGAGGTGCCTGACGAGATCAAAGAATGGGTCGAAGACAAACCCAAACCAAACCTCGATCAAACCACTACTATTAATATCAAAACCTCAGAAAACCCTAAAGGAATACAGATAGGCATGGACCTTACCCAAAACCAAAGAGCAAACCTTATTAAACTCTTAACTCAGTTCTACGATGTGTTTGCATGGTCACATGAAGACATGATTGGTTTGTCTACTGACATTGTCATCTATAAACTGCCCATTAAAGATGGATTCAAGCCAGTCAAGCAAAAGCTCAGGCGATTGAAACCTGAGTGGAGTCTGAAAGTCAAAGAAGAAATCGTCTAGCAATGCAAAGTCGGTATCATCATGGTATCCACTTACCCTGAGTGGCTATCCAACATAGTTCCTGTGCCTAAGCCCAGACGGAAGGTACGAGTATGCGTGGATTATCGGGATTTGAATAAGGCTTGTCTCAAGGACAACTTCTTAGTACCTTTTATCCACATACTGATAGACAACACGGCGTAGTATGACATGTATCACTACAAGAAATCACACATTTTATGACGAATATTTTTTCCACGCACAACATTTTGTCACAATTTGTTAATTAATAATTACGAAATTTATAATCGTCACTAAAACTTTTGCTTTTGTGACGACCTTTAATTTTGTTAGTATTAATCATTTATATCGTCACTAATTTACACATTTGTTGACGATTAACAAAATTTCGTCACAATTTATTTTGGAGGTAGAATTTCGCACCAAAATTTTGGAGGGAATCCTTTTAGTGACATGTTTGTAGTAATTGATGACAGTATTTATTGTCACACAATTTTTCTTTCGGTGACAACATAATAGTTTGACATTAATTATTTATAAAATTTAGTGACAATATAATTTCATCACTAATGTTCACATTTAGTGACGCCAAATACAAATTCATCACAATTTTATATGGAGCCAAAAAAATTCTGAAAAAATTTAGAGGAAAATTTTCTAAAGACGAAAAAAATAATAATTTATGACAATTTTTATTGTCACAAATACCAACTTTATATGACGAGAGACCCGTTCGTCACTAATTAGATGAGTGGATAAGTGACAAAAATGGTTCATCATAAATTCTTATATTTAGTGACAAAGTACGTAATATCGTCACAATTTTATTTGGAGACAAAAAAATTTTAATAAATTTTGGGGGAAAATTTTGTAAAGACGAAAAATTAATAAGTTATGACAATTGTTATTGTCACAAATACCAATTTTATATGATGAAAGACTCGTTCCTCACTAATTAGATGAGTGGTTTAAGTGACAAAAATGATTCGTCATAAATGCTTATATTTAGTGACAAAGTACGTAATATCGTCACATTTTTATTTGGAGGCAAAAAAAATTTAAGAAATTTTGGAGGCAAATTTTGTAAAGATGAAAAATTAGTAGTTTATAACAATTTTTATTGTCACAAATACCAATTTTATATGACGAGATACTAGTTCGTCACTAATAAGATGAGTGGATAAGTGACAACACTGGTTCGTCATAAATGCTTATATTTAGTGACAAAATACGTAATATCGTCACAGTATTATATGGAGGCAAATTTTTTTTAAGAACTTTTGTAGGCAAATTTTGTAAAGACAAAAAATTAATAGTTTATGACAATTTTTATTATCACAAATACCAATTTTATATGACGAGATACTAGTTCGTCACTAATAAGATAAGTGGATAAGTGACAACACTGGTTCGTCATAAATTCTTATATTTAGTGACAAAGTATACAATGACGTCACATTTTTATATGGAGGCAAAAAAATTTGTAAACAAACTTGTATCTAAGCGACGTCACCGGTCTTCCTTTCATCATTGGCAACCTCCATTTAGTCAAGAACCTCCATTAACAATTTTCAATAATCTCAATTTGAGGGTAGAAATTATTTGAAATTTTAGGTATGTTTCTATATTTTCATTTGAATTTATTAGTAGTTGTTCTAATTGAACAACTTCAATTTTGAAATGATTTGTAATGGTTGCTATTATTGTTGATGATCTTGTACAATTTTGATAATCTAAATCACTATTTGGTTTAAATTTTTGACGAAGCAACTTCATAGCTTTGATTAGTAAGAGTAGTGAATCCACATCATAGAATGGTTCTACTTTCTTGAAAAGAAAATGAGAGTAGTGATTTCGCTTATCAGGAGACTGAAATTCATAAGGCTGCTCTGTTAGTGATGTATGCATATATAGTGTTGACAAAAGACAATATAACAGTCCAAATTTTCAGTATATATTAAAATAAGAATTTAGTAAAATATTTTTTTTATTTTAATATATATTGTATTAAATATGTGATGCAGTAAGTGTCTATGTGCGGTATAATGCGTATGTGTGATAAATATATGAATATATTTTTATTGCATGATTTGTTACGAACTAAATCTTTCGCAAAAGAGAAGATCAATTAAGAATAATTTTTAACATTAAATTCTAATATTAAATTTTTAAGAATTTTTATTTAAGAAAGGGTATTAAAATAATTTTAATATAGAATTATTTTAATACAAAGCATTACTATGAGAAATATAATTTTCATACAAAGGTGTGAGTAATACATTTTTTTGAATATTATACAAAATAAGCATAATATAATAAACAATATATATTATATTTGAATATTGTACGTATGGAAGATAATAATTCATATAATGTGATATGAGTTGTTAAGTTAAAATAAAACTTTAGCCATGAAAGCTAATTGGGAAATTATTTAAAAATAAATAAAACAAAAATTAAAGATTAGGCAAGGAATTAAATTAAAATTAAATGAAGCCCTAGTTTTTTTTTAAACAGCCAAACATGGCCTAAGACTCGGTTCAATCCTCCCTCCCTAGCCCAGCTGTGCACATCCCTCTTTCTTCACCCCTAATCCTGGCTCCCCTGTGTTCCCATATGCCGAAACCTCTCTCTCCCTTCCTAAATTGAATTCCAGGTTTGCTCGATTACGTAAGGAAATTGAAGCTAAGGAGGGATTATAAAGATTATAATCAAGCACAAGAGGTATATATAATTTTGTTATGTTTTTTTATGATTGAATTAATTTAGTGGAGATAGTGTTAATAGTTACGAAATGAGTTTATGGCTATGATGGATAATTGGCAATCAATTATATATATGCTATGCTAGTTGATAATTGAGATAAATACACTAATACAAAATAGTAAAAAGATGACACTTAAACAATAATATTTTTATAAAAAATGTTGTAGTATTTTTATTTACAACATTTTTTTGACAAAATGTTGTAGTTAGATATGAAAAAATGTTGTGGATTTATAAAGGAATTTTTTTAATTCGAAGGTTATAACGTTTTGTTAAAAAAACGTTATATATGTAAGAAAACACGGAGGAAAGCCTGCTTGAAAAGCACAAACAAAACACGCGCTGCTAGGGCTTTTGTTATTCTGATTTGGCGAGGCGAGGGGAGTGATATGGAGAATTATGGCATGCAAATGGAGAGAGAATGGAGAAACAATGGAGGAATCGGGGTCGGAGATCATCGATTTTCATCCTTGTTTGACTCACCATCATCGTCGAAGCTTTTTTCGATTTCTTCTCCGGTGCCTGATTGTTTTTCCTTATCTTCGTGTTCACCTTTATCTGGTGGCGCTAGTGTGGCTGTCGGCGTTGGTGTCGATGGTTTAAATTACATTGAACACCATGTCTCTTGTCCCCGAACTCGCTTAATCTAGATTGGAAATCACGAAACTATGGGCAAAGGAATGCCTCTACCCTAGATTTTTCGCTCAGGTATGGAAATAAAAGTTAGGATTTTAATTTTTCCATGACCCATTTGAAGCATATAAACTCATCTTCTTCTTTTGTTGAATTACAGCTGTACTTAAAATCTAAAAACTTAATCATCAAGCTCATCAGCATTCTTCAGCCTCCGTTTCATTATAAATTCTGTATTTATTTTCTATTTTTAATTACATTTCCTTTAATCAATTTGATATTTGTTCTGTAGTTATTTTATTTTATTGATTTGTTTTTGCAAGGTTGTTCTGTATAAATTTCTATATTGCTATATACTATGTTATCGCTAACGTTATGGATGTAGAATTACAGATTATGGTCTTTAATGGTGGGTGAATTTCCTTTTTACTCGATCGGGCAGCTTTTCATTCTAACGTTTATTTTCCTTTCCTTATTATGTTTAAAAGGGGATCTTGAATTATCTCCGCATACTTCCAAATAGAAAGAAACATCTTCCTATCCTTCGTGATGTGTGTGGAATCCTAAAGCCCTGCAGGTAACTTGCAACAGTGTAGTAATGAATGTAATCCTGAATCAACTTCATGATACTGCTCTAACTTCTTCTGCTCAATTTCTATTTTGGAGGAGAGGCTTGTTTTTATAAATAATGTTCATTTTATTTTGATTAGATGTAGTGTAATTTGTGGTTTTAAAGATTGTTTAATGTGAACTATATAACTTAAGCTGAATAGTTGCTTGCCAAGATTAAAGTAAAGTGAGTGAAACTAGTATAAGAACAGTTGAAAAAAAATCCATTATTGTAAATATTTCCAGATGATATAAAATCTACTAGGATGTGAATTTACTATTTTCAGGCATAGGATTTTAGAATTCATGGAATGAGTATTTGTATTTGGAAAATATTCATCAGAGATTTTGAGTCAGTTGGGTGATTTCCAGAAAGGATGTGCACAACTGTTGTGATGTTGCAAGTAAATTGGATTTGTGTGTTCAATTTGGAAAAGGGAATTTACTTCTTTTGAGCATACATATGTGGATTTTGGGTAATACTGGTTCTGAATTGATCAAAATATTCTTACTAAGAATACATGTTCATTACTTTCTTCTCTGTACTTTTTAGTAACTAAAAACGTGTCCCTTAACAGCCATGAACTTAGTTAGGGATCTAACCCTCTAGTCTAATCTAATTGTGATTCTACTTTTCATACTTACAGGGGTGATAGGTCTGCTAAGCCCAATCCTTGACTGGCTCGTGTGTTAGACATTCTCTTTCTATTGCATACAGAACATGAGATGAATTGCTCCACTGCTGCTGCCAGGCATCTTGCATCAAGGTAGCCATCTTAAATGTCTAATATAAATAAGTAATAGTGCTAAATTCTTGGATCACATATCTAACTCTGATATTTAAGTGGTCTGGTGCTTTACTGCGAAGCGAAGAAGAGGTCTAAAGTTGAAGCTCATTGATTGATAGAAAAGAAAGCAATTATTGTTGATTGTAATTGATTCCGTTGCTATACACTGGTGCGACTCTTTTCTTCTTTTTAAAGCTTATTATTTTGATTTATGATTTAAGGGAAAGAAAGAGATAGTGGATTTAATGATTCCATTGTATAGGATGATCCCTGATTAATTTTTCTTTTATATACTGTTCTTGATTGGGAGCCGTTTAAGAGAAGAAAAATTCTTTCTTTTGACTTTAGTTGAAGTGTTGAACATATCCCCCTGTAACCTATTTTATTTTAATTATTTAATGGAGGATTTAGATTTGTTTATTAAGAGGAAGGAGTATTACAGGAAAGAGGAAGGAGTATTACAGGAAAGAGGAAGGAGTATTACAGGATGTCTCTTTTGAATTGCTTCCTGCTAGAGTTCTAAAACTTGCAAAAATGTAGCTCCAGGCTAGTGCTTTATGAGCCTTCATTACCTTTCTGGTTCCAGCTGGAAGCTGTAGATTAATTTGTTGTGTTGTAGATATTAGTCGAATGTTCTAATAGGTTCAAACATGATTGCTAAATTTTTTTTATAAACATTCCTCAGTTTTTACTTGATATTGAGCTTCTTTATTCATTAATCTCATTTCCAGTTGCACCCCTATGTCAAATGCTAGCGTTTTATAAGTTATTATATTGCAGAGGTTTTGATGTTGAAATGAGAGCTGTGGTTGCAAGAAATTTGGAAGGAAGGGGAATTAATTTACATGCACAGACAACCTTGACGGAGGTACTTTGTTATCTATTCAAATCATGTTATATTCAAGTTTGTTAATCATTTATCGAACTGGAATTTATTTTTTCTACCCCCCTTTTTCTTTTGTGGCTTGTGATTTATTCTTTCCACAATTATAACTTTACTAATGTACATCAACTTTATTTTTCAGCTGATTAAGACGGATGATGGCATAAAAGTTCGTATAGACCATGATGAAGAATTACATGCAGATGTTGTACTCTTTGCTACTGGTAATTCCAAGCTCTGTACATGGTATTTAGTGCTGGTGTTTAGTCTATAGGCTTGGATGAAAGCAATTGTTTATTGTCTTGCATTGGAAATAATATGATATGATGATGTTTTTCAATGAATTATGTTACTGCATATAGTTAACGGACTAGTTTTTGTTTATTAAAATAATTTCCTTCTACTTCAGCTATGTGGTTATATACTATGTGGCATGATTGTTTGCAAGATGTCCTCCACCTTGTTTTTAGTATAGGCAGCATTTTCTCAGCTGTTTTGTGTTTTCTATGAGTCATGGAGCCTAGATAGTTGGTACTTTCAAGTTTCAACTTGTTTGTAATGAGTAATGACTGGAAATCTTCTGATTATTTCACTTTTTGGTTCCTTGGCATTGCTGTCTGAACATGTGCTCTTGTCTTGCATGCCGTAGAGTACAAAGGGATTAATGATGTCATAAATTTTGACTTGAGTAGTTACATCAGATAGCTAAATCCAGGAGCTGCTACGACTACTCTAAGTGTTTTTCAAGAACCAGAAATGAACACAGAATTGCAGGCTGTTACATACGGTAATGAATCCCAATCTTTGTGTTCCAGAAATGTTCCATTTGTGTTCTCTTCTGCTGATCATGGTATTGAGTTGCAAGGACAGTTCAACTTTAGTTATAATCTCACTACTACATGGCCATGGTACTTGGCGATCTCTCTCATTGGGGACTCGTGAGCAGGTGACATTTTTATTCTCTTTTTCGAACATATCACCTTGCCATTATGATCTAAAATTTAGACTTTAGCAAAATCATTACTTGGTTCTTTTTAATTAGGTTGTCTTTTGGAAGTGGATTACTCCCAAGTTGTTGGGCTTGGTAACCCAAGCATGTGTATATCATTGGTCAATTAAAGGTAAGATGCCTACATTTTAAATTATGTCTACGAGCTCTCACATTAATTTTTCTCTGAAAGGTTCTCTATTAATATTTATGTAGGTGATTCTAAACATGTAAAGATGTTTGATAGAATAGCTAACCTGCAAATAATCAGATAATTAATTATAGATGTGATCCTTCAGAAAAATGACTGGTTCTGATTGGAATTGCTCTTGGTTCACCAGAGGTATGTACTTCCCATTCTTCAGTGCTATTATATTTTGAATTTCTTTCATTTATTCTCCCTTACATAGCCTTCCACAAGTAGTTTGGGACAACTAGCATAGTTGAGTATGCTCTCTTACACTAGACTGTAAATATTGTATATTGACTTTTAAGCCTATTATCTTACTATAGCATCAAAGCAAAACCTTTTTGTTGTTGGTGTTCACCATATTACATCTATTGAGCCATGCTATGTAGTACCTTTGTTTAATGACATTGGTTGAGGTGTTTTTCTTGCCCCTGTAACATAGCCTACACTACTGACTAGTGACCTGATGCATTTTTTTCTCTCATTAGATTGTTATATTTCCAATCTTAATCATCTTTCATTATGTTTCACCAATATATGTTCTTATATTGTGCCCCATAAGAGAACTTGCAAGCCAGATAGCTGCAAAAGTTAATGTATTACTTAAGTACCACAATGTTTATTGTGTAATTTGGTAATTGGTGGTCCTTATTATGTACTGTTTTCTCTTGGTCATTTTTATAATTTCAGATCTTCCAGTGAAACCTCCTCCGGCTCTGCATGCGGGGACTCTTGAACCAGTTACAGCTCAAGATTGGTCTCCACTATTTCCTGATTAATTGATTAAGCAGGAGACAAGCAATTCCTGGTTCATTGACATTCCAAAGGAGGTTGTTGATGTCTATGCTTAATTTTATGGATAGTATTATATATTTTGTGGATGTAGTTAAATTCACAATTCAATGTAGTAGTAATCGTATTGAAAATTGAATTTGAAACTGTAAACGTGTGGTATTATTAAGATGTATTTTGAAACTTAGAATGTTTGATACATTTTGGCTTTAAATGAGAATTTAGAGCTTTTTTTAACTATATCATGGCATTAGCAGTCCTTGTTTAGTACTCTGACACAACATTGTAGGTACTTGTTTGGTAATTCAATATAGTATTAATTATATATATGCATGTATTATATCTTATGGAAAACAAATAGACAACGTTTTTAGAAGAAAAAAAAACGTGCATTGTGTCAATAGACAATGTTTTTTACGAAATAAACGTTATTGATTGCTAAAGTAGAGATTTAAAAACGTTGTATATATGCATCTATTACAATGTTTTTTAGTAAAACAACTTTGTGGAAGCATATTATCTGTCACTATTATATATTCATTTAGTCACAACAAATAATTTTTTCACTATTAATAACTCTTTCTGTGACGAGATGTATTATCACCATAAGTATTCAATTAGTGACATTGAAAAATGTGTCCCATAAAGTAACTCTTTGGTGACAAACTATGTTGTAATATTATTTAAAATATGAAATGACAATGACAAAATTGTCATGTTAAATATATTATTAGGTGACGAATTGTTTTGCCATCATTTATTTTCTTATTTTTGGTGACGATAAACACAATAACATGACGAAAGAATAATCATAAATATGACAATATTGTCGTCATTAAAATTAGATGATTTAAATAGAGTAACATATTTTCGTCACTAAAACAATATCATCAAAAAAAAATTGGCGTCATTTAATGTACTACGTTTTGATGACGAAACATAATATAGAGTGACAAAAGTGTCATTCAAATAGTGATGCCATTAACATCACTACAGGTAATTAATTATAGTGACAATGGTGTAGATCATCACCATAAGTTAAAACATTTAGTGACGACATTAAATATTGTCAAATAAACCTAATACCACGCTCATACGGTGACGGTCTTTGTGACGATTAACACTCATCACCAATTGTTTTAGTGACGAAAAATGAATTTTATATGACAAATGTTAGCGTCATTTTTTGTGTAATTTCTTGTAGTGTATTCTTTTATTGTCTATTTTTTCGGATACCATCAAATCATAGTTGCTGAGGAGGACAGCGAGAAAACAGCCTTCATCACTCTCTGTGGAACCTTTTGTTATAGACGTTTGTCTTTCGGCCTAATCAATGCCGGTGCCATATACCAGCGAGCCATGATGGCCCTTTTTCACGACATGATTCACAAAGAAATAGAGGTCTATGTAGATGACATCATCGTCAAATCCCAGAAGGAGGATGACCACACTAGCCATCTCAAAAAACTTTTCAATAGGTTGCACAAGTACAACCTAAAGCTAAATCCTGCCAAATGTGCTTTTTCTATCAAATCAAGCAAAACTGTTGGGATTTTTAGTAAGCAACAGATGCATTGAACTGGATCTCGCCAAAAATAAAGCCATCACCGAGATGTATGTTCCCCGAATAGAAAAGAAAATATGGGATTCTTGAGGAGAATCAATTTCATAAGCAGATTCATCTCTTAACTCACGACAACATGTGAACCCATCTTTAAGCTGCTAAGGAAGAATTCCTCCATGAAATGGAATGAAGATTGTCAAAAAGCATTCATTTCCATCAAAAAGCAGTTGATCGAAGCACCTGTCTTGGTACCCCCAAGGGATGAGGTTCCCTATTTATGTACCTGTTAGTTAATGCCAATGCAATGGGTTGTATGCTAGGGCAGAAGGATGATAAAAGCAAGGAGAGAGCTATCTATTACCTCAGCAAAATATTCAGTAGCGGTGAGCAGAAGTACAGTTTGATTGAAAAAACCTGATGTGCATTAGCATGGGCCGCCATGAGATTACAACATTATCTGCATGTAAGGCTGTAAACGAGCCAAATGATTCGGGCTCGATTTGAGCTCGACTCAAAAAAATACGAGCGAGACTCGAATTCATTAATAATATGATCCAAATCTGAGCATTAAAAATAGTTCGAATAAAATTATGAGTAAAATCTGAGCAAGGTTATACTCGACTCGTTTAAGATTCAAACTACTCGAATTCTTGAGTGTGATTCGATTTATGCTCGATTGATTCAAATTCGATTAGATACTCGATACATTCTCTTATAATATATTCAAATTTAAATCAAATTAGAATAATTAATTATTATTATTATTATTATTATTTAATTGTAATTGTGATTTTATATTTTTAAAGTATATAAGTAAATATATTTTCTCATTTCTAAGTAAAATAACAAATTCAATTTATAATTATATTTATTATAAAACTAGTTATTAGTAGAGACTCGAATTTGAGCTTGAATTTCAAGCTCGCGAGTAGTTTGATTATAATTCGAGCCGAGTAGGATTGAATTCGAGTGGTAAATATTCTAGTCGAGTTGAATCTGAGTAGAAATTTTCAAATACAATTCGAATTCGAGTCAAATTTGAGTACGAATTTATCATTTCGAGTCGAATTCGAATAGCTCTCTGTTCATTTCGATTCGACTCGTTTACACCCTTATCTGCATGGGCACATGACCTATCTCATATCCCACCTGGATACACTGAAGTACGTATTCAGCAAACCCATATTGAATTGCCGATTGTCCAAATGGCAGTTGATCCTATAATAGTTCGACATTATCTAAATGACTCAGAAGTCCATCAAAGGTCAAGGGATTGCAAATCAATTGGACGAAGCACCGTTTGGGGATTTTGAACCCTTGGAAACTTATTTCCCTGATGATGGGGTAATGACAATTCAACAAATCCCTCAAGAAAATACAGTCCAATATTGGAAAATGTATTTTGATGGAGCCGTGAATATGAAAGGTCCCAGAGATGGGGCAGTTCTTGTCTTTTTTTTACAGGAGAGCAGTATCTTGTGACCATCAAGTTGTAGTTTGTCAATACCAACAACACAGCTGAGTATAAAGGTTGTATAATGAGGTTGAAACTAGCCCATTCCATGGGTATTAAACGTTTACTAGTCTTTGGAGATTCTGAGTTGGTTATTAAATAAATCACTAGGGAGTATCATACCAAAGAATTGCATTTGCTGCCATATCATCGACAAGTTATCAAGAAATCTATGGAGTTTGAAGAAATAACCTTCCTCCACATCCCTCGAGGTAGGAATGACTTTGTTGATGCATTGGGAATGTTGGCTTCCTTGATTCACATATCTGATAGGATGGGAATTCCTGACCTTAAATTTGTAAGCCAAAAGGCCCCGACATATGAGAATTACATTAAAGAAGTGTCAGAGGAACTATCTCTTATCCAACAGCCTTGGTACCAAGATATAAAAGAATATCTCCGAGATGGATCTACACTCGCCGGGGCAAGTCAAGCTGAAACAAAGCGGATTCATAAGATGGCTATGAAATTCTATCTGAGCGGAGATGCACTCTATAAAAGAGATGCTGAGATAGGCCTTTTAAGATGTCTGGATAAGGATCAAGCCCAAAGACTGATGGATGAAGTCCACAGTGGAGTCTGTGGTCCACACATGAGTGGTCATTTGCTGGCCAGGAAGATATTAAGAACCGGGCATTACTGGATCTCTCTCAAAGCTGACTGTGATGATCACATCAGAAGATGCTACTACGTTCCTCCAAATGAACTGCACAACATGAGTTCGTCGTGACCTTTTTTAATGTGGGGAATGGATGTGATTGGGATTATAGAACCTAAAGCCAGTAATGGTCATCGATTCATCTTCACCATGATCGATTACTTCACCAAATGCCTCTTTTCCCAAAGTCACCAAAGAGGTAATCATTGGTTTTATTAGAAACAATGTCATCTGTAGATATGGACAACCAGAGGTGATCGTATCAGACAATGCCAAGAATCTAAATAATCAGATGATGAGAGAATTATCTAGCAAGTTTTATATCAAACATCTCAATTCCGTCATCCATCGTCCCAAGAAAAATGGCGCTGTCGAAGCGGCCAACAAAAATATCAAGAAGATCATGCAGAAAATGTCTGCCAATCACAAAGGATGGCCTAACCTATTACCTCTGACTCTGCTGGCCTACAGAACATCAATGCACACTTCTACTGGGGCTACCCCATACTCATTAGTCTATGGCATGGAAGCAGTACTCCCCATAGAAGTAGAAATGGAATCATTGAGGGTGTTAATAGATGCTCAGATAAAAGAAGACCAGTGGTTGCAAGAGCGGTACCACCAGTTGTCCCTGGTAGATGAAAAAGGGCTACAACTATCTTTTACCGGAAATTATATCAACAAAGGATTGCTCGGTCATATTGTAGACACGCAAAATTTTGTTTTCCTGTTACTAACCATACAGGAGGGCAAAAATGTCTTTTTCCACTATGGAGAACAACCCCGGAGGATTACGACATCAAACCAGAACCCTAGAGATAGCCCCGGGAAATCATCAAGCCAACTTCAGAGATAACCCTGAAGACATAAAAAAGTCGCCAGCAGTCGAATCCCGAAGATAACCCCGAGAAAGACAGTTGTAGCCACGTCAAGCCTCGACAACAACCCCAGGAGGTACAGTCAACCTTCGAAGACAGCCCCAAAGCATCAAATCATCCCGAGAGACAACCCTGAGAGACCAATTCAACCTCAGAGATAACCCAAAAGAAGAACAGAGTCTGCTGGGATCAAAATCTCAGAGACGATCCCGAGAAATAGTCGAAAACCATGTTAATTTTGGAGGCAACCCCTAGAGGGGGAAAACGGTCATTTTACCAACTTGGAGCCAAATTAAGTCAAAATCTAGCCAAATTGATGCAATGAGGGTCAGAAGGAGCCATAACATCGATCCCGAGTGAAAACAACACAAGACAGCTAAACGGGCAGATTGCGAAAAAATGAAGATCTGGTTATAAACCCATCTTCCTAGATTCAAAAATGGTCAAGTCCTAGGTCATTGTGTCGCTCTCAAAAAGGGCTTTTCGTAAAGGTATAGCACACCTCAAATGGACGCCCAAATCAAAAGTTATGAAGGTTTAAACCAAACATCGCGTTGCTCAGAGTGCACGTACTTCGAGACGACGTGACCCACGGGATTGTACCCCACTTGGGGAGCCGCGGGTAGAGTCGCGGTTGCCGCGAGTGCACCCACTATCATTTTGGTCTATAAACAAGACCCCCCACCCTTGCAAAAAAGAAAGAGAAAAAATAGAAAACGCTCTAAAACTCTGCTCATTTCGACCCTTAGCCTTACTTCTAGTACTCCAAGCCTAGATTTTATTCTTTCAATACATTTGCATATGTATATGCTACAACATACCAAATGTTAACCAATGGAAACGCCCATTTGAAGCCCATCGAGTGGCAAAAAGCCTGTGGAGCAGTTCATTGTAAGTTTTTTTACGATCAGAAGTCATTTCTTACTTCATTACGTATATGTGAACGTGCATATAAAGATTCATCTTCTGGTTTTTCCAGGATTTCAGTTCTGTGGCCTTTTTAGCTTACTTTGTAGTATATGTAAGTATATATATACATTTTTCTTCGTTTGCACAGCCTGGATCGTTAATCCGTGGCTTTTACTCGCTTATATATATATGTATACTAACTTGTTCGGCCTGGATCGCTGATTCGTGACCTTTTTAGCTTTATTATATATATAATTGACTATATATTTACTAACGTTCAATTCCGTCAAGCCTAGATTGCAAATCCGTGGTATTTACTACTTTTGTATATATATAACTATATATATATATAATTTTTTCTGACTTCGTTTAGTTTGGATTGTAAATTCGTGGCCTTTTATTACTTATATATATATATATATATTTATATTTCTGTCGAGCCTGGATTGTAAATTCGTGGCTCTTTACCTCTTATATATATATATATTTATATTTCAGTCGAGCCTGGATTATTTCGTGGCTCTTTACCATTTTTATAAATATATAAATATATATTTACATTTTAGTCCAGGCTAGATTAATTCGTGGCTCTGTACCACTTTTATAAATATATATATATATATATATATATATATATATTTACATTTCAGTCGAGCCTGGATTAATTTGTGGTTCTTTACAGCTTATATATACATATATATATATACATTTTTCGTCGAGCCTGGATTAGCAATTTGTGTCTCTTTACAGCTTATATATATATATATACTTTTCTGTCGAGCCTTGATTATAAATTTATGGCTCTTTACGGCTTATATATATATATATATATATATATAGTCTTTGCTCACTGTGATTAAATATTTACTTTAAATATTCAGTTGATATGAATTTGTTTTAATGAAAATTTGATGGATTAGATTTATCTGAATCTAAACCTTTCTAACTTTTAAACGGTTCAAAATAAGTCCAACCGCAACTGTAAGGACCAAGAATTTTACATGATTATATGTGTAATTTTTACGAATAAATTTTTTTGAAAGTACTTGAACCATATAAATATATATGTGAATTAAGATAGATAGTTAATTTATTAACTAAGATGTATACTTAATCATTTTGATTAAGGAAGAGTAAGATAAGTTATGTTAAAAATTAACATAGATTGAATGTTAGCCTTGATTATTAAATTAAACAGATTTATAATTTTTAAAAGATTATTGATATGAATTATATATAGTGATTATGTGAGAGTTTATAACTTATTAAGCCAATTAGGGGTATTAAGTTAATACACTAATAGAATATGTAATGACTTTTGTGAATTATATACGTGATTAAATAAATATATATTATTTAATGTGTCTACAATTATTTTGTATATAAAGAGAATTAAGAATAAAGTTATGTAACCTAATACATTTATTAGGTATGTTAATTAAATAACCTAAGGGATTATAATATGAGAGAATGTTAGTATTTAAAAATATATACCAACCCTAAGAGATTTATTATAATTAATTTTATAACCTAAGTAAAGCAAGTCTAATTGGGTTATGAAATTACAGATACATGAGTAAGGATTTAAGTTACAAATGAGGAGAATACAAACCCTAACTAAATGATTATGGTAAGATAAAATTATTAAAGAGTATGTAACTAAGTTGATTTCATGGTTCAAAGAATTAAAATTGCAAACCCTAAATTCTAATTAGCAAACCCTAAGGGTCAAAATTTAAGGGAAACCTGTGAAATGACTAAACTATCCTTAAAATTATTTGTGAAATGACCAAAATACCCTCCAATCCATGTGAACTTAAATCGACCAATCAGAGAAGAGAAGATGCAAGCATGATGTAAGCATGACATCATCATTAAAGAAACACAGATGATACAAGCATGATGTAAGCATGACCTCGGCATTAAAGAAACACAAAGATGATGTCATCATGATGATGTCATCATGATGAAGTCATGATGATGTCACTTGCTAGGTATTTTGATGGACTAAGGTGCAGTTAAAGAGGTACTAAAGTGTAATTAACCTAGATACCAAATTGTAATAAGTCTGGTGCAAACTATAATAAGCCGAGCCCCTAATGTGTAATTATCGAAACTATATTTTCCTATATATAGCAAGCCATTCTCTTCATTTTCTTCACCAGTTTCCAAAGAAAAATTATAATAAAAAAATAGAAAGAAAGAATTCTTGTGAGTTAGATTAATTTCAAGAGTTGCAAAGGATTAGTTAAAGCTTGCAACTTCAAGAGGTATTTACTCTAGTGGTTATTATTTTCATTCTTCTTTATAAATTTAGTAAAAATATACTTTTAAACGCAATTATAATGTCCAAATTATTTTAAGTATATAGTACAAAAGTACTATTTACAAGCAGTTATAATGTTCTATTTTTTTCTCTTAAAAAGTAAAAAATATACTTTTATAAGCAGTTACTATGACCGATTTTCTTCAAGTATTTAGTGCGAATATTTATTTTATAAAGCAGTTATAATGCTCGATTTATTTTAAACATAGTAAATGAATATTCATTTTACAAGTAGTTATAATGCTCAATTTATTTTAAATATAGTTAATGAATATTTATTTTGTAAACAATTATAATGCTGAAATTATTTCATGTATACTACAAGGAGTTTTATTTACAATTGGTTATATAATTTATTAGTTATAAATAAGAACTTATAAATAAAAGAATAAGTGTTAAATCTAAAGTAGTACAATCGTACTCTTTAATAGTTGATGTATAGTATCTAGGCTAAACAATTCCTTCATGGAGCGTAGGTATATGCGAACTAGCTACCGATCTAACTCGCTGTGTAAAAGCAGTGTAGATGAGACGGGAAACTAGTTTGTTGGTTGTTTGTGGGAAACCACTCAGCGTACTATATTGAACACTGTTAAAGACTCGATGTGTGCTAAGTTTGGAATGGTGAATACGTATGGTATTAAGGTGTTATCTAATGTTTGATTATGCGATTACATGTTAGATAATTTACTTTATAAGTTGTAGTATTATGAAGTATAATGTGATATACTGATTGCAAGTATAATCTTATTAATGATATGTCTTTGTATGAAAGCTTAAACTAAATTGTGGTGCAGTTGTCAACAGATCAGGCAAGTTCCCTAACTCAAACTCGAGTTATTATTTTTCAAACATGATAGTGGATAATTATTGTTGATTATTCTATATCTAAGATTATTAATGAATATTCGCATCTATTGCAAGTTTCCTAACTCAACTTGAGTTATTAATTTCAAAGCCTGATTAGTGAATAATTATTGATAGTTATTCATATCTATAATGATTATTGTTATTCGTACATAGTGCAATTGATTCTTGTTCTATTATTGGAACTGTTTATGAGCCGTGTCTCAGCTAGTTGTTTAATTTGGCGAGACTAATATTTGTTAAAGCATGAAACGTTCTATTTATTATGAACTGATTTATTATTGGAAGATCTATGCCATTGAATTCGGCTAGATCAATATTGATATTATATGTTAAAATCATAGTATTTATTTGAAAGCAATTCAAACCATATTGTTGTGGTATAGACTCATGATGTAAGATTGAGATGAACAAACTTTATTGTCGTAAAATGACCCATGCGCTATTTTTGAGTATTATGCATAATTGAGGTACAATGGAGTTGGCCGCTTCATGTACTTGCAGAGGAGTATAGTTTAGTTTTTATAACTAAATTATATTCCTGAGGTAATTTAATTTTAATAACTAATGATTCCTCTATTAGTTCATAATCCATTCATGATCACTCAGCATGAAATCTGGGAACATCTCACTTTATTGAACATTGTTGCAGTATTGTTAATTCTTCTTATTCACTTAAATATGATTGAATATTTGAAAGAATTTTACTCTTTCATCCTTGATATGTTATTCAGCATGAAATTTAAGAAAGTTTTGTTATTAAGAATGAATTATTATTCAGCTACTTCGAAATCTTTTTATTATTGTTGAAGTTCTATATAAGCTAGACTCTTCTATTCCTGATGTATGTCCTTTATTGATTACTTTAACTTGTTGAGCAAACTCGTTGCTCACCCTTGCTTAAATAAAATATTTCAGCTAAGGCCGAGGTAGTATAAAGTTGTAACAGGGACAAAGGCAAAAGCAAGGCTCAGGAGTAGTTAATGTCGACTTTTAATTGTTATGTTACATTATGTAAATTAATTAGTGTAAACCTTTTGAATAGCTAAGGGTATGTAAGTTATGTTAAGGTCAGTTAACTTGGGATATTGTTATAAGTTGTATTAAGTAATGTAATGAATGATGTATTTCATTCATGAATGGGTAGTTAGATGTGATATGTATGATGGATCATGAGCACCAAACTCGAGGTTAGGGAACCCAGATTTGGGGGTGTCACAAGTTGGTATCAAAGTTGTAAGTTATAAACCTTAGGTGGTGGGAAAAAGCCTTAGGAATATAACCATAAAGAGAATAGAGAAAACTCATTTAGAGTTCTGAGTGATGGATTAAGAAAATTCGTCAATAGTAAGATATGTAGACACTTAGTGTTTACGGATTATGTTTAATGATGATGTACTAATTAAGTTATCTAAAACTGATTGTAGGATGTCAGGAGATGGTGAGATGGTTACGGAAGTGTTAGCAGCTGTACCAATGCCATTAACCGAGGTGCCAGCTCAAAGTGAGTCAGTTGAGGAAGTTATAAGAAACGAACCTGCGATAAATCTATGAAGCGATCATGACGAATATCTCGAGATGGAGCTTAATAAAGAGGAAGAAGTATATTCAAAAGAAATTAAGGTGGAGCCAGAAACAAAGATCGAAGATTGAGAAAAAGGCATAGTAGTAATAGAAGAAGGTTAAGCATCCGTGGAAGTTCAAGATTTAAGAGATAAGGTGTTTTTCCTGGAGCAAATGTGGAATGCAAAAAGATTATTAAATGACCAGTTGATAAAAGCATTGAGCGAGATGATAGAGGAACGAAATGATCTGAAGGCACAAGTCGATGGTATGAGAGCTGAGGGAAATGTATCGTCTGAAGTTGTAAGTAAGAAGAAGAGGGGATATAATAATAAAAGGAAAAGGAACAACGACAGTGACTCATGGAACCAGCAAGAGAATTCACCACCGAGGAAGAAAGAATGTATTGACTGTGAAAAGAAGCATTTCGGGAAATGTATAAAGGGTAAGAATGTGTGTTATAATTGCGGACAAGGAGGACATATTTCACCAAATTTCCCTAAGCCAAGGAAAAGAGGATGTTTTTCATGTGGTGGAATGGGTCATAGGTTTAAAAATTGTCCGAAGATGAAGACAGGTGAAGGAAGTGGACGAAAGAAAGATTAAGTGTGAGGAGTAGAATCTTTTTGCAGTAAGATAATATGTTAGGAATATAGCATCCTAGACGATGAGTAGGTATATGTAAATATATATATTTATATGACTATAATCCTCGCTTTAGTATGAATATCAATATAACTTTTGTAAGTCTAAACTTTTTGTATAAAGTTGTAGTATGAATCCCTACTTTTGTCGAAAAAAAGATAGTAAATGTTTCTAGCAGTATGCACTATGTACTGAAAAGTACTATGTACTATTTGCATGAATATGAATATAAATGCAATGATATGATTATATGTTAGATTAAGTAAATAAATTTTGAGAATTAAAATATTAAAATGTTTATCTGATGAATTTGATGATTCAGCAAGCTAAATTCGTTAATCCAACAAGCTGAATTGGTCTGAGTTTAAAATTTTGTGTTAAATTCTTATTATACTACTAATAAGATGTGGTATAAAGATAAAGGATTAATGTAATTCTTTATTTAATCAGATAATGCTGCCAAGACGACAAAATCATAACCAAAGGGAGGAACGGTCTGTGAATAATGAAGAAGATCAAGTAGATCCAATGCAGAACTTTGTAGACATGTTAGCTCAAGCTATGTAGACTAGAGCCCCAACAGCAAGAAATCGACAAGGTAATAGATTGGCATACTTTAAATATTTTAAGGCTATCGCCGGAATTCAAGGGAACCATTGACCCTATAGAAGCCCAGACATGGGTAAACGAGATGGAGAAAGTTTTTCTTATTGCTAGAGTAGCGGAGGAGCAAAAGATAGATTTTGCTACCTATTTGATGAAGGGTGAGGCGAATTACTGGTGGGAGTAAAACCAGGCTAGAGCCGGAACCGCAGTAGTAACCTGGACAAGATTTAAGGAATTATTTTTCGAGAATTATTTCTCACTATGTATGTAGGTAAGAATAGAGGTGAACTTCTTGGAGTTGAAACAGAAGAATATGTCGGTTGCAGAATACGCCGCCAAATTTAATAAACTAGCGAGATTTGCTCCGCATCAAGTGGACACTGAGGTACGAAAGGCGCGAAGGTTTTAGAATGGACTGAAGCCAGGAATATATAGCAAGGTAGCTGTGTTGCAGATTAATAAATTTTAGGTCCTATTGGAAAAAACAATCATCGCCGAAGGAGGAAGTGAAGCCGTGTCAAGGTATCATCAAGAAAAGAATAAAAAGACAAATGAAGGAGGTAGTAGTGGAAGAAGTAACTCCAATAAGCGAAAGTGGAAGGACAATACCCAATCGAGAAATAAGTCAGAAGATAGTAGGAAGAGAGGTGAGCCGTGTGCAGTTTATCGTAAAAATCATCAGGGAGTATGTTTGAAGGGAAAAAGGAGTATGTTTTAACTGTGGACAAGAGGGACACATCTCTCCAAATTGTCCAAGTCCAATAAAAAATACAAGGTTCTTTTTCGTGTGGATCATTAGATCATCAAATTATTAACTATCCATAGAAGAATGCGGAATGAGGAAGCAGCAATAGAGGAAACAACAGTGGGACACTGGCGATCAAAGGACATACTCAGCCGGGAAGATCAATGGCGCGTACGTTTAAGATAACGGTTCAAGACGCAGTGGCTGCAAATGAAGTGGTGGCAGGTAAAGATTTCACTTAGTAATATAACCGTATACGTTTTATTTGATAGATATCACTGCGAGTTACTGTTCCTTTACGGGTTCGAGTCACAGGTTGATATATGAGTTATAGGTTGGTATCATGTATATAGAAATGAAAGAATTGATAATACAACTTTTGAAAAATAAATTATTATTAGAACACGAGAATACCCATGTGGTCTATGGTAACCCTTAGAGGTTCTAAAGTAGAGTGAGAGAAAGTACAAGTTGCTTAATATATTAAAGGAATACCATTATGAATATGATGTAGATACCTAAATACAACGGGTAAATATGAGCTATACCAAGTCAAGTAAGACTTGAGGTAAGCTAAAGATTTTTCTGCCCTAAATTGGGATAGGAAAGAGTACGAGGAGAGCAATTCAATAAAAATTGATTGATTAATAAATGAGTGTCGAAGGATATACATTATTTGAGTGAAAGGTAACAGTGATTCTAGGGACGGAATCCTAATAAGGAGGGGAGAATGTAAGGACCGAGAATTTTACATGATTATATGTGTAATTTTTACGAATATTTTTTTTGAAAGTACTTGAATTATATAGGTATATATGTGAATTAAGATAGATAGTTAATTTATTAACTAAGATGTATACTTAATCATTTTGATTAAGGAAGAGTAAGATAAGTGATAAGTGGTTTTAGGACCACTTATTCAGATACTTTCCAACTCATTCGGTTGCTTAAACTTAAGTAATCTTGTGAGTTTAAGGTGTTTTTCCCTTGTTTTATATTTTTCAGGTTAAGGAACTCTCTTAGCAATACTTGCGCATTAAAAGAGCTAAAGATCTCCTAAATGGGGTAAGGAGCTGAAATGAGCGTAAAGTAATGGAATGGCATGAGGCTAGAGGTAGCAAGCAAGGCGAGGCAAATGCAATAGGGGCAGGAGAAAGCAACTGAAGAACACACGAGGCAAACCTGCACCAGCAAGCAGCTGCAGATTCCAATTTTTTGGTGCCGCGCGGCCGCGCCTGGAATAAGCTTGGGGCTCGCGCGGCCGCGCCTGTCCCTAGCAGGAAATTGTTTGACTTTTTGTTTGACTGATCGGGAGAAGCTTTTAAGGGGGTTCGTGAGCAGCATTCAAAAGAGTCTTAATTAAGGCCTTAAGCCCTAGTTTTCTCTGTTTCTTTCCTTTCCATTTTTCTTGTCTAGATTAGGAGTAGATTAGAGAGTAGATTAGTGTTAGATTAGGGTTTAGTTAGTTAGTTAGTTTCTAGGGTTAGATTAGGTTTGAAGATTGAAGCAAGTGGATTCCATTGGAGATTCAACAAGGAGCTTGAGCACTCAGATTTGCTATTTTCTATCTTTTGAATCTCTTTGCTTCCTATTTGCAATCTTATGATGTATATTCAACTTGTGGATGATATGTTTGAGTCATTTATGACTTAGACCTTATTTTGAGGTTCTAATGGAATCTAATGAGTAGTCTATGTTGATTTCTCTTCCATGTTGGTTCTTATTGATTGCTATGTGATTGTCTACTGCGATTTATGCTTTCATTGCTTAATTGAGTCATGACCAATTACTGTAATAGCCTATGTGGACTTGAAAGACGAAGTATAGGTTTAGATCTAATCGTAGTGGCGGGCGATTGTACGTTCACATGACGTTGGACGTATGATTTGTGCTTAGGATAAACATATACCTAAGCGCCGCTCGTAGTCAATAGAGAACTTGACCTTAAACCCTAATTATTTGTAAATCACATAGACATATAGTGGTTTAGGTAATGTGGGTGTTCACGTACGTTCTATCATCTGTGGATTGCACGTTATATGGATTAAGAGCATCGAAAGATGGCCTTCTCTCACTTTTGTGTTCTCGGCTAGCAACTGTAACTATTAATTTGACCTAATTGGAAGTATGTTGACTTAGACGAATCATTAGGGGAAATTGGAATCTGTTATCTTCATTATCTGATTCTACCTTAGGATTGCTTAGTTTAAGTTTAATTCCTTGCCTAGTTAACTGAGCTTTAATTCCAACTCTTTATCGTCCGTTTAAATAAGACCGAAATGATTATATGCTAGTGCTTTGGCGACCTTTTATCCATTAATTCCTCGTGGGAACGATATCTTTACCTACTCTTTATTACTCGTTGGCCGCGTATACTTGCGCGTTAATTGTGTCATCTAATCGGACCAACAATAAGTTATGTTAAAAATGAACATAGCTTGAATGTTAGCCTTGATTATTCAACTAAAAAGATTTATAATCTTTAAGAGATTATTGATATGATTATTTATAGTTGTTATGTGAGGGTTTATAACTTATTAAGCCAATTAGAGCTATTAATTTAATACACTAATAGAATATGTAATGACTTATGTGAATTATGTACGTGATTAAAGAAATATATATTATTTAATGTGTATACATTTATTTGGCATATAAAGAGAATTAAGAATAAAGTTATGTAACCTAATACATATATTAGGCATGGTAGTTAAATAACCTAAGTGATTATAATATGAGAGAATATTAGTATTTAAAAATATATACTAACCCCAAGAGATTTATTTTAATTAATTTTATAACCTAAGTAAAGCAAATCTAATTGGGTTATGAAATTAAAGATACATGAGTAAGGATTTAAGTTACAAAGAAGGAGAAGGGAAACCCTAACTAAATGATTAGGGTAAAATAAAAAATTAAAAGAGAATGGAACTAAGTTAATTTCATAGCCTAAAGAATTAAAATTGCAAACCCTAAATGCTAATTAGCAAATCCTAATAATCAAGGATTTTTGTGTGCATTGTAAATAAATATATTAAATAATTTGTGATATATTATGGATTATTAATTGACTATGTGAATACTATGCTATAATATTTAAAGGAAGTTTCACTAATAAGTTAAATAAGTTAGTGAACTAACCTAAGTAATTTAATAACCCAGAAAATAGATTTAAGGTGTTAAACCCTAATTAAATACTCAATAAACTTGAATACGACAAATCTAATTGGGTTATGTAAGTGAATTAATATTATTGATGAATAATAATATGGAAAGACCAATAATAATGAGCATTAGCTCAAGAGATAATAAATTAAGAAAAGTAAATAAATTAAACAAGCCCAATTATATTTTTAGTGTGGGACTTGTAGATAAATTGATTTTAAGGGCAATTGAATTATTAAATGGACTCAATATATCACGTATAAGATAAGAATAATAATGGCTCAATTTAATTAATTAGGAATGCTCAAGTTTATGTTTGTTAGTAAGTTAAGATAATGAAAATGCAAGCCCAATAGGAATTTTTATTAAAGCCCAAAGCCTGGCGCATGCGTAATGGACACTTTATTCATAAATTAAGCTAGCTAATAAAAACAAAAGTGGTGAGATATAGGGCCTTAGTGGCCGAATATGTTAGAGAAAACAAGCGGAGAAGGATTTAATCATTACTTTCCACTTTAGTAGGTAATTAGCTTTTTAGGTGTTAGTTTTTTATAGGCCAACACATTTCGCTTTGCTTGCAAGTAACATCTTGTATAATGAGAGAGAGAAGAGAAAGATATTGATAAATATATTGTTATCTAATTATTTTATTTTGCTAGCAAACTTGGTAATTCATGTGTGATCTATTTGTTTTTCTTTCTAACGTAAGAGAGAGAGAGAGAGAGAGAGAGAGAAGGAAGTAAGAGAAAGAGAGAGAAGAGGGAGAGAGCATTGGTGGAGAAGAAGAAGAAGAGGAGAGGGAGTTCGAATCCATATGCACCCAAGATTCATGACATATTACGGGTGGAGGAGACGAGAAGCCAAAAAGTCAAGGTATAAAACTAATCTTTAGAATTTTCTTTTCTTTTCTTTTATGGATTTGATGGAGAAAAGGGGTCGTGATTTGGAAGTATGGAACCCTTTAAGTTATGTGTTTTCTATAGTTTCATGGGTGGATCTAACTTGTACAAGTATTAAAAAGTGGACAACAGGAGAGAAATGAAACTAGGTTTCTAGAAATCTAGAAAAACCCTAGCTTTCTCTCTCTTTGATCAAATGGTATATTAAATCTACACTCTTTTTTCATGATCCGTCGAAGAAGGGTGTTAGATATATATTTTGACTAGTTAACCCAAGTGGTAGAACTTGAAAATCACGTGTCTAGCAGTCATGGTATGTGTTTTGGTCAAAACAGTCCACATAGTGGACAAAAAGCTTTAAATGACTCACTGATCAGTCTGCCACGAGGGCAGTTTTGTCTACTTCATGGGCTTTAAAAATTTGAGAAACATTTAGAGAGGTAATATCAGAGGTTAGGTAGGTCCTGTAAAAATTTGAGAATTTTTGGCCATACGGTTTGAGAGTTATGCATTTTAGGGTCGAGGACTACTTTTAAAACTCTAACCGAATAACTCTTTGGATATTGCTCCAAAAATTATGAAATTATTAATGGAAGTACATATACATAACAGGAGCCTACCCTAAAAAATATCAGAATATTTGGAGTTAATTTCGATTTATGAAAAATCGGACAATATTTGGCCATTATGGACTATTTAAATATAGTAAATGAATTTTAAAATTTCCCAGAAAATTATATTTTCATGAGGGGATTATATGTAGCTACTGTCCTGAAAAGAAATTGTTTTTGAGTTGTTTTACTATTTTTCATATAAATGATGTTATATGGTTAAATGAATTTAATTAAATATATGATGTCAAAAATGTGAAAAATATGGTTTCATAACTTGAGATCCTTAAGCATGGTTGATGCAGATTTGTGGTGAGGATTTCGGTCAGTGGTGAATAGTGGTTATGTGTATGGTGTTTTAAAAAATTTAAATAAAATAATTAATGAAAGAAAAAGTAATTAAATAAATTATTTATTAATTCAATAAATGATTTAAAATATCTTTATATGACTAATGATATTAGATTAAAATATTATTGGTAATATTAGACTTAAATGTTATTAAAATTAGATAACATTAGTTTAAAATATTATTATTTAATTAATAATATTAAACGGGAGATTAAAATTGAGAAATTACTTTATTTTAAATATAAGTCGTTGAAATTGGTATGCAATGGACTATATTATGACAGTAGTAGATTGAAATGAGAAGTCAGGGTGCTGAAATAAATTCAGGGTTGCTGAAATAATTTTTTTTATTGAGTTTGATTTTGGTCTACTGAAATTATGATTTCAGGATGCTGAAATATATTTTGGTTTAATGAAATGGTATTTAAGTTACTGACATGTTATCTAGTTTGCTAAGATAACATATAAAGGGAAAACTTATAATTATAAGTTATGATATGATTAAAAGATTATTAAAGTATAACAGTAACACTAAGACTTTAATATAATGTCTAATACTTAACTATATGTTTAAATGTTAGACACTTTAATATAAGATGATAAGATTATAAGTGAGTTATGCTATGACTAATCGAAAGATCAATTATATGTCTTTTCTCTAAAGAAGTTAAAGTAAATTGCATAGCAGTAGACTACGATTGAGGGAAGTTCTCTAACTCAAACTTGAGTATATTCCAAAGCATGTTAGTGAATAGTTATTGATGATTATTCACATCCTTAGTGATTATTGTTATATCGCACTTTGTGCAATTGAATTCCTGTTCTATTATTATTGTACTGTGAATTGTTTAAAGTTCTTTCATTCATGAACTGTTTATGAGATGGATCTGTGCTAGTTGTATCAGCTAGATCAAACATGTTTAAATTTGTTAAATAAAATATATTTTTAAAGCGGTGCCTAACCAATTAAAATGGCAAGGACTCTTGACTGAGAAAAAGAACAATTTTACTAAAGCATTATTGGAAAATAATTGTTGCTAGTATATTGAGTGATTATGCATATTTCACATGGTATGAAAGGCTGATCTCCTTGATTACCAAACTTTATTAAAAGGACCAGTTTAAATACTGACAACCTTAGTATATGTTCATGGTTATTTCAAACCACTCAACATTTGTTATTCAATTATTAGAATATTCAGTTATAGAGATTAATTCATGTTCTTTCACTATCCCTTTATCTGATTGAACTTTGAAAGTTAAAATCTTTTCTAATCATGATATATCTCCTTCATATTTAAACTTGCTAAGCAAATTAGTTGCTTACTCTTGCTATAACATGACAATTATTTCAGCTAAACCCGAAAGTTCGAGTAAGAAGGACAAGGGCAAAGGAAAGGTCCAAAAATAGTTAATATAAATGTTTAAGTATCATGAGATACTATGGTTGATGTTTTTGTAAACCTTTTGTGTTACTTTATGTAACTTAAGTAAGGTATGTTTATGTTAAGGTAATAGACCTTAGGATATTGCATAAGACTTTATTATAATGATCAATGTATGTTTATTATTTCGCAATAGTATATAGAATGCTTATGATGATGATGTACCGTGATCACTGAATCTGAGGTTAGAGAACCCGGATTTGGGGGCATCACAGGTTGGTATCAAAACTGTAGGTTATAAACATTAGGATGAGAAACCTAGGTTATAACCTTAGAAGAAAACTCGTATAGAGTATACTAGGAGATGGATTGGGGAGATTCATCTAGTATAGATTGTATATAATAAAATATTGTTTCATTTTATCAATGAATATATTTTATTGTGATACTGATGTTGTGTTTGTTTGGTTATAGGATGCCCGATGAAGGACAAGACAGCCATACAGTAGAACAGGAGCGTATAGATCCGATAGAGGATCAAGAGGATAGTGATGGGAATGACGAGAATATGATGGAGGACTTGTTCGAAGAGAACATGGCGCTGAAGAATAGAGTGACACAGTTAGAGCAGGAGAATGCTACTCATCAATTCACTGAGACTCAGTACAAAGAATTGGCATATCAAGCTCAGACCGAGCTTGCTGAGATAAAGATACAGTTGCAGGTGCAGACACCTTGGCTACCCAGATGGTTGCCATGAATGCTGAGCTAAGAGAGAGACTAGAACAAGAGGAGATAAAGCTGGGAGTATTAAGAGTTGAGCATGAGGCCATGCGATTTGAGTTCGATCTAGAGATTTCAGATAAGATCAGGATCGAACAAGCATGGATTAGAGCATCCAATATGGTGGACTAGCTTGAGGAGAAGCTGGAGGCTAGTGAGGTTCGAGTGGATACTTTGGGACGATCATTGGATGCCGCTTACATGGGTCAGCGAGCAGGAGTGAGGAGATTGTTGGAGATAGGCGAGTCGAGTCGATCTATTAGACGTCGACTTATAGATGGACTAATTCCACCAAAGCAGGAGCATGCAGGCACACCCCCTCCAGACGCGCAGTGATAGTTTAGTAGTTTTCTATTGTATATAGATGCAGTAAAACCCCTTTTGTTTATTAGGGTTTTATGCTTGATGTAAACCTCAGGCTGTGTGAGGTAGTATGTTTGTTTGATGTATCCCCATTTATGTGTATAAGGGAGTATGCCTTTTGATAGATTCCATCTCTGGATGTTTAGAATGGGATAGTTAGTATTTATAGAAATATGCCAGGCATGTGTACGACACTAAAAATTTGGTATATGAATATAAACGCGGTATTATGATTAAATGTTTGATTAAGTAGATAACTTGCGAGAATGAAGATAGTAAGTTATCTCTGTGATAATTAAAAGTTTTATTAAGCTGAAAAGGGTATTTCAGCAAGCCAAAAAGAATATTTTCAGTAAGCTGAAATGGAAAGTTTAGTAAGTTGAACATGAAGATAATGTGATTATTAAAGTTTAAATTACATGCTGTATTTTAAATACTTATAACATATAATGAAACTCGAAGTGATAATGTAAGATTTTGTTAAAACCAGATAATGCCGCCAAGATGTCAAAATCGTAACCAGAGGAAGGAACGTTCTGTGAACAATGAAAGGGATCAAGATGACCCCAATGCAGAACTTCGCAAATATGATAGCTCGAGCTATACGAACTCGTACACCTACAGCAAGGAATCAAGCTGATAATTGCTTAGCAAATTTTAAATATTTTAAGGCTGTAGGACCACCAGAATTCAGCAGAACCACTGACCCATAGCAGCTCAGACATGGGTGAAAGAGATGGAAAAGGCCTTTATCATTACTAGGGTAGCTGAAGAGAAAAAGACGGCTTTTACTACTTACTTGATGAAAGGTGAGGCTAATTACTGGTGGGAGACGAACCAAGCTAGAGCCGAAATGGAGGTAGTAACATGGACCAAGTTTAAGGAATTATTCGTAGAAAGCTATTTCTCGGAGGCCATGCAAGCTAGAATGGAAGTGCAGTTTCTTGAATTGAAGCAAGAAAATATGACAGTTGCCGAATATGCAGCAAAATTCAATGAGCTAGCTAGATTCTCACCTCATCAGGTGGATACCGAAGTACGAAAGGCGCGTAGGTTTGAAAATGGATTGAAGCTGTTGATACACAGCAAAGTTGCGGTAATACAAATTGCTACGTTTTCAACACTGTTAAAAAAGACTATCATTGTAGAAGGGAGTAGTGAGGCAATATCTAGATTCAATCGAGAGAAGAATAAGAAGAGGATTGAAGGAGGACATCAGGGTGCCAGCAGTGGGGGCAGTAACACTAAGAAACGCAAGTGGAACAGTGGCAACGAATCAGGAACTCAACAAGGGAGTACACCACTGAAGAAGCCAACATGTGTAAAGTGTGGAAAGAATCAGTCTGGGGAGTGTATGAAGGGAAAGAATGTTTGTTATAACTACGGCCAGGAAGGACATATCTCACTGAATTTTCCTAAACCAAAGAAGGGAGGTTGCTTTTCTTGTGGGGGAATGGGGCATCGATTTAAGGATTGTCCATTCAAGAAAAGTACTGATGGAGGAAGTGGAAACAGGAGCAGTACCCCAAAGTTAACCATTAGAGGGCCAACGCAGCAGAGCTAGCCGACAACCCGAACTTTCAACAGGACTGTGCAAGACGCAGTTGCATCAAAGGAGGTGG
This sequence comes from Panax stipuleanatus, assembly GCA_020205555.1. Lineage (NCBI taxonomy): Eukaryota > Viridiplantae > Streptophyta > Magnoliopsida > Apiales > Araliaceae > Panax > Panax stipuleanatus. The sequence goes on along the minus strand of CM035117.1, from coordinate 47,593,092 downwards.
TGTCAGGTATAATTTCGATCAATAATATAAATGCATACGTATTATTTGATTCGGGAGCTACCTGTTCATTTGTGTCTGATGAATTTGCTAGAAAATTAAACTTACCATGTGAAAAGTTAAAGAACCCAATGAATATAGAAGTTGCAAACAAAGAAGTGATCCCTGTAGAGTTTATCCATAACAATTGTGGTGTGGAAATAAGGGGACATAAGTTAAGAGTGAATTTGATTTCGATACGCTTAGCAGAATTTGATGTTATCTTAGGGATGGATTGGTTGTTTAACCATGAGGCAGTTATAGATTGCTAGAAGAAGATTATACACCTTAAGACACCAAATAAGTCTAAGGTGGTATTTTATAGTAGCAAGTCGCCAAGACAAACAAGTTGTCTGACGATGATGCAGGCCAGGAGGATGCTACAAAAAGGATGTGAAGGTTATTTAGCCTATGTAGTGGATACACGGGTTGTGAATTCGGACATAGGGTGGATACATATAGTTAATGAGTTTGGGGATGTCTTTCCAGAAGAACTTCTGGGACTTCAGCCAGACAGAGAGATAGAGTTTGTGATTGATATAGTACCGGGGACAACGCCGATATCGAAAGCATCGTATCGAATGGCTCCAATAGAAATGAAAAATTGATGATCCAGCTACAAGAACTATTGGACAAGAAGTATATTCAACCTAGTGTATCTCCGTGGGGAGCACCGGTGTTGTTTGTGAAGAAGAAGGATGGTTCGATAAGGTTGTGTATGGATTATAGAGAGTTGAATAAGATGACAATCAAGAACATATATCCGTTACCAAGAATAGACGATCTGTTTGATCAACTTAAAGGAGCGAGATATTTTTCTAAGATTGACTTAAGGACTGGTTACCATCAGTTAAAAGTGAGGACGAAGGATGTACCAAAGACAACATTTAGAACTCGTTACGGCCATTATGAGTTTCTAGTGATGTCGTTTGGATTGACGAACGCACCAGCTGCTTTTATGGACTTGATGAATAGAGTATTTAAATCGTATTTGGATAAATTTGTGGTTGTGTTCATTGATGACATTTTGGTATATTTGAAGACTGAAGAGGAGCATGCCGAACATCTACGAATTATATTGGAAACATTAAGAAAGAGAAATTATATGCTAAATTTTCAAAGTGTGAGTTTTGGTTGAAGATAGTGCAATTTTTGGGACATGTCATCGACAACGAGGGAATTTCTGTTGATCCAGCAAAAGTAGAAGCGGTGAAAAATTGGGGACAACCGAAGACACCGACAGAGATTAGAAGTTTCTTGGGATTGGCAGGATATTATCGAAGGTTTATTCAGGATTTCTCAAAGATAGCGACACCGTTGACTAATCTGACAAGGAAGACCGTTAAGTATGTGTGGACAGAGAAGTGTGAACAGAGTTTTCAGGAACTAAAGAAAAGTTTGAGTGAAGCACCTGTGTTATCTTTACCAGATAGTACGGGAGGTTTTACAGTGTATAGTGATGCGTCACACAAGGAACTAGGATGCGTGTTAATATACAATGGTAAGGTCATTGCGTACGCGTCACGATAATTAAAGGACTATGAAAAGGGATACCCTACTCATGACCTGAAATTGGTTACGGTAGTGTTTGCCCTTAAGATTTGGAGACATTATCTCTACGGAGAAAAGTGTGAGATATACACAGACCACAAAAGTCTGAAGTATATCTTTACACAAAAGGAGTTAAACATGAGGCAGAGGAGATAGTTAGAATTGATCAAGGATTATGATTGTGATATTCTATATCATCCAGGGAAGGCCAATGTAGTGATAGATGCTTTAAGCAGAAAGAGCAGAGAAAAGTTATTTGTACTGACAGACTAAGAAGAATTAGTAAGAGAAATGGAGAAAATGGAGTTGGAGGTGAAAAATCTGAAGGATTCGGATAAAGTGATAGAAATGGAAGCAAGTCCGACTTTATTTGACAAGGTGAAAGAATCACAAGAGAATGATGAAGAATGTGGTAACATCAAGAAGCGATTGGCTGAAGGCGAAGAACTGAAGTATAAGATCGACGGCACTGGATTGCTGAGATTTGAAGGAAGAATTTGGGTACCTGCAGTATCAGAGTTAAGAGAAGAGATTCTTCAAGAAGCGCATAATACGAGATACTCAATACACCCAGGAAGCATGAAGATGTATCAAGATTTGCGTTAACATTATTGGTGGCCAAATATGAAGAAAGAGGTTGTTGAATGCGTCAGCCAATGTTTAACTTGTCAAAGAATCAAGGCAGAGCATCAACGACCTAGTGGACTATTACAGTCGTTGGAAATTCTGGAATGGAAATGGGAGCACGTCACGATGGATTTTGTGGTAGGACTTCCAGCGACACAGAAGGGTTATGACGCCATATGGGTGATTGTCGATCGTCTTACAAAGTCAGCACACTTTTTGCTGATCAAGATCAGGTATACTTTGGATCAGTTAGCCAAGTTATATATCAAGGAAATAATTTCGAGACATGGAGTGCAGGTATCAATTGTGTCTGATAGAGATCCGCTCTTCACGTCAAACTTTTGGAGGAGTCTTCAAGAAAGAATGGGGACACAGCTAAGATTAAGTATCGCGTATCATCCACAGACAGATGGGCAGAGCAAGAGAACGATTCAAACATTAGAAGGCATGCTCAGAGCCTGTGTGATGGATTTCAAAGAAAGCTGGGAAGATTATCTTCCGTTGGTGGAGTTTGCGTATAACAATAGTTATCATCCAAGCATGGGAATGCCGCCGTATAAAGCACTGTATGGAAGAAAATGCAGAACGCCCTTATGTTGGGACGAGGTAGGTGAACGAAGACTGTTGGGTCCAGAATTGGTGCAGCAGACCGTGGAGATCATCAAAGTGATAAAAGCTCGACTGGTAGCAGCTCAAGATCGACAAAAGAAGTACGCAGATATTCATTGCAAGAAAAGAGACTTCCAAGTGGAAAGCTATACATTTCTAAAGGTATCTCCCTGGAAGGGGAAGATAAGATTTGGGAAGAAAGGTAAACTGAGTCCAAGATTTATTGGACCGTTCAAAATACTGAAGAAGATAGGTGAAGTGGCATACGAGGTAGCTATACCTCCTGAACAGGAACATGTTCACAATGTGTTTCATATGTTAGTGTTGCGTCCGTACAAGCCGGATTACAAGCATGTGATATCCTACAAGCCGATTCAAGTCGAGAAGGACATATCGTACGAGGAGGTTCTTATAGAAATTTTAGATAGGAAAGAGCAGAAATTGAGAAATAAGGTTATACATTCTGTCAAAATCCTATGGAGAAACCACAATGCTGAGAAATCTACGTGGGAGCTTGAGGAAAAGATGAGGAAGAATTATCCGAATCTTTTTGAGTAACCTTAATGGAATTCCGGGGACGAAATTCTTATAAGGAGGGGAGAATGTAATAACCAAGGATTTCTGTGTGCATTGTAAATAAATATATTAAATAATTTGTGATATATTATGGATGATTAAGTGACTATGTGAATAATATGCTATAATATTTAAAGGAAGTTTCACTAATAAGTTAAATAAGTTAGTGAACTAACCTAAGTATTTTAATAACCCAAAAAATAGATTTAAGGTGTTAAACCCTAATTAAATACTCAATAAACTTGAATACGACAAGTCTAATTGGGTTATATAAGTGAATTAATATTATTGATGGATAATAATATGGAAAGACCAATAATAATGAGTATTAGCTCAAGAGATAATAAATTAAGAAAAGTAAATAAATTAGACAAGCCCAATTATATTTTTAGTGTGGGACTTGTAGATAAATTGATTTAAGGGCAATTGAATTATTAAATTGACTCAATATATCATGTATAAGATAAGAATAATAATGGCTCAATTTAATTAATTAGGAAAGCTCAAGTTTATGTTTGTTAGTAAGCTAAGATAATGAAAATGCAAGCCCAATAGGAATTTTTATTAAAGCCTAAAGCTTGGCCCATGTGTAATGGACATTTTAGTCATAAATTAAGCTAGCTAATAAAAACAAAAGTGGTGAGATATAGGGCCTTAGTGGCCGGATATGTTAGAGAAAACAAGCGGAGAAGAATTTAATCATTACTTTCCACTTTAGTAGGTAATTAGCTTTTTAGGTGTTAGTTTTTTATGGGCCAACACATTTCTCTTTGCTTGCAAGTAACATCTTATATAATGAGAGAGAGAAGAGAAACATATGGATAGATATGTTGTTATCTAATTATTTTATTTTGCTACCAAACATGGTAATTCATGTGTGCTCTTATTTGTTTTTCTTTCTAACGTAAGAGAGAGAGAGAGAGAGAGAGAGAGAGAGAGAGAGAGAGAGAGAGAGTGAGAGAGAAAGAGAGAGTGAGAGAGAGAGAAGGAAGTAAGAGAAAGAGAAATCCATTTGCACCCAAGATTCATAACATATTACGGGTGGAGGAGAAGAGAAATCAAAAAGTCAAGGTATAAAACTAATCTTTAGACTTTACTTTTCTTTTCTTTTATGGATTTGATGGAGAAAAGGGGTTGTGATTTGGAAGTATGGAACCCTTTAAGTTATGTGTTTTCTATAGTTTCATGGGTGGATCTAACTTGTACAAGTATTAAAAAGTGGACAAAAGGAGAGAAATGAAACTAGGTTTCTAGAAATCTAGAAAACCCTAGCTTTCTCTCCCTTTGATCAAATGGTATATTAAATCTACACTCTTTTTTCATGATCCGTCAAATAAGGGTGTTAGATATATATTTTGACTAGTTAACCCAAGTGGTAGAACTTGAAAATCACGTGTCTAGCAGTCATGGTATGTGTTTTGGTCAAAACAGTCCACGTAGTGGACAAAAAGCTATAAAAGACTCACTGATCAGTCTGCCACGAGGGCATTTTTTTCTACTTTCTGTGCTTTAAAAATTTGAGAAACATTTGGAGAGGTAATATCAGAGGTTCGGTAGGTCCTGTAAAAATTTGAGAATTTTTGGCCATACGGTTTGAAAGTTATGCATTTTACGGTCTAAGACTACTTTTAAAACTCTAACTGAATAACTCTCTGGGTATTGATCCAAAAATTATAAAACTTTTACTGGAAGTACATATACATAACAGGAGTCTACCCTAAAAATGTCATAATTTTTGGAGTTAATTTCGATTTATGAAAAATCTGACAATATTTGGCCATTATGGACTATTTAAATATAGTAAATGAATTTTAAAAATTCTTTGAAAAATATATTTTCATGAGGGGATTATATGTAGCTACTATCCAAAAAAGAAATGGTTTTTTAAGTTGTTTTGCTATTTTTCATATAAATGATGTTATATGATTAAATAAATTTAATTAAATATATGATGACAAAAATGTGAAAAAATATGGTTTCATGACTTGAGATCCTTAAGCATGGTTGATGCAGATTTGTGGAGAGGATTTCGGTCAGTGGTGAATAGTGGTTATGTGTATGGTGTTTTAGAAAATTTAAATAAATTAATTAATGAAAGAAAAAGTAATTAAATAAATTATTTATTAATTCAATAAATGATTTAAAATATCTTTATATGACTAATGATATTAGATTAAAATATTATTGGTAATATTAGACTTAAATGTTATTAAAATGAGATAACATTAGTTTGAAATATTATTATTTAATTAATAATATTAAACGGGAGATTAAAATTGAGAAATTACTTTATTTTAATTATAAGTCGTTGAAATTGGTATGCAATGGACTATATTATGACGGCAGTAGATTGAAATGAGAAGTCAGGGTACTGAAATGGATTCAGGGTTGCTGAAATAATTTTGATTTACTGAGTTTGATTTTGGTCTGCTGAAATTATGATTTCAGGATGCTGAAATATATTTTGGTTTACTAAAATGGTATTTCAGTTTACTGACATGTTATCTAGTTTACTAAGATAACATATAAAGGGAAAACTTATAATTATAAGTTATGAAATGTTTAAAAGATTATAAAAGTATAACAATAACACTAAGACTTTAATATAATATCTAATACTTAACTATATGTTTAAATGTTAGACACTTTAATAAAAGATGATAAGATTATAAGTGAGTTATGCTATGACTAATCGAAAGATCAATTATAGGTCTTTTCTCTAAAGAAGTTAAAGTAAATTACATAGCAGTAGACTACGATTGAGGCAAGTTCTCTAACTAAAACTTGAGTATATTCCAAAGAATGTTAGTGAATAGTTATTGATGATTATTCACATCCTTATTGATTATTGTTATATCGCACTTTGTGCAATTGAATTCTTGTTCTACTATTATTGGATTGTGAATTGTTTAAAGTTATTTCATTCATGAACTGTTTATGAGATGGATCTATGCTAGTTGTATCAACTAGATCAAACATATTTAAATTTGTTAAATCAAATATGTTTTTAAAGCATTGCCTAACCAATTGAAATGGTAAGGACTCTTGACTGAGAAAAAGAACAATTTTACTAAAGCATTATTGGAAAACAATTGTTGCTAGTTTATTGAGTGATTATGCATATTTCACAGGGTATGAAAGGCTGATCTCCTTGATTACCAAATTTTATTAAAAGGTGACAACCTTAGTATATGTTCATGATTATTTCAAACAACTCAGCATCTGTTATTCAATTATTAGAATATTCAGTTATATAGAGATTAATTCATGTTCTTTCACTATCCCTTTATCTGATTGAACTTTGAAAGTTAAAATCTTTTCTAATCATGATATATCTCCTTCATATTTAAACTTGCTAAGCAAATTAGTTGCTTACTCTTTCTATATCATGACAATTATTTCAGCTAAGCCCGAAAGTTCGAGTAAGAAGGACAATGGCAAAGGAAAGGTCCAAGAATAGTTAATGTTAATGTTTAAGTATCATGAGATACTATGTTTGATGTTGTTGTAAACCTTTTGTGTTACTTTATGTAACTTAAGTAAGGTATGTTTATGTTAGGGTAATAGACCTTGGGATATTGTATAAGACTTTATTATACTGAACAATGTATGTTTATTATTCCGCAATAGTATATAGAATGCTTATGATGATGATGTACCGTGATCACTGAATCTGAGGTTAGAGAACTCGAATTTGGGGGCGTCACAAGAAACATGTGAAATGACTAAACTACCCTTAAAATTATTTGTAAAATAACTAAAATACCCTCCAATCCATGTGAACTTAAATCGACCAATCAGAGAAGAGATGATGCGAGCATGATGTAAGCCTAACATCATCCTTAAAGAAACACAAAGATGATGTCATGATGATGATGTCATCATGATGATGTCACCTAGTGGATATTTTGAGGGACTAAAGTGCAATTAATGAGGTACTAAAGTGTAATTAACCTAGGTACCAAACTGTAATAAGCCGGGTGCAAATTGTAATAAGTCGAGCCCCTAACGTGTAATTATCAAAACTATATTTTCCTATAAATAGCAAGTCATTCTCTTCATTTTCTTCACCAGTTTCCAAAGCAAAGTTATAATCAAAAAAAATTAGAAAGAGAGAATTCTTATAAGTTAGATTAATTTGAAGAGTTGCAAAGGATTAGTTAAAGATTGCAACTTCAAGAGGTATTTACTCTAGTGGTTATTATTTTCATTCTTCTTTATATATTTAGTAAAAATATACTTTTATACGCAGTTATAATGTCCAAATTATTTTAAGTATATAGTACAAAAGTACTATTTACAAGCAGTTGTAATGTCCGACGTATGTCTCTTAAAAAGTAGAAAATATACTTTTATAAGCAGTTACTATGCCGATTTTCTTCAAGTATTTAGTGCGAATATTCATTTTATAAAGCAGTTATAATGCTCGATTTATTTCAAAAATAGTAAACGAATATTCATTTTACAAGCAGTTATAATGCTCAATTTATTTTAAATATAGTTGATGAATATTTATTTTGTAAATAATTATAATACTGAAATTATTTCATGTATAGTACAAGGAGTTTTATTTATAATTGGTTATATGATTTACTAGTTATAAATAAAAACTTATAAATAAAAGAATAAGTGTTAAATCTAAAGTAGTACAATCGTACTCTTTAATAGTTGATGTATAATATCTAGGCTAAACAATTCATTCAGGGAGCGGATGTCTATGCGAACTAGCTACCGATCTAACTCGTTGTGTAAACACAGTGTAGACGAGACGAAAAACTAGTTTGTTGGTTGTTTGTAGGAAACCACTCAGCGCACTATATTAAACACTGTTAAAGACTCGATGTGTGCTAAGTTTAGAATAGTGTATACGTATGGTATTAAGGTGTTATCTAATGTTTGATTATGTAATTACATGTTAGATAATTTACTTAATAAGTTGTAGTATTATGAAGTATAATGTGATATATTGATTGCAAGAATAATCTTATTAATGATAGGTCTTTGTATAAAAGCTTAAACTAAATTGTGTAGCAGTAGTCAACAGATCAGGCAAGTTCCCTAACTCAAACTCGAGTTATTATTTTTCAAACATGATAGTGAATAATTATTATTGCTAAATTCTACATCTAAGATTATTATTGAATATTCGCATCTATTGCAAGTTTCCTAACTTAACTTGAGTTATTAATTTCAAAGCGTGATTAGTGAATAATTATTGATAGTTATTCATATCTATAATGATTATTGTTATTCGCACATAGTGCAATTGATTCTTGTTCTATTATTGGAACTATTTATGAGCCATGTCTCAGCTAGTTGTTTAATTTGGCGAGACTAGTATTTGTTAAAGCATGAAACGTTCTATTTATTATAAACTAATTTATTATTGGAAGATCTATGCCATTGAATTCGGCTAGATCAATATTGATATTATATGTTGAAATCATAGTATTTATTTGAAAACAATCCAAACCATATTGTTGTGATACGGACTCATGATATAAGATTGAGATGAACCAACTTTATTGTTGTAAAACGACCCATGCGCTATTTTTGAGTATTATGCATAATATGAGGTATAATGGAGTTGGTCGCTTCAGGTATTTGTAGAGGAGTATAGTTTAGTTTTTATAACTAACTTATATTCCTAAGATAATTTAGTTTTAATAACTAATAATTCCTCTATTAGTTCATGATCCATTCGTGATCACTCACCATGAAATCGGGGAACATCTCACTTTATTGAACATTGTTGCAGTATTGTTAATTCTTCTTATTCACTTGAATATGATTGAATTTTTGAAAGAATTTTACTCTTTCATCCTTGATATGTTATTCAGCATTACATTTAAGAAAGTTTTGTTATTAAGAATGAATTATTATTCAGCTACTTCGAAATCCTTTGATTATTGTCGAAGTTCTATAGAAACTAGACTCTTCTATTCCTGATATATATCCTTTATTGATTACTTTAACTTGCTGAGAAAACTTGTTGCTCACCCTTCATTAAATAAAACATTTCAACTAAGACCGAGGTAGCAGAAGGTTCTAATAGGGACAAAGGCAAAGGCAAGGCTCATGAGTAGTTAATGTCGACTTTTAATGGTTATGTTACATTATGTAAATTAATTATTGTAAACCTTTTGAATAGCTAAGGGTATGTAAGTTATGTTAAGATCAGTTAACTTGGGATATTGTTATAAGTTGTATTAAGTAATGTAATGAATGATATATTTCATTAATGAATGGGTAGTTAGATGTGATATGAATGATGGATCATGAGCACCAAACCCGAGGTTAGGGACCCAAATTTGGGGGTGTCACAGGAACCGGAAAGCTAGAATGGATAAAATCTAGTTTTTTTTTTTAGTTTTGTAAACATTTAAAGCGACTTCGCGACCCTAAATCTATATCTAGTGGGAGCGGAAAGCTTTGGCTACGCTCATGCAAGGATTTGACTGATAAATCCTTTGTTTTGCGACGTCTAGAGTACAGTTGGCATTTTCTGTGAATATTTGTGAGGTGCAGGTTTTCTTGGATATTTTATGCGAGCCTAGGAATCGTGGGATTAATGATCAAACTGATCTAAATCTGATTCTCAAGATGGACAACTCCACATTACAAATGTATCCTGCCTATTTTTCTGTAAAATGTACATCCGAGGGACCTTAGAATGGTTTTCCAGATTTAAGGTCTCAAACATTGTGAAATATGGTTTGTAGTGCTAGAGTCACTTCGATGGCTGTCATTCCCATAAGAAAACCATCACTTATATATACATTATGTGGTAGAGGTTGCTTCGCATCCTGACAATCAACATCCAAATCATGCCAAAGGCTGAACAGAATAAAAAATGGAATTATCAATATGCTTCAATTCCTATGCGAGCGAAAGGGTTTGAAAACCATCTTTCAAAATGTCGTTTTTATATCTTTGTCTAAAAATGGATTTTTCAAACAAATCAAACCCTTCGTATATAGGTCCAATGAAGCATGGCACTACTTTCAAATCAAACAAATGTAGGCTCAATTACTTCTAGCATACACACACATTGCAATTAAAAAGGGAAATATTAAAAAGAAGCGGTAACAGTGTTTCACGGAACTCGGGGGGTGCCTAACACCTTCCCCCTGCTTAACCAAGCCCCCGAACTTTAAGAATCTAGGTTTCAAGACCAAGTTTTGACAACGTCAAGTAATTGGGCCTACTTGTAAAATCAAACAAAACTCGGTTGAGTTGGTACAACCATTTCAAAATATACCAATTGGCGACTCTGTAAACCTTTCAAAATTGTCAACATAATACATGTTGGCCTTTTCCTAAAAATTTCACCCTTCATAAAACAGATAAGACAAATAAAGGTAGAAAACAACAAAATTTAGGGAGAGGAAGATCTGTCCAAAACAACAAGATTTTTTCCCGACGTCAACAGGTGGCGACTCTGCTGGGGATTTTAGAGACCTTAAGTCACACTCCAAATCTTTTCAAAATTTCCCTTTTCTATCTGCGTGTGAGTGGATGTTGTGCTTTACATTGAATGGATGTAAATAAATGCTTTGTACTGCTCTATATTAGTGCTTCGCACAATGTCATCATTTCATACGGTGAGACACATTGTATGTAAATATATGTTGTGTGATTCCTTCACTAGGAGGCGAACCCGTCAGTGTTTTATTACTGGACTCAAAGGAGAGTAATCCTGCGAGGCTCAGGAAAGGCGCCACTCAGATCCGCTCCAATTGAAAGAATGGATTAATTTCTCCTCTAGTAAATTGCGATGATCTGGGGACCTTCATGCCGAGAAGCTGCGAGAGTAGCCTAAGATAGGTTAGCCTCTAATAAACCAAATGCGAAGGGGAGTCTCTTCATACCTCTCCCTTTCAATTCCTTGTAAAGTGCAATTTAATGTAAATTATGATTCCATGTAAATGTAAAGAAAAGAAATGAAAAGAAAATGTAAATGTACATTCTATTTCCCTTCAATTTTATTATTGTACAGATATTAAAACCTGTCATACTATCTTGTCAGTAAAATAACTAAAAGTTGTTTTGCAGGAAAATAAAAAGCCCTAAAACTGACACATTGCATAGCATGTCTACTTTCAATGCTTATTAAGACTAAACAACATACTCTTCTCATTGCAAGATTAGTCTCATTACCAGATCGAAATCTAAAAAAGCACAAAGCCTATCCACCGACTTGGCGGAAAGTGCCCAACATGAATCAGGTTTTGTATCTCGAAAAGAGTTTGAGGGACTTAAGAATCAAATAATAGAGTTGGTTATCCTCCTAAAAGAACAAAGTAAGAGCACTCAGGCCAGGCAATGCCCAATTAAACAGAGTCCTCCTCACAGGGTTGCAATCAAAGTGCTGACAAAGAGGGGGGAAATGCAGATTCCTAAACCTCGATCCAGTGAAAGAACCAACAAAACCCCTGAAATCATAAATCTAAGGGAAGATCGGGAAACTGGTGATATCCAAAAAAAAGTCCAAGAAATGGAAGAAACCATCCGGGCAATCAAAGGGACTAGAAACATTGGAAGTGTCACCTATTTAAATTTCTGCATATTCCCAGAGGCTAGATAGCCTGACAAATTCCAAGTCCTAGAGTTTGAAAAGTACAATGGGGTAGGCGATCCCTATACGCACTTGAAAGTATACATTGGCGAGCTAGGGTCTTCTGCTGAAGATGAAAGCCTTAAAATGCAGATTTTCCAAAAGAGTCTCACTGGAGAGGCTAGGATATGGTATGCCCAACTTGACAATGCCAAAATCCATAGCTGGGAAGAGCTAGCTCATGCCTTCTTAAATCAGTACAGCTTCCAATCACAAATGGCACCGGATCGATACCAAGTGACTAAAGTTAAAAAGCAGAACAATGAATCTTTCCTAGAATATGCCTAAAGATGGAGATGTCTGGCAGCACAGGTCAGCCCACCTATGACAGAAACTGAAATGGTGATGACTTTCATAGACATCCAAGAGGTACCTTACTATGAGAGGATCCTAGCTGGAATAGGAAAGCAATTCTCAAAGATGATCAAACACGGCGAAATGGCAGAGATGGGCCTGAAAGCATGCAAGATTAAAGATCTCACTACCTTGGAAGCAGTCGCTGAGCATATACAGTTTGGAAATTATGCAAACACTCCCATGAGGGTACCCAAGAAAGGAGATAAAGAAGTATCCTTCGTTTTACAGGGGCAAGCTATGAGACCCAACCACAGTCCCCCCCATTTGGAAGAGGGAAGGCAATCTGTCATTACAACAACAAACTAAATTTAACTAATGCCAGGATAAAAAGAGAAAATTTGAAAGAACAAAAAATCGGGTGTTCACTCCACTTGGTGATTCCCTTGAAAATGTATTGGTGATGTTAATGGATCATAAGAAAATTACCGAACTGGCTCTACTTCTAGATCCAAGAAGCAAAAGTTACAATCCAAGCCAGAGATGTACTTACCATTTAGGGTCTCTAGGACACGATACACAAGATTGTTGGTCCTTAAAACCTAAAATCCAAAATTTGATCGAAAGCGACGAAGTTGTGGCCCAACAACCTGACCATCCAAATGCCAACACCAACCTTCTGTTACAGCATGATATGGAGGAAATGAACATGATTGGGTCAGGAAGCGTCGAAATGTGTCCAAATCGTAAATACATACGAAGGATGGAGGAATACCCCCAAAGGAACAGAACAAATATCCTAGAGTTGGAAAATTCAGAGGAGGGTATGATAGTGATGCAAAAATTAGATACGATCCAGCATCAAGTAACTCAGTTTGCTAATCTGATAGTGCGCCATCATCAGGATACAAGGAAGCTTTTCACTCAACTATCAGAAAGCCAAAAGAAAAAGGACATTATTCAGAATGTAATCCTATCTCCCTCCAAGATCATCCAGCTAAATGAAATAGATCAAAGCATACTGAATGGAGAAGAAAGGTGGAATGATAAAATTACTAGAAGATCTTGCCAAAGAAAAAATCAAGAAACATTCCAAACACTAGCAAACCCTCAAAATCCTACTGCACCGACAGTCGGGGAGAGTATACAGAGAAGGGTATTCACGCCTTTAGGGGACTCATTGGAAAATGTGTTAGCACTGTTGGTTGCACAGAGAAAGATTACTAAGTTGTGACCTCCTACAAATCTCGAGATGAAAAGTTATGATGCCACCAAGATATGTCACTACAATTCTAACTCACATGGACATGCAACTGAGGAATGTTGGTCTCTAAAACACAAAATCCAGGATCTCATTAAAAATGAAGAACTGAAGATAGAAGTCCCCATGACCAGAAAGGCGAAAGGAAAATAAATAGCTTAAGATGTCCACTCGAAACAGGCAGTTCAAAGGAGGCGACGGTTGTGAGCACAAATCCTGGCAGAACAGAAGGTGGACTAATCTTTATATTAGGAGTGACAGAGGAGACAAGAGAATTCCCCAAGGAAATTCATCCACCATCATCTAACATCTTGTTGCCAAAAGTTAGCAACCACATTCCTGACTTTAACCTTCTAGATTATGAGGAGGAAATACTGATCCTTCCTAGTGTGGAAAAAGCCAAAAAGGAAAGTTCTTTTCAAGAAATACAACAACAGTTTGAGAGGAATTTCATAGTTAAATCCTCTCAAGGCTATGAGAAAGGTGAAAGAACAGATGAAGAAAAAAGTGGTGAAGTTGTCAGGGAAGGCTAGAGTTCATCCCTTTTCGCGATGAGTCCAATTTGAGCCTCCTTAAGGGATATGTTGAATCAGAAGACGATCAAGTTATGGCCATGATTGAAGATATTCAGAACCAGAAGTAACCTCTATCATGAGCCTCGAAGGTAACAAAACTACTGATAACTGGACTATCAGGCCTCAGCTAGCCAAGAAGACTTAGATTCAGAGGAAAGTTACGAGTTCCAGGAGATGTTAGAACGTTATCGCTTTCTTAGCGTTATGCCTTTTATTTTCCATGCATATAAATCAAAAAATCAAAAAATCAAAAAATTAAAAAATCAAAAAATTAAAAAATCAAAACAAATCAAACCGATCAGGTTTTGTACAAGCTCGAACTACGAATGACCTGATCTCCCTCAACACGGGAGTACGTAGGCGACCATTTACAGTGCGGTCAAACCAAATAAAAAATTCAAAAACCCATCAAACCAAACTCAAACCCAAAAGAAACACTTCTTAAACCATTAAAGCAAAGCTTGAACTACGAATGGCATGATCCCCCAAATCTATGGGAGTACGTAGGCAGCCATTTATGGTGCGGTCAAAACAAAACAAAAAGCTAAAAAGCCCTCAAACCAATCTCAAAACCAAATAAACCCTTTTCAACCATTAAGGCCAAGCTTGAACTACGAATGACCTGATCCCCCCAATCTATGAGAGTACGTAGGCAGCCATCTATGGGGCGGTCTAACCCTCAGAATATAAAAAATCAAATTAAAGAAAAACCAGTCTCAAGACACCAAAGTCCACACCCAAAAAAAACACTCAGAGTCAGCGACCCATGATGAGAAGACCTAACGACACCTCAATGTTGTTCCATCAAATCCGGAGCAAGTCTCGAAAGGAAGAGACATCAATACATCACGACGACCAGTCACAGGGATGAAATGGTAATCATCATAAGATACAACTTGTTAGCAACTCATCACTCCTGAAGTGCTATAAGACTTGATATCCTTTGACCCACAGAAGCACATGAGCTACCGTCATGGAAAAGAATACCCCATACCCGACGACCTATTCCCTGAGCAAAAGGCCACGGATTAAACCTCACAGATCAAACTAAATCTGGTTGAAGCCGTCACACCAGCAACCAAGCTGAGCTCTTAGGTCCAATTCATTGGGTTCTGAAGGCATCTCGATATCAACCATCAAAGTTGGAACAACAACACATCGATATATCAAGTATGATCAGCAACAAGGACCTTCAAAGAGCTAATATCCTCAATCTGAAACCTTCATCAAATTAAGAGAAGAAAATAATCAAAGCTAATTGTGCCTACAAGTCAAAACAGGGATTGGGGAAAACCAAATGTCAAAAGTCCACTACCGGTTCACCATGTGGGTTATGAGGTAAAAGATTCTTACGATCTTGTCGTCTTATCAGCCCATCTGTCAAACATACAACAAAAGCAATCACCCCAAATCACAAGCAAGACCGGGGCAATTTTAGAATCGGCGACAACCCGAAGTTGGGGCTCTTACAACAAAACTGGGGCAATTTCAGAAATCGCGACAATTCAACACTGGGCATTTGTCAACCATCCAATGAAAATGCACCAGTCGGCACCATCAGCATGGTCTGTCATCATCAAAGCTTCCATTATTGGTGATCCGATATGATTAATCGGTATTTTCCAATCATAATTTTCTGAGAATACTGCGATCCACTGATAAGGTACGACTCTTTCATGTCTTTATGTGCTTTTAATTTCCAATTACATGCATTGGCAATGGTATACATGTTAATTATAGATAAATCTTGCGTTAGAATCTTAGAAAAATGTTTTAAAAAAGAGGAGATTTTTGCTTACCTTGTTATGAATTGGATTAATTCTGATAACCGTCCGTGGAGCACGAATCACGGGAACGATTAAGGAATTAAGACAATTCAACCTTTTGATTAGGCACTACATCCTAGTTTAAAGCGCTTTTTGGAATAAACTTAACCTCATATGCATGTCTGCACTTTGCGATCGCCCTAACTCTTAGTTGTGGGTTAAGAAACTATAGCGACATGGATGATAATTAGTAGCCAGCCTAATGTCTCGAATCTTGGCCTGGGTTACTCGAGTTATTAAGCCTGAGGGGTGTCTTTACACCTGGTGCCCTAAAGCCAGTGCCTAAGAAAATGAGCATTACAAGAAGAAGAAGGCAAAACCTGAGCATATCCGAATCTTGACCTAGGTTACTCGAGTAATTGAGCCCGAGGGGTGTCTCTACACCTGGTGCTCTAAAGCCATATGGTGGAGTCACCGTCCCAACACTCGCTACACAGGTAATTTAGAGCCTAAGAAAATGAATCTTGTACATGCTCAGGCGAGGATCAAATAGAGTAGATCGCTTGACTTATCTCGAAGTGTGGCCTTTGTTACTCGAGCCAGTAAACCCGAAGGGGTTTCTTAACACCCAGTGCCCTAAAGCTGTCTGATTTAGGAGTCATTGTTCCAAAACTCGTTACATGGGTAACCCTGAATAGCCTAAGAAAACGAGACAAAGTTAGGCGAGGAAAGCAGGAAAAATTTTTGCAAGATAAAAATGAGATCATCTAAAGTCATAAAAGAGAAACCCCTGCTAAGGATTGCGTCACTCATAGTGCACATGTCATATGATGTCAATTCTGTGAAGAGCAGTGTTTAGAGCAAAGATGAGGTGTCTCTGATAAAGGGAGATAAGTCTTTTGAATCTGATCCTACCCATGAAAAATGACCATGGATGCTTAAAAGTTTTTTTTGTGATTTCATAACTTGTCAAATGAAAATTTTGATTTCTTTAGGAAAAATTCATTTTCATAATCAATTTCAAGATCTTTAGCGATAAGATAAAAGCTTAGTGAATACAAGCATTCAAATTCATAAACTTTAACTTCAAATGCCTCATTCACAAGATCATACTAATCTCGACGGCCTGAGCCATTAAGATTTTGGCACAATTTTGTTATTTGTCTAATGTGCAGGATATTGCTCACTCTGGATGTGGTCAACAAAGCGAGTTTCTTTTGTGAACCGCAGTAAACAAACAATATGCGAAAGGGCTGGGGCATTTCGCCATTTAATAAAATTGTCGATATGATACATATTGGCCTTTTCCTAAAAATTCCACCCTTCACAAAATAGATAAGACAAATAAGGGTAGAACATAACAAAATTTAGGGAAAGGAAGATCTGTCCAAAGCAACAAGATTTTTTGTTGACGTCGACACATATTAAAAATTCTGACTCTGATAATTCAAAGAAAATGACTTGGTACTGAAGAAAGTCCTTTCCAATAAAGATGAAGCCAAAGGAAAGTTTTCCCCAAATTGGGAAGGTCCTTTCATTGTCAAATAATTGTTGACAGGAGGAGCCATCAGATTGCAAGAAATGAATGGGAAAAAATTTCCCCAGCACATCAATTCAGACACCGTGAAGAGGTACTATATCTTAAACACCTGCAAGCCATCATCCTAGTCCTGTGAAAAAATCAAATCAATTCAGGTTTTCACTAGAAGCCTAAACTACGAAGGACCTGGTCTCCCTCAACCCGGGAGTATGTAGGTAGACATTTACGGTGTGGTCAAACCAAATAAAAACCCCAAAAACCCCTCAAACTAAACTCAAACCCAAAAGAAACACTTCTCAAACCTTTAAGGCCAAGCCTGAACTACGACTGATCTGATCTCCCTCAACCCAGGAGTACGTAGGCAACCATTCGTAGTGCGGTCTGACCTTCAAAGAAAAAAAACAAAACCTTATTAAAAACCAGTCCCAAGACACAGAAATCCATATAAAACCCAAATACTATCAAGCCTCCCTGATCAACAGGCCCTGCTGAGGTACTCTCTTACATCTCAGTGTCAATCCATCAAGGAAAAACTCATGACACATCAAGACAGTAAGTCATGAAAAAAGTGGTAATCACTCAGCAATGACAATACATATCCAACAGGGAAGTAAATTAAAATATATTTCTCATCTATATAATATTGTTTGATATATACAATGTATCTTATGCATGACAAAAATAGTTGATCTAGTATGTGCAAGAAAATAAAAGCTAATCTATAAACCCATGGATAAACGGGATAGTAAGTTCAACATGGCATCCCTCTCAGAAGATGGAGGAGCATCTGTAAGTTCACGTCCCACGATCTCCATACGAGTTAAAATATCCATAGCCATCTGCACGGTACTACTGTGACCATCTATGAACGCACTCATATCTACAATGATGCTATGTGTATAAGACCTAAGTACAGTGCTATCAGCATTATAAACATCCCGGGTAGCTAGGGCCTCATCCCTCTTAATAAAAGCAGCATCCCGGACGACTAGAGCCTCCTCAATCTCAACAAAAGCTGTGTCCCGAGTAGGTCGAGCCTCGTCTCTATCAATAAAAGCTGCATCCCTGCCAGAAAGGGCTGTCAACATCAGTGCTCTCGCAGGTCATCCAAACTAATGAATCTATAAGAGTTAGATCTGTCCCAATAGGAATTCTCGAGGAGTCATTGACCAAAGCTACTGTTAAACCAGCAAATAAATCATCCTTGGTGGGAGAATCAGGATCCTCCATAGGCTCCTCCTCCTCAAAATCAATGCTCGGAGCTGAGTAGATAACCGCAGCCAGTGCAATATGTACCTCCAACCATGCAGAATACTCCGGAGAACGATCCGGATGGCTAGTCAAAAAAATTAGCCCTCTCCCAAAGAGTCCAACCATCATAAATCCTGGTCAGGTCAAGTGATGACAAAGATAAAGCTGATAGCCGCTGATTCATAGCCCCCTCAAAGGGATAGATGTCTTGAAACTAATCAAACTGTCCCATGACAGCCAGTGGATGATATGTTGTCACCCCTCTCAAACCCGCTAGAGGAAGATAATCCATGTCGACTGCATGAATAATGAAGATGTAATGGGAGCTAAGCCCTGAGCAGGGCAAGATCAAAAAGGATGCTCGATCGCCCGTCAAAAAGGCCAACCATGATGCCGCATCTGTACACTTCGCCGGCCGAAAGGAATATGAAATGGCTATCTCATGAGTAAAGCAATACCAATGATGTCTGAAAGTGTCGATGGGTATCAAGTGTGTCATAAACCACACGTACAGCAAAACGGCGCTACCCCTGAAAAACCCCACTGGATGGGTATGGCAGAATGTAGCCGACCTTAAGGTCTCAGCTAATATCATGGGCATGATGGTACAACCCTGTCTGAGAGCACGAACCACTACAATCAAACCAATGTCCAAGTGGTCCATATACAGTGGCATGTACAGATAAGCTATGCCGCACATCAACAGAACTTCCACGCGTACAAACTGCCACTCATCTGCAGGGATGATAAAGTATCCTGAATATCGCGCGTAGCTGTCCAGTTGACAAAAGCGATCGATCAAAAAGTCTATGGACACCACATGCCCCACAGTAATCTCATCAGTGACGACTCTGCGCCTCAGACTAGTAATGGTCATGAACTGTCATCTCATGTCACTCATGGCTATCCTAGCACAAGGCCGATCTAATGGCAAATCGATGATGCGCTAATACTCCTCCAACATAGGAGTCAACTCATAGATGCCAAATCTGAAAACCTGGTGCTCAGGTATCCAACAGGATAACATGATGTCCACAAAGCGTAGTGGGACCTAAAAAAAGCTAAAATTGCCAAAGAATACCCCAGCATCTAATCAACTGTCGCCTGTCTGTAGGAGGCAAACTGTCATACCAGGATCTCAAAGAAGATGTTATCAAAGAATGTGGCATGTGCTAGATATGGCTGACGGTAGATGAAGATATCTGTAGAATTGTATCAAGAGACCATCCAAGGGTCAAAGCTAAACTCACCTGTCTAAGTGCATATCCATGACATAATGCATGCATAATGATAGATGACAATGATAAATAACAATAGGATGCAATAGGTAGGAAATATCATATATTTCTAAATACACTATCTGCTGAAAGAATCATCTCTGTCTGATAATAAAATGCAAAATAAAAATTACAGGGAAATGGGGCACAACCGCCTAAATGACTAACAGAGGCCTATCAAAAGAGATAACTAGAAATGGGGCATAGCCGCCCAATATCTAACAGAGGCCTATCAAAAGATATAGCGAGAAAGCTATCAGAAGAAGTCTATGATATCTGCATCTAGACTGTCAATCTACTGCAACTCCTCCTGAGTCACTGAATCTCAGCCAGTAGTAATGTCTGGTCAATAAAGAGGAGGATCGGCACCTTCATAACTGCTAGAATATGGACCTGTTGAGGGGCCAGCTCCGGAGCTGGAAGGATCAAACAAATCTGCCTCTGAAGGATCCCTTCCAAGGTGTCTGAGGCAAACTATACAGTCTATCATCATAATAGACCCCGACACCATGTTTGCCATGAATTGGGTAGCACGAGTCTGAGCCCCAATAGTGTGAGGACTCCACCAGCGATGAAATTCCTCCTGACTGTGAGGACCCTCTGACAGGCTAAAGCCATCTATGCCCATCAGGGGAATATATGTGACTGGCTAAGATAAAGGCCAATGATGCCAAGTAAGAAGAACAAAGGGAATGCGGATCTCTCCCATGACGCTCCTGATGGCGCACTCTCCCAAATTGAACTCCCAACCTCCATCCGGCAAAAGGGGAATCCGACGAATGGCCAATGTAAACTCCAATCTGGTCGGAAAGCCATCCTCAAATTCGACTGTCAGATAGTCCGGGGTGTAAGGAACCCACATGATAGAGTCGGCAGTCAACAGCTCTAGCAGTAAGCGGGAATTAGTAAACCCCTCAGCTACAGGGACCTCCGTCAAAGTGGAATGATGCCAACGTCGTCCCCACGGATAGATCTCCAAGCCCAAAGTAGTGGTCGGGCGTAAGCAAAGGAGCCTCTCATATGCCCAAAAGTGGAAGTGCAAAGATTAAATATCCTTAGTGATAAAGATTGGCAAACACAGATGAGGGAGATTAAAAGGTGAAAGAGAAATTACTCACCAGCAAAAAGGGATAAAAACCTAGCCAAGCCTCTGTCACGCCCTCAGAGCGTAGGCGCAATCCACGAAGAAAATAGGCAAAGGTGAAGGAACCCCAGTTAAAATCCTTGATGCGCTCCACGTATCGAGTAGCGCTAACCAGAGCAAAAGAGACCATCGAGGAGTTGTCTACAATGAAATAACCCCTGATGATCACCAAGAATAATCGCCGAAGAATGCGATCTCTAACACTCTGATCATCAAGCAGAGGCTCAGTCAAAGACCCACTCTAGGCATCAACACTTAAGGGACCTGAACGGACAGTCCGACCCTTGATGGCCATCACAGGAACTCCTAGAAGGGATCGAACTGCAGCAGGTGAAATGTCAGCCACCAACGGCACTGGATCACCTGTAAACTATAAACCTGTGAGAAACCACCAATCCATCGGTGTCATCATCACCTCACAATCTAGCAGATGGAGAGACTGGGTCTGGTGGAACCAGCGCTCAGATAATGCCCGTAGATAACCCCAAGGGCAACGAAGGGGAGGAATAAAAAAGAATGCCTCAAAACCCCAAGTGTTGATGATGGCCTGATACTTCGGATGCAGAGTATGATATAAAGCACGGATGTTGAATTAGTTCCCTCTTGGCTGCGTAAAGCTGGGAACCTGCATCAAATAGCAACTCCAGATTAAACCTGTGCCCTGAAATGGCAAAAGAAAGAAAATTCCATAATGAAAACTGTTAGGAATATTCATGAGAATGTTATTCCTATTTTTATAAGATTTGATTATGATATAAATGAATGATTATGCAAATATGTCTGCATTGATGAAAGCTGTAAAGTCCTTTGATAGGTAATAGGAATATATGTAAAAGGACTTACAATGAATTGATCAAATATGTTAGGTTGATCCTATATAAACAAAATAGTTTTGTGAAGTCCTTAAAAAGAAATGATGTACAAGGACTAAATATACAAAGATCAAGCTTGTTAGGTTGATCTTATATAATGTAATAGATAGGCATGTCTGATCGTCGAGCACTGCACCAGCCATAGTAGTCTGCCAGGAGAGACAAGAAAGACTCGAGAACTATCAAGGTAAAATTATAGTCTGCAAGGATAGTAGATCTCGAAGTTCGTAGTCTTCCAGGAAAGACGAGGCAGGATCGTAGTGTGTCGAGAAGAACTTTCTCAGAGCCGTAGTCTGCTGAGGAAGTCATGTTCAGAATCATAGAGACAGCCTGTCTAAGAGCTGACCGAGCTCCTGCCAAAGCTAAGTCAAGAATCGTAGACCACACTTGAAGTAGTGAAGTCTACTGATCATGTCAGAGGCAGAGATCGTAGTCGAGCCAGATTAGACAAGGACAACAAGTGTTAAGGAAGAAATCGTAGTCTGTCAGTTGATCTAATCTCGGAGTCGTAGTGTCTGCAGAACCAAAGAAAGATCGTAGTCTGCAGAACTAAGGCCTCAATGAAATGCTCACAACGCCAAGGAAGAATCGTAGTGTCAACACGATTCTCAACAGATGAGCACTCCCAGAATATCCAAAGAATGAAGCTTCTAGTCTGAACTGAAAAAATGCAATCTACTTGAAGAAAGCCAGAGAGCACTCAACGAATGGCCGTCAAGCAAATAGAAGATCTAAGCACCAACTCAATCGACATCCTGATTGAGAAGTAAAGCCATTCAGGAGAAGTCTTCAACAAGAAAATCCTAAGAAGACTTCAGATGAAGTGACTGACTAAAGAAAGTCAGCTAATGCAGTAGCTGTCAAGATGAATAGAAGACAACGATCTTGGGAGTAACAAGGATCGTAGTGTTTGCCAAATGAAGCAGGAACTGATGCTGTTTTCACAGAGATATTAACCAATATATGAAGAACAAGACTGAAGTGATTAAGCATAGGTTAGACCATTGATGATAGGTGAACGGGAGATCACAAGGAGAAAGAGAGCTGGGTACGCCACAAATCTGATGAGTCTTGCAATTCAGAAGGGCTAGAACAATCAGACAAGTTATCAGTTCTTTAGATAAATCGAGGCAAATAGAAGTGTTGAAGCACTGCACAAGTGAAAGAAGAGGTGTTCTACATTGCAGATCAGAAGAACACTCTTCAGAATCGTAGTGTTGTCTCAACCAGTCAACGAACAACATTTAACAAACAAACTACGATCAAGATTCAAAGTCATCTGCATCAGAATCGTAGAGTTCGGGGATCTAAATATTAAAGCACTGGCAATGTATTAATATAAAGATTGACATCTTAACGTTGCTAATTGAGATCATTGATGCAGAAGGACAACTCCTAATGTTCTGATCGAGGAGTCAGAAAGAAGAAATAAAGGTGACTACCAACCTGACACGAAAAAGTGACATCTTTGAAGTGGTAGGTGAAGTAGCAGACTGCTGTGTCAGAAAAGTCAAAAAGGAGCTATCACGTCAAATCGGCAGTCTGCACCAAATAACTCGACATATGCGAAGCAATTCAAAAAGTTTCCAACGACTATTTTCCAACGGGAAGATCATGCAAGGGTATTTAACAGCTGAAGCTTCAAAGATGAAAGTGTTGCTAAGTTGCAGAATTGTTGAGTTGTTGGAATGCTATGTTGTTGACTCTACGAGTTCTACAGAGTTAAAAAGAACATGTCTTAGTGGCAGTGAGACTATGAAAGTAGAAGTGAAGCAGATTTGAAGAAGGCCTTTAACAGACTAAGGTTTCACTCAACAATGATGAGAATGCCATTGAAAATGACAGCTAAGCTAAGAGCCGAGAAGTCCAAGAACATAACATTCAGAAAAGTGATAGAGTAGAAAGAAGATCTGAATAGCCACTCTATGAATCACCATAAAGAACCCAAAGCTGAAGGAGAACAGATGCAGAATCATGTCTGCATATCATCCAAGAAAGGTTCAGGAAATGCTAAGGACCAGAAGAAGTTGATCAGCAATGACAAGTGTGACACCCCCGAATCCGGGTCCTCTGACCCCGGTCCGGTCGTCACGAAAAAATACTAAACATCCACCTTTAAACAACATATGATAACTAAAATGCGGAATATAATAAATGTATGTCGTTCATTCAAA
Organism: Panax stipuleanatus; assembly: GCA_020205555.1. Lineage (NCBI taxonomy): Eukaryota > Viridiplantae > Streptophyta > Magnoliopsida > Apiales > Araliaceae > Panax > Panax stipuleanatus. The sequence goes on along the minus strand of CM035117.1, from coordinate 47,568,922 downwards.
AGGTGTTACTAGTCCCAAGATTCGATAACCTTAATACATCAATACAAACATACCCTAGAATAAACATTAGGGTTCATATTGCATTAACAGTAATTAAACAAATCATAAAGACAAAGTCTGCTCCTTGCAAACTCTCCTAAATCTTTCCTTTACCCTTGTCCTTCCCTGAGGGCTCGGGCTCAACTGCAATATAAGTCATGATATAGCAAGAATGAGCAACAAGTTTGCTCAGCAAGTATAAATACAACAATAAAGGATATATCATGATGAATGGAAAAATATCTGACAATGATTTCAACAAAATGAATATCTTAAAGATTCAACAATGAATATTAGAACGATTCAATAATATGAATATCTGAACGATTCAACAATATGAATATCTGAACGAATCAGTACGAATAATAGAATGATTCAATAATATGAATATTTGTAAGGTTCAACAACCTGTATGATTCAACACTATGAACATCTGAACAATTCAACAATATGAATATTAAAAGAAAAGATAATAATTGCCTTTAGAATGACTGATAGTCGAGTAGACTCTGAACTATAACTTTCCAATGGGTTCAATAGCTAATTGACCCTTTTTAGAATTACTGGCTTCTGGCTACAGAAACTTAGTACCTCGAGGAGATCAGCCTCGGGCACAACGTGAATATGCATAACACTTAAATCTGCTTACTCGTATCATATATATTAGATACCTGGGCACACTCCTACATATGAGGGGTGTTCTGTTCCGTCTAAGAATCCTTACCATCAATTGGTTTGGATAGCTACAAAGAAAACTTCATACACTAGTCTGACCGAGCAAAGGTTCAGACTCTTACTGACATGGTTCAAGAAATTTAGAATCTTGAATAATGTACAAGTCCAAGACTGTACGAGCTCAAATGCATTAGCTGCGGACATCAATAATATCAATTTGGAATAATTGATAAGTAATTAAACCACTAAATAACATGCTTGGAAATAAAGTTCAAGCAATTAAGTAAACAACTTTCGATTCAACAATAACCTACTCAATACAATATGAGAAGGATAGAGAACTTGCACAAATTGAAGTTTAGAATTTGGACAATATAGGAATTTGTGTAAGTTCGGGGAACTTGCAAAATATTCAACGTGTGAAGTTCGGGGAACTTGCAAAATATTCAACGTGTGAAGTTCGGGGAACTTGCACGATAATAGATTCCTTGCATAAAATAAATGCATAGGCTTAGACACTTACAACATCAAAGAGTGAAATTCGGGGAATTTCACCATAATAGATCCCTTGCATAAAGTAAATGCATAGGTTAGGACATTTGCTTACAACGTTCTTTGAGTAAAGTAAACACAAAGATAAGATACTTGCACAATTTACGAGTTTGTATAAGTTTAGAGAACTTTCATAATTAAAGAAATGAAGTTCGAGAATTTGCAAAATAACCAAAGTGTGAAGTTCGGGGAACTTTCACAATAACCAAAATGTGAAGTTCGGGGAACTTTCACAATACTCAAAATGTGAGGTTCGGAGAACTTTCACAATACAATAATAACCTTCTCAAAACAATATGAGAAGGATAGGAACTTGCACAAATAAGGTGAAGTTTAGAATCTCGCTTACTCGAGTAATTGAATAAAGTAGTGCAAGGATTTAAAATATTTGCACAATAAAAGTAGGGTTCGGATACTAGCTTACAATATTCGTTGAATAAAGTAATACAAGAGTCTAGGGTACTTGCATTCAGTATCATAATTAAATGAAGTTAGAAAACTTGCACAATAGGGTCCAGATACTTGTACAATAAATAAGTATAAGTCAAGAAACTTGCTCAAACAAAAGAGTAGTTCAGGAAAACTAAAAATACCTTGCTCAATATAAAATTGAGTAAAGTTAGGGAGACTTGCACAAATAATAAGTGTAAGTCAAGGAACTTGCTTACAAGATTTATCAAATAAAATAGTGCAAGGGTCTAGAATACTTGCTCAAATATAACTTGAGAAAAATAGGGAACTTGCACTATAAATGAGTGTAAGTCAGGAAACTTGCCTGTTTGCTCAGCTACAAATAATTATCGCTTTAATTAAAACTGCGTTGGAACGACCTAACATTAACAAGTCGGCCTCTCCAATTAGTATATATAAACTAATATAAGTTCACACATACAAGACTCTAGTCATTATATAATTCTATCACATAAGATCACGTTCAATATCAAATGTATCATAATATGTTAACTGTTAAAATCCAACTTAAGCAAATTGTTCGGGTCTGAAAGTGTCCCGACGTAACTCTATCAAGCAACTATTGCCACTAAACCAATACACATGCTTATCAAGTTTATAATCTCCCATTCAAAACTAGCATGCTCGTCCTAATCCAATTTCGAAGTCATATGTTTCAAAGTTGATTACTAAAGTCATGTTTTCATATAACAAGGCTAAACAATATATAATATATATACTCGAGTATACTACACACATATACTTTAGTCACATAGTTCATTTTCTATGATTAGGCATGCATATGTGAGATCTGTGCATAAAAAAACGAGGTTCATGTCAATACGTCTATAGGCATAATGACATCCTAATAAACATGCTTGCATGATCATAATATAATTCAATGCTATTTCACATTTTAAGTTTCCATTTGCAAGGTACACTAAGTTAAAAAGACAACACGGTACATGTAAAGCATCTCGTAACCGTTACTCACATGTATTAGCATGCATATAATAAGTCACATACATGTATTTAAGTGGTCACAATCTAAAGACACGAGTCTTGGTTAAGTTCTCTTTTCAAAGTTCTTAAGTTTCACTTTTGAAAACGTCTTAACTTACGGTCAAGTATACTAGTATGTTCTATCACATTAGTCTTAGTTCTCATGTTTATATAGAACACATGATCATGATCATGAAATCAAAATTCATACATACTACGTATACGTCAAAGTTCATATTCAAAGCTTATGTTGATGTTAGTAACGTTCAATATTAAGGTCCACATGTTCAAGTTATATTATGATACCTATATACACAATGTAATACATCTCTCATGCATCTCTACATTATAATATCATGTCTGAAAAATCAGAATGTCGACATGTCAAAGTTTGTTTTCAAAACTTTTATTTTTGTTAGGAATGTGTACTAGTTAGGTTCGTACGTTCTCTTTACAACATAAAACATATATACATCAATTAACATGCATTTCATGCCTTCTTAGGTCATACTAACACGTCTCAAAAGTCAGAATATATCTGTGACATTTCTATACCAAAGTCCCCTTTTAAAACTCAACATTCATTTCGAAAACCATGAGTTGTTTCGTCGAAATGTATACCATCTTAGCTTGAACATGTTTATGTTAGGTTTATGTACCCATATATACGTATTACCCATGTTAACATATTTGTTTAAATCAATGCAAGAAAACTATCACACAACAGCACTGATGCAGAAAAGAAAAATCTGAATTGCAGGTCCTGCGCAGCTGCGCTGCAACCAGGCATAAACCCGGCGCAGCTGCGCCGGCTCCTGCTCCAACCCAGACTGAACTGCTTCGGCAGTTCCTGAAAATCCCAACTCAGAAACTCTTACGCATTCATTCCAAACCAGTCACAGTATATAACTAACATGCTTACTAACTTACAAGCATACTTCATAGCTCAATTAACATCTAACTTGCAAAAATCAAGAACTGTGCTAATGAAGAACAAGAATAGAAATTTACAAGAATTGAAAAGATGGAGTTATACCTCTGTTATTAGGGACTTGCTGCTATCTCTCACTCTCTCAATTCACAGACTCTCACTAGCAACTCTACTAATTCTATACTTGTATGGAAATCTCAGCAATTGTAATAGAGAAGGAAGAGAGTTAATTTATAGGAAATTTCAATATCCGGTTCTAGACATTGTTCCTCAAATCAAACTAATGGGAGATGCAATTAGCTAATGGTTATCAAATAGTAGGTGAGGAGTTGGTATAACTCATCATAATCTCCACTCCCCCATGATCATTGCTATAGCTATGAGGAAATTGAGAAGAGATAGAGTAGGCTAGCTTCTTGCTTTCACGTGAAGAGAGAAATTGGTCTCATATTATGGGACAAAGTAATTCCAGCAATCTAGCAAGTGGGTGTATAGTGTATGCTAACACTTGGTTATTAAATTTGTATACACAATTCATTTCATATAACACAGGTCACAATAATTTAAAGGGCATACAATATAATTCCTAATTACAAGGTATCAAGTAGTGCACATACATATAATCCATGTACATTATTTTAACACCGAATATAAAGCAAGTGGGTATTATTATAATAATAACTATTATTATAATTATAATAACTTATTGAAAGTATTATCAATTAATAATGTTTATTGATATAAGGTAAGGTGATAGGGTATTCATAAAAGTTTTCCTACCCACATCATGTCACATGCTCTAAGTACACATTACACTTAGCAATCTCACATAATACAATTACGGTTACTATATAGTCTATATATAATAGCCTTATCAAAGGTCACCTTGTACTATATATAATATATAGTTAACTATCATATATTAAAGGTTTAATATAACACATGCTTGTATAAAAAATAATAAATGACGTAAATATATTTATTAATCTCTTACTCATTAATTATTAGTTATTCAAAATAATTAATCAACATACTCCCAATTAATTACTCATTATTATTTATCCATAATAATTATTAATCAACAATAATAATAATTTCATACGTTATCAATTAATTACTCTCAAATAATTAATTAATCACGATTAACTCTCTACACTATACTCAAGAAATTTGAATATATAATTACTAACACTTTTATCAATATTCTGATATAAAAGTCTCAAGGTTAATCTACTAATTTAAATAACCATTAGTGATTCCCTTTAATAAAAATCCTAGCATTTATTTGCATAGGTTAAATTCACATAAGCACATAACCACTTAAGGTTTAAATAAGTTTAAAAAATTAACTCTCAAAAATTTTAAATCACAGATAAAATTAATAAGAAGCTTAAAATTCCTGGTCGTTACAACAAGCCTTAGCAGACCCAAGTGGTGATGGTGCCCAGTTGAGATCAGATGAAGATGAGCAGAACAGAAAGAAGATCAGCTGCGCCATAGAAGAAGACTGCTAAGAGCACAAAGATGTTGAGCTTCATGAACATCTTAGCAGTCTATTCAGAGGTGGTCCAGACTCGACGCAAAATGCAAAGAGGACCATGCCAAGCTGCTAAGTACCAAGAGATGATCAAGCTTCAAGACATCTTAGCAGCAAAGCACCAACAACAAGTACAACAACGACAAGTAACCAGGGTCTGAGGGGTTATTGTCCGGAGGGACTAAATTGAGTTCCAAGGCTGCTGGCCTTGAAGAGTTTTAGTGAACTAGAGTTCCAAGGCTGCTGGCCTTGAAGGAATCTTAGTGATTCGGGGTGCTGCCCTTTCCTTAGTGGAATTCCTGCTAGTGAAGCAGAAAAGTGGATTAGAAGATTGAGTCTTTGAACCACTTAAAATCCCTTGTGTCTTTTACATTTAGTCATTTACTTTCTGTCATTTACATTATGTACTTAACTGCTATAACTACCACGTATGTAATAACTACTTACAACTAAACTGACTTTACGAACAATGTGTAACAGTATTTATGAATATATCAATGAAGGGGATCTGTAACTTATTCCGCTATGCATGAAAAGATTCTTATGTTTGTCATATGCTAATTCATTAGCAATACAAAATAAATTGGAAAAGTATTTGAAATGAAAAAGGATCTATTCAACCCCCCTTTCTAGATCTATTGTGTGCCTACTGGGAACCAACAATTGGTATCAAAGTAGGTTCTCATGCTATACCCTAAAGCTAATCGCTTTGAGTCTGATCCTAGGCACAAACAATGTTCTAAACTTAGTTTATTAGTAAGTCACTTGTAAATGCAGATGAGCTCACATGTTGGAAATTATGTGTATAGGTAAATGTGTATATACATCTGAAGCTGCTCAGATTGGCCCATGTTCTTAAATGCTATAACAACAGGACCAATCCTTGTCCACAGTCAATCGAGTAGTCTGCAGACCAGAGATGGGAAGTCAAGAGGTATCAACAGCAAAGAATCGAGCATCCACCATTCTGAAAGATGAAAGGCCTATACATGCAATCCAAATAAGAAAGAAGAAATTCTTCTAATATGTATTTGGCTAACCAGTTAGATCTGATCCTTGATGTTCGAGGCTATCAAAGAACTAAAGTTGCCAAGACTTTCCTAGCTCACTTTTCCAAGACTGTATCTAATTGATCGAAGGTCAAATGGAGCAACAAGCTGTCAGCAATTAATGCAAAGATATGCACATCAATGCCTAACATCATAAGAGCAAGACAAATGACTATTAAGAAACTGACAGTGTAAAGGTATGATTCCTCATTAATACTTATGTGTACATCATGATGCATCACCTTATGAACTACTACAGTATTATATAAAGAAACCATACTCTTCCTAAAAGGGGGAAGAGAGAAAGTACATTAAGGTTGGAAACTTAATTGTCAACAAACTTTCTCTCCACCCACGTTTTAGGTTGAAGATAACATCTTGAAAGAAGTCTGAAATATGTGATAAGCTAATCAAATCTAATTAAGCTTAAAGTGGATTAACCCTTGCTGAAGGGTTGGTATGTATGCATATATATACAAACCTATGTTCTATGTTTTTGATAAAACATAGAGTATAATCAACACTAGGGAAGTATCTTGAAGACTCTTACAAACTAATCATCTTTATGAATCGACCAGATATAATAAGTAACAGAGTTGATTCTTACTCTATGAACATTCAAAATTTGTGAACATAACCAAATAAAGGGTGAAACAATCAAAGAGAAAGAGTGTTCATTAAAATGCTTAAATCATACACACTCACTATCATGCATTAAACATTATACCTAATCTGTTATATGCATGAATATGATTGTTGATGCTAATTTGATATATATTCAAAAATATGAAGAATAGGAATTTTTGAGGAAACTAACCTAGCAGGACCCAATCAATCATGGGTACCAAAATAGAAATTATCTAAACCTGCAGGTATTTGGTTTGTCTGACCACACTAAGGAATGCTGAAGCAGATGGCTTCAGCCATGAAGATTCAACCAACTGGAGGCTCAAGACATTTCAGCAATGTGCTTGACAAAATCATCCTATACCAAAGCTTATTTTAGAAGACTTGTTGAGTTCACATGGTTACTAATCTCCATATGGAAGTGGGATATTCATGAAAAGATGAAGGAGATCTCATATGCTTATTCATACAAAGTATATCAACTCAGAGGGTACATCAAAGAAGTTCACATCAGAGGATCATCAAGCATTGATCATGAAGAATGAATCATAGAAGCAGAACTCAACGAGTGCAATCTGTCAAGGATCTTAAGAGAAATCGTAGTGTTCTCTACGATCAAGACTGAGTCCAGCCTGTGCAAGCCAACACGCGACGATTATGGCACAATGACCACAATCGTAGTGTTCCTCCAATCAGCATCAAAGTTCATTTATCTGATTAAGGAGAAAAGGCAATAAACTTAAGAAAGGCTGATAGATGTTGACAAATTGATAGTCCCAATGATTATACATTTATCCTTAGTGTATATTGAAGAAACTAAGGAAGGACTACAAGCCTCCTGAAAACACCTGTTCAGGTGTCAGATGAGAAAGACTACATTCGTAGTTTTGTTAACAATCATGGAGTGATAAGGTCTAAGGAGGATATCTATGATTCAAAAAAAAATTGTTCAATTATGATGATTCTCAGCTTGAAGAAGGTATGCAAGGCCACCTTATTTGTGCATACAAAGAAGAAGAATTCATCCTTCTCAGAGAAGATAGTACAAACTATGGGGGAGCAGTGATCTGCTAAGAACAACTGCACTAATGATGTCAAATGAGCACAATGAAGCAAATACTTCTGGTCTTTCTAACATTGAAGATGGCTACTTATTGCATAAGGATGATCAGGAGAGAAGTTGAAGGTGATGAAGAGTGTGGAAGAACAGTTGAAGATATGGAGATAGTGAAGCTTAAAGAGCAAAATGAAGAAGTGGAATTCTTGCCAGAAGATCTGAGATAGGCTCAGAAGATAGGTCAACCATGGTGCATGTCTGATGACCACACCACGAATATCAAGACCACTTCTGCCAAGATCATAGAGACAGGAGCTTAACCCAAAACAAAAACATTCCAGTTACAGAGTCCCAAAACTTTGTGACTGATGAACCAAATGAAGATCCATAATCAAGTAGTAACATCCCAAAACATGCTACTGATAACCATATCAACTACGCACCTCAAATCGTAGAGTGCCTACGATCTAACATCTGATCGTAGTGTAAGAGCAGGAGGACACCACGATTGCAGCCTATATAAAACCAACACATTGAATATCAAGAGTTGGTGAATGAACTCCCCAGCAGAGAGGTCAAATGTGATGCCAGTACTGACCATGTCTAAAGCTTTTCATCTAGTAAGCGCCTTAGGGACAAACCTGACCCTTAGCCTTGAGCTAAAAGGTTGGCCCTTCCTGAGCTACTTTATTTCAGAAGGAGTGCGAATATTGAATGTATCACAAGAATCTCTGCTGAAGCAAGCAGCACCTCATCAGAAGAATACAAGCTGCAAATGAGAATTGCCAATCCTTTAGAGTCTAAATGAAGAAGTTGTCTATTGAAGCATGACCATAGACTACGATCTTCAAAGAAGATGCAAAGGTTGTAGATCAGTTTGGGAAATCGTGGAGTACTGAGCCGAGTCATAAGGACACTCCACGAGCTGAAGAAGTCAATAATTAACTGAAGAAAAGTTAAATCTGATAAACTACCATGGAAGAAGAAGTTACAGATTGTGACCTATCAGATTCTTACAACTGTCCCACTAAGAAACGTGGAGGGAACAGTTAAAAGAGGGAAATTCAAATTATTTGCAGTTACAACTTCGAGAGTTCATCAAAAGCTTCAAGTCTGTCAAATCAAAACACACTCTCTCTTAAGATAAAACCTAAACACCTTCAAACAGCCAAATTCTCTCAAACAGTTATAGATCCTCAAATTGCTTCCTGACATCTTCTAATATTCTCACAAAGTCATAAACTCAAAAAACCATAACTCTTCAAATGGCAGACTGGCGTGTAATCACGAGTATTCAACTTGGAACGAAGAAGTTTCAGAAATCCAAGAAGAAGTTCAGAGACATTCTTGAACTTGTGAAGAAGGCTGGATTCTCAGAATGCCTTGAGTCAAACGCTCGAATATATGTTGACTTGGTTAAAGAATTCCACTCCAACGTAACCATGAATTCTGGAACCATATATACCAAGGTCAAAAGTCAAATTCTAAAATTGAAATCCACTGACATCAACCAGTGCTTAGGTTTCCCTGACCTAGGTTTGGAAAATCTTGAAGAAATTGACACGGAAGAAGCCAACAAGATTATGTTGTACAAGAGAAACCCTAGTCTGAAGGATATGAAAAAAGGAGTTTCTTGAAGAATTCGAGTTCCTTGCAGAGATAGTGGGCAAATGTATACTATGCAAGGACACTGCATATAACACTGTGAGTGATCAACAGTTGAAGATCATGGCTGCAATAGTACTGAAGAAGAAAATTAATTTTGGAGCTGTCCTGCTCGACCTAATGTCCAAATGGCTGGACAAGGCGGAGAAGAAGAATTTTACACAAAAATCGCTCACAAAGGTTTTCCATGGAAGGTTCTTGAGTATCATTCTGAAGAATAAGATTAAGGATGATGAAGGTGTAATCCTAAACAGCCATAAGGTGATAACCCCTACGCTGTTTACAAACTGGAAGAAGAACCCAATGGAGAACAAAAGGCTGATGGCATATGGCCGCAGCAGCAAGAGTACTTCGAAGAAGAGGAAGGCAAGTGCTATGATAGAGGTGGAATTGTGACACTCTGAGGACTCAATTATCCCAGAGATCAAGTCTGTAAAGCCATCCAAGAAGAAAGCTAAAGTGGTGCAGTAGCCAAAGTCAGTTCCCCGAAGAAGTATATCTACTGAAATGGAAAACGTAGAGTCAGAAGATAAAAAGGGAACTAAGAGCTTCAAGGAAGAATCTTCAAGGAGCAAGTCCACTGATGAAGAAGAAGTTGAATCTAAGAAGGAGAAAGCTGAACCTATAAAAGAGGTAGTTAAGTCTGAAGATGAAGAAGAATATGCAAGTCCTATAGCTAACTCCCAAAGTAGCCATTCTGCTGAGAAGGGAGGATCTAAATATGAAGCAATTTGATCTCATTCTGCTGAAGTCTCAAGAATTCCTTTTGAGTGTTCTAAAGATGTAGAATCTGGAGAAGAAGCATCTGCTCCTACTATTGCTTATCATCAGAGAAGGTTTTCTGATGACTCAGAGACTTTAAAGTCTGAACATGGAGAAGAGTCTGAATCCCCTGAAGCTGAACCCCCAAGAAGAAGGAAGAGCAACAAACTGATTGCTAAATTAGTTTCAAAAAGGGGATAATCGTCTCCAAAGATAATTGAAGTAAGTAATGATGAGCCAGAATCCAAGGAAAAAGATGCTAAGGGAAAAAGGAGGAAGATGTCTACAAAGGATAGCAGCAAGAGACTGGAGACTACAGAGCAAGAAGTGCTAAGTGAGTCTGCAAATACACGTTCTGCTGATGATGATCAAATGCATGAACAAATTGATGAGTCAGTTGAAGGAAGTATGCATTGGTCTAACTCCAGCTCAGAACATAAAGAAAGTGAAGGAAATTCCAGTTCAGAGAATGAAATGCCAGAAGATTTTCACATCCCTTGTCCTGTTCATTGCAAGAGGATAATAGTGGTGGAAGTTGATGAAGAACCACTAGATATACTTCCAAGAAAATAATCTTGGAAATGAAAGGCTGAATGTGGTGAAGATGACCGCAGCATATCTGCTGAACAACCTCGAAGCTATGAAGCTGGACACTTCAACTCTGATATATGAGCCTAAAGTCAAGGATCATGCGATAAGGTGGTTCTATCCTCATATGCCCTCGGTGAAGGAATCAATTACCAATGATAACATCTACTTTTTATGGTGCTTCTATCACTTTCCTAACTTGGAGCTGGTGGCTCAAAACTTTCAAAGGGTGAAGAAGTTTGCAACTCTACTGATCAAAGACCAATCTCACTTCAGAGTCTATCGACATACTGGCAATCACTACATTCCTTACGATTGTTGAGTAGGTTCTGATGGCAGACGAATCATGCCCAAGTCTATGATTGTAGAGTCCGCTCACTCTACCAATGAAGATGATCAAACTGAGTTTGAAAAGCTCTATGCTAATCCGGCAGTGCTGACTGATATTCCTCCATCCTTCAATAATGGTTGGCACTCAACGATCTACCAGATTCTCACTACATTTGAAGGTCTGTCCAAGAGTGAGAATCATAGAGTCCAACCTGATGCTCAGCAGAAGGTTGACTAACCAGCTGCTCATAAGGAGGATGAACAACTTGATGCCAGATCACTTTAAGAGCAAGAATTGCTAAAGAACTCTGAAGAATTGATTGAAGAGATCTCTCTCATTGCTGCAGAAGAAAAGGACATGTCAACAGGAGAAGACAATGAGCTGTCCAAAAGGCTTCAAGCCAGAATTTCAGACATATCTCTCAAGCTTCAACTAAGGGATCAAATATTTCTAAAATCTATGAATGATCATAAGGAAGAAGCTATGAAAGCTCAAAAGGAAAGTGCAGACCAAATATTGTCTCTCTTTGACAAAATTGACAATCTAAATCAGTCCATCTCCCTACAACTTGAGCTTAGCCAACAAGAACTCAAGATTGAGGTTGGTAACTCCTCTCACCTGATGCAGCAACTTATGTCAAACATGGAGCAGCTCTTTCAAGTGATTAATGACAAAAAGGGGGAGAAAAAGAGGCATAGAAAGAGGCATTTAAGGAAGAGTAAGGAGAGAAGAATGAAGGAAGAAAAGAACAAAGAGCAGAAAGGCAAAGGAGGAGAAGAAGAAGAATAAAGCAGCAGCAGAAGTAGAGTCATCATATGAGGGGGAGCCAAAGGATGATGACCTCATGAACAAAGAGTCTAAGGGGGAGCCAGAGAAAGAAGAAGACAAAGAAGAAGAGCATGCACCTGAACCAGAACTAGAGCATAATGAAACAATGGAGCATGCATCTGAGGGGAAGTAGAGGAAAGAAGAAAAAAAAGAAAAGAAAGATGAGTAGCTGAGTAGCTGATCAATAGAGACATCCTGGAGACATACTTGGAGCAGAAAATGAAGCAAAAAAGGTATATTTCTATCTAGTTAAGTATGTTCTGAATCCAGGAAGTGGAGTGTCATACATTATATAGTTCAATATTATCATTAATGACATTCATGATTATCTGCTTTAGAAATACAGCTGCTCACTGTATATTAAGATTCATTCATCTCATGTATATGCACTGATTATTTTTGTCATAATTAAATAGGGGGAGATTGTTATAAATATTCATGAGAATGTTATTCCTATTTTTATAAGATTTGATTATGATATAAATGAATGAATATGCAAATATGTCTGCATTGATGAAAGCTATAAAGTCCTTTGATAGATAATAGGAATATATGTCAAAGGACTTAGAATGAATTGATCAAATATGTTAGGTTGATCCTACATAAACAAAACAGCATTGTGAAGTCCTTGAAAAGAAATGATGTACGAGGACTAAATATAGAAAGATCAAGCTTGTTAGGTTGATCTTATACAATGTAATAGATATGCATGTCTGATCGTCGAGCACTGAACCAGCCATTGCAGTCTGCCAGGAGAGACAAGGAACACTCGAGAACTATCAAGACAAAATCATAGTCTGCAAGGATAGTAGATCTTAGAGTTCATAGTCTGCCAGGAGAGACGAGGCAGGATCGTAGTGTGTCGAGAAGAACTTTCTCAGAGCCGTAGTCTGCTGAGGAAGTTATGTTTAGAATCGTAGAGACAACCTGTCTAAGAGCCGACCGAGCGCCTGCCAAAGCTAAGTTAAAAATCATAGACCACACTTGAAGTAGTGGAGTCTACTGATCATATCAGAGGCAGAGAGGGTAGTCGAGCCAGATTAGACAAGGACAGCAAGTGTTAAGGCAGAAATCGTAGTCTGTCAGTTGATCTGATCTCGGAGTCGTAGTGTCTACAGAACCAAAGAAAAATCGTAGTCTGCAGAACTAAGGCCTCAATGCAATGCTCACAATGCCAAGGAAGAATAGTAGTGTCAACACGATTCTCAACAGATGAGCACTCCCACAATATCCAAAGAATGAAGCCTCTGGTCTGAACTGAAAAGATGCAATATACTTAACGGAAGCCAGAGAGCACTCTACGAATGGCCGACAAGCAAATAGAAGATCTAAGCACCAACTCAATCGACATCCTGATTGAGAAGTAAAGCCATTCAGGAGAAATCTTCAACAAAAAAATCCTAAGAAGACTTCAGATGAAGTGACTGACTAAAGAAAGTCAACTAATGTAGTAGCTATCAATATGAACAGAAGACAACGATTTTGGGAGTAACCAGGATCATAGTGTTTGCCAAATGAAGCAGAAGCTGATGCAGTTTTCACTAAGATATTGGCCAATATATGAAGAACAAGACTGAAGGATTAAGCATAGGTCAGACCATTGATGATAGGTGAACGGGAGATCACAAAGAGAAAGAGAGCTGGGTATGCCACAAATCTAATGAGTCCTGCAATTCAGAAGGGCCAAAACAATCAGATATGTTATCAGTTCTTTAGAAAAATTGAGGCAAGAAGAAGTGTTGAAGCACTGCACAAGTGGAAGAAGAGGTGTTTTACATTGCAGATTAGAAGAACACTCTTCTGAATCATAGTGTTGTCTCAACCAGTCAACGAGCAACATTTAACATACAAACTACGATCAAGATTCAAAGTCATCTGCATCAGAATCGTAGAGTTCGGGGATCTGAATATTGAAGCACTGGCAATGTATCAATATAAAGATTGGCATCCGAACGTTGCTGATTGAGAGCATCGATGCAAAAGGATAACTCCTGATGTTCTGATCGAGGATTCAGAAAGAAGAAATAAAGGTGACAACCAGCCTGACACAGAAAAGTTACATCTCTGAAGTGGTAGGTGAAGTAGCAGACTGCTGTGTCAAAAAAGTCAAAAAGGAGCCATCACGTCAAATCAGTAGTCTGCACTAAATAACTCGAGATCTGCGAAGCAATTCAAAAAGCTTCCAATGGCTATTTTCCAATGGGAAGATCATGGAAGGGTATTTAACAGCTGAAGCTTCAAAGATGAAAGTGTTGCTAAGTGGCAAAATAGTTGAGTTGTTGGAATGCTATGTTGTTGACTCTACGAGTTCTACAAAGTTGAAAAGAACATGTCTCAGTGGCAGTGAGACAACGAAAGTATAAGTGAAGCAGATTTGAAGAAGGACTTTAACAGACTAAGGCTTCACTCAACAACGATGAGAATGCCATTGAAAATGGCAGCTAAGCTGAGAGCCGAGAAGGCTAATAAGATAGAAATCAGAAAAGTTGCAGAGCAGAAAGAAGATCCGAAGAGTCACTCTACGAATCACCATAAAGAACCTAAAGCTGAAGGAGAACAGATGCAGAATCATGTCTGCATATCATTCAAGAAAGGTTCAGGAAATGCTAAGGACCAGAAGAAGTTGATCAGCAATAACAAGCCTTAGCAGACCTAAGTGGTAATGGTGCACAGCTGAGATTAGATGAAGATGAGCAGAACAGAAAGAAGATTAACTGCACCGTAGAAGAAGACTGCAAAGAACATAAAGATGTTGAGCTTCATGAACATCTTAGAAGTCTATTCAGAGGTGTTCCAGACTCGACGCAGAATGCAAAGAGTACCATGCCAAGCTGCTAAGTACCAAGAGATGATCAAGCTTCAAGACATCTTAGCAGCAAAGCACCATTAACAACTACAACAACAACAAGTAACCAGGGCCTGAGGGGTCCTTGTCCGGAGGGACTAAATTGAGTTCCAAGGCTGTTGGCCTTGAAGAGTTCTTAGTGAACTAGAGTTCCAAGCCTGCTGGGCTTGAAGAGTTCGTAGAGAACTAAAGTTCCAAGTCTGTTGGCCTTGAAAGAATCTTAGTGATTCGGGGTGCTGCCGTTTCCTTAGTGGAATTCCTGCTAGTGAAGCAGAAGAGTGGATTAAGAGCTTGAGTCTCTGAACCACTTAAAATCCCTTGTGTCTTTTACATTCAGTCATTTACTTTTTGTCATTTACATTATGTACTTAACTGCTATAACTGCCATGTATGCAATAACTACCATGTATGCAATAACTACTTACAACTACACTGACTTCACGAACAATGTGTAACAATATTTATTAATATATCAATAAATGGGATCTTTAACTTATTCTGATGTGCTTGAAAAGATTCTTATGTTTGTCATATGCTAATTCATTAGCAATACAAAATAAATTAGAAAAGTATTTGAAATAAAAAAAGGATCTATTCAACCCCCCTTCTAGATCTATTGTGTGTCTACTGGGAACCAACAAAAACTTCAGTCACCTCATTGGCATGAAGGTATATCGAAGGATGGAGTCTCAAATCGCCCAAAAGCTCCAGAAGCGGAACAACGATGGCTGAAATCTCCCTACGCGGAGCATGAGCTGGAACAGGATCCACAAATGGGACATCCTCGTCGTCCACATCATCCGGCCTCTCATCCTGGATCGGACAAATCACAGACTCAGCTAACCGGCGAGGCGGCCGAGCAGGACGAGGCTGGGGAACATAAGAAGCTCTCCTCTGCCTCACACCTGCAAAGATCCTGCTAGCACTGCCTGGTCTATCTACCACCATAACCTAGACAAAGTCTCCAAAACACCTCAGAAAGGGTGAGGTAAGCCTTGAACTTACGGCCTATTAAAATTAAATCATTGCTTCATGCATATTCTAAGTCCTAAAGCATGCATTAGTTAACATACATCCCCAGTAGAGTTAAAATTGTGTGTTCATTAAATGCTCAGGCTTTTGAAAAATTTCGCCAGAGTCTCCTTTGTAAATGGACTGTCCGCATACACATAGGCATGACTAGGTGGCCATTAAGTAGCACACCTACCCAAAAATATGAACAGTTTATATATATGAAAAACATCAAAATCAAACTCCCCATGGCACATAAATTACTATATGTATTTTTAGTTGAAAATACAGGCTCATTTGTCCTAGGATGTGTAAACTGGCCAAAAAGGGCGAAAAATGATTGTCTCAGAATTCAAATTTTTTCACATCAAAACATTCAGCGTAGTAAAACATACATATTTACTAAGTCTAAAAATTTTTATCAAGTCATATAAGCATTCATATTCACTATATTGTGTTTAGAAGCATTCTATATGAAATCTAACATTCTAACCGTTAAAACTTGAAAAGAAAAGATGTAAACGTTACCAAAGATGTCCAAAATGAATGTACGATCAAAATAACTTATGAAAGCCAAGGGGGGCCAAGTTATACTCGAAGGGAGTAGCAACTCCACCTGCGACAGTGATAAGTAGGTTTTATACCTACTTATTGGATATCAACTTGCTAAGATTATGGCTTAAACTCATGCATTTTATTGTCTTTTAATGCGTTTTATCTTAGTTTTGCATATTATAGTCAGGAAACTCATTTGGCATGGAATGGCATTGAAAACGGCAAAATGGCATGGTATTGGCAAAGGTAAGGTGGAGAGCTTATGTGGAAGAAAAGATGGCTTGGCATGAAGATGGCATGAAGCATAAGGGCCATTTAAAAAAGGACCATGTGAAAAGGAAGCACAAGGAAACACAAGGAAGCCAGATTGCACCAGCAGAATTTTATGGCTCGCGCGGCTGCCCGGCCTCGCTGCCAGCAGGGTTAAAGTCCCAGCGCCTGCGCCGAGTGGCAGGGCTAGAGGCCTGCTCTTGGTATCAGTGCGCCCGTGCCGGATGTAGAAAGTAAGACCGCGCGGTCGGGCAGGTCAAAGATGCTGACTTTTCATTCTTATTTTGCTGACTGTAATGCATATAAGGCTTGGTGTTGTGTAATAACCGGATATCACTTCTCAGACTTAATTTTATTACAACATTCAAGTTTTCTTACATTTATAGGGCTAGAGAACTTGAAGGGTCTTGGAGCTTAACTCTTCTTCCCTTCTTGTTCTAAGTAGCTTCCATTATTAGGGTTTCCCTTTGGAGCTTGCTTGTGGTCTAAACTTGATCTTTTTAGCTTCTATTGAAAGGGGAACCACAAGATTTGCATTCTCTATCTCTCTTTCCTCTTACTTTCATTGTTGATTCAAATGCTTGGCTTAAATCCCATAATAGTTTGTGGTTCAGAGATGAACTAACTACCATTATGGGATTCTAATTGATCTTATTGCTTAGTCTAGGGTTTTATGCCTCTTTGAAATGTATGAGTGAAAATGTATGGATTGCCTAGCATGGTTTTATTATATGTTTAGATGCTTGATCAACATCTACTGTAATAGTTTATATGGAATTGAAAGAGGAAGTCTAAACTTAGATTTTGCCATGCTAGCATATGTTCGTGAAACTTGCATTCGATGAGTTTTGTGATTCGTAATCCGGATAGAAATATACCGTATTGCCATATGCAGTCTATTGGGGGCTTGCGCTTAAACTGATATAGCTTGTAAATCACATATATATATAGTGATTTAGGTTTTGTTGGTGTTCATGTGATTTCTATCTCTTTTGTGGATAATATATGATATGGGCTTGGTTTATTGACAAATAGCCTTGTCTCACATTCGTGCTCCCGACTAGCATTCCTATGTGATTATTTATACTTGACATGAGGTGTTGGTAATCTAGACGATGCAATAGGTGAAGTTAGGATCCCATGTTTCTCCAATTTGAGCCCCCGTCTATTAATTAGTTAATTTTACTTTAAAATCAGTCTAGTTATTATAGCACATTTTGATATTCGTTTAAGCAGACAAAAATAACTATAGGATTGTTGCATGATAGTTTAAACCTAACCACTTTTCTTCGTTGGAACGATCTCTACTTATCACATTTATTACTTGTCGACGACCGTGTATACTTGCACACGTTTTATGCTCGTTTTGTTAACACCGAAACGGCGCAACAAGATTTTGGCGCCGCTGTCGGGGAACAGTTGTTAGTTTATTACAATTGACATCAATTTTACTTAGATTTTTCTGACTTGAACAAATCTCTTCTTATCTCATTTCTAATTTATTTTCATTTGTGTTTCAGGTACTTGTGGTTAGTTTATGCAAACACGAGCCTCTACTCCAAAGTTGGTGCCTCTGCAAAGGAACATTAATGGCAGAGCTTGGAGAGCAAACACTAGAAATACTAACCAACAAGAGGAACCTAAACAACCCGAACAAATGGCGGCCGAAGAGCAACGAGCCTTGAGGACTACTCCATACCAAAAAAAATTGATCTGCAATCCACTATAGTTAGGCTAGCGATAGCTGCGAATACTTTCGAGATAAAACCAGGGACACTGCAGATGGTTTAAAACACTGTCCAATTTGGGGGTTCAGCTATAGAAGATCCAAATGAACATATCCTGAGCTTCATTAAGATATGTGACACCTTTAAATTCAACAACATTTTGGATGATGCAGTGAAACTTCGATTATTCCCATTCACCTTAAGGGATAAGGTAAAGAGTTAGTTGCATTCATTACCCTCAGGATCAATCACCACGTGGGAAGACTTAGCACAGAAATTTCTAACCAAATTCTTCCCCATATCTAAGACTTCTTCCATGAGGAGTGCTCTGACTCAGTTTGCACAGCAACAAGGGGAATCGTTGTATGAAGCATGGGAATGCTACAAAGAGATGCTCAGGAAATGCCCGCACCATGGAATGCCTGACTGGATGGTGATAAATTCATTCTATAATGGTTTGGGGTGGTAGTCAAGGCCAATCATTGATGTCGCATCGGGAGGAGCTCTGTGGGCCAAAAATTATCCGACAGCCTATGATCTGATTGAAACTATGACGGCCAATGAATATCAAAATCCAACAGCAAGAATGGTTCAACCTAAAGTGGCCGGAGTATTGGATGTTGATGCCATCACAGCATTGTCAGCACAAATGGCGGCAATGGATAAGAAGATAGATTATATGGCTGAGAATAGAGTTCAGCAAGTTGCAGTTGTATGTGAGTTGTGTGTCGAAGCACACCCGACTGAGTAGTGTGCCATCACTACTGAGTCGGTCCGGTTCGTCAGCAACTACCAGAAGCCTCATAATCAATTCCCAAACTCCTACCATCCAAACAATCGGAACCATCCTAACTTCAGTTGGAGTAACAACCAAAATGCCCAACAGCCTCAAACATCTCAACAAACTCAATACCATACACCACAACAACAAAATCAATACCAACCTCCTTAACAACAACCACAACAAACATACCAAAATGCCCAACATTCCCAATATCAACCCTCCCAACCAAAGTCTCAACAACAGTATGTCCCGAGACAATCACACCCACCAGGATTTCATCAACCACAACATCAACACACTCCAGTTCCTAGTCATCAATCAGAGGAGAGGGCTGAAATAGAAGAACTCAAGTTGTTGGTTAAGAGTCAAGCGGTATCTCTCAAGACATTGGAGACTCAAATTGGCCAAATTGCCAATACAATCCTAAATAGACCACAAGGGACTCTTCCAAGCAGTACAGAAGCAAATCCGGGGAAAAGAGACGGCAAAGAGCAATGCCAAGCAATCACCTTAAGGTCTGGAAAATAAACTGTTGAGAAGGAGGCTGCCGGGACCGCGCCCCAGGAAGGCCAAAACCGGGCGCTGGCGCGCCCATCTACAAAAAATGTTGAAGAAAATTTGACTGATGGGAAGGATGGGGATAGGATAGTTGAGGCAAATGAAGATGTAAAAACTGAGAAAACCCATGTTCCACGAAAAGTAGTCTACCCTCCTGCACCATATCCACAGCGGATTTAGAAGTAGAAACTCGATAAATAATTCGCCAAGTTTTTGGAGGTATTCAAGAAACTGCAAATCAATATTCCCTCTGCCGAAGCCTTGGAACAAATGCCGAGCTACGCAAAGTTTATGAAGTGGATACTGTCAAGGAAGAAGAGGCTAGAGGACTATAAAACAGTGGCCTTGACAAAGGAACGCAGTGCCGTCCCACAGAGAATGTTACCTCCAAAGCTTAAGGACCCAGGGAGTTTCACAATTCCATGCTCTATTGGGGAGTTGTCCTTTAATAAGTGCCTATGCGACTTGGGGACAAGCATAAATTTGATGCCACTATCGGTGTTCACTCAATTGGGTTTGTCGGCTCCTTAGCCGACAAGCATATCTTTGCAGCTAGTCGATAGACCCATCACCTACCCCAGAGGCATTATTGAAGACGTGTTGGTGAAGGAAGACAAATTCATATTCCCAGCAGACTTTATCATCCTGGACTTCGAAGAAGACAAGAACATTCCAATTATTCTGGGGAGACCATTTCTAGCCACCGGGAGAACACTCATAGATGTACAAAAGGTAGAATTGACTATAAGGGTTCAAGACCAAGAGGAGACGTTCAATGTCTTCAAGGCTATGAAGTTTCCCACAGATGAGGAAAACTGTTTTAGAATTGATACTGTCGACATGATACTGCAGGAATAATATGAACACTTTTTGAGTATGGATCCATTGGAGAGTGCTTTTCTAGGAGAATCAGACATGGAAGAGACAGATGTGGTGGAGTGCATCCAAATTCTGAATACAGTGCCTCAGATGCGAAAGTTCAAAATTCCCATCGAACCACTTGGATAGACTTGGGAGTCATTAGAGCGACTAAAGCCTTCTCTAGAGGTGGCTCCCACACATGACCTGAAACCTCTTCCGAACCATTTGAGATAAAAATATCTGGGAGAATCTTCTACGTTGTCGGTTATCATTGCTTCTGCTTTATCATTCGACCAAGAGAGTAAATTGCTGAGGGTCCTAAGAGAGTTTAAATCAGCTATTGGGTGGACCATAGCTGATATCAAAAGGATCAGCTCTTTCTACTGCATGCACAAAATTCTCTTGGAGGATGATAGCAAGCCATCAATAGAGCAACAACGAAGATTGAACCCGATCATGAAAGAGGTTATCAAAAAGGAGATCCTTAAGTGGTTAGATGCTGGAATAATTTATCCGATATCAGATATCCCATGGGTGAGTCTGGTGCAATACGTCCCGGAGAAGGGGGGCATGACAGTCGTGACTAACGAAAAGAACGAGCTTATTCCTACCAGGATAGTTATGGGATGGAGAGTCTACATGGATTATCGCAGACTGAATAAAGCTACTAGGAAAGATCATTTCCCTCTTTTATTTATTGATCAAATTCTGGATAGGCTAGCAAGCCATGACTATTACCTCCTGGACGGTTACTCAGGGTATAATCATATTGTAATAGCCCCCGAGGACCAAGAAAAGACCACCTTTACGTGCCCATATGGCACTTTTACTTTTCGAAGGATGTCTTTCGGGCTACGTAACACACCAGCCATGTTTTAGAGATGCATGATGGCTATATTCTCAGACATGGTCGAACATAACGTAGAAGTCTTCATGGACGATTTCTATGTCTTTGGGGACTCTTTCGACATCTGTTTAGAGAATCTGGTATTGGTGTTAAAAACATGTGTTGAGACTAACCTCGTTCTGAACTGGGAAAAATGCCATTTTATGGTAAAGGAGGGCATCATTCTGGGCCACAAAGTTTCTGAGAAAGGTCTAGAGGTGGATATAGCTAAATTGGATACCATAGAAAGTTTACCACCACCATCCTCAGTAAAGGTAGTCCGTAGTTTTCTCGGGTATGCAGGCTTCTACCGGTGTTTCATCAAAGACTTCTCGGAGATTACTAAGCCTTTGTGCAGTCTACTTGAGAAGGACGTACCATTCAAATTCAACGAGGAATGTCTGGTAGCCTTTGAACACTTGAAAAAGAAATTGACTACGGCTACCGTCATTATAGCACCAGATTGGTCTCTCCCCTTTGAATTGATGTGTGATGCAAGTGACTTCGATGTGGGGGTGGTATTGGGACAGCGCAGGGATAAGGTCTTTCATGTGAATTATTATGCAAGTAAAACCCTGACAGACGCCCAGTTAAACTACACCACCACCGAGAAGGAACTTCTTGCAGTGGTATATGCTTTTGACAAATTCAGGTCATATTTGATTGGCATAAAGGTAATTGTATACACAGATCATACTGTGATCAGATACCTGATTTCAAAGAAAGATGCGAAACCTCAACTCATTCGGTTGATACTTCTGATAGTAGTGTGCATACAAGCCAATCATGTATGATGATAAAGCACATACTTTGTAAACAATCTTATTTATTTATTAATAAAATATTTATTTATTAAAGGCATTTAATTATCTACATGGTGCTGTTTTTATAATATGTAAATAACCCATAGTTTTAAGCAATGCTTTTAGAATCATGATGTTGATCATGCTAATGAGATCTAAATTCTTAGAAAGCTTTAAAACTAAAATAGTTCCCAATCGTGGGATTACTAAAAAGGGGATTAGTAAATCCGGATAGATTGGTACATATGTTGCTTGCTCATTGGATGAGGATGACTGATCTCATGGTCATTTGTGTGGAGACACTAAAGCAAGTATGTAGGTGCTTATTGGAGAATAAGTTCACTGAACGTGACTCGCTATGGAATACCTAATGGAGTTTTACTCGCCTGTCAATAGGAATTCATAATGTGATAGTAGTACATGTGATCCTTGGACTTGAGATCATCATAGTATCTTGTATGTAACAAATTATACTTCGACTAATTCCTTAAGGCCTTTTAAGGCATATATAGGGTATGCTTGGGTGTAATGAGTTACATATGGAGATAATGAATGATCAATAAAGAATCTACCACCTCTAGTAAAAGAGGAGATATGTCCTATGTGATTCGTTAAATGACAACCCAGGAATCCTTGGCCAATGTAGAATGAAATTAGAAAGAGGTTTCTAATTTGCATTATTTGGAGTTGTGCATTTTCTAATCGAAATACATATGATTAAATAAATTAAGACTTGACAGTAAATCCATGTCTTATATTTAATTGGGACATTGTATGGTGGAAGGATTTAATTGTACGGTAACTATTAACTCACAGGTTCTTTTATGATTAATGTTGAAATCTATATTATCTGGAAAGTCGTTGATCGCTAGGGAGGCTTATCCCTATTGTAGAATAAATGTTATTTATTTAAATAGATTATTAGTTTAATTTGTTTATTTAAATAAGATTAGAATTGTTCTAATTGATTTATTCACAATCGGTTTAATATGGAGAACCTAAAGGGTCACACCATAAAAGGAAGAAGAATTATTTAAGAAGAAAATGGCATGATAGTAATAATGCATTAAGTATAATTAATTTAATCTATGATGATAGAATAAATTAAATAGCTTAATGTTTATTATTTAATATTTTAGAAATATTAAATATAAATTAATAAGAGGAGTCTTATTAATATTATTATTATTATTATTATTTTAATTCTAAAGGAGTTTAGGAATTAATATAATATCAGTACTCTCTCTCAATCCTAATAAAGATTAGGATATAAATTAATTAAATAAAACCCTATTCTAATTGGATTAGGAAGGTTAACCTAATATCTATATAAGAGAGTCTTATATCAGAAATAAGGTAGAGATGTGAAATTTTCCAAGAGTTGGGAGTACACATATTCTATAGAGATAGAAACAAGGGTTAAGCCAATAACCCATCTTCTTGAGTTCTTCATCTTCCTTAGTGGATCACCGTTAGAGGCCAAACATTTGGGTGGCTGACATTATTCAAGGGAAGGAGCCACTATCAGAGGAATCAAAGGAATCAAAGGAGTAGAACTTGTACCTGAGGAAGCTTAGATCTTCAAAGGTATAATTCCATGTTCTCTCTTTTCTGTTATTGATAACAAGCACAAAGCATGATCATGGTTATGGGTTTGTATAAATTTTGAAAACCTAGTTTTACGCTTCCGCCCTATTTATGTGATTTGATTGCATGATTGCGTTACATACAAACCCAACAACTTCTTCTCCAAGAGTTTGACTTAGAAATTAAAGACAGAAAAAGGACCGAGAACCAAGTGGCTGACCACTTATCTAGACTGGAGAACCTGGGGATGGACAGAAACGATAAAGTGATTATCAATGAGTCCTTCCCGGACAAGCAATTATTCGTGGTGTAAGGCGAGATGCCTTGGTTCGCAGATTTTGCAAACTTCTTAGTGAGCAATATTATCCCGTCTGACTTTACTAGAGCCTAAAAGAAGAAGTTTCTGCACGATGCTTGATGGTACAATTGGGATGAGCCGTATTTGTTTTGGCAGTGCGCTGATAGGGTGATCAAGTGGTGCATCCTTGAGAGCGAGATGGAAAGCATACTACGAGATTGTCACTCATCAGATTATGGAGGCCATTATGGGGGTGAGAGGACAGCTGTGACACCCCCAAATTCGGTATCTTAATTTCCACAAGATTTGGTGTTCACTGTTCCAATATCATACAACTATCTACCCATAAATAATGAAATTCATTTATTAGATAAATAAATCATCATCTTACATCATCTGAAATAATAATACATCATAAATCCCAGGTTAAACTTAACCTTAAATCTCTGTTGTAGAAACGTAAATAAATAAGTCTTAAGTCATTACACATAAATCTTGAACTTTAAGATTCTTAACATCAACACAAGTCTTCAACACTTGTTAACTTTTCCTTTGCCCTTGCTACTAGAAGGTACATCACTTCATTCATTATTAGCTGCAATGTTATTATGCAAGAGTGAGCACGAATGCCCGCAAGTATAAAAATATGACAGAATAATAATATGCGAGTGAAAGAATTCTGACTAACAGAAAGCTCAACATTTGAATCAAGAATATTAATCAAGAGTCAAATTACTTCTCAACTTTTGAATCAAGAATATTAATCGAGAGTCAAATTACTTCCGAGGGTCATTAAGACCTTGAACCGAGTTTTAGGTTGTCAAGTATATTAACCTTTCCAACCTTTAACAGTCATAAGACTATAGACTTTACTTCTCGTACTTAGGGAGATCAGCCCTTTGTACTGATACTGTGCAGACTATCTTAACGCTTAAAGCATCTTCATTAATCCCCTATATTAGGGTTGTTCATCTCAGTTTGACATTAGAATCCGCACCAAATAAAGTTGGTTTGGATAACTCAGTAAATGATATTCAAATTGAATATTAACTTCTCAAGGTATACAATCGAATAAGTATTGTACACTTAAATGATACTTTTAAAAGAATCATAGCATCTCATGTGAAATTCTAAACTTGGGTATTCAAGAGTAAGAATTTGCTCAACAATAGTAATTAAGCATAGCAATTGCTCAATTTAAAGAGTTTAGTTTAGGAAACTTGCCCAACAATAATAGTAAGTTAGGGATAAAAAACTTGCCTCGTGCGCAAGCTACAGTTATTACTCACTTCTTTAATTACTCTTACCTATCACACATTTACAATATCAATTAATCATAGGTTCGATATGATTATTGATTTGCAATTAGTGTTCTTTGAACTCATTATTAGGTTTTTCAAATAATGGTTCATGTTAATTAATTAACTTGTTAAATAATCACATAACTTAAGTTATTAACTTGTATTAACAACTTATTACATACATAACATGTCTTCATGTTTATTAGACTTAAAATAATGTCTTCATATTTATATCACATTATTTAAAGTTTATAAATAATAATTTAAGTCACATAATTAATTCATTAATTAATCACGTAACATAATTTATTAAACTCATATCAACATCCTATCATATTTACAACATGTTTTCATGTTCATTAGATTAAAAACATTTTTCTCAAATTTCAACACTTAGCAAATTTTTCTCAAATTTCAGACAGGCACGACCGCGCGCCATTTAGCCTTGTACCCGGCGCGGCAGCGCGGCTACGTTTTCCCAGTATTTCCAGTTCGCGAAGAATACAGAAATTCGGCCACTTTCTCAAATTTTACACCAATACACTGATTTATAATGTTACCCATGAAGTATAAACTTCACAGGAACATTATATATCACTTATAACATGTTCTTAACATTCCAAATCATGTAATTACACAATCAAAACATTAATTTTTTTTGTTCTTCAAAACTTTCAAGAGTTTAATGAAAAACATAAAAAAATTCTCCTTACGGATTCGTTACTACACCGAATCCATTCATTTCAATTCCATTTTCTTTGTTTTAACATATACAATCATATTCATGTATCAATTTAAATATAAACATATGATTCAATCATTAATTTAACCCATATGGGTTATTCACCCATATTCAATACTCTGTAATTTCATAAAACCCATTTATTAACAAAATTACTTGGTGTGATCAGTGTAAATCATGGATACATGATCTAACACATAATACTAACATCTACGGTCACATATATGATAACCTCATACTTTAATTTCTCAAAATGATTCTTAACAGTGAGTTTTTACAAAGACGTATAAAAACTCTGTAATTTTCTTCAAAACCCAATTAAGGCCAAATTAAATAAAATTGATCCTTTAAAACATGATTATATGTTAGAAAAACACATTATGATTCCATACCCATATAGATAAATCCATATCGTAACCCAATTGAAAAACCCAATTTTCACAGAAAACTTAAAAGTACGTATTAAGAAATCTTAATTTTGAAAACTTAAAAGAAGAATTACCCTTTAGTAGTGAAGATAAATCAAAGAAACACAGTTGATTTCTCAATTCTTCCTTTATCAATCTCTCTCAATCTCTTCTTCTTCTTCTTTTTTCTCTCTGACTTCACAAACTTTCTCTGACTTTCTAACCTAAATAATAATAACAAATGTCGATATGATATGGGTATTATACGTATAAATTATATCCGTTGCAAATTAACTCCTATTAAGGCCTCGTTTGGCTTTCTTATTTTCTTCCTTTCCCTTTATTTTAATAAACTCTTATAATATAGTTAATAGTCCCACTACTAATTAACTAATTAATTTTATTTAAATTAATTAAATAAAATAATAATAACTTTACATTAATTCACATTGTCACATAATTAATATTTTTATTTATTAATTATGTCAATTCATTAATTTTTTAATTTACTACTAAATTAATTTTTTAATTTACTACTAAATTAATTTTTTAATTTACTACTAAATTAATTAAAGTACATTATGCTTATTTAATTAATTCATTTAATCAAATAAACTCAATTAAATATATTCTTTAAATTATTAAATTACTACAAATTAATTTAATTAATGTAACACATGTAATTAAATTAATCTACCACAAATTCATAAATTAATTATTTAACTCAATAATTAAATCATTAAAAATATTTATTTATTTTAATAAATATTCAAATATCTTTACCAAATTCTCGTTCGTCACAACAGCCCCCAAAGTGCTGCAGGCCGATTTTTATTGGCCAACACTGTTTAAGGATGCTCATCACTTTGTCCAAAACTGTAACCGTTGTCAGCGCGTGGGTAACATATCCAAGGGAAATGAGATGCCTCTGAATATGATCCTCGAGGTTGAAATATTCGACGTATGCAGAATTGATTTCATGGGGCCTTTTGTCTCATCTTATGGAAATTTATACATATTGCTAGCAGTCGATTATGTGTCCAAATAGGTAGAGGTAGCAGCCTTACCAACCAATGATGCTCGGGTGGTCTTACGTTTTCTTCAGAAAAAGCATATTCACACGCTTCGGGACTCTTAGAGCCATCATCAGTGATGAGGGTACACATTTTTGCAATCGTCAATTTTCTGCACTCCTGGCCAAATATGGGGTGAATCATCGTATTGCTACTGCATATCATCCCTAAACAAATAGCCAAGTAGAGATATCTAATCGTGAGGAAAAGTGGATATTAGAAAAGATTGTGAATCCCACGAGAAAAGATTGGTCCCTCAAGCTAGACGATGCGGTGTGGGCCTACAGGACTGCTTACAAAAAGCCACTAGGGATGTCCCCATATCAGCTTATGTACGGGAAGGCCTGCCACCTCCCCTTGGAGCTTGAACATAAGGCCTATTGGGCCATCAAGAAGCTTAATTTTGACTTAAAGGCTGCGGGGGAGAAAAGACTTCTCCAACTTAATGAGCTTGACGAGTTCAGATTGCAAGCCTATGAGAATTCCAAGATATATAAGGAGAAGGTCAAAAGGTGGCACGATAGGAAAATCTTAGAAAGAACATTTGAGTTGGGGCAAGCAGTGTTACTGTATAATTCTCGTCTCAGACTATTCCCCAAAAAGCTCAAATCTCGATGGTCGGGCCCCTTCACGGTGAAAATTGTATTCTCGCATGGAGCAGTGGAAATTTATTATCAGTACCCGGACAAACCTTTTAAGGTGAACGGACAAAGATTAAAGCACTATTATGGCGGTGAGGTGAATCGAGAGAAGGTTGCCTCGATCCTTTCCACTACCTGACCAACCTCAGACAGAGTCTAGCTTATGGATTGTAAACAAGCGCGGGATGGGAGACACCCCATCATCTCTCTCTCTTTTTTAGATTAATTATTGCATCACATTTCTCTATATCTCTCTCTCATGTTTAATTCGGGTTACTAATCTCTACATTTCCCTTCCTCCGTTTAATTCTAATCATTTGAAAATTGGTAAAAAAAAATTGGATAGTTGTGGTGTTAGGATGCTCATTGCCTACATTTTTGGACATTAGGCATGTTGCATATATTTTTGGGAGTTAAAAACTCATTGCATATATTTGTGGGACTTGAACGATCATTGCCTACATTTTTGAACTTAGACATTATTGCATATATATTTTTGGTGTTGGAAGCTCATTGGACATATATTTGACGTGTTAGCATATTACATATAAGCCTATAGCAAATTTTTTGGGAATTCACATAGATATGATTCAGTTACATAGTATTGCTAAGGATTTAACAGTATATACATCTTACATATGCATTTTTGATGATGGAATCAAGTTATACATAATTTTTGATTGCTATATGTGCACGTAAGGTAGTGTTTAAAGTTGCTTCTTGAGCCTTCACCTCATTGCTGCAGCAAGCAGGAAAATTTTGGCCAAGCTCAGGGTGGCGCGCCCGCGCCAACCTCAAGGCATACCCTGGCATGCCCGCGCCAATGTTTAGTAACTCCAGAGATGTCCTTAACCCGTGCGGCCGCGCCCCAGAAAGTGTCGAGGCCGGCGCGCCAGCGCCCGAACCCCGCAACTGACGATTTTTAATTTTCTAAATTTGACTTCAGCTCTTATATCCTATCTCTAATTGTTTGACCCTCTCTCTCAAATACACTGAAAACCCTCTTTCTCACAAACTTATTCTCTCAATCCTAGCCCTAATCCCATTCCATCGCACAATCTTCTCAGTCTCTTACACAATTCACCTTTTTCTTCCTCATATCCGCTTGCTACCCACTATACATAGCCTCCTCCTCCATTCCATCATCTATACCGAATTCTGTCATAATTAGGGTTTGTGGTTTTGATTTTTTGAGATTACAAGTTTTGGGGTTCTTCTTCGGATTTGGCAATTAGGGTTTGTTCTTCACATTTGGCAGAGAATCAGTTTGGGGGTTTTGTTCCAAAGTCATCATCTAGGGCTTGCATATCAAAGTTTTTAGAATTTCTCATGGGTCCTAAACAATCACGATCTGCCGCTCCCGCTTCACCCACTCACAGTGACGATAGTGAGATCCCCATGGATTTGACTAAATTCATTAGCATCGAGGCCCAAATCGAGTATTAACGGATCACGACCAAGACAATCTTGAAAGAACGGGGTCTGAAGCCTACAAAAGAGGATGGGGAAATGCGTGCCATAATTTGAGAAATAGGATGGCAAGCTGTTTGTGCAACACCACCGCCGGTGTCGTTGGCTATTGTCCATGAGTTCTATGCCAACGCCAAAATAACGCAGAGCGGCCAGTCTATTGTTCGGGGTTAAACCATTGATTATCGCCAGGCGGCGATCCGAGAGGTGTTAAATTTGCCTCCGCCCCCAGCTGATCAAGTAAATTGGACTGTGGCGGATCGATTTGAGACGAACCTTAACCAATTGATCCGTGATTTGTGTGCGCCCAGCACGTTGTGGAAAATTAAGAAGGATACCACAGATGAGTATACCACCTTCCCCGCCTCTAGTCTGAACAGATATTCTAAGGCATGGAATCTATTCCTCTGTGCCAACTTCATGCCATCAACAAACCAGCATAAGGTTACAGTCGAGAGAGCTATCATCCTGTGGGGGATTATCACGGGGAAATATATTAATGTCGGCCATTTGATTCACCAGAACATGCTACATTTTATGAAGGGCAGCACCATAGGGTCCATTCCACACGCATCCGTGGTGGCCCATCTATGTGCTGAGGCAGACATCGACTGGGACAATGAACAGATCCAAATGCAGAGCGGAGACATCACTTATGCCACAGTTAAGCATTTTGAGGATTGGCCTGGGGCCACAGCACACCCAAGGGGAAAAGGTTTCATTATGTTAGCTCCTCCACCAGTTCCTCCATCGCAGCTACAGCAAGCCGAGGCTGCTGCCCCTCCTCCAGCCGGTGACATACATTAGGGTCTCAGGATTCGGCGCTTGGAGAGGAGGACGGACGCTTTGCACAGTAATTTTACAGCGTTTGCCGATGGCTTGCCACATTCCCTAGCCGAGGCCTTTACACAACAAGGAACGATGCTGGAGTGGCCTACATTCAGTTCCGCCATGCCATACCCGCCACCAGATTCACCACCCGAGGAGGGTGGCTATGCCAATCAGTAGGGGAGTTTTCCTGACCCTTTACCTTCAATGGGGACATTGAATATTTCAAGTTTGGGGGTATTGGGTGCTAATAGTAGTAGGTGCATATAGTTTTAAATTTTTGCATGTAGTTAATTGCATATAGTTTGTATTGCATGATAGGTTGTATATAGTAGTTGCATTGCATTCTAGTATGTGTTAGTTAAATTCTGCATAAATTTTTTTCAGTTTTATTTTATTTTGTTTATTTAGTTGTGTTTAATTGCATTGCATTGCATAATCCCTTATGTTTAACCTGTTGAATTCTAGTCTGGCCAATGATGACATTGAGATATGATAGATTATTGAACTCTGTTAGTAGCTTAAGCTCAGTTATATTTTTATATATGATGTAATCTATACCTGTTGCTTTGATGCCACCGGATAGCACAGTACTGTCTCTATTTGCTTGTTGGCTAGATTAGTACATGCATGTCTTCTGAGGGGGAAAAATTTTGTTTTTACTTGCTAGAATTGTGTAATAAAGCAATAATGACCTTAACAACACTAGAATACAAATTTGAGGGAAAACTTTGGGTATGCATACTATTAAAAGGAAAAAGAAAAAGAAAAAGCAAAAAGAAAGAGAATAAGCTGTGAAAAAGAAAAAAATAGAATAAACACCTTAGCTAGCGAAGTCTTGTGGCCTTTGATACTCGAGCAAGTACGCCATAGGGGATTGTCTCTACACCCAGCGCCCTAAGGCCTTTATGGTTTGGGAGTCGTTGGTCGAAAGCTCGTTAAATGGGTATCATTGAAAAGCCTAAGAGGTCCTAGCATTGCACAGTTGGGTGTAGCCGCGGGAAAAGTGCGAATATCACCCCCGTGTGTGAATAAAAGAATAATATGCCTTTGTTGCTCCTTAGCTTGCATCTGTGTGTTGGTTTGGTCATTGTTTTGTATAAATGAAATTTTTTTGATTTAAAACCTATTTTCCTTCCTTAGAAGTATAGCATGTGGAATCTTTACCTCTGTCAAGCTTGTTTATGACATTGCACACACACACTACATCTTAGTAACAGGTTGTGATTTACAGATTGTATGTCTTTATAATTGTAGCTTGAGCTGGTACATTGTTCATTGTTCTTGTTATTTCTCTGAGGTTCATCTGATTGGAATTCATAGCATGGCTGATACTGTGGGATTCATTTTCATGTAGTTTAGTTGCATATCATGTAGTTTACATTTGTGTTTGTTGCTTGAGGGCAAGCAATAGTTCAAGTTTGGGGGTATTTGATAAGTAGGTTTTATACCTACTTATTGGATATCAACTTGCTAGGATTATGGCTTTAACTCAAGCATTTTATTATCTTTTAATGCGTTTTATCTTTGTTTTGCATATTTTAGTCAAGAACTCATTTGGCATGGAATGGCACTAAAAATGACAAATTGGCATGGTATTGGCAAACGCAAGGTGGAGAGCTTATGTGGAAGAAAAGATGGCTTGGCAAGAAGATGGCATGAAGCATAAGGGCCATGTGAAAAAGGGACTAAAGCAGCAGAGAGGAAGGAAAAAGAAGCAATGAAGGAAGCACAAGAAAGCCAGATTGCACCATCAAAATTTTATGGCTCGCGCGGCCGCGCTTCCAGCAGGGTTAAAGTCCGCGCGCCCGCGCCGAGTGGCAGGGCCAGAGGCCTGCTCTGGGTATCAGCTCGCCCACGCCGGATGTACAAAGGAAGACCGCACAGCCGCGCCGGTCAAAGATGATGACTTTTTATTCTTATTTTGCTGAGTGTAATGCATATAAGGCTTGGTGTTGTGTAATGAATGGATATCACTTCTCAGACTTAATTTTATTATAGCATTCAAGTTTTCTTACATTTCTAGGGCTAGAGAACTTGAAGGGTCTTGGAACTTAACTCTTTTTCCTTTCTTGTTCTAAGTAGCTTCCATTGTTAGGGTTTCACTTTGGAGCTTGTTTGTGGTCTAAACTTGAGCTTTTTAGCTTCTATTAAAAGGGGAACCACAAGATTTGCATTCTCTATCTCTCTTTTCTCTTACTTTCATTGTTGCTTCAAATGCTTGGCTTAAATCCCATAATGGTTTGTGGTTCAGATATGAACTAACTACCATTATGAGATTCTAATGGATCTTATTGCTTAGTCTAGGGTTTTATGCCTCTTTGAAATATATGAGTGAAAATGTATGGATTGCCTAGCATAGTTGTATTGTATGTTTATATGTTTGATCAACATCTACTGTAATAGTTTATATGGAATTGAAAGAGGAAGTGTAAACTTAGATTTTTCCATGCTAGCTTATGTTCGTGAAACTTGCATTCGATGAGTTTTGTGATTCGTAATCCGGATAGAAATATACCGTATTGCCATATGTAGTCTATTGAGGGCTTATGCTTAAACTGATATAGCTTGTAAATCACATAGACATATAGTGATTTAGGTTTTATTGGTGTTCATGTGATTTCTATCTCTTTTGTGGATATTATATGATATGGGCTTGGTTTATTGACAAATAGCCTTGTCTCACATTCGTGCTCCCGACTAGCATTCCTATGTGATTATTTATACTTGACATGAGGTGTTGGTAATCTAGACGATGCAATAGGTGAAGTTAGGATCCCATGTTTCTCCAATTTGAGCCCTCGTTTGTTAATTAGTTAATTTTACTTTAAAATCAGTCTAGTTATTATAGCACACTTTGATATTCGTTTAAGCAGACAAAAATAACTATAGAATTGTTGCATGATAGTTTAAACCTAACCTCTTTTCTCCGTGGGAATGATCTCTACTTATCACATTTATTACTTGTCGACCGTGTATACTTGCACGCGTTTTATGCCCGTTTTGTTAACACCGAAACGACGCAACAGGCAACTGCAAGTGGACTTGCAACACCCTAAGGTGGGTCCCACCCCTTTCGGTTCGGTCCAATTAAAGTTAAAACGAAGTTCCCAGAAGCTAAAAAGTCAAATCATGAAAAAAAAACTGCTACGCGATTGAGCGGAATGGCCTGAAACCCTGATTCTAAGCGTCAAGCTTTTGACGAAGGATCTTTGGTAGAAGCGCTGATGTGGTATTCGGAGTGCCGATGATGAAAATTGCTGAATACTGCCTCTGTCAGAGCATCGGGAAGGTCCGACGTTGTGAACATTGGGTTTTAAATGCGTCAAAGTATCCAGATTGGTCCGAGGGTATGACCAATTAGAAAGATATACCCACATCGAGATCAGATAGGTATGATGTGGTAAACCATTGGCGACAACTCTAGCGTAGCATCGGGAATGAGCCGGTGATAAAAGTCGTTGATAACTGCTTCAACGAGGGTCAGAGTATCTGACATTACAAACCATTGGCAACAACGCCAGTGTAGCATCAGAAACGAGCCGATGATAAAGGCCGTTGATAACTGCTTTAACGAGGGTAAGAGTATCTGACATTGCAAACTATTAACGACAACTCCAACGTGGCATCGGGAACGAGCAGGTGATAAAAGTCGTTGATAACTGCTTCAACGAGGGTCAGAGTATCTGACATTGCAAACCATTGGCGACGACTCCAGCGTGGCATCGAGAACGAGCCGGTGATAAAAGTCATTGATAACAGCTCCAACGAGGGTCAGAGTATCTTATATTGCAAACCATTGGCGACAACTCTAGCGTGGCATCGGGAACGAGCCGGTGATAAAAGTCGTTGATAACTACTTCAACGAGGGTCAGAGTATCTGACATTACAAATTGTTAGCGGCAACTCTAGTGTAGCATCGAAAGAGATCCGATGATGAGAACTGTGGAGAAATGTCACCGCAGAGAGGACATATAATGGAATCTGTTATACAACTCCCCAGCCGGAACATCGAGAAGGTTCGGTGGTTCAATTAACCGTTGAAAACTACCATTCGAGTAGCCACCGAGAAGATTCGGTGATGGTCAAACTTTGCAAACTACAGTTTGAGTAGGCGTCAAGAGAGTTCGGTGAGAGCTATCATGGACAACGTCATGCCCAGCAAGAGTGGCGGGAATAGCCAGTGATATAATATCATGGCAACTAACACCACAGGAGCATATAAAATTCATAACATGGCATATCGTGCATTGCATTACAATTATATGTCATATTTCCAGTGTCTAGAAGTCTTTATCTTGGTTATTCCACTGCATTGCATAAACATGATAAAGAGGGGCATTTGTAGACACTCGAAATTTTGCAATCCTGTTAATAACCGTGCAGGAGGGAAAAACTATTTTTTACCTTCCAAAGACAACCTTGGAAGTCTAAATCACAAAGTCAAGCCCCCACGACAACACCGGGAGATCAAGTGCACCCCCCGGGTGACAATACCGGGAGATACAGTAACCCCGGCAACAACACCGGGAGACCAAATTCAGCCCCGGTGACAACACTGGGATGTCAGTCAAGCCCTGGTGACAACCCCGGAAGATACAGTAACCCCGGCAACAACATCGGGAGACCAAAGTCAACCCCGATGACAACATCGGGATGTCAAGTCAAGCCCAAGTGACAATCCCGGGAGATACAGTAACCCCAAAAACAACACCGGGAGACTAAAGTCAGCCCCGGTGATAACACCGGGATGTCAAGTCAAACCCCGGCGATAACCCCGGGAGGTACAGTCACCCCGACGACAACACCAGGAGACCAAATAAACCTTCAAAGATAGCCCCGAAGCATCAAATTAGAACTACAATATTGACAACCAGTTCCCAGGAAAGAGGGGGCCTTCCGATAAGGATTTCTCCTTACTGGCGAGCAATTAAATAACCCCTCCTAGACAGAACTTCCTTAGACATTGTCAATAATGCTATCTAATAATATTATTCAAATAATATGAATTATTGAGTTGATAATGTGAAATACTATGCAGTGACAATTATTGAATCAATCATATAAAATAGCAACGTAGCAATTATTGAACCAATAAAATATCATGCAATTATTGAATCAATAATATAAAATATTGAACAGTAATTACTGTAACAATTATTGAGTAAGTGACTTCTTACGTAAGAACCAATAATTCAAAATACTGTGCAATACCGTGTGCTACTGTGCACAACGCGTATTACTGTATTTTTATCACCGGGGATTTCAATAGTTTAACCGTAACAGTTTTACAGTTATTTATAAAAAGGTTATTTCTGTCGCTTTCTATATCTGATAATTATTCTGTTGTGGGGCCCACAAATAGCTGCGCCGTCGTACGAATATTCCACGACAACAAAAATATTCCACGACCAAACGAATATTCCCCGACAACAATGAATATTTTATAACCACTTGCTAATTTTAAAATATTTGCACATTTCACCCATAACTTTTTACACTTATCAAATCAACACCTTACTATTTCGAAATAATATATAAAGAAAATTAAATCTTTATTCATAAAAGTTGGGGTCTTACAACCTCCCCTCCATATGAAATTTCGTCCTCCAAATTGACGTACGTACCTAATATGTTGAAAAGATGAGGATACCTCGCTTTCATTTCTGATTCCAACTCCCAGGTCATTTCATCAATAGCATGGTTTCTCCACAAAACATTAACTTGAGGTATAATTTTTGAGCGTAGGACATGCTTCTTCCTATCCAAGATTTTGTCAAGTACCTCCTCGTACGTTAAATCTTCGGCTATCTCGTCTGGTTCTAACTCAATAATGTGGTTTGGATCTTTCACATATTTGCGAAGTACGGATATGTGAAAAACGTTATGAACAAGAGACAGGCTTGGAGGTAAAGCGAGTCTATAGGCCACCTTTCCTACTCGGCCAAGGATCTCAAATGGACCAATGAATCGTGGGTTGAGCTTTCCTCTCTTCCCGAATCTCGTAACTCCTTTCCATGGAGCAACACGTAACAATACATGATCCCCAACATTAAATTCCACGTCCTTTCGATGAAGATCCGCATAACTCTTTTGTCAATCTTGTGCTGTTTGTATCAGTTGTCGGATCATTTGGATCTTTTCCGTAGTCATACGTACTAACTCCGGTCCCAACAATGTTGCTTCACCCACCTCATTCTAACATACTGGAGAGCGACACTTTCGTCCATACAACGCTTTGAATAGAGCCACGCCTATACTTGCCTGATAACTATTGTTGTAGGAGAATTCCACCAATGGCAAGTACTTATCCCAACTCCCTTTGAAGTTTAGAACACAGAGTCTCAATAGATCTTCAAAAGTTTGAATAGCCCTTTCCGATTGTCCGTCTATTTGAGGATGATAAGCCGAGCTGAATCGTAAATCCGTGCCCATAGCTTTCTGCAAATTGATCCAAAATTATGAAGTAAATATGGGGTCACGATCCAAAATTATGGATACTGGCATGCCATGCAATCTCACAATCTCATTCACGTACATATGAGCAAGACGTTCAAGGGAATAAGTCTCTCGTATCGGCAAGAAATGAGCAGACTTGGTTAATCTATCAACAATAACCCAAATCGCAACTATGCCTTGAGAAACCTTGGGAAGACCCGTAACGAAATCCATCGTAATATGTTCCCACTTCCATTTCAGAATCTCCAGTGGTTGCAATGGACCCTTCGGCACTTGATGCTCCACCTTTACACATTGACAAGTTAAACATCTCAAAATAAACTCCGCGATCTCTCTTTTCATATTGCTCCACCAAAATGTATGTCGAAGATCATGATACATTTTGGTACTCCCAGGATGGATTGCAAACGGTGTGTTGTATGCCTCCATCATGATTCTATGCTTCAAGTCTGAATCGTTAGGAACACAAAGTCTGGAGTTGACTCGAAGTATTCCCTCTTCATCGATTCTTGCTTCTGGAATGGCACCTTCTTGCACCTTCTTCTTTATTTTCATCAGCTCCGGATCCGTAGCTTGAGCAGCTTTAACTTTATCAATCAAAGCTGGTTCTACGCGTATACTTGACATCATCGCACTCGTTCCCGCATATGATCTTTTACTCAACGCGTCAGCTACCTCGTTCGCTTTTCCAGGATGGTATGATCGTAATCTTTCAACAGCTCAAGCTAACGTCGTTGCCGCATGTTGAGTTCCTTTTGAGTGAAGAAATATTTAAGGCTCTTATGATCCGTATAAATCTCCACTTTCTCCCCGTACAGGTAATGTCTCCAGATCTTCAATGCAAAAACGACAGCTGCCAACTCTAGATCATAAGTAGGATAATTCCTCTCATATTCTTTGAGTTGTCGCGAGGCATAGGCTATGACTTTCCCATGTTGCATGAGAACACATCCTAACCCTTTGCCCGAAGCATCGCTGTAGATAACAAATCCATCCGAACCAGATGGTATTGTCAGAACAGGTGCCGAGATAAGTCTTCTCTTGAGCTCTTGGAAGCTCTTCTCACATTTCTCGCTCCAAACGAATTTTATATCTTTTCGAGTCAACTGAGTTAATGGAGTACCGATTGTAGAAAATCCCTCTACGAACCTCCGATAATAACTAGCTAAGCCTAGAAAGCTTTATACTTCGGCCACCGACTTGGGTTGCTCCCAGCTTTGTATTGCTTCAATCTTCGCTGGGTCAACAGATACTCCACGTTTAGATACTACGTGCCCAAGGAATGCTACTTCCTTAAGCCAGAACTCGCATTTCTTCAGCTTGGCATATAGCTTGTTCTCAAATAGCTTTTGAAGTACCAACTTCAAGTGGTGCTCATGATCTTCACGGCTTTTAGAATAGATGAGGATGTCATCAATAAAGACAACAACGAACTGATCCAAATATTCCTTAAATACACGGTTCATCATATCCATGAAAGCAGCAGGAGCATTAGTCAATCCAAAAGACATGACTAAGAATTCATAATGCCCGTACCGAGTTCTGAAGGCAATCTTCGGAATATCCTCAGTTTTAATCTTCAACTGATGATATCCAGAATGAAGATCGATCTTTGAAAAGAATTGTGCACCTTGCAACTGGTCGAACAGGTCATCAATACGAGGTAGTGGATACCTATTCTTGATGGTGACATGGATCAACTCCCGATAGTCAATACAAAGTCGCATACTCCAGTCTTTCTTCTTTACGAATAAAACAGGAGCACCCCAAGGAGATGTACTAGGACGAATAAAACCGATGTCTAACAATTCCTGTAATTGGACCTTTAACTCCTGAAGTTCAATAGGAGCCATTCGATATGGGGTTTTAGAAATGGGTTTTGTACCGGGTTCAAGGTCAATAAAGAATTCAACTTCACGTTCTGGGGGTAGACCGGGAAGTTCTTCGGGAATACATCAGAAAACTTATTAACAACGGAAATATCATTCAAACCTAACGTATTCTGGTTTAGATCAGTGACACGAGCTAAGAAAGCTTGACATCCGTTTTTCAATAAACGAATAGCTTTGTGACTTGAAATGATATTGACTAATTTTAGTGGTTTGGTGGTTTGGATTTGCACAACAGGTTGATTAGGAATATGAAAACTAACAACCTTACGAAAATAATCAAATTTGGCATGGTAAGTGGTTAACCAGTCAATTCCTAAAATCACGTCAAATGCAAGTATTTTCAAAGATATAAGATCAACAGGTAAGGTAAGGGTACCAATCTGAATCAAGCAAGATTTGTAAACTGTGGATGTAACAAAGGTTTCTCCCAATGGAGTTTCAACAGATAAGTCAAAGTCTAATTTATCAGAAGTCAAGTTCAAACGTTAAGCACAAGCAGGTGAAATAAAAGAATGGGAAGCACCGGTGTCTAACAAGGTGTAAACTTCGCAAGAGTTTATGATTAGCTTACCCGTAATCACCTCATGTGGATTCCTCGCGTTTTGAGCTGTCACGACAAACGCTCTTCCAGGAATCATCGACTTTGACTTGTCCGAAACCGCCTTGGGAATCACCACCCCCGCTGGACTTGGTTTCACAACAGGACAATCTCGAGCTATATGTCCTTCTTTTCCACAGTTATAGCATGCTTTGAATTGTTGTGGGTAGTTTGGGTTGATGTGTCCCTCTTTCTCGCATTTATAGTATACGACCGGTGGTCGTTCTCCTCCCCTAGAAACAGTTGATGCTAGTGCTGATGTTGACGTCTTCACGTTCTCATTGTTATACCTTCTCTTCTTGAAATCTCCCCCCGATTCACTTTTTCTACTATCATGGCCACGATTACCACCGGAGTGGTTACCGCTTCTGTCATACTTTCCTCCCCGCTAGTTGTCATTGCTCCTATGACTGCTGCCATCGGTACGACCTTGGTTGTTGTCCCTTGGTTGAATATAATCACTCTCTCATTCTAACAACTGGGCCCTATTCACTACATCTGAATATAAAGAAAATTTGTGAGAAATGAGGTATTGAGGTATTTCGGGTTTCAAACCTCTCAGAAACATCCACGTCATACGTCCTCATTCTCCACCAAATGAGGTGCAAACCTGGACAACTCCGCGAACTTAGCCTCGTACTGGGACACCGTCATGTTATTTTGTTCTAGTCTGATAAACTCTACCTCCTTCATATGACGAATACTTTCAGGAAAGTACTTGTTATTGAACAGTTTTTGGAACGCTTTTCAAGACATCTTAAGTGCGGCAGGCTGGGTACGCTTCACAGATTCCCACCAATAATCTGCCTCTCCACAGAACATAAAGGTGGCAAATGGAATATTATGACTAAAGAGAATAATGGAAGAAAAGGGTGAGCTCAACTAGCCCAGTAAAGAATATTATGACTAAGATAATGAAGAATAAATTATCGTTAGTCTTCAACAAATCAGATAAAATATTATGGACAACAAGTTTTAGATTAATAACTGCAGCAAAAATAACAATTCATTAGAAGAATTAAGTAGAGACTAAAGTCTACTATCTTCTATGATTTAAAAGTCCATCATCAATATTTTATCCCCGTAACATCAATCAATATACATATCGAATCAAA
The DNA here is from genome assembly GCA_020205555.1 of Panax stipuleanatus. NCBI lineage: Eukaryota > Viridiplantae > Streptophyta > Magnoliopsida > Apiales > Araliaceae > Panax > Panax stipuleanatus. The sequence continues at coordinate 47,528,118 of CM035117.1, read as the reverse complement.
TATTCATCTTTGCACTACGGGCCAAAGATATTCATCTGTATCACCAGTAGGTCATGTTCATCTCAACACCTGTCCATTTTTGCACTACGAGCCAAAGATATTCATCAGATAATCATTCATCTTTGCACTACAGGCCAAAGATATTCATCAAGTAATCATTCATTTTTGCACTACAGGCTAAAGATATTCATTTGTATCATTATTTAAGACTAAGGATGATGAAAAATATGTTAAAGAACGAATCAAGTGAGATCAAGGACAAATATTAGAGAATTTATCCAAAGTTAAAAATGAAGATCAAAACATGGATACAATCAAAGATATTTTGGATTAAAAAAATAATATTTTTTTACGTGAATAGTAACTCATGAATAGTAACTCGTCATGAAACGATAAAAATTTCACGAGAAAGTTCAGAAAATCATTCCGGTGAAATGATACTAGATAAAGCGCAAAACTCAAAGAATTTCTGATCATTTCAGGAATTGTAGAAGCAATACTTACCGTAGTAATTTCAGATTTAGGAATATGAAATGAAATACTATTGCTTCCATTATATAGAATATGAAAGAAAATAATATTCATTATAAATATTAAAAAGAAATAACATCATTTACGAGAAAAATATATCCTTTGCCTCAGTAGAATAATAGATCGGTCTGGATTATCGGATATTATGCTGACGAAAACTTGCACTGTTATCAACACTCAAAGTATTTAAATACTCACAAGAAATACGCTTGATATTATAGAGAGAAAAATTTTCTGTTTCGGGTGTGATTTTCATTTCTAACTAAGTACCCTATTTATAGGAAAATGTCAGAACGCCAAAGTTGACTTAATAACCAACGGATGATTTTTTTTCTTTCAAGCACTCCACTTTTGACACCTTAATTAGCACACCAAACAATACCAATCATCCACCAACCATGCACATGTTTATATAATATATATATATATATATATATATATATATATATATTAAAATATTTATTTCCAAAACTTCAATAATTCATAATAAATAGCATTTTATCAGAAAAATATGAACCTTATGTCCATTCCACATAAAATTTAATTCTCTACAACTTTGTAGAAGAATATTTTTCCAAATTCTGAACGAAAAATGACCCAAGTTTACATACGGATGATTTTTCCACACTCACCACTCTTGAAAATCTCAAGCACACTCAAAATTTCAAAGCCTCTACTTTTAAAATAATGAATTCCACCACATGTTTATATATATATATATATATATATATATATATATATATATATATACATATATATATATATATTAAAATATTTATAATTATTAAAAAAATTCAAATTTCATTTTCTCTCTTCCATCTCATTTTATTCATATATCGTGAATTTGTTGTAAAAAAAATATCATCACTATTATATTATCACATTATACACTTATAATGTAATATTATAATAATATATTTGAATGAATTATTTTATCAAAATAGATAAAATATCCATTGTCAATAATTGTCACTTTTACTAAAAATTCCTCCGTTTAAATCCACAATGAATACATATTTACTTATCATTTTTATCAATAATTATTATTCACAAATAATATTACAGAACCACAATAATGACAACCAGGTCGTTCCCAGGAAAGAAGGGGCTTTTTGATAAGGATTTCTCCTCATTGGCGTGCAATTATATAACCTAACCCCTTTCCTCGACAGAACTTTTTAGACATTGTCAGTAATGCTATCTAATAATATTATTCAAATAATATGAATTATTGATTTGATAATGTGAAATACTGTGCAGTGGTTATTGTAACAATTATTGAATCAATAATATAAAATATCAATGTAGCAATTATTGAATCAATAAAATAAAATATTGAATAGTAATTATTGTAACAATTATTAAGTAAGTGACTTCTTGCGTAAGAATTAATAATTCAAAATACTGTGCAATACCGTATGCTACTGTGCAACAACGCTTATTACTGTATTTTTTATCACCGGGTATTTAAACAGTTTAACGGTAACAGTTTTACCGTTATTTTTATAAAAATTACTTCTGTCGTTTTTTATATCCAACATTCATTCCATTGTTGGGTTCACCAATGACTGCGCCGTCGTACGAATATTCTCCGACAAAAAGAATATTCCTCGACCAAACGAATATTCCCCGACACAAGCTTACTTTGTAAAATTTGCACATTCCACCCATAACTTATCATATTTATTAAATCATCCCTTACTATTTCAAAATAATATATAGAGGAAATTAAATCTTATTCATTAAAAAGTTGGGGTCTTACAACCTCCCCTCCTTATGAAATTTCATCCTCGAAATTGACGTACGTACCTGGTATGTCAAAAAGGTGAGGATACCTCACTTTTATTTTTGATTCTAACTCCAAGATCATTTTCTCAATATCATGGTTCCTCCACAAAACTTTAACTTGAGGTATAATCTTTGAACGTAGGACATGTTCCTTCTTATCCAATATCTTGATAGGTACCTCCTCATACGTTAAATTTTCGGCTATCTCGTCTGGTTCTAATTCAATAATGTGGTTTGGGTCTTTCACATATTTGCGTAGCATGGATATGTGAAAAACGTTATGAACATGAGACATGCTAGGCGGTAAATCTATAGGCCACAGTTCCTACTCGGTCAAGGATTTTAAATGGACCAATAAATCGTAAATCGATGCCCATAACTTCATGCAAACTGACCCTTTGGTACTTGATGCTCCGCCTTGACACGTTTACACGTTAAACACCTCAAGATAAACTCCGCGATCTCTCTCTTCATATTGCTCCACCAAAATGTATGTCAAAGATCACGATACTTTTTGGTACTACCAGGATGGATTGCGAACGATGTGTTGTGTGCTTCCATTATGATTCTATACTTCAAATCAGAGTCATTTAAGAACACAAAGTCTGGATTTGACTCGAAGTATTCCCTCTGCATCGATTGTTGCATGTGGAATAGCACCTTCTTGCACTTTTTTCTTCATCTTCATTAGCTTCGGGTCTGTAGCTTGAGCAGATTTAACTCTATCCATTAAAGCTGGTTCTACGCATAAATTTTGTCATCATCACGTGGCTCCCTGGAGTCTTTAACTCTATCTCCATCCTTTGTACGTCATACAAAATAGGCCTTTGTGTTGACAGCATAGCACTCGTTCCCGTATATGATCTTCTACTCAACGCGTCAGCTACCACGTTCACTTTTCTAAGATGGTATTGGATGGTATGATCGTAATATTTCAACAGCTCCAACCAACGTCGTTGTCGCATATTGAGTTTGTTCTCGGTGAAGAAATATTTGAGGCTTTCAGGGTATATTAGGATGTCATCAATAATGACAACCACGAAATGATCCAAATATTTCTCAAATATTCGGTTCATCATGTCCATGAACGCAGCATGAACATTGGTCAATACGAAAGATATAAGTAGAAATTCGTAATGCGCGTATCGAGTTCTAAAGGCAATCTTTGGAATGTCATTAATTCTAATATTTAACTGATGATATCCAAAACGGAGATCGATATTTAAGAAGAATTTCACACCTTGCAACTGGTCGAACAGGTCATCAATACTAGGTAACGGATACCTATTCTTGATGGTGATATGGTTCAACTCCCGATAGTCAATACATAGTCGCATACTACCGTCTTTTTTTTATGAATAAAACAGGAGCACCCCAAGGAGATGTACTAGGACGTATAAAACCGATGTCTAACAACTACTGTAGTTGGACCTTTAACTCCTGAAGTTCAATAGGAGCCATTCGATAAGGGGTTTTAGAGATGGGTTTTGTATCAGGTTCAAGATTAATAAAGAATCCAACTTCACGTTCTGGGGGTAGACCGGGAGGAAACTCATTAACAACAGAAATATCATTCAAACCTAACGTATTCTAGTTTAGATCAGTGACATGGGCTAAGAAAAGCTTGACATCCGTTTTTCAATAAACGAATAGCTTTATGATTTGAAATGACATTGATTGATTTTAGTGGTTTGGTTGTTTGGATTCGGACAACAGGTTGGTTAGGAATATGAAAACTAACAACCTTACGAAAACAATCAATTTTGGCATGATAAGTGGTTAACCAGTCAATTCCTAAAATTACATCAAACGCAAGTATTTTCATAGATATAAGATCAACAGGTAGGGTGAGGGTACCAATTTAAATCCAGCAAGATTTGTAAACTATACATGTAACGAAGGTTTCTCCTAACAAAGTTTCAATAGATAAGTCAAAGTCTAATTTCTTAGAAGTCAAGTTCAAACGTTGAGCACAAGCAGGTGAAATAAAAGAATGGGTAGCACTGGTATCTAATAAGGTATAGACTTTGCATGAGTTTATGATTAGCTAACCCGTCATAACCTCATTCAGGTTTTTTGCTTTTTGGGCAGTCACGACAAACGCTCTTTCAGGAACCACCGACTTTGACTTGTCTGGGACAGCCTTTAGAGTCACCATCCCAACAGGACTTAACTTTGTCATAAAGCACATTCCACCCTCAACTGCTTCGTCGCACTCCTGATCCATGATTTGAAACATTATTCTGGGATCCATATCAATTTGGGGTTGACCGCTCTGCACAGGGTAATTCCATACCAGATGTTGGATCCTCCCAATTGCTGTCCAAAAGGTGAAATCCATATCATCTATTTTGGCCTTCTTGGATCGAACATCTCTTTTTAAAATATCAACACGTCGTGCGGCTTTTTCCCATGCCTCCTCCATTCTCATTCGTTCAGTTGTTTCTTCTTTCATAAGAACTTTGACAATAGCATTCTCAGATTCCAGCTCTAATATCATATGTTCTTCTAGAGACAGCTTCTGTTCAAGCTCCACATATCAGATAGTAAAATCTTGAATTGTTGCATCCCTTTGTTCTACGATCACATGTCGTTCTTCACCCTACTCTTCTAACTCATGAATACGATCTTGCAGTTCTACGTTTCGAACATAAAATTCTCCTAATAAATTCTCCTCAAGCTCCTCTTCTTCCTCACTCTCAGCTGCTACCTCTGCGACTAGCTCGGGTGCAACTATTAATTCTTCACTCACTACATGGATATCTTTAATTTCTTCTTCTCCCGACATCACATTATCCTGGTTGGTGATTAGCGGTGCCTCAATGGTCTCAAATGCTCCATTGTTTAGATTTTCAGCTGTCATTCTCAAGTACTGCCATAAAACAAGGGTTAATTAAACAAATTAACATATCACATATTAACCCTATGTTCCAACCGGCCAATTAAATATCAAATAAGCTTAAATAGGACACACTAACAAAGGATTTACTCATCTCTCCCCTCCTAGTTCTATTCCCGGATCTCCGCCAGAGATCATATCACTAAGCTCTGATACCAACTGTGACGCCCCCAAAATAGGTTCAATACTCAACCCATTCTGAATCGCCAAATACATAGTACAGAATCCAAATACAATCTTTTATAACATACGGTCGTGCAAAATACGACCACACAAACGGTGAGTTTCAATACAAATCGTATGTAATACGAAATATAAACACTCAAATTCAGTCCTCAATAATTACAATTATTATCACACTATTTTACAAAAATAGTGAGGACTACTACTGCTCTATTCTGACCATCATACTGTTCCCCGACTAGTTCCCGCAACATTCTCATTTCCTAAAGAGAATAATGGAAGAAAAGGGTGAGCTCAACAAGCCCAGTAAAGAATATTATGACTAAGATAATGAAGAATAAATTATCATTAGTCTTCAACAAATCGGATAAAATATTATGGACAACAAGTTTTAGATCAACAACTGCAGCAGAAATAACAATTCATCAGAAGAATTAAGTAGAGACTGAAGTCTATTATCTTCTATGATTTAAAAGTTCATCATCAATATTTTATCCCCGTAACATCAATCAATATACATATCGAATCAAATATTCATCTTTGCACTACGGGCCAAAGATAGTCATCTGTATCACCAGTAGGTCATGTTCATCTCAACACCTGTCCATCTTTGCACTACGAGCCAAAGATATTCATCAGGTAATAATTCATCTTTGCACTACAGGCCAAAGATATTTATCAAGTAATCATTCATCTTTGCACTACAGGCCAAAATATTCATTTGTATCATTATTTAAGACTGAGGATGATGAAAAATATGTGAAAGAACGAATCCAGTGAGATCAAGGACAAATATTAGAGAATTTATCCAGAGTTCAAAATGAAGATCAAAACATGGATACAATCAAAGATAATTTGGATAAACAAAATAATATTTTTTTTACCGTAAATACTAACTTATGAATAGTAACTTGTGAATAGTAACTCGTCATGAAACGATAAAAATTTCACGAGAAAGTTCAGAAAATCATTCCGGTGAAATGATACTAGATGAAGCGCAAAACTCAAAGAATTTCTGATCATTTTAAGAATTATAGAAGCAATACTTACCGTAGTAAGTTCAGATTTAGGAATATGAAATGAAATACTATTACTTCCATAATATGGAATAAGAAAGAAAATATTATTCATTATGAATATTAAAAGGAAATAACATCATTTATGAGAAAAATAACATTATTTACCTCAGTAAAATACTAGATCGGTCTAGATTATCGGATATTATGCTGACGAAAACTTGCACTGTTATCAACACTCAAAATATCTAAATACTCACAAGAAATACGCTCGATATTATAGAGAGAAAATTTTTCTGATTCTGGTGTGATTTTCATTTCTAACTACGCACCCTATTTATAAGAAAATGTCAGAACGCCAAAGTTAACTTAATAACCAACGGATGATTTTTTTTTCTTTCAAGCACTCCACTTTTGACACCTTCATCAGCACACCAAATAATACCAATCATCCACCAACCATACACATGTTTATATAATATATATATATATATATATTAAAATATTTATTTCCGAAACTTCAATAATTCATAATAAATAGCCCTTTTATCAGAAAAATATAAACCTTATGTCCATTCCATATAAAATTTAATTCTCTACAACTTTGTAGAAGAATGTTTTTCCAAATTCCGAACGAAAAATGACCCAAGTTTACATACGGATGATTTTTTCACACTCACCACTCTTGAAAATCTCCAGCACACTCAAAATTTCAAAGCCTCCACTTTTGAAATAATGAATTCCACCACATGTTTATATATATATATATATATATATATATATATATATATATATATATATATATTAAAATATTTATAATTATTAAAAGAATTTCAAATTTTATTTTCTCTCTTCCATCTCATTTTATTTATATATCGTGAAGTTGTTGTAAAAAAAATATCATCACTATTATATTATTATATTTTCACATTATACACTTATAATATAATATTATAATAATATATTTGAATGAATTATTTTATCAGAACAGATAAAATATTCATTCTCAATAACTGTCACTTTTAATAAAAATTCCTCCGTTTAAATTCACATTGGATAAATATGTACTTATCATTTTTATCAATAATTTTTATTCACAAATAATATTACAGAATCACAATAATGACAACCAGGTCGTTTTCAAGAAAGAGGGGGCTTTCCGATAAGGATTTCTCCTCATTATCGCACAATTTTATAACTCCCTTTCTTCGACAGAACTTTCTAGACATTGTCAATAATGCTATCTAATAATATTATTCAAATAATATGAATTATTAATTTGATAATGTGAAATACTGTGCAGTGGTTACTGTAACAATTATTGAATCAATAATATAAAATATCAACGCAGCAATTATTGAATCAATAAAATAAAATATTGAACAGTAATTACTGTAACAATTATTGAGTAAGTGACTTCTTATGTAAGAATCAATAATTTGAAATACTGTGCAATACCGTGTGCTACTGTGTAACAACGCGTATTACTGTATTTTTTATCACCGGATATTTCAACAGTTTAACGGTAACAGTTTTACAGTTATTTTTATAAAAATTTCTTATGTCGCTTTCTATATCCGACATTCATTCTGTTGTGGGGTTCATCAATGACTGCGCCGTCGTACGAATATTCTCCAACAAAAAGAATATTCCTCAACCATACGAATATTCCTTGACACAACGAATATTTTATAACCACTTGCTTACTTTGTAAAATTTGCACATTGCACCCATAACTTATCACATTTATCAAATCATCCCATACTATTTCAAAATAATATATAGAGAAAATTAAATATTATTCATTACATTCACAATACTAATAAATTCTAAGTCTGATCGAATCACAAACATCAGTGTTTGAACATGATACACGACTTTCTGGATAACGGGTTTACATAACTTATTTAACTTACCAATTAATCATGTAAAACAAGTTAATAATTTGTTTTAACATTTCAATATATTCTTTACATGTCATCATGTTCATTATATTTGGTTTTGAAACACCTTTCTAAACTTTGAACACTTAAATAAAATTTATTATTTCATTCTGCCGCCCGGCGTTGCAGCGCCTAGTTTGTACTGGGGACCGGCTCTGCAGCGCTGAGCCCACGTCAGCCAAGCCTCTGGTCTGGCGCTGCAGCACTTGGTTTCTTCATAAAATCGACGTTTTCGTGCCATACCTACGTCAGCACGCCCTATGGCCTGGCGCTGCAGCGCTGGGTTCCCTTCACAGAACCGGCGCTACTGCACCACGACTACGTCAGCATGCCCCAGGATTGGCGCTGCAGCGCCAGGTTCCTTCACAAAACCAGCGTCGCGGTGCCGCGGCGTAGTAAGGTCTGTCAGTGTTCGCGAAGAACACAGAAAAAGCCAAATAAATGCCAAATTAAACTAACACAACAAATTTACTGTTACCCATAATTTATAATCTTAACAGAAACATCATACAAAGCTTTTAGCATGTTTTTAACACTTTAGATTACATAATCACTCAAATTAGAAAACATAAATTCACTATTTTTGGTATTTTACAAAGTTTTGACAAAAGTCATCAAATTCATCATTACAGATTCGTTATAACACCGAATCTGTTCGTTTAAAATTTGTTTTCTTCGTTTTAACATGCATAATCATAATGAACCAACAATTTCAAGTTTAATAAACAATTAAAGCATGATATTTTGTACATATGGGCCATATTCATACTTTTCATACTCTGTAACTTTCAAATCTCTAATTAAAGCATAATTACATGAATTTGATTGTTTTAAAACATGAATAAATGATATAAAACATGTTATGAACATATATTAACACATATATCATCATATATTCAACAATCATTCATGAATGCTACTTACATAGAACTTTAAAAGTATACGTTAATGGAAACTAAGAACATGAATTTAAAACTTAAGATGAGGGAATTACTCTTGCTACTTTGTTGAGATTAGATGATATAAACTTAGAATCTTCCACTTTTCATCTTCAACTCACAATTCTCTCTCAATTTCTCTCTTTGTTTTTCTTTGATATGGATATGATATAAGAACTGATATGCTATATAAGATATAATACGTATAAGAAAATAACTTAAGACGTAATGGGTTGTCAGTTAATCCCCTCAATGGATTTAACTACTCCCACTCACTAAGGCCATGTTTGGTTAGACACTCAAATAACTCATTTTCTAATATTTTAATTAAAGTGTTTATTATGTAGTTTAATTGTCACACTTTAATTAATCAAATAATCTTATTTAAATTTAATTAAATAAAAGATAATATTACACATTTAATCACATCATCACATAATTAAAATTCTCATTTATTAATTATGTCAAATCATTAAATCTCTAACTAATTATTAAATTAATTAGGATAACATTATACTTATTAAATAATTTATTTAATCGAATAAACTCAATTAAATTCATACTTTGAACTATAAAATTTTTTACATTAATCAATGTATCATATATAATTAAATTAATCTACCATAATTCCATTAAATAATTATTTAATTCAATAAATAAATATCAAAAATTTATTTAACTCAATAAATAAATCATCAAAAATATTTATTTAATTCAATAAATATTTAAAATAAATTACAAAATTCTCGTTTGTCACATCTTTCCCTCCTTAAAAGGATTCTGTCCTCAGAATCACGGTTCAATTAAATTCGTCCCGCTACATTCTCCCCCTTACAAAGATTCTGTCCCCAAAATCGCTTACACATAAATTAAGCAAATAAGTGTGGGTAAGCTTTCATCATATGGTCTTCGATTTTCCACGTAGCTTCTTCAGCATTGTGGCTCTTCCAAATTACCTTAACAGAAGGTATTACTTTATTTCGGAGAACTTGTTCTTTCCTGTCAACTATCTGAACATGAATTTCTTCATAGGATAAGTCTTTCTCAAGTTGCAGGGGTTCATATTTAATCACATGTTTGTAATCGGGTTTGTATGGTCGTAAGACTGAAACATGGAAAACATTGTGGATGTGCTCTAACACTAGAGGTAAGGCTACCTCATAAGCAACTTCTCCGATTCTTCGCAGCACCTCAAAGGGTCCAATGAACCTCGGGCTCAATTTTCACTTCTTGCCGAATCTGATCTTTCTCTTCCAGGGAGAGACTTTCAAGAAAGCAAAGCTACATGATTCAAATTCTATATTCTTGCGGTGTGGATCGGCGTATTTCTTCTGCCTATCCTGAGAAGCTACTAATCTTGTACGGATCACTTTGACAATCTCGGCTGTCTGTTGTACCAATTCTGGCCCTAACAATTGTCTTTTGCCGACTTCATCCCAGTATAATGGAGTTCTGCACTTTCTGCCGTACAACGCTTCGTAAGGCGGCATGTCAATACTTGCGTGGTAACTGTTGTTATAACCGAATTCCGCGAGTGGTAGGTGATCATCCCAATTTTCTTTGAAGTCCATGATAAATGCTCTTAGCATATCTTCCAATGTCTGGATCGTTCTTTCGCTCTGCCAGTCTGTCTGAGGGTGATATGTCGTGCTCTTTCTTAACTGCGTTTCCATGCATTCTTGTAGTTGCTTCCAGAAGTTAGATGTAAAGCACGGATCTCGATTGAAAACTATCGACACTAGGACTCCGTGCCTTAAAATAATTTCCTTTACATATAACTTTGCCAACTGATGTAAGTTGAATCTGATCTTGATCGGTAGGAAGTGTGCTGATTTTGTCAATCGACCTACGATAACCCAAACTGCGTCGAAACCCTTCTGAGTCATCGGAAGACCTACTACAAAATCCATCGTAATATGTTCCCATTTCCATTTTGGGATCTCTTGTGGTTGTAGCAACCCACTCGGCCTCTGATGTTCTGCTTTCACTTTCTGACAAGTCAGGCACTTGTCCACACAACCGACAACATCTCGTTTCATATTCGGCCACCAGAAGTGCTGTCGGAGATCCTGATACATCTTCGTACTCCCGGGGTGAATGGAGTATCATGAACTATAAGCCTTGCTCAAAATTTTCTCTTTAATCTCTGGCACTGGCGGTACCCAAACTCTGCTCTCGAATTTTATCAGTCTTTCACTATCCACCTTGAATTTTAGTTCATTCCCTTCAGATATCCTCTTCCTGATCTTCTCACAGTCTTCATCTTGAAGTTGTGCTTCCTTAACCTTATCTAGCAAAGTTGTACCAGCTCCCAGCTGGAACAGCTTCTTGTCAGACTCCATAGGATATCTAACTTCTAATTCAAGTTTCTCCATTGCTGATATTAGCTCCTCCTGGGCAGTCAATAGCATTAATTTCTCACGACCCTTTCTGCTTAAGGTGTCGGCAACTACATTCTCTTTACCCGGATGGAATAAGATCTCGCAGTCATAGTCCTTTATCAATTCCAACCATCTTCTCTAGTGCATGTTCAGATCCTTCTTTGTAAAAATATATTTCAGACTCTTGTGGTCTGTAAATATTTCACACTTCTCCTCATGGAGATAGTGTCTTCAGATATTCAAAGCAAACACCACCGCAGCCAATTCCAAATTATGGGTCAGATACCCCTTCTCATAATCCTTCAGTTGTCGTAACGCATAAGCAATGACCTTGTCGTTTTGTATAAGCACACAACCTAGTCCTTTATGCGATACATCACTATACACCACGAAATTTCCTGTGCTATCCGGAAGATATAACACAGGTGATGTACTCAACCTCTTCTTCAACTCTTGGAAGCTTTCCTCACATTTCTTCGTCCAAATGAATTTTACCGATTTCCTAGTCAAATTCGTCAGCGGAGTTACGATTTTGGAAAAGTCCTGAATAAACCTTCTGTAATACCCTGCCAATCCAAGAAAACTTCTCACTTTCGACGGTATTTTCGGCTGATCCCAGTTCATCACAGCTTCAACCTTGGAAGGATCTACCGAAATTTCGTCCTTATCAACCACATGTCCAAGAAATTGTATCCGCTCAATCCAACATTCGCATTTTGAAAACCAACTTCTCTCTTCTCAATGCCTCTAATGTCACCTTCAAATGCTCAACGTGTTCCTCTTTGGTCTTCGAATACACAAGAATGTCATTGATAAACACCACCATGAATCTGTCTAAAAATGGTTTAAACACTCTGTTCATTAGATCTATAAATGCTGCAGGAGCATTAGTTAGACAAAATGACATCACCAAAAATTCGTAGTGACCATATCGAGTCTTGAACGCTGTCTTCGGAACATCCTCTATGTGACACCCCCAAATCCGGGTACTCCAATTTCCACGGGATTTGGTGTTCACTGTACAAATATCACATATCTATCTACCCATAATAAAAACATCTCATGAAATAGATAAAAACATCCTCCCCTTATGGGGTTACAACATCTCAATAATAAATAAATAAGTCCTAGGTTGAACTAACCTTAAATCTCAAATGCGGAAACATAAACAAATACATAAGTCTTAAACAACATCAAGTCTTAAACATAACATTCTTAATTTAAATAACAAGTCCTCAACACTTGTTAACCTTGCACTTGCCTTTGCTAGTGGAAGGCTCGTCGAACCTTTCGTTCTTAACTGTAATGTTATTATGCAAGAGTGAGCACGATTTCCCACAAGTATAATAATATAATAATAATAATAACATGCGAGTGAATCAAAGAATTCTGAATAACGAAAACTCGGCTTTTGAATCAAGAATGAATAACAAGAATCAAAAGTATATCTGAGGGTCATATGACCATGAACTATGTCCTAGGTTGTCAAGTATCTTTACTTTTAACCTTTAACAGTCATAAGACTATATGGACTCTACTAATCGTACTTAGGGGGATCAGCCCTTAGTACCATAATGTGCACATCATCTCAACGCTAACGCGTAAATAATCACCTATAAAGGGTTGTTCATCTCAGTTTGACATCAGGGTCCGCAGTAAAGGAAGTTTGGTTTGGATAAGCTTAATAACAGTTCTAGAATTTAGAACGTTCATCAACTATGGACTAGTCGAAAGGGTTCACTAGTCTTACAAGGTTTAACAACAATTGATAATCAAATTGAAATAATGAATCTCGAGGGTATACAATTGAATAAGGATTATATACTGAAGTAATACTTTACAATGATTATAGTATCTGTGATGCTCCCAAATTCGGACCGCCACTGGTCTCTAGAATTCGATTTGTCACTTTCTCGCGATAATACAATAATAACTAAAACCATACAATCACAGCGGAAAATCTAGAATAATATACAATGATTTATTATATTTATTCTACCAAGTCTCGCAACCTACAATACTTAATAGATTACATAATAATATCAAATAAAGACTTAATACATAACCTACTTAAGCTTAAACATGGTTCTGAATCAGTCTTAATACGTCATCTTAATAGACTTAATACAACATCATAATATTTAGAACATAAAATGGGCTAGCTAGTCGGTAGCCTTGCCCTTGCCCTTATCGACTCCCGAAGGTCCACCGTGCTCTGCCTTAACAGAAAATGTTTTTAGGAAAAGCAAGAATGAGCAACAAGTTGGCTCAGCAAGTAATATAACAATAAGGGTGAGAGTAATATAGTTCTTGAACCTCAAAAGGTATAACAGGATATACTCATGTCTAAGGGTCTTTTCATGCTTACCAAGTCAATCAAAGTTCCATCTTTCATGTAATGGTTCTAAGTTTAATACCTTTAATAACTTAAGGTCATTCATGGTCACGAAATCACATAGTCCATCATGCTGGTTATTTAAACATATGAGGTGATCACATAGCTTGTTTTGGGCATGCTTACAAGTATCTATATCATACACATATAACTAGCATTGTTACAAGCTTAAATCATGCCTCCTTCGTGCTTAACTAGTTTTCATGGCATCTAACATAGTATACATACATGTATGATATATTAGTGAGGTTAAGGGCACTATCAAACCTGTTTATAATTATCAGAATCTCAATCTCATTGTAACAAGTCAAAGTCCACGTTCAAGGCTCATATTTCGTTAGTAATGTTCTCTAATAAGGTCTAACATGTTCATACTATATATACATGCGCTTAACATGTTCGTCATGTATTTCTAGGCCATATAAACATGTTCAAGATCAGAATATACACATGGTTCGTATACGTCAAGTTCTCTTTGAAAAAGTCTTTTAGCTCAAAGTCTAAACAAGTTGGTCACGAACAAAGGATGTGACACCCCCACATCCGATATCTTAATTTTCACAGGATTTGGTGTTCACTGTTCAAATATCATATGATTATTTACCCATAATAATAGAAATTCATTTATTAGATAAATAATCCATTATTTTACATCATCTGAAATAATAATACATAATAAATCCCAAGTTATACTTAACCTTAAATCTTTATTGCGAAAACGTAAACAAATAATTCTGATACATCACACATTAGTCTTGAACTTTAACATTTCAATATCATCACAAGTCCTTATCACTTGTTAGCTTTTCCTTTGCCCTTGCTACTAGAAGGCTCACCAGATTGTTCATTCTTAGCTACAATGTTATTATATATGCAAGAATGAGCACGAATGCCCGCAAGTATAAAAATATAACAATAATAACATGCGAGTGAAATTAAAGAAATCTGAATAATAGAAAACTCAACTTTTGAATCAAGAATAATAATCGAGAATCAAATTACATCTGAGGTTCATAAGACCTTGAACTAAGTCTTAGGTTGTCAAGTATATTAACCTTTAAACCTTTAACAGTCATAAGACTATAGACTTTACTTCTCGTACTTAGGAAGATCAGCCCTTCATACCGATACTGTGCACACTACCTCAACGCTTAAAGCATCATCATCAATCCCTTATATTACGGTTGTTCATCTCAGTTTGACATCAGAATCCGCACCAAATAAAGTTTGGTTTGGATAACTCATTAATTGTTCTGGAATTTAGAACGTTCATCAACTATGGACAAGTCGAATCATATAAGGGTTCACTAGTCTTAAAAGATTCAATAATAAATGATATTCAAATTTGAATAATAACTTCTCAAGGGTATACAATCGAATAAGTATTGTATATTGAAATGATACTTGTAAAAGAATCATAACATCTCGTATGAAATTTTGAACTTGAATAATCAAGAATAAATACTTTGCTCGATATAGAATTTAAGTCTATAACTTGCTCAATTTAAAAGTAGGGTTTAGAAACTTGCCTCGTGCACAAGCTACAATTATTACTCACTTCTTTAATTACTTTTACCTAGCAATACATTCACAATATCAATTAATCACAGGTTTGATATGATTATTGATTTACAATAGTGTTCGTCAAACTCATTAATAGGTTTTTCAAATAATGATTTAAGTTAATTAATCAACTTATTAATTAACCACATAGCCTACGTTATTAAACTTGTATTAACATTTTATCATATACTCAACATGTTTTCATGTTTATTAAATTCAAAACATTTTTCTCAAATTTCAACACTTAGCAAATTTTTCAAAAATTTCAGGCGGGCACGGCCGCGCGGCTACGTTTTCCTAGAATTTTCAGTTCGCGAAGAACACAGAAATTCGGCCACTTTCTCAAATTTTACACCAATACACTGATTTATAATGTTACCCATGAAGTATAAACTTCACATAAACATTATATATCACTTATAACATGTTCTTCACATTCCAAGTCATGTAATTACACAAATCAAAACATTAATTTTCACTGTTCTTCAAAACTTTCAAGAGTTTAATGAAAAACATAAAAATTTCTCCTTACGGATTCGTTACTACACCGAATCCATTCATTTCAATTCCATTTTCTTTGTTTTAACATATACAATCATATTCATGTATCAATTTAAATATAAACATATGATTCAATCATTAATTTAACCCATATGGGTTATTCACCCATATTCAATACTCTGTAATTTCATAAAACCCATTTATTAACAAAATTACTTTGTGTAATCAGTGTAAATCATGGATACATGATCTAACACATAATACTAACATATACGGTCGCATATATGATAACCTCATACTTTAATTTTTCAAAATGATTCTTAACAGAGAGTTTTTACAAAGACGTATAAAACTCTGTAATTTTCTTCCAAACCCAATTAAGGCCAAATTAAATAAAATTGATCATTTTAAATCATTCATACCAATTATAAAACATATTATAATCATAAACCCATATAGATAAAGTCATATCATAACCCAGTTGTGAAACCTAATTTTCACAGAAAACTTTGAAACACGTAATGAAGAAATATCAATTTTGAAAACTTGAAAAGAACGGATTACCCTTAGTAGTGAAGATAAATCAAAGAAACACAATTGATTTCTCAATTCTTCCTTTCTCAATCTCTTCTTCTTCTTTTTTTCTCTCTGACTTCACAAACTTTCTCTGACTTTCTAACCCAAATAAGAATAACAAATGTCGATATGATATGGGTATTGTACATATAAATTATATCCGTTGCAAATTAACTCCTATTAAGGCCTCATTTAGCTTTCTTATTTTCTTCCTTTCCCTTTATTTTAATAAACTCTTATAATATAGTTAATAGTCACACTACTAATTAATTAATTAATTTTATTTAAATCAATTAAATAAAATAATAATAACTTTACATTAATTCAAATTGTCACATAATTAATATTTTCATTTATTAATTATGTCAATTCATTAATTCTTTAATCAACTACTAAATTAATTAAAGTACATTATGCTTATTTAATTAATTCATTTAATTCAATAAACTCAATTAAATATATACTTTGAACTATTAAATTACTACACATTAATTTAATCAATGTAACACATATAATTAAATTAATCTACCACAAATTCATGAATTAATTATCTAACTCAATAATTAAATCATAAGAAATATTTATTTATTCCAATAAATATATAAATATCTTTACAAAATTCTCGTTTGTCACAAAGGAACCTTAAATCGTAACTCATGCTCATTAATGTTCATAATCAGTTATATATGTGTACTATCATGCTCAGATTTTGCAGAATACGAGTTCCATTAAAGTTCGTTTTAAAAGATTTTAAGTTCCTTCTCAATCTATGAGTCTTTCCATCAAACACGTGTATCATCATAGTCAAACATGCTTATGTCATGTTCATGTACTCAAATATACAGGTCACTCATGCTAGCATGTTTGTTTAAGTAGTATAGTCACATTAGTACATAATAGGTTTTAACAGAATCAGGAAAACTGATTTCAGAGACTGGCTCAGCTGCGCTACGCCTTAGTACAAAACTGGCGCAGCTGCGCCGTGTCTGGTCTGCACCAGAGAGCTTCCTACTTCAGCAGGACCTGAGCCAACAACCAAATTTCCTCATGAATTTTAATTTTAATCATGCCACATTGTATACTAACATGCTACTAACTTAGATAATAGCTAACAAACATAACCCAATCAACTCATCACAATTAATCGAGCTCAATTCAAGAATTAAAATTTTGACAGAAAATAAGAAATGAAGAACATGGAAATGTGATATACCTCTGTAATGCAAATTGGGTTTGCTGCTATACCAAGTCCCCTCAACTGATATATATATACTCACTCTCTATTCTTCCTTACAAGAAATTCTCAGTAAAAGATTGTGAAGAAGGGGAACTATATTTATAGAAGAATTATTATACAGACAAAGCTTTTTCCTCCCAAATCAAACTAATGGATTAAAGGAATGTTTGATGGCTAATAAGAAGTTTGTAATTTAGTTGTTGAGCTTCATCATGAAGCCCACTCCCCATTCATGATTTGCTATGAAGCTATGGAAGTTGCTGAGTTTGAGCAGAAGTAATAGGCTTAGGCCTTGCAAGCTATACACGTGAGAATGAAAGGCGACTCTCATATTGGGACAACAACTACAAAGCTCAACATATAATAAGTGTTGTAATATAATTACTTAGGTTATAATCTAATGTCACAAGGTAATTCAAATAATTAATACTTCGATGGAGTAAATGTAATTTGCACATATATAATCCATGTATATTTCGTTATCACCGAATATAATTCAATTGTGTATTATTTCTTCACTATATTATTCCATCTCTATTATTCAATTGTTCACAATATATTCATGATGTACTAGTTTAATGTCCACACGTCACATATTGTCACATAGGCATTAATCATGTAGCTTTCACAACTTAATAATTTTTACTATATAGTTTATGTATATTGTTTAGTCACACTTAAGTGTTGCACTACACTTTATATAATGTGTGTACCTACCATATATTATACTTTTAATTATTGCATGCTTGCACATAACAATTACTCGAGCAATTATAATTATATTAATAATCTACTCGTTTATATTTTATTAATCTCCATAACAATAAATTAACATTTTATATGATTAATTATCACATTAAATAAATCTTATTATATTTATAAACAAGTTACTTATTATTATTCTATTACTTGCAATAATAATAAATCAACATACTATTATTATATTTCTCATAATAGCAATTAACAATTAATATAGATTAATTGTTCACCTAATAATTCCTTCATCCTCGAATTAATTAACTCATCAACGTTTTTTTATTCTCGTGCTACACAAGGCATTCAACGAGCTTATCATAAACTCTATATTTTCTCAATTATCATAAATTCAATTTGAATTCATTTGAATGAGCTCATCTCACAACACAAACATTTTTATTCGAATAAATATTCATTTCCATTTATATATTCATTTAATAATATTCAAAAATTCTCAGGTATTACAGTATCTCATACAAAATCTTAACTTGACTAAACAAGAATAAGAACTAGATTGACATAGAAACTTAAGTATAGAACTTGATCAACAAATAACTTTGAATTTAGAAAGCTTGCTCAATAAAGGTTTGAATTTAGAACACTTGCGTAACATAAAAGTAAGGTTTAGAAACTTGCTCAACAATAGTAAATTAGGAATAGAACACTTGCCTCATGCACAAGCTACAATTATAATTACAATTCACTTCCTCAACGTCCTACACATTTTATTATATTTACGATATTGACTAGTTTCATAACTACTGCGTTTAACTGTTGAACTTCTCACTTAAGTTCAACTTAACAACTTGGTTCACAAATCTTAACCTTGTTGACTAACCATATAACATGAATCTAAATCCACAACATGCATACCACACAAGTATAAACTCTTAAAATGTCAAAGATCGAACCTTATGACTACAATATCTAAGTTCACATATAACTTGTTAATATGAAACTTCAAATTGTCTTATACTTGTCAACAATATGTTATAGTACTGTGTTACATGCTCAACATGTTATCAGGTTCATTAAGTTAAGTTAACTCATTAGGTTATGGGTAAAACTACACAAAGCACAACATTTTAACTCTGTACCCCCAGCCAGGGCGGGGGTTTCCTAGGTAGGTGGCCCGTCGGGGTGGGGGTCCCTGATACGGCGAACTGCAGTTCGCAAACTACACTGTTCATAGCCCAATTAAATCCAAATTAAACTAACACGACAATTTTGAGTGCTACCTATGAAGTATGAACTTCACAAAACATGTAATAACATATATGGATTGCATTTAGCACTTTAGATTACGAAATCGTTCAAAATAGAACACATAAATTCACTATTTTTGGTATTTTACAAAGTTTCGAGAGAAATCATGAAATTCGAACATTACAGATTCGTTATAACTCCGAATCTGTCCGTTTGAATTTCGTTTTGTTCGTTTAAACATGCATAATCATAATCAACTATCAATTTAAAGTTTAATAGACAACTAAAGCATGAAAAATTGTGCATAAGGGCCATATTCATGTTCTTCATACTCTATAACTTTTAAAATTCTAATTGAAGCATAATTATATGATTTTGATGGTTTTAAAACATACATAGATGATAGAAAATATGTTATAAACATCTATTAACATGCATATAATCATCTAATCAACAATAATCAAAAATTTTGTTTACAGAGAACTTGAAATAAGCTTTAATGGAGAAAATACAATAACGTAAAATATAAAACTTAGGTAGGGGATTACCCTTGCTTTCTCTGATTAAATGAAAGGAGCTTCTTTTTCTTCTTAAACTCTTCTTCAATCTTTTCTCTCAAATTTTCTCTTTAAGTTCTCTGTGACGGAAAGATACGAAATAGAATACTGATACGATATATAAGTTTAGATATACAATATACGTATATAATATATCTAATGTATACAACTGATAGTTAGTGGTCGTCAGTTAATTCCTATATCTGATTAACTGCTCCCACTAACTTCAGGTCATGTTTGGTTGTTCTCCTATATAACTCTTTTCCAATTATTTTAATTAAAGTGTTATTATATAGTTCAATTGTCACACTTTAATTAATCAAATAATCTTATTTAAATCAATTAAATAAAATATAATATTCTACATTAAATCACATCATCACATAATTAAAATTCCCATTTATTAATTATGTCAAGTCATTAACTCTCTAATTAATTATTAAATTAATTTGCATAACATTATGCTTATTAAATAATTCATTTAATTAAATAAACTCAATTAAATACATACTTTGACCTATAAAAATTCTCCACATTAATTTAATCAATGTAACACATATAATTAAATTAATCTACCACAATTTCATCAAATAATTATTTAACTCAATAATTAAAACATCGATAACTCAATAAATAAATCATCAAAAATATTTATTTAATTTAATAAATATTTAAATTAAATTACAAAATTCTCGTTTGTCACATCTTTCTCCCTTAAAAAGATTTTGTCCTCAGAATCAAAGTTTAATTAAACTTGTCTCGTTACATTCTTCCCCCCTTACAAAGATTCTATCCCCATAATCGCTTACACATTGATTAGGCAAATAAGTGTGGGTAAGTCTTCATCATATGTTGTTTGAGTTCTCATGTAGCTTCTTCAGCATTGTGGTTCCTCCATATTACCTTAATAGAAGGTATCACTTTATTTCAAAGAACTTGCTCTTTCCTGTTAACAATCTGAACAGGAACTTCTTCATTGGATAAATCTTTCTCAAATTTCAGGGGTTCATATTCAATCACATGTTTGTAATTGGATTTATATGGTCGTAAGTGTGACAACCTGGAAAATCGGATTGTCCAGAAATTAAGATTAAAGAGTTTATAATTAATAAAAGGAATTTTATTGATTATATTCTATGATATGTGTCTATTAATCATTCTATGATATAGGATAATTAGAATTGGGGAGGATTCTGGCAACGAGCTAGAATGAACGAGTTATAATTTTCAAGACGAAAATAAATGATTTCCAAGAATAAAAATATTTCTGAGAAATAGACGAAATAGGCACTATTCATGAAACCCTAAGGGTTAGGGTTTAACCCTAAGCCTTTTTGGGAGATCGGAATGTCGGAATGACATTCTGTCGAAAGATTTGACAGTAATATACTGCGAAAAGTTAATTTGGCCGAGAAAAGTTTTCTCGGAAAGAAAAGGACGAAAATCACTATTCATCCAGTTCTGCTCGGGAATGAATTTCGAAATTCTAAAAAATGCGTAATGATATGATTTGATGACGAGATGGAATATGTAATAAAATTCCAGTTATAGCTCACGAAGTTTTTGCCTGGGGACTTACGACCCTAAGGGATGGAAAGATTAAAACCTATGAATTAATAGGTTATGTATAATACTAATGATTATTATACGGAATGAATACGAGTATAATATGAGTTATTATACGAGTATAATAAGAGGAGGATACAAGAATTAATACTACATATCATACAAATTTTATACGAAGTAAATATATTTAATTTGAATTAATTCTAAGAATTAAACCCGTGGGTCGAACCAATGGTTTAATGGATGGGTTAAGCCCATGGGGCAACCCATGAGCTTATGATGTCACAAGGATGATATCACCACCATGATGTCACAAACTTGGTGGGAAAGTAAGAGTTAAAGAGGTGGACAAACTTGGGAATAAAGATAAGTGAAGGAGGTTTGGGCCTAAATGACTCTTTTACCCTAAGTTTTGCAAGCCTATTTATAGGAAGCCTTAGCCTTCATTATTTCACTAATGATTTTGAGAGAGAAAGAAAACTTGAGAGCTTGATGAAGAAGAAGAAGAAGAAGAAAGAGAAAGAGCATGGATGCTCGGATCAAAGAAGTTCGAGAAATAGAAAAGCTAGCGAATCGTCGGCTTTGTCTAGAGGAAGAAGAATAAAGAAGAAAGGTGATCAAAAACCTAACTTATAAGTTATTTTCTTTAAGTTTTCTATGTTAAATACATATCTTAAAGAAAAGAAGAATAGACGATGTTAGTGGACGATACAGATGAGTTATATTAACTCTCTGATGTTATAAGGTTGGATTATCAAACTTATAACGTTAGAATGTGAGAAAACGTAAAATCATAATCATAACATTGATTAAGAACGAAGAACACGAAGAATACGAAGAACGTAATGAAGAAAACCATTAAAACTTAGATGTCTAATATGGTTATAATCGTAAAGGAACAACCAATGGATTGATTCCATTTGGTTTGACGTAAAAATATCAAGTAACGAAGATTCGGCGGAAGTTTCGGTGATTAGACGTTAAGCGTCAAAATCGTAAAATTTCCCAAAATGAAAGTCAAAAGTCGTCGTGTGATTCGGAAATGATGGTTTTCAATTGGAACACGTGTAATTACGTAAACAAGACTTGCGAGAGCAAGAAAGAACTAATTCGGAGTTAAAACGAAGAAACGAGCGTCGAACGTTCGCGAACGTTCGACGAACACGTAAAAATGGACTAATCAACGAATTTCTCGCCGACGGATTGTGAAATGAATTCCAACTTGATAAGATGGTAGAGCATGTCATTTGTGAACTTTTGGCTTTGGAACGAACCAATTCTGAGTTATAACGATCAAGTTACAAACTCGAGAATTTCAGAATTTTTAAAGACGTAGAAATTTTTCTAAGATGCAGGGATAGCGCCGCAGCGCCACCCAATAGGCTTAAAACGGCGCCGCAGTGCCACTCCTGGGAGAAATCTCTAGAGGGGTAGTGCCGCAGCGCCACTCCAAGGGGAAAAACTGGCGCCGCAGCGCCAGCATGTCAGAAAATTCTGACATTGCTAGTAAGTTCTTAAACTTTTGCATATCAATTAAGGGGCTAGCAAGTGATGTAATGTAAGCTTTAAACAGCATGTTAATCAATGTTTATGAGAGTTAAACATTGAACAAACGTAATTGAATTCAAGCTTGGAAACATTAACAAAAGTTTAAGTTGAAGAACAAGTTAAGATCTCGTCGATCATCATACTTAGTGATAATTGATGACAGTTCGAATGAACATATAATTAACTTAATGTTACAACCCTAATATAGGGGATTAATGAAGATGCTTTAAGCGTTAAGATAATGTGCACAGTATCAGTACGAAGGGCTGATCTCCCTAAGTACGAGAAGTAAAGTCTATAGTCTTATGACTATTAAAGGTTGGAAAGGTTAATATACTTGACAACCTAAGACTCGGTTCAAGGTCTTAATGACCCTCAGAAGTAATTTGACTCTCGATTAATATTCCTGATTCAAAAGTTGAGAAGTAATTTGACTCTTGATTAATATTCTTGAGTCAAATGTTGAGCTTTCTGTTATTCAGAATTCTTTCACTCGCATGTTATTATTCTATCCTATTTTTATACTTGTGGGCCTCCGTGCTCACTCTTGCATAATAACATTTCAGCTAATAATGAACGAAGTGATGTACCTTCCAGTAGCAAGGGCAAAGGAAAAGATAACAAGTGTTGAAGACTTGTGTTGATGTTAAGAATGTTAAAGTTCAAGACTTATGTGTGATGATTTAAGACTTATTTATTTATGTTTTCGCAACAGAGATTAAAGGTTAAGTATAACCTGTAATTTATGATGTATTATTATGTTAGATGATGTAAGATGATGATTTATTTATCTAACAAATGAATTTCATTATTTATGTATGATATTGGAACAGTGAACACTAAATCCTGTGAAAATTAAGATACCGAATTTGGGGGTGTCACAATAGCCTTCTCCAATACTCTAGCAAAAGTTTTCAACTAGAACACTAACACTTTGCTATACAACCAGGGCTTCAGTCCCTGTTCAAACCTCATTGCCTTTCTCTCGTCGGTGTGCACTTGATAAGTGGCAAACCTGGCCAACTCATTAAATTTTGCCACATAGTCTGGCACAGACATGTTGCCCTGCTTTAGCTCCAGAAACTGAACCTCCATTTGGTTATGTGACCTTGTCAGGAAGTACATTTTAAAAAACATTTCTTTAAACCTCTCCCATGTGATCACACCTTGTCCTTCCCGGACCTTGTTTGCTTGCCACCAATAGCTGGCCTCTGCCTTCAGTATAAATGTCGCATACGCAGTCTTCTGATCCTCACTGACCCTAGAGACGTCAAAAACTTTCTCCATCTCCACGACCCAAGTCTGTGCTTTGATCGGGTTCATGGATCCCTTAAATTCTGGCGATCCCACCGCCTTGAAGTTCTTGAACGAAGTGTTTGGTGGAGCTTGCAGCTGGTTGTTTAGAGCTTCAGTCAAAAGATTCACCAACTGTTGAACTGGGTTGGCGTTGACATTGGCGTCGTTGTTATTAGTCGACCCTTCTTGGGTTGATTGACGGTTAGGACTTCTTCTCGGCGGCATATTTCTATTAAGATATACGCTTATTAGATCTTTATTCATTTCTTTAAATATTTAAGGCTTAACTTAAATACTTTAAGATAACACTTAACACATAACATCTCAAATAAACTCTGATATTTTATTCAATCAAAAGTTTTAAACATACGAAAGATAGCATCATTGCTATTTACATCAACTATCCCGAGATAAAGAATCTTCAAGATTTAAATCATCAAAATATTCCTTTGTTTTTTTAATCACATCAGAATTTACGTTATTAAACTAACATAAAATATTCACATAATAATATTGTTCTTATCACGGCCTACTAAGTTTTCGAACATCTTTGATGCGTTCTTCCTCCATAACGCAGAACATCATTCTGCGATCCAGCATATACCAAGGTAGATCTTCAAACTGAACTTGATAGCGCATAACCTGATCTTGGGCCTTATCAATTGCATTCTGAAACGTATAGTCTGTCTCCTCGATCTTAGCCTTCTTTTCCCGATCGTTATCTTCAGCAATCTCTGCACGTCGTGAAGCCCTCATCCAAGCATCCCCTGTTGTGGCAAGCTTCGCTGATTCCTCACGCAAATCATTCTTCAGCTTCACTATCTCCTCTGACTTCTGCTCACTTTGGCTTTTCCAATGAACCAACTCCCACTCCACGTCTCCAAGATATGTATACAGAGTCTCGATCTCGCCATCCTTCTGCTCGATGGTAGTCCGCTGAGTAACTATCTCCTTCTTCACCTCTCGAACAGTATCCTGTAACTCTATGTTACGGTCATACAGCTTGTCGTACATCTCAGCACTGATAGATTTTGGTGGGAACTCATCGTCTTCATCCTCCTCCTCAGCTGCCTCAGCCTCAACCTAAATTCCTCAGAGTCCTCATCTGAGTCAAACATTGGCTCATGCTCCTGACCAACAACAGTGTTCAAAAGAGATGGCTCTCTACGAACCAACTGCTCCCAAACTGTATGAATGTCTCGGGACTCCTGCTCATTAGCCACTCGGGGTACAACCTCTCTAGGCTGAATAGATCCTCCAACATCCGACATCCTGACAATCAAAATTTTAAGTCTTAGTTATTACGTGATGCTAACCGATACTCGCGCATACATAATTATAAACACATAGCACATAAGGTAATTTGTTATCTTTCTTAGAACTTAAAAAGAGTTATCATTACGATATTATCGAAGGCTACTACCCTAAGGTTTTCTCCCACCTAAGGTTCATAACCTACAGCTCTGATACCAACTTGTGACACCCCCAAATCCGGGTACTTCAATTTCCACAGAATTTGGTGTTCACTGTACAAATATCACATATCTATCTACCCATAATAAAAGCATCTCATGAAATAGATAAAAACATCCTCCCCTTATGGGGTTACAACATCTCAATAATAAATAAATAAGTCCTAGGTTTAACTAACCTTAAATCTCAAATGCGAAAACATAAACAAATACATAAGTCTTAAACAACATCAAATCTTAAACATAACATTCTCAATTTAAATAACAAGTCTTCAACACTTGTTAACCTTGCCATTGCCTTTGCTAGTGGAAGGCTCGTCAGACCTTTCGTTCTTAACTGCAATGTTATTATGCAAGAGTGAGCACGATTGCCCACAAGTATAAAAATATAACAATAATAATAACATGCGAGTCAATCAAAGAATTCTAAATAACGAAAACTCGGCTTTTGAATCAAGAATGAATAACAAGAATCAAAAGTACATATGAGGGTCATAAGACCATGAACTATGTCCTAGGTTGTCAAGTATCTCTACTTTGAACCTTTAACAGTCATAAGACTATATGGACTCTACTACTCGTACTTAGGGGGGTCAGCCTTTAGTACCATAATGTGCAAATTATCTCAACGCTAACGCGTAAATAATCCCCTATAAAGGGTTGTTCTTCTCAGTTTGACATCAGGGTCTGCACCAAAGGAAGTTTGGTTTGGATAAGCTCAATAACAGTTCTAAAATTTAGACGTTTCATCAACTATGGACTAGTCCAATCAATAAGGGTTCACTATTCTTACAAGGTTCAACAATAATTGATAATCAAATTCAAATAATGAATCTCGAGGGTATACAATTGAATAAGGATTGTATATTGAAGTAATACTTTACAATGATTATAGTATCTCATACGAAATCTTAACTTGAATAAACAAGAATAAGAACTTGATTGATAGAGAAATATAAGTATAGAACTTGATCAACGAATAACTTTGAATTTAGAAAGTTTTTTTAAAAAAGGTTTGAATTTAGAACACATGCTTAACATAAAAGAAAGGTTTAGAAAATTTCTCAACAATAGTAAATTAGGGATAGAACACTTGCCTCTTGCACAAGCTACAATTATAATTACAATTCACTTCCTCAACGTCCTACACATTTCATTATATTTACGATATCGATTAGTTTCATAACCACTGCGTTTAACTGTTGAACTTCTCACTTAAGTTCAACTTAATAACTTGGTTCACAAATCTTAACTTGTTGACTAACCATATAACATGAATCTAAATCCACAACATGCATACCACACAAGTATAAACTCTTAAAAAGTTAAAGATCGAACCTTATGACAATAATATCCAAGTTCACACACAATTTGTTAATATGAAACTTCAAATTATCTTATAAATGTCAACAATATGTTATAGTATTGTGTTACATGCTCAACATGTTATCAAGTTCATTAAGTTAAGTTAACTCATTAGGCTATGGGTAAAACTACACAAAGCACAACATTCCAACTCTGTACCCCCCGCCGGGGCAGGGGTTTACTCAGTAGGTGGCCCTCCGGGGCGGGTGTTCTTAGGCAAAAAGGCCCGCCGGGGCATGGGTCCCTTGTACGGCGAACTGCAGTTCGCGAACTGCACTGTTCATATCTCAATTAAATCCAAATTAAACTAACACGACGATTTTTAATGCTACTCATGAAGTATAAACTTCACATAACATGTAATAACATATATGGCATGCATTTAGCACTTCAGATTATGAAATCGTTCAAATTAGAATACATAAATTCACTGTTTTTGGTATTTTGCAAAGTTCCAAGAGAAATCATGAAATTCGACATTACAGATTCCTAATAACTCCGAATCTGTCCGTTTGAATTTCGTTTTGTTCGTTTAAACATGCATAATCATAATCAACTATCAATTTAACGTTTAATAGACAACTAAAGAATGAAACATTGTACATAAGGGCCATATTCATGTTCTTCGTACTCTATAACTTTTAAAATTCTAATTGAAGTATAATTATATAGTTTTGATGGTTTTAAAACATATATAGATGATAGAAAACATGTTATGAACATCTATTAACATGCATATAATCATCTAATCAACAATCATCAAAAATTTCGTTTACAGAGAACTTGAAATATGCTTTAATGGAGAAAATACAATGCCGTAAAATATAAAACTTAGGTAAGGGAATACCCTTACTTTCTCTGATTAAATGAAAGGAACTTCTTTTTCTTCTTAAACTCTTCTGCAATCTTTTCTCTCTAAGTTCTCTCTGATGGAAAGATACAAAATAGAGTACTGATATGATATATAAGTTTCGATATACAATATACGTATATAATATATATAATGTATATAACTGATAGTTAGTGGTCGTCAGTTAATTCCCATATCTGATTAACTGCTCCCACTAACTTAAGGTCATGTTTGGTTATTCTCCTATATAACTCTTTTCCCATTATTTTAATTAAAGTGTTAATATATGGTTCAATTGTCACACTTTAATTTATCAAATAATCTTATTTAAATCAATTAAATAAAATAAAATATTCCACATTAGATCACATCATCACATAATTAAAATTCTCATTTATTAATTATGTCAAGTCATTAACTCTCTAATTAATTATTAAATTAATTAGAATAACATTATGCTTATTAAATAATTTTTTTAATTAAATAAACTTAATTAAATACTTACTTTGAACTATAAAAATTCTCCACATTAATTTAATCAATGTAACACATATAATTAAATTAATCTACCACAATTCTATCAAATAATTATTTAACTAAATAATTAAAACATCGATAACTCAATAAATAAATCATCAAAAATAATTATTTAATTCAATAAATATTTAAATTCAATTACAAAATTCTCGTTTGTCACACTTCGTCCTCACTTTCAACTGATGATAACCACTTCTCAGGTCTATCTTCGAGAAGTATCTCGCACCCTTTAGTTGGTCAAACAAGTCGTTAATCCTAGGCAATGGATACTTATTCTTAATTGTGACATTGTTTAACTCTCTTTAATAAATGCAGAGCCGCATCGTCACATCGTCACATCCTTGTTCTTAACGAATAACATTGACGCTCCCCACGACGATGCACTCAGTTGTATATACTTCTTGTCTAAAATCTCTTGTAGTTATACCATCAATTCTTTCATCTCTACCGAGGCCATATGGTACTGGGCCTTCGATATTGGTGCAGTTCTTGGCGCCAAATCAATCATGAACTCTACTTCCTTATAAGACGGAAGTCCTGGCAAATCATCCGAAAATACGTCCACGAAGTCTCTCACGACTGGTATCTCCTCTAACTTCTGACTCTCTTTGCGACTATCGACTATGTAGGCTAAATATCCTACACAACCTTGTCTCAACAACTTCTTGGCCTGCATCATCGTCAGACCACTCGCTAAACACAACCTTTGACGGAGTCATAAGGTTAATACACTTCTTTTGGCAATCAATTACAGCCCCATAATTGAATAGCCAATCCATTCCCAAGATAACTTCAAATTCCCCAAGTCTAATCAGAATAAGATCTACATTCATCACATTACCCTTAATGTCCACCCTACAGTTCTTGTGTACAAACTTAACTGGGATCACTTCCTTATTCACAATCTCTATGTTCATAGGGTATTCTAACTTGTCCTTAGGCAATTCTAAGTTCTTAGCAAAGTCATCAGATATAAATGAGCAAGTAGCACCCGAATTAAATAATACATATACATTAACATTCTTGATCGGAATGATACTTAACACCACATCGCGTGACTGCACAACATCCTGCACTGTCATGTTGAAAGTCCTGGCAGTAGGTCGGTTGGTTGGTGTCGTTCCGAAATAGTCAGAGCGTTGCCACCACTGCTTTCTCTGTTCCCTCTTGCTTCTGCCCATCCTGATACCTTCTTGGGACAATCCCTTGCCAGATGGTCCTTAGATCCACACGTGAAACAGGCGCCCTTCTTAGGGTTAGGGCAGTTAGGTGCTATATGGCCTTCCTAACCCCAATTATAGCAGACTCTTTTTCCCTTCAAACAGACCCCTAGGTGATTCTTCCCGCAGGTCGGACATGCTTATACCCTTTTCTTCTGGCTCCCTTGCTGATTCCCGATCGATGTGCTGTCATTCCACCTTCTCTTCTGATTATTACCTCCCCCAGTGTTACTGCCACTCGCCTTGTTACCTTCTCCTTCACTCTTCTTCTTCTTCAGCTCTTGGTTGTATTTTCTTATAGCATCGCTTCCACCTTCAGCGATGATTGCCTTCTCTAATACTCCAGCAAAAGTGTTCAATTGGAATATTGACACTTTGTTATACAACCAGGGCTTCAGTCCATATTCAAACCTCCTTGTTTTCCTCTCATCAGTGTGCACTTGATATGTGGCCAACCTAGCTAACTCATTAAATCTTGCGGCATATTCTGGCACAAACATATTACCTTGCTTTAGCTCCAGAAATGGAACCTCCATTTGGTTCTGTGAGCTTGTCGGGAAGTACATTTTGAAAAAACATCTCCTTGAACCTCTCCCAGGTTATCACTAAAAGTAGTATGCATACAAGCCAATCATGTATGATGATAAAGCATATACTTTGGAGACGATCTTATTTATTTATTAATAAAAGAATTTATTTATTAAAGGCATTTAATTATCTACATGATGCTGTTTTTATAATATGTAAATAACCCATAGTTTTAAGCAATGCTTTTAGAATTATGATGTTGATCATGCAAATGCGATCTAAATTCTTAGAAAGCTTATAACTAAAATAGTTCCCAATCGTTGGATTAATAAATAGAGGATTAATAAATCCGGATAGATTGGTACATATGTTGCTTGCTCATTAGATGAGGATGATTGATCTCATGATCATTTGTGTGGAGACACTAAAGCAAGTATATAGGTGCTTATCGGAGAATAAGTTCACTGAACGTGACTCGTTATGGAATACCTAATGGTGTTTTACTTGCCTGTCAATAGAAATTTCTAATGTGATAGTAGTACAAGTGATCCTTGGACTTAAGATCATCATAGTATCTTGTATGTAATGAATTATACTTTGACTTATTCCTTAAGACCCTTATGGTATATCAAAGGGTATGCTTGGGTATAATGAGTTACATATGGAGATAATGAATGATCAATAAAGAATCTACCACTTCTAGTAAAAGAAGAGATATGTTCTATGTGATTCGTTAAATGACAACCTAGTAGTCCTTGACCAAGGCAGAATGAAATTAGAAAGGAGTTTCTAATTTGCATTATTTGGAGTTGTGCATTTTCTAATCGAAATAAATATAATTAAAAAAATAAGACTTGACAATAATACCATGTCTTATATTTAATTGGGACATTGTATGGTGGAAGGATTGAATTGTCGGTAACTATTTACTCACAAGTTCTTTTATGATTAATGTTGAAATCTATATTATCTGGAAAGTCGTTGATCGCTAGGGAGGCTTATCCCTATTGTAGAATAAATATTATTTATTTAAATAGATTATTAGTTTAATTTATTTATTTAAATAAGATTAGAATTATTCTAATTGATTTATTCACAATTGGTTTAATATGGAGAACCTAAAGGGTCACACCATAAAAGAAAAAATAATTATTTAAGAAGGTAATGGCATAATCGTAATAATGCATTAAGTGTAATTAATTTAATCTATGGTGATAGAATAAATTAAATAGCTTAATATTAATTATTTAATATTTTAGAAATATTAAATATTAATTAATAAGAGGAGTCTTATTAATATTATTACAATTATTATTATTATTTTCATTTCTAAAGAAGTTTAGGAATTAATTTAATATTTGTACTCTTATTTATTCCTAATAAGATTAGGAGGCAAATTAATTAAATGAGTTTAATTAATTAATTCCAATATGATTGGGAAGCCTAATTAATTAAAGGAGTTTGATTAATTAAATGAAAACCTATTTCTAATAAGATTAGAAGGGTTTACCAATATCTATATAAGATGAGTCTTATAATAGTTATAAGTTGATGCAATTTCAATTGTTGGAGAGTACTCTTTTTCTATAGAGGATAGAAAACCAGTGTTTAACCAACCACCCTCCTTGAATAATTTTTTTTTCTTGGTGGATCACCTATAGAGGCCAAAGACTTGGGTGGCTAACTTTGATCAAAGGAAGTAATCTAACCCAAAAATTCAAGGAGATCACGAAGAACAAGGAGTTGAACTCTACCTATGGAAGCTTTGTTCTACAAGGATATGAATTCCATAACTTCTTATTTATCGTTTTAAATTAATAATATGCACAAAGGATGATCCGGGTAATGGTTTTGTGAAAAATTTTTAAACTCTGATATATCATGTTTCCGCTTATTTTGCCATTTGATTGCGCCCATGATTTTGTACAAACCCAATAGTGGCATCAAAGCCAAACCTTTATGCAATTATTAATTGTTTTGATTCTATATATGTATGAGTATGTATTTAGAATAAATTATTGAGTATAATTAATTGTATAAAATTATTTTTTTATGAAAAAAGAAAAAAAATGGAAACCGAAATCTAAATCGCGAACCATTTTTTTTCCCGCGCTGTGGATTCGGTGGATGTTTAATTGGTTTCAAAAAGGTGACCTTATTAGTTTCATTATATATATATATATATATATATATATTCTTAATAATTTTATAATTAAAATAAAGAGTTTATTTTAATCTTGAAATTGGATTTCATGCAAATAAAAATTGCCCATTAAATGATACTCATATATATATAGAATGATTTTAATTCATGAGATGAATATTTATTTATTGATGTATATGGTGATATGTATAATAATAAATGGGGTTTATTATGGACTATTGACCAATATGATTGGATTTTATTTTAGTTGAATGCTTGAATGAATGAGTTTTATTAAATGGGATCTGCGTACCTCGTCTTCTCTGATTTTTCTTGATGTAAAATTTTATCTCCCTTCTATATATTTTTCCTCTATTGCAGATCAAAGTTTCTATTTAAATTAAATATTTTGTGTAATAGAGATAGTTAGAATTATCTTGAAGAAATTGGAGACCAAGAAGTAAGGAGCGCATGAAGACCCGTTTGTAATAGAGCCTAGGTTTAAATGTAATAGTTACTTTTAAATTTAAATTCTTGCACTCCTAGGTTTGACCTTTTGGTTCACTTGGTGGCTCTAGTGAACCGAACTAGAATAAAAGTCCATAATCAATCCGGGTAGAATACAGTATTCTATATGTGCATGCTAAGTATTATATATATTATATTTTCTACAAACATGTTTCGCATGTTTTAATAAAATGACGAGTATTTTATATATATATATATATATATATGTGTGTGTGTGTGTGTGTGTGTGTGCATGCGCGCTAAACAAGAACAAACCCCTCAAAGAAATCATATTAAGTCTAAAGCGTTCAATGATATTTGGAATATCGAACGTCGCCTTCTAGCATGATAAATTAATAGAGTATTAAATATTTAATATGAGTTTGTTGTGCACACATAAGGCAAATATTAAGTATTTAAGATATTAATTTAATCACATTTGATTCTTATAAAGCTAATTTACAATATTTTTCTGTTGTGCACACACAAGGACAATATTTTTTTTTTTTAATATATGGAGTACTAGGTTGGACTTAACTTAAATCATTTTAGTTCAGATGTGCACACACTTGACCATTATGATCTAAAAGGCAGAATACAAGGAGTTACAAGTCGATGTTATTGACAAGAGTTGTCTACCTATTTATTTATATATCATTTGTTGTGCACACACAGGACTATATACATTTGAAATGGGATCCTTATTCTCACTAGAAAATATTTAATTATGATGTTGCCAAACTATATAAGTGAGGGTAATATAGTTTGAAGAAAATAGTAGGAGATACCAATTTAAAATAAGACCTAATTTATTTTGGTATATAAAATTAATTAAATGATTGTTTGCTAAAATATTGTCTTTTCACATACAAAAATTTAAAAATGTCGAAATCACTAATTTCACTACGTAGCATACTTGATGCTAACAAACTAACCGGACTGAATTACACGGACTTTTTAAGGAATCTGAGAATAGTTCTCACTGCTGAAAAAATTTCTTATGTCCTAAATTCACCTGTCCCTAGAACTGTTCCAGAATTAGCCTCTGAGGAAGGGATTGCCGATATTATAAAGTGGCAAGATGATGCATCTGTGGCTTAATGCATCATGCTCGCATCCATGAATAACGAGCTTTAGCGTCAGCATGAAAACATGGATGCTCCTACTATGTTGCTTCACTTCAAGGAGTTGTATGGTGAACTAAGTAGGACAGCTAGATATAAGATATCTAAAGAGCTCTTTCGATCTCAGATGACCGAGGGCACTGCCGTTGAGACTCATGTCCTAAAGGTGATCAATCTGATTGAACGCCTTGGACAACTTGGGTTCGTCATGGATGGAGAGTTGAGTCAAGACTTAGTCTTACAGTCACTCCCTAAGACCTTCTCGCAGTTCGTTGTTAATTTTCACATGAATAAGCTAGATGTCAGTTTGCCTGAATTACTTAATATGTTGAAAACTGCAGAAGGTCACTTTCCATCCAAGAAGAACCATGCCTTAATGGTGGATGATTCTTCTAAGAAAAAGAAGAGGCCCAAGGTATCTTCTGAAAAGAAGAAATCTAAGAAGGCTATGGGCAAGGTGAACATGAAGGAACAAAAGAAACCTGATCCAGCTAACAAAAGAATGTGCTTCCATTGCAACGAGCTGGGACATTAGAAGAGAAACTGAAAGAAGTTTCTGGTAGAGAAGAAGCTTGGAGAAGCTTCGACTTCCAATCAAGGTTAGTTCATGATTGAAATTAATTTTTCAAAAAGTCAAACTTCTACTGGGGTATTGGATATCGGCTGTGATTTTCATATATGTAATACTGTGCAGGGACTGGTCAGAAGTAGAAAGTTGAACAAGGATGAGGTTGTCCTACGAGCGGGAAATAAAGCAAAGGTTGCTGCATTATCTGTAGGCACTTATTGTTTAGCATTGCCTACGGGAAAGTTCACTTATTTAAATAATTATTATTTTGTTTCGAATATCATTAGAAACATTATTTCAAATTCTGTATTAGATATGGATGAATTTGAAATTATAATAAAGAACAAAAGTTGTTCTATTAATAAAAATAATGTTTTACATGGTGTTGGTAATCAACGAAATGGACTTTATATACTTGACTTGCATGAAAATATATTTTAAATAGAACAAACTAAGAAAAGGAAAACAGATGATGTTAATTATACCTATATGTGGCACTGTAGACTCGATCATATCTACGAAACAAGATTATCCAAGTTGCATAAGGATGGACTCTTGAAGCTATCCGATTATGAATCATATCCAACTTGTGAATTTTGTCTCATGAATAAAATAAGTAAATCTCTTTTTAGTAGAAAAGGAGAAAGAGTTACAGAGTTGTTAGCGTTGGTTCACACAGACGTTTGTGGACCTATGCCAATGAATATACGGGGAAGGTATTCTTATTTTATTACTTTCACTGATGATCACTCAAGATATGGATATGTGTATTTAATAAAATATAAATCTGAATCATTTGAAAAGTTCAAAGAGTTCAGAAGTGAAGTAGAGAAACAAACTGGCAAAAGTACTAAGATTCTTTGATCAGATCAAGGTGGTGAATACTTAAGCGGTGAGTTTCTCAATTTTCTCAAAGATAATGGTATAATCTCATAATGGACTCCACCAGGTATACCACAGTTGAATGGAGTATCTAAAAGGAGAAATCAAACATTGTTGCACAAGGTTCGTTCCATGATGAGTTTTATCGATCTTCCAATTTCCTTCTGGGGTTATGCCCTAGAATCGGCTGCATATCTACTAAATAAGGTCCCCTTGAAATCCGTTCCCAAGACTCCATATGAGATGTGGACAGGGAGGAAACCTAGTCTTAAGCATGTTAAGATTTGGGGATGTCCAGCTTATGTGAAAAGGTTTCAAAATAATAAGCTTGGGACAAGATCTGATAAGTGCACGTTTGTGGGATATCCTAAAGAAAGTTTGGGATACTATTTCTACAATCATACTGAGCAAAAGGTGTTTGTTGCGAAACACTCTGTCTTCTTGGAAAAAGGAGTTTATCCTTGAAGGGGCTAGTGGGAGGAAAAATAGATCTTGAAGAAATTCAAGAACTACAAAACACTACAGATCAATTGGATGAACCTGTCCAAGTAGAATACCTACTGTACAACACCTTATTCGTAAATCTGGAAGAGTACCAAAGATACCTGAAAGGTATGGATTCGTCATAGAGGATGACGATGAGGTACACATCATGAATGATGATGATCCATTAAATTATGAACAGACTATGAGTAATTAAGACTCAGAGAAATGGTAGATGACCATAAAATCTAAAATAGATCTTTTAAGTAATGCACAAGACCATTTGGATTTTACTTGCGATTACAGCTTATTATTACTAGATCTGGGAAAATGGACGTGGAGATGCCTTCATCAAATATACTTATTAGAGAAGAATGTATGTATGATACAGCCAAATGAATTTATTTCAATGGTTGAAGCAAATCATGTATATGAGCTACAACGATCCATTTATGGATTGAAGCAAGATTCTCGTAGATGGAACATTCGTTTTGATGAGACAATTAAAGAGTTCGATTTTATCAAAAATGAGGATGAACCATGTGTGTACAAGAAGGTTAGTGGGAGAGCTGTTTCATTCCTTATATTATATGTTGATGATATATTACTAATAGGGAATGACATTCATATTCTACAATCGATCAAAATAAAGTTGTCTAAACATTCCTCCATAGATGATTTGGGTAAAACATCCTACATTGGGGACATAAATCTGTATAGATAGATTTAAAAGGATGTTCGTCTTAACCCAGAAACATATATTCATTAGATGCTAAAGGCGTTTAGCATGGCAAACTCCAAAAAGTGTCTCATGATGATGAGCCATGGAGTGTATCTCTCTATAATTGTCCTCAATAAAAGAGAGATCGCATGAGTTACTATCATGTATGCAATGAAATATACGAGACTTGATGTTGATCAGTCATATTCTAGAGAAAATCACTGTAAGACAGTGATAAACATCCCAAAGCACTTAACTGACACTAAGGGTGTCATCATGGCGCATGATGGATCTGAATTACACTAGAGGACTGAACAGACTCAAGTTTTCAGACTAACCAAGACGACAACAAATCCACTTTAGGGTAAGTCGTTACCTAGAAAGGTAGTGCAATGATTTGGAAAGGTTCCAAACACCAAAAGGTTGTTGGGTTAGTGACAAAGACAAAGTATATAATTATAAGTGAAGCTGCAAGTTGATGTTTCAGATGAAAAGTTCATTACAGAACTAGGAATAGTTCCTAAGTCTCATCTTAAATCCAAACATGTGTTGCGGCACTTTGATTAAAGAAATCATTGAAAGAAGAGACGTCACTTTAGAGTGTGTAGACTCTCAAGACAACATTGTAGATCCATTTAGTAAAGCTTTAACACAACCGCAGTTTAATCGTCACTTAGAGAAGATGGGTATGAGATACTATGGCGATTGGCTATAGTGCAAGTGGGAGATTGAAAGTAGTATGCATACAAGCCAATCATGTATGATGATAAAGCATATACTTTGGAGATGATCTTATTTATTTATTAATAAAAGAAATCATTTATTAAAGGCATTTAATTATCTACATGATGCTATTTTTATAATATATAAATAACCCATAGTTTTAAGCAATGCTTTTAGAATCATGATGTTGATCATGCTAATGAGATCTAAATTCTTAGAAAGCTTAAAACTAAAATAGTTTCCAATCGTTGGATTACTAAATAGGGGATTAGTAAATTCGGATAGATTGATACATATGTTGCTTGCACATTGGATGAGGATGATTGATCTCATGATCATTTGTGTGGAGACACTAAAGCAAGTATGTACGTGCTTATTGGAGAATAAGTTCACTGAACGTGACTCGCTATGGAATACCTAATGGAGTTTTACTTGCCTTTCAATAGGAATTCCTAATGTGATAGTAGTACAAGTGATCCTTAGACTTGAGATCATCATAGTATCTTGTATGTAATGAATTATACTTTGACTTATTCCTTAAGACCCTTAGGGTATATCAAAGGGTATGCTTGGGTATAATGAGTTACATATGGAGATAATGAATGATAAATAAAGAATCTATCACTTCTAGTAAAAGAAGATATATGTTCTATGTGATTCATTAAATGACAATCCTGTAGTCTTTGGCCAAGGCAGAATGAAATTAGAAAGGAGTTTCTAATTTGCATTATTTAGAGTTGTGCATTTTATAATCGAAATAAATATAATTAAAAAAAATAAGACTTGACAGTAATTCCACGTCTTATATTTAATTGGGACATTGTATGGTGGAAGGATTGAATTGTACGGTAACTATTTACTCATAGGTTCTTTTATGATTAATGTTGAAATCTATATTATTTGAAAAGTCGTTGATCGCTAGGGAGGCTTATCTCTATTGTAGAATAAATATTATTTATTTAAATAGATTATTAGTTTATTTTATTTATTTAAATAAGATTAGAATTGTTCTAATTGATTTATTCACAATCGGTTTAATATGGAGAACCTAAAGGGTCACACCATAAAAGGAAGAATAATTATTTAAGAAGGTAATGACATAATCATAATAATGCATTAAGTGTAATTAATTTAATCTTTGGTGATATAATAAATTAAATAGCTTAATGTTAATTGTTTAATATTTTGGAAATATTAAATATTAATTAATAAGAGGAGTCTTATTAATATTATTACAATTATTATTATTTTAATTTCTAAAGGAGTTTAGGAATTAATTTAATATTAATACTCTCATTTATTCCTAATAAGATTAGGAGGTAAATTAATTAAATGAGTTTAATTAATTAATCCCAATATGATTGGGAAGCCTAATTAATTAAAGTAGTTTAATTAATTAAATGAAACCTATTTCTAATAGGATTAGAAGGGTTAACCAATATCTATATAAGAAGAGTCTAATAATAGATATCAGTTGATGCAATTCCAATTGTTGGAGAGTACTTCTTTTCTATAGAGTATAGAAAATTAGGGTTTAGCCAACCACCTTCCTTCTTGAATAATTCCCTTTCCTTGGTGAATCACCTCTAGAAGCCAAACACTTAGGTGGCTAACGTTGATCAAAGGAAGGAATTTTACCCGAAAATTCAAGGAGATCACGAAGAACAAGGAGTTGAAGTCTTACATGTGGAAGCTTCGTTCTACAAGGGTATGAATTCCATAACTTCTTATTTATCATTTTAAATTAATAATATGCATAAAGGATGATACGGGTAATGGTTTTGCAAAAAAAATTTAAACTCTGATATAACATGCTTTCGCTTATTTAGCAATTTGATTGCGCCCATTATTTCGTATATACCCAACAATCACGCCTTGTCCTCCCGGACATTATTTGCCTGCCACTAGTAGCTGGCCTCTGCCTTCAGCATGAAAGTTGCATAAGTCGTCTTCTGATCCTCGTTGACCCTAGAGACGTCGAAAACCTTCTCGATCTACATAACCCATGTCTGTGCTTCAATTGGGTTCATGGATCCCTTGAATTATGGCGGTCCCATCGCCTTGAAATCCTTGAACGAAGTGTTTTTTGGAGCTTGCAGTTGATTGTTAAGGGCTCCAGTCAATAGGTTCACCAATTGCTGAACGGGGTTGGGGTTGGCGTTGGCATTGGCGTCGTTGTTATTAGTCGACCCTTCTTGGGCTGGTTGACGAGTTGGGCGTCTTCTCAGCGGCATATTTCTATTAAGATATACGCTTTTTAGATCTTTACTCAATTTTTAAATATTTAAGACTTAACTTAAACATTTTAAGATATTCACTTAACATATATCATCTCAAATAAACTCTGATATTTTATTCAGTCAAAAGTTTTAAACATAACAAGACAGCATCACTGCTATTTACATCAACTATTTCGAGATAAAGAATCTTCAGGATTTAATTCATCATCATATTCTGTTGTTTATAATCACATCGGAATTTACATACTTAACTACCAAAGAAATATTCACATAATCATGTTGTTCCTATCATGGCATACTCAGACGTCGAACAGCTTTTCTGCGCTCTTCTTCCATAATACGGAACATCGTCCTAAGGTCCAGCATATACCAAGGTAAGTCCTCGAACTGAACTAGATAGTAGATAACCCGATCTTGAGCCCTATCAATTGATGTCTGGAACGTGTAGTCCGTCTCCTCGATCTTAGCCTTCTTTTCCCGATCGTCATCCTCGACAGTATCTGCACATCGTGAAGCCCTCATCCAAGCGTCCTCTGCTCTAGCACACTTCGCTGATTCCTCTTGCAACTCATTCTTCAGCTTCTATATCTTAGTTGACTTTTCTTCATTTTGGCCCTTTTCATGAACCATCTCCCACTCCACGTCTCCAACAATTGTATCCAGATTCTCGATCTCACCATCCTTCTGCTCGATGGTAGTCTGCTGAGCAACTGTTTTCTCCTTCAGCTCCTGAACAGTAACCTGTAACTCTATGTTAAGGTTATACAGCTCGTCGTACATCTCGACACTGATAGAGTTCGGTGGAAACTCCTCAGGGTCCTCATCCTCCTCCTCAGCTTCAGCCTCAACCTCTATCTCATCAGAGTCCACTTCTGAATCGAACACAGGCTCATGTTCTTGACCAACAACTGTGATCAAAGGAGATGGCTCTCTTCGAACCAACTGCTCCCAAACTGTATGAATGTCTCGTTGCTCCTCCTCAATAGCCACTCGGGGTACAATCTCCCTAGGCTGACTGGATCCTCCAACATCCGACATCTTGAAAATCAAAATTTTAGGTTCTTAGTTATTACGTGATGCTAACTGATACTCGCGCAAGTACATAAATATAAACACAGAGAACATAAGGTAATTTATTATCTTTCTTAGAACTCGATAAGAGTTTATCACCACTAGGTTATCGATCTCTTAAAAAGGCTACTACCCTAAGGTTTTCCCCCACCTAAGGTTCATAACCTACAGCTTTGATACCAACTTGTGACACCCTCAAATTCGGGTACTTCAATTTCCATAGGATTTGTTGTTCACTATACAAACATCACATATCTATCTACCTATAATAAAGCAAACCATGAAATAAATAGAAATCCTCCCCTTAAGAGGTTATAACATCTGAATAATAAATAAATTCCAGGTTGAACTAACCTTAAACATCAAATGTGGAAACATAAATAAACAAATAAGTATTAACAACATAACATCCATAATTAAATAAACAAGTCTTCATCCTTTGTTAACTTTTCTCTTGCCCTTGCTAGTAGAAGGCTCGTCAGTCCTTTCAATCTTAGCTGCAATATTATTATACAAGAGTGAGCATGATTTCCCACAAGTATAACAATATAACAGTAATAATAACATGCGAGAAATCAAAATATTCTGAATAATAGAAAGCTCGGCTTTTGAATCAAGAATGAATAACAAGAATCAAAAGTACATCTAAGGGTCATAAAACCAAGAACTATGTCCCAGGTTGTCAAGTATTTCTACTTTAAACCTTTAACAGACATAAGACTATATGCACTATTCTACTCATATTTAGTGGGATCAGCCCTTAGTACCATAACTGTGCACAACATCTCAATGCTAAAGCGTAAATAATCCCTTATAAAGGGTTGTTCATCTCAGTTTGACATCAGAGTCCGCACCAAAAGAAGTTTGGTTTGGATAAGGTCAATAACAGTTCTAGAATTTAGAACGTTCATCAACTATGGACTAGTCGAATCAATAAGGGTTCGCTAGCCTTACAAAATTCAACAATAAACCAATAATCAAATTGAATAATAAATCTCAATAGTATAAAATTGAATAAGTATTGTATAACTGAAAGAATACTTGAAATGAAATATTCATCTCATATGAAATCTTAAACTTGAATAAATAAGAATAAGAACTTTCTTGATGTAGAAACATAAGTCTTAAACTTGCTCAATGAATAATTTTGAGTTTAGAAACTTGCTCAACAATAGTAAATTAGGAATATAACACTTGCTTAATTTAAAGAGTGTAATTAGAAAACTTGCCTCGTGCACAAGCTACAAATATAGTTCTCGTTTCTCAATTAACCCCACATATCATTACATTCACAATATTAATAAATTCTAAGTCTGATCAAATCACAAACATCAGTGTTTGAACACGTTAAACGACTTTCCGAATAACGGGTTTACATAGCGTATTTAACTTAGCAATTAATCACGTAAAATAAGTTAATAATTTTTTTAACATTTCAATATATGCTTAACATGTCATCATGTTCATTATATTTTGTTTTGAAAACACCTTTCTGAACTTTGATCACTTAAATAAAATTTACTGTTTTATTCTGCTGGCCGGCGCTGCAGCGCCCAGTTTGTACTGAGGACCGGCGCTACAGTGCTGAGCCCACGTCAGCCAAGCCTCTGGCCTTGCGCTGCAGCGCTTGGTTCCATTATAACACCGGCGCTGTCGCGCCATACGTACGTCAACACGCCCCATGGCCTGGGGCTGCAACGCTGGGTTTCCTTCACAGAATTGGCGCTGCCGCGCCACGACTACGTCAGCATGCCCCAGGACTAGCACTGCAGTGCCAGGTTCCTTCATAGAACCGGCGCCGCAATCAGGTCTGATAGTGTTTGCGAAGAACACAGAAAAAGCCAAATAATGCCAAATTAAACTAACACAACAAATTTACCGTTACCCATGATTTATAATCTTAACAGAAACATCATACAACATTTCTAGCATATTTTTAACACTTTAGATTACATAATCACTCAAATTAGAACACATAAATTCACTATTTTTAGTATTTTGCAAAGTTTTGACAAAAGTCATGAAATTCATCATTACATATTCGTTATAACACCGAATCTGTCTGTTTGAATTTTGTTTTCTTCGTTTTAACATGCACAATCATAATGAACCATCAATTTCAAGTTTAATAAACAATTAAAGCATGATATTTTGTACATATGGGCCATATTCCTACTTTTCATACTCTATAACTTTCAAATCTCTAATTAAAACATAATTACATGAATTTGATTGTTTTAAAACATGAATAAAAGATATAAAATATGTTATGAACATATATTAACACATATATTCAACAATCATTCAGGAATGTTACTTACAGAGAACTTTAAAAACATACGTTAATGGAAAATTAAGAACATGAATTTAAAACTTAAGATGAGGGAATTACCCTTGCTACTTTGTTGAGATTAGATGATATAAACTTAGAATCTTCCACTTTTCTTTTTCAACTCACAATTCTCTCTCAATTTCTCTCTTTGTTTTTCTCTGATATGTGTATGATATAAGAACTGATATGCTATATAAGATATAATACGTATAAGAAAATAACTGAAGACGTAATGGGTTGTCAGTTATTCCCCTCAATGGACTTAACCGCTCCCACTCACTAAGACCATGTACGGTTAGGCACTCAAGTAACTCATTTCCCATTATTTTAATTAAAGTGTTTATTATATAGTTTAATTGTCACACTTTAATTAATCAAATAATCTTATTTAAATTCAATTAAATAAAAGATAATATTACACATTAAGTCACATCATAATAATTAAAATTCTCATTTATTAATTATGTCAAATCATTAAATCCCTAACTAATTATTAAATTAATTAGGATAACATTATACTTATTAAATAACTCATTTAATCGAATAAACTCAATTAAATTCATACTTTGAACTATAAAAATTCTCCACATTAATTTAATCAATGTAACACATATAATTAAATTAATCTACCATAATTTCATCAAATAATTATTTAATTCAATAAATAAACATCAAAAATTTATTTAACTCAATAAATAAATCATCAAAAATATTTATTTAATTCAATAAATATTTATATTAAATTACAAAATTCTCGTTTGTCATAGAATTCCTATTAACAGGCAAGTAAAACTCCATTAGGTATTCTTTAGCGAGCCACGTTCAGTGAACTTATTATCCAATAAGCACCTACATACTTGCTTTAGTGTCTCCACACAAATGATTATGATCGAAATCAATCATCCTCATCCAATGAGCAAACAATGTATGTACCAATCTATCCGGATTCACTAATCTCATTTTTAGTAATCCAGCAATTGAGAACTATTTTAGTTTGAAGCTATCTAAAAATTTAGATC
This sequence comes from Panax stipuleanatus, assembly GCA_020205555.1. Taxonomy (NCBI): domain Eukaryota; kingdom Viridiplantae; phylum Streptophyta; class Magnoliopsida; order Apiales; family Araliaceae; genus Panax; species Panax stipuleanatus. Next base: position 47,483,453 of record CM035117.1, on the reverse strand, counting down.
TCAATAGCATGATCATCATCATGATTCTAAAAGTATTGCTTAAAACTATGGGTTTATCACATTTTATTATAACAGCATCATGTAGATAATTAAATGTCTTTAATTAAATAATACTTTTATTAATAAATGAATAAGATTGTTACAAAGTATATGTTTTATCATCAAACATGATTGGCTTGTGTGCATATTACTTTCACGAAGTTAGCTAGAGAGGGAGAAGAGTGGGGTAGCAGAGGGAGAAGTGAAAGGGAGAACGGAGCCAAGAAGAGAGAAGCCCACCGCCCGCCGCCTGAATGGTCGCACCCCACTGACCTCCTGAACAGCCGCAGCCCACCGCCCACCGCCCAGGTCTCTCTCAAATAGGTAATATTTTTTATGGATTTATATGTATTTTGCACAATATTAATGAGAAATCTATGTGATTGAGTGATTAGTAATTATTATTTTGTTAGTATTGAATGTGACTTGTATAGTTTTCAATTTTAGCTACTAGGTTGTATTAATATTTTCTATATGTTTATATATAGGGGTGTTTGATTGGGATATATTTTTTCTGTTAATTTTATAATTAAATTTCAGAGTATGAAATCATTAAAATTTCAGAGAATATTTGTAATTTGAAGAAGATGAGTAATTATATATGTAGCATTACTAGGACAAGAGGTGAATGATTGAATTATTAATTATTTTAATTTAGCATTACTTTAGATAATTTTATCTTATGATAGGGGATTAATAGTCCTATAGAATATTTTTTATTTTGTTTTGGTCGTATTATATTCTGAATTTTTTTATTTCTCTTGGGTTATGTGTTGGGTGCTTACAAATGGCCATATATGCATGCCCTCGTGCATGTGGATAGTCCATATTATAGGGGATACTATGGCAAAATTATTGAGTTGGTCGGTAACTGAAAAGAGGCGTATATGTATATATATATATATATATATAATACCTACATATATGCAAAAATAAATGATGTATCCTCATTCTATTCCCGAAGCAGCATTTATGATGCACACTTATGTTATATATGTATATATACATCTATATGTATTTATAAGCATCATAAATGGCATTGGGCTGAATTGTAAATCTCTAACAAGGGGAATACAATCATTCTTGTCTGCAGTAGGTACTATGGTATCATGGACATCTATTCAGACCGTAGGTGGATGAGTCGACGAAAGTCTAGTGCCCATATAAGTGCTTCAGCCCGGCATAATTGATAAAGATGTTCAAATCAGTCCTGATAATAACTTTGCAAGGTGGCTAAGGGAAAAAGTAAGTTAAATATATTAAGCATTAATATATACTCCATTAATTTATGACTTTATTTAATGTAATAGAGTTTTTGTAGGCTATTACTAAGGGAACGATTTCGGATAATGTACAAGTCCTAGCTATGGGCTCAGACAGAGACTAAGTCAGCCGCAATGGTTACAAGATCAATGGTTGTGAGTTTCATACAAAGGCATATGCTCGCGATAAAAGAACAACGAACACTGGAGTGTGTGTCCAAGGAGATTGTTATAATGAGTTTGGTCGTTCCTTTTATGGGGAGTTAGAAAAAATCATAGAGTTGTCGTACAAGGGCACTTACGAGGGTCAGACTTACTTGTTCAAGTGTCGTTGTAATAAGTAGGTTTTATACCTACTTATTGGCAATAAACTCGCTATAACTATAGCTTACTCTTACGTGTTTTAGTTCATTTTCATGCATTTTATCTTCATTTTGTAGATTGCATAGTGGAAACTCTCCCTTGATGGCATAGTGATGGAAATGGTATGGAACTGGCACGATGGCGAGCTTGAGGATTGTGGTGGAGTAAAAGTGAGCATGGCATGTAGAAGGGGCATGGAAGTGAAAAGAAGAATAAGTTTAAAGCTAGCAGCAGCAGCTAGAGGTCCAAAAGATGCACCAGCATGAAGACAGCAGAAATCTAAAGGAATTTCTTGTGGCGCGGCCGCGCCCTTGTAAAGGGATATCACAGCGCTACCGCTCCAAAACGAGAACTCAGCCGGAAGCAGCGCATCAGCGCCCCGTTTAGCTTACGGGGTGGCCGGCCGCGCCATACAAATATTGACCAGAGTTGACTTTTTCACTTATTCCTGTTTTGCGTGTTTTTCCTTATAAGGGTGTATTTGCAAGTTTAGATACTATCTTTTGAACGTTATTATTACTATTTTAGTGTTTTAGAGAGGGATAGAGAGATTGTAGCCCACTCTTCCTATATTTTGGCTTCTTTCTTGATTTCTCTTAGATTTTAATACATTTTGCTTAGATTAGGGTTTGGATTGGATGTTTGATGAACTTGGCTCCACATTGATGGTTAATCTTTGAAGTAGAGATTTCAGATTTGCATTTCCTATCTCTCATCTTCTCTTTACTTCTATAATTTCTTTTAAATGTATGAACAAGTTATGATAATGGTTTTTGCTTAATTTTAGATTTGTATGCTTCTATGTTAAGCTCTAATTGATTATTTATGGGTTGCCTAATATGGTTTGTTTTGCTTTTTTAGATGCTTGATCACCATTTACCGTTATAACTTGTATGAAATTGGAAAATGGATTATAAGTTGAGATATGGCCATATTAGCATGTGTTCATGATTTTTACATGTGATAGACTTCATGATTTGTAATCCAGATAGACATATACCATATTACCACGTGTAGTCATTTGAGAGAGCTTGTGGTTAAATCTATATTGCCATAAGGCACATAAGAATATAATGGTTTATATAATATTGGATGTTCACATATATTCTATCTCTTGTGTGGATTCTGTGTGATATGAGCATGATATATCGAGAGATAGCCATGTTTTACCTTCGTGCTCTCGACTAGCAATCCAAAGTAATCAATTAGGCTTAACAAGAGGTGTATAATTTGAATGAGGCATTAAGTGAAGTTAGAATACCATATCTTCCTAATCTGAATCATTTGCTTGTTAGTTTGTTTATATTTGATAGTTATTATTGTTAGATAAATCACATCTTGATCATATGTTTAAGCAGACCGAGATAATTACAAATTGTTGCATGTTAGATTAGAAATACTCATTTTTCTCTGTGGGATCGATACTCTACTTACCGTATACTACTTGTGGACCGCGTGCACTTGCGTGTATGTGACTAATTTCTTTAACACCAAAACAAGCCAACAAGTTTTTGGTGCCGTTGCCGGGGAACTGTGATTATTTTTATTACTTTCAACATCAGTTTAAGTTAAATTGGGCTGACTTAGACAATTCACATCTTATCCCATTTCTATCTTATTTTCTTTTGTTTCAGGTACTCTTGGTTAGTGTATGTGCACTCGATCTAAAAATTCTGCTTTGGTGCCTAGAGAGGATAACATCAACGGGAGAGCTTAGAGATTGAGTACAATTACTACTAATACACAAGAGGAAACTGAAACATCGATAATTATGGCGGCCGAAGAACACAAAGCTTTAAGGGATTATTCAATGCCAAAAATCAATGAGCTTCAGTCGAGCATAGTCAGGCCAGCAATAGCCGCAAACACGTTTGAAATCAAACCAGAAACCATTCAAATGATTCAGAACACGGTTAAGTTTGGAGGTTTGGCTACTGATGACCCCAACGATCATCTTCTGAGCTTTATTAAGATTTGCGACACTTTCAAGTATAATAATCTGTCAGATGATGCGGTGCGACTTCGACTCTTTCCTTTCACCTTGAGGGACAAGGCGAGGAGTTGGCTTCACTTGCTACCATCGGGTTTTGTTACTACTTGGGAGGACTTAGCACAAAAGTTTTTAGCAAAATTCTTTCCTATGGCTAAGACTGCAAAGATGAGGAGTGCTCTTTCTCAATTTGAGCAATAACAAGGAGAATCTTTGTATGAGGCCTGGGAAAGATATAAGGAGATGCTAAGGAAGTGTCCTCATCACGGGATGCTGCAATGGATGGAAATTAATACATTCTATAATGGATTGGGATGGCAAACCCGGCCGAGCATTGATGCCAAAGCGAGAGGAGCATTTTGGGCAAAGAGCTATAAAGAAGCTTATGAGTTGATAGAGACCATGGCAGCGAATGACTACTAATATCCTTCATCTAGAATGCCTCAACCAAAATTATCGGGGTATTGGAAGTGGATGCCATCACTGCGTTGTTGGCTCAACTAGCGGCAATGTCAAAGAAGATTGATTCTATGGCCGAGTCTAAGGTGCAGCAAGTTGCCTACGTCTGTGAGCTATGTGCGGGAGCACACTCGACGGATCAATGTGTTATTACTTCTGAGTCGGTACAATTTGTGAGTAACTATCAAAGGCCACCCAATCAATACCAAACACTTACCATTCAAACAATAGAAATCATCCCAACTTTTCTTAGAGTAACAATCAATGTTCTCAACAACAACACCAACCTCAACAACAACCACAATATCCACAACAACAACATGCTCCTAGACCGTCTTACCCTCCTGGATTTCAGCACCAACAACATCAACAACCTCAAGCTCCCGCTCCGAAACAAGAAAAGAAATTTGAGATGGAAGAGTTGATGTTAATGTTAAAGAGCCAAGCAGCGGCTATCAAGACTTTGGAGACCCAAATGGGACAAATGGCCAATATGATGAGTAATAGACCACAATGTGCTCTACCAAGCAATACGGAGGCTTACCCGAGAAGGGACGAAAAGGAGCAGTGTCAGGCCATCACTCTAAGGAGTGGAAAATAGACTATAGGAATTAAGCATGGCGCGGTCGCGACCCAAGAAGAAGGAAACATGGCGCGCCTGCGCCAATATGCAAAGAATTCTGATGCTGATTTAGCTAAGGCAAGTGATTGAAAGCAAGTATCTGAGGCAAAAAATAAGGAATTAGCTGAGAAATCAAGTGTCCAACCACCAGTTGTATATCCACTTGTGCCATACCCTCAAAGACTTCAAAAGCAAAGACTGGATAAGCAATTTGCCAAGTTCTTGGAGGTGTTTAAGAAGCTGTAAATAAATATACCATTCGTAGAGGCGTTGGAGCAAATGTCAAGCTATGCTAAGTTCATGAAATGAAACAACCCGGGTCAAATCTCGAGTCCGGAACAAATCTCGGGTCAAATACCAAGTCCGAATCGAATCAAATCCATCCAAAATAAGGCCTTAAACCACTGGCCCAATAGTATCTTCTGGGGTGCGATTATACCAATCAATACCTTCAGTCATGACTTTTGGGTGAGCCTGTGGTAATAGTTTTGGAAAAATAAGTAAATTTGTAATTTTTAATTAGTAATTAGTAATTTAACTTACAATTAGTAATTTATATTTTGTTTGTTAAATTATGTAAAGTTTAACGAATAATTTTGGAATATAATTTCGGGTATTACATTGCTTAATTCAGGTACGGATTTCGTACTGTTTCAGCGATTCTCTTATTAAATTTAATTTGTTCGTTTTGTTTCTCGTTTCAAAAATGGTTATTGTTTCTCATGATCGTTCGTTCTCAAATTCTTGTGATAGTTTTGTCTTGGTAGTGATACCTAAAACTCGTGTTTGTACTCTTTGAATTGGGTTAACATATTTTGTATTTATTTTAATCTTTTAGAGATGTACATGTTAACGTATTTTTGGAGTTTCGTATTTATATTGGTTTTGTTGTTACATGTACATACTAGAACCCCTTGTGTTAATATTGTGTCGCATGTGTTGTGATATAATATTATTGTTAGAATATACCGTAGGGTATACCTGAGCTATAACCACCTGTGGGGGTACCACAGGCATGCCGTCTTGGCACGAGAGGCATGACACTTTCTGTGGCGGTGTGATCAGTCCACGGCATCTCCATTTTGTGCTCCGGTGGGAGTTGGCCATTTGGTGTTTTGTTGTGGGAGGCGTATGGGTTGACCCTAGTTTTCTGTTCTGTTCTGCGGAGTGGAGATGTTTGTTTCAAACACGCCTTCCGATTTTGCATACATTTGGATTAGGCGGTCCAATGTGTGTGACTTGCCTGTGTGGTAAGGTATATTTCTGTTTTATTTTGAGCTCGGTATGAAACAACACCCAACCATTTAATTCAGCCTATTATTTCGTTGTATTAGTGTTCGTTACAGTTCTATTCATTTTAATTGAGTTAGTTATCTCAGTTCTTTATTTTATATTCTATATTCGTACTGGGCATTTGGCTCATGCTGTGTTATTCTTCCGGCAGGTAATCAGGGGGATCAAGGGCAAGTGTGATGAGAGCTCCATTCGATCCAATGATTTAGATATTTTATTTAGGCTTGATAGATTGATTTTATTTTGAGTTGTAATAAATACTCTAGATTTGAGTTGAGTCGGTTGGCATTTATTTTGGTTTGACCTTTTGATATTTATTGGTGAAATATTACTCTTTCGTGGCATAGAGGTTTCGTTCGATTTTGTTGTGTTTTGAGTAACCTCTCTTTCTATTTCGGAAATGGGGTGTTACATGAAAGGTATTCTATGAAGAAAGAAGAAACTAGAAGATTATGAGACAGTTGCCTTAACTAAAGAGTGCAGTGTAGTGTTGCAATGGAAACTACCTTCTAAACTCAAAGATCCCGGCAGTTTCACGATCCTTTGCTCTATTGGAGGATTATCCTTCAATAAATGTCTATGTGATTTGGGGGCAAACATCAATCTTATGCCACTCTCGGTGTATACATAGTTGTGATTGCCGGCTCCGAAGCCGACAAACATATCACTGCAGCTTGCCGATAGGTCCATCACATATCTGAGGGGTCTTGTAGAAGATGTCCTTGTAAAAGTGGATAAGTTTATATTTCCTACCGACTTCATTATTCTTGAATATGAAGAAGATAAGGACATTTCGATCATTCTGGGTAGGCCTTTCTTAGCTACTGGACGAACTCCCATCGATGTACAAAAGGGAGAACTTACAATGAGAGTTCAGGACCAAGAGGTCACTTTTAATGTATTCAAGGCTATGAAGTTTCCCACCGATGAAGGAGAATGTTTCTGAATTGATGCAGTTGACAGGGTATTGAATGAAGAGGCCACACAAGTGATGAACAGTGACCCTTTAGAGAGTGCTTTACTAGGGGACTTTGGCATGGAGGATATAGAGGTTGTTGAGTATGTGAAAAATCTGAATAAAGTGCCACGGATGGGTAAATTCAAAAGTCTGGCTGAACCACTTGAACACACAGGGGAGTCTTTCGAGCGCTTAAAACCATCTCTAGAGATGCCTCCTACATTGGATCTAAAACCTCTTCCTAATCATCTAAGGTACACATTTTTGGGTAATTCTTCCACGTTCACTATTATAATTGCCTCTACGCTAACATCTTGTAAGGAAAGTAAGCTGCTGCGAGTATTAAGGGAATTTAAATCTGCGAGTGGGTGGACCATAACGGATATCAAGGGGATAAAACCCCTCATTCTGCATGCATAAAATACTTCTTGAGGATGATAATAAGACGACAGTGGAGCAACAGAGGAGAATAAATCCCATCATGAAAGAGGTGGTCAAGAAAGAGATCCTGAAGTGGTTAGATGTCGGCACCATATCTCATATATCAGACAGCTCATAGGTGAGTCTATTGCAATGCGTACTAAAGAAAGGAGGTATCACCATAGTTTCCAACGAAAATAATGAGTTGATCCCTACCAGAACAGTCACGGGATGGAGAGTTTGTATGGATTATCGCAAGCTGAACAAGGCGACCAGAAAAGACCATTTTCCTCTTCCATTCGTTGACCAGATGTTAGACAGGTTGGCTTGCCATGACTACTACTGACTCCTAGATGGATATTCGGGGTATAATCCGATAGTTATAGCTCCCGAAGATCAAGAAAATACTACCTTCACGTGCCTTTTTGGAACTTTTGATTTCAGAAGGATGTCTTTTGGCTTATGCAATGCCCCGGCCACATTTCAGAGATGTATGATAGCTATATTCTCCGACATGGTTGAGCAGAATGTGGAGGTCTTCATGGACAATTTTTCAGTCTTTGGGGACTCATTTGACATATGTTTGGAGAACTTGGTTATGGTGTTGAAGAGGTGTGTTGAGACCAACTTAGTGCTGAATTGGGAAAAGTGCCATTTCATAGTACAAGAAGGAATAATCCTTGGGCACAAGGTTTCAGGGAAATGATTGGAGGTTGATAAGGCGAAGTTGGAGACTATTGAGAGCCTACCATCATCGACTTCAGTGAAGGGGGTCCGCAATTTCCTTGGACATGCGGGTTTCTATCATTGATTTATAAAGGTCTTCTCCAAGATTATAAAGCCTTTGTGCAGTTTACTAGAGAAGGATGTCCTTTTTAAGTTCGACGAGGATTGTTTGGCAGCTTTTGAGCATCTGAAGAGGAAGTTGACGACAACACCTATCATCACAACTCCAAATTGGTCATTACCCTTTGAGTTAATGTGTGATGCTAGTGACTTCGCAGTTGGAGTTATTTTAGGGCACAAGGAAAAGATATTTCATGTGATCTATTATGCCAGTAAGACTTTGACGGATGCACAACTCAATTACACGACCACTGAGAAGGAGTTATTAGCAGTGTGGTATATGCTTTCGACAACTTTCGTTCATACTTGATTGGCACGAGAGTAGTGGTGTATACAGGTCATGCTGCCATTCGGTATTTGATTGCTAAAAAGAATGCCAAACCCCGTTTGATTCGATGGATTCTACTCTTGTAGAAGTTTGACTTGGAGATAAAGGACAGAAAGGGTACAGAGAACCAAGTAGTGGATCACTTGTCACGACTAGAGAATTCGAGAAAGGACACGGACGATGGAGTTTTAATCAATGAGTCTTTCCCGGATGAGCAGCTATTTATGGTCCAAGGAGAAGTCCCATGGTTTGTCGACTTTGCAAACTACTTAGTGAGCAACATTCTCCCTCCCGAGTTGACAAGGCCCCAAAAGAAGAAATTTCTGCACGATGTCAAATGGTACATGTGGGATGAGCCATATCTTTTCAAGCAGTGTGCAGAGAGAATGATCAGGCGGTGTATCCCACACAGTGAGACAGAGAGCATACTACATGGTTGCCATACATCAGTGTACAGGGACATTATGGGGGAGAGCAGACAGTGGCCAAGGTTCTTCAAGTGGAATTCTATTGGCCGACTCTGTTCAAAGATGCCTACAATTTTGTTCATAAATGTGATAGATGCCAGCGAGTAGGAAACATTTCCAAGAGGAATGAAATGCCCTTGAACATAATCTTAGAGGTTGAGATATTTGATATTTGGGGTATTGACGTTTTGGGGCCATTTGTTTCATCTTGCTGGAATCTGTACATTCTACTGGCGGTGGACTATGTTTCCAAGTGGGTTGAACTAGCGGCTTTGCCAACGAATGATGCAAAGGTGGTCTTGAGATTTCTACAAAAGAGCATTTTCACAAGATTTGGGACACCTAGAGCAATCATTAGTGACGAAGGCACTCACTTCTGCAACAGACAATTTACAGCATTATTGGCTAAGTATGGGGTGAATCACCGTGTTGCAACGGCCTACCATGCCCAAACTAATGGCCAAGCTGAAGTCTCCAATCATGAAGTAAAGAGAATTTCGGAGAAAATGGTTAACCCAATGAGGAAGGATTGGTCACTTAAGCTTGATGATGCAGTATGGGCCTACATAACTGCTTACAAGACACCGTTGAGGATGTCACCTTATCAGTTGGTATATGGGAAAGCCTGTCATCTTCCTATGGAGCTTGAGCACAAGGCATTCTGGGCAATTAAAAAGCTGAACTTTGACCTCAAAGCTGCATGGTAGAAGAGACTTCTCCAATTGAATGAACTTGTTGAATTCCGACTGCAGGCTTATGAGAACTTGAAACTGTAAATTGGGAAAGGTGAAGAAGTGGCACGATCAGAAAATTATTGAGAGGAAGTTCGAGCCGGGCCAATGAATCAAATTCTAGTCAGCTGTATAGTTCCAAATGCTGCAAAAAGCTCTAGGGATGGAACTAGGGCAGCGCGGCCGCGCCTTCTTCAAAGCAACCATCAGCGCGCACGCGCCATAAAATTTTCTCACAGTGTGCTGTCGCAGCCACGCCCGTCAAAGCCTACACACCGGCGAGCTCGCGCCAATATGCAAAAAAATGCCGTTTTAAAATTTTTAAAATCTGACCCATCCCTTATATCCTATTTCATTTGGTCGAACCCTCATATCAGAACATCATATATTCACCATCTCTTAGACTCCTATTACAAAATATACTCAAAACCTAACCTACAAACCCTAGCCCTACAACTATCAATCCATTCCTTCATAACTATCAATCCCATTCTCATCATCCTCGTTCTCTCTCCATGACTCTCTAGCCCTAGCCATTATCCCCACCAACAGAAATCACCTTTCCACTTCATCCCCACTTCCTATCAACCTACAAATTTTCGTAAAACCTACCCCTAAGCCTTCACCATACAATCATTCCATCTCTAATTTCAACAGCAGAGTTAGGGTTTGCAGAGAGAATGTTCAAAGGCAAGTTTGGGGGTTGCTGTCTTGGCTTCACAAGTTAGGGTTTGAAATTACAATTGTCTGCAGAGCATCATGGGACCAAAAAGGGCTCGATCAGTCACTCCATCCTCGTCCTCTAACAGTAGCCAGGGTGAGGATATTTTGGACACATCCAAGTTCATCAACCTATCGGGTCAGACTCAGTATTACAAGATGGTGCCCAAGTCCTTTGTTCAGTAAAGGGGTCTGAAGCCTACCAAGGAGGATGGGCAGATGTTAGCGATGATCAGAGAGAGGGGTTGGATCGGAGTTATAGCAACTCCATTGGCTGTGTCTTTGGCTATAGTGCGGGAGTTCTATGTAAATGCTAGGGACACACAGAGCGGCACCTCCTTTGTACGGGGCAAACAAGTGGATTATCGTCCTAATGCTATCATTAAAGTGTTCCATTTGTTCTCACCGTCTCCTGATGATGAGAACTGGGTTATTGCTAAGCGGTTTAAGACCGATTTGGATATGGTGATCAAAGAGCTTTGCGTGCCAGGCACCAAGTGGGCTATCAAGCCAGGAACAGATACGAAGATGAACTTCCCACACACTGCACCGAATAGTCATGCTAATTCATGGAATCATTTTATATGCGCGAATTTGATGCCTTCCACCCACTAGCATGACGTTACGACTGACAGAGCCATTATTCTGTGGGGGATCATCAACGGCAAATACATTGACGTCGGCCATTTGATTCATCAGTCTATGCTTCGCTATATGCGAGGAGGCACGATAGGTGGGATTCCGCATGCATCAGTTGTAACGCTACTTTGTGCACAGGCAGGGGTTGAATGGGGAGATGAGCAGGTGTAGATGCCCAGCAAGGATATAGACCATGCCACGATCAAGAAGTACGCTGAATGGGCCGGTGGCAAGGCACATCCTCGAGGTCGTGGTTACATATTGCCCACTCCTCCAGCTCGTACAGCAGCTCCACCATCACAGTCTTCAGAGGCATAAGGACCTCCTCCAGCCAGTACATCGAGACATGATAGCCAGATGAGGCACCTGCAGGCGAGGATGGATGCTCTGCACTTTAACTTCAAAGCCTATGCTGATGAGATGTTAGGTGCCCTAGCCAAGGCTTTTGCTCAGCAAGGGACGATTTTGCAGTTTCCCGTCTTTGGCTCTGCTATACCGTATCCACCACTAGATTCACCACCCGAATCACAGTCGGGTGACCACAAGGATGCCTAGGGGAGTTTTCTTAACCCTTTACTTCCATTGAGGACAATGTATATCTTAAGTTTGGGGGTATTAGGTTTAGTTGCATATAGTAGTAGTGCATGTTTAGGTTGCATGCTAGTTTGCATTTTATTTCTTGTTAGTTAATTTTGCATGATTTTTTTTTTCAATTTTCTTTTGTTTGTTCGCTTAGTTATATGATTAGTTGCATTGCATTGCATGATCCCATGTTTTAGTCTGTTGAATTCAAGTTTGGCCCATGATGATATTGGAAATTGTTTAGATTTTTGAACACTGTTGATAGCTTAAGCTTAGTCATAGTTTCATACTTGATGTGATCTTTACCTGTTGTTTTGATGTTACCGGATAGCACGGTATTGTTATTATTTGCTTGTTGGTTTAGATTAGCACATGCTTGTCTTCTGAGGGGAAAAATCTATTTTTAATAACAGAATTTTGTAGAAAATGAGTAATGACCATAATGCCACAGAAATTCAAGTTTGGGGGAAAAACATTGGGTGTGCATGCTAAAAAAGAAAAAGAAAAGAAATTGAGAAAATGAGTAAAATAAAAAAATAGAATAAACACCTTGGCTAGTTGAGTCCTGTAGCCTTTGATATTCGAACAAGTACGCCCTAAGGAATTGTCTCTACGCCCAGCGCCCTAAAGCCTTATGGTTTGGGAGTCGTTGGTTGAAAGCTCATTACATGGGTATCATTGAAAAGCCTAAGAGGGCTTGGCATTGCACAGTCGGGTGTAACCACGGGAATGCGCGAATATCACCCTCGTGTGTAAATAAAAGCATAATTAGCCCTTTGTTGACCCTTAGTTTGGATTGATGTGTTAGATTAGTTGTTGCTTCACATGTTCTCAGTTTTCTTGACTTAAAGCCTTATTTTTCCTTCTTAGAAGCATAGCATGTGGAATTTTTACCTTTATCAAGCTTATTTGTGGATATTAGCGTGCACACACACACACACTACATCAATGTCAAAAGGTTTTGATTTTTAGATTGTTTGTCTTTATGACTTTAGCTTGGTTTGATGCTTTGTTCATATATATCTTGTGATTTCTTTGAGTCACTTCCTATTGGAATTTATATTTGACTGAAATTTGGGTTTCATCTTTATGGTAGCGTAGTTTGCATAGCATGTAGTTTGCATTTGTGTTTTTTGCTTGAGGGCAAGCAATAGTTTAAGTTTGGGGGTATTTGATAAGTAGGTTTTATATCTACTTATTGGCTATTAACTTGCTATAACTATAGCTTACTCTTACGTGTTTTAGTTCATATTCATGCATTTTATCTTTATTTTAAAGATTGAATAGTGGAAACTCTCTCTTGATCGCATAGTGGTGTAAATGGCATGGCACTAGCATGATGGCGAGCTTGGGGATTGTGGTGGAGTGAAAGTGAGCATGGCATGTGGAAGTGGCATGGAAGTGAAAAGAAGAAGAAGCTTGAAGCTAGCAGCAGCAGCTAGAGGTCCAAAAGATGCACCAGCAGGAAGACAGCAAAAATCTGCAGGAATTTTATGTGGCGCGGCCGCGCCCTTATAAAGGGATATCACAGCGCACCTGCTCCAGAAGGAGAACTCAGCCAGAAACAGCGCGCCCGCACCCTGTTTTGCCTAAGGTGTGGCGCGGCTGCGCCAGGCAAATATTGACCAGAGTTAACTTTTTCACTTATTCCTGTTTTGCGTGTTTTTCCTTATAAGGGTGTATTTGTAAGTTGAGATACTATCTTTTGAACGTTATTTTTACTGTTTTAGGGTTTTAGAGAGGGATAGAGAGCTTGTAGCCCACTCTTCCTACATTTTAGCAGCTCTCTTGATTTCTCTTAGATTTCAATAAATTTTGCTTAGATTAGGGTTTGGATTGGTTGTTTAAAGAACTTGGCTCCACATTGATGGTTAATCTTTGAAGTAGAGATTTCAAATTTGCATTTCCTATCTCTTAGCTTCTCTTTACTTCTTTAATTGCTTTTCAATGTATGAACAAGTTATGATAATGGTTGTTGCTTTAGTTATGAGCTGTAACGAATGAGAATTTTATATATTAATTGTAAATAATTATTGAATTAAATAAAAATTTAATTTAATTTATTTATTGAGCTAAATAAATAAATTGTGTGATTGTTGTAGAGTAATTTAATTAAGTGCAATAGAATTAATTAAATTGATGTGTAAGTAATGGTGTAGCATAATTCTAATTTAATTAAGAACAATTAAATTAGAGTAACATTATGTGCTAAGTGTTTATAATGATTTACTAATTTGTTACATGAATTATGATTAATAAGGGAATTACAATTGTGTAGCAATTTTGTGCAATTTTAATTAATTAATAAATATTAGCTTGTATTTAATTAAATTAGAAGGTTGCAATTTAATTAAATAAAGTGTAACATTTAAACTATGGGGTAAAAGATTTATTAAAAGAATAAAAAGGGATTTTAAATTGGTTGTATCAAACAAGGCTCTTACTTTTGTTTTAAACCCATTTTACCAAACATGGCCTTAGTTACTATTAATCTGTTTTTAAAAATAATGTTGTTTTGGCCAAACAAGCCTCATGGCTTTTCACATTCAAAACTTATAACTTATGTATTAATTGTATTTATTATAATTATTATAGAGTCATTATATTTTATAAGTTATATATTGTATATTTATGTATAATATATGTAAGTTATATATTATATGTATATTACAATATACGTTAGTTAAAGGTTAGTCAGTTAGAACAAAACAAAGAAAAGAAAGAGTAGAGGAAAGTTTAGAGAGAAACTTAGAGAAGAAGAAGAGAGGAGTCCTTGCTAGAAGCCATCATCTTCTTCTTCCTCACAATCAAAGGGTAAAATCTCTAAGTTTCACTTTCTTCTTATTGTTTTTTATATATTCCATGTTTTTCAAAAAGAACTTCTCTATAATAATCTTTTTGTGTAAATTTCATGATTATGATGTGTATGGGATGTATATATATATATATATATATATATGCTTAAATATGATTTTTATAGTTGTTTAAGTGCTTCAATTCGCTTAATTACGATGAACGTGAAGAAATCATGTTCATAGTAATTTACTGTGAGCTTATTTTGAAAATAGTTTTTAAATCATCAAAATTGGTATGTGTTTGTCAATTGTTGTTCAAATTGATCATGGATTATGTTAATATGTTAAGAAATAGAGTTAACACAATTGGAATTTCATGAATTGGTTTAAAAATAAATTCGCAATAGCAATTTTCGTCAAGAACGCTTATTATTGTCGTTTTCTTCAAAAAAAAATCATGAAAACTGTGTTTTGATTATGTGTTGTAATGACTTTGTATGTTATAATCATGTTAAGAGTCTAAAATTTTGTTTTTATTAAGTTTCATGTACATTATATTGAGAAAAATCAGACTTTGGTGTGAAGAAATAAGCCAAATTGGCTTATTTCTCTACCGTTGGCAAGCTGGGGGAACCCACCAGTAGTTGGCCCCGCCCCAGCGGGGCTGTTAGCCTTGGGGGACCCGCCCCAACGGGGCAACCTGCTGTCCGAGAATTTTGTTTGTGCTTCGTTGAGTTTTTGTGCAGTGTTTGTTTAGCTAACTTATATTGATGACTTGTTAAGTGTAATAGACAATGAGATAACATACTTTTGATATGTTTAAGATGACTTGAAGTCTTATATGAATATATTATATGTGTACGTGTGTATTACTTTCATAAGGTACGCCTGATAGTTTAAAGCATTATAAGCTTGTGAAGTGAATGTTGTGAGTATACACTCACGTATGTGGCTAGTTATCAACTTATGTTGTAAACCACGTTGTGAGTTGAACTTAAGTAAGAAGTTCAACGATGTTAACGTAACAATCGTGTACTAATTGATATTATAAAAACAATGTAATATGTAGGGTAATTGTGGAAGTGGTTTGTAATTAAAAAGTGTAGCTCGCGCTTGAGGCATGTTTTCTCATCCTTATTCTTTTACGTTAAGCAAGTTTTCTAATCCTTATTCTTTTACGTTAAGCAAGTTTCCTAAGACCTTTCTTTTACGTTTATGCGAGCTTTCTCATTGAATCTTTTCATTGTGCAAGTTATTTAACCCTTGCTCATTATATCATGCAAGTTTATTTTTGATTCTTAACTCGTTATGTATTGTACAAGTTATATTGTATTCTAATGTTCATAATGCACAAGTATTGAAGTTATTGTCATAATGATGTGATCTTGACTTAATTGTTCAAGCGAGATCCACCAATTTTTCAAATGCATTAAGTTATTCCAAAGCATGTCTAGTTATTATGAAATCTATTGTTGTATCTTACATTTGGTTTAGGATTCTTATATTATCGAACCGTTAAACTATCGTGAGTCGATTCAACTACTCCTTAGTTGATGATAGTTGAAACTCCAAATTTCCTTTAAGCTTATCCAAACCAAACTTTCTTTGGTGCGGACTTGTATTCAAATAATGAGATGAACAACCCTATTTATTAGGAGAGGTTACTACGCGAAAGCGTTGAATGTTTGTGCACAATACATGGTACGAAGGGTTGATCCCCCGAAGTACGAGTTAAAGGTCCATAGTCTCAATGACTGTTAAAGGTTTTAAATAGAAATATTTATAACTTAGGACATAGTTCAAGGTCGTATGACCCTCAGATAAATTATATATTCGAATTTTAAATATAATGAAAGAATTATTATTCAATTCTTTACTTTAACAAAAGTAAAGTTATTCAAACCTTTTTGAAGTTATTCAGTTATATCATATCATTGTTATATTTCAAGTGGGCTTTTATTTGTTCACTCTTGCACATTTTATAATACTTTGCTGTTAAAACAGAGAATGTTGACGTACCGTCAACCAGTAAAGAGAAAGGAAAGATGAGCAAGTGAAGACTTGTTGTCTTCAATCTTAATTGTAATAAGACTAGTTTATGATATTTTATTTCCGCACTTATTTGTTATATTAAGGTAATTTGGAGGAACCACAGTGCTGAAGAAGCCACGTGAAAACTCGAAGATGTAATGAAGAAATCGTATCCTCAATTATTTGCTTAGCCTTTGTGTAACCCTTTATATATCGATTCTGGGGACATAATCTTTTTAAGAGGGGGAGAATGTAACAGATGAGATTTTTTTATGTGATTCTGGGGATAGAATCCTTTTAAGGAGGGAAGATTGTAACGAATGAGAATTTTATATATTAATTATAAATATTTATTGAATTAAATAAATATTTTATTTGATTTATTTCTTGAGCTAAATAAATAAATTGTGTGATTGTTGTAGAGTAATTTAATTAAGTGTAATAGAATAATTAAATTGATGTGTAAGTAATGGTGTAACATACTTCTAATTTAATTAAGAATAATTAAACTAGAACAATATTATGTGCTAAGTATTTATAATAATTTACTAATTTGTTACATGAATTGTGATTAATAAGGAAATTACAATTGTGTAGCAATTTAGTATTATGTGCAATTTTAATTAATTAATAAATGTTAGCTTGTATTTATTTAAATTAGAAGGTTGCAATTTAATTAAATAAAGTGTAGCATTTAAACTATGGGGTAAAAGATTTATTAAAAGAATAAAAAGGGGTTTTAAATTGGTTCTACCAAACAAGGCCCTTACTTTTGTTTTAAACCCGTTTTACCAAACATGGCCTTAGTTACTGTGACACCTCCAAATCCGGGTACTTCATTTTCACAAGATTTGGTGTTCACTTTTTAAATAAATCATACATCTATCCAATAATAAAGAATTGCAAAGTAAATTACAACCTTTATGAATACTTATATAGAATCTTCCTTGACAAAGGATTACAACTTGTCCCAAATAAAATCCCAAGGTTAACTAAACCTTGACATCAAATAAATAAATGCGGAAATAAAACATCATCAACTAAGTCTTATTACAATTGAAGACAACAAGCCTTCACTTGCTCATCTTTTTTTTCCCTTTACTTGTTGACGGTATGTCAACATTCTCGGCTTTAACTGCAAGGGGTTATAAAATACGCAAGAGTGCGCAAACAAAAGCTCACTTGAAATACAACAGTGATATGACCTGATTGAATAACTTCAAAAGAATTTAAATAACTTTTCTTTTGTTAAAATAAAGAGTTAAATAATAATTCTTTCATCATCTTTAAAATTCGAATATAGAATTTATCTGAGGGTCATACGACCTCGAACTATGTCCTAGGTTATAAATATTTCTATTTAAAACCTTTAACAGTCATTGAGACTATGGACCTTTAACTCATACTTAGGGGGATCAGCCCTTCGGACCATGTATTGTGCACAACCATCTTAACGCTTTCGCATAAATGTCCCCTAATAAATAGGGTTGTTCATTCTCAGTATTTGAATATATGTCCGCACCAAAGAAAGTTTGGTTTGGATAGATAAAGGAACTTTGGAGTTTCAACTATCATCAACTAAGGAGTAGTTGAATCGACTCACAATGTTTTAATAGTTCGATAATATAAGAATTATGAATCAAATGTAAGATACAACAATAGATTTCATGATAACTAGGCATGCTTTGGAAATAACTTATAGCATTCGATAGATCACGTAGATCTTGCTTGAACAACTAAGTCAAGATCACATTACTTAAATAATACTTCAATACTTATGTTTTACGAATATTTGAATACAGTATAACTTGTACAATACATAACAAGTTAAGAAACGGAAATGAACTTTCATGATATATTGAGCAAGGGTTAGAGAACTTGCACAATGAAAAGATACAATGATAAAGCTTGCATAGCTTACAAGAATGGTTTAGAAAGCTTGCATAGCGTACAAGAATGGTTTAGAAACCTTGTACAAAATAAATAACAGGTTTAAAGATAGGAAACTTGCTTAACGTAAAAGAATAAGGATTAGATAACTTGCTCAAGTGAAAGATAAGGAGTAGAGAGCTTGCCTCAAGCGCAACCTACACTTTAATAATTACAATCACTTTCACAATTACCCTACACATTACATTATGTTTAAAACGTCTATTAGTACCCAACTACAACGTTTAAACCGTCAAACTTCTTACTCAAGTCCAATCTAGCAACATGGTTATGACGTACGTCGATACTAATACACATACGTGAGGCTAAACTCACAATCAAGCACCTCATACACGTATAGCACTTTTATTATCATATTGCACCTTAGGATAATAATATCCAAGCACACATATCATATAACAACATAAGACTTCAATCTATCTTAAACACATCAAAAACATGTTATCTCATTAGCTATTACACTTAACAAGTCATAAAAGTAAGTTAGCTAAACAAACGCGGCATGAAAACTCAACAAAGCAAAACAACATTTCTCGGACAGCAAGGTAACCCGCTAGGGAGGGTCCACCAAGGCAAAAAGCCCTGCTGGGGCGGGGCCCACTACTGGTGGGAACCCCCCAGCTCGCTAACGGCAGAGAAATAAGTCAATTTGGCTTATTCCTTCACACCGAATTCGATTTTTCTCAACATGATGAACATGAAACTTGATAACAACAAAATTTTGGACTCTTTAACATGATTACAACATATAAAATCCTAACAACACATAATCAAAACCAAGTTTTCATGATTTTGAAGAAAACTACAATATCAAGCGTTCTTGACAAAAATTGCTATTACGAATTCGTTTTTCAATCAATCCATGTAATTCCAATTGTAATAACTCTAATTTTTAACATATTAGCATAACTCATGATCAATTTAATCAATAATTAATAATCAAACCCCAATTTGATAGTTTCAAAGGCCATTTTTCAAAAATTAGTTTACAGTAAATCATTATGAACATAATTCTTCTTGCTCATCTAGTTTACATGGGTTGAATTGTTGAAACAACTATATAACTCATATAATATCATGCTATAACACATATCACACATAAATTCATGCTCACATCAATTTTGTGATAATAATTTTTACAGAGAGTTCTACACTATGAAAATATTGAAGAACATAATTAAAACTTATGGAGTTCTAAGATTATACCCTTTTTCTAGCTTGGATTAGGAGAAGAGTTGAAGATGATGATGGTGTAGTGTTCTTCTCTTGCTTTCTCAAAGCTCCTTCTTCTCTCTCATCTTCCTTTTCTTCTTCTCTGAGTATTCTCTCTAACACTCTCTGTTTTCTTTCTTTCTTATTTTCTAAAACTAACGTATCTTTTGTATAACATATATATCTGATATACATATAACTATATAAAGCATATAACTTCTATATATTAATTATATAAACTAACTACCATTTAATATATAGGTTACAAGAATTTGAAAAGTCTTAAGGCCATGTTTGGCAAAACAAAATTATTTTAAAAACAAATTCTTTTATTAACTAAGGCCATGTTTGGTAAAACAAGTTTAAAACAAAAGTAAGGCCTTGTTTGGTAAAATCAATTAAAACTCCTTTTCAATTCTTTTAATCAATCTTTAATCCATAGATTAAATGCTACACTTATTTAATTAAATTGCAACCTTCTAATTTAATTAAATATAAACTAACATTCATTAATTAATTAAAAAATGCACATAATACTCAATTGTCACACTTGCAATTCTCTTATTAAACATAATTCATGTAACAATTAGTAATTTACTATACACACTTAGCACATAATATTATTCTAATTTAATTATTCTTATTTAAATTAGAATTATGCAACACCATTTTTTTCATATCAATTTAATAAATTCTATTGCACTTAATTAAGTTATCCACAACAATCACACACTTTATAAATTACATAATTTATTTATTTAGCTCAATAAATAAATTTAATAAAATATTTATTTAATTTAATAAATATTTACGATTAATATATAAAATTCTCATTCGTTACAATCTTCCCTCCTTAAAAGGATTCTGTCCCCATAATCACAACATAAAAAAATCTCATCTATTACATTCTTCCCCCCTTAAAAGGATTCTGTCCCCAAAATCGATATATAAGGGGTTACACAAATAATTAAGCAAATAATTGAGGATACGATTTCTTCATTACATCTTTGAGTTCTCACGTGGCTTCTTCAGCACTGTGGTTCCTCTAGATTACCTTAATAGAAGGTATCACTTTATTCCTAAGTACTTGTTCCTTCCTATCAACTATTTGAATAGGAACCTCTTCATAAGTTAAGTCCTTATCAAACTGTAAAGGCTCGTATTCTATTACATGTTTATAGTCGTGTTTGTAAGGTCGTAATACAGAAATATGGAATACGTTGTGTATATTCTCTAGCTTCGGAGGTAACACCACCTCATAAGCTACCTCACCCACCTTTCGTAGTACCTCAAAAGGCCCAATAAATCGGGGACTCAGCTTCCCCTTCTTGCCAAATCGAATCTTCCCCTTCCAGGGAGATACCTTCAGGAAAACGAAGCTTCCTGGTAAGAATTCTCGATTCTGTCAATGTTGATCGGCATATTTCTTTTGTCTGTCTTGAGCAGCAACCAATCTTGTTCTAATCAGCTTCACGATCTCAGTAGTTTGTTGTACCAATTCTGGTACCTACAATTGACGTTCACCGACTTCATCCCAGCATAAGGGAGTTCTGCATTTCCTGCCGTATAACTCTTTGTAAGGTGGCATGCCGATACTCGCGTGGTAACTATTATTGTAGGCGAACTCCACTAACGGTAGATGATCATCCCAGCTTCCCTTGAAGTCCATCACGCAAGTTCTCAGCATATCCTCAAGCGTCTGAATCGTTCTCTCGCTCTGGCCATCGGTCTGAGGATGGTATGTTGTACTCATTCGCAATTGCGTTCCCAGACACTCTTGCAAATGTTTCCAGAAATTTGACGTAAAACACGGATCTCTATCTGACACAATCGACACTGGAACACCGTGTCAAGAAATATTTTCTTAACATATAGCTTCGCCAATTGTTCTAAGTTGTACTTAATCCTGATTGGTAGAAAGTGGGCTGACTTCGTCAGTCAATCCACTATCATCAATATTGCGCCAAATTCCTTCTGAGTCGCTGGAAGACCAACCACGAAATCCATCGTGATGTGCTCCCATTTTTATTCTGGAATTTCTAACGGTTGTAGCAATCTGCTAGGTCTCTGGTGTTCTGCCTTGACTTTCTGGTAAGTTAGACATTTCGCAACGCATTCAGCAACGTCCCTCTTCATATTCGGCCACTAGTAATTGTGACGAACGAGAATTTTGTAAAGTTGTTTGAATATTTATTGAAATAAATAAATATTTTTGATTATTTAATTATTGAGTTAAATAATTAATTCATGAGATTGTGGTAGATTAATTTAATTATATGTGTTATATTAATTAAATTAATGTGTATTAATTAAATTACTACACATTAACTTAATGTTATTCTAATTAATTTAATAATTAATTAGAGAATTGAGGAATTGACATAATTAATAAATAAGAATATTAATTATATGACAATGTGATTTAATGTGAGTTATCTTATTTTATTTAATTGAGTTAAATAAAATTAATTGGTTAATTAGTAGTATGACTATTAACTATATAATAAGGAAGCTATTAAAATAAATAAAAAAGGATTAGTGTGTTAGCCAAACAAGGCCCTTGTGGGAGTTTTGCAGTTATCAATACAACGGATATTATATATACGTATATTGTTGTGTCAGACGTGTTTGTTTTTCATATTCCAAGTTCAGAGAGAAAAGATAGAGAAATTGAGAAGAAGAAATTGAGAGAGATAGGGAGAGAAGAATTTGAGAAAACACTGTGTGATCTTTGACTGTATCATCTTCATTACTAAAGGGTAATCCTTCTTTTAAGTTTTCAAAATTTAGATTTCTCAAAGTTCTTCAATACGTACTTTAAAGTTTTCTGTAAAAATTATTTTTGAAATTAAGTCATGATATGGCTATATATATATATGTGTGTGTGTGTGTGATTATATCGTGTTTTATAGTTGGTATGAATGATTTAAAATGATCAAATTCATGCAATTAGGTCTTAATTGGGTTTTTAAAAAGTTACAGAGTTTCTTTTACGTGTTTTTAAAAATCTCTGTTAAGAATTATTTTGGTAATTAAATCAAGATATGATCATATACGTATCCGTATATGTTAACATCATGGGTTGTATCATGTATACATGATTTACAGTGATCGTACCATGTGATTTTGTTAATAATTGGCTTTCAAGAATGACAGAGTTTGAATATCGTATGAATAACCCATATGGGTATATTAAATGCTTTCATAGTATGTTTAAATTAAAATTGACGTATGATTATGATTATACATGTTAAAACAAAGAAAACAGAATTTGAATGAACGAATTCGGTGTTATAACGAATCAGTAATGAGAGATTTCATATTTTTCATCAAACTTTACAAAATTATGAAGAACAGTGAAATTAAATGTCTTAATTTGTGTAATCACATGTTTTAAATGTTAGAAACATGCTAGAAATGATTTATGATGTTCCTGTGAAATTTATACTTCATTGGTAACATTATAAATTAGTGTATTGGTGTAAATTGGAGAAAATTGGGCTTGATTCTGTGTTCTTCGCGAACTGCAGAATTTGAACCAGGGGGTTTTCGCCCTAGTGAAGATTTCCTTTAAGGAACACGCGCCCCGGCGAACGTCGCCCCGGTAAATTATTTATATGGGAAACTTGTGCCCCGGCGCGTATGTCAAAAGAAAAACAATTTTTTTGTTTATTTGAAGTTTTAAATCATGACATATTAATTTAACTTAAATTAATTAGAATGATAATGTGACAAGAATATTTCAAGAGATTAAAGTAGATTATTAAATGTGTAAGGAAATGTTAAAATGATTTGATGATTTTATTATGTGATTAATTAACAAGTTAATTACATGACTTAAATCGTTATTTGTAAAATATAAATAACATGTTCAAAGATTGATGTTGAGATTCGATAAAGTATGTTGAACTAATAATTAAATTGATATTGTGAATGTATTGATAGGTAAGAGTAATTAAAGAACATGAGTTATAATTGTAGCTTGCGCACGACGCAAGTTTCTAAACCTTACTTTTACATTGAGCAAGTTATAGACCTAAATTCTATATCGAGCAAAGTTTTATTCTTGATTATTCAAGTTCAGAATTTTATATGAGATATCATGATGCTTTTAAAAGTATCATTTTAGTTATACGATACTTATTCGATTGTATACCCTTGAGAAGTTATTATTCAAATTGAATACCATTTATTGTTGAATCCTTTAAGACTAGCGAACTCTTATTGATTGTATTAGTCCATAGTTGATGAGCGTTCTAAATTCTAGAGCTACTATTGAGTTATCCAAACCAAACTTTATTTGGTGCGGACTCTGATGTCAAACTGAGATGAACAACCCTATTAAAGGAGAATTGATGATGCTTTAAGCGTTGAGGTATTGTGCACAGTATTGGTACGAAGGGCTGATCCCCCTAAGTACTAGAAGTGAAGTCCATAGTCTTATGACTGTTAAAGGTTTAAATGTTAATATACTTGACAACCTAGGACATAGTTCAAGGTTTTAATGACCCTCAGAAGTAATTTTGATTCTCGATTATTATTCTTGATTCAAAAGTTGAGCTTTCTGTTATTTAGATTTCTTTGATTCACTCGCATGTTATTATTGTCATATTTTTATACTTGCGGACATTCGTGCTCACTCTTGCATAATAACATTGCAGCTAAAAATGAACGATGTGATGAACCTTCTAGTAGCAAGGGCAAGGAAAAAGCTAACAAGTGTTGAAGACTTGTGGTGTTATTGAAAATGTTAAAGTTCAAGACTTATGTGTAATGATTAAAGACTTATTTGTTTACGTTTCCGCAACAGAGATTTAAGGTTAAGTATAACCTGGGATTGATTATGTATTTACTATTTCAGATATTGTAACCCTATTATAGGGAGATGATGGATTATTTATCTATTTAATGAATTTCTATTATTATGGGTATATAGTCATATGCTATTTGAACAGTGAACACCAAATACTGTGGAAATTAAGATACCGGATTTTGGGGTGTCACAGTAATGGTGCCTGAGATCTTGGTACATCTTCGTACTCCCAGGGTGAATCGAATATCTTGAACTATAAGATTCGCTCAAAATCTCTTCTTTGACTTCTGGTACTAGCAGTACCCAGTTTATTCCTTCAATTCATAGTAGTCCTTCGTTATCGATCTTGAACTTGAACTCTTCGCCATCTGTTATTCTCTTCTAAATCTTCTCGCATTCTTCGTCGTGAAGTTGTGCTTCTTTCACTTTGTCTATTAGAGTAGAACCAGTAGTTACTTGAAACAACTTCTCATCCTACTCCTTCAGAAACTTCACTTCCAATTCCAATCTAGCCATCTGTTCTATCAACCGATCATGATCAGTTAACATGTTTAGCTTCTCTTGACCTTTTCTGCTCAAAGCGTCGACGACGACATTAGCTTTACCCGGATGGTAAAGTATCTCGCAGTCGTAGTCCTTGATCAGTTCCAACCATATCCTTTGGCGTATGTTCAAATCCTTCTGGGTAAAGATATACTTCAGACTCTTATGATCTGTGTATATCTCACACTTTTCTCCATATAAGTAGTGTCTCCATATCTTTAGGGAAAACACTACTGCCGCCAGTTCTAGGTCATGAGTTGGATACCCCTTCTCATAATCCTTTAGTTGACGTAATGCGTAGGCAATGACCTTGTCATTCTGCATCAGCATGCAGCCTAAACCCTTATGTGAGGCATCACTATATACCATAAAATTTCCCGTACTATCCGATAAGGTCAACACAGGCGCAATACTCAACCTCTTCTTTAGTTACTGGAAACTTTCCTCACACTTTTCCGTCCAAACAAACTTAACTTTCTTACAAGTAAAATTCGTTTACAGATTTGCGATCTTGTAAAAGTCTTGGATAAATCTCCAGTAATAACCTGCCAATCCCAAGAAACTCCTCACTTCAGACGGCGTCTTTGGCTGATCCCAATTCATTACCGCTTCAACCTTTGATGGATCCACCAAAATACCATCCTTGTCGATCACGTGACCAAGAAATTGCACATGTTCCAACCAGAATTCGTACTTAGAGAGTTTTGCATAAAGCTCCTCTCGTCTCAGCGATTCTAAGGTCAGCCTTAAGTGTTCAGTGTGTTCCTCCTCGGTCTTAGAGTAAACCAGGATGTCATCTATGAACACCACTATGAACTTATCTAGGAATGGCTTAAACACCCTGTTCATTAGGTCCATAAATGCATCTGGGGCATTTGTTGGACCAAATGACATCACTAAGAACTCGTAATGACCATACCGACTCCTAAAAGCTATCTTCGGTATATCTTCCCTTCTCACCTTCAATTGATGATACCTGCTTCTCAAATTAATTTTCGAGAAGTATCTAGCACCCTTCAGTTGATTAAACAAGTCATCAATCTTAGATAAAGGATACCTATTCTTGATCGTAACTTTGTTCAACTCCTTATAATCAATGCAAAGCCGCATCGATCCATCCTTCTTCTTCACGAATAAAACTGGCGCTCCCCACGGCGAAACGCTCGGCTAAATATACTTCTTGTCCAGCAATTTTTATAGTTGAACCATGAGTTCCTTCATCTCGATTGGAGCCATTCGGTACGGAGCATTCAAAATTAGAGCAGTTCCCGGCGCTAAGTCGATCACGAACTCTATCTCCCTATCTAGTGGAAGTCCTGGAAAATCATCCAGAAATACATCTACAAACTCCCTAACCACTGATATATCTTCCATCTTTGGGCTCTCCTTACGCGTATCAACTATGTAGGCTAGATATCCCACACACCCTTGTGTCAAAAGTTTCTTGGCTTGCATAACCGTCAGACAACTCACTTGTCTAGGCGATTTACTACAATAGAACACTACCTTTGACGGAGTCGTAAGGTTTACCAACTTCTTCTGACAGTAAATTATCGCCCCATGGTTGAACAACCAGTCCATCCCCAATTTGATGTCTAATTCCCCAAGTTTTATCGGAATCAAATCTACCCTCAGTTCTTGACCCTTAATGTCCAATCTATAGTTCTTGTATACAAACCTAACAGGAATGACTTCCCTATTCGCAATTTCTATGTCCAAGGGGTAAGCTAACTCCTCTACTAAATTCTTAAGTATTCAAGTTCAACTCTAAACATTTAAATAACTCAGTTCGTATCTGAACACATAGCACATCAATAACTTCTTTTATTCATTACTAGTAGATTTTTAAAAACATAGAATAGATAGCATCTCTGCTATTTACATCATCTTTCCTGAACTAGAACAAGTTGCAGGATTACATTATTATCTCATCCCATTCTTATCTCAAATTATGGGATTTATATTTATTACAAAAATAAACACATAATTAAGGACTCTACTGTCTAGGCATGTTAAGACGTCACACAGCCTCTCTGCGTTCTTCCTCCATCACCCAAAACGCTGTCCTTCAGTCCACCACATACCATGGTAAACCTTGGAACTGAGCTGGGTAATAGAAGATACTGTCCTGGGCCCTATCTATGGTCATATGGAATGTGTATTCTATTTCCCTCAGCGTGGCCCTCTTGGCCTCAGCCTCGTCTTCAGCTCGATCGGCTCGTTGAGTAGCCCTCAAGCTTATCTCCTCAGCTCTGGCACGCTTCGTCGACTCCTTTTGGATGTCTTGCTTCAGCTTTGCTATCTCGGCTCGTGCCTCGTCCCTATCATTCTCTACGTGGATTAACTTCCACTGCGCTTCTCCTAGCTCACTATCCATCTCTTCGATAGTCTCGTCCCGCTGCTGGATGGTTTCTTCGAGCTCTCCTACTCAACCATGTAGCTCCACGTTACTGTCGTAGACTGCCTCGTACATCTCAGCACTAGTAAAGTGAGTTGGTAATTCCTCCTCGGGATCCTCTTCCTCCTCTTCCTCCTCTGACTCCTCCTCATCCTCCTCCTCTTGAATAGATGTCAGCTCATGCTCCCGACTAGCTACGATGATCACAGGAGATGGCTCTCTCCTAACCAGCTGCTCCCAGACAACATGGATGTCTCGGGGCTCCTCCTCTCTAGGCACCTGAGGTATATCCTCTCTAGCCTGACTAGACTCTCCAATGGTCGTCATCCTGACAAAAGAATTTTAAAGTTTAATTATTACATGCTATTGAACCGTCACTCTTCGAATACTATAACGTAAACACATAGCACATAAGGTAGTTTATTATCTTTACCTATCACCACTATCTTTTTGATCTTCCTATAAGGCTACTACCTAAAGTTTTCCCCTGACCTAAGGTTCATAACCTATAGCATTGATACCAACCTATGACACCCCCAAATCCGGGTACTTCGTTTCCACAAGATTTGGTGCTCACTTTCTAAATAAATCATACATCTACCCAATAATAAAGAATTGCAAAGTAAATTACAACCTTCATGAATACTTAAATAGAATCTTCCTTGACAAAGGATTACAACTTGTCCCAAATAAAATTCCAGGGTTAACTAAACCTTGACATCAAATAAATAAATGCAGAAATAAAACATCATCAACTAAGTTTCATGAACTTTCATGATATATTGAGCAAGGGTTAGAGAACTTGCACAATGAAAAGATACAATGATAAAGCTTGCATATCGTACAAGAATGGTTTAGAAAGCTTGCATAGCGTACAAGAATGGTTTAGAAACCTTGTACAAAATAAATAACACGTTTAAAGATAGGAAACTTGCTTAACATAAAAAAATAAGGATTAGATAACTTGCTCAAGTGAAAGATAAGGAGTAGAGAGCATGCCTCAAGCGCAACCTACACTTTAATAATTATAATCACTTTCACAATTACCTTACACATTACATTATGTTTAAAACGTCTATTAGTACCCAACTACAACGTTTAATCCGTCGAACTTCTTACTCAAATCCAACCTAGCAACATGGTTACGACGTACGTCGATACTAATACACATACGTGAGGCTAAACTCACAATCAAGCACCTCATACACGTATAGCAATTTTACTATCATATTGCACCTTACGGTAATAATATCCAAGAACACATATCATATAACAACATAAGACTTTAATCTATCTTAAACACATCAAAAGCATGTTATCTCATTGCCTATTACACTTAACAAGTCATAAAAATAAGTTAGCTAAACAAACGCAACATGAAAACTCAACAAAGCAAAACAACATTTCCCGGATAGCAAGGTAACCCGCTGGGGCGGGTCCCCCAAGGCTAAAAGCCCTGCTGGGGCGGGGCCCACTACTGGTGGGAACCCCCCAGCTCGCTAACGGCAGAGAAATAAGCCAATTTGGCTTATTCCTTCACACCGAATTCGATTTTTCTCAACATGATGAACATGAAACTTGATAACAACAAAATTTTGGACTCTTTAACATGATTACAACATATAAAATCCTTACAACACATAATCAAAACCAAGGTTTCATGATTTTGAAGAAAACTACAATATCAAGCGTTCTTGACAAAAATTGCTATTACGAATTCGTTTTTCAATCAATCCATGTAATTCCAATTGTAATAACTCTAATTTTTTACATATTAGCATAACTCATGATCAATTTAATCAATAATTAATAATCAAACCCCAATTTGATAGTTTCAAAGGCCATTTTTCAAAAATTAGTTTACAGTAAATCATTATGAACATAATTCTTCTTGTTCATCTAGTTTACATGGGTTGAATTGTTGAAACAACTATATAACTCATATAATATCATGCTATAACACATATCACACATAAATTCATGCTCACATCAATTTTGTGAAAATAATTTTTACAGACAGTTCTACACTATGAAAATATTGAAGAACATAATTAAAACTTATGGAGTTCTAAGATTATACCCTTTTTCTAGCTTGGATTAGGAGAAGAGTTGAAGATGATGATGGTGTATTGTTCTTCTCTTGCTTTCTCATAGCTCCTTCTTCTCTCTCATCTTCTTTTTTCTTCTTCTCTGAGTATTCTCTCTAACTCTCTTTGCTTTCTTTCTTTCTTGTTTTCTAAAACTAACGTATCTTTTGTATAACATATATATCTGATATACATATAACTATATAAAATATATAACTCCTATATATATTAATTATATACACTAACTACCATTTAATATATAGGTTACAAGAATTTGAAAAGTCTAAGGCCATGTTTGGCAAAACAAAATTATTTTAAAAACAAATTCTTTTATTAACTAAGGCCATGTTTGGTAAAACAAGTTTAAAACAAAAGTAAGACCTTGTTTGGTAAAATCAATTAAAACTTCTTTTCAATTTATTTAATAAATCTTTAATCCATAGATTAAATGCTACACTTATTTAATTAAATTGCAACCTTCTAATTTACTTAAATATAAACTAACATTCATTAACTAATTAAAAAATGCACATAATACTCAATTGTCACACTTGCAATTTTCTTATTAAACATAATTCATGTAACAATTAGTAATTTACTATACACACTTAGCACATAATATTATTCTAATTTACTTATTCTTATTTAAATTAGAATTATGCAACACCATTTCTTTCATATCAATTTAATAAATTCTATTGCACTTAATTAAATTATCCACAACAATCACACACTTTATAAATTACATAATTTATTTATTTAGCTCAAGAAATAAATTGAATAAAATATTTATTTAATTCAATAAATATTTACGATTAATATATAAAATTCTCATTCGTTACAATCATGCCTCCTTAAAAGGATTCTGTCCCCAGAATCCAACATAAAAAAAATCTCATCTATTACAGTTACTATTAATCTACTTTTAAAAATAATGTTGTTTTTCCCAAACAAATCTCATGGCTTTTCAAATTCAAAACTTGTAACTTATGTATTAATTGTATTTATTATAATTATTATAGAGTCATTATATTTTATAAGTAATATATTGTATATTTATGTATAATATATGTAGGTTATATATTATATGTATATTCCAATATACGTTAGTTAAAGGTTAGTAAGTTAGAACAAAACAAAGAAAAAAAGAGTAGAGGAATGGTTAGAGAGAAACTCAGAGAAGAAGAAGAAGAAGAAGGAAGAGGAGTCCTTGCTAGAAGCCATCATCTTCTTCTTCCTCACAATCAAAGGGTAAAATCTCTAAGTTTCTCTTTCTTCTTATTGTGTTTTATATATTCCATGTTTTTTAAAAAGAACTTCTCTTTAATAATCTTTTTGTGTAAATTTCTTGATTATGATATGTGTATGGGATGTGTGTGTGTGTGTGTGTGTGTGTATATATATATATATATATATATATATATATATATATATATATATATATATATATATATGCTTACATATGATTTTTATAGTTGTTTAAGTGATTTAATTCACGTAATTAAGATGAACGTGAAGAAATCATGTTCATAGTAATTTACTGTGAGCTTATTTTGAAAACAGATTTTAAATCATCAAAATTGGTATGTGTTTGTCAATTGTTGTTCAAATTGATCATGAATTATGTTAATATGTTAAGAAATAGAGTTAACACAATTGGAATTTCATGAATTGGTTTAAAAATGAATTCGCAATAGCAATTTTCGTCAAGAACGCTTGATATTGTCGTTTTCTTCAAAAAAATCATGAAAACTGTGTTTTGATTATGTGTTGTAATGATTTTGTATGTTATAATCATGTTAAGAGTTTAAAATTGTATTTTCATTAAGTTTCATGTACATCATATTGAGTAAAATCAGACTTTGGTGTGAAGAAATACACCAAATTTGCTTATTTGTTTGCCGTTCGCAAGCTGGGGGAACCCACCAGTAGTGGGCTGATAGTTTAAAGCATTATAAGGTTGTGAAGTGAATGTTGTGAGTATAGACTCACGTATGTGGCTAGTTAGCAACTTATGTTGTAAACCACGTTGTGAGTTGAACTTAAGTAAGAAGTTCAACGATGTTAACGTAACAATCGTTTACTAATTAATATTATAAAAATAATATAATATGTAGGGTAATTGTGAAAGTGGTTTGTAATTATAAAGTGTAGCTTGCGCTTGAGGCAAGTTTTCTAATCCTTATTCTTTTACGTTAAGCAAGTTTTCTAATCCTTATTCTTTTACGTTAAACAAGTTTTCTAATCCTTATTCTTTTACGTTAAGCAAGTTTCCTCAGACCTTTCTTTTACGTTTATGCGAGCTTTCTCATTGAATCTTTTCATTGTGCAAGTTCTTTAACCCTTGCTTATTATATCATGCAAGTTTATTTTCGATTCTTAACTTGTTATGTATTGTACAAGTTATATTGTATTATAATGTTCAAAATGCACAAGTATTGAAGTTATTGTCATAATGATGTGATCTTGACTTAATTGTTAAAGCGAGATCCACTAATTTTTTGAATGCTTTAAGTTATTCCAAAGCATGTCTAGTTGTTATGAAATTTATTGTTGTATCTTACATTTGGTTCAGGATTCTTATATTATCGAACTGTTAAAGTATCGTGAGTCCATTCAACTACTCCTTAGTTGATAATAGTTGAAACTCTAAATTTCCTTTCAGCTTATCCAAACCAAACTTTCTTTGGTGTGGACTTGTATTCAAATACTGAGATGAACAACCCTATTTATTAGGGGAGGTTACTAAGCGAAAGCGTTGAATGTTTGTGCACAATACATGGTACGAAGGGCTGATCACCCTAAGTACGAGTTAAAGGTCCATAGTCTCAATAACTGTTAAAGGTTTTAAATAGAAATATTTATAACCTAGGACATAGTTCAAGGTCGTATGACCCTCAAATAAATTCTATATTCAAATTTTAAATATGATGAAAGAATTATTATTAAATTCTTTACTTTGACAAAAGTAAAGTTATTCAAACCTTTTTGAAGTTATTCAGTTATGTTATATCATTGTTATATTTCAAGTGAGCTTTTGTTTGCTCACTCTTGCACATTTTATATAACCCCTTGTAGTTAAAATCGAGAATGTTGACGCACCGTCAACCAGTAAAGGGAAAGGAAAGATGAGCAAGTGAAGACTTGTTGTCTTCAATCTTGATTTTAATAAGACTAGTTTATGATTTTTTATATCTGCAATTATTTGTTATGTTAAGGTTAGATAACCCTGGGATTTATTTTGGACAAGGTTGTAATCGTTTTATAAGGAAGATGATTTTTATTTAAGTAATTATGATAGTTGTAATCTACTTTGTAATTCTTTATTATTGGGTAGATACATGGTAATTATTTATGCAAAATTCTCGAAGTGCGAATTCTGGTTAGAACGTGTGCAATTTCTTGGCCAGGGGATTGATAAAGATGGGATTTCGGTAGATCAGTCGAAAGTTAAAGCTGTAATGAATTGGGATCAGCCTAAGACACCGTCTGAAGTAAGGCTTTTCTTGGGATTGGCAGGTTATTACCGGAGATTTATCCAAGACTTTTCTAGAATCACAACTCTGTTGACGAATTTGACTCGTAAAACAGTTAAGTTTGTTTGGACGAAAAAGTGTGAGGAAAGTTTTCAGGAGCTGACGAAGAGGTTAAGTACTGCGCCTGTATTGTCTTTACCGGATAGTACAAGAAATTTTGTAGTATATAGTGATGCCTCACATAAGGGATTAGGTTGCGTGCTAATGCAGAGCGGCAAGATCATTGCCTATGCATCAAGACAGCTGAAAGACTATGAGAAAGTGTATCTAACCCATGATTTAGAATTGGCAGCAGTAGTGTTTGCTCTAAAGATATGGAGACACTACTTATATAGAGAAAGGTGTGAGATATACACAGATCATAAGAGTTTGAAGTACATGTTTACACAAAAAGATTTAAACATGCGCCAAAGGAGATGGTTAGAACTGATTAAAGACTACGACTGCGAGATTCTTTACCATCTGGGTAAATTAACGTCGTCGCCACTGAACATGTTAACTGATCAGGACCAGTTAATAGAACAGATGACTAGATTGGAACTGGAAGTGAAGTTTCCAAAGGAATTGGATGAGAAGTTATTTCAAGTAACTATTGGTTCTACTCTAGTAGACAAAGTGAAAGAAGCACAACTTCACGACGAAGAGTGCAAAAAGATCCAGAAAGGAATAGCTGATGGCAAAGAGTTCAAGTTCAAGATCGATAATGAAGGTCTGCTACGATTTGAAAGAAGAATCTGGGTACCGCCAGTACCAGAAGTAAAAGAGGAGATTTTGAGCGAATCTCACAGCTCGAGATATTCTATTTACCCTGGAAGTACGAAGATGTACTAGGATCTCAAACACCATTTTTGATGGCCGAATATGAAGAGGGATGTTGCTGAATGTGTTGCGAAATGCTTAACGTGCCAGAAAGTTAAAGTAGAACACCAGAGACCTAGCGGATTGCTACAACCGTTTGAAATTCCAGAGTGGAAGTGGGAGCATATCAAGATGGATTTTGTAGTGGCCCTTCTAGTGACTCAGAAAGGTTTCGACGCGATTTGGGTGATTGTGGATCGACTGACAAAGTTAGCCCACTTTCTACCGATCAGGATTAAGTACAACTTAGATCAGTTAGCGAAGCTTTACGTTAAGGAAATCATTTCTCGACATGGTGTTCCGGTGTTGATTGTGTCCGATAGAGATCCGCGTTTCACGTTAAATTTTTGAAAGCGATTACAAGAATGTCTGGGAACTACGGCATACCATCCTCAGACTGACGACCAGAGCGAGAGAACGATTCAGACACTAGAGGATATGCTGAGAGCTTGCGTTATGGACTTCAAGGGAAGCTAGGATGATCATCTACCGTTGGTGGAGTTCGCCTACAACAATAGTTATCACGCGAGTATTGGCATGCCGCCTTACGAAGCGTTATACGGCAAGAAATGCAGAACGCCTTTGTGCTGGGATGAAGTCGGTGAACGTCAACTGTTAGGACCGAAACTGGTACAACAAACTGCCAAAATCGTGAAGCTGATCAGAATAAGATTGGTTGCTGCTCAAGACAGAGAAAAGAAATATGCTGATCAACATCGACAGAATCAGGAATTCTTACCAGGAAGCTTCATTTTGCTGAAGGTTTCTCCCTGGAAGGGGAAGATTCAATTTGATAAGAAGGGGAAGTTGAGCCCCCGATTTATTGGACTTTTTGAGGTACTACGAAAAGTTGACGAAGTAGCTTACGAGGTGGCGTTACCTCCGGAGCTAGACAATATACACAACGTATTCCATATTTTTGTCTTACGACCGTACAAACACGACTACAAGCATGTAATAAAATACTAGCCTTTACAGTTTGATAAAGACTTA
Source organism: Panax stipuleanatus (assembly GCA_020205555.1). Taxonomy (NCBI): domain Eukaryota; kingdom Viridiplantae; phylum Streptophyta; class Magnoliopsida; order Apiales; family Araliaceae; genus Panax; species Panax stipuleanatus. The sequence continues at coordinate 47,448,518 of CM035117.1, read as the reverse complement.
ACTTATGAAGATATTCCTGTTCAAATAGTTGATAGGAAGGAACAAGTACTTAAAAATAAAGTGATACCTTCTGTTAAGGTAATCTGGAGGAACCACAGTGTTGAAGAAGCCACGTTGGAACTCGAAGATGTAATGAGGAAATCGTATCCTCAATTATTTGCTTAGCTTTTGTGTAACCCTTCATATATCGATTTTGTGGACAGAATTTTTTAAGGGGGGGTGGGAAATGTAACAGATGAGATTTTTTTACGTGATTCTAGGGAGAGAATCCTTTTAAGGAGGGAAGATTGTAACGAATGAGATTTTTATATATTAATTATAAATATTTATTAAATTAAATAAATATTTGATTTGATTTATTTATTTATTGAGCTAAATAAATAAATTGTGTGATTGTTGTGGAGTAATTTAATTAAGTGCAATAGAATTAATTAAATTGATTTGTAAGTAATGGTGTAGCATAATTCTAATTTAATTAAGAATAATTAAATTAGAGCAATATTATATGCTAAATGTTTATAATGATTTACTAATTTGTTACATGAATTATGATTAATAAAGGAATTACAATTGTGTAACAATTTAGTATTATGTGCAATTTTAATTAATTAATAAATGTTAGCTTGTATTTAATTAAATCAGAAGGTTGTAATTTAATTAAATAAAGTGCAGCATTTAAACTATGGGGTAAAAAATTTATTAAAAGAATAAAAAGGGATTTTAAATTGGTTGTACCAAACAAGGCCCTTACTTTTGTTTTAAACCCGTTTTACCAAACATGGCCTTAGTTACTATTAATCTGTTTTTAAAAATAATGTTGTTTTGGCCAAACAAGCCTTATGGCTTTTCAAATTCAAAATTTATAACTTATGTATTAATTATATTTATTATAATTATTGAAGAGTCATTATATTTTATAAGTTATATATTGTATATTTATGTAAAATATATGTAAGTTATATATTATATGTATATTACAATATACGTTAGTTAAAGGTTAGTCAATTAGAACAAAACAAAGAAAAGAAAGAGTAGAGGAAAGGTTAGAGAGAAACTGCTAGAAGCCATCATCTTCTTCTTCCTCACAATCAAAGGGTAAAATCTCTAAGTTTTACTTTCTTCTTATTGTGTTTTATATATTCCATGTTCTTCAAAAAGAACTTCGCTATAATAATCTTTTTGTGTAAATTTCTTGATTATGATATGTGTATGGGATGTGTGTATATATATATGCTTACATATGATTTTTATAGTTTTAGTGATTCAATTCACGTAATTACGATGAACGTGAAGAAATCATATTCATAGTAATTTACTGTGAGTTTATTTTGATATTTGTTTTTAAATCATCAAAATTGGTATGTGTTTGTCAATTGTTGTTCAAATTGATCATGGATTATGTTAATACGTTAAGAAATAGAGTTAACACAATTGGAATTTCATGAATTGGTTTAAAAACGAATTCGCAATAGCAATTTTCGTCAAGAACGCTTGATATTGTCGTTTTCTTCAAAAAAAATCATGAAAACTGTGTTTTGATTATGTGTTGTAATGATTTTGTATGTTATAATCATGTTAAGAGTCTAAAATTTTGTTTTTATTAAGTTTCATGTACATCATGTTGAGTAAAATCGGACTTTGGTGTGAAGAAATAAGCTAAATTGGCTTATTTATCTGCCGTTCGCTAGCTGGGGGAACCCACCAGTAGTGGGGCCCGCCCTAGCGGGGCTGTTAGCCTTGGGGGACCCGCCCTAGCGAGGCAACCTGCTGTCCGGGAATTTTGTTTATGCTTCGTTGAGTTTTTGTGCAGTGTTTGTTTAGCTAACTTATATTGATGACTTGTTAAGTGTAATAGACAATGAGATAACATACTTTTGATATGTTTAAGATGACTTGAAGTCTTATATGAATATATTATATGTGTACTGTCGACGTTGGAAAATTTAAGAACCCCGCGGGTCGGTTCGTAACCCGGGTTTCCTTAAATCGATCTTCCTAAGTTCTCTCTACCCTTATTCTTTTTTTTAGGAAAAAGGTTTTGAAGGGATTTTTAGGAAAGAGGCCAACATGTATTATGTCGACGATTTGAATGTTTTAAAAGAGTTTCCAGTTGGTAGATTTGAAAATGGTTGTACCAACTCAACCGAGTTTAATTTGAAAAGGGGCCCAATTGTTGGACACTGTCGAAAGTTGATCTTTGAAATCAGAGTTTTGAGTTCGGGGGCTTGGTTAAGTGTGGGGAAGGTGTTAGGCCCCCTACGACTCCCGTGTAAACAAGGTACCGCATCTTTTCAATATTTCCCTTAAAATTGTGAATGCGTTAGTGAATGCTGTTTGAAAATTGGGCCTATGTTTGATTGATTGAAAGTTTTGACAGGCTTCGTTGAACCTATGTACGAAGGGTTTGATTTGATTTGAAAATCAATCTTTGATTTAATTTGCAAAAGCATTTGATTTATTTTCTTGAAACGCTTTTCTTTTGATTGATTTGAAAATGATATTTTGAAAGCTGGTTTATCAAACCCTTACGTTGGCATAGGAATTGATACCGGTTTATACTTCCAATTTTATCTTTATAGCCTTAAGGCTGCATGTGAATGTTGATTTTTCGGGTTGCGAAGCATCCTCGACCACAGAAATATACAAGCGTCGGTCTCCTCATGGGTATGAAAACCATCGGAGGGACGCTGACACGACAATTGAAATTTTACTATGATGAGATCTTAAATCCGGATAACCGTTTTAAGGTCTGTGTATGTACATTTTACAGAAAAACTGGCAGGGTACATCTGTAAACTGGAGTTTGTCCATCATGGGAATCAGATCCCGATCGATTTGATCGTGAATCCCACGATTCCTAGGCTCACATATGAGTAGCCCATAAACCTGCACAGTTCAAATTTGCAAAGAAATGGATATATATACAACATCACGTCGCAATGGAACCAAGGATTCATCAATAAATTCTGGCTGCGCATGACCAAAACGTCTCGTTCCCACTAGATAGCGATCTAAGGGACGCGAGGTTGCTTTTGAAGCTGAAACTAGAAAGAAAGTTAGATTTAAAGAAATCTCAGCCATTCTAGCTTCCCGATTCAGTCTGGAGGTTTTGAACCTTTTGAAAACTAGAATTGGCGAGATTTAAATAAATCTAGTCCGCCCGCAGATATGTTAGTGCAGATTCATATACAAATAAATATTAAATGCAGAAGTTGAATAAATTGAGTAAAGGAATATATATAAATATATATATACAAAAACTGTAAAAGGACGACGGGTTTTCACTCGCAAGCCCGGACTGGAATTGAAATATATATATATATAAACTGTAAATAGCCACGAAATAATCCAGGCTGTGATAAAAATGAAATATATATATATATATATATATATATATAAACCGTAATAAGGGCGATGGGTTTTCACACCAGTGCCCGTACTAGAATTGAAATTGACATAAAGTAGTCACCTAGTGACTGGGGAGAGCACCCAGTATGGGGAAGTGTGTAAAATCAGTAAAATGGCCATAGAGTAATCCATGCCTGACTAAAAATATATAAATATATATATATTGACAGAAATGTAGTCAACCAATACCGGTGAGAGAACCAGTTATGGTGAGAGTCGCTTATATATGCGTAAGTATATATAAAAGCGGTAAACTACCTTGGATTTGACATCCGGGCTTGACAGAATTGAAATATTAGTATATATAAAGTTAAATATATACAAAAAAGGGCCAAACCTGGACTGGGAATATAACCTAGTCCGACGAAGTTTCCAGAACGTGTGTTCTAGTGTATTGAAGCTGCTGGAGTAGACGGATCGTCAATCCGAGTTGTAAAAATGCAAACAATTGCGTTTATGTACAGAAATGTACCAAATTTTGACGAAAACGGTCGCAGGACTAAGTTCCGAGTATATTTAGAAGATGAAACTTAGTGTGCAAGTGAAAAATAGTGCAAAGTAGTAGTATTGACTTTCTGATCGTAAAAATACTTATAATGGACTGTAATGCGGGCTTTTTGCCAAATCGTAGGCTCTATACGTCCAAATCTACCAGTGGTTTTTTGATATGTGGTAGTTTATGGGTATACCTACGTGTTAGAGTGAAATATTTGGGTTTGGAAGAGGTGTAAAAGTCGAGAAATTGAACTGGTAGAGCTTCGCTGCATTTCGAAAACTTGAAAATGAAGGGAGGTGCATGTTTATTTATAGGCCAGGGAGCCTCAGCTCTACCTGCCGCTGTCGTAGGTAGAGGTGCGACTCCCCTGGTGGGGCCCGCAGTGCCGGGTTCCATCATCTCGAAGTACGTGCACTCCGGACAACGCGCAGTTAAAGTCAAAACTTTAAAACTTTTGACCGGAGTGTCCGTTTGTGGAGTGCGATACCTTTTCGAAAAGCCCTCGCCGAGAGTGTCGCAATGACATAGGATAAAATATTTTCTGGGTCCAAGAAGACGGGTTCATAACCATGTCTTTGATTCCCCGTAGTTTGTCCGTTGAGCTGTCTAGCGTTGTGGCACTCGGGATCGTTGTTGAGGTTCATTCTGACTTTGATGGAATCAATTCGGATTGAGTTTGTCCGAATCAGTTGAGATTTGGATAAAATTATCATTTTGCCCCTCCCGGGGTTGCCTGGGGTGTCGGCACGGCCTTTGATGGATTTGGCTTCCCAGGGTTGTCTCTGGGGCTGAATTGCACTTCTCGAATTGACGTCGAGGATGACTTGTACTTCTCGGGTTGAGACAGAGGCTGTCTTGACGGCCCGATATTGAGATCGGGATTGATCGGTTCCTCTCGGGTTGATGCCGAGGCTGCCTTGTTCCTTTCAGGTTATTGTCGAGGCTGATTTGAAGGCCCGATATTGAGATCGGGATTGGACTTGACGGTCTGATCGACGATCGTGGTTGAGTTGATAGCCCGATATTGAGATCGGGGTTGATCTGATGGTTCGATTGGAGATCAAAGCTGGATAGACGGTCCGATTGGAGATCGGAGCTGGATTGACGGTCCGATTGGAGATTGGAGCAGGATTAACGGTCTGATTGGAGATCGAAGCTAGATTGATGGTCCGATTGGTGATTGGAACTGGATTAACGGTGCGATTAGAGATCATAGTTGGATTGATGGTTCGATTGGAGATCGGAGCTAGATTGACAGTCCGATTGGAGATCGAAGTTGGATTGACTGCCCGATTGGAGATCGGGGCTAGATTGACGGTCCGATTGGAGATCAAAGCTGGATTAACGGTTCGATTGGAGATCGGAGCTGGATTGACGGTCTGATTAGAGATCGGAGCTGGATTGACGGTCCAATTGGAAATCGGAGCTGGATTGACGGTCCGATTGGAAATCGGAGCTGGATTGACTGTCCGATTGGAGATCGAAGCTGGATTGACGGTCCGATTGGAAATCGGAGCTGGATTAACAGTTTTATTAGACATCAGAACTGGATTGACAGTTCGATTCAAAATCAAAGCTGGATTGACAGTCCGATTGGAGATCGGAGCTGGATTAACGGTCTGATTGGAGATCGGAGCTGGATTAACGGTCCGATTAGAAATCAGAGCTGGAATGATAGTTCGATTAGACATCAGAACTGGATTGACGGTCCGATTAGAGATCGGAGATGGATTGACTGTCCGATTGGAGATCAGAGCTGGATTGAGGGTCCGATTGGAGATTAGAGCTAGATTGACTGTCCGATTAGAAATTGGAGCTGGTTTAACGGTCTGATTCGAGATCGGAGCTGGATTAACGGTCCGATTGGAGATGGAAGCTGGATTAACGGTCCGATTGGAGATCGGAGTTGGATTGACGGTCTGATTGAAGATCGGAGCTGGATTGACGGTCCGATTAGAGATCAGAGCTGGATTGACGATCCGATTGGAGATTAGAGCTGGATAGACGGTCTGATTGGAAATAGGAGCTGGATAGACTGTCCGATTGGAGATTAGATTTGGGTTTACCAATATTGGTGATCGGATTTGGGTTTACCTACATTGGTGGTCGAATTTAGGTTTATCGATATTGGTGATCGGATTTAAATTGACGGACTGGCATTACCGACGTTAGAGGCCCGATATTGAGACCGGGGTTGATTTGAAAAGACGATTCTGCCCTTCTACAATGTTGGTGATGGGGCAGTGAAAATTTTGAGTGTCTACAGATGCCCCTCTTTATCATGTCCATGCAATACAATGGAATGGGCATGATAAAGATTAGTAGACACTAGAAATACAAATTTAAATACCTGGTAGTGCATGGTATGTCATGTGTAGGGCCAGCACAGATTACTTCACGTCATTGTCTGCTGGGGATAATGTTACTCGTGATGACCATTAAGGTTGATACGATTATCGTTGATTAACCCTCCCTGATGAATTGTCAGATTTTGGGCTATAAGAGATGACTTTCGTCACCTTTTGATGGGGATGACGATGTTCATGATATCCTGCTTGCCTCTGGTGAGATTGGTGAAGATAAGCTATCATAAATTTTTTCATCTTGATCTGCTAGGGATGACGTCTTCTGCGATAGCTTTATAGATTCTGATGAGGTTAGTATAATTATTGTTGATTGTCCTCCTTGATGGGGATGCTATGGCCGCTTCCTTGATTTGAGAGCAAGGGTATCTATGTTCATCGATTGAAGGATACTCCGCTGGGGATAGCTTCTGGTTATCGAATTATTTCGACTGAAGCTTCTAACGCCTACCTGGACGATAGTCTGCACTGGTAGTTTGCCACAGGAGTATGTATCATCGACCTCGATTAATAATCCCTTTTTGAGGATGTGTATAACAGATTCCATCATCTATTCTCTGTCGGGATGGAATACTGCAGGACTAACGCCTCGAGATCATCTCCTGATGTCTTATGGGCTAGTCCAATGGTCGAAGCATCATTGGGGTTGGGCCAATGGCTAGATTGGATCTCGGTCTGTACCCGAGCTTTGATGGAACTGAGCTCATGGTTGAAATCAACTTCAATCTGTACCCGAACTTCGCTGGAGGTGAACCAACAGTTGAAACTACTTCGGTCAGTACTCGAACTTCGCTGGGGCTAATCCAACGGCTGAAACTACTTTGATCTGTACCCGAACTTTATTGGGGCTAAGCCAACGGCTGAAAACTGCTTCGTTCAGTACCCGAACTTCGCTGGAGCTGAGACAACGGCTGAAACTGCTTCTGTCAGTACCCAAACTTCGAAAAATGACAGTTTTCGATAGTTTGGCGTAATTCTTGCGCAGTTTTTATGCATTTTGATTTGTTGATCCCTGGACATGGCTCCGGGAAGAATACCAAGGGTCTTCGAAAAATTTCCCTTTCCGTCAGGATGACGTTGCTTAAACGCAGGATTTCTTGCTAAACTACTCAATCGCGTAGCGATTTCTCTTCAAATTTGACTTGGCAGCCCATTTCAACTCCGTTTCAACTCAAACCGAACCGGGCCCGGGGGAAGTAGGACCCACCTGGGCTACCGTAGGTGGAGGTGCGGTAGCCTCAGGTAGAGGTGCGGCTACCTGGGCTTTAAATGGAGCTCAGGAGTTTTTATTTTGCAAGTTTCCCATTTGAGCAGCGAAAGGATTTTCGATCTTCTTTTTCAGATCTATGGAGTTCTGGCAATAGGATTCTGATTCCGTCAGTTCCTACACATTCAGCGCAGCGCATGTAACGTTTTACATGCTTTTTTCACAATTTTTGACCATTAAAAGCATGCGAACCGCCTAGGGTTCTTTCAAATGCAAGTATGAAAAATGCATGCCTATATGACCTGTAAAAAAATTTCTGACTACATACGTATTCATATCTTACTGTAATGCTTGTTTGGATGTAAGAAAATTCAGGTTCTGAGACATTCAATTTTTTCACTTTTTGATCAGTTTAATCATCCTTTTTGAGGCCTGGTGAGCATGGATTTTCAACTAAAAATATCCATGGTAATTTGGCTACTATGTGAGGTTGATTTTTGATTTTCTCTCATAAATATGAACTGCTTTTGTTTTAGGGTAGGTGCGCTACTGAATGGCCACCTAGGCATGCCTGTGTGCATGTGGACAGTCCATTTTACAAAGGAGACTCTGGCAAAAATTTTCCAAAATCTTAGGCTTTAAAAAATCATGCATTTTTTGACTCTGTGGGGAAATTTTTTACTGACCCATGCAGTTTTTGAGTTGTTAGGTTTTGAAAACATGCAGTTTTGACTTTACTGGATATTTTTGATTGACCCATACATGTCTTAGGACCTAAAGATATATGCTGGACTGATCGAAAAATGATAAGCCACGGGTTTTAGGCTTACCGCTCCCTTTCTTAGGTGATTTGGAGACTTATTGCCGTAGATGGATAGTGATAGACCTGGCAGTTCCAGTAGGGTCTCCTTGGGTATTAGACGTAGCAGGATGTCTGATGTGCCACAGCCACGTCTGGCTAGAACGCCTCGTAGACTGGTAGAGGGCAAGATTCGTCCAGCACAGGACGAGCAGCCATTAGATATTAATGATGAGGAGGCTCCATTCGTCGTTCCTACTCCCGCTCAGGCTCCACGTGCGGAGGTCCCAGGCATTGTTGTGCTTACTCAGGAGCTACTGGGCGACTTGAGTAGCCATCCTTCGAGATATCTTCATGCCAACGAGGTGACTTGAAGTCTTTCTTCTCTCCAGATTCTTTTCTTCCTTTTTACCATTCTTGGGGCACATTATTTTTTATTTTGGTTAGTTTTTTGATGCAGGTTCTCGGCTTTACGCAGCCTCGAGGGAACTGGTTTAGCGTGCACTCCCTGTATCACATTTTGCATGAGGATTACAGGGAGATTGTAGATGGCTGGGGATTTCAGGCCTTTTTCTCGATCCTTCCTCGCCGTTGCCCCTGGGGGTATATGAGGGCTTTGTCTGAGCGCTGGTTCCACAAGACTCAATCACTTCATTTGTTGGATTGCGAGGTGATGTTAACTCCTATGGACTGGAGATTTATCACCGACATTGAGTTCAAGGGTGAGTCAGTACTTGTCATGACTGACATTTTGCCCGCTATCATTCGGTCCCTGCTTGGAGTCCCAACAACTGCATTCAAGGGTCGGGCAGTCCGATCTGGTCCCTTAAGTATAGATGCCCAGGATGGGACTTTGCAGTTGCCTCCACCTGATGACCAGAGGGCTAGAGATCGCATTCTGAGGCGATTGTTTTTGTCGATCATCAGGGGTTGTTTCATGGCGGATAACTCGTCTAGTGTGTCCTTTTCTTTGATCAGCGCCACTCGATAGGTAGAGCGCCTTAGTGACTATGATTGGGGCTCATATACCTTTGCCTATTTTCTCCGGGGTATGTGCATGCTTTCGGAGGGTACGACGGAGGCTTGGTTAGGATTTTACCCATTCCTGCTGGTGAGTACATCTTTTTATACCTTTTTAATTTCAGTATTTTTGTCAATATTGATAATTGAGGACTTTTGATATTTACATGATCAGCTTTGGGCATTTGAGAGACTTCCTTGCCTACGGCCCGCTACTATTTTAAGTCTGGAGACCTATCCTCGAGGACGGAGATGGCACCACTCCACTTTGACGGAGGTCCCTGTTGCTGAGGGATTCACTCATGCCCATCTACAGTTGGAGCTTTTGATGGCAGATTTGATCACATAGACGCCGTACACATCCAAGCACTTGACCGTCGAATTCGAGGGAGGACCTACTGGTCGAAAGTTTGACTTTTGACCCGCAGGGTACCGTTATTGACGGCGGGAGGCTGGGAGCTCTATCTTGGAGAGCATACTGTTAGGAGCATTACGGGAGAGATCCGCATTCCCATTGTTCCTCCAGCTTGGCATCATTGGCCATTGACTGTGCCCTTGACAGACATCCCTTTGGAGGGCATTGATGGCTTCACCCTATCAGAGGGTCCGTATAGCCAGGAGGCATTTGGCAGATGGTGGAGCTCTCATACTATTGGAGCTCAAACTCGGGCTACCCAATTTATGGCAGACATGGTGCCAGGATCCGTGATGATAACGGATTGGATAGCTTGCCTCAGGGAGCCGACTCATGCAGACTAGATAGCAGATCTGACCTGGGAGTTGGAGTAGGCTTGTTTCTTTGTCAGGCACCTTGGCCTAGATTAGTTGGAGGCATCTTCTTTTGACCCATCTCAGGTGCAGTTCCCTTTTCAGGTCCATATAGCAGCAGCTATACAGGGGCAGATCCTCCCTTATATCGCCCAGATAAGCCTGATCCTCGCAGCTTTGTGCTGACACAGGAGATGGAGCAGGTTGATTGATTCGACACTGATGTCTACGACTTCCTCTGATAGGAATTGGAGTTATACTTTTTGGTCAGCCACTATTTTGGCTATTCGGCATTTTTGCCATCATTTTGATAGACCACTGTAGTAGTTGGGTGGTGGTGCCCCATTTTCCCTATATTCTTCCTTTCACTTTGTATCAGGATACAGGGATGTTGTATGCAGTAGATAGCTTGTTGTAGATATTCTTTCCATATCTTATCTTCTGCATCATGTTTATATTACTGTCATCATGTATGTATTATGTCATGTGTATGCATTCAAACAGTTGCAATTTGACTTGACCTATGGACGGTCTTGTGGTACGGTGCTACACATGATGTCGTCTGTAGTCAGCCGTATTGAGCATTTACCACCATCTGCGGTGGCGGCATTATTGAGGTCCTGGTATGATAGTCTGCCCTTTTCAGCTAAGGGGATAATGGACCAGATGTTGGGGCATTCATTGGCCCTTACGGATTTTCAGGTTCCAGTCTGATTTGTTGAGGGCCTTCTACCCTGCTGGACTACCGACACGCAGGTGTTTCACTTTGGGTGGCGTGAGCTAACGCTGATTCTGGAGGAGTACCAGAGATTTACTGGCTTGGATTTAGATTTGTCGTGCGCTCGGCGGCGATTAGTGATAAGGAAGAGGCCGTTTATCAGGCTGTCCGGTCTCCGTCAGAGTGTAGTCATGGATAAGATTATTTTGGGGCATGTGATCTCTATAGACTTCTTGATTGAGCGCTTTGGCGAGCTTGACAATTATGGTCGCCACATGGGAGATTTCGTTTGTTCAGCAGAAGCATGGCATACGGCCAGGATAAACATCCTGCTGATGTGTGTTGTGGCATATGTCTACATGCCTTTGCGATTGGATCATCTAGATGTGGGATTGGTAGTAGTGGTTAGAGCCCTTAGACAAGGTAGCACCATCATCCCGATGATATTGGTTGAGACTTTTAGATCTGCTATGTATTATAGTACCCATTCAGAGGGGATTTTTAGGGGCAGCTCGATCTTGCTGTATATATGGCTGATGTCCTATATACGACCAATTGGATCCTTCAGGTCTAGGGGTTTTGCTTCACTCACGAGACATCCAGAGCTTTTTCTTTTAAGCCTACATAGTGCATTGATGCAGAGTCTTGGTCTGCATTTTTGTCGAATACTGAGCATCCGTTTGTGGTCTTGCCATGCTCAGGGCTAGCATCCCCATATAGCTTTATCACTCATGCATCTGTCCTGGATTATTTGCCCCTTGCAGGTTTGAGAGGAGTGACTACCTATTATCCTTTGGCAGTCATGTGTCAGTTTGATCAGTTGTAGAGTTTGCACCATTTCTAGGGGTCTGCTGATCAGAGGATGTCGGCTTCTTCCATGTCATCCGCCGACTTGGTCAGAGTATATAAGTTTGGACTCATCGGGAGAGGGTTGATATCTCCAGTAGCCATCTGGGTTGTTCTCCGAAGTATTCTGCATGGTTGGAGGCAGAGACAGGAGTGGTAGCAGAGGCTTCTTCATCTCCTGGTGTGGACTCTGACGAGGAAGAGCCCATGGAGGATCCAGATTCACCTACCGAGGATGGGTTACTCACAGGTTTGACCGCTGCTCTGGTTAGTGATTCCCCGACCATTCCTGTGGGGACAGATCCGGCTTTAGCAGACTCACTATTCAGGATGACCTTTGAGCAAGACTCATCTAGAGCACAGATGTTGGCTGCCCTGTCTGGCAGAGATTTAGCTTTTGCTGAGAGGGATGGTCTTAGGGCTGCTTTGGATGCTGGATTGATTGAGCGGGACGAGCTCCGCTCTGCTCTGGATACTGTAGTTGTAGAGTGAGACGAGATTCGCTCGACTAAGGATGCAGCATATGTTGAGATCGAGGAGACTTTGATTTCTTGAGACGCATCTTTTGCAGAGAGGGATGAGGCTATAGCTTCCCATGATTTCCACATTGCTGATAGTACTGCTCTTCGATCTTACACTCATGGTTTGATCACTGAGATGAGTGCTTATAGCGATGACCATAATGCCACCTTGCAGATGACTGTGGATGTTCTGAGTCGTATAGAGGCTGAGTAGACTGCACTTACTGCTGCTCCACCATCTTTAGAGAGAGATGCCATGCTTGCATTGCTGACCCGCTTGTCCTTGGGTCCATAGACTAGCTTTATTTTTTCTGCATAGACTAGATCATCCATTTTTATCATGTACATAGCATTATGTATATAAAGTAGTTTTATATATTAGAGAAATATATTTTTGATGCACTTCCCTGACTGGAGATGTATTGTCATTGTTGAGTGATTACCACTTCTTTCATAACTCGCAGTTGTTGATGTATCTTGAGCTCCTCCTTGATGGACTGACAGTTGGGATGTCAGGGAGTCTCTCAGATGGGCCTATTGACCAGGGTAGGATTGATAGAATTTAGCTTTTATTTGTCTTTAGTGTCTTGGAACTGGTCTTTATTATTTCCTTGAAGGTCAAACTGCGCCTTAGATGGCTGGCTGCCTACGTACTCTCGGGTTGAGGGAGATCAGGTCATTCGTTGTTCTGGCTGTGTAGTTGGAGAGTTTTGAAAAGAGTTTATCTTGAATTTTGAGTCTGGTTTGATGAGTTTTTAGGTTTTTATTTGGTTTGACCCCACCAAAAATGGTTGCCTACGTAATACCGGGTTGAGGGATATCAGGTCATATATAGTTCCGGCTGCGCCGGTATGGTTTGATGTTTTTCATTTTTGGATTTTTTTTCTTATTTTGAACGCACCAGAAATGGCTGCCTACGTACTCCCAGGTTGAGGGAGATCAGGTCATTCGTAGTTCCGGCTTTCTAGTGAAAAACCGAACTTGATTTAATTTGTAGGACCCGGATGCGGGTATGCATGTGTCTCAAACGTAGTACCTTTTCACGGTGTCTGAATTGATGAGTTGGGGAAATTTGTTCCCATCCATCTCTTGTAGTTTGATAGCGCCCCCAGTCAACACTTTGATAATGAAAGGCCTTCCCAGTTTCAGGCAAATTTTCCTTTGTCTTCGTCCTGATTGACGAGGATTTTCTTTAGTACCAAGTCATTTTCTCTGAATTGTCGGATTCAGATCTATTTTTTGTAGGATCTGGTGATCCTTTGTTGGTATAATTGTCCGTGGAAAGTGGTCATAGCTCTTTTTTCATCTATTAGAGACAGCTGATGATATCGGTCTTGCAACCATTGATCTTTATGTATTTGAGTGTCGATCAATACTCGCAAAGATTCCATCTCTACTTCTATGGGAAGGACTTCTTCCATGCCATAGACCAACGAGTAGGGGGTAGCCCCAGTAGAGGTGCACATTGAAGTCCTGTATGCTAACAAGGTGAGAGACAGCAGGTCAGGCCAGTCCTTATGATTGGCGGACATTTTCTGCATGACTTTTTTGATGTTTTTGTTGGCCACTTCAACAGGATCGTTCATCTTAGGCCGATAGATGACGAAATTAAGATGCTTGATGTGGAACTTACTGCACAGATCCACCATTATTTGATTGTTCAGGTTTTTTGCGTTGTCTGATATGATCACCTCTGGTTGTCCATATCGACAGACGACATTGTTTCTGATGAAACTGATGATGACCTCTTTTGTGACTTTGGTAAAACAGGCTGGTACAACCCATTTGGTGAAGTAATCGATTATAGTGAAGATGAATCGATGATCATTACTGGCTTTGGGTTCCACTGGACCTATTACGTCCATTCCCCACATGGAGAAAGGCAATGGTGAACTCATGTTATGCAGCTCATTTGGAGGAGCATGAATGGCATTTCCATGTATTTGGCATTGAAAGCATCTCTTGACGTGATCATCGTAATCATCTTTGAGCAAGATCCAGTAATGTTCGGTTCTGATTATCTTCTTGGACAGCAGATGTCCGCTTATGTGTGGACCACAGACTCCGCCATGGACTTCATCCATTAATCTTTGGGCTTTCTCATTGTCAAGGCATCTTGACAGGCCTATTCGAGCATCCCTTTTATAAAGTGCATCTCCGCTCAGATAGAACTTCATGGCCATTTTGAGAATTCGTTCCTACTCTGATTGGCTTGCACCAGCGGGTGTGGATCCATCACGGAGATATTCCTTGATGTCTTAAAACCAAGGCTGCTTGATAGGAGGTATTTCATCTGATACTTCTCCCACATAATTCCCATATGTCGGGGCTTTCTGAATTATGAACTGAATGTTGGGAAATCTGCTCTTATCGGACATATAGATTAATGAAGCCAATGTTGCTAATGTATCAGCGAAGTCATTCCAACCTCGAGGAATGTGAACGAAGGTTATTGCTTTGAATTCCTGAGATATTTTGAGGACTTGCAGATGGTAGGTCAGCAAATGTAGTTCTTTGGTGAGATGCGCCGGTAGTCTGTCTGATGACCAGCTCAGAATCTCTGAAGACGAGTAGGTGTTTGATAGACATGGATTGGGCTAGCTTCAACCCTAAGTTACAGCCTTCATACTAGGCTGTGTTGTTGGTGTTGCCAAATTGAAGTTTTGTAGCCACAGGATATTGATCACCTGTACCAGAGATGAGGACTGCCCTAGCTCTGGCACCTTCCATGTTTACCGCTCCGTCGAAATACATTTTCCATGGTTGGACTGTATTCTCAGACCGGAGTTGTTGAATTGTCATGATCCCATCATCCGGGAAATAGGTCTCCAGGGGCTTGAACCTTCCTGAAGGTGCTTCTGCTAATTGATCTGCAATGCCTTGACCCTTGATTGACTTCTGAGTCACATAGACAATGTCGAATTGCGGTAGGATCAACTGCCATTTGGACTGTCGGCAATTCAACATTGGTTTGTTGAATACATATTTGAGCGGATCCATGCGGGATATGAGGTAAGTCGTGTGCCCATACAAATAGTGTTGCAACCTCATAGCGGCCCATGCTAATGTACAGCATGTCTTCTCGATCAGGGTGTATTTTTGTTCCCCACTGCTGAATCTTTTACTTATGTAGTAGATTGCTCTTTCCTTGCTACTATCATCCTTCTGTCCTAACATGCAGCCTATTGCATTGGCATTGACGGACAGGTACATGAACAAAGGGACTCCTTCCCTTGGGGGTATCAGAAGAGGAGCTTCAGTCAACTGTTTCTTGATGGCAAGGAAGGCTTGTAGACAATCCTCATTCCATGTGGTGGAGGAATTCTTCCTTAACAGCTTGAAGATGGGCTCACAGGTTGCTTTGAGCTGGGAAATAAATCTGCTTATGAAGTTGATCCTTCCAAGGAATCCACGTATCTCCTTCTCTGTACAAGGTACGGGCATTTCAGTAATGGCTTTGATTTTGGCGGGATCGGGTACAATGCCCTGATTGCTCACCAGGAATCCTAACAGTTTGCCTTCTTTGACGCCAAAATCACATTTAGCCGGATTTAGCTTGAGGTTATATTTGCATAACTTGTTAAAAACCTTCTTGAGATGGTCTATGTGATCATCCACCCTCCGGGATTTGATGATGATGTCGTCAATATAGACTTCTATTTCTTTGTGCATCATATCATGAAAGAGGGCCATCATGGCTCGCTGATACGTTGGTCTGGAATTGATGAGGCCGAAGGATAGTCGTCGGTAGCAGAAAGTTCCCCAGGGAGTGATAAAGGCTATTTTCTCCGGTCTTCTTCAACAACCATGATTTGATGGTAACCAGCAAAGCAATCCACGAATGAATACATGCCATACTGTGTAGTATTGTTGATTAGAATGTGGATGAAAGGTACCGGGAAGTTGTCCTTGAGGCAGGCTTTGTTCAAATCCCGATAATCCACACATACTCGTACCTTCACTCCCGGTTTAGGTATGAGGACTATGTTTGATAACCATTCGGGGTATGTTGATACCATGATGATCCCGGCTTTGAATTGCTTAATGACTTCTTCTTTGACTTTGAGTCTCCACTCAGGTTTCAATCGCCTGAGCTTCTGTTTGACTGGGTTGAACCCTTCTTTGATGGGCATTCGATGGATGACAATGTCTGTGGATAAACCGATCATGTCTTCATGTAACCATGCAAACACATCCTGGTACTGTGTCATGAGTTTGATCAGGTCGACTTTTTAATTTGGTGTGAAGTATGAACCTATTTGGATTTTTTTGATGTTTTCGGAGGTTCCTATGTTGATGGTGGAGGTTTGGTCGAGGTTTGGTTTGGGTTTGTCTTCAACCCATTCCTTGATCTCCTCTGGCACCTCATAGTCATCTTCATCCTCTTGATTAATATCCATCAAGTCAAAGTTCAATTTTACATCCAAGTCGGAGTCATCTTGACAGGTTGGCATCTCATCAGCATAGACACACACCTCCAATGCTTGGGTCGTGAAAACAAAAATTCTTTCGTTAATATATGCAACTGCTTAAATACACAAGGCATTTGCAAAACATGACAAAAGTTACTACTCTAGCTGTGCAATCAAAAGTAAGCAGTAAATGAAAGCACTATTAAGGGCAGATGTACTCTCTTCCCCTTTACCTTTTTTGACTTAGGTAAGGGACACTGCTCCAGTTGTCCAATGTCAGATTCTCATAAATTGGGAAATCAAGGAATTGAGCTCGTCCGCCTCGTCCTGGATGATGACTGAGACACCCTTGAGAATAGGGCCAAGGCTTTTCTGTAGATCATTCCTCATCTTGATGTGAGGAATTTGGACATGGTTGTCGTCACTATCGGGGAGTTCGTCATTCATACCCTCGTAGTTGAGAATGATTCTCATGTTAGCGAATGGGTCTCATCCTTCACACATGATCTTTTCTTTTCCCTTTTCGCTGTTTGCCTCAGGCTTGAGGGCTTTTCATTCATATACAGATATGATTGGAGGAAATAGTATGGATGATACCACCGTAGGGATCTTCCTCGTAGGTTTCACCCATCCGGTATTTGTGAGGTTTGGGAGCAGAATTGTATAGGCATGAGCCTTGGGATGTTTGTATGGATTCCGGTGGCTTGACCCGGATGAATATCCCAATCCTGCTCTTCCCATCTGACTTGGGATTTGGACTGGCATCTTGATACCTTGCTTATCCTTTCCCAACCCTTCTCCAGGTTGGAAACCCGAAGATACCATCTATTGGCCTACGGTCATTACTTCAGTGGACACTTTAGGTTTTAGGGCTGGTGCCCCGATTGGTAGATATTGAGTATCACTCATCTCGAAAGGTTAAAAACTTCCAAGCTCAATCCCCGCATCCAGGATAATTACTGTCATGTCCCCATGTATGTAGGTAGGGTATTCTGGCTCGGTATTGACCGTGATGAGGCTGTCGTTAATGATGTACTTGAGTTGTTGATGGAGGGTGGATGGCACTTCTCCTGCCATATGGATCCATGGTCTACCTAACAGCAAGTTGTATCCAGTGGTGATGTTGAGCACCTGGAAGGATACGTAGAATATGTGTGGACTAATTTCCAAGGGAAGCTCGATTTCCCCCATAACCTGGCAGTGAGATCCATCGAAAGCCCGAATGACCATATGACTAGTTTTGATCCGGTTCGGATTGATCTTCATCCTTTCTAAGGTATCATATGGACAAATATTGAAGGATGATCCTTCATCGATGAGCACACCTCCGATCACATATCTGGAGGATATTACAGCTATATGCAGGGACTTGTGGTGGCCCCTTCCCTCTGCAGGGATATCATCATCTTTGAAGGAAATCTCATTGTTGTTGAAGATGTGTTCTATCACATGACGAAATTTTTCTGTGTCTACCGTGTGTGGCAGATGGGCTTCTTCTAATACCTTCACTAGAATGTTGCGATGGTCTTCTGATGATAAGACCAAGTCGAGGATGGACATTTGTTTGGGTGTGTCTTTCAAGCTTTGCACTATCTTGATTTTATTGTGTCCCATTTTGTTGAGGAACTCTTTGACCTTTTCTTCAGCCACCTTCTCTTTTGCTTTGGTAACTGGTTTAATTACCCTCTAAGGCAGGTACAATGGATTATCCTTTGACATGATGGAAATGTTATTTGAAGTAAAGCTTTCAATGTCCCCGTAGTTCCATGGGACCTTCTTTAGACTGATGATTGGATATTGAGGTCTGAAGGGCAAAAGTAGAGGTTGAGGTGCAACCACCTTCACAGGATTTTGGACTTCTTGGACCCCTTTCCCTGTCAGTACCAGGGGTGTGTGAGAATTGATTCCTTATCACAAGATACGACAGCCACTGTGTCCTAGTACCATGTATTGGGGATCCAGAGGCTATCTTTATCTACCAAGTCATGGATTTAATCTCCTCTGATTAGGTCACCTTTCTCAATCAGATCTTGAATTAGGTTACGAAATGCCCAGCATTGTTCTATATTGTGGCCGGGAGAGTTGGAATGGTACTGACATATTTGGTCATGTTTGAATTTTCTGGATTGAGGGTTTAGTGGGGGTAATAGATCTGCAACCATCCCCTCGTTGATCATCATTTGGAGGATTTCTTCCATTAGCTGGTTCAGATTGGTAAAATTCCTTTGAAACAGGAATTTTCTACCTTCTTGGGTATACTCATTTTTTTACCTTTAGTTCTTCGTGCAACTGGTAATGATCCCTATTAGGAATGGAATTGATTTTCGATGGAGTAGAATGACTGCCAATAGATTTATGAATTTGCTTCAGCATCTTCATGGTGAGTTGATGCTGGTAGACGACCAGTTCAGCCAACTGCTCCATTTGTTCTTTGAGAGACTTAATTTCTTGATCCATCAGGAATCGCTTCTCAAAAGTTTCCCAACTCTCTGGGCTACTAAGATTAGATTGACTTGGTTCCCCAACGTAGCGGAGGTACTTAGTTCTTTCTCCATTTGAGGCGCTGATCATGTTGACATTTTCCTCTTTATGTTGTGGGAGAGGATTGTCTTGGACATAAGGTTGGTCAGACTTTGTTACCATAATTTCCTCGTTGTCAATCAAGTCTTAAATTTTATGCTTGAGAGACCAACAATCTTGAGTATCATAGCCTGGAGATCCATAATGATAAGCACATTTCTTGTTAGGATCGAAGTTCTTTCCGTTAATGTTGGTTGGTGGAAGGAGTTGAACAATCTTCTTCTGAGCTGTCAGAAGTTTGAACACATTCTCGAGAGAATCCCCTAGTGGGGTGAAATTTCTTCGACGCCTGACTTCCATATTTTTCTGGAATTGAGGGTTTGCAGGCTGTGCTGAAGCTTGGAGAGGGGTATAGTTCCTCCTTTGAATGGGCATGTGGTTTGACTCGCCCCATGAATTGTTTCCTTGTAAGACCAAGGAGACTTCTTCGTCTTTCTTTTTATGGACCCTCTGGGGATTACTCCCATAATTTTTGGATTGGATATGTTCGGCGATAGCTTCGAGGGTGGTTAGATCTTTTATCTTCCCAGATTTAAGCCCCATTTCTGCCATCTTGCCATGCTTGATCATTTTAGAGAATGGTTTTCCTATTCCTACTAGGACCCTCTTATAATAAGGCGCTTATTGGATATCGATGAAGGTCATGACTATTTCAGATTCAGTCATGGCAGGGGTAACTTGTGCTACGACCCGTCTCCATCGCTGGGTATATTCTCTAACGGATTCGGTATTCTTCTTCTTGATTTTGGTTATTTGATATTTGTCTGGAGCCAGCTATGATTGGAAACTATACTAGCTGAGGAAGGCATGGGCCAGCTCTTCCCAACTATGAATTTTTGAGTTGTCCAAGCAGGCATACCAAGCTCTGGCTTCTCCGGTTAGACTCTTCTAGAATAGTTGCATTCGAAGCTTCTCATCCTTAGCATAGGATCCGAATTCTCTGATGAATACTTTCAAGTGTCTGTGAGGATCCCCCATTCCCTCATATTTCTCAAAATCAGGGACTTGAAATTTCTCAGGATATCGCGCCTCGGGGAATATGCATAGATCAGAGTAAGTGACACTGCCAAACGTCCCGGTTCCTTTGATTGACCGGAGAGTTTCTTCTA
Source organism: Panax stipuleanatus (assembly GCA_020205555.1). NCBI lineage: Eukaryota > Viridiplantae > Streptophyta > Magnoliopsida > Apiales > Araliaceae > Panax > Panax stipuleanatus. The sequence continues at coordinate 47,428,271 of CM035117.1, read as the reverse complement.
TTTGTTGCACTTTTTAAGAATGTCACCAGCTTCATGTTCTTTAATGAGGGGGATGATTTCTGGAGTTTTGTTAGTTGTGTCCTGGTTCTGTGGTCCATGAATCTGAGTTTTGACTTTTTCAGTCTCCTGATGGCCCACTGCTACCACCAGATATTCCTGGTTCTGTGTGAGCTTGAGATTTTTTCTCTTTAAGGGTCTTGCTTTATTCTTGTAGAAATCCAGCTAACTCGGCTATCTAATTTTTCAGTCCTTCGAACTCCTCCTTAGATACAGGGGTGGATTCTGGTTGAGCACTGGAAGCCATGTCCGTGGATGGACTGGGTGCTTTAGATTTAGATCTAGTAACCAGACCAAGTTTTTACACCTACAATAAAACGTTGGCGTGTCAATTTCCTGAGGTACGTAAGGGTGGGATGCATGATGTGTTTTTTATTGTTTATCCTGTAAAACTGAGGTTAGTTGTTTTGATGGCAGGATGACAGGATATTTATCTGACAGGAAAGTAAATCTTTCATTATGTCATTTACATTGTGTTCCTCGGTAATTGGAGACTTGACATTGAATTGAAAGAGGAATGTATGAAGAAGCTTCCCTTCGGATTTGGTTAATCAGAGGCTGACCTATCTTAGGTTACTCTCGCGGCTTTTGTTTCAGCATGAAGGTTCCCAGATCATCGCAATCTACTAGGAGGGAAATTAATCCGATCGTTCAACTGGAGCAAATCTGAGTGGTGTATTTTCATGAGGCACCCCCAGAGACTTAATCGTCCCCAAAGTCATTACTTAACACCCATCGGGTTATCCTCCTTGTGAGAGGGACACATAACATACATTCTCATACATCGTGCCTTACTGTTTATGCATGTAATGACAGTTGGGTGCGAAGCACTAAGAAGCAGGAAAGCATTCATTCACATTCATTTCATGTAAAGACTAAGCATTCACTCATCCATTAACTGTGAAGACGCAGGATTTCATGCATTCAATAGTTTTGAAAGGGAAATGTTTGAAAAGATTAGAAAGCGGCCTAAGCCCTCTACTGTCCCCAGCAGAGTCGCCACCTGTCGACGTTGGAAAATTTAAGAACCCCGCGGGTCGGTTCGTAACCCGGGTTTCCTTAAATCGATCTTCCTAAGTTCTCTCTACCTTCATTCTTTTTATTTAGGAAAAAGGTTTTGAAGAGTTTTTTAGGAAAGAGGCCAGCATGTATTATGTCGACGATTTGAATGTTTTAACAGAATCGCCAGTTGGTAGATTTGAAAATGGTTGTACCAACTCAACCGAGTTTGATTTGAAAAGAGGCCCAATTGTTGGACACTGTCGAAACTTGATCTTTGAAATCGGAGTTTTGAGTTTGGGGGCTTGGTTAAGTGTGGGGAAGGTGTTAGGCACCCCCCACGACTCATGTGTAAACACGGTACCGCATCTTTTCAATATTTCCCTTAAAACTGTGAATGCGTGAGTGAATGTTGTTTGAAAATTGGGCCTATGTTTGATTGATTAAAAGTTTTGACAGGCTTCATTGAACCTATATACGAAGGGTTTGATTCGATTTGAAAATCATTCTTTGATTTGATTTGCAAAAGCATTTGATTTGATTTTCTTGAAACGTTTTTCTTTTAATTGATTTGAAAATGATGTTTTGAAAGCTATTTTATCAAACCCTTACGCTGACATAGGAATTGAAACCTATTTATACTTCCAATTTTATCTTTATAGCCTTAAGGCTGCATGTGAATGTTGATTTATCGGGCTGCAAAGCATCCTCGACCGCAGAAATATACAAGTGTCGGTCTCCTCATGGGTATGAAAACCATCGGAGGGACGCTGACACGAAAATTGACATTTCACTATGATGAGACCTTAAACCCGGATAACCGTTTTAAGGTCTGTGTATGTACATTTTACAGAAAAACTGGCAGGGTACATCTGTAAACTGGAGTTTGTCCATCATGGGAATTAGATCCCGATCTATTTGATCGTGAATCCCACGATTCCTTGGCTCAAATATAAGTAGCCCATAAACTTGCACAGTTCAAATTTGCATAGAAATGGATATATATATACATCATCACGTCACAATGGAACCAAGGATTCACCAGTAAATCCTGGCTGCGCGTGACCAAAGCGTCTTGTTCCCACTAGATAGCGATCTAAGGGACGCGAGGTTGCTTTTGAAGCTGAAACTATAAAGAAAACTAGATTTAAAGAAATCTTAGCCATTCTAGCTTCCCGGTTCAGTCTGGAGGTTTTGAACCGTTTAAAAACTAGAATTGGCGAGATTTAAATAAATATAGTCCGCCCGCAGATATGTCAGTGCAGATTCATATACAAATGAGTATTAAATGCAGCAGTTGAATAAATTGAGTAAAGGAATATATATAATTATATATATACAAAAACTGTAAAAGGGCGATGGGTTTTCACTCGCAAGCCTAGACTTGAATTTAAGTATATATATATATATATATATATATATATATATAAACTGTAAATAGCCACGAAATAATCCAGGTTGTGATAAAAATGAAATATATATATATATATATAAACAGTAATAAGGGCGATGGGTTTTCACGCCGGTACCCGCACTGGAATTGAAATTGACATAAAGTAGTTACCCAGTGACTGGGGAGAGCACCCAGTATGGGGAAGTGTGCAAAATCAGTAAAATGGACACGAAATAATCCAGGCCGAACTAAAAATATATAAATATATATATATATATATATATATATATATATATATATTGATAGAAATGTAGTCAACCAATACTGGTGAGAACCAGTTATGGTGAGAGTCGATTATATATGCGTAAATATATATAAAAGCGGTAAACTACCTCGGATTTGACATCCGGGCTTGACTAAATTGAAATGTTAGTATATATATACAGTTAAATATATACAAAAAAGGGCCAAACCCGGACTGGGAAGATAACCCAGTCCGGTGAAGTTTCCAGAACGTGTGTGCTAGTGTATTGAAGCTGCTGGAGCCGACGGATCGTCAATCCAAGTTGTAGAAATGCAAAAATTTGCGTTTATGTACAGAAATGTACCAAATTTTGATGAAAACGGCTGCGAAACTAAGTTCCGGGTATATTTATAAGATGAAACTTCGTGTACAAGTGGAAAACAGTGAAAAGTAGTAGTATTGACTTTCTGATCGTAAAAATACTTACAATGGACTGCAATACGTGCTTTTTACCAAATTATAGGCTCTATACGTCTAAATCTACCGGTGGTTTTTTGATATGTGGTAGTATATTGGTATACCTACGTGTTAGAGTGAAAATATTTGGGTTTGGAAGAGGTGTAAAAGTCGAGAAATTGAACTGGCAGAGCTTCGCTGCGTTTTGAAAACTTGAAAATGAAGGGGGGTGAACGTTTATTTATAGGCCAGGGAGCCTCAGCTCTACCTTCTGCTGCCGCAGCTAGAGGTGAGGCTCCCCTGGTGGGGCCCGTAGTGTCGGGTTCTGTCATCTCGATGTCCGTGCACTCCGGATAACGCGTAGTTGAAGTTGGAACTTTAAAACTTTTGATCGGAGCGTCCGTTTGAGGCGTGCGATACCTTTTCGAAAAGCCCTCGCCAAGAGTGTCGCAATGACATGGGATAAAATATTTTTTGGGTCCAAGAAGACGGGTTCATAACTAGGTCTTCGATTCCCCGTAGTTTGTCTGTTGAGCAGTGTAGCGTTATGGCACTAGGGATCGTTGTTGAGGTTCATTCTGACTTCGATGGAATAAATTCGTCTTGAGTTTGACCGAATAGGTTGAGAGTTGGATAAAATGACCGTTTTGCCACTTCTGGGTTTCCTGTAGTGTCGGCACGGTTTTTGATGGATTTGGCTTCCCAGGGTTGTCTTTGTGGCTGAATGCACTTCCCGGATTGACGTCGGGGATGACTTGTACTTCCCGGGTTGAGACTAGGGCTGTCTTGAAGGCCCGATATTGAGATTGGGATTGATCGGTACCTCTTGGGTTGATGCTGGGGCTGCCTTGTACCTTTCAGGTTGCTGTCGAAGCTGATTTGAAGTCTGATATTGAGATTGGGGTTGGACTTGACGGCCCGATCGATGATCGGGGTTGAGTTGATAGCCCGATATTCAGATCGGGGTTGATCTAACGGTTTGATTGGAGATCAGAGCTAGATTGACTGTCCGATTGGAGATCAGAGCTGGATAGACGGTCCAATTGGAGATCGGAGCTGGATTAACGGTCCAATTGGAGATCGGAGCGGGATTGACGGCCCGATTGGAGATCAAAGCTGGATTGATGGTCCGATTGGAGATCGAAGCTGGATTGACTATCCGATTGGAGATCGAAGCCGGATTGAAGGTCCGATTAAAGATCGGAGCTGGATTGACGGTCTGATTGGAGATCGGAGCTGGATTGGCGGTCTGATTAGAGATCTGAGCTGGATTGAAGGTCCGATTAGAGATCGGAGCTGGATTGACGGCCCGATTGGAGATCGGAGCTGGATTGACGGTCCGATTGGAGATCAGAGCTGGATTGACTGTCTGATTGGAGATCGGAGATGGATTGAAGGTCCGATGGGAGATCAGAGCTGGATTGACGGTTTGATTGGAGATCGGAGCTGGATTGACGGTCCGATTAGAGATCGGAGCTGGATTGATGGTCTGATTGGAGATCGAAGCTGGATTGGCGGTCTGATTGCAAATCGAAGCTGGATTAACAGTCCGATTGGAGATCGAAGCTGGATTGACGGTTCGATTGGAGATCGAAGCTGGATTGACGGTTCGATTGGAGATCAGAGCTGGATTGACAGTCCAATTAGAAATCAGAGCTGGATTGACTGTCCGATTGGAGATTGGATCTTGATTGACGATCCAATTGGAGATCGGAGCTGGATTGACGGTCCTATTGGAGATCGCAGCTGGATTGACTGTCCGATTGGAGATCGGAGCTGGATTAAAGGTCCGATGGGAGATCAGAGCTGGATTGACGGTCTGATTGGAGATCGGAGCTGGATTGACTGTCCGATTTGAGATCGGAGCTGGATTGACGGTCTGATTGGAGATTGAAGCTGGATTGACGGTCCAATTGTAGATCGAAGCTGAATTGACTGTTCGATTGCAGATCGAAGCTGGATTGACGGTTCGATTGGAGATTGGAGCTGGATTGACGGTCTGATTGGAGATCGGAGCTGGATTAACGGTCTAATTAGAGATCGGATCTGGATTGACGGTCCAATTAGAAATCAAAGCTGGATTAACTGTCCGATTGGAGATCGGAGCTTGATTGACGGACCAATTGGAGATCGGAGCTGGATTGATGGTCCGATTGGAAATCGAAGCTGGATAGACGGTCCGATTGGAGATCGGATTTGGGTTTATCGACATTGATTGTCGGATTTGGGTTTACCGATATTGATGATCGGATTTAAATTGACGGACCGGCATTGGTGGCCAGTTTTAAGTTGGAGGCCCGGTATTGAGACCGGGGTTGATTTGAAAAGACGACTCTGCCCTTCTACGAGGTTGGTGATGGGGCAGTGAAAATTTTGAGTGTCTAAATGTACGTGTGTATTACTTTCATAAGGTACACCTGATAGTTTAAAGCATTATAAGCTTGTGAAGTGAATGTTGTGAGTATAGACTCACGTATGTGGCTAGTTAGCAACTTATGTTGTAAACCATGTTGTGAGTTGAACTTAAGTAAGAAGTTTAACGATGTTAACGTAACAATTGTAATACCCGAGAATTTCCATATATTATTAAATGAATATATTAATAGGAATGAGAATTTATTTGAATATAAATGATTTTGTGTTATGAGATAAGTTAACTCAATTATATGAAATTGAATATTTATGACAATTGAGAAAGATATGGAGTTTATAATAAACTCGATGAAATGCCTTGTGTGGCACCGTGATGGAAAATAATAATAATTATATTAATCAATGAAGGAATTATTAAGCGAATAATTAATCTATGTTAATTGTTATTTAATTGTTATTATGAAAGATGGAATATGAATGGTGATTAATAACATGTTGATTACTATTATTACAAATAATAGAATAATAATAAGCAACTTGTTTATAAATATTATAAGAGTTACATTTATTAATGTGATAATTAATCCTATAAAAATCAATTAATTGTTATGGAGATTAATGATTAAATTTATTGATGAAGGATGGATTAATATTATTAAATATTAATTGATAAGATAAGTAATTTATTAATTCCTATGTGCAAGCATGCGATATTAAAATTATAACGTATAGTAGCTAACTATATAGTATACAAAGTGTAAAGTGCAATGTGACTATGTTATATATATATATATATATATATATATATATATATATATATATATATATATATATATATATATATAAACTATATAGTAAAGCTTATTGAGTTGTAAGAGTTACATGAAATGTGTGTGTAACAATGTGTATATGAGTATACAATAAAATAATATATCATGGATATATTGTAAACAATTATTGAATTAATAAAATTTAATAATAAAAGAGACAATGTACTGTGATAATATCCAATCTAATTATATCCGGTATTAACAAAATGTACATTGATTATATGTTGAATATATGTATCCCTACTTACTACATTGTAATATTAGTTACCTATTGAAAGTACATTGTGACTCAAATTATAACCTAAGTATATGTTATGTGTGTATAAAAAATTAAGTGTTGTGTATTACTAGAATGCTGAGTATTGTGCCTTGTCCCATATTGATAGTCATATCTCATACACACGTGAAAAGGCTAATGCCTATACTTCCTCAACTTCAGCAAGACTCTCATAGCTTCATAGCAAATGATGAACTAGGATGTGGTATTCATGATGAATCCAACAACCATCTACCAACCCCCTATTAGCCACCATGCAATTCAACATTCCTATTGGTTTAATTTGATATATATATATGCATTGTCTGTATATTGGTTTTTCTATAAATACAACCCATCTCCTTCTAATTTGATTTGTTGAGAATTTTGCTAAGTGTTGAATTGAGAGTATTGTGAGTTGTTAACAAGATAATCACAGAGGGAGAGAATTCAGTAGCAGCAAGATTATTATACATATAGCAGATGTATAATATACCTTTCATGTTCTTCATTTTCATTTTCTGTCAAATTTCATTTCTTGATTTTGGTTGCAAGGAATGTTAATTGAATTATAGAATGACTATTAATCATTATATTAGTTTATAATCATGTTAGTATACAATGTGTTATGCTTGCAATCAAATTCGTGAACGATTTTTGTGTTTGGGCTGGTTTTTTGCCGAAGCAGGAAGTTCTTGGCACTGACCAAACACGGCGCAGCTGCGCTGATTTTATACTACGGCGCAGCTGCGCTGCGCCGGTCCCCTGCAACAGTTTGCTATTTTCTGCTAGAGGCTATTATGTGCTAAAATGTTAACACTACTTAGACGAACATGGGAACATGATTGACATGCCTATATGAGTACGTTAAGATAGTGAAAGCATGTTTTATTAAGATTTCATGCATGAATGACAAAGTTATAGTTTTGAAAATAAACTTGAGGTTTTATAATCGAATTTTGACGTATATAAACAATGTTAATATTCCTACTTTTGAGACATGATCATATGACCTAGAAACGCATGAAAAGCATGTTAACTTGCGTATATAAGATTCATAATGTAATGTGAACACGTGAACCTCACTAGTGCACGTTTCTAACGAAAGTGTAAGTTTTGAAAGCAAACTTCGACATGCTATAACCATGTTGATATTCTGATCTTACGAGCATAGTAGTATGGTTTAGAAATTCATGAATAACCCGTAACTTGTGTTTATATGATTCGTAATGAAGCATGAACATGTTGGACTAATTAGTGGACATTACTAAACAAAATACGAACTTTGAACGTGAACGTTAACATGCTACTTTGAGATTTGAATTCTGAAATATATGGACATATATGATAGCACTCTTAGACTCACTCATGTATCATATATGTATATATACCATGATTAGGTGTCGTGATTCAAGTTAAGCATAAATGAAGCATATTTTCAAATCGAAACGATGCTAGTTGCATGTATGCAATATGAATATTCATGAGTATTCCTAATACGAGTTATATGAATACTTTATGTGTTTAAAAAGCAAGCATGTTAGACTTTGTGATTTTCATGACCTTGAATGACCGCAAGTTGTCAAAAGTGTTAACTTAAAACCATATCATGAAAGAGAGAACTTAGATGGACTTGGGTAGCATAAAGGTATCCTTTAATATGCATATATGTTATGAGATATCATATGTTGGTGCTTGAATCCGATTTGACGGTTAACTTACAACAATGCTATAACTTGCTAAAAAGGGTATGATTGCTAACTGATTGTGGTCTTATAATGATATGAGAATATGTTTAAACTCAAAAAGAGGAACGTTAAGGATAAAATTTATATTAATATGATACTATATATGGTATAACTGTGTAGCTAGGTTAAAACTTAGCTTATTTGTCGATCGTATATCCAAAGATAAGATATGATGTAAAACTATATGACTAATGAATATCATATATATATATATATATATATACGTAACTATATTACGATAGGAGTCAAAAGTGTTGATTAATTTCGTGGATAAACTACGTATAAGGCAAGTACTTGAACCCTACTCTTTATTGAGCATTAATGGAGCTTGTACTATTATTGGTTATACAAGTAAATAATTGAAAGCATGATTTTTATCCTATGGCATAATGTTTCATAAATAGAATAGAGTTGTTTATTCTTGAACTTTGATTCGAGTATTGAACTTATAATTGTTCGCTTATTCATTTAAAGAGCCATCTGTGCCAATTGATTCAGCTAGACTTATAACATGATTAGAAAGCTGTCCAAACCAATTGAATGGTGCGGAATTCTTGTGTTAACTGAGTTGAACAACCTTCTTTGAAGGGGATATATATTTGTCAGGAGACAGACGTGCGTACTTAAGTATAATTAAATGTTATGCATATTATAGGGTACTTTAGGCTGATCACCTGTTGTACTTGTTTTATTGGATTTTCAGTATGTTACTGTTAATTCTAGTAGAAGTTCATAGTCATTAGTGACTGCTCAGTATTCAGTTATCTTGAAATCTTAAATTGATTTAATATTGAATCATATTGATATTATTCTGTCCTTAGCGACTGTTATTGAGAACTGTTAATATTCTTGCTATCCTTGAACTATCATACCTTGCTATACCCTTTTTGAGTTTCGAGAACTATATAACTCACCCTTGTTGTTATATTACTTGTTGAGAAAAACTTGTTGCTCATTCTTATTTTTCCTAAAATATTTTAGTTAAGGCAGAGCAGTGCAGACCCTCAAGTACTGACAAGGGCAAGGGAAAAGCTACTGAGTAGTTTAATATTATGTAGGACTTATAATTGTAATAAGAATTTATCCCATTATGTATTAGTTATGGTTATGTATGCTTAAGTTATGTCTAAGCTATGTAATCAATGTTTATGTTTCGAGACCTTGGGATGTGAATAAATTATATTAATTAAATGTAATCTATTCGGTAGTAGTTGTGTATTATTCCGCTGTGAGATGCGACATTTAGTCGTAATATTTATTGTGGTGTTGGATATTAGAACGTAGCAAACCAAAGTTGAGTGACCCTGTGGCGGTCCGAATTTTGGGGCGTCACAGGTTGGTATCAGAGCTATAGTTATAAACTTTAGGACCGAGTGTCCTTAGATTATAACTTAGGAAAACTTAGAAGTTAGAAAGGGGTAGAACTCACATAGAGTTTTCCCTAGAGCGAGACTTAGCGTATTATGAAATATAACTTCATTTTATACAATGAACTTATATTTTATTTAACATTCTAATAGAGTTGTTGTTTGTGTGTCTTATGTTTATGATTATAGGATGACAGACACAGGTGTACCTAGTAGAGTGGCCGAAGAGGAGCCTAGAGATATACATGTAGTATACGAGGCACCTTTAGAGGCTGTACCAGTGCAGGCTGTTGCACCATCCGAGTCTGACGACGAGGATGAGATCGAGGTGGAGTTTGACCCTGAGGAGGAGCTTATGGAAGACGAGCCTGTTGAGGACAAGTCTGTAGAGGAGGAGCCCATGAAGGACTCCTACGAGCCTAACCTAGAGGAGCATATACTGGGAGAGTACGAGGAGCGTATTCTAGAGATGGACTGCAGAGTCCAGGAGCTGGAGGCCGAGGCCGAGGAGAGAGAGTCTGAGTTTCAGAAGCTGAGGGACGAAGATCACCAGAGGAAGCTGGTCATGCAGGAGTTAGAGGTAGAGATTGCATGACGTAGGGAGGCAGGGATCCAGATGGGAACCTTATTCCACAGGTCGGTGGAGAGAAGCGTAGATCTGGAAGGGAAGCTGGAAGAAGTAGAATAGAGAGAATTGAGCGAGAAGACTGAGAAAGAAGCACTCCGTACTCAGCTAGAGTTGGAGGTGATGGATAGGATATACTTCGAGGAGAAGTGGGAGGCGGCCAATGAGAGAGCTAACGACCTAGAGGATGAGGTCAGATGCAAGAAGAGGAAGATGAACAAGATGGGGTATGTGTTCCGTTTGGCTTTCGAGAGGGTGATTGACGGTGTATACCATTACCCAGCGGAGCAGGGATAGACCCTACATACTTTGAGCCAAGAGTTGGTGGCATATATAGCACAGATAGAGTACAAGAGCGCTATGGAGCATGGAATGATGGGATGAGACCCTTAGTCAGTCTAGCTATAGCTTAGTAGTATTTACTTTATATGTTGTATATATTGTGTTGTAATCCCAACTTTTTTGTGTAAAGTGTGGGATAGTGATGTAAACCCCGAGTAAGCTTTTGATAGAGGGGTAGTATGGTAGTGTTCCCCGTCTTTTGTGATATTAGGGGATATATGTGACAACATTTAGAGAAATATGCTAGGGAAAATCATGTAATGAAATGATTTGGCATTTGAATATAAATGAAGTTTATTTCAAAAACGTGTTATAAATTTATACTTTTAATATTAAAAGAAATACTTAAATGATATAACTGAGTAATAATAAAATGAAAATTTGTGATGCAGATAATGCCACCCAGACGTAGATTGACTGCACATGAGGAGTCAGTGAACAATGAGAGGGAACAAGTAGACCCGATCCAAAAGCTAGTAGATCTGTTAGGAGAGGCCCTTAGGGGAAGGAACAATGAACCCGTTCACCCCAATCCTCAAGGAGTACCAGTCACAAACTTTAAGGACTTTAGGAGTGTAGGACTCCCAGAGTTCGAGGGTACTATCGACCTAATCATTGCGCAAACATAGGTTAAGGATATCAAGAAGGCCTTCACTATATCTCGCGTGGGTGAAGACTAGAAGACGGTATTTGCTACATACATGATGAGGGGCGAAGCGAACTACTAGTGGAAGGCGAATTAGCAGAGAGCTGGAGAAGGGATAATAGTGTGGGATAGATTCAAAACTTTATTTTTCGAGAACTACTTCCCGAAAAGCATGAAGAATAGGATGGAGGTGAAGTTTTTGGAACTTAAGCAAGGTGATATGACGGTAGTGCAGTACGCGGCTAAGTTTAATGAACTAGCGCGATTTGCGGAACACCAAGTTGGGGATGAGGAAAAGAAGGCAAGGCGATTCAAACAAGGGCTGAAGCCTTGGCTGTTCAACAAGGTATCAGTGCTTCAAATTGATTCCTTTGCGACATCGTTGGAGAAGGAGATCATTGTGGAAGGTGGCAGTGAGGCCTTAAGTCTGCATAACAAGGAGAAGAAAGGAAAGAATACTGGAGGAGAGAACCGTACTGGAGGAAGCAGTAGTGGAGGAAGCAACTTGGGAAAAAGGAAGTGGGAGAATAACAACAACAACAAAAACAACAACAATCAAGGTGGAAGTCACCAAGAGAGCTTTAAGAAAAAGAGTGGAGTTTGTAATAAGTGTGGGAGAAGTCATCAGGGTGAGTGCTGGAAGGGACGTGGCACTCGCTACAACTGCGGACAGGAATGGAACATCCAACCCAACTGCCCAAAACTGAAAAAGATACAAGGATGCTTTGCATGTGGCTCGACGGAGCACTGGATAAAGGACTTCCCGAAGAAGGGAAGTAGTGGAGGGAGCCAACAAGACGGAACTAGACATGTAACTAGACATGTTTTGGAATAACTTAAAGCATTCAAAAAATTGGTGGATCTTGCTTGAACAATTAAGTCAAGATCACATCATTATGATAATAACTTCAATACTTGTGCATTGTGAACATTAGAATACAATATAACTTGTACAATACATAACAAGATAAGAATCGGAAATAAACTTGCATAATATAATGAGCAAGGGTTAAAGAACTTGCACAATGAAAAGATTCAATGAGAAAGCTCGCATAAACGTAAAAGAAAGGTCTTGGGAAACTTGTTTAACGTAAAAGAATAAGGATTAAAAAACTTGCTTAACGTAAAAGAATAAGGATTAGAAAACTTGCCTCAAGCGCAAGCTACACTTTATAATTACAAACCACTTCCACAATTACCCTACATATTACATTATTTTTATAATATCAATTAGTACACGATTGTTACGTTAACATCGTTGAACTTCTTACTTAAGTTCAACTCACAACGTGGTTTACAACATAAGTTGCTAACTAGCCACATACGTGAGTCTATACTCACAACATTCACTTCACAAGCTTATAATGCTTTAAACTATCAGGCGTACCTTATGAAAGTAATACACACGTACACATATAATATATTCATATAAGACTTCAAGTCATCTTAAACATATCAAAAATATGTTATCTCATTGTCTATTACACTTAACAAGTCATCAATATAAGTTAGCTAAACAAACACTGCACAAAAACTCAACGAAGCACAAAAAAAATTCCTGGACAGCAGGTTGCCCTGCTGGGGCGGTTCCCCCAAGGCTAACAGCCCCGCTGGGGCGGGGCCCACTACTGGTGGGTTCCACCAGCTCGCGAACAGCAGAGAAATAAGTAAATTTGGCTTATTTCTTCACACCAAAGTCCGATTTTTCTCAACATGATGTACATGAACCTTAATGAAAATAAAATTTTAAACTATTAACATGATTATAACATACAAAATCGTTACAACACATAATCAAAACACAGTTTTCATGATTTTTTGAAGAAAACGGCAATATCAAGCGTTCTTGATGAAAATTGCTATTGCGAATTCATTTTTAAACCAATTTATGAAATTCCAATTGTGTTAACTATATTTCTCAACATATTAACATAATCCATGAATAATTTGAACAATAATTGACAAACACATACCAATTTTTATGATTTAAAAACTATTTTCAAATAAGCTCATAGTAAATTACTATGAACTTGATTTCTTCACGTTCATCGTAATTACGTGAATTGAATCACTTAAACAACTATAAAAATCATATATAAGCATATATATATATATATATATATATATATATATATATATATATACACATCCCATACACATCATAATCAAGAAATTTACACAAAAAGATTATTACAGAGAAGTTCTTTTTGAAAAATATGGAATATATATAACACAATAAGAAGCAAGTGAAACTTAGAGATTTTACCCTTTGATTGTGAGGAAGAAGAAGATGATGGCTTCTAGCAAGGACTCCTCTTCCTTCTTCTTTTCTTAGTTTCTCTCTAACCTTTCCTCTACTCTTTCTTTTCTTTATTTTGTTCTAACTGACTAATCTTTAACTAACGTATATTGTAATATACATATAATATATGACTTACATATATTATACATAAATATACAATATATAACTTATAAAATATAATGACTCTATAATAATTATAATAAATACAATTAATATATAAGTTTCAAGTTTTGAATTTGAAAAGCCATGAGGCTTGTTTGACCAAAACAACATTATTTTTAAAAACAGATTAATAGTAACTAAGGCCATGTTTGGTAAAATGGGTTTAAAACAAAAGTAAGGGCCTTGTTTGGTACAACCAATTTAAAACCCCTTTTTATTCTTTTAATAAATTTGTTACCCCATAGTTTAATTGCTACACTTTATTTAATTATATTGCAACCTTCTAATTTAATTCAATATAAGATAAAATTTATTAATTAATTAAAATTGCACATAATACTAAATTGCTAAACAATTATAATTCCTTTATTAATCATAATTCATGTAACAAATTAGTAAATCATTATAAACACTTAACACATAATATTGCTCCAATTTAATTATTCTTAATTAAATTAGAGTTATGCTACACCATTAGTTACACATCAATTTAATTAATTCTATTGCACTTAATTAAATTACTCCACAACAATCACACAATTTATTTATTTAGCTCAATAAATAAATCAAATCAAATATTTATTTAATTTAATAAATATTTATAATTAATATATAAAATTCTCATTCTTTACAATCTTTCCTTCTTAAAAGAATTCTATCCCCAGAATCACATAAAAAAATCTCATCTGTTACATTCTCCCCCCCCCCCCCTTAAAAAGATTTTGTCCCCAGAATCGACATATAAAGGGTTACACAAAGGCTAAGCAAATAATTGAGGATACGATTTCCTCATTACATCTTCGAGTTCCCACATGGCTTTTTTAGCACTGTGGTTCCTCCAATTTACCTTAACAGAAGGTATCACTTTATTTCTAAGTACTTGTTCCTTCCTATCAACTATTTGAATAGGAACCTCTTCATAAGTTAAGTCTTTATAAAACTGTAAAGGCTCGTATTTTGTCTGTCTTGAAGTCCATAATGCAAGCTCTCAGCATATCCTCTAGTGTCTAATTCGTTCTCTCGCTCTGGCCGTCAGTCTGAGGATGGTATGTCGTACTCATTCGCAATTGCGTTCCCAGACATTTTTGTAATCACTTCCAAAAATTTAACATGAAACGCGGATCATTGTCGGACACAATCGACACCGGAACACCGTGTCGAGAAATGATTTTCTTAACGTACAGCTTCGTTAACTGATCCAAGTTGTACTTAATCCTGATCGGTAGAAAGTGGGCTGACTTTGTCAGTCGATCCACAATCACCCAAATCGTGTCAAAACCCTTCTAAGTCGCTGGAAGACCCACTATAAAATCCATCGTGATATGCTCCCACTTCCACTCTGGAATTTCCAACGATTGTAGCAATCCGCTAGGTCTCTAGTGTTCTGCTTTAACTTTATGGCACGTTAAGCATTTCGCAACACAGTTAGCAACATCCCTCTTCATAATCGGCCACCAGAAATGGTGTTTGAGATCCTGGTACATCTTCGTACTTCCAAGATGAATACTATATCTCGAGCTGTGAGATTCGCTCAATATTTCCTCTTTTACTTCTGGTACTGGCGGTACCTATATTCTTCCTTCAAATCGTAGCAGACCTTCATTATCGATCTTAAACTAAACTCTTTGCCATCGGCTATTCCTTTCCGGATCTTTTCGCACTCTTCGTCATGAAGTTGTGCTTCTTTCATTTTTTCTACCAGAGTAGAACCAGTAGTTACTTGAAACAACTTCTCATCCGATTCCTTTGAAAACTTCATTTCCAGTTCCAATCTAGTCATCTTTTCTATTAACTGGTCCTGATTAATTAACAGGTTCAGCTTCTCTCGCCCTTTTCTGCTCAAGGCGTCGGCGATGACGTTAGCTTTACCCGGATGTTAAAGAATCTCGTAGTCGTAGCCTTTGATCAGTTCCAACCATCTCCTTTGGTGCATGTTTAAATCCTTTTGTGTAAAGATATACTTCAGACTCTTATGATCTGTGTATATCTCACACCTTTCTCAATATAAGTAGTGTCTCCATATCTTTAGAGCAAACACTACTGCCGCCAATTCTAAATCATGGGTCGGATACCCTTTCTCATAATCTTTAAACTGTCTTGATGCATAGGCAATGACCTTGTCGCTCTGCATTAGCATGCAGCCTAATCCCTTATGTGAGACATCACTATATACTACGAAATTTCCCGTACTATCCGGTAAAGACAATACAGTGTTGGGTTTGTACGAAATCGTGACGCAATCAAATTGCAAAAATTAGCGGAAGCATGATATATCAGAGTTTAAAAAATTTCTACAAAACCATTACCCGGATCATCCTTTATGCAAATTATTAATTTAAAACGATAAATAAGAAGTTATGGAATCATACCCTTGTAGAACGAAGCTTCCACAGGTACTAGTTCAACTCCTTGTTCTTCGTGATCTCCTTGAATTTCTGGGTTAGATTCCTTCCTTTGATCAACGTTAGCCACCCAAGTGTTTGGCCTCTAGAGGTGATCCACCAAGGAAGATGAATTATCAAGAAGGAGGGTGTTTGGCTTAACCTTAGTTTTCTATCCTCTATAGAAAAGGAGTACTCTCCAACAATTGGAATTGCATCAATCTAATATCTATTATAAGACTTCTCTTATATAGACATTGGTCAACCCTTCTAATCCTATTAGACATGGGATTTCTTTTAATTAATTAAACTCCTTTAATTAATTTAGGCTTCCCACCACATGGGAATAATTAATTAAATTCATTTAATTAATTTGTCTCCTAATCTTATTAGGAATAAATGAGAGTACTAAATATTAAATTAATTACTAAACTCCTTTAGAAATTAAAATAATAATAATTGTAATAATATTAATAAGACTCCTCTTATTAATTTATATTTAATATTTCCAAAATATTAAATAATAAACATTAAGCTATTTAATTTATTCTATCACCATAGATTAAATTAATTATACTTAATACATTATTACGATTATGCCATTACCTTCTTAAATAATTATTCTTCCTTTTATGGTGTGACCCTTTAGGTTCTCCATATTAAACCGGTTGTGAATAAATCAATTAAAATAATTTTAATCTTATTTAAATAAATAAATTAAACTAATAATTTATTTAAATAAATAATATTTATTCTACAATAGGGATAAGCCTCCCTAGCGATCAACGACTTTCCAGATAATATAGATTTCAACATTAATCATAAAAGAACCTGTGAGTTAATAGTTACCATACAATTCAATCCTTCCACCATACAATGTCCCAATTAAATATAAGACATGAATTTACTGTCAAGTCTTATTTTATTTAATTATATGTATTTCGATTAGAAAATGCACAACTCCAAATAATGCAAATTAAAAACTCCTTTCTAATTTCATTTCACCTTGGCCAAGGATTCCTGGGTTGTCATTTAACGAATCACATGGGACATATCTCCTCTTTTACTAGAGGTGGTAGATTCTTTATTGATCATTCATTATCTCCATATGTAACTCATTATACCCAAGCATACCCTATATATGCCTTAAAAGGTCTTAAGGAATAAGTCAAAGTATAATTTGTTACATACAAGATACTATGATGATCTCAAGTCCAAGGATCACTTGTACTACTATCACATTAGGAATTCCTATTGACATGCGAGTAAAACTCCATTAGGTATTCCATAGCGAATCACGTTCAGTGAACTTATTCTCCAATAAGCACCTACATACTTGCTTTAGTGTCTCCACACAAATGATCATGAGATCAATCATCCTCATCCAATGAGCAAGCAACATATGTACCAATCTATCCGGATTTACTAATCCCCTTTTTAGTAATCCCACGATTGGGAACTATTTAAGTTTTAAAACTTTCTAAGAATTTAGATCTCATTAGCATGATCATCATCATGATTCTAAAAGCATTGCTTAAAACTATGGGTTATTTACATATTATAAAAACAGCAACATGTAGATAATTAAATGCCTGTAATAAATGAATATTTCAATAATAAATAAATAAGATTGTTTACAAAGTACGTGCTTTATCATCATACATGATTGGCTTGTATGCACACTACTATCAATCTCCCACTTGCACTAAAGCCAATCGCCATGGTATCTCATACCCATCTTCTCTAAGTGACGATCAAACTGCTGTTGTGTTAAAGCTTTAGTAAATGGATCTGCAATGTTGTCTTGAGAGTCTACACGCTCCAAGGTGACGTCTCCTCTTTCAATGATCTCCCTGATCAAGTGAAATCGCCGCAACACGTGTTTAGATTTCTGATGAGACCTGGGTTCCTTAGCCTGTGCAACTGCTCCTGTGTTGTCACAGTAAATGGGAACTGCTTCTCCAATGCTAGGAACCACACCAAGTTCAGTTATGAACTTCTTCATCCAAACAGCTTCCTTTGCAGCTTCACTTGCAGCTATATACTCTGCCCCTGTCACTGAATCAGCAACTGTTTGCTGCTTGGAACTCTTCCAACTCACTGCGCCTCCGTTCAAGGTAAAAACATACCCCGAAACAGATTTACTGTCATCTTGGTCCGTTTGAAAACTTGAGTCTGTGAAGCCCTCGAGTTTTAATTCAGACCCACCGTAGACAAGAAAAATATCTTTAGTCCTTCTCAAGTACTTTAGGATATTCTTCACTGCCTTCCAGTGCTCTTCTCCAGGATTCGACTGGTATCTGCTCGTTACACTAAGTGCATGAGCAACATCCGGTCTAGTACATATCATACCGTACATGATAGATCCTATTGCAGAAGCATAAGGGATCTTACTCATACGGTCTCTCTCCTCAGGTGTCTTTGGGGCCTGTTTCTTGGAGAGATGTATTCCATGGCTCATCGGCATGAGACCTCTTTTGGAATCTTCCATGCTAAATCTCTTTAGCATTGCATCAATGTACGTTCCTTGGGATAAACCAAGCATCCTTTTAGATCTATCTCTATAGATCTTTATCCCCAAAATATAGGATGCTTCTCCCAAGTCCTTCATGGAGAAGTGTTTAGATAACCAGATTTTAATTGATTGTAGCATAGGAATGTCATTCCCTATCAGTAATATATCAGCAACATATAATACAAGGAATGAAATTGCGCTCCCACTAACCTTCTTGTACACACATGGTTCATCGTCATTTTTGATAAAATCAAACTCTTTGATTGTCTCATCAAAACGAATGTTCCATCTACGAGAAGCTTGCTTCAATCCATAAATGGATCGTTGCAGCTTACAGACTTGATTTATTCCAACCTTTGAAACAAATCCCTCTGGCTGTGTCATATACACATCCTCCTCAAGTTTCCCATTGAGGAAGGCCGTTTTCACGTCCATCTGCCAGATCTCATAATCGTTATAAGCTGCAATCGCAAGCAAAATCCGAATGGACCTGAGCATAGCTACTGGTGAAAAGGTTTCATCATAGTCAACTCCTTGTCTTTGTTTGAAACCTTTTGCAACCAGTCGGGCCTTATAGGTCTCCACCTTGCCGTCCGCTCTAGTCTTTCTTTTAAAGACCCATTTACACCCAATAGGCTTAATGCCTTCAGGTGGTGAAACCAAAGTCCATACTTTGTTTTCATACATGGAGTCCATTTCGGATTTTATGGCTTCAAGCCATTTCCCTGAGTCTTTATTACTCATAGCCTGTTCGTAATTCAATGGATCATCATCATTCATGATGTGTACCTCATCGTCATCCTCTAAAACGAATCCATACCTCTCAGGTATCTTCGGTACTCTTCCAGATTTACGAACAGGGTGTGGTATAATAGGTTCTTCTACTTGGTCAGGTACCTGACTTTGATCCGTGGTAATTTGTGGTTCTTGAACTTCTTCAAGATATATCTTACTCCCACTGACCCCTTCATTGATAAACTCCTTTTCCAAGAAGGCAGCATGTTTTGCAACAAACACCTTTTGATCAGTTGGATGATAGAAATAATACCCTACAGTTTTTTAGGGTATCCCACAAATCTACACTTGTCGAATTTAGTTTGTAGCTTATCATGTTCAAACTTTTTGACATAAGCTGGACAACCCCAAGTCTTAACATGTTTAAGATTTAGTTTCCTCCCCTTCCACATCTCATATGGAGTCTTTGGGGCGGATTTGGTAGGTACCTTGTTAAGTAGGTATGCAGCCGTTTCTAGGGCATATCCCCAGAAGGAAATTGAAAGGTCGGTAAAACTCATCATGGATCGAACCATGTCCAACAGTGTTTGATTTCTCCTTTCAGATACTCCATTTAACTGTGGTGTTCCTGGAGGAGTCCATTGTGAGATTATACCATTTTCTTTGAGACAATTGAGAAACTCACCGCTTAAGTATTCTCCACCTCGATCTGATCGAAGTATCTTTATACTCTTGCCTGTTTGTTTCTCTACTTCACTTCTGAACTCTTTGAACTTTTCAAATGATTCTGATTTGTATTTCATTAAATACACATATCCAAATCTTGAGTGATCATCAGTGAAAGTAATAAAATAAGAATACCCACCCCGTGCAATCGTTGTCATAGATCCACAAACGTCTGTGTGAACCAACGCTAACAACTCTGTAACTCTTTCTCCTCTTCCACTAAAAGGAGATTTAGTCATTTTACCCATGAGACAAGATTCACAAGTTGGATATGATTCATAATCGGATAGCTCGAGGAGCCCATCTTTATGCAACTTGGATAGTCTTGTTTCATTGATATGACCGAGTCTACAGTGCCACATGTAGGTATAATTAATATCATCTCTTTTCCTTTTCTTAGTTTGTTCAATTTGAAATATATTTTCTTGTAATTCAAGTGTATAAAGTCCATTTCGCAAATTTCCAATACCATATAAAACATCGTCTTTATAAATAGAACAACTATTGTTCTTTATAACAACGTTAAATCCTTCCATATCCAATACAGAAATTGAAATAATGTTTTTAATAATATTCGGAACATAATAACAATTATTAAGATAAATGGACTTGCCCGAAGGCATTGCTAAATAATAAGTTCCTACAGCTAATGCAGCAACCTTTGCTCCATTCCCTACTCGTAGGATCACCTCATCATTGTTCAGCTTTCTACTTCTGACCAGTCCCTTCACATTATTACATATGTGAGAACCACAGCCGGTATCCAATACCCAAGTAGAATTTTGACTTTCTGAAAAATTAATTTCAATCATGAACAAACCTTGATTGGAAGTCGAAGCTTCTCCAAGCTTCTTGTCTGCTAGATACTTCTTGCAGTTCCTTTTCCAATGTCCCGGCATGTTGCAATGAAAGCACATTCCTTTGCTAGCTGGATCAGATTTCTTTTGTTCCTTTATGTTCACTTTGCCCTTGGTCATCCGAGATCGGAAGAGCTCCTTAGATATCTCATATCTAGCAGTCCTACTTTGTTCACCATACAACTCCTTGAGGTGAATCAACATAGTAGGAGCATCCATATTTTCGTGCTGACGCTGAAGCTCGTTATTCATGGATGCGAGCATGATGCATTGAGCCACAGATGCATCATCTTGCCACTTTACAATGGTGGCAATCTCTTCCTCAGAGACTGTTTCTGGAATAGTTCCAGGGACAGGTGAGTTTAGGACATAAGAAATCTTTTCAGCAGTGAGAACTATTCTCAGATTTCTTAGTCAGTCCGTATAATTCGGCCCGGTAAGCTTATTAGCATCAAGTATGCTTCGCAGTGAAATTAGTGATTTTGACATTTTTAAAATTCTGCATGTGAAAAACAACATTTTAGCAGACATTCATTTTATTAATTTTGCATACCAAAATAAATTTAGGTCTTTATTTTAAATTGGTATCTCCCACTATTTTTATCAAACTATATTACCCTCACTTATATAGTTCGGCAACATCTAATTAAAAATTTGCTAGTGAGAATAAGGATCCCATTTCAAATGTATATAACCTTGTGGATAGCACAACAAGCGATATACAAATAAATAGGTAGACAACTCTTGTCAATTACATCACCATGTAATTCCTTTTATTTTGCCTCTTAAATCATAATGGTCAAGTGTGTGCACATCCGAACTAAAATAATTTAAGTTAAGTCCAGCCTAGCACTTTCATAAATTCAAAAAAGAAAAATGTTCGTCCTTGTGGATAGCACAACAAGACTAGATCGTTCAATTTTCTTGATAAGCATCAAATGTGATTAATTAACATCTTAAATACGCAATACTCGCCTTGTGGATAGCACAACAAGCTCATATTAAATATCTAATACTCTATTAATTTATCATGCTAGAAGGCGATGTTCGATATTCCAAATATCATTTGAACACTTCGGACTTAATATTATTTCTTTGAGGGGTTTGTTATTATTAGTCTCATCTTTGTTTAGCGCGCATGCACATATATATATAAAATACGCGTCATTTTATTAAACATGCGAAGCATGTTTGCATAAAATATAATATATATAATATTTAGCATGCAATATAGAATACTATATTCTACCCGGATTGATTATGGACTTTTATTCTAGTTTGGTTCACTAGAGCCACCAAGTGAACCAAAAGGTCAAACCTAGGGGTGCAAGAATTTAAATTTAAACGTAACTATTACATTTAAACCCGGGCTCCATACAAACGGGTCTTCACGCGCTCCTTGCTCCTTGGTCTCTAATTTTTAAAGATAATTCTAACTATTTCTATTACATTAAACTATTTAATTTAAATAGAAACCTTGATCAACAGTCAAGGGGAAGTACATAGGAGGGAGATAGAATTTTACATCAAGAAAAAAAAATTAGAGAAGACGAGGTACGCAGACCCCATTTAATAAAACCCATTCATTCAAGCATTCAACTAAAATAAAATCCAATCACATTGGTCAAATAGTCCATAATCAATCGCCATTTATTTTCATACATATCACCATATATATCAATAAATAAATATTCATCTCATGAATTAAAACATTCCATATATATATGAGTATCATTTAATGGGCAATTTTAAATTGCATGAAATCCAATTTCAAGATTAAAATAAACTCTTTATTTTAATTATAAAATTATTTAGAATATAATATATAAATATATCATATTTTTTTTTTTTAAAAAAAAAAAAAAAGTCACCTTCTTTTATTAAAAGAGTCCTGCAGGTTTATAAAAAAAGTCCTTTCCTGATGGGTCACCTTCTTTTTGGAGTAAGAAAGAGACAACACATTTTCTTTGCAGAATTCAAGATTAGCACAAAAAAAAATTGTGATTCGTCCCAAAAAAAAGTCTTCTTTTTTTTTTCTTAAAAAATATAATTTTATACAATAAAATTATGCCCAATAAATTATTTTAAATACATACCCATATGTATATGAAATCAAAAATAAATTAATAATTGCATAAAGATTTGGCTCTGATGCCACTGTTGGGTTTGTACGAAATCGTGACGCAATCAAATTGCAAAAATTAGCGGAAGCATGATATATCAGAGTTTAAAAAATTTCTACAAAACCATTACCCGGATCATCCTTTATGCAAATTATTAATTTAAAACGATAAATAAGAAGTTATGGAATCATACCCTTGTAGAACGAAGCTTCCACAGGTACTAGTTCAACTCCTTGTTCTTCGTGATCTCCTTGAATTTCCGGGTTAGATTCCTTCCTTTGATCAACGTTAGCCACCCAAGTGTTTGGCCTCTAGAGGTGATCCACCAAGGAAGATGAATTATCAAGAAGGAGGGTGTTTGGCTTAACCTTAGTTTTCTATCCTCTATAGAAAAGGAGTACTCTCCAACAATTGGAATTGCATCAATCTAATATCTATTATAAGACTTCTCTTATATAGACATTGGTCAACCCTTCTAATCCTATTAGACATGGGATTTCTTTTAATTAATTAAACTCCTTTAATTAATTTAGGCTTCCCACCACATGGGAATAATTAATTAAATTCATTTAATTAATTTGTCTCCTAATCTTATTAGGAATAAATGAGAGTACTAAATATTAAATTAATTACTAAACTCCTTTAGAAATTAAAATAATAATAATTGTAATAATATTAATAAGACTCCTCTTATTAATTTATATTTAATATTTCCAAAATATTAAATAATAAACATTAAGCTATTTAATTTATTCTATCACCATAGATTAAATTAATTATACTTAATACATTATTACGATTATGCCATTACCTTCTTAAATAATTATTCTTCCTTTTATGGTGTGACCCTTTAGGTTCTCCATATTAAACCGGTTGTGAATAAATCAATTAAAATAATTTTAATCTTATTTAAATAAATAAATTAAACTAATAATTTATTTAAATAAATAATATTTATTCTACAATAGGGATAAGCCTCCCTAGCGATCAACGACTTTCCAGATAATATAGATTTCAACATTAATCATAAAAGAACCTGTGAGTTAATAGTTACCATACAATTCAATCCTTCCACCATACAATGTCCCAATTAAATATAAGACATGAATTTACTGTCAAGTCTTATTTTATTTAATTATATGTATTTCGATTAGAAAATGCACAACTCCAAATAATGCAAATTAAAAACTCCTTTCTAATTTCATTTCACCTTGGCCAAGGATTCCTGGGTTGTCATTTAACGAATCACATGGGACATATCTCCTCTTTTACTAGAGGTGGTAGATTCTTTATTGATCATTCATTATCTCCATATGTAACTCATTATACCCAAGCATACCCTATATATGCCTTAAAAGGTCTTAAGGAATAAGTCAAAGTATAATTTGTTACATACAAGATACTATGATGATCTCAAGTCCAAGGATCACTTGTACTACTATCACATTAGGAATTCCTATTGACATGCGAGTAAAACTCCATTAGGTATTCCATAGCGAATCACGTTCAGTGAACTTATTCTCCAATAAGCACCTACATACTTGCTTTAGTGTCTCCACACAAATGATCATGAGATCAATCATCCTCATCCAATGAGCAAGCAACATATGTACCAATCTATCCGGATTTACTAATCCCCTTTTTAGTAATCCCACGATTGGGAACTATTTAAGTTTTAAAACTTTCTAAGAATTTAGATCTCATTAGCATGATCATCATCATGATTCTAAAAGCATTGCTTAAAACTATGGGTTATTTACATATTATAAAAACAGCAACATGTAGATAATTAAATGCCTGTAATAAATGAATATTTCATTAATAAATAAATAAGATTGTTTACAAAGTACGTGCTTTATCATCATACATGATTGGCTTGTATGCACACTACTATCATACAGGCGCAGTACTCAACCTCTTCTTCAGCTCCTGAAAACTTTCCTCACACTTTTCTGTCCAAACAAACTTAACTATTTTATGAGTCAACTTTGTCAACGGAGTTGCAATTCTAAAAATGTCTTGGATAAATCTCCGGTAATAACCTGCCAATCCCAAGAAATTACTTACTTCAGACGGCGTCTTCGGCTGATCCTAATTCATTACAGCTTCAACCTTGGACGGATCTACCGAAATCCCATCTTTGTCAATCACGTGGCCAAGAAATTGCACACGTTCTAACCAGAATTCGTACTTCGAGAATTTTGCATAAAGCTTCTCTCGTCTCAGTTATTCTAAGGTTAGTCTTAAATATGCTGTGTGTTCCTCCTCAGTCTTGGAATAAACCAGAATGTCATCTAGGAACACTACTACAAACTTATCTAGGAATGGCTTAAACACCCTGTTCATTAAGTCTATAAATGCAGCTGGGGCATTCGTTAGACCAAATGACATCACCAAGAACTCGTATAACCATACCGAGTCCTAAAAGTTATCTTCGGTATATCTTCCCTTCTCATCTTCAACTAAATGATACCTATTCTTTATCATAACTTTGTTCAACTCCCTATAATTAATGCAAAGCTGCATCTATCCATCCTTCTTTTTCACGAATAAAACTGGCACTCCCCACGACGAAATGCTCGGTTGAATATATTTCTTGTCCAACAATTCCTGGAGTTGAACCATCAGTTCCTTCATCTCGATCGGAGCCATTCGGTATAGAGCTTTCAAAATCAGAGCAGTTCCCGACGCTAAGTCGATCACAAACTTTATCTCCCTATCTGGTGGAAGTCCTGGTAAATCATCCGGAAACACGTCCACAAACTCCCTAACCACCAATATCTCTTCCATCTTTGGGCTCTCTTTATGCGTATCTACTATGTATGCTAGATATCCTACACAGCCTTGCGTTAAAAGTTTTTTGGCTTGCATAACCGTCAGACAACTCGCTTGTCTAGGCAATTTACTACCATGGAACACTACCTTCGACGGAGTCGTAAGGTTTATCGACTTCTTCTGACAGTCAATTATTGCCCCATGGTTAAACAACCAGTCCATACCCAGTATGACATCGAATTCCCCAAGTTTTATCTTAATCAAATCTACCCTTAATTCCTGACCCTTAATGTCCAATCTACAGTTCTTGTAAACAAACCTAACATGAATAACTTCCTTATTCGCAATTTCTATGTTCAAGGGGTAAACTAATCCCTCTTTAGGTAAGTCTAAGGTCTTACCAAAATCATCAGATATGAATGAACAAGTAGCACCCGAATTAAATAATACATATGCATTTATACTATTGACCATAATAATACCTGCCACCACATCTTTTGACTGCACAGCGTCCTGCACCATCATGTTGAATGTGCGGGCAGTAGGTCGAACGGCTTGCAGTGATCCAGCGATAGTCAGAGTGCTACCGCTGCCATTTCCTCCATTCCCAGTTAAACCTGCCGTTGGCTTCTTCGGGAAATTACGAGCCATGTGATCCTTGGATCCACATGTGTAACAAGCTCCTTTCTTTGGGTTCGGGTAATTTGGCGCAATGTGGCCTTCCTGACCACAGTTGTAGCACACCCGCTTCCCCTTCATGCACACTCCAGTGTGATTCTTCCCGCATGTAGAACATGCTTTGAACTTTTTCTTCTACTGGCCTCCCTGCTAACTCCCAACAGAGGTATTGTCATTCCATTTCCTTTTCTGGTTGATAGCCCCACTACCACCAGCCTTGTTCTCCGTCTCATTCTTCTTCTTCTTGTATTAATTAAATTTAGTCACGGCATCGCTCCCTCCTTCAGCGAGAATGGCCTTTTCCAGCACAGTTGTAAATGTGTTTAGCTGGAACATGGAGACTTTGTTGTAGAGCCAGGGTTTCAGTCCTCGCTCAAGCCTTCTCGTCTTCCTAGCGTCAGTGCTAACCTGGTAAATAGTGAAACTGGCTAGCTCGTTAAATTTTGCGGCGTATTCCGACACCGTCATCCTTCCCTGCTTCAACTCTAGAAATTGGACCTCCATCTGGTCCTGCGAGCTCACGGGAAAGTACATTTCATATAACATCTCTTTGAAACGTTCCCACGGTATCACTCCTTCACCCTCTCTGGTCTTATTGGCCAGCCACCAGAAGCTAGCTTCTGACTTTAACATGAAAGTCGCGAAAGATGTCTTCTGGTCTTCGCTAACCCTAGCCACGTCGAAGACCTTCTCCATCTCCATTACCCACGTCTGGGCATCTATCGGGTTTACCGATCCCTTTAACTCCGGCGGTCCTACTAACTTAAATTCTTTAAACATCGTGCCCTGTACTTGCGGCTGATTCACACGTGCTCCTGTAAGTAGGTTCACCAACTGTTGAACCTAGTTGGGATTTGTCCCATCGTTATTGTTGTTGTTGTTCGTCGAACCCTCAGGGTTTTGACGTGTAGGTCTTCTTCTAGGAGGCACTTTCTGTTAAAAAATACTCTTATTAGATCCTTTACTAAGTTCTTAAGTATTCAAGTTTATACTTAAACATTTAAATAATTCATTTCGTATATGAACACATAGCACATCAATAACTTCTTTTATTCATTACTCATAGTTTTGAAAAACGTAGAATAAATAGCATCTCTGCTATTTACATCATCTTTCCTGAAATGGAACAAGTTGCAGGACTACATCATCACTTTATCCCATTATTATATCAAATTATGGGATTTACATTTATTTATTACAAAATGAAACACATAATTAAGGACTCTGTCTAGGCAAGTTAAGGTGTCGCACAGCCTCTCTGCGTTCTTCCTCCATCACCCGAAACACTGTCCTTCGGTCCACCACATACCATGGTAAACCTTGGAACTATGGCCGTATGGAATGCGTATTCTATTTCCCTCAGCTTGGCCCTCTTGGCTTCAGTCTCGTCTTCAGTTCTATCGGCTCGTTGAGTAGCCCTCAAGCTTGTTTCCTCCGCTCTAGCACGCTTCGTTGACTCTTCCTGGATGTCTTGCTTCAGCTTCCCTAGCTCGGCCCGTGCATCGTCTATATCATTCTCTACATGGGCTAGATTCCACTGCACATCTCCTAGCTCACTATCCAGCTCTTCAATGGTCTCGTCCCGCTGCTGGATGGTAGTCCGACTCTCGTCCACCAGTTCCTGAAGCTCCATATTACGGTCGTAGATTTCCTCGTACATCTCAGCACTAGTAGAGTGAGGTGGGAATTCCTCCTCGGGATCCTCTTCCTCCTCTGACTCATCCTCGTCCTCCTCCTCTAGAATAGTGTCAACTCATGCTCCCGACCAGCTACGGTGACCACTGGAGATGGCTCTCTTCTAACCAACTGCTCATCGTCAACATGGATGTCTCGGGTCTCTTCTCTAGGCACCTGAGGTAACTCCTCTCTAGCCTGACTAGACTCTCTAACGTTCGTCATCCTGACAAAAGAATTTTAAAGTTTATTATTACGTGATATCGAGTCGTCACTCTTCAAATACTTAAACGAAAACACATAGCACATAAGGTAGTTTATTATCTTTACCTATCACCGCTATCTTTTTGATCTTCCTATAAGGCTACTACCTAAGATTTTTTACCCCACCTAAGGTTCATAACCTACTGCTATGATACCAACCTGTGACACCCCCAAATACGGGTACTTCGTTTCCACAAGATTTGGTATTCACTTTATAAATAAAACATGTATCTACCCAATAATAAAGAATTACAAAGTAGATTACAACCCTGTCCAAAATAAATCACAGGGTTATCTAACCTTAACCTAACAAATAAGTGCGGAAATAAAATATCATAAACTAGTCTTATTACAATCAAGATTGAAGACAACAAGTCTTCACTTGCTCATCTTTCCTTTCCCTTTACTAGTTGACGGTACGTCAACATTCTCGGTTTTAACTGCAAAGGGTTATAAAATTGCAAGCGCGAGCAAACAAAAGCTCACTTGAAATATAACAATGATATAACATAACTGAATAACTTCAAAAAGGTTTGAATAACTTTACTTTCGTCAAAATAAAAAATTGAATAATAATTCTTTCATCATATTTAAAATTCAAATATATAATTTATTTGAGGGTCATACGACCTTGAACTATGTCCTAGGTTATATATATTTCTTTTTAAAACCTTTAACAGTCATTGAGACTATGGACCTTTAACTCGTACTTAGGGGGATCAGCCCTTCGTACCATGTATTGTGCACAAACATTCAACGCTTTCACGTAGTAACCTCCCCTAATAAATAGGGTTGTTCATCTCAGTATTTGAATACAAGTCCGCACCAAAGAAATTTTGGTTTGGATAAGCTTAAAGGAAATTTGGAGTTTCAACTATCATCAACTAAGGAGTAGTTGAATCGACTCACGATACTTTAACAGTTCTATAATATAAGAATCCTAAACCAAATGTAAGATACAACAATAGATTTCATAATACCTAGACATGCTTTGGAATAACTTAAAGCATTCGAAAAATTGGTGGATCTCGCTTGAACAATTAAGTCAAGATCACATCATTATAACAATAACTTCAATACTTGTGCATTATGAACATTAGAATATAATATAACTTGTATAATACATAACAAGTTAAGAATCGGAAAT
This sequence comes from Panax stipuleanatus, assembly GCA_020205555.1. Taxonomy (NCBI): domain Eukaryota; kingdom Viridiplantae; phylum Streptophyta; class Magnoliopsida; order Apiales; family Araliaceae; genus Panax; species Panax stipuleanatus. The sequence goes on along the minus strand of CM035117.1, from coordinate 47,398,596 downwards.
AAACTTGCATGATATAATGAGCAAGGGTTAAAGAACTTGCACAATAAAAAGATTCAATGAGAAAGCTCGCATAAACGTAAAAGAAAGGTCTTAGAAAACTTGCTTAACGTAAAAGAATAAGGATTAGAAAACTTGCTTAACGTAAAAGAATAAGGATTAGAAAACTTGCCTCAAGCGCAAGCTATACTTTATAATTACAAACCACTTCCACAATTACCCTACATATTACATTATTTTTATAATATCAATTAGTACACGATTGTTACGTTAAAATCGTTGAACTTCTTACTTAAGTTCAACTCACAACGTGGTTTACATCATAAGTTGCTAACTAGCCACATACGTGAGTCTATACTCACAACATTCACTTCACAAGCTTATAATGCTTTAAACTATCAGGCGTACCTTATGAAAGTAATACACGCGTAAACATATAATATATTCTTATAAGACTTCAAGTCATCTTAAACATATCAAAAGTATGTTATCTCATTGTCTATTACACAAGTCATCAATATAAGTTAGCTAAACAAACTCAGCACAAAAACTCAACAAAGCACAAACAAAATTCCCAGACAGCAGGTTGCCCCGCTGGGGCGGGTCCCCCAAGGCTAAAAGCCCCGGTTGGGCGGGGCCCACTACTGGTGGGTTCCCCCAGCTGGCGAATGGTAGAGAAATAAGCCAATTTGGCTTATTTCTTCACACCAAAGTCCGATTTTTCTCAACATGATGTACATGAAACTTAATGAAAATAAAATTTTAGACTCTTAACATGATTATAACATACAAAATCATTACAACACATAATCAAAACACAGTTTTAAGGATTTTTGAAGAAAACGACAATATCAAGCGTTCTTGACGAAAATTGCTATTGCGAATTCGTTTTTAAACCAATTCATGAAATTTCAATTGTGTTAACTCTATTTCTTAACATATTAACATAATCCATCATCAATTTGAACAACAATTGACAAACACATACCAATTTTGATGATTTAAAAGCTATTTGCAAAATAAGATCACAATAAATTACTATGAACATGATTTCTTAACGTTCATCGTAATTACGTGTATTGAATCACTTAAACAACTATAAAAATCATATGTAAGCATATATACAAATATATATATATATATACACACACATCCCATACACATCATAATCAAGAAATTTACACAAAAAGATTATTATAGAGAAGTTCTTTTTGAAAAACATAGAATATATAAAACACAAAAAGAAGAAAGTGAAACTTAGAGATTTTACCCTTTGATTGTGAGGAAGAAGAAGATGATGGCTTCTAGCAAGGACTCCTCTTCTTCTTCTTCTTCTCTTAGTTTCTCTCTAACCTTTCCTCTACTCTTTCTTTTCTTTGTTTTGTTCTAACTGACTAATCTTTAACTAACGTATATTGTAATATACATATAATATATAACTTACATATATTATACATAAATATACAACATATAACTTATAAAATATAATGACTCTTTAATAATTATAATAAATACAATTAATAAATAAGTTACAAGTTTTGAATTTGAAAAGTCATGAGGCTTGTTTGGCCAAAACAATATTATTTTTAAAAAATAGATTAATAGTAACTAAGGCCATGTTTGGTAAAATGGGTTTAAAACAAAATTAAGGGCCTTGTTTGGTACAACCAATTTAAAACCACTTTTTATTCTTTTAATAAATCTTTTACCCCATAGTTTAAATGCTACACTTTATTTAATTAAATTGCAACCGTCTAATTTAATTAAATACAAGCTAACATTTATTAATTAATTAAAATTGCACATAATACTAAATTGCTATACAATTGTAATTCCCTTATTAATCATAATTCATGTAACAAATTAGTAAATCACATACGTCCTCACATAAGGGATTAGGCTGCGTGCTAATGCAGAGCGGCAAGGTCATTGCCTATGCATCAAGACAGCTGAAAGATTATGAGAAAGGGTATTCGACCCATGATTTAGAATTGGCGGCAGTAGTGTTTGCTCTAAAGATATGGAGACACTACTTATATGAAGAAAGGTGTGAGATATACACAGATCATAATAGTCTGAAGTACATCTTTATACAAAAGGATTTAAACATGCGCCAAAGGAGATGGTTGGAACTGATCTAAGGCTACGACTGCGAGATTCTTTACCATCCAGGTAAAGCTAACGTCGTCGCCGACGCCTTGAGCAGAAAAGGTCGGGAGAAGCTGAACATGTTAACTGATCAGGACTAGTTAATAGAACAGATGACTAGATTGGAACTGAAAGTGAAGTTTTTGAAGGAATCGGATGACAAGTTATTTCAAGTAACTACTGGTTTTACTCTAGTAGACAAAGTGAAAGAAGCACAACTTCACGACGAAGAGTGCAAAAACATCCGGAAAGGAATAGCCGATGGCAAAGAGTTCAAGTTCAAGATCGAAGGTCTGCTATGATTTGATGGAAGAATCTGGGTACCGCCAGTACCAGAAGTAAAAGAGGAGATTTTGAGTGAATCTCACAGCTCGAGATATTTTATTCACCCTGGAAGTACGAAGATGTTCCAAGATCTCAAACACCATTTCTGGTGTCCGAATATGATGAGGGATGTTGCTGAATGCGTTGCGAAATGCTTAACGTGCCAGAAAGTCAAAGCAGAACACCAGAGACCTAGCGAATTGTTACAACCGTTGGAAATTCTAGATTCGAAGTGGGAGCATATCACAATGGATTTTGTAGTGGGTCTTCCAGCGACTCAGAAGGGTTTCGACGCGATTTGGGTGATTATGGATCGACTGACAAAGTCAGCCCACTTTCTACCGATCAGGATTAAGTACAACTTGGATCAGTTAGCGAAGCTGTACGTTAAGGAAATCATTTCTCGACACGGTGTTTCGGTGTCAATTGTGTCCGACAGAGATCCGCGTTTCACGTCAAATTTCTGGAAGCGATTACAAGAATGTCTGGGAACACAATTGCGAATGAGTACGGTATACCATCCTCAGACTGACGGCCATAGCGAGAGAACGATTTAGACACTAGAGTATTGGCATGCCGCCTTACGAAGCGTTATACAGCAGGAAATACAGAATGCCTTTGTGCTGGGATGAAGTCGGTGAATGTCAACTGTTGGGACCGGAACTAGTACAACAAACTACCAAAATCGTGAAGCTGATCAGAACAAGATTGGTTGTTGCTCATGACAGACAAAAGAAATATGCCGATCAACATCTACAGAAACGAGAATTCTTACCGGGAAGCTTCGTTTTCCTGAAGGTTTCTCCCTAGAAGGGGAAGATTCGATTTGGTAAGAATGAGAAGTTGAGCCCCCGGTTTATTGGACTTTTTGAGGTACTACGAAAAGTTGGCGAAGTGGCTTACGAGGTGGTGTTACCACCGGAGCTAGACAATATACACAACGTATTCCATATTTTTGTGTTACGACCGTACAAACACGACTACAAGCATATAATAAAATACAAGCCTTTACAGTTTTATAAAGACTTAACTTATGAAGAGGTTCCTGTTCAAATAGTTGATAGGTAGGAACAAGTACGTAGAAATAAACTGATACCTTCTATTAAGGTAATCTGGAGGAACCACAGTGCTGAAGAAGCCACGTGAGAACTCGAAGATGTAATGAGGAAATCGTATCCACAATTATTTGCTTAGCCTTTGTGTAACCCTTTATATATCGATTCTGGGGACAGAATCTTTTTAAGGGAGGAGAATGTAACAGATGAGATTTTTTTATGTGATTCTAGGGATAGAATTCTTTTAAGAAGGAAAGATTGTAACGATGAGAATTTTATATATTAATTATAAATATTTATTGAATTAAATAAATATTTGATTTGATTTATTTATTGAGCTAAATAAATAAATTGTGTGATTGTTGTGGAGTAATTTAATTAAGTGCAATAGAATTAATTAAATTGATGTGTAACTAATGGTGTAGCATAACTCTAATTTAATTAAGAATAATTAAATTAGAGCAATATTATGTGTTAAGTGTTTATAATGATTTACTAATTTGTTACATGAATTATGATTAATAAAGGAATTACAATTGTTTAGTAATTTAGTATTATGTGCAATTTTAATTAATTAATAAATGTTAACTTATATTGAATTAAATTAGAAGGTTGCAATTTAATTAAATAAAGTGTAGCAATTAAACTATGGGGTAACAAATTTATTAAAAGAATAAAAAGGGGTTTTAAATTGGTTGTACCAAACAAGGCCCTTACTTTTGTTTTAAACCCATTTTACCAAACATGGCCTTAGTTACTATTAATCTGTTTTTAAAAATAATGTTGTTTTGGCCAAACAAGCCTCATGGTTTTTCAAATTCAAAACTTGAAACTTATATATTAATTGTATTTATTATAATTATTATAGAGTCATTATATTTTATAAGTTATATATTGTATATTTATGTATAATATATGTAAGTTATATATTATATGTATATTACAATATACGTTAGTTAAAGATTAGTCAGTTAGAACAAAATAAAGAAAAGAAAGAGTAGAGGAAAGGTTAGAGAGAAACTAAGAAAAGAAGAAGGAAGAGGAGTCCTTGCTAGAAGCCATCATCTTCTTCTTCCTCACAATCAAAGGGTAAAATCTCTAAGTTTCACTTTCTTCTTATTGTGTTATATATATTCCATATTTTTCAAAAAGAACTTCTCTATAATACTCTTTTTGTGTAAATTCATGATTATGATGTGTATGGAATGTGTATATATATATATATATATATATATATATATATATATATATGCGTAAATATGATTTTTATAGTTGTTTAAGTGCTTCAATTCACGTAATTACGATGAACGTGAAGAAATCATGTTCTTAGTAATTTACTGTGAGCATATTTTGAAAATAGTTTTTAATTAAATCATCAAAATTGGTATGTGTTTGTCAATTTTTGTTCAAATTGATCATGGATTATGTTAATATATTAAGAAGTAGAGTTAACACAATTGGAATTTCATGAATTGGTTTAAAAACGAATTCGTAATAGCAATTTTCGTCAAAAACGCTTGATATTGTCGTTTTCTTGAAAAATATCATGAAAACTGTGTTTTGATTATGTGTTGTAAGAATTTTGTATGTTATAATCATGTTAAGAGTCTAAAATTTTATTTTCATTAAGTTTCATGTGCATCATGTTGAGAAAAATCGGACATTGGTGTGAAGAAATAAGCCAAATTGGCTTATTTCTCTGCCGTTCGCAAGCTGGGGGAACCCACAGTAGTGGGCCCCGCCCCAGCAGGGCTGTTAGCCTTGGGGGACCCGCCCCAGTGGGGCAACCTGCTGTCTGGGAATTTTGTTTGTGCTTCGTTGAGTTTTTGTGCAGTGTTTGTTTAGCTAACTTATATTGATGACTTGTTAAGTGTAATAGACAATGAGATAACATAGTTTTGATATATTTAAGATGACTTGAAGTCTTATATGAATATATTATATGTGTACGTGTGTATTACTTTCATAAGGTACGCCTGATAGTTTTAAGCATTATAAGCTTGTGAAGTGAATGTTGTGAGTATAGACTCACGTATGTGGCTAGTTAGCAACTTATGTTGTAAACCATGTTGTGAGTTGAACTTAAGTAAGAAGTTCAACGATATTAACGTAACAATCGTGTACTAATTGATATTATAAAAATAATGTAATATGTAGGGTAATTGTGGAAGTAGTTTGTAATTATAAAGTGTAGCTTGCGCTTGAGGCAAGTTTTCTAATCCTTATTCTTTTACGTTAAGCAAGTTTCCTAAGACCTTTCTTTTACATTTATGCGAGCTTTCTCATTGAATCTTTTCATTGTGCAAGTTCTTTAACCCTTGCTCATTATATCATGCAAGTTTATTTCCGATTCTAAACTTGTTATGTATTGTACAAGTTATATTGTATTCTTATGTTCATAATGCACAAGTATTGAAGTTATTGTCATATGGATGTGATCTTGACTTAATTGTTTAAGCGAGATCCACCAATTTTTCGAATGCTTTAAGTTATTCCAAAGCATGTCTAGTTATTATGAAATTTATTGTTGTATCTTACATTTGGTTCAGGATTCTTATATTATCGAACTGTTAAAGTATCGTGAGTCGATTCAACTACTCCTTAGTTGATGATAGTTGAAACTCCAAATTTTCTTTAAGCTTATCCAAACCAAAATTTCTTTGGTGCGAATTTGTATTCAAATACTGAGATGAACAACCCTATTTATTAGGGGAGGTTATTACGCGAAAGCGTTGAATGTTTGTGCACAATACATGGTACGAAGGGCTGATCCCCCTAAGTACGAGTTAAAGGTCCATAGTCTCAATGACTGTTAAAGGTTTTAAATATAAATATTTATAACCTAGGACATAGTTCAAGGTCGTATGACCCTCAGTTAAATTCTATATTCGAATTTTAAATATGATGAAAGAATTATTATTCAATTCTTTATTTTGACGAAAGTAAAGTTATTCAAACCCTTTTTGAAGTTATTTAGTTATGTCATATCTTTGTTATATTTCAAGTGAGCTTTTGTTTGCTCACTCTTGCACATTTTATAACCCTTTGCAGTTAAAACCGAGAATGTTGACGTACCGTCAACCAGTAAAGAGAAAGGAAAGATGAGCAAGTGAAGACTTGTTGTCTTCAATCTTGATTGTAATAAGACTAGTTTATGATATTTTATTTCCACACTTATTTGTTATGTTAAGGTTAGATAACCCTGGGATTTATTTTGCACAAGGTTGTAATCCTTTTATAAGGACTATAATTTTTATTTGAGTAATTATGAAGGTTGTAATCTACTTTGTAATTCTTTATTATTGGGTAGATATATGTTTTATTTAGAAAGTGAACACCAAATCTTGTGAAAACGAAGTACCCGGATTTGGGGGTGTCACATGAACTAATTTCCATTATGGGATTTTAATGGATCTTTTTACTTAATTTCAAATGTGTATGCTTCTATGTTAAGCTCTAATTGATTATGTATGGGTTACCTAATATGGTTTGTTTTGCTTGTTTAGATGCTTGATCATCATCTACCGTTAAAACTTGTATAAAATTGGAAAATGGATTATAAGTTGAGATATAGCCATATTAGTATGTGTTCATGATTTTTACATGTGATAGACTTCATAATTTGTAATCCGGATAGACATATACCGTATTACCGCGTGTAGTCATTTGAGAGAGCTTGTGCCTAAATCTATATTGCCATAAGGCACATAGGAATATAGTGGTTTATGTAATATTGGATGTTCACATATATTCTATCTCTTTTGTGAATTCTATGTGATATGAGCATGGTATATCGAGAGATAGCCATGTTTTACCTTCGTGCTCTCGACTAGCAATCTAAAGTAATCAATTAGGCTTAACAAGAGGTGTATAATTTGAATGAGGCATTAAGTGAAGTTAGAATCCCATATCTTCATAATCTGAATCATTTACTTATTAGTTAGTTTATATTTGATAGTTATTATTGCTAGATAAATCACATCTTGATCATACGTTTAAGCAGACCGAGATAATTACAAAATTATTGCATGTTAGATTAGAAATACTCATTTTTCTATGTGGGATCGATACTCTACTTACCATATACTACTTGTGGACCGCGAGCACTTGCGTGTATGTGACTGTTTTGTTTAACATCGAAACAAGCCAACAAGTTTTTGGCGCCGTTGTCGGGGAACTGTAATTATTTTTATTACTTTCAACATCAGTTGAAGTTAAATTGGGCTAACTTAGATAATTCACATCTTATCGCATTTCTATTTTATTTTTCTTTTGTTTCAGGTACTCTTGGTTAGTATATGTGCACTCGATCGAAAAATTCTGCTTTGGTGCCTAGAGAGGATAACATCAACGGGAAAGCTTGGAGATTGAGTACAATTACTGCTAATACACAAGAGGAAACTGAAACACCGGTAATTATGGCGGCCGAAGAACACAAAGCTTTAAGGGATTATTCTATACAGAAAATCAATGAGCTTCAGTCGAGTATAGTCAGGATAGCAATAGCCGCAAATACCTTTGAAATCAAACCAGGGACCATTCAAATGATTTAGAACACTGTTCAGTTTGGAGGTTCGGCTATTGATGACCCTAACGAGCATCTTCTGAGCTTTATTTAGATTTGCGACACTTCCAAGTGTAATAATGTGTCGGATGATGCAATGCGACTTCGGCTCTTTTCTTTCACCTTGAAGGACAAGGCGAGGAGTTGGCTTCACTCGCTACCATCGGGTTTTGTCACTACTTGGGAGGACTTAGCACAGAAGTTTTTAGCAAAATTCTTTCCTATGGCTAAGACTGCAAAGATGAGGAGTGCTCTTTCTCAATTTGAGCAACAACAAGGAGAATCTTTGTATGAGCCCTGGGAAAGATATAAGGAGATGTTAAGGAAGTGTCCTCATCACAGGATGCTACAATGGATGGGAATTAATACATTCTACAATGGATTGGGATGGCAAACCCGGTCGAGCATTGATGCCGCCACGGGAGGAGCATTTTGGGCAAAGTGCTATTTAGAAGCTTATGAGTTGATAGAGACCATGGCGGCGAATGACTACCAATATCCTTCATTTAGAATGCCTTAACCAAAGGTTGTCGGGGTATTGGAAGTGGATGCCATCACTGCGTTGTCTGCTCAACTAGGGACAATGTCAAAGAAGATTGATTTTATAGTCGAGTCTAAGGTGCAACAAGTTGCCTACATCTGTGAGCTATGTGCGGGAGCACACCCGATGGATCAATGTGCTATTACTTCTGAGTCGGTACAATTCGTGAGCAACTATCAAAGGCCACCCAATCAATGCCAAAACACATACCATCCAAACAATAGAAATCATCCCAACATCTCTTGGAGTAACAATCAAAGTTCTCAACAACAACCACAATATCCACAACAACAACATGCTCCTAGACTATCTAACCCTCCCGGATTTCAACACCAACAACATCAGCATCCTCAAGCTCCCGCTCTGCAACAAGAAAAGAAATCTGAGATGGAAGAGTTGATGTTGATGTTAAAGAGCCAAGAGGTGGATATCAAGACTTTGGAGACCCAAATGGGCAAAATGGCCAATATGATGAGTAATAGACCACAAGGTGCTCTACCAAGAAATACGGAGGCTAACCCGAGAAGGGACGAAAAGGAGCAGTGTCAGGCCATCACTCTAAGGAGTGGAAAATAGACTGCAGGAATTGAGCCTGGCGCTGCCGAGCCCCAAGAAGAAGGAAACATGGCGCGCCCGTGCCAATATGCAGAGAATTATGATGCTGATTTAGCTAAGGTAAGTGATGGAAAGCAAGTATCTGAGGCATAAAAGAAGGAATTAGCTGAGAAATGAAGTGTCCAACCACCAGTTGTATATCCACCTGTGCCATACCCTCAAAGACTTCAAAAGCAAAGACTGGATAAGCAATTTTCCAAGTTCTTGGAGGTGTTTAAGAAGCTACAAATAAATATACCATTCACAGAGGCGTTAGAGCAAATGCCAAGCTATGCTAAGTTTATGAAAGGTATTCTGTCGAGAAAGAAGAAATTGCAAGATTATGAGACAATTGCCTTAACTGAAGAGTGCAGTGCAGTGTTGCAACGGAAACTACCTCTTAAACTCAAAGATCCTGGCAGTTTCACTATCCCTTGCTCTATTGGAGGATTGTCCATCAATAAATATTTATGTGATTCGGGGGAAAACATCAATCTTATGCCACTCTCTGTGTATACACAGTTTGGATTACCGGCTCCAAAGTCGACAAACATATCACTGCAGCTTGCCGATAGGTCCATCACATATCCGAGGGGTATTGTAGAAGATGTCCTTGTAAAAGTGGATAAGTTTATATTTTCTGTTATTCTTAACTATGAAGAAGACAAGGACATTCCGATCACTCTTGGTAAGCCTTTCTTAGGTACTGGAAGAACTCTCATCGATGTACAAAAGGGAGAACTTACGATGAGAGTTCAGGACCAAGAGGTAACTTTCAATGTATTCAAGGCTATGAAGTTTCCCATCGATGAAGAAGAATGTTTCTGGATTGATGCAGTCGACAGGGTATTGAATGAAGAGGCCACGCAAGTGATGAACAGTGACCCTTTAGAGAGTGCTTTACTAGGGGACTTTGGCATGGAGGATATAGAGGTTGTTGGGTATGTGCAAATTCTGAATACAGTGCCACGGATGGGTAAATTCAAAAGTCCGGCTGAACCACTTGAACACACATGGGAGTCTTACGAGTGCTTAAAACCATCTCTGGAGATGCCTTCTACCTTTGATCTGAAACCTCTTCCTAATCATCTAAGGTACGCATTTTTGGGTAATTCTTCCACGTTGCCTGTTATAATTGCCTCTGCGCTAACATCTTGTCAGCAAAGTAAGCTGCTGTGAGTATTAAAGGAATTCAAATCTGCGATTGGGTGGACCATAGCGGATATCAAAGGGATAAGCCCCTCATTCTGCATGTATAAAATACTTCTTAAGGATGATAACAAGCCGACAGTGGAGCAACAGAGGAGACTAAATCCCATTATGAAAGAGGTGGTCAGGAAAGATATCCTGAAGTGGTTAGATGCCGGCATCATATATCCTATATCAGATAGCTCATGGGTGAGTTTGGTGCAATGCATACCAAAGAAAGGAAGCATGATCGTAGTTTCCAAAGAAAATAATGAGTTGATCCCTATCAAAACAGTCACGGGATGGAGAGTTTGTATGGATTATCGCAAGCTGAACAAGGAGACCAGAAAAGACCATTTTCTTCTCCCATTCATTGACCAGATGTTGGACAAGTTGGCTAGCCATGACTACTACTACCTCCTGGATGGATATTCGGGTATAATCAAATAGTTATAGCTCCCGAGGATCAAGAAAAGACTACCTTCACGTGCCCCTATGGAACTTTTGCTTTCAGAAGGATATCTTTTGGATTATGCAATGCCCCGACCACATTTCAGAGATGTATGATGGCTATATTCTTCGACATGGTTGAGCAGAATGTGGAGGTCTTCATGGACGACTTTTCAGTCTTTGGGGACTCATTTGACATATGTTTAGAGAACTTGGTTATGGTGTTGAAGAGGTGTGTTGAGACCAACTTAGTGCTGAATTGGGAAAAGTGCCATTTCATGGTACAAGAAGGAATAATCCTCTGGCACAAGGTTTCAGGGAAAGGATTGGAGGTTGATAAAGCGAAGTTGGAGACTATTGAGAGCCTACCACCACCGACTTCAGTGAAGGGGGTCCGCAATTTCCTTCGACATGCGGGTTTCTATCGTCTATTTATAAAGGACTTCTCCAAGATTACAAAGCCTTTATGTAGTTTACTGGAGAAGGATGTCCTTTTTAAGTTCGACGAGGATTGTTTAGCAGCTTTTGAGCATCTGAAGAGGAAGTTGATGACAACACCTATCATCACAGCTCCAGATTGGTCATTACCCTTGGAGTTGATGTGTGATGCTAGTGACTTTACAGTGGGAGTTATTTTGGGGCAACGCAAGGAAAAGATATTTCATGTGATCTATTATACCAGTAAGACTATGACGGATGCATAACTCAATTACACAACCACTGAGAAGGAGTTATTAGCAGTGGTATATACTTTCGACAAGTTCCGTTCATACTTGATTGGCACGAGAGTAGTGGCATATACAAATCATGCTGCCATTCATTGTTTGATTGCTAAAAAGAACGCCAAACCCCATTTAATCTGATGGATTCTACTCTTACAGGAGATTGACTTGGAGATAAAGGACAGAAAGGGTACAGAGAACCAAGTGGCGGATCACTTGTCATGACTAGAGAATTCGGGAAAGGACACGGACGATGGAGTTTTGATCAATGAGTCTTTCCTTGATGAGCAGCTATTTATGGTCCAAGGAGAAGTCCCATGGTTTGCCGGCTTTGCAAACTACTTAGTGAGAAACATTCTCCCTCCCAAGTTGACAAGGCCCCAAAAGAAGAAATTTCTGCATGATGTCAAATGGTACATGTGGAACGAGCCATATCTGTTCAAGTAGTGCGCAGACCGAATGATCAGGCGGTGTATCCCACACAGTGAGACAGAGAGCATACTACATGGTTACCATGCATCAGTGTACTGGGACATTATGGGGGAGAGCGGACAGCGGCCAAGGTTGTTCAAGCGGGATTCTATTAGCCTACTTTGTTCAAAGATGCCTACAATTTTGTTCAGAAATGTGATAGATACCAGCGAGTAGGAAACATTTCCAAGAGGAATGAAATGCCCTTGAACATGATATTAGAGGTTGAGATATTTGATGTTTGGGGTATTGACTTTATGGGGTCATTTGTTTCATCTTGCAGGAATCTGTACATTCTACTGGCGGTGGACTATGTTAAGTAGCAGCTTTGCCAACGAATGATGCAAAGGTGGTCTTGAGATTTCTACAAAAGAGCATTTTCACAAGATTTGGGAGACCTAGAGCAATCATTAGTGACGAAGGCACTCACTTCTGCAATAGATAATTTATAACATTATTGGCTAAGTATGGGGTGAATCACCGTGTTGCCACGGCCTACCATCCCCAAAATAATGGCCAAGCTGAAGTCTCCAATCGTGAAGTAAAGAGGATTCTAGAGAAAATTGTCAACCCAACGAGGAAGGATTGGTCACTTAAGCTTGATGATGGAGTATGGGCCTACAGAACCGCTTGCAAGACACCACTGGGAATGTCACCTTATCAGTTGGTATATGGGAAAGCCTATCATCTTCCCATGGAGCTTGAGCACAAGGAATTCTGGGCAATTAAAAAGCTGAACTTTGACCTCAAAGCCGTAGGGGAGAAGAGATTTCTCCAATTGAATGAACTTGTTGAATTCCGACTGCAGGCTTATGAGAACTCAAAACTGTACAAGGAGAAGGTGAAGAAGTGGCATAACCGGAACATTATTGAGAGTATGTTTGAGACGAGGCAATCCGTGTTGTTGTTTAACTCACGTCTTCAACTTTTCCCTGGCAAACTTAAGTCTAGATGGTCTGGGCCATTCATGGTGAAGACCGTGTATCCTCATGGTGCAGTTGAGATTATAGGTCAAGACCTGAGCAAGCCGTTCAAGGTCAATAGGCAGAGATTGAAGCACTATTTTGGGGGCGAAGTTGACCGACAAAAGGCCTCCTTGATCCTTTCCATTCCATGAGTATATCTAAGAAACTAGACCTAATTGACTATAAACAAGCGCTCGATGGGAGGCACCCCATCCACTCTCTTCTCCCTCCTATTTAATTCTTGTTACATGTCTATATTTCCTTCCCCTATGTGTAAATCTTAAAAAATTTGAGTTTGAGTACATGTTGCATATAACATAGAAAAGTTTCAAATATAGCATTTTTGATAATAGATACATATAGCTTACATAGTTAAATTTTGATTATGGAATAACATTATGTCTCATTTGTGAATTCCCTTTATGCAGGAAATGAATCAATTGCTTGTCAGCTGCATAGTTCCAAATGCTGCAAAAATCTCCAGGGATGGAACCATTGCAGCGCGGCTGCGCCTTCTTTAAAGCAACCATTAGCGCGCCCGCGCCATAAAATTTTCTCACAGTGTGCTGCCAGCCCAAGCGCGGCCGCGCCCGTCAAAGCCTACACACCGGCGCGGCCGCGCCAATATACAGAAAACTGCCATTTTAAAATTTGACCCATCCCTTATATCCTATTTCATTTAGTCGAACCCTCATATCAGAACATCATATATTCACCATCTCTTAGACTCCTATTGCAAAATATACTCAAAACCTAACCTACAAACCCTAGCCCTAGAACTATCAATCCACTCCTTCATAACTATCAATCCCATTCTCATCATCCTCGTTCTCTCTCCACGACTCTCTAGCCCTAGCCATTATCCCCACCAATAGAAATCATATTTCCACTTCTTCCCCACTTCCTATCAACCTACAAATCTTCGTAAAACCTAACCCTAGCCTTCACCAAACAATCATTCCATCTCCAATTTCAACAGCAGAGTTAGGGTTTGCAGAGAGAATGTTCAGAGGCAAGTTTAGGGGTTGTTGTCTTGGCTTCACAAGTTAGGGTTTGAAATTATAATTGTCTGCAAAGCATCATGAGATAAAAAAGGGCTCGATCAGTCACTCCATCCTCGTCCTCTAACAGTAGCCAGAGTGAGGATATTTTGGACACATCCAGGTTCATCAACCTATCAGCTCAGACTCAATATTACAAGATGGTGCCCAAGTCTTTTGTTCAGGAAAGGGATCTGAAGCCTACCAAGGAGGATGGGCAGATGTTAGCGATGATCAGAGAGAGGGACTGTGCCTTTGGCTATAATGCGGGAGTTCTATGCAAATGCTCGGGAGACACAGAGTGGCATCTACTTTGTACGGGGCAAACAAGTGGATTATCGTCCTAATGCTAGCACTAAAGTGTTCCATTTGTTCCTGCCGTCTCCTGATGATGAGAATTAGGTTGTTGCTGAGCAGTTTGAGACCGATTTAGATATGGTGATTAAAGAGCTTTACGTCCAGGCACCAAGTGGGCTATCAAGCCAGGAACAGATACGAAGACAAACTTCCCACACGCTGTACTACATCGATATGCCAAGGCATGGAATCATTTTATATGCGCGAATTTGATGCTGTGACGCCCCCAAATCCAAGTACTTGAAACCCGAACTTGGTGCTATATGATATCATTTCTTTGAGCTGAATAATATAAATAACAAACTTAATATACATATCAGAGTTGTCTAATCCCAAGTACATGACCTTTAAAACATTTTAATACATGATAGATAATAAATATTATCGTCTTCATAAAGTCTAACTATTACACAAGATACCATAAAACTTATTCTGTCAGCTTTCCCTTTCCTTTGTCCTTGTCAGAACCTTCAGGTCGATCACGCTTAGCTGAAAACATTTAATATTAAAGCAAGAATGAGAATTCAATTGCCCAGCAAGTAATAACAGTTAATAAACTTTAGCTGAAAGAAGTAAATATTTTCTTTGAGGTATACTTCTACAACGAATCAATAGTTGTGAAGTCTTTCGAAACATATCTTAATAACATGTCAAATCGTTTAAAATTTTAAAACGACGTAGTGACTATAAATGCTGAGCGGTCAATGGACCACGAACTTTTCTTTTTCTTTTTCGAAAAGGTTTAAACAGAAATTCATCTGCAAACCGCTCTGGTCTTACAAAAATATAAAGTGATCAGCCCCGTTATGTCCTTTATTGATCAATACTATCTATTTGAACGATAAATGCGTTCACTCTGTTCGCCTTGGGCACAAAACCTATTTCCCCATTACGGGTTGTTCATACTCAGTCTGGAATCCTAACTAAATAATTTAGTTGGATGACCTTATCATAACCAATAATATTTAGCAGTACAATTCAACTCTGTCTAGCCGAGTCAAATAGCTTAGACAGTCTTTAAACCATCTATACCGAAGTTTAATAGTATGTAACAGGATTTATCACATCAAAGAATTTCAAGTTCAAGAGTTCTTGCATGAATACAACATTTCATACAAGTGGGGACACTTGTATAACAATAGACAATAATGAGATGTTAATAAACTATAAACGAATTGAATAAAACTCCATAATATAAGAATAATTTCATAAATGAATCATGGATATCATTACGGATATAAATAATTGACAATAATTATTCATGAACATGATTTTAGCTTACTGGGATCCATCGCATAAAATAAATGCGAAGAGTAGAGATACTTGATTAATATAACATTTGAGTAAAGTTAGAGAACTTGCCTTGATAGCTTATTACTGCTACATAGTATAGCTTAAGCTTTTATCTTTAATATGAAGTCCTATCATCAATAGAATTATTCTTTTTATTAGAATAATACAACTTAACACATTATACTTCTTAAACATGTTGTCACATATTCATGTCAGTCATTACAACACATAAGAACGTATACCTAGTCAAACTATGTCGGTTTTGTTTGAGTTCGGTATTGTTTTGGCATCCCGATTGCATTATCGGATAATTAACTAATTTATTTTTTTAATAAAACTTTGTTCAAGAACTTAAATATTATATTAGATAATTTAATTATCATTTATAATATTTTTCCAAACATTAAAATTATTTATAATAATTTTTCAAACACTTGTATCATTTTAATGATTTAATTGCTAAATAATTTCATAATCATTAATATTTATATAATTTAAAATATTAATAAAATTCATGTCAACACTTTAAAAGTTATTTATTATAACCTGAAAATATTTTTAATACCTTAATATTACATTTGAAATGATTTTTAAAAAATTAAAAATTATTTTTAAATAATTACCATTAACATTTAAATATTAATGTTATTCATATCAAAATATTAAAAGTTATTTATTATAACTCACAATATTTTTAAAATATTTATTACACCTTTAAATGATTTATAAAATATTAAAAATCATTTTTTAAATAATTTATTTAGTATACGAAGATCGATAATTTATTTTTAAATAATTTAAAAATATTAAATATTTATTACGAAGATCGATCTTTGAAAAGAATTGCGCTCCTTGCAACTGGTCGAACAGGTCATTAATACGAGGTAGCGGATACCTATTCTTGATGGTGACATGGTTCAACTCCAGATAGTCAATACAAAGTCGCATACTCCCGTCTTTCTTCTTTACGAATAAAACAGGAGCACTCCAAGGAGACGTACTAGGACGAATAAAACCGATGCCTAACAACTCCTGTAGTTGGACCTTTAACTCCTGAAGTTCAATAGGAGCCATTCGATATGGGGTTTTAGAAATGGGTTTCGTACCGGGTTCAAGGTCAATAAAGAATTCAACTTCACGTTCTAGGGGTAGACCGGGAAGTTCTTCGGGAAATACATCAGGAAACTCATTAACAACGGAAATATTATTCAAATCTGACGTATTTTGGTTTAGATCAGTGACATGAGCTAAGAAAGCTTGACATCCGTTTTTCAATAAACGAATAGCCTTGTGATTTGAAATGATATTGACTGATTTTAGTAGTTTGGTGATTTGGATTCGCACAACAGGTTGATTAGGAATACGAAAACTAACAACCTTACGAAAACAATCAATTCTGGCATGGTAAGTGGTTAACCAGTCAATTCCTAAAATCACGTCAAATGCAAGTATTTTCAAAGATATAAGATCAACAGGTAAGGTAAGGGTACCAATCTGAATCAAGCAAGATTTGTAAACTGTAGAGGTAACGAAGGTTTCTCCTAACGGAGTTTCAACAGATAAGTCAAAGTCTAATTTATCAGAAGTCAAGTTCAAATGTTGAGCACAAGCAGGTGAAATAAATGAATGGGTAGCACCGGTATCTAACAAGGTGTAAACTTCGCAAGAGTTTATGATTAGCTTACCCATAATCACCTCGTGTGGGTTCCTCGCGTTTTGGGCTGTCACGACAAACGCTCTTCCAGGAATCACCGACTTTGACTTGTCCGAAACCGCCTTTGGAATCACCACCCCCGCTGGACTTGGTTTCGCAACAGTACAATCTCGAGCTATATGTCCTTCTTTTCCACAGTTATGGCATGCTTTGAATTGTTGTGGACAGTTTGGGCTGATGTGTCCCTCTTTCCCGCATTTATAGCATACGACCGGTGGTCGTTCTCCTCCCCTAGAAACAGTTGATGCTGGTGCTGATGTTGACGTCTTCACGTTCTCATTGTTATACCTTCTCTTTTTGAAATCTCCTCCCGATTCGCTTTTTCTACTATCATTGCCACGATTACCACCTGAGTGGTTACCGCTTCTGTCATACTTTCCTCCTTTGCTCCGATGACTGCTGCCACCGGTACGACCTTGGTTGTGGTCCCTCGGTTGAACATAATCATTATCTCGTTCTAACAACTGGGCCCTGTTCACCACATCCGAATATAGAGGAAATTTATGAGAAATGAGGTATTGACGTATTTCGGGTTTCAAACCTCTTAGAAACATCCGTGTCATACGTTCCTCATTCTCCACCAAATGAGGTGCAAACCTAGATAGCTCCGCGAACTTAGCCTCGTACTGGGATACCGTCATGTTGTTTTTTTCTAGTCTGATAAACTCTACCTCCTTCATATGACGAATACTTTCAGGAAAGTACTTGTCATTGAATAGTTTCTGGAACGCTTCCCAAGACATCTTGAGTGCGGCAGGCTGGGTACGCTTCACAGACTCCCACCAGTAATCTGCTTCTCCACGGAACATAAACGTGGCGAATGGAACTTTTTGTTCCTCCGTGCATCCCAATATATCAAATATCTTGGTAATTTGCTTAACCCACGTCTCCGCCTTGATCGGATCCGGCTTTCCCAGAAACTCTGGTGGTCCCAATTCTTTAAACTGCTTGGCAGTAACAATTCGCGTGCTGTTATTATCTCCACCTGTATTTTGTACACGAGTTTCCCTCGTCTGGTTTTGCATGAACTGCAAAAAACTTCTAAACATCTCATCGTTTATTGTCTGACCAGCGTTGTTTTCAGGATGAACATTGCCTTCTTGTTGCACGTTCTCCTGGTTAGTGATTAAAGGTGTCTCCATAGTCTCATTCACTTCGTTGTTAACATTCTCAGCTGCCATTCTCAAATACTTCCATAAGACAAGGGTTAATTAAACAAATTAACATATCACATATTAACCCTATGCTCCGACTGACCAATTAAATACCACATAAGCTTAGGTAGGACACACTAGCGAAGGATTTACTCGCCTCTCCCCTCCTAATTCTATTCCACGATCTCCACCAGAGATCATATCCCTAAGCTCTGATACCAACTATGACGCCCCCAGAATAGGTCCAGTCAACCCAACCCATTCTGAGTCGCCAAATACATGGTACAGAATTTAAATACAAACTTTTATATCACACGGTCGTGCAAAATACGACCACACAACTGTGAGTGTCAATACAAATACGCAAAAAATATTAATATTCAAACTAAGTCCTCATTACAATTATTATTACACTATTTATCAAAAATAGTGAGGACTACTACTGCTCTAACTCGGACCATCACTCTGTCCCCCGACTAGTTCCCGCAACATTCTCATTTCCTGAAGAGGACAATAGATGAAAAGGGTGAGCTCAACTAGCCCAGTAAAGAATATTATGACTAAGATAATGGAAAATAAATTATCGTTAGTCTTAAATAATTCAGATAAAATATTATTGACAACAAGTTTTAGATCAATATTCGCAGCGGAAATAACCATTCATTAGAAGAGTTAAATAGAGAATGAAGTCTACTATCTTCTATGATTTAAAAGTTTATCATCAATATTTTATCCCTGTAACATCAATCAATATACATCTCGAATCAAATATTCATCTTTGCAATACAGGCCAAAGATATTCATTTGTATCACCAGTGGTCATGTTCATCTCAACACATGTCCATCTTTGCACTACAGCCAAAGATATTCATCAGGTAATCATTCATCTTTGCTCTACAGGCCAAAGATATTCAGTTATATCACCACTCAGGACTAAGGATGATGAAAAACGTTATAAATAACGAATCCAGTGAGAGAAAAGACAAAGATTAAGTATTCGCATTTTAGTTTATCCAAGTTCAAAAAATACTCCATAATAATACTTTGTGGAGCAAAATTCAAGAATAGAGCTTAAAACTTGGATACAATCAAAGATAAAAACTTTAACAAGCAATTTGGACATATAGAAGAAAATTTAATTTTTTCGTGAATAGTGCCGTATATGTGAATAGTAACCCCGACGGAAAAAGTAAGAATTTCATAATAAAATCCATGACAATATTTTCGTATAATGATATTGAAAAGAATAACATCATTTATGAAAGAAATAACATCCCTTACCTCAAAAGAATAGTACTTCTAGCTGGAATATCGGATATAAGGCTGAAGAAAGCTTGCACTGAATAGTAACACTCAAAGTATCTAAATACTCACAAAAATACGCTCGATATTATAGAGAGATAAAACTTCTGATTCTGGTGTGATTTTCAATTCTAACCTAAGCACCCTATTTATAGGAAAAACTTAGGATGCCAAAGTAGACTAAATTAATAAAATAATATTTTTTCTAAAAAAAATTCCGCCGCCTGCCAAAGCCATTAGCATTCCACACCAACCAAAAGTGGGGCCCACCATTTATTTAAAAAATATTTATTTTTTGAAACTTCAATAATTCATAATAAATTGGCCCTTTATCAGAAAAATACAAATTCTATGTCTTTCTATAAGAAATTTAATTCTCTACAACTTTGTAGAAGGAAGTTTTTCCAAATTCCAAACATAAATTATCCGAAATCCATAAACGGATATTTTCCACACCAAAATTCTGATAAAAACACATCAGCGCTAATTCCTTCTTTTATATTCACAAAATAAATATTTTCTTATCATATAAATTAATAATTAATTATTCACAAATAATATTACAGAACTACAATATTGACAACCAGGTTATTCCCAGGAAAGAGGGGGCCTTCCGATAAGGATTTCTCCTTACTGGCGCGCAATTAAATAACCCCTCCTAGACAGAACTTCCTTAGATATTGTCAATAATGCTATCTAATAGTATTATTCAAATAATATGAATTATTGAGTTGATAATATAAAATACTATGCAGTGACAATTATTGAATCAATAATACAAAATATCAACTGTAGCCATTATTGAATCAATCATATAAAATAGCAACGTAATAATTATTGAGTCAATAAAATATCAATGTAGCAATTATTGAGTCAATAATATAAAATATCAACGTAGCAATTATTGAGTCAATAATATAAAATATTGAACAGTAATTACTGTAACAATAATTGAGTAAGTGCCTTCTCACGTAAGACTCAATAATTCGAAATACTGTGCAATACCGTGTGCTACTGTGCAACACCGCGTATCATTGTATTTTAACCACCGGGTATTTCAACAGTACTAACGGTAACAACTACGCCGTTATTTTATAAAAAGGTTATTTCTGTCACTTTCTATATTCGACAGTTATTTCAATATGGGCCCACAAATAGCTGCGCCGTCGTACGAATATTCTCCGACAACAAGAATATTTCACGACCAAACGAATATTCCCCGACAACAAGAATATTTTATAACCACTTGCTTATTTTAAAATATTTGCACATTTCACCCATAACTTTTCATATTTATCAAAACAACACCTTACTGTTTTGAAATAATATATAAAGAAAATTAAATCTTTATTCATAAAAGTTGGGGTCTTACAGTATTAATCATGAAATTGCATAACATAGATCAAAATTTTAGGGTTTTAACCTATCATTACACTTTACATCATATACCATTATTAATTAAGTTAAAATAATTAACTTAACTAATCTTGATAAATTCATATAGTAAAATAATTATTATAATAATTCTAGAAATTATTTCATATATTATTTATATAATACATTAATCATATTTTCATGGAAAATAAATAATAAAATATTTTTTAGAACTACAAAGTTAATTTATTATAAGAATATAATTTATAATAATTAACAATTCCTTTTTCAAAAAGGTTTTCGAAATCATACATACAATAAATAAATATATTTATCACATATTCACATGTGCTTTACCTTGCACATATTTCCACATATTATTTTTGATAAAAATAATATAAAAAAAATTTATACGCAAAATTTCTTATTTAATTATATCAAAAATCTTGGGTTATTACATTCACCCTCCTTTATAAGGATTCCGTCCTTGGAATCACCGTTTCAAAACTTATACACATAATGATAAATAATATACACATTCATTTTAAGTAGATCTTGATTTGATTCGATCGAACTGATCTTTAACTTATTCAGCATAAAGTTTATCTATCTAATTAAACGGAATCTAATTTTTAAGAGAACTCAAATTCCTCCTCCAAAATTCCTTAATAAAATAATTTAATATTAATAAGAAAATCATATATACAAAAATAAAATTTATTCGAATAATACCTGGAATTCCATCCCCGGCTACTACCGTATCTTGAACCGTCATATTGAAGGTCCTCGCAGTTGGCTTGCTTGTTGAAGTTGGGTAAGTGATCGCCAGCTTTCCACTGCTTTTTTCCGCATTCGCATTTTCCCCATCGGCGTTTCTTTTCGGACAATCCTTTGCCATATGACCAGTTGATCCGCAGATAAAACAACCACTATTATTTCTTGGATTGGGGCAATTAGGAGAGATGTGTCCCTCTTGCCCGCACTTGTAGCACACAAACTTTTCTTTAAGACACTCACCTGAGTGATTCTTCCCGCAATTTTCATATGGTTCAACCTTTATCCTTATTCCTCTTTGACCATTACCAGTACTTTCAGAATTTGTCCACTTTCTTTTTTCACTTGCACTTCCAATATTTCCTTCCACCTTAACTTTTCCTTCGACCTTACCCTTATTCTTCTTTTCCTTATTATAAAGGCTCATGGCCTCACTTCCTCCTTCAGCAATGATAGCCTTTTCCAATAATGATCCAAACGAGTTAACCTGCAGCACTGCAACCTTGTTATAGATCCAGGGCTTTAGTCCATGTTCGAACCTTCGTGCCTTCCTTGCTTCAGTATTCACTTGTTGCGGAGCGAACCTAGCTAATTCGTTAAACTTTGTGGCGTATTCTGAGACGGTCATATTTCCTTGTTTCAATTCCAAAAATTTAACTTCCACCCTATCCTACATACTGGACAAGAAGTAATTCTCATTGAACAGTTCTTTGAACCTTGTCCATGTTACCACTTCTTCTCCGGCTTGAGTTTGATTAGCCTCCCACCAGAAGTTCACTTCTCCTTTCAATATGTAGGTAGCAAAAGCTATCTTTTGCTCCTCCGCTACCCTAGCAATAACAAACGCTTTTTCTATTTCCTTTACCCAGGTTTAGGCTTCTATAGGGTCAATCGTTCCTTTGAATTCAGGCGGTCCTACTGCATTGAAGTCTTTGAAATTTGCCAATTGATTATCTGGCCGATTTCTTCTTGCTGCCGGTGCTTGATTACGCATTACTTTTGCCAACATATTCGTAAAATTCTGCATTGGATCTGCTTGTCCTTCTGCGTTGTTTACAGATTTTTCTGCCCTTTTTTTTCGAGTTTGACGTCTTGGCGACATTATCTGGTTAAACAAAATCTTAAAGTTATTATCTTATCATTCATATACCATTATTAATGGTATCATAAAAGATAGAATATAAAATTCTAAATTTTAGACCAATTCAGCTTGCTGGATTCCCAAATTCAACTTGCCGAATTAACAAATTATCATTTAATCAACATACTATCTTGACATATAATAATATCATAACATGTATATTCATATTCAAACAGTACATAGTACTTTTCATTACACAGTACATGTTGCCATAGCCACTTACTATCCCTTAGTGACAACAAAAGTCAGGATTAAACATAATATTTATGCAAAAGTAATACATTTCACACTTATACATACCATGTCACATTCCATACATAATCCTATTTTACTTATCTTATTCATTTCCTACGCCTTCCCTAGATACTGGACAAGCCTTTGCCTGATGACCTACCAATCCACATACAAAACATATGCATTGCTTCGGATCAGGGCAATGAGATGAGATATGTCCTTCACGTCCACAATTGTAGCATACATTTTGTTCTTTCATATATATGCCTTCATGTTTCTGATTACAGTTCACACACGTTCCTACTTTCTTAAAGTTACCTTGATTAAAATCAGAATTTCCTAAATCACGGTCATTCATTTATCTTTTTCCTTTCTGGCTTGGAGCAGCACACGATTTGCTGCATTTGGCTCCCATCTGTTCAATTTGCACATTCAACTTATCTTATTCTTCCATTGTTTCGATTAACGCCTTTTGCAACTGGCTATTTAAAAGCCTTTCCATTTCCAACAACATTTCCAAACATAACAATTTGTTATTTAGATTCTGCACTTTCGTTGATGCTTGGCCAGCTCCAACTTCAGTGTCTGAATCACTATTTGTCAATAATACCATTTCTGGTTCTAGTTCTATATTTTCCAAATGATGACTTCATCTTGGTTGTTTTCAGGCGGAGTTATTTGCTCCTTCTTTACGACATGAGAGTCTTCTAATTCTTTCCTTCCTAACATCTATACACAAATTATCTTGATTAGTACATAATATATACACATAACAAACAATAGTTTATATAAGTTATTTTTATTTCATTTTACGATGAATTTCATTAATTCATCAACTTTAAACTATATTTGAGTTATTTGTTTTTAACACTTTTATCTAGCTTAAGGTTATAGCCTAAGGTATTTCCCACCTATGGTTTCTAACCTAAAGCTCTGATACCAACTTGTGACGCCCCCAAATCTAGGTACTTGAAACCCAAACTTGGTGCTACAGGATATCATTTCTTTGAGCGGAATAATATAAATCACAAACTTAATATACATATCAGAGTTGTCTAATCCCAGGTACACGACCTTTAAAGCATTTCATTACATGATAGATAATACATATTATCGTCTTCATAAAGTCTTACTATTACACAAGATACCATAAAACTTATTTTGTCAACTTTCCCTTTCCTTTGTCCTTGTCAGAACCTTCAGGTCGATCATGCTTAGCTGAAAACATTTAATATTAAAGCAAGAATGAGCATTCAATTGCCCAGCAAGTAATAGCAGTTAATAAACTTTAGCTGAAAGAATTAAATATTTACTTTGAGGTATACTTCTACAACGAATCAATAGTTGTGAAGTCTTTCGAAACATATTTTAATAACATATCAAATCGTTTAAAATTTTAAAACGACGTAGTGACTATAAATGCTGAGCGGTCAATGGACCACGAACTTTTCTTTTTCTTTTTCGAAAAGGTTTAAACAGAAATTCATCTGCAAACCGCTCTGGTCTTACAAAAATATAAAGTGATCAGCCCCGTTATGTCCTTTATTGATCAATACTATCTATTTGAACGATAAATACGTTCACTCTGTTCGCCTTGGGCACAAAACCTATTTCCCCATTACGGGTTGTTCATACTCTGTCTGGAATCCTAACTAAATAATTTAGTTGGATGACCTTATTATAACCAATAATATTTAGCAGTACAATTCAACTCTGTCTAGCCGAGTCAAATAGCTTAGACAGTCTTTAAACCATATATACCGAAGACTAATATTATGTAACAGGATTTGTCATATCAAAGAATTTTAAGTTCAAGAGTTCTTGCATGAATACAACAGTTCATACAACTAGGGACACTTGTATAACAAAAGGCAATAATGAGATGTTAATAAACAATAAACGAATTGAATAAAATTCTACAATATAAGAATAATTTCAAAAATGAATCATGGATATCATTACGGATATGAATAATTGACAATAATTATTCATGAACATGATTTTAGCTTACTGGGATCCATCGCATAAAATAAATGCGAGGAGTAGAGATACTTGATTAATATAACATTTGAGTAAAGTTAGAGAACTTGCCTTGATAGCTTATTACTGTTACGTAGTATAGCTTAAGCTTTTATCTTTAATATGAAGTCCTATCATCAATAGAATTATTTTTTTAATTAGAATAATACAACTTAACACATCATACTGCTTAAACATGTTGTCACATATTCATGTCCGTCATTACAACACATAAGAACGTATACCTAGTCAAACTATATCGGTTTTGTTTAAGTTCGGTACTGTTTTGGCATTCCGATTGCATTATCGGATAATTAACTAATTTATTTTTTTAATGAAACTTTCTTCAATAACTTAAATATTATATTAGATAATTTAATTATCATTTATAATATTTTTACAAACATTAAAATCATTTATAATAATTTTTCAAACACTTGTATCATTTTTAATGATTTAATTGCTAAATAATTTCATAATCATTATTATTTATATAATTTAAAATATTAATGAAATTCAAGTCAAAACTTTAAAAGTTATTTATTATAACCTGAAAATATTTTTAATACCTTAATATTACCTTTTAAATGATTTTTAAAAAATTAAAAATTATTTTTAAATAATTACCATTAACATTTAAATATTAATGTTATTCGTATCAAAATATTAAAATTTATTTATTATAACTCAAAATATTTTTAAAATATTTATTTCACCTTTAAATGATTTATAAAATATTAAAAATAATTTTTTAAATAATTTATTTAGTATAATTATTAAATAAATGTATTATCATTAATATTAAAATATTAATAAAATTCTTATCAAAATATTATAAGTTATTTATTATAACTTAAAATATTTTTTAAAACTTTAATATAATTTTTAAATGATTTCTAAAATATTAAAACCATTTCTAACTAATTTATTTAATATAAATATTAAATAAATTTATTATCATTAATATTAAATTATTAATGAAATTTATCTTAAAATATTAAAAGTCATTTATTATATCTTAAAATATTTTTTAACACTTTAATATTATTTAAAATGATTTTTAATATATTAAAATTATTTTTAACTTATTTATTTAATATAATTATTAAATAAATTTAATATCATTAATATTTAATTAAATTAAAATATTAATGAAATTTATGTTAAAATATTAAAAGTTAATTTTTATAACTTAAAATAATTTTTAAAAATATTTTATGAATTTTTAATACTTAATTTCTATATATTTTAATTAATATAATTATTTTTTAAAATTAGTCCGTCGTTAAAAGGCTATCGCGACGGGAAGTGTCGTTATAGGTGTTCTTGAGCAACTCAAGAACAGCTCTTAGGTACCTACTTTGACCGCCTGTAATTCTTTGTTCATGATGTTTTTGGGCATGAGATTGCATTAGTTATGTAGTATTGATGTAATACTACAAGTGTATAGCACTTTCTGGGTCAAACTACAACACATCTTGAAGATATAAGCCATCGAACAAGCTGTCAGAGTTGTTCTTCATTTTTTGGGCTGCCTAGAAACAGCCAGTCAATGCCGGTCAACGCACTTTGGGTCCATATATCTTGTAGATTGTTTATGGTTTAAGCTAGTGTGTTAGACGTCGGGCTTTGTAGTACAACTACCAGGGTACATGGTTTGAGCACTTAGAATGTCTAGTTATCAACATCTAGCAAGATATATATTTTACAAAAACTGGTCAGACGCTGTTTTGGATCCCAGAAAATCAACCTTAACGGTCAACGACTTTTGACCGACTACCACCTTTGATCCGTTGATTTCTAATGTTCGAGAGTGCTCTGGACTTGTAGTCCTCATTTCTAAGTACAATCTGACCAACATATAACATACAAACAGTCTACCAGTATCGAAATCAAGGCCGGTCAAAGTCACTGCCAGAACACGTTCTTCAGTTTTTTGGTTTACCCAGAAAACCGTTTTTCGTGTTTGGTCAACGTAGTTTGACTGGCCATATCTTACGATCTAAACATGATTTAAGCCTGATTCCACTTGTAGTATACTAACATCATGGCATAGAACACATACAAATACATAAACACTACATATCATGAACAGATTGAGAAATATAAGCCCCGACTTTGGGCTGTCAGACAATATTTTTAGGGTTCATGCAGTTTTTAAAAATTCTAATTTTCGTGTATCTAGATGTTATGGAAATGTTATTTCTCAACCCATATCACTTATTAACATATCATAGCACATATTTAAACACTTAAACAAAACATCTAATGAAAATTAAAGATCTAGCTTGGTTAGAGTTTTATACCTTTTCTTGAATAATTTTTGATTTCTAATCTTTGATCTGTTCTGGGTTAGTGTATGAGATGTTCTTGGCTGATATTTGGAACTAAGTTTGAGAGAAAATTCGTGGGTCTAGAGAGAGAATGAGCAACTTGGCTTGTGTGATAAATAAAATGAAATTTCTTTTACTTTCTCTTTCGTTTGCAATCCTATCCATTTGATTCCAAGAATCTGATCTTGGCTAGGTGTCGATTTTTGGCTTATGAAATAAGATTTGAGCATGTGTGTAATATCTTAGCATATATCTTGGCAAGATTTGCAAGCAAGCTTGATAAAATAAATCCAAAAAGGTTATTATAGTAAACTAATAAATAATATTAAGAGTATTCTTGTCCATGGTACTTGAATGTAGGGTTTAATCAATAGATTTGAACCCTTAATGTTTACCCAATAATTTCTAAGGTTTAAAAATTTAAGCTTAAAATTTATTAAAATTTTAATTAAAACACACTAATTAAAATTAGGGTTTTCAATAGAAATTAGGGTTTATATTATTAGGGTTTCCTAATTATGAATTAGGATTTTCTAATCATTATCCACAATCACATAATATACACACTTTCATTTAAATACAACATAATCAATTATTATGTTTAATATTTAAATAAAATAAAATAAATAAATTCTTAACATATATTCATATAATTATATCAATAATCATATTTATATTTAGAATCCATAATCATAGCTCGTATTAATATACTTACATATATTTAAATACAAATACAATTAATGATCATATTTAATATTCAAATTTCTTAAGAAAATAATTTCTTATTATTCATAATATCAATATACTTTCCTTTTAAATACAGTTATACAATAATTGTATTCATCATGAAATTGCATAACATAGTTCAAAATTTTAGGGTTTTGACCTATCATTACACTTTACATCATACACCATTATTAATTAAGTTAAAATAATTAACTTAACTAATCTTGATAAATTCATATATTAAAATAATTATTATAATAATTCTAAAAATCATTTCATATATTATTTATATAATACATTAATCATATTTTCATGGAAAATAAATAATAAAATATTTTTGTTACTACAAAGTTAATTTATTATAAGAATATAATTTATAATAATTAACAATTCTTTTTTTGAAAAATATATTCGAAATCATACATGCAATAAATAAATATATATTTATCATATATTCACATATGTTTTACCTTGCATATATTCCCACATATTATTTTTGATAAAAAAAAAAAATTATACGCAAAATTTCTTATTTAATTATATCTAAAATCTTGGGTTATTACAGATGCCTTCCACCCACCAGCATGACCTTACGGCTGACAAAGCCACTATTCTGTGGGGGATCATCACCGGCAAGTACATTGACGTCATCCGTTTAATTCATCAATCTATGCTCCGCTATATGCGAGGAGGCACGACAGGTGGGATTCTGCATGCATCAGTTGTGACGCAGCTTTGTGCACAGGCAAGGGTTGAATGTGGAGATGAGCATACATAGATGCCCAGCAAGGATATAGACCATGGCACGATCAAGAAGTATGTTGAATGGGTCAGTGGCAAGGCACATCCTCGAGGCCATGGTTACATAATGCCCAATCCTCCAGCTCGTATAGCAGCTCCACCATCACAGTCTTCCGAGGCAGAAGGACCTCCTGTAACAACCCGGGTCAAATCCCGAATCTGGAATAAATCTCGGGTCAAATCCCAAGTCCGAATCGAATCAAATCCATCCAAAATAAGGCCTTAAATCACTGGTCCAATAGTATCTTCTTGGGTCATCTTAGTCCACCACAGGCTCACCCAAAAGTCATGACTGAAGGTACTATTAGTAGTAACTTATTTCCTTATATGCAAACAAATTTTTCCCCTATCTTTCGATGTGGGACTGGGGTGTTACAAACTCCCCCTCTTAAATTTCTGACGTCCCCGTCAGAACCGATCACACACACGGTCCAAAGATCTTTGCCTCTCTAGCCATTGTGGGATAATAACGGTTGGCTTCGTGTCCCCACCTCCAGACATCCTTCTCTCCATTGTGGAATAATACCACCAGCCTTCGCGTCCCCACCTCCGGCAACTCGATCGGATGACCCGACCCGAGCTTTCGAGAGTCGGCTCTGATACCATATGTAACAACCCGGGTCAAATCCTGAGTCTGGAACAAATCTCGGGTCAAATCGCAAGTCCAAATCGAATCAAATCCATCCAAAATAAGGCCTTAAATCACTGGTCCAATAGTATCTTCTTGGGTCATCTTAGCCCACCACAGGCTCACCCAAAAGTCATGACTGAAGGTACTATTGGTAGTAACTTATTTTCTTATATGCAGACAAATTTTTCCCCTATCTTTTGATGTGGGACTGGGGTGTTACACCTCCTCCAGCCAGTACAGCGAGATAGGATCGCCAGATGAGGCACCTGCAGGCGAGGATAGATGCTCTACACTTCAACTTCAAAGCCTATGCTGATGCGATGTCAAGTGCCCTAGCAGAGGCTTTTGCTCAGCAAAGGACGATTGTGCAGTTTCCAGTCTTCGGCTCTGCCATTGCCATATCCTCCACCAGATTCACCACCTGAATCACAGTCGGGTGACCACGAGGATGCCTAGGGGAGTTTTCTCAACCCTTTACTTCCATTGAGGACAATGTATATCTTAAGTTTGGGGGTATTGAGTTTAGTTGCATATAGTAGTAGTGCATGTTTAGGTTGCATGTTAGTTTGCATTTTATTACTTATTAGTTAATTTTGCATGAATTTATTTTTTCAGTTTTCTTTTGTTTGTTCACTTAGTTATATGTTTAGTTGCATTGCATTGCATGATCCCATGTTTTAGTCTGTTGAATTCCAGTTTGGCCGATGATGATATTGGAAATTGTTTAGATTTTTGAACACTGTTGATATCTTAAGCTTAGTCATAGTTTCATACTTGATGTGATCTTTACCTGTTGCTTTGATGTTACTGGATAGCCCGGTATTGTTATTATTTGCTTGTTGGTTTAGATTAGCACATACTTGTCTTCTGAGGGGGAAAATCTATTTTTAATAATAGAATTTTGTAGAAAATGAGTAATGACCATAATGACACAGAAATTCAAGTTTGGGGGAAAACAATGGGTATGCATGCTAAAAAGAAAAAGAAAAGAAATTGAGAAAATGAGAAAAACAAAAAAAATAGAATAAACACATTGGCTAGTTGAGTCCTGTGGCATTTGATATTCGAGTAAGTATGCCCTAGGGGATTGTCTCTACACCCAGCGCCCTAAAGCCTTATGGTTTTGGAGTCGTTGGTCGAAAGCTCGTTACATGGGTATCATTGAAAAGCCTAAGAGGGCTTGGCATTGCACAGTCGGGTGTAACCACGGGAATGCGTGAATATTGCCCTCGTGTGTAAATAAAAGCATAATAAGCCATTTGTTGACCCTTAGTTTGGATTGATGTGTTGGATTGGTTGTTGCTTCACATGTTCTCAGTTTTCTTGACTCAAAGCCTTATTTTTCCTTCTTAGAAGTATAGCATGTGGAATTTTTACCTTTATCAAGCTTATTTTTGGATATTAGCACACACACACTACATCATTGTCAACCGGTTATGATTTTCAGATTGTATGTCTTTATGACTTTAGCTTGGTTTGATGCTTTGTTCATATATATCTTGTGATTTCTCTGAGGCACTTCCTATTGGAATTCATATTTGACTGAAATTTGGGATTCATCTTCATGGTAGCGTAGTTTGCATAGCATGTAGTTTGCATTTATGTTTGTTTCTTGAGGGTAAGTAATAGTTTAAGTTTGGGGGTATTTGATAAGTAGGTTTTATACCTACTTATTGGCTATCAACTCGCTATAACTATAGCTTACTCTTACGT
Source organism: Panax stipuleanatus (assembly GCA_020205555.1). Classification (NCBI taxonomy): domain Eukaryota; kingdom Viridiplantae; phylum Streptophyta; class Magnoliopsida; order Apiales; family Araliaceae; genus Panax; species Panax stipuleanatus. The sequence continues at coordinate 47,366,971 of CM035117.1, read as the reverse complement.
GTTTTAGTTCATTTTCATGCATTTTATCTTCATTTTATAGATTGCATAGTGGAAACTCTCTCTTGATGGCATAGTGGTGGAATTGGCATGGAACCGGCATGATGGCGAGCTTGAGGATTGTGGTGGAGTGAAAGTGAGCATGGCATGTGGAAGTGGCATGGAAGTGAAAAGAAGAAGAAGCTTGAAGCTAGCAGCAGCAGCTAGATGTCCAAAAGATGCACCAACAAGAAGACAGCAGAAATCTGCAGGAATTTCATATAGTGCGGCCACGCCCTTGTAAAGGGATATCACAGCGCGCCCGCGCCAGAAGGAGAACTTAGCCAGAAGCAGCGCGCCTGCGCCCCGTTTTGCCTGCAGGGTAGCGCAGCAGCGCCAGGCAAATATTGACTAGAGTTGACTTTTTTACTTATTCTTGTTTTGCGTGTTTTTCCTTATAAGGGTGTATTTGCAAGTTGAGATACTATCTTTTGAACATTATTCTTACTGTTTGAGGGTTTTAGAGAAGGATAGAGAGCTTGTAGCCCACTCTTCCTACATTTTGGCTTCTCTCTTGATTTCTCTTAGATTTCAATACATTTTGCGTAGATTAGGGTTTGGGTTGGATGTTTGAAGAACTTGGCTCCACATTGATGGTTAATCTTTGAAGTAGAGATTTTAGATTTGCATTTCCTATCTCTTAGCTTCTCTTTACTTCTTTAATTGCTTTTCAATGTATGAACAAGTTATGATAATGGTTTTTGCTTCAGTTATGAACTAATTTCCATTATGGGATTTTATTGGATCTTTTTGCTTAATTTTAGATTTGTATGCTTCTATATTAAGCTCTAATTGATTATGTATGGGTTGCCTAATATGGTTTGTTTTGTTTGTTTAGATGCTTGATCACCATCTACCGTTATAACTTGTATGAAATTAGAAAATGGATTATAAGTTGAGATATGGCCATATTAGCATGTGTTCATGATTTTTACATGTGATAGACTTCATAATTTGTAATCCGGATAGACATATACCGTATTACCGCGTGTAGTCATTTGAGAGAGCTTGTGCTTCAATCTATATTGTCATAAGGCACATAGAAATATATTGGTTTATGTAATATTGGATGTTCATAGATATTCTATCTCTTTTGTGGATTCTGTGTGATATGAGCATGGTATATCGAGAGATAGCTATGTTTTACCTTTGTGCTCTCAACTAGCAATCCAAAGTAATCAATTAGGCTTAACAAGAGGTATATAATTTGAATGCGGCATTAAGTGAAGTTAGAATCTCATATCTTCCTAATCTGAATCATTTGCTTGTTAGTTAGTTTATATTTGATAGTTATTATTGTTAGATAAATCACATCTTGATCATACCTTTAAGCAGACCGAGATAATTACAAAATTGTTGAATGTTAGATTAAAAATACTCATTTTTCTCTGTGGGATCAATACTCTACTTATCGTATACTACCTGTGGACCGCGTGCACTTGCGTGTATGTGACTGTTTTGTTTAACACCAAAACAAGCCGACAAGTTGGTTTGATACAGAAAAAGGGATGCATGTCAATCGACATGGCATCGTCGATATTGACGTCTATAGGTATGCGTACGCCAACGAACCATTAATGTTGCCAACTCAAATAGTTCAAGTATACTACACTTCTAGTCCTGTTAGGAAAAGGGATAGACCACCTGCAGATTGGCAAGTTATAATTAATACTCCCGCGCGCAGCCGTGTACAATTAGTAGACATGAAGTTCTACCAAGAGGAGATGCTTCATAGACCTACACCAATAAATGTGGAGGACGGCAAAGAAGTAATACAGTTAGAGGGTGGAGTACCTACTGAATTGGGTCCTAAGTCAGTACATGTGCCAGATGACATTAATACTAAGGATGAAAAGTTACTGACTGACACCGACACTGAATCTGAAGAAGATGATGGTTATGAATCTCCAAACTATATACAAGATGATTCTGACTTAAATTAGGATGTATGTTTAGTATTACTTGTACTTGTAGTACATCTAATTATATATATATATATACATGTTCTTTATATATATCATTGTTGTGTTTATGTATCTTTCATTTATTATTGTGTTGTAATTAACTATTTCATACCATTACATGTATTTATTGTCATTTTATTTGTATATGTACTCAAATATATCACCGTATTAACATAATGAAATTTGTTTTTACAGATGACTTCTGAACCAGCTGCAAGAAAGCGTGGCTTGGGTAGGGGTCCTAATCACGTGCCAAAGGCCCCAACAAATCCGGGTGATCGGATTCTTATACATATTCGTCCTCCTCCGAACAACATGTATGTTAAACATTTATATATCAACATTTTATATTTCAATTGTTTAAGATATATACTAATGTAACTTGCTTAAAATATTAGAATCAAATGTTCGTATTTAATGTAAATTGTTGTATATTGTAGTGATATTTGTGATGGCAAAATTGTGAAGTGCATTTCACAATTATGCTTAAAGAACTGGCCTATGCCAGTGATTACGTGGGCGAGCAGACCTAGCGCCCACAAGGATGATATTTGGGCTGAATTTCAGGTATACTTTTTGTTAATGCTCATAACAATATAATTAATAACTTTTCTAAAATTATTAATGCTTGTTTTATTTGCAGAAGATATATAGATGGTACGACGCACATGCATCAGTTATTCAGACACTATTCTGGCAGAAGTGTGCCGTCCGAACCAAAGATAATCTAAATAAAGAAAGACAAAAAGCAATTCATAATGCAGGGATTGACCATCCAAGACAGGGTGAGGAGAACATGCATAAGCACCCTTGGTGGTGCACACAGAGCATATAGGCTGATATGTGTGCCCAGTGAAGAGCCGAGGGCTGGGTCATGAGTCGGAAGACTGCCTCCGCGAACAGATCCTCAGGTGTACTACAGGCGAAAAGGCAAAAGGAACCTATAAGGGTGACAATATATCACAGGTGCAGCACATTTCTGCCAGGGTACGTATTGAGTATAAAGTTTCAGTTTTAGTTTTAGTACATCACACATGTTTACTTATTAATATATGAGCATATTAATTTTGTAGGAGACATCGTCTCAGGGTCAGCCCATCCATTGGCTGGATGTATATGTGGCCACCCGCGATGGTTTGCCTGAGGCTATCAAGATAGCGGTATACTTTGATATGTTTATAAATTTTTACGCCATTCTTAAGCATTTTATATTTATTATTAACTATTTAATTTCTAACCTGCTGACTTGATACTTATAAGAACCTACTGAAGGAGCGCTATCCAGAAAGCACCCCCCGGCCGTCGATTGATCAAGAATTATGGGAGAGGGCATCGGTTGTGAAGAAGAATTATGTCAAAGGCCAAGGATAACTACAACGACCGACTATCAGTGGCACTGGCAGCTCTGCTAGTCAGTCTACTCAGTCCTCCTGCCATCCGACGCTGCACACTCCTGCTGACTGTGTGAGAGTAATATGTCAGGATCAGACTCTTTTGCTCACACTTGGCGTGCATATGCAGTCTCTGCCTCCTAAGGAGTTAGCAGATGTAGTGGCGAGAGCAGCACAGCAGCAAGATAAAAGGTAGGTAATCTTGTATATGTTTAAATTTATGTACTTTAGCTTTATGTACTACTTTGCATGTTTAACTTTACATTCAATAATACATGTTTTATTCTTTTGTTACAGCCCCATCTGGACGATATTGATCCGTGAAGGCATTTAAATTCCTTCTTTGTCTTGGTTATTGACATTTGAGTATAATTTTTACCCACTGAACAATTAAATTTATGTTTATTTTATACGTTATGACGTTTGTATATAAATTTTACTCGGACGGTACTTGTTTAATTATATATATGAGCACAATATGCGTGGATGTCTATATTACTGTGTTGGTTTTATTAGATTATATATATAGGGGGCGGATCAATGGCACTATATTTTTTACATAATTTTTTGACTCTTGGATTTCAACAATCCTAATGGCTAAGATTAAATCTGATTTTTAATTTAAAACTAAATAAAAATAAAAACTTTTTTTCTCTCTCTATCTCTTTTTTCGGGTATATTAAAAAAAAATTTGTCTCTCAACTGATTTCTTTCTCCTCCCTTTAATTCTTTTTCTCTCTCTCTCTCATTCTTCAAATCACTTTCTTCTCTGCCCTGTCTCCGTCCAAATCAATCTCTTCCCGATTTTTCTGCGCAACCGCGAAAGCCATCTCTAGTTCCATCTTCAAGAACGATGCACTCTTCCAGGTAAGGTTTTCCAGTTTTATGGATGTTTTTTTATTTATCTTTTGATTGTAATCTTTAATTTTTTTCTCTTTTAGGTTATTAATATGATGATTAGATTTCTTTATGTGCACTTTGAATTTTTTTTATTTATATTATTAATATGGCGTTCAGATTGTTGTTAGGGTTCTATTTTGGGATTTTTAACTATGTAACCAATATTGAGAATGAATGTTTAATTTTCTTATTGTGTAGGACCCTTGATTTCAATAGCTTCTCTGGAGCTCTTCCTTGGTAGCTTGGAAATTTATTACATTTCACTACTAAATATTAAAAACTATTTATGATTCTAAACTTAGTTGCTTTTAATTGGTAGATTGGAGAAAGAAAGAAATGTTGAAATGGCCACAGAGAATGGCGATCACAATGGGTATTGCGAAAGGAATCCAATTCTTGAACACAGGATTAGCATTTAGAAATTTCAGGAATGATTTAAAGATTGAAAACATATTGTTGGATGACAATCTTACCCTAAATATTACAAGTTATAACATTCCCTAGCCATCTAAGGTAAATGTTAAGGAAAAAAACAATTTTTTATTATTATTATTATTTAAATAACACATTGTGAGCCCTAGTCTGAACTCTGATAAAACTTGTTGTTTGTTTTTAGGTAGGTTTAGAAAGTCCTCTTCTTAACAGACAAGAGACATCCAATCTTCAATGCAGGTTTATTTCTTTTCTTACTTCTTCTTGACTGCCATATATATAGTTGTTAGTCTTCTCATGAAAGCTCGCTCAATATACAGCAACGAAGATCCCAAGAAAGATGATATTTATTAGTTTGGTGTTATTACTCCAAGTTATTACGGGTAAACTATTCAACTCCAAGGGTGAAATAGCCGAAATGAAGCTTCAGGTATATATATATATATTTTTTTTCTTTCAACATCTATAATCTATCTGTATACATACTTGGAGGCTTCAACAGGCTAATCTGTTTTTGCAACTAGAGATGAACTTGATAGAGACATCAGCAAGACTGCGGGAGGCAGCGGATCCCTCGATACGAGGGACATTTGCATACAAATCGTTGAAAACTATTACCCTCAACTGTCTTGCTGAGGAGGATCCAAGCAAGCGTCCCTCAATAGAGGATGTTCTTTGGCATATGCAGTATTCAATTCATGTTTAAGAAGGATGGACTAGTAGTGGAAACCTTAATACCGAAAACCTTAATACAAACTTGTAATACTCGCACTTTTAAATGTTTTCTTGGCTAATATATTGAACATTTCATTGATCAATGAAGTTCTTATCTGATCAAATAAATAAAACAGAACAACAACATGGAAGAAATTATCAACATTTATTATCCTTTTCTGAGTAAGCTATTAGCCAGTTATAAAATGGGATTTCTTAGGTACATAAACATATTAGCCAGTTATAACATGGGAGTTCTTAGGTGCATGAACTACTGAAAAATGAGAGACTGCATTTTGGAATAGCAATATTATAAATAGTTCTAACATACATCTGCAGAATGTAATCAGACTTATAATACAAGACGAAATTCTAGAGTTTGCAGCACAACTGTTTTAAGGTGTTACTCAAACAAGCCATTGAACAATTTTTGAAATCCAACATCAAGCTACCCGATGGATCAGTCAGCTGTCTAGTTTTGCTCTACAATCTCACATAATCTTCTGTTGTACAATCTCACGTACTCTAAAAATTAGAGTGTCAATTTAAACGTGCCTGATGAAGTCAAAAAGATATTTAATGTAGATGAGAACAAGTATGTATACAAATACAAGAATAAGAGTATTATGCATCCAGTATGAATAATCCATTTAACTTGAATGTAGAAGAAAACAGCCAACATGACTCACGCACCATCTTATACTTGCTGTTGGTTTTATTGATAGGCTAAAACCTATCAGGGCATATTTCATGTGTTATCAACTTATGCCTACGAAACAGAGTGTAAATACATGTGCAAAAATACATTCATATAATATTATTTCACAATGATTAAGCTATTTCACACAATCACTTTACTTAATCTATGTCAAGGTACCACTTTAGTGGCACAAATAGAAACTATCCTATCTCCAGAATGTAACAACCAACTTGATCATGATACCAAACTGTAGAAACATACATATAGTATCTATAATGAACGAGTTTTTTTTATTAGTTGTGATTCTAGGGACAGAATCCTTTTAAGAAGGGAAGATTGTAACAAACGAGAATTTTGTATATTAATTTTAAATATTTATTGAATTAAATAAATATTTTAATTTATTTATTTATTGAGTTAAATAAATAATCGATGTGATTATGTATGGAGTAATTTAATTAAGTGCAATATGTTAATTAAATTGATGTGTAATAATTTTGTGGTATAGTTCTAATTTAATTGAGATAATTAAATTATATGAATATTATTTGGTATTTGTTAATAGAGATTTACTAATTTTTTACATGAGTTATGATTAATAAGTGAATTACAATTGTGTAGTAATTTAGTATTATGTGGCAATTTTACTTAGTTAATTGATGTTAGCTTTAATTTAATTAAATTGTGATAGTAAGATTTAATTAATTAAAGTGTGACATTGAAAACTATGTGTTAAATGAGTTATTAAAATAAATTAAAAGAGTTTTAATTCAGTTTTGTTAAACAAGACCCTTAAATCTATTTTAATCCTGTTTTACCAGAAAATGCCTTAACTTCTAAAAATCTATTTTTAAATTTAAAGAGTTTTTACCAAACAAGCCCTAGTTGCTTTTGATTTTCAAAAATATATAACTGATATGTATTTAGTAGAGGGATTAAATATTTTGTCAGTTATATTATATATAACTATGTTATAGTACATGTATATCAGTTATATGTATATTACATTATACGTTAAGTTAAGTTAGTCAGAGTTAGAATAGAAGAACAAAGTAAGAGTTAGAGAGAAAAGAGAGAAGAAGAAAGAAAGGAAGAAGAAAAGCTTGTGAATTGATAAAGATAATCACCATCATCACCATTTTCATCTTCTTCCTCTAGAAGCAAAGGTATAACCTAATTTTAATTATTGTTCTTTATTGTTTCTTCATAGTTATTTCTCTATATTTGAGTTTTTTATGAAATTAATGTAAACATCAAGTTTATATGTAATTTGTGTTATAACATGCTTATATATGATTTATATGATTGTTTATGTGGTTCAATTCATGTAAATATGATGAACATGAAGAAATCATGTTCATAGCAATTTACAATGAACTAGTTTGAAAAATAGTTTCTTAAATATCAAAAATTGTGCTTGATTGTGATATGTTATATAAATTGATCATAGATTATAATAATATATTAAGAAACGAACAAAACATGATTTGTATTATGTGATTTGGTTTAAAAAATAAAGCCACAGTGTTAATTTTCTTCAAGAACGCTTAACAATGATGTTTTCTTCAAAATTAATAAATTAAGGGTTTTGATTATGTATTGTGGTGTTTATGTATATTAAAAACATGTTAGAAGTTTAAAGTTATGGTTTTATAAAGTTTTATATGCATTATATGTACAAAAATCTGAGTTTGGTGAGAGAAAATAAGCCAAATTGGGTTTTTTCCTGCACAAGTTCGCGTGCTGATTTTTCACCAGCATGATTGTCCGCCCCCTCTGACTTTTAGCCTAGAAATGTCCGCCCCAGCTGGCTTTCTTGCTGTCCAAAAAGTTATTTTGTGTTTTGTGTAGTTTTTATGCATTACACGAGAAGCTAACTTAATGTGATGAATTTGATGACATGTTAAGTGTATAAAACAATAATATAACATATTGTTGACATGATTAAGACAATTTGAAGTCTCATATTAACAAGTTATATGTGAATTAGATATTGTTATCGTAAGGTATGATTTTATTTATTAATAAAGGTTGTAATTTATTTTACATTCCTTATTTATGGGTAGTAGTTATGTTTTATTTAGATAGTGAACACCAAATCCCGTGAAAATGAAGTACCTGGATTTGGGGGTGTCACAAGTTGGTATCAAAGCTTTAGGTTATGAACCTTAGGAGGGAAAACCTTAGGTAGCAGCCTTATAGGAGATCGAAAAGATAGTGATGATAGTTAAGATAATAAACTACCTTACGTGCTATATGTTTACGTTTATGTACCCGAGGAGTATAGATCGATATCACGTAATAATTAAACTTTAAAACTTTATTGTCAGGATGACGAATGTTAGAAAATCCAGTCAGGCTATGGAGGAGTTACCTCAGATGCCCAGGGATGAGGAGCCCCGAGACATCCATACTGTCTGGGAGCAGTTGGTTCAGAGAGAGCCATCTCCATTGATCACCGTAGTTGGTCAAGAGTATGAGCCAGTTTTGGACCGGGATAACGAGAATGAGTCAAAGGAAGAGGAGAACGATCCTGAAGAAGAATTGCCACCTAACTCTCTTAGCGCTGTGATGTACGAGGAAGTCTACGACCGCAACATTGAGCTACATGGTAGAGTCAGAGAGCTGGAGGAACTGGTTGACAAGAGTCGGACTACCATACAGCAAAGAGGGGAGACGATTCAAGAGCTGGACGATGAGCTTGGAAACACGAAGTGGGATCTAGTCCACGTGGAGAGTGAAAGGGATGATGCACTAGTAGAGCTAGCGAACTGAAGAACGACATCAAAGAGGAGTCAGCGAAGCGTACCAGAGCTGAGGATGCTTGCTTGAGGGCTACTCTACGTGCTGATCGAGCTGAAGACGAGGTTTAAGTGAAGAAGGCCAAGCTGAGTGAGACAGAATATGCTTTTCATTCGGCTATAGATAGGGCCTAGGATCGTGTCTTTTATTACCCAGATCAGTTCAAGGATTTGTCGTGGTATATGGTCGATCGCAGAACAATGTTCTGGGTGATGGAAGAAGAACATGGAGAGACTGTGCGACGTCTTAACATGCCTAGATAGTAGAGTAATAAATTATTTATTTTCTTATGTAATAAATAAATGTAAATCCCAGAATTTGAGATAATAATGGGATAAGATGATGATATAATCTTGTAACTTGTTTTAGTTCAGGACAGATGATGTAAATAGCAGAGATGCTATCTATTCTATGTTTAAAAACTATGAATGAATAAATATTGAAGTTTATTGACGTGCTATGTGCTCAAGTGTGAATTGAGTTATTTTAAAATGTTTAAATTTGAAATTGAATATTTAAGAGATGAGTAAGGGATCTAATAAGAGTATGTCTTAACAGAAAGATACCTCTTAGAAGAAGACCTACACGTCAACAACAAGAGGGTTCGACTAATAATAACAACAACAATGATGGGATGAACGCCAATTCGGTTCAGCAACTGGTGAATCTACTGACAGAAAAGCTTGCGAATCAGCCGCAAGTCCAAGCTACGATGTTTAAGGAATTCAAAGCAGTAGGATAGTCAGAATTCTAGGGATCGGTGAACCCGATAGAGGCCCAAACGTGGGTGATGGAAATGGAGAAGGTCTTTGATGTAGCCGGAGTTAGCGATGACCAGAAGACGGCTTTTGCGACATTCATGCTGAAGTCAGAAGCTAGCTACTGGTGACAGGCTAATAAGACTAGGGAAGGAAAAGGAGTGATAGCATGGGACCGATTCAAGGAGATGTTCTTTGAAATGTATTTCCCAATAAGCTCACAGGACCAGATGGAGGTTTAGTTTCTAGAGCTGAAGCAGGGAGGGATGACGGTGCCAAAGTATGCTGCGAAATTCAACGAGCTGGCAAGGTTTGCAATGCACCAAGTCAGTACTGACGAGAGAAAAGAAAGAAGATTCGAGCAGGGATTGAAGCCATGGCTCTACAATAAGGTCTCCATGTTCTAGCTGAACATGTTTGCAGCTGTGTTGGAAAAGGCGATCATCGCAGAAGGTGGGAGTGATGCCTTGACCAAATACAATCAAGACTTGAATAAGACGAAGAAGAATGAGACAGAAAACAAGGCTGGTGGTAATGGTGCTAATAACCAGAAAAGGAAATGGAACGACAACACATCTGCTATGAGTCAACAGGGAAGCCAGCAGCAGAGGAAAATTGAAGCATGTGCTACATGCGGGAAGAATCACACTGGAGTGTGCTTGAAGGGAAGGCGAGTATATTTCAACTGTGGTTAGGAAGGCCACATTGCACCGAATTATCCTAACTCGAAGAAGGGAGCTTGCTATACATGTGGATCTAACAATCATATGGCCCGAAGTTGCCCAAGGAAGCCAGCAGGAGAGTCAATAGGAAGTGGAGGAAATGGCAGCGGCATCATTTTGGCTATCACTGGACCACCGCAGACGAGACGACCCACTGCCAGAACATTCAACAAGACGGTGCAGGATGTTGTGCAATCAAAAGATGCGATGTCAGTTATTATTTCGGTCAATAGTATTAATGCTTATGTATTATTTGATTCGGGTGCTACTTGTTCATTTATATCTGATGACTTTGCTAAGACTTTAGACTTACCTAAAGAGGAATTAGTTTACCCCTTGAACATAGAGATTGAAAATAGGGAGGTTATTCCTGTTAAGTTTGAATACAAGAACTGTAGGTTGAACATTAAGGGTCATGAGTTGATGGTAGATTTGATTCCGATAAAAATTGGGGAGTTTGATGTGATGCTGGGTATGGATTGGTTGTTCAACCATGGGGCGGTAATCGATTACCAGAAGAAGTCTGTGAACCATACGAATCCGTCGAAGGCAGTGTTTTATGGCAGCAAATCGCCTAGACAAGCGAGTTGTCTGACGATTATACAAGCCAAGAAGTTATTGAATCAAAGTTGTGTAAGGTACTTAGCCTACATAGTGGATATTCGTAAGAAGAGTCCGAAGATAGAAGATATATCAGTGTTAAGGAGTTTGTGGACGTATTTTCGAGCGATTTGCCAGGACTTCTGCCAGATAGAGAGATAGAGTTCATGATCGACTTAGCACCGGGGACTGCTTTGATATCGAAAGCCCCGTACAGAATGGCTTCAATCGAGATTAAGGAGTTGATGGTTCAACTGCAAGAATTGCTGGACAACAAGTATTTTCAGCAGAGCATTTCACCGTGGGGAGCACCAGTATTGTGTGTGAAGAAGAAGGATGGATCGATGCGGCTATGCATTGATTATAGAGAGTTGAACAAAGTCACGATCAAGAATAGGTATCCTTTACCTAGGATCGATGACTTGTTTGATCAATTCAAGGGTGCTAGATACTTCTCAAAAATAGATTTGAGAAGTGGGTATCATCAGTTGAAGGTGAGGAGAGAAGATATACCGAAGACGGCATCTAGAACTTGGTATGGACATTACGAGTTCTTAGTGATGTCATTTGGTCTAACAAATGCACTAGCAGCATTTATGGACTTAATTAATAGGGTGTTGAAGCCATTTCTAGACAAGTTTGTAGTGGTGTTCATAGATAACATTTTGGTCTATTCTAAAACTGAGGAGGAACACACTGAACATTTGAGACTGACATTGGAATCGCTGAGACGGGAGCAACTATATGCGAAATTCTCGAAGTGCGAATTCTGGTTGGAACATGTGCAATTTCTTGGCCACGAGATTGACAAAGATGGGATTTCAGTAGATCCGTCAAAGGTTGAAGCTGTAATGAATTGGGATAAACTGAAGACACCATCAGAAGTGAGGAGTTTCTTGGGATTGGCGGGTTACTACAGAAGATTTATTCAGGACTTTTCCAAAATCGCAACTCCATTGACGAATTTGACTCGGAAGACAGTGAAGTTCGTTTGGGCGGAAAAGTGTGAGGAGAGTTTCTAGGAACTGAAGAAGAGATTGAGTACTGCGCCTGTGTTGTCATTGCCTAATAGTACAGGAAATTTCGTGGTATAAAGTGATGCTTCACATAAGGGATTAGGTTGTGTGCTGATGCAGAACGGCAAAGTCATTGCTTATGCATTATGTCAACTGAAGGATTATAAGACAGGGTATCCGACCCATGACTTGGAATTGGCGATAGTAGTGTTTGCTCTGAAGATATGGAGAAACTACCTTTATGGAGAAAAGTGTGAGATATACACATATCATAAGAGTCTGAAGTACATCTTTACATGGAAAGATTTGAATATGTGCCAAAGGAGATGGTTGGAGCTTATCAAGGACTACGATTGCGAGATTCTTTACCATCCGGGTAAAGCTAACGTTGTTGTCGATGCTTTAAGAAGAAAGGGTCGTGAGAAGTTAATGTTGCTAACTTCTCAGGAACAATTGGTGGATGAGATGGCTAAGTTTAAGCTGGAATCTAAGCATCAAAAGGAGTCGGATGAGAAGTTGTTTCAAGTAACTACAGGTTCAACCTCAGTAGACAAGGTAAAAGAAGCCCAACTACATGATTAGGAGTGCGAGAAGATCCGAAAGAGAGTAACCGATGGTGAAGAGATAAAGTTCAAGATTGATAATGATGGACTGCTAAGATTTGAAGGGAGAATCTAGGTACCACTAGTACAATAATTTAAGGAGGAAATTTTGGGCGAAGCTTATAGTTCAAGATATTCGATTCACTCTGGAAGTACGAAGATGTACCAGGATCTCAGACAGCATTTCTGGTGGCCGAATATGAAAAGAGATGTTGCCGAATGCGTTGCAAAATGTTTAACATGCCAGAAGGTCAAAGCAGAACACCAGAGACCAAGTGGATTGCTACAACCGCTGGAGATTCCGGGATAGAAGTGGGAGCATATCATGATGGATTTCGTGGTTGGTCTACCTACGACTCAGAAGGGTTTTGATGCAGTGTGGGTTATAGTGGATCGACTGACGAAGTCAGCACATTTCTTACCGATCAAGATTAGATTCAACTTGGATCAATTGGCGAAGCTGTACGTTAAGGAAATTATTTCTAGACACGGTGTTCCGATGTCAATTGTGTCTGACAGGGATCCGCGTTTCATGTCGAATTTCTGGAAGCGATTACAAGAATATTTGGGAACGCAATTGCGAATGAGTACGGCGTACCATCCTCAGACTGATGGTCAGAGCGAGAGAACGATTCAGACTTTAGAGAATATACTGAGAGCTTGTGTTATGGACTTCAAAGGAAGCTGGGATGATCATCTACCGTTGGTGGAGTTCTCCTACAAAAATAGTTACCATCCAAGTATTGGCATGCCACCTTATGAAGCATTGTACGGAAGAAAATGCAGGACTCCATTGTGCTAGGATGAGGTTGGTGAACGATAACTGTTGGGACTGAAATTGGTGCAACAACCTGCTGAGATCGTCAATATAATCAGAACGTGATTGGTTGCTGCTCAAAACAGACAGAAGAAATATGCCGATTATCATCAACAGAATTGAGAGTTTGAAGTAGGAAGCTTCGTTTTCCTGAAGGTATCTCCTTGGAAGGGAAAGATTCGATTTGGCAAGAAGGGGAAGCTAAGTCTCCGATTCATTGGACCTTTTGAGATACTACGAAAGGTTGGCGAAGTAGCTTACAAGGTTGCATTACCTCCGGAGCTAAATCATATTCATAACGTTTTCCACATTTCTGTGTTGCAACCGTACAAACACGATTACAAGCATATGATAGAGTACGAGCCTTTATAGTTTGATAAAGACTTAACTTATGAAAAGGTTCCTGTTCAAATAATTGACAGAAAAGAACAAGTACTTAGAAATAAAGTGATACCTTCTGTTAAGGTAATCTGGAGACCACAGTGCTGAAGAAACTACGTGGGAACTCGAAGATGTAATGATGAAAACTTATCCCCAATTATTTGTATAATTTCTTGTATAACGATTCTGAGGACAGAATCTTTTTAAGGGGGGAAGAATGTAATGAATGAGTTTTTTTTTATTAGTTGTTATTCTGGGGACAGAATCCTTTTAAGAAGGAAAGATTGTAACAAACGAGAATTTTGTATATTAATTTTAAATATTTATTGAATTAAATAAATATTTTAATTAGTTTATTTATTGAGTTAAATAAATAATTGATGTGATTATGTATGGAGTAATTTAATTAAGTGCAATATGTTAATTAAATTGATGTGTAATAATTTTTTAGTGTAGTTCTAATTTAATTGAGATAATTAAATTAGATGAATATTATGTGGTATTTTTAATAGAAATTTACTAATTTGTTACATGAGTTATGATTAATAAGTGAATTATAATTGTGTAGCAATTTAGTATTATGTGATAATTTTACTTAGTTAATTGATGTTAGCTTTAATTTAATTAAATTGGGATAGTAAGATTTAATTAGATAAAGTGTGACATTGAAACCTATGTGTTAAATGAGTTATTAAAATAAATTAAAAGAGTTTTAATTCAGTTTTGCCAAACAAGGCCCTTTAATATATTTTAATCCTGTTTTACCAAACAAGGCCTTAACTTCTAAAAATTTATTTTTTAAATTTAAAGAGTTTTTGCCAAACAAGCCCTAGTGGCTTTTGATTTTCAAAAATATATCACTGATATGTATTTAGTAGAGGGATTAAATATTTTGTCAGTTATATTATATATAATTATGTTATATTATATGTATATCAGTTATATGTATATTACATTATATGTTAAGTTAAGTTAGTCAGAGTTAGAATAAAAGAACAGAGTAAGAGAGTTAGAGAGAAAAGAGAGAAGAAGAAAGAAAGGAAGAAGAAAAGCTTGTGAATTGATAAAGATAATCACCATCATCACCATCTTCATCTTCTTCCTCTAGAAGCAAAGGTATAACCTAATTTTAATTATTGTTCTTCATTGTTTCTTCACAGTTAGTTCTCTGTATTTGAGTTTTTTATGAAATTGATGTAAACATGAAGTTTATATGTAATTTGTATTATAACATGCTTATATATGATTTATATGATTGTTTATGTGGTTCAATTCATGTAAATATGATGAACATGAAGAAATTATGTTCACAGCAATTTACAGTGAAGTAGTTTGAAAAATAGTTTCTTAAATATCAAAAATTATGCTTGATTGTGATATGTTATGTAAATTCATCATAGATTATAATAATATGTTAAGAAACGAACAAAATATGATTTTTATTATGTGATTTGGTTTAAAAAATAAAGTCACGATGTTAATTTTCTTTAAGAACGCTTAACAATGGTGTTTTATTCAAAATCAATAAATTAAGGGTTTTGATTATATATTGTGGTGTTTATGTATATTAAAAACATGTTAAAAGTTTAAAGTTATGGTTTTATAAAGTCTTATATGCATTATATGTACAAAAATCTGAGTTTGGTGCGAGGAAATAAGCCAAATTGGGCTTTGTCCTACACAAGTTCACGTGCTGATTTTCACCAGCATGAATGTCCGCCCCCTATGACTTTTAGCCTAGAAATGTCCGTCCCAGCTGGCTTTCTTGCTGTCCAAAAAGTTGTTTTGTGTTTTGTGTAGTTTTTATGCGTTACACGATAAGCTAACTTAATGTGATGAATTTGATGACATGTTTAGTGTATAAAATAATAATATAACATATTGTTGACATGTATAAGATAATTTGAAGTCTTATATTAACAAGTTATGTGTGAATTAGATATTGTTATAGTAAGGTATGATTATGATGGTTTAAAAGATTAGACACGTGTGTTATGCATGTTGTGAGTTTAGATTCACGTTATGTGGTTAGTTAGCAAGTTAAGTTTACGAACCACGTTGTTAAGTTGAACTTAAGTGAGAATTTCAACGGTTAAACGTAGTGGTTATGAAACTAATCGATATTGTAAATGTAATGTAATATGTATGATAATTGTGGAACGTGATTGTAAATTGTAGCTTGTGCAAGAGGCAAGAGTTCTAAACTCAAATTTTACTTTTATTGAGCAAGTGTTCTAAACTCAAACTTTACTTTTATTGAGCAAGTTTTTATATCCTTTCTTGTTACATTTATGCAAGTTATTTCATTCTCTATTAATACCAATTGAGCAAGTATTGAAATTCCTTATTGAAGTGATGTGGTTTTGACTTAATTGTTCAAGCAAGATTTATTTTATCTTTCAAATGCTTTAAGTCTATTTCTAAAGCATGACTATTGAATATGATGTCTATTGTTATGACTCATAGCTATTTTGTAATTCTTTTAATATCGAATTCTTAATTATTATAAGTTGATTCAACTACTCCTTAGTTGATGATAGTTGAACTCCAAATTACCCTTCGAGCTTATCTAAACCAAACTTTCTTTTGTGCAGACTTGTTAATGAAAACTGAGATGAACAACCCTAGTAATAGGAGATTACCATGTGAAAGCGTTAAGATGTTTGTGCGCAATACATGGTACGAATGGCCGATCCACCTAAGTACGAGTTAAGAGTTCATATAGTCTAACGGCTGTTAAAGGTTTAAATAGAAATGTTTATAACCTAGGACATAGTTCAAGGTCTTATGACCCTTAGATGAATTCTAAATCTTATTCTTGATTATCGAAGAATGAAATTTTATCTATTCAGTTGAAGCTATTCAATACTATGTCATCACTATTGTTTGTTATTTCAAGTGAGCTTTTGTTTGCTCACTCTTGCATTATATAACCATTGCAGCAAAAGTTGAAAGAGTTGACGAACCGTCAACTAGTAAAGGCAGGAGCAAGATGAACAAGTGAAGACATGTTTATATTTATGATATGATTTATAATAAGACATAAATTTTATAATGTGATTTTTATTTTTTGCATTGTTAATGTTAAGGTTAGATAACCTTGTGAATGTTTTTGGACAAGGTTGTAATCCTTTTGTAAAGGAAGATTTTATTTATTAATAAAGGTTGTAATTTATTTTACATTTCTTATTTATGGGTAGTAGTTATGTTTTATTTAGATAGTGAACACCAAATCCCGTAGAAATGAAGTACCCGGATTTGGGGGTGTCACAGTATCCATGTATATACCACGTAAGTCACCATTATCTAAAACAATGTGGTTCATATAGAGTAATAGCAGAGTCAGTTAAGGTGAGATGACTCATTTAGTTATGCAAGCGAAACCAAAAACAGCCTTGATATAATTAATTGACTAGTTGCAGATTTATTATCAAAGATATAACCGAAAGTGATTAACCACTCATCTCTTACAACACAACAGTATGGTGCAAATGCCAAAAACAAAAGTAGTATACAATCATGTAACCATCTCAATTAAAAGCTAAATAATGATAATAAACATAAGAAGTTCAAATAAGTTGGCTGGTTATCATCACAAGCAACTATCTCCCTCCAAACAATCCCATGCATCCCTAAAATGGTATGAAATCATATTAGACTTTTATATAATCTCACCATCAGTAACATTCCTCGCCATCACTCTCTTCACTGAACTCTTGTGATTCATCATTCATTGAAATTTTGATTAAGAGAATAACAATCAAATTAAAGATAAGTAATGAGCTTATAATACTGGAACTATCAATAAAAGATGTAACTAAAGATACCTGGATTAGTTGCATCAATCTTTCTTCTTTTTGGATTTAATAGACAATTTCTTTTGTCGTGTCAAGCAAACTTGTTACACAAAGCACACTTTCTTTTCTTCTTGTCTTGAGCCAACTCAATACCACTTTTTATCCTGCTCGAACTGTTACTTTGTGACACCCCCTAATCCGAATACTTTAATTATTACGGGATTTGGTGTTCACTGCACAAATATCATATATCTATCTACACATGATAAAAGTAAACCATGAAATAGATAAAAATATCTCCATCATCTCCCCTTATAGGGTTACAACATCTGAATAATAAATACATAATTTGTGACACCCCCAAATCTAGGTACTTCATTTTCACATGATTTGGTGTTCACTTTCTAAATATAACATACATCTACCCAATAATAAATAATTACAACCTTTATAAATAATAAAATCTTCCTTATCAAAAGAATTACAACTTTCTTCAGCATAAATCCCAGGGTTTTAATCTAACCTTAACATAAACATTCAATCCGAAAATAAAAACATAAATAAAAGTCTTATTACAAATCAATCAACAATTAAAACAAGTCTTCATTTGTTCAGCTTTCCTTTGCCTTTACTAGTTGACGGGAGCGTCAACACTTTCAACCTTAGCTGCAATGGTTATTTAATAGGCAAGAGTGAGCAAACAACAGCTCACTGGAATACAACAATAATAAAGATATAATTAAATAGCTTCAATAGATTTGAATAACTTTACTTTCATCAACAATAAAGAATTAAATAATAATCCTTTCATTAATAATTAGAATTTTGAATATTGAAATCATATGAGGGTCACAAGACCTTGAACTTTTGTCCTAGGTTATAAACATTTCTATTTAAAACCTTTAACAGTCATTTAGACTATGGACCTTAACTCGTACTTAGGGGGATCAACCCTTCGTACCATGTATTGTGCAAAAACATCTTAACATTTTTGCATAGTAACCTCCCCTAGTAAATAGGGTTGTTCATCTCAGTATTTGAATACAAATCCGCACCAAAGAAAGTTTGGTTTGGATAAGCTTAGAAGGATAATTTAGAATTCAACGTTCATCAACTAAGGAATAGTTGAATCGACTTACAACAATCAAGAATAATTCACAAATAAAAGATTATGGATAACTTATATGCTTTAGAATCAAACTTAAAGCATTTAAAAGATAAGTTGGACCTTGCTTGAACAATAAGTCAAGGTCACATTAGTTAAGTCATGAACTTTCAATAAATACTTGTCCAATGTAGAAATAACAGGACAACCTCAAACAAGGAATATTTGAATTTAAAGAACTTGTATATAATTTACGAGTTCAGGGATAAAAAACTTGCCTCAAGCGCAAGCTACTAATACAATCATGTTCTTTAACACATCCTACACATATATGTTTAATCACAATAATCTAAATTAGTTAACACGTAACTAATTCACATAATTGGTTAACTCATATAGGTTAACTCTTTCTAGTTTAATTAATAAGTTAATAATTAACCGCCACATGATTAATTACACCACATAGGCATGCTCACATAATTAAATCAATAATAATTATGTGGTTCATATGAATTAAAATATAATTAAATAAATTATAATTTAAATATTTAATCTAATTATAATTACTCAAATTATAATCACATCTTATATTAATTAAATTATAAATAATTTATAATTAATTAAACTACATCATGCATTTACTAAATTATAATTAATCATGCAAATATTGAATTATAATACACAAATTATAACTTATAATTAATCATGCATTTATTAAATTATAATTACATAAATTATAATTTAAATTAACATTTATTTTAATAATTACATAAATTATAATTTAAATTAACATTTATTTGATTAAAATAAATCAAATAGTATTCATTATAATTTAACAAAATTATAATTTAAATTAAACCTTTACTCTAATTATAATTATTCAAAATTATAACCACACTATATATTTTATTAATATAATATATTAATATTCATTTTCATGTCATCAAATTATCACATTCAATTAGCCTTTTATGATACAACAAAATATATAAAAGAAATAACCCATCTTGACTTTCTGCACACACACACCCCCCCCCCCCCCCGACGGGGTTGGGGTTTTACTCTTGATAGGCCCGCCGTGGCGGGCCCCTTGCACGGTCGGCAGACATGCTCGCGAACTATGCAGAGAAAAAGTCAATTTGACTTATTTCTCCACACCAAATTCCAATTCTAGTCAATACAATTCATATCAATTTTATAGAAAACACAAACTTAAAGCTTCTAACATGATTTTAACATATAAATACATTACAACACATAATCAAAACAACCAATTTCATGATTTTTAAAGAAAAACCATTGTTAAGTGTTCTTCATGAAATTGAACACTGTACTTTTATTTTTAAACCAATTCACACAATTTCCAAGCATAACCAATTAGTTTCTAATCATGCTAACATAATCTACGATTACATTACACAACAATTACCAATTAAACTCAAATTTTAATTTTAAAATAGTCATTTATCAAAACCAATGCACTGTAATTTTGATGAACACAATTTCTTCATGTTTATCATATAAGCATGAATTAAACTATTAATTAGGCATGAAATTCATATATGAGCATGCTAGATCACAATTGATACATATTATTTCATGTTTACACAATTTTCACCACAACTCAATTAACAGAGAACTTTATACTTTATAAAGAACATATAAACAAAATTTCTAACAACTAAAGATGAGAGTTGTAACCTTATGCTTAGTGGATTGAAAGGAGAGCATGATGATGATAACCTCAAAGCTTTTCTTTCTCTTTTTCTTCCTTTCTCTTCTTTTCTCTTTAGACTACTCTGTATTCTCTCTAACTTTTCTCTGTTTTGTTCTAACACTGACCAATTTTAACTTAACGTATATCTATATTACTTAACTGATAATATAATATAGAAATAATAGATATAGCATATAAATATATATATATATATATATGTAACTTATAAATTATAATTGTATATAATAACTCCTACAATAATTACATAGGTTACACTTATTTGAATTTGAAAAGCCATAAGGCTTGTTTGGCAAAAATTATTTATTTTTAAAAACTAACTTTTTAAGCTTAAGGCCGTGTTTGATAAAATATGATTAAAACAAAAGTAAGGGCCTTGTTTGGTAAAACCTTTTAAAAAAAATTATTTATTTTAATAAATCCTTTTAACACATACTTTAAATGTTACACTTTAATTAATTAAATATTTAACATTCTTATTTAATTAATTAAAATTTAACATCAATTAATCACATAAAAAAATTTCACATAACAATTATAATTACTCGCTAATTATAATTCATGTAACACTCATCACATAACTCATCTAATTTAATTATCTCAATTAAATTAGAACTATACTATAAAATTAATACATATTAACTGAATTAAATATTAAATATTCACTTAATTAATATATAACTCTTAATTAAATCACTCTATAAATTCACATAATTTATTTATTCAACTCAATAAATATTAAAGTTTAATATATAAAATCTCAATCGTTACAATCTTCCCTCCGCAAAAGGATTCTGTCCCCAGAATCACACATAAAAAAAAATCTCGTCTATTACATAATTAAATCCCAGGTAATACTAACCTTAAATCTCAAATGCGAAAACGTAAACAATTAAATAAGTCTTAAACATCACAACATAAGTCTTGGACAAATATTATCAAATAAACAACAAGTCTTCATCACTTGTTGACTTTGCCCTTGCCTTTGCTAGTAGAAGGCTCGTCGGACTTTTCGTTCTTAACTGTAATGTTATTATAGAAGAATGAGCACGATTGCCCACAAGTATAACAATATGACAGTATAATAACATGCGAATACGTCAAAGAAGTCTGAATAATAGAAAGCTCGACTTTTGAATCAAGAACGAATAACAAGAATCAAAAGTGTGACAAACAAGATTTTTGTAATTTATTTTGAATATTTATTGAATTAAATAAATATTTTTTTGATGATTTAATTATTGAGTTAAATAATTAATTGATGAATTTGTGGTAGATTAATTTAATTATATGTGTCACATTAGTTAAATTAATGTGGTGAATTTTTATATTCAAAGTATGTATTTAATTGAGCTTATTTGATTAATATATTAATTAATAAGCATAATGTTATTCTAATTAATTTATTAATTAATTAGAGATTTATGATTAGACATAATTAATAAATAAGAATTTTAATTATGTGACTATGTGATTTAATGTAGATTTATGCTATTTTATTTAATTGATTTAAATAGCATTATTTGATTTAATTGGGTGTGACATTAATTAACTATATTATAATAAATTAATTAAAATAAATGAGAAAGGATTCCTTAAGCTAGCCAAACAAGGCCTTAAGGGGAGTTGGTCAGTTAACCCACTAAGGGACCAACTGACAACCACTCACCCATTATATATTATACGTATTATACTTATATACATATATACTATATCAATTCATATATTCATATCAGAGAGAATTTTGAGAGAAAAGATTGAGGAAGAAGAAATTGAAAAATTTATATCATCATCCTTGAATCATCTTCACCAACTAGCAAGGGTAAATTCAGTTATATTAAGTTTTAAGCTTTCTATTTTTACGTACTTTGAAGTTCTCTGTAATCGTCAATTTTGAATCATTGTTGGTTATATGGTTTTATATGGGTTAAATTATGTTTATAACATGTTTTATACCATGTATACATAAATCACAGTGATCAATTTTATGTAATTACGTCTTAATTAAGTTTTCAAAACTTCCATTAACGTACTTTGAAGTTTTCTGTAAAAGACTAAATTGATGACTTGTTCATGATATGGCTATATATATATTAATTGATGTCCATAACATATTATATGCCATATATGCATAACTTTCAGTGATCACACCATGGAATTTTGTTGATAATTGGGTTTTCAAAAGTTACAGAGTGTAAAAATTGTACATATGGCCCATATGGCCCTTACGTACAAAATTTACACACCTTATGCGTTTATTTAACTTAAATTAACACTTGAATGTGATTGTGTACATTTAAACGAACAAAATGGAAGTTAAACGAACGGATTCGGTGTTATAACGAATCCGTAACGTTGAATTCTTGTTTTCTTTCAAAACTTTATAAAATATTGAAAATAGTGAAATTAAATGTTGTGATTTGTGTAATTCCGTGATTTAAAGTGTTAAAAGCATGCTTAGAACATGGTATGATGTTTCTGTAAATTCTATATCTCATGGGTAGCCTTAAATTCATTTCGTTAGTTTAATTTGGATTTATTTGGGTTGCTCTGTGTGTCATTCGCGAACTGGAAATCTGGGTCTGCGTTGCCGCGCGGCCGCGCTGGTCCCAAGGGTAACTGGCGCGCGGCCGCGCCCCTTGCAGAAATTTGAAATTTTTTGCTAAGTGTTCGTGTGTTCTAAGAGGTGGTTTAAAACCTAATGTAATGAACATAAAGATATGCTAAACATATAATAAGAGGTTAATAACTTATATTACGTGAGTAATTAATAAGTTAATTACATGACTTGAATCGTTAATTGTATAGTCCAATAACGTGCTCAAAACCGATGTGTGTGATTCGATACGTATATCGAGTTATTGATTAATTTGTATTGTGAACGTATTGATATGTAGGATGTAATAAAGAACGTGAATTATAATTGTAGCTTGTGCAAGAGGCAAGTATCCTATCCCTAATTTATTGATTTAGCAAGTTCCCTAAATTCTAATTTATTCATTTATTAAGCCTTAGACTTGTGTTTCTATATCGAGTAAGCTCGTGTTTTTAAATTGTTCAAGTTCGAAATTCATATTACATATTGTAACTCTTTTAAAAGCATGATTCAGTGATACAATACTTATTCGATTGTATACTCTTGAGATTTATTATTCAAGTTGAATATCGATGTTATTGTTGAACCTTATAGGACTAGTGAACCCTTATTGATTCGACTAGTCCATAGTTGATGAACGTTCTAAATTCCAAAATACTTATTGAGCTTATCCAAACCAAACTTCCTTTGGTGCGGACTCTGATGTCAAAACTGAGATGAACAACCCTGTAAAAGGGGATTATTTACGCTTTAGCGTTGAGATATTGTGCACAGTATGGTACTAAGGGCTGATCCCCCTAAGTACGAGAAGTAGAGTCCATAGTCTTATGACTGTTAAAGGTTTAAAGCATAAAAACTTTACAACCTAGGACATAGTTCAAGGTCTTATGACCCTCAGACGTTCTTTTGATTCCTGTTATTCATTCTTGAGTCAAAAGTTGAGTTTCTTTATTCAGATGTCTTTGATTCACTCGCATGTTATTATATTGTTGTCATATTATTATACTTGTGGGCAATCGTGCTCACTCTTGCGTAATAATAACATTGCAGTTAAGAACGAAAGGTCCAACGAGCCTTCTACTAGCAAAGGCAAGGGCAAGGTCAACAAGTGATGAAGACTTGTTGTTTATTTTATGTGTTTATGTTTCAGACTTATGTTAAAGTTGTGTAAGACTTATTTAATTATTTATATTTCCGCACTTGAGATTTAAGGTTAAGTACGACCTGGGATTGATGTATTTCTTTTCAGATGTTGTAACCCCATAAGGGGAGGATTATTTCTATTTATTTCATGGTTTGCATTTACTATGGGTAGATAGATAGATGATATTTGTACAGTGAACACCAAGTCCCGTGGAAATTGAAGTACCCGGATTTGGGGGTGTCACAGGTTGGTATCAAAGCTGTAGGTTATGAACCTTAGGTGGGGAAAAACCTTAGGATAGTAGCCTTTTTAGAGATCGAGAACATAGTAATGATAACTCTTATCGAGTTCTAAGAAAGATAATAACTTACCTTATGTGCTACGTGCTTATACTTATATATTCGAGTCTCGATTAGCATCACGTAATTACTAAAACTTAAAATTTTATTTGTCAGGATGACGAATGCTGGAGAACCTAGTCAGTCCAGGGACCTTGTACCCCTAGAGGCTAGAGAGGAGGAGCCCCGAGATATCCACGTAGTTTGGGAGCAGTTAGTCCGACGAGAGCCATCACCCTTGATCACAGTCATTGGTCA
Organism: Panax stipuleanatus; assembly: GCA_020205555.1. Taxonomy (NCBI): domain Eukaryota; kingdom Viridiplantae; phylum Streptophyta; class Magnoliopsida; order Apiales; family Araliaceae; genus Panax; species Panax stipuleanatus. Next base: position 47,342,163 of record CM035117.1, on the reverse strand, counting down.
GGAGATTGTGCCGGTGTCTAATTCAGAGGAGGACTCTGAGGAAGACCCTGAGGAGATTGAAGTTCAGGCTGAGGCAGCTGAAGAGGAGGAGGAAGACCCTGAAGAGTTCCCGCCGAGCTCTATCAGTGCTGAGATGTATGACGAGCTGTATGACCGTAACATAGAGTTACGTGATACTGTTCAGGAGCTGAGGGAGACTGTTCAGGAGCTGAGGGAGCGGTCGGTTACTCAACAGTCTACCATCGAGCTGAGGGATGGAGAGGTTGAGGCTCTTCACACACGTTTGGGAAATGTAGAGTGGAATTTGGCTCACGAGAAGGGCCAAACCGAGCAGAAGTCAGAGGAAATTGAGGAATTGAAGAATGAACTAAAAGAGAAATCAGCAAGGCTGGCCATAGCAGAGGAGGCTTGGGTAAGGGAATCACGACGAGCAGATCTCGCAGAAGATAATTGTCGGGCGAAGAAGGCCAAGCTTGAAGAGACGTACTCTATACTTCAGTATGCAATTGACGAGGCCCAGGATCGGGTTATGAGGTACCCAATTCAGTTTGAAGGACTACCGTCGTACATGCTAGATCGCAGGACGATGTCTCGGATTATGGAAGAAGAGCGTGGCAAAGCTGTTCGTCGCCTTAATGGGCAGTGATAGGAACATTTGATTTTGTGAAACCTATCTAGTAGTTAATAATGTAAATTCCAATGTGTTTATAAACAGAGGAATATTTTATGTTTTAAATCCTGTAGATTCTTTATCTCAGGATAGTTGATGTAAATAGCAGTGATGCTATCGTATTATGTTAAAACTTTTGATTTAGTAATATATCAGAGTTTATTTGAGATAATGTGTTGACTGATTGTGTCTAAATGTTTAAGTTAAGCCTTAGATATTTAAAAGATTGAATAAAGTTCTAATACGCGTATTTCTTAACAGTAAAATGCCGCCAAGGAGACGATCTAACCGTCAACAGGCCCAAGAAGGGTCAACTAACAACAACAACGACGCCAATGCTAACCCCGTTCAGCAGTTGGCGAACTTACTTGCTGGAGCGCTTAACAACCAACCTCAAGCTCCACCGACCACAACGTTCAAGGACTTCAAGGCGGTGGGACCGCCAGAGTTTAAAGGCACCATGAACCCGATAGAAGCTCAAACCTGGGTCATGGAGATGGAAAAAGTTTTTGACGTCGCCAGAGTCAGAGAGGACCAGAAAACCGCCTATGCAACGTTCATGCTGAAATCTGAGGCCAGCTATTGGTGGCAAGCGAATAAGGTCCGGGGAGGTGAAGGTGTGATTACCTGGGAGAGGTTCAAGGAGATGTTCTTCGAGATGTACTTTCCGACCAGCTCGCAGAATCAAATGGAGGTCCAGTTCTTGGAACTGAAACAGGGAAATATGTCCGTACCAGAATATGCGGCGAAATTCAATGAGTTGGCTAGGTTTGCCACGTATCAAGTGCACACCGATCAGAGGAAGGCAAGGAGGTTTGAACAGGGCCTGAAACCCTGGTTGTATAGCAAAGTGTCAATGTTCCAATTGAACACTTTTGCTGGGGTGTTGGAGAAGGCCATTCTCGCTGAAGGCGGGAGTGATGCAGTTACAAAGTATAACCAAGATCAGAAAAAGAAGAAGAGTGAAGGTGAAGGAATTAACAAGGCTAGTGGTAGCAACACGGGAGGGAGTAATAATCAGAAGAGGAGGTGGAATGATAACTCATCGACTGGGAATCAGCAAGGTGGTCAGAAAAAGAGGATCGAAGCTTGTTCGACCTGCGGGAAAGCTCACCTGGGGGTCTGTATGAAGGGAAAACGAGTATGTTATAATTGTGGTCAGGAAGGCCACATAGCACCTAACTGTCCGAACCCAAAGAAGGGCGCTTGCTTCACTTGCGGCTCAAAGGACCATCTGGCAAGGGACTGTCCCAAGAAGGGATCTGGAAGGGAAGGATCAGGTGGAAACAGGGGAAACAGCGGTGGAAGTGCTTTAACTATCACGGGACCAACCGCAACCAACCGACCAACCGCCAGGACCTTCAACATGACCGTGCAGGATGCTGTGCAGTCTCGCGATGTGGTGTCAGGTATCATTCCGATCAATAAAGTTAATGCTTATGTACTATTTGATTCGGGTGCTACTTGTTCATTTATATCCGATGACTTTGCTAAGAACTTAGAACTTCCTATGGACGAGTTAGAATACCCCATGAATATAGAGATTGCGAATAGAGAAGTAATCCCTGTTAAATATGTACACAAGAACTGTAGAGTAGATATTAAGGGTAACATTATGAACGTAAATCTTATCCCGATTAGACTTGGGGAATTCGATGTTATTCTGGGAATGGATTGGCTAGTCAATTATGGGGCTGTAATTGATTGCCAGAGGAAGTGTATCAACCTTATGACCCCGTCAAAGGTTGTGTTTTATGGCAGTAAATCGCCTAGACAAGCGAGTTGTCTGACGATGATGCAGGCCAGGAAGTTGTTAAGACAAGGCTGTGTAGGATATTTAGCCTACATAGTCGATAGTCGTAAAGAAAATTCGAAATTAGAAGATATACCAGTCGTGAGGGACTTCTTAGACGTATTTCCGGATGATCTGCCAGGACTTCCGCCAGACAGAGAGGTTGAGTTTGTGATCGATTTGGCGCCAGGGACGGCCCCAATATCGAAGGCACCATACCGGATGGCTCCGGTAGAGATGAAAGAGTTAATGGTACAACTACAAGAGTTACTGGACAAGAAGTACATCCAACCGAGCGTATCGCCGTGGGGAGCGCCAGTGTTGTTTGTGAAAAAGAAGGACGGGACGATGCGGCTTTGCATCGACTACAGAGAACTGAATAAGGTCACAATTAAGAATAGATATCCATTACCGAGGATCGACGATCTGTTCGACCAATTGAAGGGTGCAAGGTACTTTTCAAAGATAGACTTGAGGAGTGGCTATCATCAACTGAAGGTGAGGCCAGAGGATGTTCCAAAGACAGCATTTAGGACTCGATATGGTCACTACGAATTTTTGGTAATGTCATTTGGTCTAACGAATGCTCCTGCAGCATTCATGGGCTTAATGAATGGAGTGTTCAAGCCGTTTTTGGACAAATTCGTGGTGGTCTTTATCGACGATATTTTGGTATACTCGAAGACCAAGGAAGAACATGTAGAACATCTGAAGTTAACATTAGAGGCGTTGAGAAGAGAGAAGTTGTACGCCAAATTTTCTAAATGTGAATTCTGGATTGAAAGAGTGCAATTTCTTGGACATGTGATCGACAAGGACGGAATTTCGGTAGATCCCTCTAAAGTCGAAGCTGTGATGAACTGGGATCAGCCGAAAACACCATCGGAAGTGAGGAGTTTTCTTGGATTGGCGGGTTATTATAGAAGATTTATTCAGGACTTTTCCAAGATCGCAACTCCGCTAACAAATTTGACTAGAAAATCGGTGAAATTCGTTTGGACAGAGAAGTGTGAGGAAAGTTTCCAAGAGCTTAAGAGGAGATTGAGTTCGGCACCTGTGTTATCCCTTCCGGATGACACAGGAAATTTTGTGATTTATAGTGATGCGTCGCATAAAGGACTTGGCTGTGTACTTATGCAAAACGGCAGGGTCATTGCGTATGCGTCACGACAATTGAAAGACTATGAGAAGGGGTATCCGACCCATGACTTGGAGTTAGCTGCAGTGGTATTTGCTTTAAAAATTTGGAGACACTATCTCTATGGGGAGAAGTGTGAAATATATACAGACCACAAGAGTCTGAAATATATTTTTACACAGAAGGACTTGAATATGCGCCAGAGAAGATGGCTGGAGTTAATTAAGGACTATGACTGTGAAATCTTATACCATCCGGGTAAGGCTAATGTGGTTGCCGACGCCTTAAGCAGAAAGGGTCGGGAGAAATTGATGATGTTGACTGCTCAGGAGGAGCTAATTTCGGCAATGGAAAAGTTGGAATTGGAAGTGAAGTATCCGATAGAGATTGACGAGAAGTTGTTCAGATGCAAACTGGTACAACCCTATTGGATAAAGTTAAGGAAGCTCAACTTCAGGACGAAGAATGTGAAAAGGTTAAGAAAAAGATATCTGAAGGAACCGAACCGAGATTCAAGATAGACAGTGAGGGACTACTGAGATTTGAGAACAGAGTTTGGGTACCGTCAGTGCCAGAGATTAAGGATAACATTTTGAGCGAGGCTCATAGCTCACGATATTCGATTCACCCCGGTAGTACCAAGATGTACCAGGATCTTCGACAGCACTTCTGGTGGCCGAATTTGAAACGAGATGTGGCTGAGTGTGTTGCAAAGTGTCTAACCTGTCAGAAAGTGAAAGCAGAACATCAGAGACCAAGTGGTTTGCTACAACCCCTGGAAATCCCAGAATGGAAATGGGAACACATTACGATGGATTTCGTGGTTGGCCTTCCGACGACTCAGAAAGGCTACGACGCAGTATGGGTTATCGTTGACCGACTGACGAAATCCGCACACTTCCTTCCGATTAAAATCAGATTCAACTTAGACCAGTTGGCAAGGCTATATGTGAAAGAGATTGTTTCGAGGCACGGAGTTCCGGTGTCAATTGTTTCCGACAGAGATCCGCGTTTCACATCGAACTTCTGGAAGCGACTACAAGAATGCATGGGGACACAGTTGAGAATGAGTACGGCTTATCACCCTCAGACAGATGGGCAGAGTGAAAGAACGATCCAGACATTGGAAGATATGTTGAGAGCATGCATCATGGATTTTAAGGGAAATTGGGATGATCACCTACCGCTTGTGGAATTCGGTTACAACAACAGTTACCACGCTAGTATTGGCATGCCGCCTTACGAAGCGTTGTACGGAAGAAAATGCAGAACCCCGCTATACTGGGATGAAGTTGGCGAGAGACAACTATTAGGTCCAGAACTGGTACAGCAGACAGCAGAGATAGTCAAAGTGATCAGAACAAGACTGGTAGCAGCTCAGGATAGGCAGAAGAAATACGCCGATCCACACCGTAAGAACGTTGAGTTTGAATCGGGTAGCTATGTGTTCTTGAAAGTCTCTCCCTGGAAGGGGAAGATCAGATTCGGTAAGAAGGGAAAATTGAGCCCAAGGTTCATTGGACCCTTTGAAGTACTGCGAAGGATTGGAGAAGTTGCGTATGAGGTAGCCTTACCTCCGGCGCTTGAGAATGTCCACAACGTCTTTCATGTGTCAGTTTTACGCCCCTACAAACCCGATTACAAACATGTGATTGAATATGAACCCCTACATTTTGAGAAAGACTTATCCTATGAAGAAATTCCTGTTCAGATTGTTGACAGGAAAGAGCAAGTCCTCAGAAATAAAATTATACCTTCTGTTAAGGTAATTTGGAGGAACCACAATGCTGAAGAAGCTACGTAGGAACTCGAAGAGCATATGATGAAGAATTACCCAGATTTATTTACTTAATTTTTTTTGTTTATGCGATTCTGGGGACAGAATCTTTGTAAGGGGGGGAGAATGTAACGGGACGAAATTTAATTGAACCGTGATTCTGGGGACAGAATCCTTTTAAGGGGGGAAAGATGTGACAAACAAGATTTTTGTAATTTATTTTGAATATTTATTGAATTAAATAAATATTTTTTTGATGATTTAATTATTGAGTTAAATAATTAATTGATGAATTTGTGGTAGATTAATTTAATTATATGTGTCACATTAGTTAAATTAATGTGGTGAATTTTTATATTCAAAGTATGTATTTAATTGAGCTTATTTGATTAATATATTAATTAATAAGCATAATGTTATTCTAATTAATTTATTAATTAATTAGAGATTTATGATTAGACATAATTAATAAATAAGAATTTTAATTATGTGACTATGTGATTTAATGTAGATTTATGCTATTTTATTTAATTGATTTAAATAGCATTATTTGATTTAATTGGGTGTGACATTAATTAACTATATTATAATAAATTAATTAAAATAAATGAGAAAGGATTCCTTAAGCTAGCCAAACAAGGCCTTAAGGGGAGTTGGTCAGTTAACCCACTAAGGGACCAACTGACAACCACTCACCCATTATATATTATACGTATTATACTTATATACATATATACTATATCAATTCATATATTCATATCAGAGAGAATTTTGAGAGAAAAGATTGAGGAAGAAGAAATTGAAAAATTTATATCATCATCCTTGAATCATCTTCACCAACTAGCAAGGGTAAATTCAGTTATATTAAGTTTTAAGCTTTCTATTTTTACGTACTTTGAAGTTCTCTGTAATCGTCAATTTTGAATCATTGTTGGTTATATGATTTTATATGGGTTAAATTATGTTTATAACATGTTTTATACCATGTATACATAAATCACAGTGATCAATTTTATGTAATTACGTCTTAATTAAGTTTTCAAAACTTCCATTAACGTACTTTGAAGTTTTCTGTAAAAGACTAAATTGATGACTTGTTCATGATATGGCTATATATATATTAATTGATGTCCATAACATATTATATGCCATATATGCATAACTTTCAGTGATCACACCATGGAATTTTGTTGATAATTGGGTTTTCAAAAGTTACAGAGTGTAAAAATTGTACATATGGCCCATATGGCCCTTACGTACAAAATTTACACACCTTATGCGTTTATTTAACTTAAATTAACACTTGAATGTGATTGTGTACATTTAAACGAACAAAATGGAAGTTAAACGAACGGATTCGGTGTTATAACGAATCCGTAACGTTGAATTCTTGTTTTCTTTCAAAACTTTATAAAATATTGAAAATAGTGAAATTAAATGTTGTGATTTGTGTAATTCCGTGATTTAAAGTGTTAAAAGCATGCTTAGAACATGGTATGATGTTTCTGTAAATTCTATATCTCATGGGTAGCCTTAAATTCATTTCGTTAGTTTAATTTGGATTTATTTGGGTTGCTCTGTGTGTCATTCGCGAACTGGAAATCTGGGTCTGCGTTGCCGCGCGGCCGCGCTGGTCCCAAGGGTAACTGGCGCGCGGCCGCGCCCCTTGCAGAAATTTGAAATTTTTTGCTAAGTGTTCGTGTGTTCTAAGAGGTGGTTTAAAACCTAATGTAATGAACATAAAGATATGCTAAACATATAATAAGAGGTTAATAACTTATATTACGTGAGTAATTAATAAGTTAATTACATGACTTGAATCGTTAATTGTATAGTCCAATAACGTGCTCAAAACCGATGTGTGTGATTCGATACGTATATCGAGTTATTCATTAATTTGTATTGTGAACGTATTGATATGTAGGATGTAATAAAGAACGTGAATTATAATTGTAGCTTGTGCAAGAGGCAAGTATCCTATCCCTAATTTATTGATTTAGCAAGTTCCCTAAATTCTAATTTATTCATTTATTAAGCCTTAGACTTGTGTTTCTATATCGAGTAAGCTCGTGTTTTTAAATTGTTCAAGTTCGAAATTCATATTACATATTGTAACTCTTTTAAAAGCATGATTCAGTGATACAATACTTATTCGATTGTATACTCTTGAGATTTATTATTCAAGTTGAATATCGATGTTATTGTTGAACCTTATAGGACTAGTGAACCCTTATTGATTCGACTAGTCCATAGTTGATGAACGTTCTAAATTCCAAAATACTTATTGAGCTTATCCAAACCAAACTTCCTTTGGTGCGGACTCTGATGTCAAAACTGAGATGAACAACCCTGTAAAAGGGGATTATTTACGCTTTAGCGTTGAGATATTGTGCACAGTATGGTACTAAGGGCTGATCCCCCTAAGTACGAGAAGTAGAGTCCATAGTCTTATGACTGTTAAAGGTTTAAAGCATAAAAACTTTACAACCTAGGACATAGTTCAAGGTCTTATGACCCTCAGACGTTCTTTTGATTCCTGTTATTCATTCTTGAGTCAAAAGTTGAGTTTCTTTATTCAGATGTCTTTGATTCACTCGCATGTTATTATATTGTTGTCATATTATTATACTTGTGGGCAATCGTGCTCACTCTTGCGTAATAATAACATTGCAGTTAAGAACGAAAGGTCCAACGAGCCTTCTACTAGCAAAGGCAAGGGCAAGGTCAACAAGTGATGAAGACTTGTTGTTTATTTTATGTGTTTATGTTTCAGACTTATGTTAAAGTTGTGTAAGACTTATTTAATTATTTATATTTCCGCACTTGAGATTTAAGGTTAAGTACGACCTGGGATTGATGTATTTCTTTTCAGATGTTGTAACCCCATAAGGGGAGGATTATTTCTATTTATTTCATGGTTTGCATTTACTATGGGTAGATAGATAGATGATATTTGTACAGTGAACACCAAGTCCCGTGGAAATTGAAGTACCCGGATTTGGGGGTGTCACAAAAAGTATGTCTGAGGGTCATAAGACCTTGAACTATGTCCCAGGTTGTTAAGTATTTCTACTTTAAACCTTTAACAGTCATCAGACTTTATGGACTCTACTACTCGTACTAAGGGGGATCGGCCCTTAGTACCATACTGTGCACAATATCTCAACGATAAAGCGTAAATAATCCTCTGAAAAAGGGTTGTTCATCTCAGTTTGACATTAGAGTTCGCACCAAAGGAAGTTTGGTTTGGATAAGCTTAATCATAGTTCTAGAATTTAGAACGTTCGTCAACTATGGACTAGTTGAATCAATAAGGGTTCGCTAGTCTTACAAGGTTCAACAATAAACGATATTCAAATCGAATAATAACTCTCAAGAGTATACAATCAAATAAGTATTGTATAACTGGAATCATGCTTTAAAGGAATTATAATATCTCATATGGAATCTTAACATGAATAAACCAGGATAAGAACTTGCATCCTGATGGTATTTCAAGAATAGAAAACTTGCTCAATAAAAATAAAGTTTGAGTTTAGAAACTTTCTTATCATAAGAATAAGGATTAGGAAACTTGTTTAACGATAATAAGTTAGGGATAGACACTTGTCTCGTGCACAAGCTACAGTTATAATTACAATTTAATTCCTCAACGTCCTATATATTACATTACATATACGATATTGATTAGTTTTTATAACTACTATGTTTGTGACAACCCAATTTTTTTAGAATTAATAAATGAGAATTTAATAAATATAATTCTTATTTTAAGATGTTCGAGTACGTATATGTGTATACGTGTTATATATTATGAAATATGTGATTTGATGTGAAGAGAATTTTATATATTAATTTTAATATTTATTGAATTAAATAAATATTTTAATTAATTTATTTATTGAGTTAAATAAATAATTATGTGTTGGTTATGGAGTAATTTAATTAAGTGTAATATATTAATTAAATAAATATTTAATAATTAATTTAATTAATATGTAATGATTTTATATTATAGTTCTAATTTAATTGGGATAATTAAATTAGATGAAGTTATGTGGTAATTGTTACATGAAATTATAATTAGTGAGTAATTATAATTGTTATGTAACAATTTTTGTGTAATTAATTGATGTTAACTTTTAATTAATTAAATTAGAATGTTAAGATTTAATTAATAAAAGTGTAATATTAAAAAAATGTGTTAAATGATTTATTAAAAGAATTAAAAGAGTTTTTAAAACTGTTTTCCCAAACAATGCCCTTGCACTGTTTTAAATTCGTTTTGCCAAACCGGGCCTTAACTACTAAAAATTTATTTTTTAAAATAAGTTGTTTTGCTAAACAATCCTTAGGGCTTTTAAAATTCAAATTTGTAACTTATATATTAATGGTACTTATTATATTTAATAAAGGTCATTATGTAGTGGAAGTTATATATCTTATATTTATGTTTTATATGTATAATATATGTATATTATATTATATGTATATTACATTAGTTAGAATTACAAAAGAGTTAGAGTTTTATCAGTGTTAAAACAAGAAGAGAAAAATACCGAGAAAGAAAAGAAAAGTTAGAGAGAAAGGAAGAGAGAAAAAGAAGATGAAAGGAGGAAGGCTTTGAGAGAAAGTCCTTGTTAAACCTCATCATTATCTTCCTCACTAAGCATTAAGGGTATAATTCTAACCCTTGTATTTCAAAAACCATGTTTTATGTTATTCATGTTCTTGTTCTCTGTAAAAATAAGTTTTCATGAAAATATAGATAAACATAAAATTCATGTATAAATTGTATTCATATATGCTTACAATTGATTTGTATGCTTAGTTAGGATGTTTAATTCATGTGTATATGATGAACATGAAGAATTCATGTTCATCAAAAAGTTAAAATGAAATAAGTTTTTGTTAATTGGTTTTTGAAAATCAAAATTTGTGTTTGATTGATAATCATTGAGTAAACTCGGACATACTGGGATCGAACCCCGCTAACAACAAGTGTGAGAATTTATATTCGCGTGGCCACGTACTGCCAGCGCAAGCTGGTGCGCAAGTCAAAACGGTTGTGTCTGGCCCGGGTGATTAGTCCGACCCGCAGGTTGGGAAACACCATGTTAGCAAAAAAAACATGTTTATAAACGGATTCAATGTGATTTGAATTGTGTGTTTTGATTGAGAAATAAACTTTCAATGTTCAATTTTATCAAAAACACTAGAAAATAGTTTTTATACAAAATTTTCAAAATTAAGAGTTTTGATAATGTGTTTTGATGATTAAACATATTAAAACATGTTAGAAACTTAGAATTTATGTTTTCTATAAAATTGATATGAATTATGTTGACTGCAATCGGAATTTGGTATGAAGAAACAAGCCAAATTGGCTTTTTCTCTGTACAGTTAGCGAATCAAAATTGAGCCGTTGCAGGGGGCCCGCCCCGGCGGGCCCTGCAAGGTATAGAACCCTCGCCCCGGCGGGGGGTGTGCAGAAAAGAAAACTTGGTTTTTTTTGTGCAGCTTTGTTTAGATCATAAAAAGTTAACCCAATGTGTTAAATTTGATGACATGTTAGACATACCTTAAAATGTTAAATAATAGTAATGAATTATATTAATAAAATATAATGTGTGATTATAATTTGAATAATTATAATTAAAGTAAAGGTTTAATTTCAATTATAATTTGTTAAATTATAATGAATATAGTTTGAGTTATTTTAATTAAGGTAAATATGTAATTTAAATTATAATTCATTTTAATTATAATTTATTGAGTGCATGGATTGGAATTGATTAATTATAATCAAAGTAATTGTTTAATTTAAATTATAGTTGGTTTAATTATAATTTAATTAATATAAATGCATAAATGGAGTTTGATTAATAAATATTTAATTTAAATTATAATTTGTTTAATTATAATTTAATTAATATAAATTACAATTATAATTCGATTAATTATAATTGAGGATGTGTAATTTAAATTTAAATTTATTTAATTATAATTTAATTATTAGTTGATTAATTATGTGAAGATGTAATATGATCATGTGATGTGATTAACTATGTGACAAATAATTGTTAAACCTATTAGTTAAAGAGGAATGAGTTAACCTAAATGGGTTAACTAATTATGAGAATTAGTTATGTGATAATTAATTTTTTTTATTAATTATACATATAAGTTTGACAATGTGTGTTAAACAAATAAATGGGAGAGAATTATGAAGTGTAAAGTAGAAATAACTTAGACGTTGCCTAGCGTTGCTAGGTGACTAATAATTGATGCGTATGGTAATACGTTGTGTAGGATTCATAAAGTTTAGATTATTATAAGTTATTTTTCGTTAATTGGTAATCTACGAGTCTGACAAGTCTTTAAGTTCCTATTTTCTATGTGAACTTGATGATGAACTGTTTTAAATTATATTGCAAAGAGCATGATATGTTATATATGTTGTATGCATGAAACGTTAAAGTCAATTTATGACTACGTTGATTGAGTAAAGAATATTGATTGAGTAAGGAACTCAATCTTTTTACTTGTTATATAAATTAAAGCATGCATTATATGTTAATCTAATGATTATGATGTATAAGATGAGCATGTTATTTATGTGCTTCGTGATGCATGAAAGCTGTTAGATCTTGCTGAGCTGTCGAGCTCACTCTTGCAAATAACTATTTTTGCAGGTTAAGGTTTCAAGGTAATGATACGTGCTATTTGAATTATAGAGATCAATATTCAAGAAGATTACTTATGTTAGATGAGAAATGCATTTAATGTTTTGATTGTAACATAATTGTTGAGTTGTAAAGTTGAGCTATCCGATGTATAGTGGATATTGCTTTGTGATGTAAGACTTTGTATAGTAACTTCGATGTAGCGATTCATGTAATAAATTTGAATCAGACATGTAATGATAAAGGTTGAGATTCAGGGCAATAAAGAAGGAAATATATAAAAGTTTTAAATATTTCGTATTTTTAGTGATTTTAATATCGAATAATGATGTAAAGTTAGAATAAAATTGTATTATTAACGATCGAGAATGAGAATTATATTGTATGAATTTTGGGGTCGTTACAATGTTAAACTGTTGAACTTTTCACTTAAGTTCAACTTAGCAACTTGGTTCACAAACTTGAACTTGTTGACTAACCACATAACATAAATCTGAATAACAACATGCATACTACGCAAGTGTAACTCTTAAATGGTCAAAAATCACACTTTACGACAAAAATATTCAAGTTCGCACATAACTAGTCAACATGAAGCTTTAAATTATCTTATACGTGTCAACGATACGTTATAGCACTAAATTACATGCTCATCATGCTATTAGGCTCATTAGGTTCTATATGTTATGTTAGTTCCCAAAGGCACAATAGTTATCTAGAAGGGGGGTTGAATAGATATTTTAAAAACTATTTGTTTTAAAATACTTATCAGTATTGAATATACTGAAAGCAGCGGAATATATGTTTGTTCCCCTTAAAGATAATGCAATGATAGTTAGATAAGTAGTTATAACAGATATAGAAGTTATAGCAGTTAATCAGAGACAATGAGACACAGAGGTTTTAAGTGGTTCAGAGCACACAAGGCTCCTAGTCCACTCTTCTACTCCACGAGTAGGAAATCCACTAAGGATATCTATTAAAACTTGAATCACTTAGATTCCTTCAAGGCCAGTAGCCTTGGAACTTCTCTAGTTCACTTAGAACTCTTCAAAGCCAGCAGCCTTGGAACTTCTCTTAGTTCACTTAGAACTCTTCAAGATCAATAATCTTGAAACTTCTCTTAGTTCACTTAGAACTCTTCAAGTCCTTCTGACTTGGTACACCTTGGATTGAGAGTTGTATTCTGGGGTGTGCTACTCAGTTGCAATTAAGCATCAGTTCTGAAGAACTGAGTAGCGAAGCAAGCTTTCCTTCTTTAAGGATCGTAGAGTGTTTTCGTTGAGTGCTCTTGAGCTTTCTAAGCTATCTTTTCTTTCTTTGTATCTTGCTTGCTTAGTTTGAATCCTTGTCTGATTTTCTTATAAAAGAGACATTCAAAATGTTTCCGTTTGAATGCTCCCGTTACAGCATTAAATGCTTCAGACGTTTCTGTGCAATTGATGTTGACATCCTACTTTCCTGTTGCACGACCGACTAGCCCACTGACACAGCAGACTGCAACCTCACCTAACACCTGAAAAGATGTTTTCAGCAGGCGGTTTAGTCCTTTCCTTAGCTTCTTCAATACGCTTCTTCGATTTGTACTAAAGATGAATATAGAATCATTGGGACCATCAATTTGTCAACGGCTATAAGCCTTTCTTCATTTGTTGTTCTTCCTCCCTTTATCAGAACTACGAACTTTGATGCTGACTAGAATAACACTACGATTATGGTCATTGTACTATAATCGTTGTGTGTTGGCTTGTACAGGCTTGACTCAGACTATATCGTAGAGAACACTAAAATTTCTCTTAAGCTCTTCGGCAGACTACGATTCCTTCTTACTTGTCTTGCAGACTCCACGTTTCTGAGAGCACACTGCGTTTCTTGACTTAGCTCGGCAGGCGCTCGGATCTTTTCCACGGTTCTTAGTGTGGCTTCCAAGGGCAGGCTGCGATTCTGATACTTTCACTTAAGCTCTACGAATATTGCCTTAGCCTCTGCAGACTTGGTTCTCTTGGCAAACTACGATTCTGGACATCTTCATTTAAGCTCCACGATTCTGCCTTGTCTTCTGTATGCTACCTTTAACAGACTACGATTCTGTCAAGGTTCTAACTTTTACAACTCAAATAGAACAACCTAACAGTTTTGATCTTTTCTTCTATACATTTATTTATATAAATGATAAACATTAAAGCTCATATCAACCTAACAACTTTGATCTATCATCTAAGTTCTTGTACATATGATCATTGAAGGACTTTACACTTAAGCATTTATATTTACTTTCAACATCAAATTTGAATATACAATTCCCAATAATCTCCCCCTATTTGATGTTGACATAATCGAGGAGATTTGTATCATTGCATCATTTTCTAAATGCAGAGTGCTAGAAAGTAAATATGGCTTAGTGTTTCAGTGACCAATTGAAATTTCTAGGGAATAAGTATGAATTTATTGATGTTTGAAAAAATATTAAAATCTAGCATAAAAACATCAATATACAGTTAAGCTTAGACGTATCTCTATCTTCTTTGCCTCTTATTCCTTGGAGGGTTGGCATGCTTTTCAGCTCTTCTTCTCCTTGAGGCTTCATCTGTCCATGCAATGTCCTCTAGCTCTTCTCGGGTCAGTGGTTCTGAATGATCATGTCTGTTCATGAAGGCATGATCTCCAACTGGCATATTAAGACCCGTAGAAGATATGCCTTGTGAGCTAGAAGCTTGACCTTGACTCCTTTGAATAGGTTCAGCCATGAGAGGACGCTGCATCTGCTGATCAGATCGTGGAGGCTGATAACTTGGACTTCTAGAGATGCCACCCGACGATTGACTAATTTGAGTTTGCATTTGCCTTTTCCTTCCACCTCCACCTCTGCTACCTCTGCCTCTTCCTCTATCTCGTTGCTCATTATTCTCCCCCTTTATGTCAGCATCAAGGGTTCGAATATCGTCAGATAGGCGCTTGACACCTTCCACCAGCTCATGCATCTGAGAGCGGTTGAGTGCAATGTCACTACGATTTTCCTCGACTAGAGCCTCAGTTTGTCTTCTTTGTTGCTGAAGCCACTCCATTGCGTTGTTATTCTGATTAATTTGAGTGACACTGCATGCTTGGAATTATTGTAGAGAGATACACAGTTCTAAAATTTGTTTGGTCATCAGCTCATTCTGAGATTGCTGATTCTTCTGCATAATCTCCATAGCCTCCGTATGCTTCTTTGTGGCAGCAAAGTGAATAGCATCCCTTTTACTGAGGCTGTCAGCCATTTCCTGAACAATCTCCTTTAGCTTTTTGGACAGCTCAGTTGCCAAATTTCTTGGTAGAGGCTTGACTGATTCGATTATGTGATCGAATCTCATGTGAAGTGCTAAGGAGTGTGCTTCAAGAATCTCTCCAAATTCTGAACCTATTAGTTTAAAGCTTCAGTCAGCTCCTCCTTCATTGGCATTAGAGACAGCTGATTAAGAATTCATTATGTCTCAGGAGGAGGAGGAGGAGTCTTAGTGTGTTCATCTCTCCTGGACATACTTGCGAGGGCAAGTGTCATGTCAAAATATTCGTTGTTGGAGGATGAGGGAATATCTGCTTAGGTGATTGGTGTTTGTATTTGCTGTATGGGCGTAGTGTTTGGCTCAGATGTCTGTATTTTTGTTTTGTTGAGCTGTTCTGGAGACTCTACGATTTCCACATCAGATTGATCAATATGCATGAATCGTATTGTGTCGTCCAGAATTAGTGTCTCAATGGTTGAGCTTGCAATCATTTCTTCGACTACTCTTGTAATATGCTCAATCACCATTGGATTATTAACAGTTGGCTCTACGAGAACAAGTTGGTTGTTTGGTTCATCAGCCACAGAGTTTTGGGACTCTGTAACTGGAAACTGATTAAGTGGATGCAGGACCACTTCCAACTATTTGGGCAATTAGTAGAATTGATTGAAATGGGATGATGGAGAGTGGTTGTTAATGAAAGAGAGGGGAGTGATGTATACCTTTGGTTCAGCTTCAGAAGTTGACTCATTTGTGATCAGCTTCTGGGCAAACCTCCTTTCTCTTGGGAATCCATAGGCTAGCACTGAAATTGCTGGATATGCCTTGAATGTCCAGAATATGTGATCCCAGGAGTTGAGAATCATAGCTCTATGATATGGCATCATGGGTAAGTAATTGAACAGCTGATTGTAGTTTGTTGTTCTTTCACCATCTTGTCCCACATACATAATCTCAAGATCATCATCCTCTTCTTCATCACTCTCTGCATCATTAACTTTCACCACGTCATTCATCACATCATCATCAGTAATATTCAACATTTCTGCAGTAGCAGACTCTACAAATTCTTCATGAACTGGGGGGACTTCAAGATTTTCTTTTGGTAGCTCCCCCTCAGCTTCTACATTCTCGTGAACTTGTGCTCTTAACAGCTCCCCCTCAGCTGTAGCACTTTCTTGAACAGAAGCTTCCAGAGTTTTTTCTTCAGCATTGGCTGAGTTCTTTTCAGGTACTTCTGGCCTTTCTTCTTTCTACTGTGTCACATCTTCTACCAGAACCTCTTCAGAATGAACAGTAACTTCAGCAGGGCTTATTACTTTTGTT
The DNA here is from genome assembly GCA_020205555.1 of Panax stipuleanatus. Classification (NCBI taxonomy): domain Eukaryota; kingdom Viridiplantae; phylum Streptophyta; class Magnoliopsida; order Apiales; family Araliaceae; genus Panax; species Panax stipuleanatus. Next base: position 47,325,508 of record CM035117.1, on the reverse strand, counting down.
TCTAGCATAATCCTTTCAGAGTCGGCCATTTCTTCTTCTTGAGCTTCATCAGCGTGAGCACCAATTTCAGGCATCTCCATATCAGCTTGATTTATAGCCTGATCAGGTGCAGCAGTGTAGTCTGCATCTCTGATGTAAGCTATCACATCTTCAATGATTCTGGTCTCTTCAGGGGTTGGACCAGATGCTTGAGGCTCAGTAGTCTGTTTAGCCTTTTTAGCAGTCTTTCTTCTGTCATCTTCTTTCAATATTTCTTCATTGGTAAGAACATACTTCTTAACCAACTTCTTCACCTTCTTCGTTGGTTTGGGCACAGCCTGTGTACCTTCTTCAGCTTTAACCCTTAGAGTTTGTTCAGGTTGAGAGGCTGTTTCAGCTTTTCCTTCTGCAGTGGCAGCCAATCTGGACTCTACGATTGGTGAAGACTCCACAGTCATAGTGAGTGAAGATTTTCTTGTTCTATGGCCGCATTTCTTCGTCTGCTAAGGCTCAGAGCTCCCTTTATTCCTTTCCTCACTTGTCTCCCTCTTCTTCTTCTTCTTCTTTTCTTTAAGAACCTCCTCTGGTGATTTAGGAGTGATGACTCTATCAGTGGTAAGGTTTCTGAACTCCATATCAGCACCAGAACCCACTTGGGGTGCATCAGTGGTTGAGCCTTGGGGCTCCTCAGTAATTTGCACACCTTCGTTCACTTTCTTTTTCTCTTTGTTCTTTCTGGTCAGAGCCACAACTTTTTCTTGGTTGACTTCTTCTTCTTCCCCTTTGGTTTCCCTCACAGTAGATGAAGTTGCAGACATCATCTTTACATTTTCTGCTGGGTTTCTCTTTCAGTTCTGAAAAAGTTAATGGGTCATCTTTCTGTTAGGAATGATGGAAACACCTTCTTTGTCCTCAATTTTGTCACCCAGAGCAGACCGTACAATGATGTTGATAAACCTTCCATAGGGCATCTTCGCAGTGCTCTTTGTCTTCTTAGGACTTTGCATCCATTTCCCGAACCAATCCATCAACAAGGCTCCATAGTTGAGTTGGATTCTGAAGCGGATGGCTGTCATGAGCTTCAGTTGCTTCTCGTTGACAGAGTCATGACCAGAGCCCTTGCAACATATGCATTTACCAACAATGTTAGTAAGGAACTCATATTCTTGGGGAAACTCTTTCTTCTTGTAGCCACTCTTCCCTTCAGTTTTTGTGTAGCGCATCTTCTTCAGACCTTCCTGGAAGTCAATAACCTACATGTCTAGAAGACCTTTAGATTTGCACGCCCTTGACTTTGGTGAAGATGAAGTCTCCATCAATGACTCCATTGTGATAGAACTCTTTCACTAGCCTTGGATAGATCAGCGTGCTGGTGATAAGACCTTCTTCGAGTCCAGCTTTCTTCAGCAGTGATAGAATCTTGTGAAACTCAGGTCCAGCCTTCTCGAACCCGTCAAAGCATAGTTGGTAGTTAGAAACAACATTGGAAGCAGCAATTTAATTGTTTGATTGAGTATCCTGAAACGAACAAATTGGCTTAGCTTTCTGAAACTTAGGGTTTCGTTTGAGAGAGAGAGAGAGAGATAAGCGTTTAGAATTCAAAAAGTAAACTGACAAATGATAGTTTAAAATTGATTTATAACTTCCCTCCATATGTTTAGCATTGTAGGACACGTGTCCAGTTCTATAGGACTCTACGGTTTTAAGTCATGTGGAAAGTTCTGTTCTGCCCTTAGCTCCCCCTGAGCTAGTGAGTCTTTGTGAGAGGACTACGATTACCGAGAACCACTCCACGATTGATGAGATCGATCCTTCGCTTGCTCCTTGACTGTTGACTCTACGGTTTTTTGTGATATATTCTGAAATGACATCCCTTCTGGGTTAAGGTTGCTCAGGAAGGGCCAACCTCTTAGTTTAAAACTAAGGATCAGGTTTGTCCCTGATACGCTTATAAGAAGAGTTGCTTAGCTTGATAATGCTGCTATCATAGTGAGTTTTTCTGCCTTGTTTGGATCACTCCACGATCGTGATTTCTCTTAGTCACCTTTATGATTTTTGACTTAGCCATTATATCTGCATGGTTAGCACCTTCTAGAGCATAGAATTTATGGTTGCAAATTTAACATACTTAACTCACTTAGTAGTTTATTAAATCTGGACATCTAAGGGTTTTGTAAACACATCAGCAAGTTGATTTTCAGTAGGGATGTATTGTAAGGATATTGTTCCATTTTGAACATTATCCCTAATGAAATGATATCTTATCTCTATACTCTTGGTACTAGAATGCATGACAGGATTATTTGTTATTGCTATGGCACTTATGTTATCACAGTGTATAGGTATAGATTTGAAATCAAACCCATAATTTGTTAGCTGGTTCTTCATCCATAAGATTTGAGCACAGCAGTTGCCTGCAGCAATGTATTCAGCTTCTGCTGTTGAAGTTGATACTAAGTTTTGCTTCTTGTTGAACCAGGACACTAGTCTGTTTCCTAGCAGTTGACAAGTGCTACTGGTACATGTTGCAAACATTATATCTGGTCTACTGGCAGTTAGGTAGAGAAGAGAGCCTATCATACCTTTGTATTGAGTAATGTCAATACTTTTACCTTTCTCATCTTTGTCGAGCTTAGTTGCTGGAGCAATTGGTGTTTTCAGGGAGAGGCTGATTCCATGCCATACTTATTAAGTAAGTCTTTGATGTACTTGGCTTGGTTAATGAAGATACCTTCATTAGATTGCTTCACTTGCAGTCCAAGGAAGAAGTTCAGCTCACCCATCATGCTCATTTCAAACTTGCTCTACATAAGCTTGGCAAATCTCTTGCACAGATTTTCATCAGTAGAACCAAAGATAATATCATCTACATATATTTGAACTAGTAAAACTTTATCTTTGTGTTTCCTAAGAAATAGTGTAGTGTCTACTCTACCTCTAGTGAATCCTTTTTCAATAAAAAAAATTAGTTAGTGTTTCATACCATGCTCTAGGTGCTTGTTTAAGTCCATATAAGGCTTTGTGTAATCTATAGACATAGTTAGAGAGGGTTGGATTGACAAATCTGGGGGTTGTTATACATATACTTTTTCTTGAAGTTCACCATTTAGGAATACACTCTTGACATCCATCTGGAATACTTTGAACTTCATGTGGGCAGCAAATGTAAGGAATATTCTGATTGCTTCAAGTCTGGAAACTGGTGCACAGGTCTCATCATAGTCAATGCCTTCTTCTTGAGAATAACCTTTGGCCACTAGTCTTGCTTTGTTCCTTGTGATCACCCCATCTTCATCCATCTTGTTTCTGAAGACTCATTTGGTGCCTATGATAGGGTGATTCTTTGGTCTTGGAACCAATCTCCAGACTTTGCTTCTTTCGAACTGATTCAGTTCCTCTTACATGGCTTCAATCCAGCTTGCATCTAGCATTGCATCTTCAATCTTCTTGGGTTCTATTTGAGACAGAAAACTCAAATAGAAACATTCATTCTGTGTTGCAGATCTTGTTCTGATTCTGGCAGTTGGATCACCAATGATCAGGACTTGAGTGTGATCTCTTGCCCATCTGTTCCCTGTTGGAACATCAGTTCTAGTGCCTTCTTATCTAAACTCTTCAAGATTGACTTCTGGTTCTTGTTGACCAGAATCTTAGTCTGGTTCAGCTCTCTCTACGATTTTTTCTTCGGATACTACGATTTCTCTTTCAAGAACTACGGTCATAGTGTTGGGCTCGACTACTTCATTCGTAGTGTTGATATCGTCAATCGTAGTGTCTTGAGGTGCAGGCTTGTCCGAGTCTGTTTCATCAAAGATGATGTGGATTGAGACTTCAACACTTAGTGTCTTCTTGTTGAACACTCTATAAGCTTTGCTGTTTATGGCATATCCAAGGAAGATTCCTTCATCTGACTTGGGTTGGAACTTAGTCAGATATTGCTTTCCATTGTTGAGAATGTAGCATAAACAGCCGAACACATAGAAGTAACTAACATTTGGCTTTCTTCCTTTCCACAGCTCATAGGGAGTCTTCTTCAAAGTAGAGTGTGCAAGAGATCTGTTTTGTTTGTAGCACGCAGCGTTGATGGCTTTTGCCCAAAAGTATTCAGGCAGATGAGCTGCTGCTAATAGAGTTCTTCCAGCTTTTATAAGTGTTCTGTTCTTCCTCTCAGCTAATCTATTTTGCTGAGGAGTTCATGGTGCTGAGAAGTTGTGACTGATGCCATTGTCTGAACAGAACTGATCCATTTCTGAGAAGTCGAACTCTTCCATGATCACTCCTATTGCCTTGATTGTCTCTCCTCTTTCATTCATCACCAGCTTGAACATCTTTATCAGTTGGGAGCTTGTCTCATCTTTAGAGGTAAGAAAGAATACCCATGTGAATATGGTGTAGTCATCCACTACGACCAGCGAGTATCTCTTTCCTCCTAGGCTCACAGTTGGAATTGGCCCGAAGAGATCCATATGCAATAATTGTAGGGGCCTATCAATTGAGTTGATTTCTTTGCCTTTAAATGAGCTCCTTGTTTGCTTTCCAAGCTGGCAGGCGTTGCATGGCTTTTCTTTGATGAAGCTGAACTTGGGTAAGCCTACTACCAGATCTTTGGAGGCGAGGTTTGACATACTCTTAAAGTTGAGATGAGATAACCTTCTATGCCAAAGCCAACTTATTTCTTCAGTGGCTTTAGCAAGAGAGCATACTGTCTCATCAGAACTGAGCTGAGCAAGGTTTATAATGTATACATTTCCTTCTCTTGTTCCTATCAGCTTGATAGAGGATGTCTCCAGATCTCTGACTTGACACTGGTTGTTAAGAAAGGTGACTTGATGGCCTTTATTGCATAGTTGGCTAATGCTCAAAAGATTTTGCATTAGTCCGTCTACGTACGCCACTTTGCTGAAGGACACAACACCATTTCCAGCTGAACCATATCCTTTCGTCTTGCCAGAGCGGTTATCTCCAAAGATAACCGTTGGTCCCTCCTTCTCTACGAAATTAGACAGAAGGGCTTTGTTCCCGGTCATGTGCCTTGAGCAACCACTGTCCAGATACCATGTTGTAATCGTGGTGCTCTTTTTCTGCAAATAGTTTCAGCATTCATGTTGGTACCCATATTTACATGGGTCCTACAATGTTAGTACCCTTGGGGATCCAAATCTGTTTGACTTTGGGCCTTCCATGCACAGTGGTATAATAACATAATGTAGCTTTATGAGCATTTCTACCACATGCAAAGCATCTAATATAATGCATGCTGGTGTGTGTGTATGGATTCTTTCTCTATTTAGACTTGTGTGGGTACTGGTTGGTCCTACCCTTGTATTGCTTCTTCTTTTTCCATGCAGCCTTGGGATTCAAGGTTTGTGCTGAGTGAACCTCAACACCACGATTCCTTCCAGGTTGATTCATGGAGTCAGTTTTACTTGACTCTACGATTCTTCGAGGTTGGGCAGTGGTGACTGGGTTACTCTTCTCTTTTTTGAACCCCAGGCTAGCATGGGATTTATTGTGTCTTGTGATAAGACTTAGATCAGAAGAGCAGGGTTGCACTAGTTCTGCCTTCTGTGTGGATTTCACAAATACAATGCTTCTATTTGAATTAGAAGCACTGCTACTGTTAGTATCCTTAATCTTTTCCACACATAGTTCTGGGGTAGACTCCTCAAAACCTAAACCTTTTCTGTCAGTTGCATATCTTTGACTGGAGATCAGGGAGTCCATGGATAAGGAAGACCTATTCCACATAGAGATAGTCTTTTCTAGCTCCTCAATCTTAGAGGTTAGTTTTGACTCTCTTTGTGTGCTCAGTTCATTGGTCTGTCTCAAGATTTTATTCTCAGCTTCAAACTGAGAGAGAGAGGCAGAACTGAGTAAAGTTGTTTCCAGTTCTTTCTGAACTTTCTCTTTCTCTCTTTGAAGGTTAGAATAATCTTTGGACAGAACTCTGAACCTCCTCATATATTGATAAAGATCAGATGTTATGTCATGAAGAGCAATTCTTAAGTCATCTATATCTACGTCAGGAGTGTTGAAGTGAAATACCTCATCTATGTTTACCCTTAGGATGGTCAGTGTATTTCTTGTTATTTGCTTCCTTGGCCATCAGACATAGGTTTGCTTTTTGAGGTTCTTCATCATCTCCAGACTCAGCATTGGTGTCATTGTCTTAGACACTCCATGAACTTCCAGCTACAAGACCTTTGTCTTTCTTCTGATGCTTCTTGTAGCCTCTGAACTCTTTCTTTGGATTTGTTCTTCTTTTGAGTTCTTCTTTGATGGGTTTATTGCAGTTTGCAATGAAGTGGCCAGGCTTCTTACAGTTGTAGCATAGCTCATTGATCTGCTCTTGACTGCTGATGTTTCTGTATCTCTTAGGTCTGTCACTTCTTCCTTTGCGCATGAACCTTCTAAGCTTTCTGGCCAGCATTACAACTTCATCAGCATCATCATCATCATCTTCATCAGATGAAGATTTGTCTTCATCATAAGCTTTGGAGATCTCTTCTGTTTCCTTGAGAGCAACTCCTTTGTCCTTCTTTCTTCCTTCAGATAGAGTTTCTGCTCTTTGAGTCAGCTCCAGTTCATAGGTAAGGAGGTTGCTATAGAGTTGTTGAACAGTCATTTCATGCAGGTTCTTTGACTCTCGGATTGTAGTGGTTTTGGTATCCCACTTGCTTGGCAAGGATCTCATGAATTTGATGATAAGATCTTTGTTTGGATAGATCTTTCTATAAGCTCGGAGAGAGTTGAGCAGGAATGTGAATCTTTCATAAGTGGAAGTAACATTTTCTCCAGGAACATGAGCAAACATCTCATACTATTGAGTCAGTAGAAATTGCTTATTTTCTCTGACTTCTTCAGTTCTTCATGCATGATAAGCAATGCTTCCCAGTCTTCCTTAGCAGTTTTGCAGTTAACCACGTTTTCAAACAGATTGTCTTCTAAGGACTGGAACAAGATGTTCTTAGCCTTCTTGTCTAGCTGGACATCTTTCTTCTCGTTGTCAGTCCATTCAGATTTAACCTTAATCACAACTCTGTTTAGATCTTGTGGAGTTGGTGTAAATTTTATTGGTATGTAGGGCCCATTCAATACAGTTTCAAATAGATCATCATCTATTGAATCCTTGTATGCTTGCATCTAAACTTTCTAGTTGGCAAACTTGTCTCTGTTGCACATAGGTGGCTTGCTTCCTCCACCTGTCTTGGTCTCGCTTATCAGATGTACCATTGGATCTACTCAAGCTTGTATGCTAGTTGAGAGAACTTGCTCTGATACCAATTGTTAGTTCCCAAAGGCACAATAGTTATCTAGAAGGGGGGTTGAATAGATATTTTAAAAATTATTTGTTTTAAAATACTTGTCAGTATTGAATATACTGATAGCAACAAAATATATGTTTGTTCCCCTTAAAGATAATGTAATGATAGTTAGATAAGCAGTTATAACAAATATAGCAGTTATAGTAATTAATGAGAGACAATGAGACACAGAGGTTTTAAGTGGTTCAGAGCACACAAGGCTCCTATTCCATTCTTTACTCCACGAGTAGGAAATCCACTAAGGATATCTCTTACAACTTGAATCACTTAGATTCCTTCAAGGCCAGCAGCCTTGGAACTTCTCTATTCAAAGCTAGCAGCCTTGGAACTTCTCTTAGTTCACTTAGAACTCTTCAAGATCAACAATCTTGGAACTTCTCTTAGTTCACTTAGAACTCTTCAAGCCCTTCTGACTTGGTACACCTTGGATTGAGAGTCTTATTCTGGGGTGTGCTACTCAGTTGTAATTAAGCATCAGTTCTGAAGAACTGAGTAACGAAGCAAGCTTTCCTTCTTTCAGGATTGTAGAGTGTTTTCATTGAGTGCTCTTGAGATTTCTGAGCTATCTTTTCTTTCTTTGTATCTTGCTTGCTTAGTCTGAATCCTTGTCTAATTTCCTTATAAAAGTGTCATTCAAAATGTTTCCGTTTGAATGCTTCCGTTGCAGCATTAAATGCTTCAGACGTTTCTGTGCAGTTGATGTTAACATCCTGCTTTCCTGCTGCACGGCCGACTGGCCCACTGACACAGCAGACTGTAATCTCACCTAACACCTGAAAAGATGTTTTCAGCAGGCGGTTTAGTCCTTTCCTTAGCTTCTTCAGTACGCTTCTTTGATTTGTACTAAGGATGAATATAGAATCATTGGGACCATTAATTTGTCAACGGCTATAAGCCTTTCTTCATTTATTGATCTTCCTCCCTTCATCAGAACTACGAACTTTGATGCTGACTGGAGGAACACTACGATTATGGTCATTATACTATAATCGTTGTGTGTTGGCTTGCACAGGCTTGACTCAGACTATATCGTAGAGAACACTACGATTCTCTTAAGCTCTTCGGTAGACTACGATTCCTTCTTGCTTGTCTTGCAGACTCCAATTTTCCGAGAGCACACTGCGTTTCTTGACTTAGCTCGGCAGGCGCTCTAATCTTTTCCATGATTCTCAGTGTGGCTTCCAAGGGCAGACTACGATTCTGATACTTTCACTTAAGCTCTACAAATCTTGCCTTGGCCTCTGCAGACTTGGTTCTCTTGGCAGACTACGATTCTGGACATCTTCATTTAAGCTCCACGATTCTGCCTTGTCTTCTGTATGCTACCTTTAACAGACTACAATTATGTCAAGGTTTTAACTTTTACAACTCAAATAGATCAACCTAACAGTTTTGATCTTTTCTTATATACATTTATTTACATAAATGATAAACATTAAATCTCAAATCAACCTAACAACTTTGATCTATCATCTAAGTCCTTGTACATATAATCATTGAAGGACTTTACACTTAAGCATTTATATTTACTTTCAACATCAAATTTGAATATGCAATTCCCAACATGTTACACTAACTAGTCATGTTATGGATCAACACGCAAAAGAAAGTAACAAAAGTTATTTTTTCTCTGCACCCCTCTCCCCGCTGGGGCGGGGGTTAGGCCCGCTAGAGTGGGTATGGTTCTGCAGGGGGCCCGTTGGGGCTGGTTTGGAGCCTGCTGGGGCGGGTGGCCTCGGCTGGCCTGCTGTAGTTCGCGAAAATTGCAGTTCATAGCCCAATTAAATCCAATTTACACTAACACGACGATTATTACTGTTACTCATGAAGTATAAACTTCATAAAAATATTATACAATGATTCCAACATGCTTTTAACACCTTAGATCACGTAATTACTCAAATCAAATCACATAAATTCACTGTTTTTGGTATTTTGAAACCTTTCGAGATAATTCATGAAATTCAATGTTACAAAATTCGTTATAACTCCGAATCTGTCCGTTTAAATTTTATTTTGTTTGTATAAACATACATAATCATAATCCACTATCAATTTCATGTTAACTAACCAATTAAAGAATACAAATTTGTACATAAGGGCCATATATGTGTTCTTCATACTCTTCATACTCTATAACTCATGAAACTTTGATTAAAGCATAATTTTATGAAATTAATTGTTTTAAAACATACATAGATGATAGAAAACATGTTATGATCATATACTAACATACATATAATCATATAGTCAACAATCATAAACAAATTATGTTATAGAGAACTCAAAATTGGTTTTAATGGAGAAATATAAGAATCGTGAATTTAAACTTGGGTTGAAGAATCATACCCTTGCTAACTATGTGAAGATGATTCAAAGATGATGATAGAGACTTCTTAAATTCTCCCTCAATCTTTTCTCTCTAAGTTCTCTCTGATGGAAAGCTACGTAATCTAAAACTGATATGATATATGAATATAGAGTAAGTATATAAGGTCTAATATATAATATAAGTATACGTATATAATGTATGTATAAAACTGATGATGTAATGGTCAGTTAATCCCCACTAAGGATTAACTGCTCCAATTTCCTTTAAGGCCATGTTTGGTTTTCTCCTTTACTCCTCCTTTCCCATTAATTTAATTAAATGTTTATTATATAGTTTTAATTGTCACACTCAATTAATTAAATAATCTTATTTAAACTCAATTAAATAAAATATGACAATCCACATTAAATCACATCATCACATAATTAAAATTCTCATTTATTAATTATGTCAAATTGTTAAATCTCTAATTAATTATTAAATTAATTAGAATAACATTATGCTTATTAAATAACTCATTTAATCAAATAAACTTAATTAAATACATACTTTGAACTATAAAAATTCTCTACATTAATTTAATCAATGTAACACATATAATAAAATTATTCTATCACATAATTATTTAACTCAATAAATAAATCATAGAACATATTTATTTAATTCAATAAATATTTAAATTAAATTATAAAATTCTCGTTCGTCACATCTTTCCCCCCTTAAAAAGATTATGTCCCCAGAATCACGGTTCAATTAAATTCGTCCTGTTGCAACTTTTGTTCTTCTTTTTACCTTTAGTTTGTGAGATATTAGGGTCCAAAAGGAACTGTTGAGATAACTTAACATTAGTACTTGGTTCACCATTTGTTGGAGAATCAAGGGCTGCATGTTGATGAGAATTCTCTGACATTTTTTTTGATACTTCATTTATAGCATCCATGAACATCATGTATGCCTCATTAGAAGGTGCTACAATACAAGCCACCTTTGTTGCTACATGACACATATGGCTTAGTCTCAATGCTTCAGACTCTTCTCTACCATCATTTTTCACCAAACTTTTGGAATCCATGATCCTAAATTTATTTGCTTCTTGTCTCCATCTTGGAAGAACAAAGTGATCGGGTAGTGTATCAATATCTAACCGAACAAAAACATTCAAAAAATGTCTGCAAAGTATTCTAACAAACTCAAACTTTTGGCATTTACACGTACCTTTGTGTGTTTGCAAATTGAGCTTCACCACAAACTCTTCAGCTTCTCCAAATTTAGTTTTCACTAGGTAGCTGTTACATTCATTTTCACATGTCATTTCTTCAACTTTATATTGATTGACTTTACTACATTCATCCTTGAACTTGTTGAAAACATTTCTAGTATACAACTTGGCTGCATATTTCAAAAGCAATTCTCCATCATTGACAATTCGATACTTGTGTTCTAATTCAAAGTCTTCATCGCTTTCTTTTTCCATAATCTTCTTCAATGTTTACTCATATTTCACAACAAACTCTCTTAGATTTGTTGTCAAAGTAACAAAAGCATCAAAAAAAGAATTGATGCCATCACTACGTCTAGTAGTATTCATTCCAGCAAAGAATTTGCAACGATTGTAAAAAGGAACCCAAGAAGAACGTATTTCATATAAACAATGAAGCCATTCATCCTTTTCCAATTCATATTCTCTCAGCAATGCCTTCCACTTTTCTTAAAACTCTTCTATGTTATAAGTTAACGAAATGCATTTCTTCATCTCCCTCTTAAATTTGGACTTCTTGAAGTAAAATTGCGACAACTTCTCAGCAAACTTCTTCTTGATGTGCCATAAGCATAATCGATGACGAGTATTAGGAAAAATCTTGGCAATTGTCCCAGTCATTGCCAAGTCTTGATCAGTAATGATGGAAATTGGATGACGTCCCCCTATTGCTTCCAGCCATGTTTCAAACAACCATAAAAATGTTACCTCTGTCTCATCTTGTAAAAGTGCACATCCGAATTGTATTGATTGTGAGTGGTGGTTTACTCCTGTAAATGGTGCAAATGGCATATCATACTTGTTTGTCCTATAGGTTGTGTCAAATGTGACTACACCCCCAAAATAGTGATACGCCATGCGTGATTGAGCATCCACCCAAAAAAAATAGTTGCCCTTCCACTTTCATCACATTGAATTACATAAAAAACTGAGGATTTTCAGCTTGTTTTTTTCTGAAGTAAGTCAGGACTGACTGAGCATCACCTCCATCCAATTGTCTATGTCAGATATGTGACACCCCCAAATCCGGGTACTTTAATTCCACGGGATTTGGTGTTCACTGTGCAAATATCATCTATCTATCTACCCAATATAAATGCAAACCATGCAATAGATAGAAATAAATCCATCATCTCCCCTTAAGTGGTTACAACATCTAAATAATTAATACATAATCAATCTCAGGTCATACTTAACCTTAAATCTCAAATGCGGAAACGTAAACAAATAATAAGTCTTACACAACTTTAACATAAGTCTTAAACAAATATTATCAATTAAACAACAAGTCTTCATCACTTGTTGACTTTTTCCTTGCCTTTGCTAGTACAAGGCTCGTCAGATCTTTCGTTCTTAACTGCAATGTTATTATTACGCAAGAGTGAGCACGATTGCTCATAAGTATAATAATATAACAACAATATAATAACATGCGAGTGAATCAAAGACTTCTGAATAAGAAACTCGGCTTTTAAATCAATAATGAATAACAAGAATCAAAAGAACATCTGAGGGTCATAAGACCTCAAACTATGTCCTAGGTTGTCAAGTGTTTATACTTGAAACCTTTAACAGTCATAAGACTATGGACTCTACTTCTCGTATATCTGAGGGTCCTAAGACCTTGAACCATGTCCTAAGTTATCAAGTATGTTTACCTTTACACCTTTAACAGTCATAAACTATGGACTTTACTTCTCGTACTTAGGGGGATCAACCCTTAGTACCAATACTGTGCACAATATCTCAACGCTAAAGCATCATCAATCCCCTATCAAAAGGGTTGTTCATCTCAGTTTGACATCAGAGTCCGCACCAAAGGAAGTTTGATTTGGATAAACTCAATAACAGTTCTAGAATTTAGAACGTTCATCAACTATGGACAAGTCGAATCAATAAGGGTTCGCTAGTCTTACAAGGTTCAACAATAAACGATATTCAAATTGAATAATAACTCCTCAAGAGTATACAATCGAATAAGTATTGTATAACTGGAATCATGCTTTAAAAGGTATTATAATATCTCATATGGAATCTCAACTTGATTAACAAGTATAAGAACTTGCATCATGATAGTATTTCAAGAAAAAAAAACTTGCTCAATAAAAGTAAACTTTGAATTTAATAACTTGCTTGACATAAGAATAAGGAATAGAACGCTTATTCAAAGTAAAGAGTTTAGATAAGAAACTTGCTTAACAATAATAAGTTAGGGATAGAATACTTGCCTCGTGTGCAAGATAAAATTATATTTACAATTCAATTCCTCAACGTCCTACACATTACATTATGCATACGATGTCGATTAGTTTCATAACTTCTATGTTCAACTGTTGAACTTTTCATTTAAGTTCAACTTACAACTTGATTCCAATTGATAACTTATTAACCAATCACATAACATAAGTATGAATTCACAATATGCGTATCACATACGTATAATCCTTCAAACAATCATAATCAAGTTTTACAATCACAATATTCAAGTTCGCACTTAATTTGTTAACTTGAACCTTCACATTATCCTATACATGTCAACAACTTAGTTTATTAACATGAACTTCAAATCATATAATATGTGTTAATAACATGTTATAGCATAGCATTACATGTTCATCAAGCCCTCAAGTATGTTATAGCATAGTATTACACTTGGCACGACGTTTCGACGTTCATTCGTCGTACGCCCGATTCATCCCTCTTGCGTATGCTTAACATGCTTATACAACTTGTCTAAAACATCATTGATTAATGTTAAACATTATTATATTTCATAATATTCATGTTTTATAACTTAGAACAACATCTTTTATTGTCGAGAGCACTACACTTACGTATGTGCATGTCCGACGCCCTCCGATTGCCACCGAATACGCATCAGCCACAAAGATGGCCATTTTGACCCATGTTAACGACTTCAAATTGAAAAACTTAAAGAATGAAAGTTGTAGGCCTACTCGTTATCTTTTCGAATAATCCTGAATTACCTTAATCGGAGTTCGTATGAAGAAGTTATTTTTATTTTACTACAGGAGGTCAAAACAATCTAAATATTTTCTCGGAAGCCAAGCAAGGTTCCCGGACAGCACCCACCCCCGCTAGGGAGGGGCTTTATGCATGTGAGGACCCGCTGGGGAGGGCCTCCCTGCTGGTGGAACTCTAGTTCGCGATTTTTGACAGATCGTAGGCCAATTACTCCAATTAAATGCAAATTAAACTAGCACCGTTATTTCTATGAAGTATAAACTTCATAGAAATATCATACAATGTTACTAACATGTTTTTAACATCTTAAATCATGCAATTACTTGAATCAAATTATGAATTTCACTGTTCTTGGTGTTCTTGACAGTTTTGAAGAAAACACAAAATTTGACGTCACGGATTCGTTATAACTCCGAATCATTCCGTTCAAAGTTTGTTTTCTTTGGTTTAACATGTATTATCATAATTTACTGATAAATTTAAGTTAAACAAATAATTTATGGCATACAATTGTTCGTAAGGGCCATAAGGGCCATTTATACAACTTTTATACTCTATAACTTTTGAAAAACTCAATTAAAACATAATTACATGAAATTAATGGTTTGAAAACATACATAGATGGTAGAAAACATGTTATGATTATATCTTAACATTAATATACACATAAATCATCAATTCATGCATTGATCAAAAAATAATTATTTTACAGAGAACTCAAAATAGTTGTTAATGGAAAACTCTGATTATAGCATGTCTATATCAAATTGGTCACTCTAACACATGAATACATGATATAAACCATATAATATACATATACTAACATATATATCATCAGATACCCACCAATTATAAATTTCATCAATCACAGATGACTTGAATAGTTTTCATAAAAATATAAGAATGTGAATTGAAGGTTTGGGTTGAAGAGATTACCCCTTGAAATCTTTTTGATGATGATATGAACTCTAGAATCTACAACTCTTCTTCTCAATTTCTCAATTTCCTCTCAAATTCTCTCTGAGTATTTTATAGAAGTTCGTATATGAAATACAAACTGACAACATAATGGTCGTATATGGAGTTCGTATTTTCCATATACGAACTCCATATACGAACTATCTAATAGTGATTGTGAGAGTCATTGAAAATTGAAATTTTCCATTAGTTTGACCATCTGTCATGTTTTATTCTCATACTTGCTTTGCAACCACATTTCACTGTAGAACATTTCTTACCCTTTTTCTTCATATTCTCATTGTTAAAATTTTCACTCTCTCCATTATCTTCGGAGGACTGATGCATCTTATCATTCGGAACATATATTCCTTGATGTGCACAAACAAATTGTCTACTTGTTATCTCATCTAAACCACATCTTGTCTTGCATGAAGAACGAGTTCGAATTCAGAATCCTTTTTGTCGACCATAATCCTCATAATTGCTTCTTGCTTCTTCCATTGTGTCAAGAGCATCCCAACATAGGGTACTTTTAATTGTGCCATATTTTTTTTTGGAGGACTGGTTTTCCCACTCCCCACTTGAACTATTTCCTTTACCTATTTAATATATTAATTAAGTTAAAAAAAACACATACTATGAATAATTTGATGAAATTAATGAATAATCTCATCCACAATCAACGATTCATGAAAACCCATCTTGAAAGCGCTATCGAAACCAAATCGTCTCTAACAATTTTTCAATTGGAAAACAAAAATGGCCGAAAAGTGAAACAACCACCCAGCCAGCAGATATACATTAAAGAGTTGGATATGGGAGTCCATCTCATGATGAACTCCACAAAGTCAAGTTACTGATTGAAAAAAAAAAAATATATATATATATATATATATATATATATATATTAAAAGATTATGGTAACATACTAGAGATAGGTGAGAGTTGGATGATACATCTTGGGCTTCCTCCATCATGATGACAGTTTGACAGATCCAGGTTGAAGTTTTAGACGTGAAAAAGATGAAGATGAAAAGCTCCAGGTTGAAATTTTTATTTTTATTAAAATAAGAATAAGTGATAATTAAAGGGAGGAGAGAAATCAGTTGAGAGAGAGAGAGAGAAAGAAAATTTAATCTACCCGAAAAAATAGATAGAGAGAGAAAAAAAGTTTTTGTTTTTATTTAGTTTTAAATTAAAAATCAGGTTTAATCTTAGCCATTAGGAGTGTTCAAATTCAAGAGTCAAAAAATTATGTAAAAAATAGTGTCATTGATCCGCCCCCATATATATATATATATATATATATATATATATATATATATATATATATATATATATATATATTAGGATATCGATGGATTTATATGGATGTTGGTTTATTTATATATATTGCTGTGTGTTGGGATATAAAACAGGTACAAAAAATTTAGGAAATCAACAAAACAGCCAATTTTTTTTAAATTAATCATCCGCGACCGCATGTAGTCGCTAATACTTTTTAGCAACCGCATATGACTTGAGGGTGTCAGCGACCACTTTAGTCGCTAGTGTTGGTCGCTATCGCTTGGGCCACGTCACCTCTGGCACCTGACTCACGGTGACTCAGCTCAGCGACGCAATCGGTCGCTATTAGACGGTTGCTGATGAGGCGGTCGCTGACGTCAACTTAGCGACCATAATACGTGCGACCTATATTACCGACCGTTTTTGGTCGCTGATGACTATTGGCGACCGTACGCGGTCGCAGAAGAGCCTTTTTTTCTTGTAGTGAATTTAGATCTTATTAGCATGATCATCATTATGATTCTAAAAGCATTGCTCAAAACTATGGGTTTATCACACTTAATATAACAACATCATGTAGATAACAAAAATGCCTTTAATGAATTAATTCTTCTATTAATAAACGAATAAGATTACAAAGTATTTGCTATATCATATTAAATATTATTGGCTTACGTGCATATTACATTCATGGTTTTGCTAATAGATAGCATAATATCCTAAACTAAATAAAAATAATTATTTATAGCTTCTGTCTTAATTTCTAGTCCAACTATAAATTCCAAGTCAAGATACAACTCAATTATAGCGTTTAACTAAAAAGTTAAAGTCTGGTCAATATTCGAAGTGGCGCAGCCGTGCTGGAAATGACTTCAAATTGGGCACGGTCGCACTAGTTTGGTAGAGAGATTTTTCTGGGTTTTCAGACCGGTGCAGCCGCGCTGCTCCCTAGATCAATTTGGGCGCGGGCGCGCTGCTTCCTTTTTTGCACTTTATGCTTTGTTTGCCTGCTATTTCCCTCAATCAGGTACCAGTCCAACTTCCATGCACATGACCTACAAAAACAACATGAAATGTATGAAAAGCAACCAAACGCCATGGAAATAGACAACAATTCAGGCAAGTTGATACCCGATTCGTAGGTATGAAATCCACTCATCATTAACACGAGCAATAACACCTCTCTCTAAATCTTTGATAAGGCATGTTCCACTTTTGATGGTGATCTCATACCCCTTCTCTTGGAGTTGACCCAAGCTAATCAAGTTACTTTTCAAATCTGGAACATAATGCACACTAGGGATTCTTTCAACATCATTTTTCATACAAACATTGACACTTCATTTCCCCATAATAGAAACAGTAGAGTTGTCTCCAAACTTCATAGTATCTCTAAATGACTCATCCAATTCAGAGAATAAAACCATATCGCCACACATATGATTATTGCATCCTGAGTCTAAATACTACAAATTAGACTTTTCTTCCTTATTATAACATGCCATTAATAAGGTTGTTTCTTCTTCCATCTCAGTATAATTTGGTATCTCTCCTAGACCTCTAAAGAAATTAGGACATTCTGACCTACAATGGCCATACATGTGGCAATTGAAGCATTCAATATAGGATTTGTCAAACCTTGATCCTTGACCACGCCCTCTGCCTCTGGAATAAGAATTGAATCTGTCTCTGCCTCTGCCTCTTCCTTGACCACGTCCTACACTCTCAAAAGCAACTGGACTGTTGGAGGAGACCTTCAAAGCTTGATGTTCTGTTGTGGCCCCTAAATTAATTCTCTTCTAATGAACTACCAATGAACTTTGCAGCTCATCAATGGAAACTTTATCAATGTCATGTGATTCCTCAATCGAACAAACTACGTAATCAAATTTTATAGTCATCGATCGAAGAATATTTTCAACAACAGCAACATCTTCTAGTTTGTCACCATGGATTCGTATATTGTTTGCAATCGCCATCGTTCTTGCAAAATAGTTAGTGACCGACTCTCCCATCTTCATTTGAAGAGTCTCAAAATCTCTTCAAAGGGCTTGAAGTTTTGCACGCTTCACTCTTGTTGTCCCTTGATACTTCTTTTTCATTGAATCCTAAATCTGCTTGATGGTCTCCTTCTGAATAATAGTCTCCAAGATTGTACAATCAATAGCTTGGAACAGATAATTCTTCACCTTGAGATCCTTAAATTTATGTTCCTCCTTTTGCTTCTCTTGAGCAGATGTCAACACAGTTTCTTCTGGATAAACTGTGACACCATCTTCCACCAATGGTCAATACTCTTTCGATCGCAAAAAATTATCCATCAACATGCTCCAATGATCATAGTGACCATTGAATCGAGGAATTGTTGGTTGCACATATTTGTTGTCACTTGCCATGACCACTTGCTACTGCAAGAAAGAGTTGCTACTTCAATCTATCTCAGGCCCGGTGGGGGCTTTGATACCACAATGTTGAAATATCTAAGAATAATGGATGTATAATATAACTGAAAACTTTATTACTTCATTGAAAAACTTTTAGTTACATATATAATAGTTCACATGAACCACTTTGACTCAAACTAAGGAGATAAAATAGCAACAAACCTATCCACTAACTCCGAACAACTTAAACTTCTAGGTCTCCTAAAGACTTGATCAATAGCAGTAAATCCCAAATAAATAGGACTTGTAAGTATGACTTATTCAAAATAGAAAATAACAATAAACTCTAACAAATACACCCACCAACACACTAGTGCTAGTGAATGCATGGGCAATTGGGCGTGACCCAACCCTATGGGATAGCCCTTTATCAGCAAGAGAGGTTCCTGGCCTCGGAAGTTGATGTGAGAGGCCAAGATTTTGAGCTAATTCCATTTGGTGCAGGTCATAGAATATGTCCCGTGTTGCCATTGGCAATTAGGATGGTCCCCGTGATGTTGGGTTGCCATTGAAGGTGGGATTGCACCAAAGGAGTTGGACATGGAGGAAAAGTTTGGGATCACTTTACAAAAATTTCATCCTCTTCGTGCAGTACCCACTCCAGTAATTATCTAAGATTACATTACCCTAATTAATACTCATATGTTTCCTTTTATGTGTGATAAATGATTAATTTGAGCCTGCTCAAAGATTTTTAAATTGTTGGCCTGTGTTTGAAGGTGATGTATTTTCTTATAGCATAACCAAATTGTTTTGAATTACCTCTTTTAAAAGAATTATTTTCAAAACACATTTTAAACTCTCGAGTTATTTTAAAAGATTTCTTTCATTTTGAATGACTTTTCTCTAAAAAATCACTTTCCTAAATTAAAAATGATAATTAAAACCTAAGATACAACTTTGAATGACTTCTTTTAAAAACAAAAGTCCTTCCTATTAATTACAATTAAACCTCACTAGGAAAAATGGATCTGCTCACAATTGCATGGCACGATAACACACTCACTTTGGAATGATTCAACTCGCCTAGGCACAAATCACATAAAGCTCACACTTTCATGATTAAGGCAATTTATTTAAATCTTGAAAAAAGATTAGCAAAGTTGTAACCTTGATTTATTGAAGTCAGAGAGTGTCTAACACATTTTCCTCGCCTAACCAAACTTCCAAACTCTAAAAAATCTTGATTTTGGACCAATTTAATAGTCACATTTAATGGGCCTTTTAATTAAAACATAAAAATCTGATGAGAAGTACATATCCATTTCAAAATCATATCAACTGGCAACTTTGTTCCATTAGCCCACCTTATCAACCTTTCTAAAACAAGGTCGAATTAAAAAGTCGTTTTTCACAAACCTCACCCTAAATCACACAAATTGTCCTCAAATCACTTAATTCTTTATTTTTTACGAAAAATCTCGACATCGACAACATGCTCATATTGATATTAATACTATTTCACCACGCTTCTTTACCGATGTCCACAACTATTCACTCTAGCAACAATGATCCGATGTTATTTGAACCTATTAGTATTTTAATCAAGTTTCTAGGTACCCTTTTTGCTTAGCCAGTATTCCATGTATTGTCTACTCAAATACCAATTATTATGATGGTCATCTAAACTTCACCCAATAGATAATTAATAAGGTGGCGGGGATCCACCAAGTGTTATGGATAAGATCATATCTCACTAAGCGCAGGGCACAATGGAACTATTAATGGTCAGGGGAAAATGTGTGGGAGCTATGGTGGAATAGAACATTGGAGCACACCAGAGGCCACCTCTTTGAATTGATGGACTCACACAACATAGTCATCTATAATCTCACCTTTCGCAATTGTTATTTCTGGATTATCCATCCTGTTTACTGCAGATTTGGTATCTCGTCTTTCGCTATCCATTTTGTTATTAAAATACCGTCCAGGATTGTAGGAACAACATTTCTGCTTGCTAGTATATGAAGTTTATGTCCATAATGTTAATGCTAAGATTCGTCCACGCGTCTCACTCACCAAAAGCGCGTCCAATCCAATCAATTAAATCAAAATATTTTAAATTCCCCTTCTGAATCAGTTCTTTTGCTTCTCGAAGTGTCCCTTATTAAGCCGGCTCCAACAACCCACATTAGCCCCACCTTGCCATCCTCTTCTGCCGAGACCGACATTCCATAAGAAACAACCACCGAAGCCCCAATTGCAGTTCAATCTGAAAGTAGTATGCATACAAGCTAATCATGTATGATAATAAAACATATACTTTGTAAACAATCTTATTTATTTATTAATAAAAGTATTCATTTATTAAAGACATTTAATTATTTACATGACGTTATTTTTATAATATGTAAACAACTCATAGTTTTAAGCAATGTTTTTAGAATCATGATGTTGATCATGCTAATGAGATCTAAATTCTTAGAAAGATTAAAACGAAAATAGTTCCCAGTCGTGGGATTACTAAAAAAGGGATTAGTGAATTCGAATAAATTGGTACATATGTTGCTTGCTCATTTGATGAGGATGATTGATCTCATGATCATTTGTGTGGAGGCACTAAAGCAAGTATGTTGCTGCTTATTAGAGAATAAGTTCACTGAATGTGACTCGCTATGGAATACCTAATGGAGTTTTACTTGATTGTCAATAGGAATTCCTAATGTGATAGTAGTACAAGTGATCCTTAGACTTGAGATCATCATAGTATCTTGTGTTTAATGAATTATACTTTGACTCATTCCTTAAGACCCTTAGAGAATATCAAAGGGTATGCTTTGGTGTAATAAGTTACATATGGAGATAATGAATGATCAATAAAGAATCTACCACTTCTAGTAAAAGAAGAGATATGTCATATGTGATTCATTAAATAACAACCCAGTAGTCCTTGGCCAAGGCAGAATGAAATTAGAAAGGAGTTTCTAATTTGCATTAATTGGAGTTACGCATTTTCTAATCGAAATACATATAATTAAATAAAATAAAACTTGACAGTAATTCCACGCCTTATATTTAATTGGGACATTGTATGGTAGAATGATTGAATTATACGGTAACTATTTACTCACAGATTCTTTTATGATTAATGTTAAAATCTATATTATCTGGAAAGTCGTTGATCGCTAGGGAGGCTTATCCCTATTGTAGAATAAATATTATTTATTTAAATAGATTATTAGTTTAATTTATTTATTTAAATAAGATTAGAATTGTTCTAATTGATTTATTCACAACTGGTTTAATATGGAGAACCTAAAGGGTCACACCATAAAAGAAAGAATAATTATTTAAGAAGGTAATGTCATAATCATAATAATATGTTAAGTGTAATTAATTTAATTTATGGTGATAGAATAAATTAAATAGCTTAATATTTATTATTTTTGGAAATATTAAATATAAATTAATAAGAGGAGTCTTATGAACATTATTACAATTATTATTATTTTAATTTCTAAAGGAGTTTAGGAATTAAATTAATATTGGTACTCTCAATTATTCCTAATGAGTTTAGGAGACAAATTAATTAAAGGGGTTTAATTAATTAATTCTAATGTGTTGGGAAGCCTAATTAATTAAAGGAGTTTAATTAATTAATTAAATGAAACCTAATTTCTAATTAGATTAGAAGGATTGACCAATATCTATATAAGAGGCGACTTATATTAGATATCAGTAGATGTAATTCCAAAGGTTGGAGAGTACTCTTTTTTTCTACAGAGAATAAAAAAATTATGGTTTAGCCAACCACATTCCTTCTTTAACAATTCCTCTTCCTTGGTGGATCACCTCTAGAGGCCAAACACTTGAGTTGCTAACGTTGATCAAAGGAAGGAATTAATTCAGGATATTCAAGGAGATCAGGAAGAGCAAAGAGTTGAACTCGTACATGTGGAAGCTAGTTTCTACAAGGGTATGATTCTGATTTATCCTTCTCTTTCTATTGATTGATAATTGAGCACAAAGCATGATCTTGATGAGGGTTTGTATAAAATTTTTAAAACCTAATTTATCGCGCTTCCGCCCTTATTATGTGATTTGATTACATGAATGTGTAACATACAAACCCAACACAACCTATTTTGGTTGTCCCAATAAATGATCCTCCCTTGATTATCCCTACACCAACCTTCACAGAAATAAGTCCTCTGGACATGCTTCTTTCCGAGAGACCCACCCTTCTTCGAGTCAAATGAAAATACTCGAAATCCATAACCATGACAACAAAAATAAATCCCCCAGAACCATCCCATCCCCAACCTAAGGACACTCCTGCCGAAACCTCATTAATCATCCTTGACCCGACGCCAACCACCGAAACAACTGAAACCCAAAACACAACAAGGTAAGAGTCTGAAGACCCCCCTTCCAGCCAAAAAACCCTATAAAGAACCATCACTCAAATTGTAATCTCCCCCTCGATCACCCCAATGAACTGGACCCTCCACCAGTCAAGTCCGTGAGGCTAGGTCAAAGATAACGTTATGGCCGAAAGACCTTGAAGAATACCCCTATGAGCTTTTTGAGAACTTTGTTCTTCCTGCCAATGAAAGAAAGTTTAAAGACATGAGTCTCAAAGAACTCATCTATGTTGGCATCATGCATTAAGGTTGGGTAAGCAATTTCCCCCATTATTCATCAATAGAAACCAACTATTTGTGCATTTCCCCTCCCAATTCTTTTCCTTCAATCAGCTGCAGTCTCAGCTCGAATCCTATGTTGGTTCCAACAGGTTGACGATAGGGAAAAATAACTAGAAGCCGAAGTCCAACACTACAAGGATGAGTTCGAACGTTTAGAGCACGGGATGAAGGTTTTCGTAGCCGCCTATGAAAAAAAAGAGCCTTCACACCAACACCGCCTATTACTGGTGTGAACTTGAAGGCGAGCTGAAGGCCGAAAAGCAAAAGGTTGCCGAAGGAGAAGAACACCATAAGACCCTCCTGACCAATTGCTTGGAGATGAAAAAAGAAAATGAAGACCTAAAGAAGGTCAATCAGGCTTGGCCAGGTCCAGAAGATGGACGAGGATTCGAAGAGAATGATCGACATCCATAACGCCTTAGAAAAGGAGTTTGCCAACTACAAGGCCTTTGGTCCTCCTCTGACTGAAGAGGCTAAACACCAAATTTGTCAAGAGCATAGGAAGTCTCCCGAACTAGCGAAAGAGGTCATGCAATAGTTCGGTGACGGCTACCAAAGTGCTCGAGGCAAGCATAAAGAGATAATGCAAGCTTCTGGCCTCGACGCTTTGATACTAGACTCCTCTGATGACGAAGCCAAAAATGACCCTGATCCTCCTCAGAAGTAATTGTTTCATTTTGTAATCTGAAGCTAATATTGTAATTATCCAACATATATAAAAAAGATTATGCAAATCAATGGAAATATTATTCGTTTTAAAAAATTGATTGTCTATTTCATTAAATATATGTAATTAATTAATGAAAATATCATTTGAAAAACTGAATATTCAATTTATTGATATCTTTGAAAATTAAAACAGAGTCGTAAAAATGAACTACTTAACATGCATTACTGATAATATTTTCTAAGTATGTTGGCATGCCAAATGTTCTTGACTTCTGTTTCATTCATTGCTCGAAGCCAGTAAGTACCTGGCTTCAGCACTTATATGACCTTATAGGGTCCTTCTCAGTTAGGTATCAACTTTCTAAGATTTTGGGGCGTCGAAGCATCCACCCCCCAAGGAACTAAGTCACCAACTTAAAACCTCCTCAATTTTACTCCTTTATTATAATTTCTGGCAACTTGCTTTTGGTAGACCACTAGTCTTACCAGGGTCGACTCCCTAACCTCTTCCAATAAATCAAGATTAAGGCGAATGCCTTCATCATTATATAATTCCTTAAATTGGTTGAACCGAAGTGAAGGGGACCCAATTTTAGCTGCCGCATGGGCATCAATTTTGTAGGCTAATCTGAACAGGGAATTGCCTGTTGTTGTCCTTGGAGTAGTCTGATATGCCCACAATACACGAAGCAGTTCTTCAGGCCAAATCCCTTTTACCTTGTCTAACCTTCTTTTTATTCCATTTAGTAGAGTCATATTGCTGACTTCTACTTGGCCATTTGACTGAGGATGAGCGATCAAAGTCTTCCGATGATGAATCCCAAAATCCTTTAAAAATTGTTCGAACTTAGACCCCATAAATTTTCTGTCGTTTTTCGAGACCAACACCATAAGAATCCCGAATCGAAAAACCACGAACTCTTTAAGAAATTTCAAACACTCCTGCTCTATAATCTGCCAAAGCGGTTTGGCCTCCACCCACTTGGTTATATAGTCAATGGTCACTACCATAAAGCGAGCCTAACCTTTTGCCTTCGGTAGCAGACCCAAGATATAAATCTCCCATACAACAAATGGGATTGGGGAAAAAACAGAGAATAATTCTTCAAGCGACTGGTGAGGAATAGGCCTATTTAACTGACACTTATAACACTTTTGCACATAATCGTTTACTTTCTGAAAGATTGGTTGCCAATAATATCCTTGTCGAAGCACCTTATATTCCAACGACTTTGCTCCCATGTGATCGTCGCAGATTCCCTCATGAAACTCCCGAAGAACATATTCGGCTTCGGATGGCACCAAACACCTCAATAAAGAGGAAGAGTAAGTCCTTTGATATAAATCTCCATCAATGGGCCCAAAGTTCGAGCTTACGTACTTGATTTTCTTTGGCATCATCTGATCTGAAGGTATGACGCCATCTGCCAGATAATCCAAATAAGGCGTAAGCCAACAGTTTGACCGCTCCACCGTCATTACCTCCGAACGCTGAACCCTTGGTAAATTTAAAACCTCCAAATAGACCGACCCACTAAAATAATTCGCATCAGTTGTATCCAACATAGCTAAGGCATCGGCTATGTTATTATCTGATTGATCTACCCTTCAAAAGATAAAAAAAATGAAATAATGGAACTGATCCTTGACCTCCGCCAAATACTTAGTCATTTTTTTCCCTTGGCCTCATATTACCCCGCAATCTGCTTGACAACTTACAGAGAGTCACTAATGATAATTAATCTTTACACCTCAAGACTCTTTGCTAACCAAAGACTTGACAAGATTGTTTCATACTCTGCTTCATTATTAGTCACCTTGAATTCAAAGCGAATCGCCTACTGTACTTTGAACCCCTCCGAGCTTGTCAAAATAACTCCAACTCCACTTATATCCGAAGTTGAAGACCCATCCACATACAACGTCCATGAAGTCTGCACCAGTTGAACACCTGAGATCGACCTAACCATCTTCTCTGCCTGGTCAACATTGTTAAACTCAAAAAACGAACACTCCACCACAAAGTCGACCAAGGCCTAACCCTTCATTGCTATTCGGGGATGATACACCAAGATGAACTGTGTTAACTCCATCACCCAAGCTACTAACCGACCCGAGATGTCTGGTTTCTTTAAAAAAAATTAAGGGCTGATAAGTATATACCACAATTAATCGACCTTTGTTGTAATGCCAAAGTTTTTGACTAACTATTGTGACGACCCGTAAATTTTAATTAATTTGTAAATTAAGTATTTTGGAATATTATTGAATAAAATCGATTTTAATAGGAATCAACTGTAAACACAAAAAGTTGATGATTGAAGTAAACGAGACTAAAAGACGTTAAGGAAATAAACCTAGTTATCAAGCCCTAGCAAACTTGGTAGGAGGTTCGAGACTAAGCCCAAGTTAAAGTTCAATTGGTGGCAATGATGAGAATGGTGACATAAGCAAGTGAATGGTAGAATGATGTTATAAATGAAGAATTTTGTGACATTTAAATAAATTGGGTAGGTAGGAAAATTAAACAACCTAAGTGTTATATTTAGTTGAGAATCCAAGTATTTAATTATATACTAGTGGACTAGCTTAAGAGATTTAATTTAATATCTCAACCTATTTTATAGCAAGTATAATTGGGTTATGTTATTAAACCAATAAGATTAATTACCTAAAGTCCAATGTAAATGGACTAGAAACCCTAATTAAATAATTAGGGCAAGATATTTTAAAGTGTTAGGCATATGTTGATGGAAGTGGTTCAAATGATTTAAATAAGAGCCCAAATAAATAATTGGTTTAGCCCAAACCCTAGCCCAATTGTGATTGACTATCTAGATGAATAAATGAGAAAATAAAGCATTAAAGAAAATCAAAAATGGGGTAAAGAGGGGAGGGAGTGGTCGGGCCTTAGAGGGGAGGCACATGGGTGTAATTAAGTTTCATTACTTATTTTTCAAAGTAGCCTCACCCACTTCCCTAGCCTTTGTCCCTAATTTTGCTAGCCTAATTAAGATGAGATCCACAAATTATGGGATGGCTTAGAAAATGGAGAGATTTGCAATGATAGTATGGATATATATATATATATATATATATATGTTATACGGATAGATGTTGAAGACTATAAATAGCACCCCTTTCATTTGCTAGCAAAAGTTTGCTTCATTTCTTACTTCCTAAATTCTAAAAAAAACTAATGAGTAAAAGAAAGCTTGAGAGCTAAAATAAAGAGAGGAGGCACGGTTTTGAGAGAGGGGAAAGGAAAAGGAAGAGCTAGAAACCATCATCTAGCAAACCATCTATCAAGAAAAGCAAGAAGGAAGCGAGAAGGAATAACCCTAGCTTTGTAATCTCTTAGTTTAGCTTATATTCTTGTTGTTTGTTTTGAGAATTTAATAAAACTGATGATGGATCATGGTAGATTATTGAGTATAAGAAGTATTAGTATGTATTATGTTGGTTTATGATGGCTAATGTATTATAAATCAAGAGATCGTGGAATTTTTCTTAGAAAACCTAAAAGTTAGAAAAATTATTTTTCGGGAAAACGAAACATGAAATTCGAACGCTCATATCTCTCATTCTATTTCAAATTTTTGAGTGTAGTTAAATCCTGGAGTTAGATCTATGAGTCTCCTAACACCTCCAAGTGGAATCACTGAAAAACATGTTGTAGATTTTTGTGTGGACAGTTTCTACCAAAATATTCTAGGACTGAAAAATGAACAAAGTGTTCTAACCTAAACTGTCCAACCACTGTTTGACCAACTTAGACATTGAAAAAAAAAATCAAGCCTTTTGGGACATGAAAATATATGATATAAATTAGCTCCTATCCAAATATGAGCTTATACCGACTTAAATCGATCGAGTTATGGTCATTTCAATTTTATGATTTTTCTGACGAAAATAACTATAACTTGAGTTATAACTCCAATGACCACGAAATTTAAACTGGAAGTTCATGTTAATATGTGTAAGATTCTTAAAAGAGATGGAAATGTTTGGAGTTGAACATAATATAGCTAAGTTTCTTAAGTTACGATCTAAAAACGGACTTTTGAAAAATACTAAAGGAAATTGAAAAATTCCAGACAAATTATTTCTGTGTATGGAATATATGTATATAGGTATGGCCAGAAAAGAAAAAAATAATAAGTTAAGTAGGTATTTTTAATGTCTATGAATGAGTTAAGAATAATTAAGGAAATTAAGTCATAAAATTCTATAATGTAATTTTATTGACTAATGATCATGAGAATGTTATATCAAGACTACATAATAGTAATTGTCCTTTTTAATAAAGTGTGATAAGAATGGCATGATCTGGTTGTTAAATGAATTAAATAGTAAGAGATAACTAATTAAATTAAATTATTTATAAATGAATAAAATATTATTAAATGATTAATAATATTAGTAAGTAATTAAATATAATTAAATGATTATTAATATTAGTAAGTGATTAAAATATTATTAAAAGATTAATAATATTAATAAAGAAATAAAATATTATTAAATAATTAAAAATATTATACGAGAGTTTAAGATTAATTATCAGATTTAATTATGAGGTGATGATTAACCTAATCAATTAAATTCTCATTGAGGATGTAAGTTATCATTCAAAGGAAATTTTATGTAAGTAAACCGAATGGACAATAAAGTGCCCTAATAAGTCTTAAGCACATAATTGAGCATTATGTATCAGATTTTAAAAAATGATGAAATGTATAGTAGATCGAGTTTACATAAATGAATATTAAACATTATAATGTGGCTAATTATGATTCGCATGTATACTTAATCGTGTAGGACATTTGAAGGACGAGTTCTCCTAACTGCGCAAGGAATGCTTTAAGGCAAGTTCTTCAGTAACTTGTTATTCTGTGATAATGTGTATTAAACCATGTTTTTGTGGTAGTTAATGAAATATGTTGCCTTATGTGAACTCATTGACTATATGAATGTTATGTGACTAAATGCAAAGTATGAAATTTGTGAAGTATGGGTTAGCTATACAACATGAAATTTATTATGTGTTGTATGACAAGTATGATGCATATAGAGATGCATATCATGAGATGTATGAAGCATAAATCGATGCATTGGTTAAAATTTATGATAGATGAATATATGTAATATGTATGTTATGTGAAGCATGAAATGTATAGACTGTTGGACTTGCTGAGCCGTCGTGCTCAATCTTGCAAAAAAAAATTGCAGATCAATATCGATATTAACAGATGACCATAATGTCAAAGGATTCAGGATAGACAAAGGATCACGAGAAGAAATAGTGATTTGAGATGGTTTGTGCTATAGTAACGAACTAAAACATTTGTGTAATCTCTTTAGAGTAGTTATACATGGAAATGTTAAATGCTAGAACACTTATTTGCGTAGTCTCTAGTTATGTTAGATGAACGTAAATATTATATATTATAGATGTGCAATTGAAGAACACTACTCAGAAGAATATTTAAATTTGGATTGTGAGCTAATGAATACTCGCAATTAATGTATCAATATGAAACCTATTGTTTATAGTTCGAGATGTATAGATTAGATCATGTAAGATCTACAAATGTAATAGTCGGTTGTGAAGGTTACAGATTCTGGAATAGAAGAATTGATGTATTAATTGGTACCGAGGCGAGGTTGTGTTCATTAAGTTATGAATAAAGGTTGTATGTATTGAGATGAATGTATAACCGTGACGTACCAGGTCTGAGGTTCAAGGAATCCAAATTTGGGGGCGTTACAGCTATTATTAGGGCATAGAAAAACTTCTCAAGGTTCAGGTATCTATTTTTTGCGTCCCGAAGAGTATGATTTAAATAATATACCGGGTACTGCTTTTTCCCTATTTCACGAACCAAAACAGCTCCAACCGCTAGCAAACTTAACGCTAAGTACAAATATAAAGGTTCCGAAGGAACCGATTTCACCAATAAAGTAGCCAAAGATAAATACCTTTTAATTCCTGAAAAAGCGTCATCGAATTCTGAAGTCCATTGGAAAGTTTTCTCGTTCTTCGGCCCTTTCAACATATCAAAAAATGGCAAACACCTTTCTGCCAATTTACCACAAACCTCCTCAAAGTTGCAATCCGACCAGTCAATCTTTGAACATCCTTGTAAGACTGAGGAGACTTCATATCCAGAATTGCCCTGATCTTCTCTTGGTTTGCCTCGATTCCTCTCTTGCTTATAATGAAAGTAGTGTGTCATCAAGCCAATTACATTTGATGTAATAAGCATTTACTTTGTAATCTTATTCATTTATTAATAAGAGAATTTATTTTATAAAAGACATTTTTTATCCATGTTAATTAGTTGAATTAATAAATGTGATAAACCTATAGTTATTGACCAATGATTTTAGAATCATTATGTTGATCATGCTAATAAAATCTAAATTCTTGACAGCTCAAAATTAAAATGTTCCTAATCGTATGGATCACTAATATGGGGTTATTGATTCCAGATAGATTAGTACATACTATGTTTGCTCTGTTGAAGAGAATGATTGATTTCATGTTCATTTGTGTGGAGACACTAAAGCAAGTATGTAGGTGCTTATTGGAGAATAAGTTCACTAAAAATGACTAATAATTGAACTCTAATGGAATTTTACTTATCTGTCAATAGGTGTTCATAATGTGATAGTAGTACAAGTAATCCTTGAACTTGAGACTGTGACGAACGAGAATTTTGTACAGTTATTTGAATATTTATTGAAATAAATAAATATTTTTGATGATTTAATTATTGAGTAAATAATTAATTCATGAAATTATGGTAGATTAATTTAATTATATGTGTTACATTAATTAAATTAATGTGTAGTGATTTTATAGTTCAAAGTATATATTTAATTGAGTTTATTTGATTAAATGAATTAATTAAATAAGTATATGTTACTCTAATTAATTTAATAACTAATTAGAGAATTAATGAATTGACATAATTAATAAATAAGAATATTAATTATGTGACAATGTGATTTAATGTGACTTATCTTATTTTATTTAATTGATTTAAATAAAATTAATTGGGTAATTAATAGTGTGACAATTAACTATATAGTAAATTAGTTAATTAAAATAAATGGAAAATGAATAAGGAAACAAACAAACAAGGCCCTATGGGAAGTTGGGAGTGGGTTAATATAACTGACCACTATATTATACGTATAAACCTTATACGTTTATATTATATATCAGACTTATATGTTTTGTGAAGGAGAGAAACTGAGAGAAAAGTTAGAAGTCTGCGAAGAAGGAATTGAGAGAGATTGAGAGAGAGGAATTTGAGAAAAATCCTAAGTATTATCTTTGTATCATCTTCTTTACTAAAGGGTAATCTTCCTTTTTAGTTTTTAAAATTTAATTTTTCTCAAAGTTCTTCATTTACGTATTTTAAAGTTTCTGTAAAATTTGGGTTTCATAATTAAGGCATGTTATGACTATATATATATATATGTGTGTGTGTGTGATTACATCGTGTTTTATATTTGGTATGAATGATTTAAAAAGATCAAAATCATACAATTAGGCCTTAATTGGGTTTTTGGAAAATAATAGAGTTTTATTTAACGTATTTTCAAAATTCTCTGTTAGGAAGTATTTTGAGAATTGAAGTGAGATATAATCATATAAATGTCTATATATGTTTTTTTTTGATAATGTGGAGTTTTCGACCCGCGGGTCGACTAATCTCCCCAACCCAATACCAGAGCGATTTGCTACCCGACTTGCGTCGGGGGTACCGTGGCCACCATGGGGCTTAATTCAGCCTTAACAATGTTGCAAGCGGGACTCGAACCTAGGATGTCCAGGTTTACGGCTCACCCCAAGACGAGCTTGAACCGCTGCACCAATGCTGGTGGTTATCTATATATGTTAGTATCGTGTATACGTGAATTATGCTGATCACACAATGGGATTTTGTTAATAATTGGGTTGTATGAAATACAAAGTATTGAATATGGGTGAATAACCCATATGGGTGAAATAAATATTGTAATTTAATTAAAATTGACACATGATTATGATTATACATGTTGAAACAAAGAAATTGGAATTTGAATGAATGGATTCGATGTAGTAACGAATCCGTAGTGATAGATTATATGTTTTTCATTAAACTTGACAAAATTATGAAGAATAGTGAAATTAAATGTTTTAAATTGTGTAATTACGTGATTTAAAATGTTAGAAACATGCTAAAAGTGATTTATGATGTTCCTGTGAAGTTTATACTTCATGGGTAACATTACAAATCAGTGTATTGGTGTAAATTGGGAGAAAATGGCCAAGTTCTGTGTTCTTCTCAAGATTCTGGAAATTCGTAGCCGCGTGGTCGCGCCCTGCCAAAGGGTTAATGCCGCGCGGCCGCTCCTATCTGGAAAATTCAAAAAAAAAAATTAAGTGTTAAATTTTGAGTATTGTGCTTTAAATCTAATAAACATGAAGACATGTTATATATACGATAAGATGTTAATACAAGTTTAATAATTTTATGTTACGTGATTAATTAATAAATTAATTACATGACTTAAATCATTATTTGTAAAGTCTAAATAATGTGTTCACAGATCGATATTGAGATTCGGTAAGTATGTTAAACTAATAATTAAATTGGTATTATGAATGTGTTGATAGGTAAGAGTAATTAAAGAACGTGAATTATAATTGTAGCTTGCGCACGAGGCAAGTTTCCTAACTATACTCTTTAAATTGAGCAAGTTTCCTAAACTCAAATCTTTACATTTGAGCAAGTTTTTAAACCTTACTTTTATATTGAGCAAGTTATAGACTTAAATTCTATATCAAGTAAAAATTTTATTCTTGATTACTCAAGTTCAGAATGTCATATGAGATGTTATGGTTCTTTTAAAAGTATCATTTCAGTATACAATACTTATTCGATTATATACCCTTGAGAAGTTATTATTCAAATTGAATATCTTATATTGTTGAATCGTTTAAGACTAGCGAACCCTTATATGATTCGACTAGTCCATAGTTGATGAGCGTTCTAAATTTCAGAACTATTATTGAGTTATCCAAACCAAACTTTATTTGGTGCGGACTCTGATGTCAAACTGAGATGAACAACCCTATTAAAGGGGAATTGATGATGCTTTAAGCGTTGAGGTATTGTGCACAGTATCGGTACGAAGGGCTGATCTCCCTAAGTACGAAGTAAAGTCCATAGTCTTATGACTATTAAAGGTTAAAGGTTACTATACTTGACCTAGGACATACTTCGAGGTCTTATGACCCTCAGATGTAATTTGATTCTCGATTATTATTCCTGATTCAAAAGTTGAGTTTTCTGTTATTTAGATTTCTTTGATTTCACTCGCATGTTATTACTGTCATATTTTTATACTTGCGGGCATTCGTGCTCACTCTTGCATAATAAAATTGCAGCTAAGAATGAACGAAGTGATGAACCTTCTAGTAGCAAGGGCAAAGGAAAAGCTAACAAGTGTTGAAGACTTGTGGTGTTAGTAAAATGTTAAAGTTCAAGACTTATGTGTGATAATTAAGACTTATTTGTTTACGTTTCCGCAACAGAGATTTAAGGTTAAATATGACCTAGGATTTATTATGTATTTACTATTTCAGATGTTGTAACCCTATTATAGTGAGATGATGGATTATTTATCTATTTAATAAATTTCTATTATTATGGGTAGATAGTCTTATGATATTTGAACAGTGAACACCAAATCCTGTGGAAATTAAGATGCCGGATTTGGGGGTGTCACAGAGACCATCATAGTATCTTTTATATGCTGAATTATGTTTTGACATATTCCTTAATACTCTTGAATATGTTGTATAGTATACTCGAATATAATAAAGTATATATGGAGATATATGAATGATCAACAAAGGATCTACTGCTTCTAGTAAAGGAAGAGAATGTCCTATGTGATTCGATATAGTGACAACATGAAAATCCTTTGCCAGGGTTGAATGGAAATTAGAAAGGAGTTTCTAATTTACATTAACTATTGTTGTACATTTTAGAATTGAAATACATATAATCAAATAAATAAAATTTGACAATAATTTTATGTTTTATATTTGATTGGGACATTGTATAGTGGAATAATTGAATTGTACGGTAACTATTCACGAAATAGGTTCTTTGTATTCTTTTTGATAATCTTTGTTATTAACGTTGAATTCATATTATTTGGTTAGTCATGATACATTATTTATAAGATGTCACTCACAATGTAGAATAAATATTATTTATTTATATTTGAATTAAAGGAGTTTAATTCATTATAAATTATATTAGAATGGTTTAATTTATTTCTTCTAATACTAGCTTAATTTTAATATTGAACCTAAAGAGTCACACCACAAAAAGGAGAAATATGATTTTAGAATTGATTGGCTTAATAATAATAAATGAAGTGTATTTAATTTATTAGTGGAATAAATTAAATAGCTTAATATTTATAATTAAATATTTGGATAAATACTAATATTATAAATTAATAAGATTAGTCATCTTATTATTTTTATTATTAATATTATTATTAAATTGACTAAATAATAATAATATTGTATTTGGAGAAATAGATATATTTATAATTAAGTATTTGAAGAAATACTAGATTATAAATAAATAAGTGGAGTCTTATTATTAATATTTTTATTTAGTTTCTTGGGAATTAAATGAAAATCATAAATTATAAAAGGTTTAGGATTAGGGTTAGTCTATAAATAAGAGGAGTCTTATTATGAGAAAGACTAATACAACTCTTGCAACTTGCATCTCTCTTGCAAGCATTCTCAAAACTCTTAGTTGTTAGGAGAATGAGAATTATGACTAGCCATACAAGACCTAATTGAGTTTAAAATCAAATCTTCAATCTATTACTCTTGGTGGATACCTCTTAGGCGTTGCATACACTTTATGACGAACGTGTGATCCAAGGATTGGAGAGATCGCGAAGGAGAAATGATCGGAATTTGAAGTCTACATCAAAACGCTGATTCTCTTTAAAGGTACATCTTTATCCTTCCTCAATTAATGATGTTACATAAGGTATTACATTAGGATTGCTGAAAAATTTTAAATTGATATTTTGTATGCTTTCGTTTCTTTTACAATTAGATTATATGATTTGATTATGTTTCCACAATCCTACAGTGGTATCAGAGCCTCCTTATGAAAATCATTAATTATTTTTTATTTAATATTTATGTTGATATGGGTTTAAAATTAATTTTTTGGGCAAAAGAACGAACTGTCTGATTCTGCTACGCAGCGCGGCCGCACCGCTCCAATCCTGTTTTGGAGCGCGGCTACGCCTGCTGCCTGAATCAGTTTTTGGAGTTACAGTGCGGCCGCAACGTTTCCCAGTATAAACTGGGTACGTCTGCCCCGGTCTCCATGTTTTGAAATTTTTTTATTTTTCTTTTTTATTTTAATTAAAATAAAAGGTTTATTTCTTAATTGAAATAGTATTAAAATAAATGTGTTTATTTTAAAATGGAATTGGATTCCATGTTGCTGAAAATAAAAGAGTTTATTTTAATTTGGTTTTTGATTAAAATAAAAAAGTTTGTTTTATTTCAAAAATTGGATTTCTAGAAAAGGTTTATTGCCCATTAAAAGATATCAACATATAAATTGAATGTTTATTTTATTGATGCATATGCTGATATGTATGATAATAATTAAAGGGGATGATTAGGACCTTTGACCAATGCGATTGGATTTAATTTTAATGGATGCTTGAATGTATGTGGTTTTTATAAATGGGGTATGCGTACCTCGCATGTAACGCCCTACAAAATCGAATTATTATGTGAAATAAATTTTATTTAATTATTTGAATTAAATGAAATTATATGTTTATTAAAATGAATAAGTTGTTTAAAGGTCGTTCTATGACCTAGAATATGCGAATGTGGTTAGAATTTTGGCTATGTGCTAGAATTAAATAATTTGAATTTCCAAGACGAAAATAAAAGTTTTCCGAGAAATTTTCGTAAAAACATTATTCATCCGTTTCTGCTCAGGAATTATTTTTGAATTTTCGAGAAACGCGTAATGATAGAATTCTATGACGAGATGGAATATCTAATACTATTTCAGTTATGGCAAAAGAAGTTTTCGCTTGAGGACTTAAAATCCTAAGGGTTAGGGAAAGTGAAATCTAAGAAAGAAAAGCTTAAATGTAATAACAATGATTATTATACATGAGGAATGCGAGTATAATACTAGGTATTATACGAGTATAATACAAAGATTAATATGACGTATAATACGAATATCATACGAAGTATATACGAAGAGAATACGAGAATTATACGATAAGTCTTAATGAACTTTAACTCTTGGACTTAGACTTTATCAAGCCCAATTGGTCAATGAATAAGGCTCAATGATGAATTATATCAAGGCCCAAGTAATTATTAAATCAAGCCCAAGATTAGGCCCGATATGAATTAATTATAAGCCTGAACCAAGAACCGAACCCGTGGGTCGAACTGATGGGTCAACGAATGCGTAAAACCAATGGGGCAACCCATGGGGGGCACATGGGGGCACATGGGGGGGACATGGCCGGCCACATGGGGTGGCTTGGTGAGGAAGCTTGGTTTGTGGAGGTTTGCTTAAGGAGGTGATTAAGGAGGTTTGATGGAAATGCCCCTTTTGCCCTCACCTTGCAAAACATATATAAACAACCTTAGGTTGTCATTTGTTTGTTTACAAACTTTTACACACACATATTGAGGAGATAAGAGAGAGCATTAACAAGGAATCGAAGGAAGGAAAAGTAACTTAAGAAAGCTTTAAGCAAGAACGTTAAGAACGCGAAGGTATAAACACGTAACTCTAGCTTATGGTTAAGTTTTTATATTAAATTTTGATAGACAATTGTATTGGTGGAGCATGTCTCTTCTGGAGGAATAAGGATGGCTATTAGTGAACAAAAACATTAACAAAGAAAACGCATAAAACTTAGAGCTTGTTGTTGATGGATAAATTGAAAACCATCACATATAAGTTAGGTACTAATTGTTGATTAGGAACCTAGATGATTAACCAATGGATTGATTCCATTTGGTTTGATGTAAAAATCTCGAGTAACGAAGTTATGGCGAATTTTACGAGAATAGACGTTAATCGTCGAAATCGTAGGAATTCTCAGAATGATAATCAAAAGTCACCGTTTAACTTAGAAACCTAGGTTTTCGGTGTCGTATCGTAGAACTATGTATTTAAGAGTCGTGGACTCAAGAACGATCGAATTTGGACTTAAAACAAAGAAATGAGCGACGAACGTTCACGAACGTTTAACGAATGCGTAATGAAAATTTAATCGGTGAATTTATCGTTAACGGATTCAAAAATTTATTCTGTCCGGATAGAATCGTAGTATGTGAGATATGTGAGATAATGGCTTTTGAACGAGCCAATTCCGAGTTATAACGATCGCGTTATGAGCCTGGAAAGAAATCGTAATGGAAAACTTAAAAAAAATTCAAGGGCTCAGGGCAGGCGCCGCAGCGCCGCCCTTTCCTTGTAAAGGCGCGCCGCAGCACCTGGCCGGGGAGTTTTGCACTGCTAACTGGGGCCGCAACGCTGCAGTTAACACTGAGAGTGGCACCGCAGCACCCTTAACCTAAAAATTTTCGACGTGAGCTTTTGTTAATCCAACTTTTCACGTGGTAATTATGGGGCAAGTATATACTTTATATACATGAAGAGAGAATTCCTAAATAACATGTTTAGTTATGATTTTAGGAATTAAACGTTGATTAAAAGTATTTAAACTTAAAACTCAAAATCCGAAAATGTAAACCGTGAATCGTATTAGAGTTTAACGTACGTCTTAAAGTTACATAGTATGTAATAGACATGCGTGGTACGAGAATGATGAGAAATGAAGATAAAACATATGTAATTCCTATACGGGGTTCTATGTCTGGAATTTAGGGGAAATGTGTCCGAACGGACAAACCAATTAAGGTTATGACGATCGTTATACGTAAACGACAATCGATAAGTGTCGGTTTATGACATATGAATGCTAATAAGCTATAAATGTTAAAAACCTTAAAATGAGTATTATTAATGAAATAATTTTGATTAAGCTATATAAGAGAAAGAAGTTGGTTTAAACAATGTGTGTAAATTGTTTGGTAGCTAATTTCAGTGTGCTATGTGAATATATCATTGAGAAACTGTAAAGACCGAGAACGGTTGAACTTTAATTTGAAGACGCTTGAAGGCAAGTTCTTCTAACGCTTGTCTAACCTTCGTGTTAGTTATGTTTCTGTGAATCATGTTATATGTGCATGAATTATTTTACGAAAGAGTCGATGTCATTCTTAACTCGGCTAGACTAACTTTAAAGTTTGATTGATTTGTTTACAATTCTTTCAATATAGTATTGATAACGTTATCCTATGCCAATTGTTTGGTACGGATTCAAAGTTAAGCCTAAGTACGAATAAACAAAGGTATTTTACGTCGTTTATTCAACGAGAACGTGAGGTTGCCAAAACTTAAACGTAAATACGTTTAACGGATGAGTGTTAATCAATATAGAGTATTACAGGCTGATCACCTAGAAGTGCTCGTAAGTTATATCGGATATACGGTCTTAATGTCGGGATGTCCTTTTCATGAATGAAAACGAAATGAGAATGTTCATGGTCTTTCAATCAACTCAGAATTCTTAAGTGTATATATATACTTTAGAATTATTTTTAGAGAATGAAAAGTGTTATTTCAATTGTTCATAGTACTTCATAACTATTCATAACTATTTGTTCAGTTATTGAAGATTCAATCATATGATTCTTAATTTTTTGGTTGCTTATGTATTGTTAGACTTGCTGAGCTTGTTATGCTCACTTCTTACTTGAATTATATTATTGCAGCTAAGAATGAATGGACCGAAGGATCCTGTAAGGATAAGGGCAAAGCCAAGATGGATAAATAGATATCTTGTAATAGAATAGTATATGTGTAATGAACTTATACTATGATGATGAATAATGTAATGGTTAACAGAACATGGGAAGGATTTATTATTATGATTGTAATATGAATTTAGTAAATATGTTCATCTTGATGCAGTTTCATTGGAATGAATGCATAGTTAGTAGTACCGTATAGCACCATATCTGTGGGTTGAAAGTATCCGAATTTTGGGGCGTCACATCGCCTCTCTAATATTCTGATATAAATTCTATCTCTCTCCATGTACTTCCCAATGACTGCTGATCAAGGTTTCTGTTTTATGATAAATATATTGTGGTAGGATTATATAGAATTGTTCGAGAAATTGGAGACGAAGAGTAGGAGCGTTGAAGGACCATTTGTAATGAAGCATGGGTTGAATGTAATTGTTATATTCAATATTTTATTCTTGCACCCCAGGTTTGACCTTTTGGTTCATGGTGACTCCAATGGACCAAATTGGAATTAAGTCCATAATCATCCAAGGTAGTATATAGTACTCTACAGATGCATGCTAATTATTTAGTAAATATATTATTATATATTTTGATGTATGTTTAATATGATGTATTTCTATATATATATA
The DNA here is from genome assembly GCA_020205555.1 of Panax stipuleanatus. NCBI lineage: Eukaryota > Viridiplantae > Streptophyta > Magnoliopsida > Apiales > Araliaceae > Panax > Panax stipuleanatus. The sequence goes on along the minus strand of CM035117.1, from coordinate 47,286,017 downwards.
TATATATATATATTTGCATGCGCGCTAAACAAGATGAGACTAATTAATAACAAAACTCTCAAAAGATAATATATTAAGTTGAATACATTCAAAGACATTGGAGAATGTCGAATGTAGACTTCTAGCATGGTAAACCCATAGAGTATCGAATATTTAATATGAGTTTTTTGTGCACACACAAGAAAAGTATTAAATATTTGAGATGTTATTTTTTTACATTTGATGTTTATAAGGAATTGAACAATATCGTTTTGTTATGCACACACAAGGACTGTATTTTTCTCTTCACTTATATGGAAATGATGGATCTAACTTAACTTAGATTATTTTAGTTCGGATGTGCACACACTTGACCATTATAATATAAGATGCAAAATTAATAAAGGAGTTACATGGAGGTGTAATCTGTGACACCCCCCAAAATAGGTCCACACAACCCATTCTGAGTCACCAAATACATATTACCGAATTCAAATGCAAATTTCCCTATTTACAACTATTAATACGACAACACAAAAATTGTGAGTTTCAATACAAATATTGTAAAGTATATAATACGACAATATCCACACTCAAATTAAGTACTTATTATAATTATTGCCACACAATTTTACAATATATTCAGTACTACTATAGTAGCTATCTCGGACCATTACTCCATTCCCCGACTAGTCCCAGCTAGACTCTTATTTCCTGAGAAGAACAATGGAACCAAAATAAAAAGGGTGAGCTCAAATAACCCAGCAACGAATATTATGACTAAGATAATGAATAATAAATTATTCTTAGTCTTCAACATTGAAAAATCTAATAGAATATAATAGACAATAATTTTTAGATCAACAACAGCAGCGAAAATAATAATTCATTTGAAGAGTCGGGTAGAGCATGAGGTCTACTTTCTTCTATGAATTAAAGCTCATCATCAATATTTTATCCATGTAACACCAATCAACAGTCCCTGTTTATAATAATGCAACTCAACAATTTATCTTTGTACTACGGACAAAGGTATTAATTTGTATCACTAGTAGTCATGATCATGCCAAACACCAGCCCATCTTTGCACTACGAGCCAAAGAGAACTTTCACCACAAGCCTTTATCTGTAACACCAAAGGTCATGATTATACCAATACAAAATTCATGGTCATAATCATACCAATCAACAGTTCATCTTAGAACTACGGGCCATATATAATTTTTCACCAAAATTTATGTCTGAGGATTATGACAATAATATAAAGGATGAATAGAAATAATAAGAATAATAAGATCAAGAATAAACATTAGAGATTTAATTTATCCAAAGTCCAAGAATGTCCAAATTGTCAACATGATGATCAAAATGTGGATTCAAATTCAAGAATAAGATTCATATTTCAAAGATAATTTGGATAGAAAAGCTAGACTTCGTCGTGAATATTACTGTGTCGTGAATAGTACTTCGGCATAAATAGTACTCTGGTATAAATAGTACTCCGACATGAATAGTACTTCGACATGAATAGATTAAAAAATTAATAAGAACGTTCAGGCAAATATTCAAGTGAAATGATATTAGATGAAGCGCAAACCTCAATTAATTTCTAATCATTTCAAGAATTATAGAAGCAATACTTAACATAATATTTTAGATTTAGGAATATGGAAAAAATAATATCACTTACATAATATGGAGTATGAAAGAAAATGATATCCCTTACGAGTATTAAAAGAAAATAATATCTTTTACCTTAATAAGAGACTAGATATTGCAATAGTGTAGTAGCAGAACTTTGTGTTGTTGGTGTATGTTGTTGCTTCTTGGATATTCCTCTCCTTCTCCTTTATCTCCTATTTCTTATTCTCACTCTCTAACTTTCTCTTGTGAGTTTATTCTCTTAGTTTTAGTGAATTGATGAGAAAGAAGAAAGAATGAGTTTCTATTTATAGGCTTGGCAGAGTCAGGTTAAAGTAGTCTTTTCACCATAATTTATGGCATCATCGTTTACCTCATCATTCTTATGACATCATCGCTTATCTCATCGTCCCTATGACATCATCGATTACCTCATCATCCCTTATGACATCATCACTTACATCATCGTCCGTATTGTTATATATCCATTTTCTGTATTATTCTCTTAATAGATTAATATAATAGATATTATAGACTAGCAATTCTGGCAACCAGATTATTCCAAGGAAAAAGGGGCTTTCCGATAAGGATTTCTCCTTACTGGCGCAATAGATAACCTAACCCCTTTCCTCGACAGAACTTTCTAGTCATTGCCAATAATGCTAATTAATAATATCATTTCAATTAATATGAGTTATTGTGTTGTATCAATTATTGATTTAACAATGTTAAATATTGTGCAATTATGACAATTATTGAATCAATAATATAAAACACTATACAATTATCATTGTAGCAATTATTGGATCAATCATATGAAAGACTATGCAATTACTACTGCGGCAATTATTGAATGAAATACTAAGTGACTTCTTACGTAAGAATCAATAATCAGAGATATTATGCAATAACATGTGTTACTGTGCAATACCGTGTACTACTGTGGAATAACACGTATTATTGTACTTTTATCACCGGGTATTTCAACAGTTACCGGTAAAAATTTTGCCGTTAATTTTTAAAAAGGTTATTTATATCGCTTTCCCTATCCAACAGTTATTTTGTTATGGGGCCCACCAATGATTGGTTATTTCGACGCTGTCGTACGAATATTCCCCAACAAAATGAATCTTTCCTGACATACTATTTAATTTGTATAATTTGCACATATCATCCATAACTATAACATTTATTAAATTAACACCTTACTATTTAGAATAATATTTAGAGAAAATTAAATCTTATTCATAAAAAGTTGGGGTCTTACATAATCGACAAGAGTTGTCTACCTTTTGAATAAATATGTAGTTTGTTGTGCACACACAAGGCTATATATTTATTGCAATTGGATCATTTCTCACTAAGCAGATTTTACAAAATCACCAATACAAAATTTGTTGAACTATGTATAAAAGAGGGTTATATAGTTTGAAGAAATATTAGGAGACACCATTTTAATAAAGGCCTAAATTAATTTGGTGATTAATAAAAGAATGCATGTTAATGTTGTTAAATTAAATTTACTTACAGAATTTTACAAATGGCTAATTCACTATCATTGTTAATCATACTTGATGCAAACAAATTAACTGGACCAAATTACACGGACTAGTTAAGGAACTTGAGAATTGTTCTCACAGCTAAAAAGTTGGCTTCTGTCCTTAACTCGCCTGTACCTGCAACTGTTAAGTTGCCTCCGAGGAAGAGCAAGCTACTTTCAGAAAGTGGCAAGATGATGCACATGTGGCTCAATGTGTCATGTTAACATCCATGAGTAACGAGTTACAGTGTCAACATGAGAAAATGGATGCACCGACTACGCTGCTGCACCTTAAGGATTTATATGGTGAGCAAAGTAGATCAGCTAGATATAAGGTATCTAAAGAGCTCTTCTGATCTAGGATGACCAATGGCACTACAGTTCAGACACATGTCCTAAAGATGATCAATTTAATTGAATAGATGCGACAACTGGATTTTATCATGGATGGTGAGTTGAGCCAAGATCTGATCTTGCAGTCACTGCCGGACTCCTATTCACAATATGTTGTGAATTTTCACATGAATAAGCTTGATGTTAGTTTACCTGAATTACTTAACATGTTAAAAACTGCTGAGAGTCATTTTCCAATGAAGAAAGACCAAGCCTTACTTGTAAATGATTCTTCTAGGAAGCGAAAGAGGGTCAAAGGATCTACTGGAAAAAAATCCCAAGAAGGCAAATTAGAAGGTGAAATCAAATGACAGAAAAAAAAAACTGATTCCGATAGCAAAGGAGTTTGCTTTCACTGCAATAAGTCAGGAAATTGGAAGAAAAACTGTAAGGAGTATCTTGCAGAGCAGAACCAAAAGAAGCTTGGAGAAGTTTCAGCTTCGGCTACATATATAGGTTTGTTCATGATTGAAATAAATTTTTCTGTAAGTCAAAATTTTACTTGGGTATTGGATACTGGTTGTGGTTCACACATATGCAATTCTTTGCAGGGACTAAGTAGAAGTAGAAAGCTGAACAAAGGAGAAGCCACCATGCGCGTAGGGAATGGAGTAAAGGTTATTGCATTAGCCGTAGGGACTTATTGTTTAGCACTACTATAGAGAAAATCAATTAATTTAATAAATTATTATTATGTTTCAGTTCTTGTTTGATATATCATTTCTATTCCATTGTTGGACAAGGAAAGTTTTAATATTATAATAAAGAACAATAGTTGTTCTATTTATAATGAGAATATTTTTTATGGAACTGATAGATTAATTGATGGATTGTATGTACTTGACTTACATGAAAATATTTTGCAAATTGAACAAACTAATAAAAGGAAAAAGGATGATGTGAATAATACTTTTGTATGGCATTGTAGATTCGGTTATATAAATGAAACAAGACTAAACAAGTTGTATAAAGATGGGATATTAGAGCCATTTGATTTTGAATCATATCCAACTTGTGAATCTTGTCCCATGGGAAAGATGGCTAAATCTCCATTTAATAGACATGGAGAGAGAGAGAGTTGCAGGATTGTTAAAGTTGGTAAACACAGATGTGTGTGGATTTATGATAATAAATGCAAGAGGTGGGTATTCATATTTTATTACTTTCATTGATGATCATTCGAGTTATGGTTATGTGTATTTGATGAAATACAAGTCTGAATCATTTGAAAGGTTCAAAGAGTTCAGAAGTGAAGTAGAAAAACAACTGGCAAAAGCATTAAAATTCTTCGATCGGATTGAGGAGGAGAATAGTTAAGAAATGAGTTTCTTTATCATCTCAATGATAATGGTATCCTCTCACAATGGAAGCCTCCTGGTACACCATAGCTTAACGGAGTATCTGAAAGGAGAAATTATACCTTGTTAGACATGGTGCGGTCCATGATAAGTTTCATCAATCTTTCAGTATCCTTCTGGGTTTATGCCCTAAAGACGACTGTGTATCTACTAAATAAGGTCCCCTCGAAATCCATCCCTAAGACTCCATATGAGTTATGGACAAGAAGGAAACCTAGTCATAAGCATGTTAAGATTTAGGGATGTCCAGCTTATATGAAAAAGTTTCAGAATGATAAGCTTGGGACAAGATCTGATAAGTGCAGATTTATAGGTTATCCTAAAGAAAGTTTAGGATACTATTTTTATAATTCTACTGATCAAAAGGTGTTTGTTGCCAAACACGCTACCTTATTGGAAAAGGAGTTTATCCTCGAAGGAGCTAGTGGGAGGAAAATAGATCTTGAAGAAGTTCAAGAACCATAAACCACCACAGGTCAATTGGATGAACCTGTCCAAGTAGAAATACCTTCTATACCACAGTCAACTCGTAAATTTGGAAGAGTACCAAAGATACTTGAAAGGTATGGATTCATCATAGAAGATGATGGAGAGGTACACATCATAGAGGATGATGATCCAGTTACATAAGATGAGGCGATGAGTAGTAAATACTCAGAGAAATAACAAACTGCCATGAAATTTGAAATGGACTCCATGTATGAAAACCAAGCATGGACTTTGGTTGAACCACCGGAAGGTATAGTGCTTATAGAGTATAAATGGATCTTTAAAAGAAAGACTATGTCAGATGACAAGGTAGAGACCTATAAGGCCAGACTAGTGGCAAAAAGTTTCAAGCAAAGACAAGGAGTTAACTATGACAAAACCTTCTCACCAGTTGCTATGCTCAAGTCCATTCGAATTTTGCTTGCGATTGCTGCTTACTATGACTACGAGATCTGGAAATTGGATGTGAAAACGGCCTTCCTCAATGAGGAATTAGATGAGGATGTATATATGATACAGCTAGAGGGATTTGTTTCAAAAGTTGGAACAAATTAGTTTGTAAGCTACAAAGATCCATTTATGAATTTAAGCAAGTTTCTCGCAGATGGAACATTTGTTTTGATGAGACAATCAAAGAGTTTAATTTTATCAAAAATGAGGATGAACCTTATGTGTACAAGAAGGTTAGTGGGAGCGCTGTGACATTCCTAGTACTATATGTTAATGATATACTACTGATAAGGAATGACATACATATGCCACAATCAGTAAATATATATTGTCTAAACACTTCTCCATGAAGGACTTGGGAGAAACATCCTATGTATTGGGGATAAAGATCTATAGAGATAGATCTAAAAGGATGCTTGGCATGACCCAAGGAACATACATTGAAACGTGCTAAAGAAGTTTGGCATGCCCGACTCCAAGAGAGGGCTCATACCGATGAGTTTTGGAGTGCATCTCTCCAAGAAATTATCCCCAAAGACACCTGAAGAGAGAAAGAGAGAGATCACATGAGATGATATGTATGTGATAATATGTACAAGACCTGATGTTGCTTATGCACTTGGAGTGACAAGCAGATTGTTAGGTTTGTAAGATTCATGGATACAATCATATAGCATAAAATAAGCAGAAGCATGGTAAATCAGAGTTTTAAAATTTTATAAACCATATACCCGGATCATTCTTTATGCACAATTATTAATTAAACGAAATAAATGGAGATTAAGATTCATACCCTTGAAGATTTTAGATTCCTTAGGTACGAGTTCAACTCCAAATCCTTTTCGCGTTCTACTTGAATCCACCGGGTTGATTCCTTCCTTTGATCAACGTTAGCCACCCAAGTACTCGGCCTCTAGAGGTGATCCACCAAGAAAGAATAGAAATTCAAGAAGAATGGTGTTTGGCTAAACCCTAGTTTCCTTCTCTCTAAAAAAGGAGTGCTCTCCCAACTCTTGGAATAAAGTGTCTTACCTAGTTCCATAATAAGACTTTCTTATTTATAGATGTAGGCACTCCTAAATAATTTAGGATTAGGGTTTCATATTAATTAATTAAACTTCTTTAAATAATTAGGCTTCCCAATCCTATTGGAAATAATTAAACTCTTTTAAGTAATTAACCTCCTAATCTTATTAGGAATATTTATGAGAGAAGGAGGGAGTATCTTATTAATTAATTCTCAAACTCCTTTAAGAATTAAATAATAATAATAATAATAATAATAATAATAATAATAAGACTCCTCTTATTAATTTATATTTAATATTTCTAAAATATTAAATAATAAATATTAAGCTATTTAATTTATTCTATCACCATAGATTAAATTAATTACACTTAACATATTATTACAATTATGCCATTACATTCTTAAATAATTATTCTTCCTTTTATGGTGTGACCCTTTAGGTTCTCCATATTAAACTGGTTGTGAATAAATCAATTAGAATAATTCTAATCTTATTTAAATAAATAAATTAAACTAATAATTTATTTAAATAAATAACGGTTATTCTACAATAAGGATAAACCTCCTTAGCGATCAACGACTTTCCAGATAATATAGATTTCAACATTAATCATAAAAGAACCTGTGAGTAAATAGTTATCGTACCATTCAATCCTTCCACCATACAATGTCCTAATTAAATATAAGATATGGAATTACTGTCAAGTCTTATTTTATTTAATTATATATATTTCGATTCCAAAATGCACAACTCCAAATAATATAAATTAGAAACTCCTTTCTAATTTCATTCCACCTTGGCCAAGGATTCCTGGGTTGTCATTTATTGAATCACATAGGACATATCTCTTTTTTTACTAAAAGCGGTAAAAAAAAAATTGATCATTCATTATCTCCATATATAATTTATTACACCCAAGCATACCCTTTGATATACCCTAAGGATCTTAAGGAATAAGTCAAAGTATAATTCATCATACACAAGATACTATAATGATCTCAAGTCTGAGGATCACTTATACTATTATCACATTAGAAATTCCTATTGACAGGCAAGTAAAACACGTTCAGTGAACTTATTCTCCAATAAGCACCTACATACTTGCTTTAGTGTCTCCACACAAATGATCATGAGATCAATCATCATCATTCAATGAGTAAGCAACGTATGTACCAATCTATCCGGATTCACTAATCCTCTTTTTAGTAATCCAACGATTGGGAACAATTTTAGTTTTTAAGCTATCTAAGAATTTAAATCTCATTAGCATGATCATCATCGTGATTCTAAAAGCATTACATAAAACTATGGGTTTATCATATATTATAATAACAGAATTATGTAGATAATTAAATGTATTTAATTAAATAATACTTTTATTAATAAATGAATAATGTAAGACCCTAACTTTTTATAAATAAGATTTAATTTTCTCTATATATTATTTTAAATAGGAAGGTGCTGATTTGATAAATGTCTTAGTTATGGGTGATATGTGCAAATTTTACAAAGTAAGCAAGTTGTCATAAAATATTTGTTGTGTCGGAAAATATCCGTTTTACCGTTAAATTATTGAAATACTCGTTGATAAAAGTACAGTAATACGTGTTGTTGCACAGTAGCACACGGTATTGCACAGTACTTCTAATTATTGATTCTTACGTAAGAAGTCACTTATTCAATAATTGTTACAGTAATTACTATTCAGTATTTTATATTATTGATTTAATAATTGCTACATTGATAATTGCATAGCATTTTATATTATTGATTCAATAATTGTCACAGTAACTACTGCACAGTATTTTACATTATTAAATTAATAATTGTCACAACACAGTAACACATATTATTGAAATGATAGTATTAGATAGAATTATTGACAATGTCTAAAAAGTTTTGTCGAAGAAATGGGTTAGTTTATATAATTGCACGCCAATGAGGAGAAATTATTATTAGAAAGCCCCCTCTTTTCTAGAAACGACCTGGTTGTCAATATTGTGATTCTATAATATTAATTGTGAATAATAATTAATGAATAAAATAAAAATTATTGATAAATATGATAAGTAAATATTTGTTCAATTTTGATATAAATAAAAGAATTTTTAGCATGAGACATTTGTTAAAAGTTGATATTTTATCTTCTCCGATAAAATAATTTATTTAAATATATTATTATAATATTATATTATAATAGTATAATGTGGTAATATAATAGTATAATTTTATAATTTAAATGTTAATATTATTATAATAAATTCATGGTATAAAAATAAAATGAGGTGGAAGAAAGCAAATTGAATTTGAATTCTTTTTAATAATTATAAATTTTTTTAATAAATTTAAAAAATGTGAATGAATGGGTGGAAGTGAGAAGCTTGCTTTTGTATTCTTTTTTTTCAAAGTAAGCATGTTGCAAAATCATCTGTAGGAGCATTTTGTCAGAAGTGGTGTGCTAAGCATTTCCTATAAATAGGTTGCTTAGTTAAGAAATAAAAATCACACCAGAATTAGAAAATTCTTTCTTTATAATATTGAGCGTATTTCTTGTGAGTATGAGGATATTTTGAGTGTGGATAACAGTGCAAGATTTTCTCAACATAATCTCCGTTATTTCAGTCAGAACTACTTTCCTATTAAGGTAAAGGATATTATTTTTCTCGTAAAAGATGTTGTTTTCGTTCAATATTCGTAAGAAATATTATTTTCTTCCATACTCTATAGTATGTAAGTAATATTATTTCGTTTCATATTCCTAAATTTAAACTTACTATGATTAGTATTGCTTCTATAATTCCTGAAATGATTAGAAATTCCTTAAGGTTTGCGCTTCATCTAATATCATTTCACTGGAATATTGGTCTAAACTTTCTTATGAAATTTTAATCTTTTCATGTCGGGGTACTATTCATATGGTACTATTCATACGGTACTATTCATATGACACTATTCATACATACGGTACTATTCACAAAGAAATTAAATTTTCTTTTATTTATCCAAGTTATCTTTTATGAATTTTATTCTTGAAATTAGATCCATGTTTTGATCTTCATTCTTGAACTCTATATAAATTGAATTATAAATCTCTAATATTTATCCTTGATCTCACTGGATTCATTATTTATATCATTGTCATAATCCTCAAACTTAAATTATGGTGAAAGTTATCTTTGACCCGTAGTGCAAAGATGAGCTGCTGATTGATGAATATCTTTGGCCCGTAATGCAAAGATGGATAGGTGTTTGGCATGATCATGACCACTGGTGATACAAATATCTTTGGCACGTAGTGCAAAGATAAATTATTGATTTGAAATATTTATTGATTGATGTTACAGGGATAAAATATTGATGATGGATTTTTAAATCATAGAAGATAGTAGACATCATTTTCTACTTAACTCTTCTAATGAATTGTTATTTTCGCTGCAGTTATTGATCTAAAACTTGTTGTCCATAATATTTTATCTGAGTTATTGAAAGCTAACGATAATTTATTCTTCATTTTCTTAGTCATAATATTCTTTACCGGGCTAGTTGAGCTCACCCTTTTATTTTATTATTCTTTTCAGGAAATGAAAATATAGCTGGGACTAGTAGGGGAATGGAGTGATGGTCCGAGATAGTGCTATAGTAGTCCTCACTATTTTGCAAAATAGTGTGATAATAATTGTAATGAGGACTTAATTTGAACATTAATATTGTCTACATAATATCTGTATTGACGCTCACAGTTTGTATAGTAGTATTTTGTACGACAGTTTAATAGTTGGAATAGGAAGATTTGTATTTGGATTCTGTACCATGTATTTGGCGACTCAGAATGGGTTGTGTGGACCTATTTTGGGGGCATCACAAATAAGATTGTTACAAAGTATATGCTTTATCATCAAACATAATTGGCTTGTATGCATACTACTTTCAATCTCCTACTTGCACTAAAGTCAATCGCCATGGTATCTCATACCCTTCTTCTCTAAGTGACGATCATCCTGCTGTTGGATAGCTTCAATAAATGGATATGCAATATCATTTTTGAGATTTCACTATCTCTATAATGACTTATCCTCTATCAATAATTTCTTTAATCAAATGAAAGTGCCGCAACATATGTTTGGATCCAAGATGAGACTTAGGAACTATTCCTAGTTTTGTAATAAACTTTTCATCTGAAACATCAACTTGCAGCTTCATTTACATCTATATACTTTGTCTTTATCACTAAACCAGCAACCCTTTGCTGTTTAGAACATTTCCAATTCACTGCACCACCTTTCAAGGTAACGACTTACCCTAAAGTGGATTTGCTATCGTCTTGGTCAGTCTGAAAACTTGAGTCTGTTTAGTCCTATAGTTTAATTCAGACCCATAAATCATGATTACATCCTCAATGTCGGTTAAGTACTTTAAGATGTTTACCACTGTCTTATAGTGATCTTCTCCAGAATATGACTGATCAACATCAAGTCTCGTACATTTCATTGCATATATGATAGTTACTCGTGCGATCTCTCTTTTATTGAGGATAATTTTAGAGAGATACACTCCATGACTCATCATCATGAGACATCTCTTGGAGTTTACCATGCTAAACGCCTTTAGCATCAAATGAATATACGTTCATTGGGTTAAGCCGAGCATTCTTTTAAATCTATTTATATAGATTTATATCCCCAATTTAAGATGTTCTACCCAAATTATTCATGGAGGAATGTTTAGACAACTTTATCTTTACTAATTATAGCACTGGTATATCATTTCTTATCAGTAATATATCAACATATAATACTAGGAATGTCACAGCGCTCCCACTGACCCTTTTGTACACACTAGGTTCATTCTCATTTTTGATAAAATCAAACTCATTTGATTATCTTATCAAAATGAATGTTCCATCTTTGACAAGCTTGCTTCAATCCATAAATGGATTGTTGTAGCTCATATACATGATTTGTTTTAACCATTGAAACAAATTCAGCTGGCTGTATCATACATACATTCTCTTCTAATAATTTATATTTGAGGAAGGGCGTCTCCACGTCCATTTGCCAAATTTAGTAATTAGCTGCAATCGCAAGTAAATTCGAATGGTCTTATGCATTGCTTCAAAGATCCATTTTGGATTTTATGGTCATCTACCATTTCTCTGAGTGTCTACAACTCTTAACCTTATCGTATATTTCTAAATCATCATCCTCTATGATGTGTACCTCATCATCATCATCTATGATGAATCCATACCTCCTAGGTATCTTCGGTACTATTCCAGATTTACGATTCGGTTGTGGTACAATAAGTCTATCTACAGTTTTCTCCTTTTGACTAATAGTGATTTGTGGTTCTTGAACTCCTTCAAGATATATTATCCTCCCACTAGCCCTTCAATGATAAACACTTTTATCTTAGAAGGTAGCGTGTTTCACAACAAACAACTTTTGCTAAGTAGGATTATAGAATAGTTACCCTAAACTTACTTTAGGATATCCCACAAATTTGTACTTGTTAAATCTTGTCCCAAGCTTATCATTTTGAAACGTTTTCACATAAGTTGGACAGCCCTTTATCTTAATATACTTAAGATTAGAAATCCTCTTTGTCCATAACTCTTATGAAGTCTTGGGGACAAATTTAGAGGTTACCTTATTTTGTAGATATGCAGCCGTTTTCAGAGCATTACCCTAGAAGGATACTGGAATGTCGGTAAAATCTTTATGGACCGCCCCATGTCTAACAAGGTGTGATTTTCCTTTTAGATATACCAATCAATTATTGTGTATCAGGAAGCGTCCAACTTTAAGAAAACCATTTAAGATGATCTTAAAACTTATTGCACAAGTATTTATTCCTCTATCCAATCGAAAAATCAATATACCTTGCCAATTAGTTTTACTTTTGAATTATTTGAACCTTTCAAATGATTCAGACTTATATTTTACCAAATACAAATATTCAACTCTTTGAATGATCATCTCCTTTTCTTTTACTAGTTTGTCCAATTTAAATTTATTTTTCATGTAAGTCAAGTATGTAAAATCCACTTAGTAAATTGTTAATTATTTAAACTAATGGACTTGCCCGTAGGCGGCGCTAAACAATAAGTTCGTGCATTTAATGGACCAACCTTTGCTCCATTCCCACACGCAGGAAGACTTCTTTTGTTTAGCTTTCTACTTCTACTTGGTCCCTTCATAAATCTGTATTTATGAGAACCACAGCCGGTGTCCAATACCCAAGTAGAAACTTTACTTATTGAAAGATTTATTTTAATTATGAACAAACCTTTATTTGTAACCGAAGCTTCACTAAGCTTCTTCTGGTTAGCCTCTTCAAGATACTTCTCGCAGTTTCTATTCCAATGTGCAGGCTTATTGCAGTGGAAGCTGTGACATCCCGGATTTTTAAGAATTTATAAATGAGAATTTAATAAATAAAATTCTTATTATGAGATGTTTCGAGTTTGAGTGTGTGTATACGTGTCATATATTGTGAAATATGTGATTTGGTGTGAAGAGAATTGTATATGTTAATTTTAATATTTATTGAAGTAAATAAATATTTTAATTGAATTATTTATTGAGATTATATGATTATTATGGAGTAATGTAATTAAGTGCAATATATTAATTAAATAAATATTTAATATTTAATTTAATTGACGTAATAATTTTATGTTATAGTTCTAATTTAATTAGGATAATTAAATTAGATGAGTTATTTGATGAGTGTTACATGAAATTATAACTAGCAAGTAATTATAATTATGTGATAACTTTATGTGATTAATTGATGTTAAACTTTTAATTAATTAAATTAATGTTAAGATTTAATTAATTAAAGGATAACATTAAGAATATGTATTAAAAGATTTATTAAAAGAGTTAAAAGAGTTTTTAAAACTGTTTTCCCAAACAAGGTCCTTACTTTTATTTTAAATCCGTTTTGCCAAACGGGGCCTTAACTATTGAAACCTATTTTTTTTTTAAATAATGTGTTTTGCCAAACAAGCCTTAGGGCTTTTTAAATTCCAAAGGTTGTAACTTATATATATTAAATTCAATTATGGTGTTAATTGGTTATTTAATACCTAGCATTTATATATATTATATAACTATACATATAATATATATCCTATCAGTTCTATTTTATAATACTACGTTACTTAGTCTATTAAAAAGAATAGAGAAGGAAGAACAAGGGTTAGACAAAGAGATAGACTAAGAAGAGAAGTTACAAAGAAGAAAACACAGAAAAACCTAGAATTTGAGATTAAGGAAAAGAGAAGAAAAAGGAAGAAGAAGAATAAAGAGGAAGAAGAGGGAAGGAAGCTTGAGATAGCATCATCCCCTTCATTCCAATAAGCAAAGCAAGGTATAATCTCCATGCTTAAATCTTCATATTCCATGTTTCTTTATAAAAAGAACTTCTCTGTAAAAGCCTTTTGTGTAAATTATGTGATCATGATGTATATATGTGAAGTATATATATATATATATATATATATATATATATTAATATTATTATATGAGTTATATGGTTATTCTAACAATTCAATCCGTGTAATTTCGATAAACAAGAAGAAACTATGTTCATAATGATTTACTGTAAACTAATTTTGAAAGAATAACCTTTGTAACTATCAAATTGGTGTTTGATTGTGGATAATTGTTTAAATTGATCATGGGTTATGTTAATATGTTAAGAATTAGAGTTATTGCAATTGAAATTACATGAATTGATTGAAAAACGAATTCATAATAGCAAATTTTGTCAAGAACGTTTGATATTGTAGTTTTCTTCAAAAAAAATCATGAAAACTTGGTTTTTATTATGTGTTGTAAGGATTTTATATGTTATAATCATGTTAAAGAGTCCAAAATTTTGTTTTTACAAAGTTTTCATGTTCATCATATTGAGAAAAATCAGATTCGGTGTGAAGAAATAAGCCAAATTGGTTTATTTCTCTGCTGTTCTTGAACTGGGAATTTCCACCAGAGGTGGGACCCACCCCAGCTGGGTATTTGGCCTTGGGGGACCCACCCTAGCGGTAACCATGCTTTCCGGAGTTGTTTAAGTGTTGTAATGCAAAACTATTTTGACCTCCTGTAGTAAAACGACCATAACGTTTTTATACGAACTCCGATTGAGGAGATTTAAGATGATCCGGAACGAGCACGAGTAGACCTACAACTTCTATTTTTTAACTTTTTTGATTTGAGGTCGTTAGAAGGGGGAAAATGGTCATCTTTGTGACTGATGCGTATTCTGAGGCAATTGGAGGGCGTCGGACATGCACATACGCAAGTATAGTGCTGTCGACGATAATAGATGTTGTTCTAAGTTATAAAACATGAATATTAGTAAATATAATGATGCTTAACGTTAATAAATAATGTATTAGATAAGTTATATAAGCACACTAAGCATACACAAGAGAGACGAATCGGGCGTGTGACGAATGAACGTCGAAACACTGTGACAAGTGTTAATGAACGTTAATAGTGTTTCGATTCTAATGAAATGAACATTATAAGATATGGAATGGGGTTAATATAAAATCAATAAGTAGTCCTAGCAAGACTTAAACACTTGAATGAATTTCGAATATTACTAAAAAGAAAATATAGTGAGATATAAGTCGAAAGTTAACACAATCAAATTGAACATTGTGTATTAATAGTAGGAAGAGTTATGAGATGTAGAGTAGAGTTTACATTACAACTATTATGTGTTGCTATGTGACTAATAGTTGATGTGCATGATTATATAATTGTGTAGGGCACGTGAAGTGCAGATAGCTATAAGCTGTTAATCTGTTATTGGTAAACAACGATCAAGGCAAGTCTTTCAGTTCCTATTTTCTACGTGAACTTGATGATGAACTATTTTAAATTGTTTTGCAAAGAGCATGATATTTTATATATGTTGCAAGCATGAAATGTTAAAGTCAATTTATGACTACATTGATTAATTAAAGAATGTTGATTGGGTAAGGAACTCAATCTTTATATCTCTTATGTGAATTAAAGCATGTATGTCATGTTACTTTGATGATTATGAGATGTATGTTGAGCATGTTATTATGTGCTATGTGATGCATGAAAACTGTTAGGTCTTGCTGAGCTGTCGAGCTCACTCTTGCAAATAACCACTTTTGCATGTCAAGGATGCAAGGTAATGATGCGTGCTAATTGAATGTTAAGATCAATAGCGATGCAAGAAATTATTTATTCTAGATGAGTAATGTGTTTGTTTTGGATGTATTATACTTGTTAAAGTTATAAAGTTGAGATATCCGATGTATAGTGAATATTGCTTGTGATGTAATACTTTGTATAGTAACTTAGAGGAAGTGATTCATGTAATAGAATTGAATCAAATATATGTTATGTAAAGATTGCGATTCAGGACAATAAAGAAAGATTGTATAAAAGTTTTAAACATTCCGCATTTTTAGTGATTTTAATATCGAATAATGATGTAAAGATAGATTAAAGTTGTATTGTTAACGATCGGGAAGGAGAATATGAATTTTGGGGTCATTACAAAAGCAAACTCTTTTACTATCCGTATCAGTTTTGTTCTTATTATCCTTTGTATTTGCCTTTCTATTTACTTCTTTGAATCGTTCTTTTTTTCAAAAGATCCTTTGGTTCCTATCAGTAAGACTTGGTCTTTCTTGGTTGGAAAGGGACTCCCAACAGTTTTTAACATGTTTAAGCAAATCAGCGAGCCTGACATCTAGCTTGTACATCTGAAAATTCACAACAATTGTGAGAAGGAGTTCGGGAGTGAGTGAAAGATTAACTCTTGGCTCAATTTTCCATCCATGACAAAACCTAGTTGTCCTATTTGTTCAATCAGATTGATCATCTTAAGGACATGTGTCTTTACTGTATTACCATCGGTAATTCTAGATTGGAAGAGCTCCTTAAATATTGATATCTATTAGTCCTACTTTTCTCATCATTCAATTCTTTGAAGTGTAGGAATATAGTAGGAGTATCTATAGTTTTATGCTGATGCTGAAGCTCGTTACTCATGGATGCGAGCATGATGCATTTAGCCAACTATGCATCGTCTTGCTACTTTCTAAAAGTAGCAATCTCTTTCTCAGAGGCATTGTCTACAACAATTGCAGGGATAGGTGTATTAAGGACATAAGATAGCTTTTCAGCCTTGAGAACTATTCTTAAATTCTTTAACCATTTCGTTTAATTTGGTTCGGTTAATTAGCATCTTAATATGCTACGCATTGATAGTAATTTAGACATTGTAAAATTCTATAAATAAATTTGTAATTAACAACATTTAGCATATATTCTTTTATTAATTACCAAGATAAATTAGGTCTTACTTTAAATTAGTATCTCCCACTATTTTTTTCAAACTATATTACCCTCACTTATATAGTTCGGCAAAATCTAATTAAAGATTTGCTAGTGAGAATAAGGATTTTATTTCAAATGTATATAGCCTTGTGGATAGCACATCAAACCATATATAAATAAATAGGTAGATAACTATTTGTCAGTTACATCAACATGTAACTCCTTTTTATTTTGCCTCTTAGATCATAATGGTTAAGTGTGTGCACATCCGAACTAAAATGATTTAAGTTAAGTCCAATATAGCACTTCTATATATTCAAAAAAGAAAAATATTGACCTTATGGATAGCACAACAAAAAATATTATTCAATTTTTTTTATAAGCATCAAATGTGATTAAATTAACATCTTAAATACTTAATACTTGCCTTGTGGATAGCACAACAAACTCATAGTAAATATTTAATATTTTATTAATTTTATCATGCTAGAAGGCAACGTTTGATATTTCAAATATCTTTGAACGCTTTAGACTTAAAATAATTTTTTTGAGGAGTTTGTTATTATTAGTCTCATCTTGTTTAGCGCACATGCACACACACACACACACACACACATATATATACATATATTTATATAATACGAGTCATTTTATTAAAATATGCAAAACATGTTTGCATAAAATAATATATATATATATATATATATATATAATACTAGCATGCACATATAGAATACTATATTCTACCCGGATTGATTATGGACTTTTATTCTAGTTTGGTTCACTAGCGCTACCAAGTGAACCAAAAGATCAAACCAAAGAGCGCAAGAATTAAATTTAAATATAACTATTACATTTAAATCTCAGACTCCATTACAAACGGGTCTTCACGCGCTCCTTGCTCCTTGGTCTCCAATTCTTCAAAATTTAATTCTAACTATTCCTATTACAAAAACTATTTACTATAAATAAAAACCTTGATCAGCAGTCAAGGAGAAATACATAGGAGGGAGATAGAATTTATATTAAGAAAAATTAGAGAAAACGAGATATGCAGACCCCATTTATAAAACTCATACATTCAAGCATCCAACTAAAATCAAATCCAATCACATTGGTCAATAGTCCATAATTAACCCCATTTATTATCATACACATCAACATATGCATCAATAAATAAAACATTCATCTCATGAATAATAAACATTCAATATATACATTGATATCGATTTAATGGACAATTTTAGTTAGCATAAAATTCAATTCTGAATTAAAAAAAACTCTTTTATTTTAATCCAAATTTAAATCAAAATAAACCTTTTATTTTAATTTATCCATTTTTGAATAAAAATAAACTCCTTTATTTTGAATCAAATTATTTAATCAAAATAAACTCTTTTATTTTAATTTATATGAAATCCAATTTCAAGTCAAAATAAACTCCTTTATTTTAACTTTTAAAACTATTTTTGGGAGGAACAAAAATATGTGAAATTCAATTCCTTATCAAAATAAACTCCTTTATTTTGATTAATATGAAATCATATTTCATATCTAAATAAGCTCTTTTATTTAGGGAAACATGGAATCCTCCTTCCTAATCACAAATAAACTCCTTTATTTTAGGAAACAAGGAATTCAATTTCATCTTCAATTAGTTATCATGGAATCCAATTCCAACTCTAATTAGTTAGCATGAAATTAAATTTTAATTAAAATAAACATCTTTATTTTAATTCAATTTCAAATAAAAAGAAACTACTTTATTTAAATTTAGAATTACAAGAAAAATATGGAATTTAATTTTTAATTTAAATAAACCTTTTATTTTAATTAGAAATTAAATTATTAAAAAATTAATTTTCTTTTTTTGGAGAGAGGCGCT
This sequence comes from Panax stipuleanatus, assembly GCA_020205555.1. NCBI lineage: Eukaryota > Viridiplantae > Streptophyta > Magnoliopsida > Apiales > Araliaceae > Panax > Panax stipuleanatus. The sequence continues at coordinate 47,266,917 of CM035117.1, read as the reverse complement.
GCGGCGCCGCTAGTGAACTAGCATCAGGCGCAACGGCGCCACGGCGCCACGTCATCAGTGTCAAAAATACGGAGTCGGCGCTGTGACGCCATGATTGTACTACAATCAGGCACTGCGGCGCTAGTCTCCAGAAACTATTTTTTCAGTTCGCGAATTGTGTAATTTTTCTCTAAAAAAATATAATTTTATGCCAATAATTATGCCCAAAAAAATTATTCTAAACACATATCATCATACAAATTAAATCTGAACAATTAATAATTACATAAAGGTTTGGCTCTGATGCCACTGTTAGATTTGTAAAATTTATGGATACAATCATATTGCATAAAATAAGCGGAAGCATGGTAAATCAGAGTTTTAAAATTTTACAAACCATATACCCGGATCATCGTTTATGCACAATTATTAATTAAACGAAATAAATGGAGATTAAGATTCATACCCTTGAAGATTCTAGCTTCCTCAGGTACGAGTTCAACTCCAAATTCTTTTCGCGTTCTACTTGAATTCACCGGGTTGATTCCTTTCTTTGATCAATGTTAGTCATCCAAGTGTTTGGCCTCTAGAGATGATCCACCAAGAAAGAATAGAAATTCAAGAAGAATGACATTTGGCTAAACCCTAATTTTCTTCTCTCTAGAAAAGGAGTGCTCTCCCAACTCTTGGAATAAAGTGTCTTACCTAGTTCTATAATAAGATTTTCTTATTTATAGATGTAGGCAACCCTCCTAAAAAATTTAGGATTATGATTTCATATTAATTAATTAAACTCCTTTAATTTATAAAGCTTCCCAATCTTATTGGGAATAATTAAACTCTTTTAATTAATTAGTCTCCTAATCTTATTAGAAATATTTATGAGAGAAAGAGATAGTATCGTATTAATTAATTTCCAAACTCCTTTAAGAATTAAATAATAATAATAATAATAAGACTCCTCTTATTAATTTATATTTAATATTTTCAAAATATTAAATAATAAATATTAAGCTATTTAATTTATTCTATCACCATAGATTAAATTAAATATACTTAACTTATTATTACGATTATGCCATTTGATTCTTTAATAAATATTCTTCCTTTTATGGTGCGATCCTTTAGGTTCTCCATATTAAACCGGTTGTGAATAAATCAATTAGAACAATTCTAATCTTATTTAAATAAATAAATTAAACTAATAATTTATTTAAATAAATAAAATTTATTCTACAAGGATAATCCTCTTTAACGATCAACGATTTTGCAGATAATATAGATTTCAACATTAATCATAAAAGAACCTGTGAGTAAATAGTTACCGTACAATTCAATCCTTCCACCATACAATGTCCCAATTAAATATAAGACATGGAATTACTATCAAGTCTTATTTTATTTAATTATATGTATTTCGATCCTAAAATGCACAACTCCAAATTATGCAAATTAGAAACTCCTTTCTAATGTCATTCCACCTTGGCCAAGGATTTATGGGTTGTCATTTATCGAATCACATAGGACATATCTCTTCATTTACTAGAGGTGGTAAATTCTTTATTGATCATTCATTATCTCCATATATAACTTATTACACCCAAGCATACCCTTTGATATACCCTAAGGGTCTTAAGGAATAAGTCAAAGTATAATTCATTATACACAAGATACCATGATGATCTCAAGTCTGAGGATCACTTGTACTACTATCACATTAGAAATTCCTATTGACAGACAAGTAAAACTCCATTAGGTATTCCTTAGCGAGCCACGTTAAGTGAACTTATTCTCTAATAAACACCTACATACTTGCTTTAGTGTCTCCACACAAATGATCATGAGATCAATCATCCTCATCCAATGAGCAAGCAACGTATGTACCAATCTATTCGTATTCACTAATCCCCTTTTTAGTAATCTAACGATTGGGAACAATTTTAGTTTTTAAGCTATCTAAGAATTTAGATCTCATTAGCATGATCATCATCATAATTCTAAAAGCATTACATAAAACTATGAGTTTATCACATATTATAATAACAAAATTATGTGGATAATTAAATGTCTCTAATTAAATAGTACTTTTATTAATAAATGAATAAGATTGTTACAAAGTATATTCTTTATCATCAAACATGTTTGGCTTGTATGCATACTACTTTCACAGATATTAGTTGAATTCTGGAGAAGAACACTGGAAAGTCGTAAAGAAAATTCTAAAGTACTTAAAAAGTACTAAGGATGTGTTTCTAGTGTATGGTGGGTCTGATTTGAAACTAGAGGGCTATACAGACTCAAGTATTCAGACTGACCAAAATGACATCAAATCCACCTCAGGTTATGTATTTATCATAAATGGCAGTGCAGTGAGTTGGAAGAGTTTCAAGCACCAAACGGTTGCTGATTCAGTGATAGAAGCAGAATATATAGCTGCAAGTGAATCTGTTTAGATAAAGAAGTTCATTGCTAAACTTGGAGTGGTTTAAGTATACAAGGACTAGTGACTATTTTATGACAACAACGGGGCTGTTGCACAAGAAAAAGAACCAATGTCTTATCAGAAATTCAAGCATGTATTGCGGCGCTTTCATCTGATTAGAGAAATCGTTGAAAGGGGATATATGTTAACCTGGCGAGAGTCGACTCTCAGAACAACATTGCAGATCCATTTACTAAAGCTTTAACTCAGCAGCAGTTTGATCGTTACTTAGAGAAGATGGGTAGAAGATACCAAGGCAATTGGCTTTAGTGCAAGTGGGAGATTGAAAGTAGTGTGCCCTCAAGCCAATTACATTTGTTGTAATAAGCATTTACTTTGTAATCTTATTCATTTATTAATAAGAGAATTTATTTTATAAAAGGCATTCTTTATCTATGTTAATTAGTTGAATTAATAAATATAATAAACCCATAGTTATTGAGCAATGCTTTTAGAATCATAATGTTGATCTTGCTAATGAGATCTAAATTCTTGAAAGCTCAAAGCTAAAATGTTCCTAATCGTATGGATCACTAATGTGGGGTTAATGATTCCGAATAGATTAGTATATAATATGTTTGCTCTGTTGAAGAGAATAATTGATCTCATAATCATTTGTGTGGAGACACTAAAGAAAGTATGTAGGTGCTTATTGGAGAAATAAGTTCACTGAACGTGACTAATAATTGAACCCTAATGGAATTTTACTTGTATGTCAATAGGTGTTCATAATGTGATAGTAGTACAAGTAATCCTTAGACTTGAGATCATCATAGTATCTTGTATATACTGAATTATGTTTTGACATATTCCTTAATACTCTTGAGTATGTCGTAGGGTTTGCTCGAATATAATAAAGTATATATAGAGATAAGTGAATGATCAACAAATGATCTACAGCTTCTAATAAAGGGAGCGAATGTGACACCCCCAAATCCGGGTACTTCAATTCCACGGGATTTGGTGTTCACTGTACAAAAATCATCTATCTATCTACCCATAATAAATACAAACCATGCAATAGATAGAAATAAATCCTCCCCTTATGGGATTACAACATCTGAATATAAATACATCAATCCCAGATCATACTAACCTTAAATCTCAAATGCGGAAACGTAAACAAATAATAAGTCTTACACAACTTTAGCATAAGTCTTAAACATAAACATATCAAATAAACAACAAGTCTTCATTACTTGTTGACCTTGCCCTTGCCTTTGCTAGTAGAAGGCTATTCGGACCTTTCGTTCTTAACTGCAATGTTATTATTACGCAAGAGTGAGCACGATTGCCCACAAGTATAATAATATAACAATAATATAATAACATGCGAGTGAATCAAAGACTTCTGAAATAAGAAAAACTCGACTTTTGACTCAAGAATAAATAACAAGAATCAAAAGAACTTCTGAGGGTTATAAGACCTTGAACTATGTCCTAGGTTGTCAAGTGTTTATACTTCAAAAGTGTTATAATATCTCATATGAAATCTTGAACTTGAATAATAAGAACAATAACTTGATTGACATAGAATTATAAGTATCGAACTTGTTCACGAATAACTTTGAAGTTAGAAAGTTTACTCAATTTAAAGACTATGAATAAGAACTTGTTTAACAATAATAAGTTAGGGATAGAATACTTGCCTCGTGCGCAAGCTACAAATCTAGTTACAATTTAATTCCTCAACGTCCTACACATTATATTATGCATACGATGTCGATTAGTTTCATAAATTCTGTGTTCAACTGTTGAACCTTTCATTTAAGTTCAACTTACAACTTGGTTCCTAGTGTTAACTTATTAACCAATCACATAACATGAGTATGAATTCACAATATGCATATCATACAGGTATAATCCTTCAAACAATCATAATCAAGTTTTACAATCACAATATTCAAGTTCACACTTAGTTTATTAACATGAACTTCAAATCATATAATATGTGTTCATAACATGTTATAGAATAGCATTACATGTTTATCAAGTCTTCAAGTATGTTATAGCATAGTATTACACTTGGCACGACGTTTCGACGTTCATTCGTCGCACGCCCGACTCTTCCCTTTTGCGTACGCTTAACATTCTTATGCAATTTGTCTAAAATAACATTGATTAATGTTAAACATCATTATATTTCATAATATTTATGTTTTATAACTATAACAACATCTTTTATCGTCGAGAGCACTACACTTGCGTACGGGCATGTCCGACGCCTTCCGATTGCCTTCGAATAGGCATCAGTCACAAAGATGGCCATTTTGACCCCTTCAACGACTTCAAATCGAAAAACTTAAAAAATAAAATTTTTAGGTCTACTCGTTATCTTTCCGAATCATCCTGAATCACCTCAATCAGAGTTCGTATGAAAACGTTATGCTTATTTTATTACGGAGGTCAAAATAGTCTCGCCTTACACTATTTTCACTCCGGACAACATACACCCCCGCTGGGGCGGGGGTTTTGGCCTACCAGGACCCGCTGGGGCGGGGCTCCCCGCTGGTGAGACTCTGGTTTGCGATTTTTGACAGATCGTAGCCCAATTACTCCAATTAAATGCAAATTAAACTAGTACCGTGATTTCTATGAAGTATAAACTTTATAGAAACATCATACAATGTTACTAACATGTTTTTAACATGTTAAATCATGCAATTACTCGAATCAAATCATGTAATTTTACTGTTCTTGATGTTCTTGAAAGTTTTGAAGAAAAACATAAAATTTGACATCACGGATTCGTTATAACTCCGAATTCATCCGTTCAAAGTTTGTTTTTTTTGTTTTAACATGTATTATCATAATCTACTATCAAATTTAAGTTAAACAAACTATTCATGGCATACAATGGTTCGTAAGGGCCATATATACAACTTTTATACTCTATAACTTCACAAAATCCAATTACGACATATTTATATGAAATTGATGGTTTGAAAACATACATAGATGGTACATGTTATGATTATATATTAACATGTATATACCCATAAATCGTCAATTCATTCATTAATCATATATTAGTTGTTTTGCAGAGAACTCAAAACACCCGTTAATGAAAAAATTCTGATTATAGCATGTTTACATGAAATCGATTACTCTAATCACATGAATATATGATATAAACATATTGTAAACATATACTAACATATATATCATCATATACTCATCAATTATCAATCTCTTCAATCATAGAGGACTTTAGAACATGTTAATAAAAAAATTCTGAAAACTAAATTTAAAAATTAAAGAGTAGAGATTACCCATTGTTAGTTTGTGATGATGATAATATAAAACTCTTCTTCTTCTTTGATTCTTCAATCTCTCTCAATTAACTCTCAATCTCTCTCAAACTTCTCTAAGTTTTTCTCTCTGAAATTTTTTATCTAATCATGATATATGAAGTAGTATAGTTATAATATACGTGTATCTCAAAACTGACGTAGTAATGGTCAGTTAACCCATAATGGGTTAACTGCCCCAACTTCTCATAGGGCTTTGTTTGGCTATTCCTTAATAACTCATTCCCATTTAATTTAATTAATTCTTATCATATAGTTAAATAATGTCACACCCAATTAATCATATAATCTTATTTAAATCCATTAAATAAAATAGAATAATTCTATATTAAATCACATAATCACATATTTAAAATTCTCATTTATTATTTATGTCAAATTATTAAATCTCTAATTAATTATTAAATTAATTAGAATAACATTATGCTTATTAAATAATTTATTTAATCAAATAAGCTCAATTAAATTCATACTTTGAATTATAAAATTATCTACATTAATTTAATCAATGTAACACATATAATTAAATTAATCTGCCACATATTCATCAGTTAATTATTTAAATCAATAATTAAATCATCGATAAGTATTTATTTAATTCAATAAATATTTAAATCATATTACAAAATCTCGTTCGTCACAACGAATGTCTTATGTGATTTGATAAAATGACAAAATAAAAATCCCTGAACAGGATTGAATGAAAATTAGAAAGGAGTTTCTAATTTACATTAATTATTTTTGTACATATTAGAATCGAAATACATATAATCAAATAAATAAAACTTGACAACAATTTTATGTTTTATATTTGATTGGGACATTGTATGGTAGAAGCATTGAATTGTACAGTAACTATTCACGGAATAGATTTTTTGTATTCTTTTTGATAATCTTTGTGAGTAATGTTGAATTTATATTATCCGGATAGTCATGATACATTATTTTTAAGATGTCACTCATGTTATAGAATAAATATTATTTATTTATATTTGAATTAAAAGAGTTTAATTCATTATAACTAATATTAAAATGGTTTTAATTTATTTATTCTACTGCTTACTTAATATTGAATTTAGAGGTTCACACCAGAAAAAGAAGAAATATGATTTTAGAATTAATTGGCTTAATAATAACAATAATAAATTAAACTACTAAAAATTCGACGACGAGTTATAGCGACAGTCGGCATGGAACCGTCGCTATAGGGTATCTGTTTCGAGGGCCATAGTTTGGCCGTCGAGGTTGTTTTAGACAAAACCCTCCCCAAATCATTTCAGTATCATTTTTCCCCCAAATCTTCGCCTCTTCAGTCGTCTCTTCCTCTAACATTTCTCTGTCGTTGCTCTTCCTTTGTCGCTCGCTCTCCTCTCTAACGCAAATCATTTCAGTATCTACCCCTCGTTACTCGATCAGCCACTCGTGAGAGCAAAACTCACACCTGCTCACATAGAGAAAAGAGGAGCGGCAGTGAGAGAGATGTGAGAGGAAGAACAGAGGGGAGATTATCTAATTTTAATCGCTGTCTCTCTATCGCTCTCCTCCTCTTTGTTGGGAACTCTGTTTTGCTCAGTTGTCATATAATATTAGATACAAGAGGGAGAATCTAGGGTTTTCGAATTACGGAGTATAATTTTGTTCGTAGTGGATCCGCGTGTTGTAAGAAGAAGATCTTGGTGTTCTTTGATTTTCCGGAGCTTGAATCGATATTGGAACTACTACAAGCTGATCAGTTGTTCTCAATGGTGTAATTTGCTACTGATGATCAGGTAAACGGAGAACCTTAATTTTTATATACACGTGTATATTTATTGGTTTATTTATATGTTTGTTTGTTAAAGCTTGTGTTTTGGTGAGAGGAATTTTATTAGGAATGAACTTTAATTTTTTGGTTGACTGCTTTGTGTTGTTTTCCTTTAAAGTAAAAATATATTAAAGTACGTATAAACTATCTATATTTACTTTTTTGATTGGGGGAAAATTGTTTTCAAGGAATTCTATGCTTCAGAAGGTAGTATCTTTAAGTTACTTGTGGCAATTTTTACTGTCCCTGCCTCTTGGGCTGTACCCATTTCCGAAGGAATGAATTTGGAGCCCTCTAATTGAATGGAAAGTTTTATATTTTTATTCTTTTTGATTTTAGCTTTTAGTCATAAAATTTTGAACTTAAAAATATTGTGTATATATATGCGAAAAGAAATAAACATGAAAAAATCAGTGGAACTCTCATTCTGGGGAAGGAGGTAGTGTGATAGATTACTGTTGGTTAAACATCAAGGCAGAACCTATCTTTTGTCCATAATTTTGATTTTTATAAGTGGTAAAGTTGTAAGAATAAGTTATAAGCTAAACTCTTTGGTTGGATTGGCTAGTGATGGGATAGTTTGCTCCTCCTCTACTCCTGTGACTAAAAATTAATACTAAAATTAATGTAACTTAGCTGAACCATTTTCTTTGCAGGTTACTATATTAAGGCTGACCAGAAAAGGTCAGTACTAAACATTTATTACTATTAGTCTGTTCAGTAATGTATCATGTAGCAATAAAGCTTTTCTAGCTTTTAGATGCAGTTAGATGTTAAGGATGTTATTACTGTGTCTTGGCATCAAAAATTGTTTTGATTTTTTGAGTACCGTGTACGTTGGGGTAATGAGATGCTTGTGTAGCCACTACTAGGAATTGTTTTCATTTTGTGAGTACCATGTACTTTTATTATTTCACTCATGCTTAATGCTAAGCCATGCATGTGATTGTGCTAAAATAGTTAACTTATATGCAAAGCTTGCTTGCTGTATAGATACCCACCCACCAAAATGCCTTTTTGTGGCACTGGTGTTGGGATTTCAACTGCATATTTATAATGAATCCAAGGAGATTGCCTCTGGTTCAGTAGTGTTCATTGGCAAAACTTAACAGAAAATATCAACTTAACAATTGCACAATTGCAAACAGGATATTTTATTAAGGAAAAATAGTGATGGAAACAATAATTTGCAAAGACTTGACAAGCCCTTTGACTATTCCAACATATTATAGTAATATTTTGGAAATGATAGATTGAAGAATCCAATAGAAAATGTCCTGTTTGAAGTGAGATTATGGAAGAAATAAGGTCGAAACCGCCAGATTTGAACAAATCTGCTGGCATTATTACACTAATTATAAATATTTTACCTGTAGTGCCCATCTTATTGATACACATTTTCACTGAATTCTGAATTTCTGGACCCATTTGGTTCATGTTCAACCTCCTCGAGGTCTTTGTGCTAAATAAATTCTTACATAACCTTAGGGGTTCCATTAAACTATGGCTGCTTTTGTACATTAAGATATATACAACCTAAGCATGAAGAATTATAAAAGTGTAACAGCAGCAGCTAGCAAAGAGCTATCACAATATATGAGTTTCATTAAGCTAATCTGACGATGGAAAAAAGTATGTTCAAGCTATCCTAAAAATATCATGTATATCTAATTTTGGTGTTTTATAGTGATGCTAGTTTTAAACATTAAGAATTAGTAATGTATATTTTCTTAGCAATCGCACTGAGCTTAGTGATTGTGTATTCTAAATTGTTTTCTGAGATATGTGAGTTTAGGTTGGAAAAGCTGGTGGCGAGGAATGGAGATCAATGTCTGATTCTGTGAGATCTCCTACTTCCTCAATCTTCATGCAATTAAAGTGAAATTATTTTATAATTGTTAATTACACGAGGAAAATCAATTTTTGTTGCAGCTTGCAAAATTGGATCTATATTAGTGGTTTAATGTTTACTAAAATCACATTATCAGAAACACATCAACTGATCCTAATTTGTGTTATGTTTAGGATAAAGTTCCTTACGTGGCTGAGGCTGCTAAGAAGAAGGCAGACTATTTTAAAGCTAAGGAAGACTAATGTTACTGTGTATTATACATGGCTATTTTTTTTGAAGGTTGGATGGATGGAGCAGGAACTTCAACAGAGGCTGAGGGCTGGACTGCTGGAGGCTAGTCTGCTGAGAGGTACATGGTTGATTTTCATTATTCAATTACTTTTGCACCTTTTCTTCTGATTACCGTGAAATTAGCACTGTTGACATCTTCGAACAAATTTCGAGGCGTCTTCATGTCTTCACATTTGAAGTAGTTTCACTGTTTAGTTTTGTAACGGTAGACTGCATATATTTGCTGATATTAGAAGTTCCCAAATTTAGTTTTGGTTGTGATTAATTATTCAGTTCTGGCTGAGCAAATGTTATTATATATTGATTTGATAGTGATGCATTAGTTTTCCACGAAAAGGTAAACAAAATTGTTGGTTCTTCATGAAAAAAAATCATATAATCTTCAACTAGAAGTTTGCTAGAAACATTTATTTAATGGATAACTGCAAAATTGAGTAACTAATTGTTGAACAGCAGACGCAATGTGTAATCGTGATTAATTAACTTATTTATTTTTGGCTTTCCATGTCTTCTACAATCTTTGCACAAGATATTATGAAAATATCAAAGATCTATTATTAATAAAATAATCTCCTTGTCTTACAGTTTGGTTAAATTTGCTATCAAAAGTAAAAAGGTGGCTAACATTATATTGAGAAAATTTTATAGGCAATTTATTTGTGAAACGTTAGATTATTAGCCTCGCAAATTAGATTAAAATTGGTTTTCTTTATTCACCCATTGCTGGTTGTTATGTGCTTTTTTCTGTTCTAATTTTACGGATCACTAAAACTTGTGCATTTGAGATGTCCCTTCCATGTATTTTTTTGACTATGCCAATTGATTGAATGAAATATTGCTCTGATACTCCATTTGTGTTCCTATAGCACTATCAGAACTTTAGTGCTGCTGATGATTGACTAATAGTTATTCAATGTTTTTCGTAATTGTGCTCATTACTTCACATTGATATTTTAGTGCTGACCTAATTACTTATTCACTTGTGCATATGCTCTTGGGCTGCTTTCCCTTCCTCAAGCTTCTCGGTTAGTTTAAAACTTGCTCTAATAATTCTCATATTTTGGGATTCATAACTATATCTCTCTGCACATGGACTGACTCTATTTTCATATTACAGCTGCAACCCGAATCCAATTCTGCGGATCCTCTAAACTCTATAGATATTGATTCAAAGAAAGGTATGGTCTGCATGTCATGTTTGTCAAAAGGCATTTGTACCTTCCACGTGAAACTTATGGACACGTTCTGGTGCTTATTCTTCTTATATGATTTCAAGATGGGGGATGGGGGATGGGGGATGGGGGGTGGGGGGGGGGGGTAAGTGATTTTCATGACCACTTATTCAGATATTTTTTATCTTATTTTGTTGCTTAAACCCAAGTATCATTGTTCTTTTCATGTGTTTTTACTTTGTTTTGTAGATTGCATGTTTTGGAACTCTCTTGGCGCATATTGAGCTTAAAAGGATAAAATGGTGCCAAAAGGAGCAAGAATAGAATGATGACATGACAATGAAAAGAAGTCAAGCTAAATGGGAATGTGGTGATGCTTTGAGGCTAAAAATATGCAGGAAGGCAAGCATGAAGATGGCAGCCAAGTGCAGAAGCAAAACAGCAGCCAAAGCCAAATTTTCAGAGCTGCGCGGCCGCGCCTGCACCAATGCCAAAACGCGTGCGGCCGCGCCAGTCTAAAATGTTGTCAGGCTTTGACTTTTGCTTCAGTAGACGGAAGGCTAATATAGGAGGGTTTGTTGCCCATTTTCGGATATACTCCCTTTGAGAGCTTAATTTAGCCCTAGCTTCCTCATTTTCTCTTCTCTTTCATTTCTTTGATAGATTAGGAGTAGATTAAGTTAGAGTTTAAAGTAGTTAGTTTTTTAGGGTTTAGTTAGACTTGAAGATTGAAGCATTTGGATATCATCAAAGATCCAAGCTTGGAGCAAGAACTCAGATTTGCATTCTATCTATATTGTCTCCTTGCTATCTCTTTGTATATTTGAATGATGTTTATTCATTTTGTGGATGATATATTTGAGTCATTTATGACTTAAACTTATTTTGAGGTTTTAATAGAACCTAATGAGTAGTCTATATTGATATGCTTCCATGTTGGTTTTATTGATTGTTATGTGACTGTCTATTACGATTCGTGCTTTTATTGCTTAATTGATTAGCGACCAATTTCTGTGATAACCTATGTGGACTTGAAAGACGAAATGTAGGTTTAGATCTAATTGTAGTAACGGGCGATTGTATGTTCACATGGCGTTGGACGTATGATTTGTGTCTAGGATAAACATATATCGAAGCGCCGCTCGTAGTCAGTAGAGAACTTGAACTTTAACTCTAATTATTTATAAATCACATAGACATATATGAGTTTAGATAATGTGAGTGTTCATGTGCATTCTATCATCTGTGGATTGCATGTGATATGGATTAGGTGCATCGAAAGATGACCTTCTCTTACTTTTGTGTTCTCGGCTAACAAACTTTGACGATTAGTTTGACCTAACTGGAAGTGTGTCGACGTAGATGAATCATTAGGGAAAATTAGAATCTCATATCTTCATTATTTGATTTCACTCTAGAATTACTTAGTTTAAGTTTAATTGCTTGTCTAGTTAATTTAGTTTTTAATTAAAATATTTTACCGCTCGTTTAAATAAGACTGAAATGATTATGTGTTAGTGGTTTGGTATCTTTTATCAATTAATTCTCCGTGGGAACGATCTTTACTTACTCTTTATTACTTGTTGACCGCGTATACTTGCACGTAATTGTCATACCTATATCGGGACAACAAATTTTTGGCGCCGTTGCCGGGGAGTTAATTGGATAACTGTTTGCCAACATTAGTTTCAATCAAATTAGTTTTAATTTAAACATTTTATTTTTGTTTTAATTCTCTTCATATATTCTCTTTTCAGGTACAATGAATCTAAATTTTTATCCATGGTGTTACACAAGAAAAGAGCAACCAAGAGAAACAGGAAATTATGACCTCGACCCAATTGCTACATTATTAGCACAGCTAGAGCATCTCTCGAGGAAGTTGGACAGTGTTATAGCCCAACAGAGTCGAGAGCCAATAATTACTTATGATTATGATGCTGGAAACTACATGAGCCATCAGGATCCCATCAGTTTTGGACAAATGCAGTATGGGGGTGATTACTCCAACCATGAGGCTTATCCCAATTTTCAGCAAGATTGGGGGTATCACCCAAACTCTTCATCGAGCTATTATCAAGACCAATACTGTGAGCCAAATCCAATGTATGCACCAGAACCCCCATATCAATCTCCGTGTTTACAAGAAGAACAGTCAACTATGGAATTCATGCATAGGAGCTTAGCAAACCAAGAGGAGATGCTTAAGAGCCAGGAAATATCGAACCATAATTTTCAAAACTAGATGGCCCTAATCAACAATACTCTAACCAGTGAGACTCAGTACATGGATTCCGAGGCTGAAACAAAAAAGGCAAGATTGAAAAGTTTGTGGGAAAATTCCTTAGCATCAACAAAGGAGATCTTGATTGAGCAAGAGAAGTCGATTGTGAATCTTCAGAATTGGGTGGAGCAAATTAGCATGGCTTTAAGGAAGGAGGAAGTGTTTGAGCAAGAGACGAAAATGCAAAATCTTTATAATCAAGTACCTCCAATGACTGAAGTCGTGAGTAATGACCCTCGGAATAAGTGGTGCTATGATATGGATGCTGAAACTGATGAAGAGCCGGAAGTGCACTTGCAACTGGACGAGCCTAAGGCAATGGAAATCGAGGAGACACTTGGGGATGGGAAGAATTATGAATGTGAGCCAATCGTGATAACACCCCAAGAGCCTTCTCCGCCGAAGTTGGAAAAACCAGTGAAGTTGGCACACCCTTGCCCCCTTGGAAGTCACATCACAGATACGGATCTCAAGGATATGAGAGAGTCCGCATTCTTGAAACCATGGTGGTATGAAGAAGAGAGAATTGAAGAAGAGTTCGTGGTGTTCGTTGTGCCTAAGTGCCCCGATCATTTTACAAACACAATGGAAGAAGAGCCTAGCTCCCCGAACTTCCAAATGGGGAATTCATATTCAAATCAAATGCTAGGTAGTTTAAATCTGAAGCCTCTAGAGAAGGGGGACCCCCAAATATACACTGCAGTACTAATGGATGGAGGGTTTCTCAAATATCGTCGAGGAATCGAATAGCGGTGTCACAGACACAGTCTAGCTAACGGACTATAAACTGAGCGCTCGATGGGAGGCACCTAGTCATTTTTCTCTCTCCCTACCTGTTTAATTCTACTTGTTTATCTTTATTTCCCTCCCTCGTGTTTAATTCTTAGTAGTGTAATTCGTAGTTGTAAATTTTTGAATACTTTGGGAATTAGGAGTTCGTTGCCTACATTTTTGGACTTAGGCATTGATGCGTATATTTTTGGGACTTTGAAATACGGAACACATTTTTTTTAATTCACTAGCATGTTGCACATACGCACATATAGGAATTTTTGGGACTTAACAGTTTATAATTCTCCCTTTTATGATCATTCTCCTTTTTGTTGTAAATAGTTCATATTAAATTTTGGGTGGTTTAAGAGGGCTTGATAAGTCTTGTATGCATATTTCAGATTAAAAGCTACTCGGAATGAAGCAACGTTCAAATGCCATAGCCTCAATGCATGCCAAACCAGCAGAACAAAAATCTGGCATCACGCGCGGCTGCACCTAGTTAAGCTTGAGGGGGCGCGCGGCTGCGCCTTGTACAGTCTCTTTCTGATTTAAGTAAAAACTCGACAGAACTTAAACCCTCCATATCATTTCAATAGCATTTGAGGCTTCCTCTCCTAGCTTCAAAAATCCTTACACAATCCTCTCACAGAACCCTAGTATCCCTACCCCCACATCAAGTATAATCTGAAGCAAGAGTGTGAGCCCTAATTGCTTCTGTGGGTGAGTGTTGCAGCAAATTGAGGGATTTTCTTGGTAGCAAACGAGACAGTTGAAGTTGGGGAAGGTATAGTGTGTATTGCAGTGGTTGGGGATTTTGGTTACTTCTAGTCTCAATCCAAATGGCATCTAAGCGTAGTAGGAGAGAGTCTACCTCAATGGGCAGTGATTCCGAGCACGGGGGAGGTGGCATCAATTATGATGACCACAAGTTTATCAGTCTGAAGGCTCAGAAATTCTTTCACGACGCTTTGGTAGGCAGAACATTTGTATTAGAGCGAGGATTACCGCTAGACAGGAAATTAGACGGGCATATGGCAGCTATGATCAGAGGGAGGGGCTGGAATCTTTTCTATGAGGATCCTATGGCAGCCCCCATATATGTGGTACAAGAATTTTACGCCAATGCTAAATTCACAAAATCCAATCAGATCTTCGTGCGGGGATGTGAGGTGTCTTTTGCAAAAGAGAGCATCAATGAGTTGTTTAGTTTGCCAAATATTGCAATGGATGCACCTGATTCTCTTTATGCTAGGGAGTGGGGATCGGAGCTTGATGCTATCTATGATTATCTGTGCATGCCAGGCACGACTTGGAAATTAAAGCAAGGCACTGATCAGAAGCTACATTTCCCCCAGGCCACCTTGAGCAGCTATGGCAAGGCATGGTACAGCTTTATTTGTGTAAATCTAATGCCAACACGGCATCAGAATGAGGTCACTATTGACTTGGGATATGTGATCAACAGTTCTATCCGCAGATTTTTGAGTGGCGGGAATTCAGCTGGTATCCCATATGCATCAATGGTCACCAGGCTCTGCGCTATGCATGGAGTTATGTGGACTGACGCCGAGCCGATGCAGATGCCCATGAGCACCATTGACCACCCTACCATTGAGTCATTCAAGGTCTGGAAAGAAGGCAAATCCCATCCTCAGGGAGCAGGGTTTATATTGCCAGAGCAGAGAGAAGTAGAGGAGACTTTTGAGAGGGCGCCACCAGCGCAATCCGAGTCCTCCCACACGGTTCACGAGCATATTGATAGGATGGAGAGGCGACTGCAGCGCAGGATGGATGCCATGAGCACGAACTTCCAGGCCTTCACGATAGATTTTTGTGGGGCATTGTCCCTAGCTTTCGGCCAAATGGGAGTGCAGGTGAAGTTCCCAATATATGGATCCGCCGCTGCTTATCCACCTCCAGGCACACCACCAGAACAAGCTGATGAGGAGAACGATGAGGACGTGGGCGACGACGAAGCTGAATAGGGGAGTTCCTTTTTACCTTTACCCTTCAATGATGACATTAAATACTTTAAGTTTGGGGGTATTAAGTTTATTTTGCATGTAGTTAGTTCATTTCATTTTGCATACTGTGTTAGTTCATTCAGTGCATGTAGATCGTGTTTTGTTAAAATTTGTCAAAATTTTATTTTGTTTTAGTTACTGTGTTAGAGCATTTTGCATGAATCCAGTGTTCAGTTGGTTTATTATTTATTTGGCCTGTGAGGAAACTAGAATTACTTGATTTTCGAACCGATTTGAGACTTAAGTTTGATTATAAGGTCATATATGTAAATCCTTTTCTGTCAAATACTGTGTAACCAGTTAGCACGATAAAGTAACCATTATGATGTGTTTAGTTTAAATGTTCACATACTTGTCTTCTGGTGGGAAATCTGTGTTTTAACAAAAGAGTTTCAGTAATCTAATAATAATAACTAGACTGTAAAAAGCTTAAGTTTGGGGGAATCAGGGGGTATGCATGCTGTTGGGAGAGATGGAGCGTAACACGCACTCTCCTATGAAAAATAAAGAAAGAGAATAGAAAAGCAAAAGAAGAGATTCAGAAAAAGAGAAAAATAGAATAAACACGTCGGCTACGTCGAGTTCTGTGGCCTTTGATATTCGAGCAAGTAAGCCCTCGGGGTGTCTCTACACCCAGCGCCCTAAGGCCGTCTGGTCTGGGAGTCGTTGGTCGAAAGCTCGCTACACGGGTATCATTGAAAAGCCTAAGAGGACTAGGCATTGCACAGTCGATTGTGTACAGAATAAGCATAATAAATCCCCTGTTGACTCTGAGCTTAAGTAATGCATGGTCTTAGTTAGAAATGATCTGATTTACTGTTGTTCTTGAGTTGAAGCTTGTTTTTCCCCTAAGAAGCATAGTATGTGATTTATTTGTTCCAAAGCATGTCTAATGGTTGCTAGGCACACAACGCACAGTACATCAGTGCTGGCAGATTTGGATTTGCAAGAATATGCTTTTGATCTTGTCTTGGGTAGATTTTCGATTTGATTAGCCTGTGATTTTTTCTGAGGCATTGCATTTAAATATAAATTCTGGCTGAGACTTGGATTCGCATTCATGATAGGATAGTTTGCATTCATTGTAGATACTGCATTGCATCTTTTGTTTGGTTTTGTTTTGGTTGCTTGAGGGCAAGCAACGTTTAAGTTTGGGGGTATTTGATAAGTGGTTTTCATGACTACTTATTCAGATATTTTCTATCTTATTTTGTTGCTTAAACCCAAGTATCATTGTTCTTTTCATGTGTTTTTGCTTTGTTTTGTAGATTGCATGTTTTGGAACTCTCTTAACGTATATTGAGCTTAAAAGGATAAAATGGTGCCAAAAGAAGCAAGTGTGACGCCCCCAAATTCGGATTGCCATAGGGTCACTCGAATTCAGTTTGTCACGTTCTAAGATATAACACCACAATAAATATTACGACTAAATGTCACATCGAACAGCGAAATAATACACAACTATTACCGAATAGATTACATTTAATTAATATAATTTATTCTCGTCCCAAGGTCTCGTAACTTAAACATCGGTTACATAGCTTAAACATACCTTAAGCATATATAAACCTAACTAATACATAAAAGCATAAGTTCTTATTACTATTATAAGTTCTACAATAATAAAGCTACTCAGTAGCCTTTCCCTTGTCCTTGTCAGTACTCGAGGGTCCGCACTGCTCTGCCTTAACTGAAATATTTTAAGGAAAGCAAGAATGAGCAACAAGTTTGCTCAGCAAGTAATATAACAATACGGGTGAGTAATATAGTTCTCGAATCTCAAAAAAGGGTATAGCAAGGTATGATAGTTCAAGGATAGCAAGAATATCAACAGTTCTCAATAACAGTCGCTAAGGACAAAATAATATCAATATGATTCAATACTAAATCAATTTAAGATTTCAAGATAACTGAATACTGAGCAGTCACTAAGGACTATTGAACATCTACTAGAATCATCAATATTAAATTGATAACACAAAAGAAATAAGCACGATAGATGATCAATCTACAATACTCTATGTTATGCATAACACCACTATAATATTCACGCGTGTGTTGGGCTTCCAACAATATACACTCCCCTTACCATAAGGGTTGTTCAACTCAGTTTTTCAAGATTTTCGTACCAGTCAATTGGTTTGGACAATTTCCTAAACATGCATATAGTCTAGTCGAATCAAATGGCATAGACTTTTTCACAATATTTAAGAACAATACCAAGTTCAACATGAATAATAGCTTTCATAAGGCTCAATGAAATAAGAGTTCAAGCATACTAACTCAATTTAAAAGAGTAAGTAAGAAAAACTTGCTTACAATATTCCTTGAATAAAGTAAACACAAAGATATGATACTTGCACAATAAAAGTAGCGTTCGGATACTTGCCTTATGCGTAGCCTATCCACGAAATTAATCAACACTTTCGAATCCTATCATAATATAGTTACGTATATATATATGATATTCATTAGTCATATAGTTTAACATCATATCTTATCTTTGGATATACAATTGACACATAAGGTAAGTTTTAACCTAGCTACACATTATACCATATATAGTATCATATTAATGTAACTTTTATCCTTAACGTTCCTCTTTTTGAGTTAATCAAGTTTACATATCGTCATTATCACATAAGACCACAACAAATAGCAACATACTCTTTTTAGCAAGTTATAGTATTGTTGTAAGTTAAACGTCAAAGTCGGGTTCAAGTATCAACGTATGATATCACATAACATATATTCATATTAAAGGATACTTTCATGCTCGTTCACGTTCAATTTGCATAATATAGGTTCTAAATCATGGTTTCTAACGACTTAGGGTCATGCAACGCCATGAGTTCTCGTAAGTTATTATGCTTGTCATGTAAACATGTGAAGTGATCACATAACTTGGTTTAGGCATGCTCACAAGTAGTTATATCATATACATGTTACAACTTAGTTCATGCTTCACTTGTGCCTAACTTGCTTTCATGGCTTCTATCATGGTAGATATGTATGTTTGATACATTAGTGAGGTTAAAGGGTACTATCCAATCATGTCCAAAATTATCAGAATTTAAAACTCCATGTAACATGTTAACGTGCATGTTCAAAACTCATACTTTCATTAGTAAGGTTTACTAATAAGACATAGCATGTCCATGTTACATTATTAAACACGTATACACAAGTCATCATGTCCTTCCTGCAAATTCTAAATCGTACTAATATATATCAAAAGTCAGAATATAGATATGATACATATGTATCAAAGTTTACTTTAAGAACCATAAGTTCAATTTCAAACTACAAGTCCTTTCGTTAATCATTCATGCGAACATAATAAAACATTCTCATTTTAGTTCTACGTACCTATATATGTAGGTTACTCATACTATTATGCTTTATCTAAGTCACCTTAACATCCTAGCATTAACAAATTATAGTAGAAATTAGTAGTCTGTCTGTAGAGGCTGGCGCAGTTGCGCTGCGCCTGGGTATAAACCCGGCGCAGCTGCGCCGTGTCCAGTCCATACCAGTGAACTTCCTGCTTCGGCAGGACTTAGGCCAAATGCAAACTTTCTTTCATGAAAACAGTTTTAAACAGCCATATTGTAATTCCAATATGTATATAAGTCCATATAACAACTAAACAATGGCAAACAAGAATGTAGAACAAGGAATGCTACCTCTGTTACTTGGTTGTTATGAGATTACTTGCTAATACTGCTATAGAAATCCTTCCTCAACTCAAAGAGATAATCACAGTATACTAACCTTACTTAACAATATTTCAGCAATGAAATGAAGAAGTAGGGAGTTCCTTTATATAGAGGAATGAATACACAGTCCAAGCTTCTAACTCCCAAATCAAACTAACGGATTGACAAATTGCATGTAGGTTATGGAATGGTAGGTATTTAGTTGTTAGAACCCATCATCAAAACCACTCCTATGCTCATCATTGCTACAAGGCTATCCTAGTTTTGCTGAATTTGAGAAGTGTAGGCATTAGCCTTTCACGTGTGTATGAGATATGACTATCAATATGGGACAAGGCACATACTAAACATTCTAGCAACACACAACACTTAAATTATTATACACACATAACTAGGGGTGCTCATCGATAAAAAACCCGAACCGGTATCAAAAAAACCGAACCGAAACCGAATCAAAAATATCGAAAAAATAAGAACTGGTACAGGTACCAAATTACCGATTTCGGTACCGGTTCGGTACAGAATCGGTACCAGTTTATTCAGTTTGGTTTTCGATTATACCGCATGGTAATATATATAATTATTAATAATAATTAAATAATTTTTTTATATTAACAATTTTTTTTAAAACTAAGAAATCATCTATATAATAGTAGTAATTATCAATCTTGAATTCCAAGATAAAATATTACTGTCTAGCTTGTAATGGGCAAGTGAAAAATTATAATAACATATATATAGCCACTTGCAAAATGGATCAAAGGCTATATGTGCATTGGCACTTGGACCCAAATAATTGGGCTGAAAGCTAATTTGACTGCTTTGATTGAAGCAAACTTTTGGGCAGCAATAACTGGATAGTCAAAGCTTACATGCAACTTTTTCAAACATTAGCAACAATCAGCATACACGACACACACACATATAAATGGCCCACACTTGCACATGAATTATTTTTTTTTTCGGTATTTCGGTAAAACTGAATTCAAAATTTTAAGTACCGCTACCGATACCGAAAAGTATAAAAAAACTAAAAAATCGGTACCGAAAAAACCGGTACCGAAAAAAATCAGTACCGCCGGTACCGGTACCGCCCAGTTCGGTAAAAAATCAAAAAAATTGAAAATTTTGAGCACTCCTACACATAACATATACTTAGGTTATAATTTGAGTCACAATGTACTTTCAATAGATAACTAATATTTTAATGTAGCAAGTAGGGATACATATATTCAACATATAATCCATGAACATTTTATCTTACCGGTATAATTTGATCGGATACTATCACATTTATTATTCAATTATATATTGAAGTAATCATCAATTATAATTGTTTACTATATATATATTCATGATGTATTATGTTACTGTATACTCACATACAATTGTCACGTAAGCATCATAATGTATTAATTAGTCATAATATATAGTTTTAATATGTATAGTCACATTGTATTAATCATGTAGTGTTCACAATTCAATAATTTTACTATATAGTTTATGTATAATTGTATAGTCACATTGCACTACACTTCATATAACATATAGGTAGCTACTATACATTATACATTTAATTCGCATGCTTGCACATATCAATTAATATAATCTTATTATATTAATAACTTACTTATTTGTTTTATCATTCATAATGGCAATTAATCAATAAATAAAATATTAATTAATTCATCCCTCATATATCAATGTAATCATTAATCTCCATAATAATTAATTAATATTCATAGGATTAATTATCACATTAATAAATATAACTCTTATCATATTTATAAACAAGTTATTTATTATTATTCTATTATTTGTAATAATAATAATCAACATATTATTAATCACCATTAATAATCCATCTTTCATAATAACAATTAAATAACAATTAATATTTGATTAATTGTTCACGTAGTAATTCCTTCATTAATTAATATAATCATTAATATGTCTCATCACTATGTCACACAAGGCATTCAACGAGTTTATCGCAAACTCCATATTTTCTCAATTATTATTATTTTTCAATTTAATATAATTGAGTTAGCTCATCTCAGAACACATAAATATTTATATTCAGATAAATATTCATTTCCATTAATATATTTATTTAATAATATTCAAAAATTCTCGGGTATTACATCCTCCCCCCTTATAAAAATTTCTTCCTCGAAATTGCTACAAGGTTACACAAATAGATGGGGATAATTCCTCATCATCCTATCTTCTAACTCCCACGTAGCCTCCTCGACATCGTGGTTATGCCAAAGTATTTTTACAGACGAAATATCTTTATTTCTTAAAGTTTGCTCTTTCCTATCTAATATTTGGATAGGAATTTCTTCATACGCTAGGTTCTTCTCCACTTGAATGGGCTCATAAGAAATCACGTGCTTGTAGTCGGCCTTGTACGGTCGCAACACAGAAATGTGGAATACGTTGTGGATGTGCTCCAACTCGGGTGGTAACACAACTTTGTATGTCACTTCGCCCACTCGCTTCAGTATCTCGAACGGTCCTATGAATCTTGGACTCAACTTTTCTTTCTTGTCGAAACGGATCTTTCTCTTCCATGGAGATACTTCAAGAATACGAAACTGCCGACCTTAAAGTCTCGGTCCTGCCGATGCAAATCTGCATACTCGCATGGTGATTATTATTATACGCAAATTCGACTAAGGGTAGGTGGTCGTCCTAATTTCCCTTGAAGTCCATCACGCAAGTCCTAAGCATGTCCTCCAGCGTTTGTATAGTTCACTCACTCTGTCCATCTATCTGAGGATGATAAGCAGTACTCAACCTCAATTGCGTTCCCATTCTCTCTTGCAAACTTTTCCAAAAATTTGACGTGAAGCGCGGATCTCGATCAGAGACAATTGACACCGGCACTCCATGTCATGAAACAATCTCCTTTACGTACAGACTCGCTAACTGATTCAAACTATAGCGGATCTTGATCGTTAGAAAATGTGCGATCTTCGTTAGTCGATCCACGATAATCCAAATGACATCATATCCCTTCTGTGTGACTGGAAGTCCCACCACGAAGTTCATCGTAATGTGCTCCCATTTCCACTTTGGTATTTCCAACGGTTGTAGTAAACCACTCTACCGCTGGTGCTCTGTTTTAACGCGTTGGCAAGTCAAACATCTACTAACGCACTCTGCGACTTCCCGTTTCAGATTGGGCCACCAAAAGTATTGCCTCAAATCTCGGTACATCTTAGTGCCTCCCGGATGAATGGAATACGTCGTATTGTGTGCCTCGTGCAAAATTTCTTCCCTTAACTCGGTTACCGCTGGTACCCACACTCTCCCTTCAAATCTCAAGATACCGTCTTTATCCATTCTGAATTTTTCTTCTCCATTCTCTGTTATCCTCTTTTTGATTTTCTCGCACTCTTCGTCCTTCTCTTGTGATTCCTTTACTCTATCCAACAATGTCGGACGAGCTTCCATTACAAATAGCTTTTCTTTCGACCTTTTCGGTCTTCTTACCTCTATCTTTAATCTTTCCATTTCTCTTACCAATTCTTCCTGAGTCGTCAAATGAAACAGCTTCTCCCTTCCTTTCCTGCTCAGAGCGTCGGCAAACACATTTGCCTTACCCGGGTGATAAAGAATATCACAATCATAGTTTTTGATCAATTCTAACCACCTCCTCTGACGCATATTCAACTCCTTCTGTGTGAAGATATATTTCACACTCTTGTGGTCCGTGTATATCTCATATTTCTCTCCGTACAAATAATGCCTCCAAATTTTCAACGCAAAAACTACTGCAGCTAACTCTAAGTCGTGAGTAGGGTATCGTTTTTCATAGTCCTTTAATTATCGTGATGCATACGCAATGACTTTACCGTGCTGCATTAGCACACAACCAAGTCCCTTGTGCGATGCATCACTATACACCATAAAATTTCCTGCATCGTCCGGTAATGACAACACAGGCGCTTCGCTCAATCTCTTCTTCAATTCTTGAAAACTTTCTTCACATTTGTCTATCCATACAAATTTCACCGTCTTCCTCGTCAGATTGGTCAACGGGGTTGCTATCTTAGAAAAATACTGGATGAATCTTTGATAGTACCCAGCTAGCCCTAAGAAACTTCTCACCTCCGTTGGTGTTCTTGGCTGCTCCCAATTACTCACTGCCTCAACCATTGGAGGGTCTACTGAGATTCCATTCTTATCCATTACGTGACCTAAGAATTGAACCTTCTCCATCCAAAATTCACACTTACAAAATTTCGCATACATCTTCTCTTTTCTTAGTGTTTCCAGAACTATCTTCAGATGTTCGACGTGTTCTTCTTCTGTCTTTGAGTAGATCAAGATGTCGTCGATAAAAACTACCACAAATTTATCCAAGTATGGCTTGAAAACTCGGTTCATCAAGTCCATGAATGCTGCCGGAGAATTAGTCAATCCAAATGACATTACCAAAAACTCGTAATGTCCATAGCGGGTTCGAAATGCAGTCTTTGGTATGTCCTCATCTCGTACCTTCAGTTGGTGATAACCTGTCCGTAGGTCTATCTTCGAGAAACACTTCGCTCCCTTCAGTTGATCAAATAAGTCATCTATCCTTGGTAATGGATATCTGTTCTTGATCGTTACTCTGTTTAATTCTCGATAATCGATACAGAGCCTCAACGATTCGTCCTTTTTCTTAACAAATATACGGGTGCTCCCCAAGGAGACGCACTCGATCATATGTAACCCTTATCCAATAACTCTTGCAATTGTATCATCAATTCCTTCATTTCTACTGGCGCCATACGATATGGAGCTTTCGAAATCGGTGCCATTCCCGGTGCTAAGTCTATTACGAATTTGATTTCTCTGTCTGGCAGAAGACCAGGCAGATCGTCCGAAAATACATTTTGGAATTCATTCACTACGGATATATCCTTAATTTCTACTCCCTTTTTTCGAGTATCTACAATGTAAGCTAAATAACCTACACATCCTTTCCTTAACAATTTCTTGTCCTGCATCATCGTAAGACAAAACGATTGCTTAAGCGATGAGCTACCATAAAACACTACCTTAGACTTACTCGGAGTCTGAATGTTCACTCTTTTGTTCTGACAGTCAATTATCGCAGCATGGTTATACAACCAATCCATTCCCAGTATTACGTCAAATTCTCCCAATCTAATAGGAATCAAGTCTACGCTCTGTTCATGTTCTCTAATGTTTGCGCGATAATTTCGATAAACGTATTCTACAGGGATTATTTCCTTATTTGCAACTTCTATGTTCAAGGGATTTTCTAATCTTTCTCGGGGTGTATTAAGTCCACTAGCAAATTCTTCAGATACAAAAGAACAGGTGGCACCCGAATCAAATAATACATAAGCATTTATATCATTGATTGGGATTATACCTGACACCACGTCCTTCGCAGCTACTGCGTCCTGGACGGTCATGTTAAAGGTCCTAGCGGTTGGGCGGTTGGATTGTGCCAGTCCACCGATCATCAGTTTGTTCCCTCCTTGTTGGCTACTACCTCCGCCACTTCCTTTTTTCGGGCAGTCCTTAATTCAGTGCTCCGTCGAGTCACATGCAAAGCATCCTCTGATCTTCTTCGGTTTTGGGCAATTTGGCGATATTTGCCCCTCTTGGCCGCAGTTATAGCACGTGCTCTTTCCTTTCCAGCACTCCCCCTGATGACTTCTCCCACACTTATTACAAGCTCCACTCCTTTTCTTAAAGCTCCCTTGGTGACTTCCACTTTCATTGTTGTTGTTGTTGTTGTTATTTCTATTCTCCCACTTTCTTTTTCCCAAGTTGCTTCCTCCAGTACGGTTCTCTCCTCCAGTATTCTTTCCTTTCTTCTCTTTATTGTACAAACTTAAGGCCTCACTGCCACCTTCTGCAATGATTTCCTTCTCCAGCAATGTTGCAAAGGAATTAATTTGAAGAACTGATACCTTATTGAACAGCCACGGCTTCAGCCCTTGTTCGAATCGTCTCGCCTTTCTTTCCTCATCTCCAATTTGGTGCTCCGCAAATCGCGCTAGTTCGTTGAACTTAGCCGCGTACTGCGCCATCGTCATATCACCTT
The DNA here is from genome assembly GCA_020205555.1 of Panax stipuleanatus. Lineage (NCBI taxonomy): Eukaryota > Viridiplantae > Streptophyta > Magnoliopsida > Apiales > Araliaceae > Panax > Panax stipuleanatus. The sequence continues at coordinate 47,241,149 of CM035117.1, read as the reverse complement.
GTTTAAGTTCCAAAAACTTTACCTCCATCCTATTCTTCACGCTTTTCAAGAAGTAGTTCTCAAAAAATAGAGTTTTGAATCTATCCCACGCTATTATCCCTTCTCCAGCTCTTTGTTGATTAGCCTCCCACCAGTAGTTGGCTTCGCCTCTCATCATATATGTAGCGAATATAGTCTTTTGGTCTTCACCCACACGAGCTATAGTGAAAGCCTTCTCGATCTCCTTGATCCAGGTTTGCTCAATTATCGGGTCAGTAGTACCCTCGAACTCTGGGGGTCCTACGCTTCTAAAGTCTTTGAAAGTTGTTACTGGTACAGCTTGAGGGTTAGGGCGAACGGGTTCGTTGTTACTTCCCCTTAGAGCTTCTCCTAACAAGTCTACTAACTTCTGAATGGGATCTACTTGTTCCCTCTCATTGTTAGCTGATTCCTCGGGTGCAGTCAATCTACGTCTTGGTGCCATGATCTGCATCACAAATTTTTATTTTATTATTGCTCAGTTATTTTACTTAAGTATTTCTTTTAATACTAAAAAGAATAAAATTATAACACGTTTTCTAAAATAAACTTCATTTATATTCATATGCCAAATCGTTTCATTACATGATTTCCCCTAGCATATTTCTATAAATGTTATCACATATATCCCCTAATATCACAAAAGACGGGGAACACTACCATACTACCATACTACCCCTTTATCAAAAGCTTACTCGGGGTTTACATCACTATCACACACTTTACACAAAAAGTTGGGATTACAACACAGTATATACAACACATAAAGTAAATACAACTAAGCTACAGCTAGACTGACTAAGGGTCTCATCCCATCATTCCACGCTCCACAACGCTCTTGTACTCGATCTGTGCTATATGCGCCATCACTTCTCGGCTCAAAGTATATAGGGTTTATCCCTGCTCCGCTGGGTAGTGGTACACACCATCAATCACCCTCTCAAACATCTTCCTCTTCTTGCATCTGACCTCATCCTCTAGGTCGTTAGCTCTCTCGTTAGCCACTTCCCACTTCTCCTCGAAGTGTATCCTATTCATAATCTCCAACTCTAGCTGAGTACGGAGTGCTTCCTTCTCGGTCTTCTCACTCAGCTCCCTCTGCTCGACCTCTTCTAGCTTCCCTGCCAGATCTACATTTCTGGATACCGACTTGTGGAATAAGGTTCCCATCTGGATCCCTGCCTCCCTGCCTCCCTGCGGTATGCAATCTCTACCTTTAACTCCTGCATGTTCAACTTCCTCTAGTGGTCCTCGCCCTCAGCTTCTGGAACTCAGACTCTCTCTCCTGGGCCTCGGCCTCCAGCTCCTGGACTCTGCAGTCCAACTCCAGAATACGCTCCTCGTATTCTCCCAGCATATGCTTCTCTAGGTTAGGCTCGTAGGAGTCCTCTATGGGCTCCTTCTCTACAGGCTCGTCCTCAACAGGCTCGTCCTCCATAGGCTTCTCCTCGGGGTCAAACTCCACCTCGATCTCATCCTCGTCGTCAGACTCGGATGGTGCAATAGCCTGCACTGGCACAGCCTCTAAAGGTGCCTCGTATACTATATGTATATCTCTAGGCTCCTCCTCGGCCACTCTACTAGGTACACTTGTGTCTGTCATCCTACAATCACAAACACAAGACAAACAAACAGTAACTCCATTAGAATGTTAAATAAAAAATAAGTTCATTGTATAGAATGAAGTTACATTTCATAACACACTAAGTCTCTCTAGGAAAACTCTATATGAGTTTTATCTCCTTCTAACTTTCTAAGTTCTCCTAAGTCATAATCTAAGGACACTCACTCCTAAGGTTTATAACTACAGCTCTGATACCAACTTGTGACGCCCCCAAGTTCGGACCGCCATAGGGTCACTCGAATTCGGTTTGTCACGTTCTAAAATCTAACACCACAATAAATATTACGACTAAATGTCGCATCGCACAGCGGAATAATATACAACTATTATCGAATAGATTATATTTAATTAATATAATTTATTCACGTCCCAAGGTCTCGTAACTTAAACATCGGTTACATAGCTTAAACATACCTTAAGCATATATAAACCTAACTAATACATAAAAGCATAAGTTCTTATTACAATTATAAGTTCTACAATAATAAAGCTACTCAGTAGCCTTTCCCTTGCCCTTGTCAGTACTCGAGGGTCCGCACTGCTCTGCCTTAACTGAAATGTTTTAAGGAAAGCAAGAATGAGCAACAAGTTTGCTCAGCAAATAATATAACAATACGGGTGAGTAATATAGTTCTCGAATCTCAAAAAAGGGTATAGCAAGGTATGATAGTTCAAGGATAGCAAGAATTCAACAGTTCTCAATAACAGTCGCTAAGGACAGAATAATATCAATATGATTCAATACTGAATCAATTTAAGATTTCAAGATAACTTAATACTGAGCAGTCACTAAGGACTATTGAACATCTACTAGAATAATCAATATTAAACTGATAACCCAAAAGAAATAAGTACGATAGATGATCAGTCTATAATACTCTATGTTATGCATAACACCACTATAATATTCACGCGTGTGTTGGGCTTCCAACAATATACACTCCCCTTACCATAAGGGTTGTTCAACTCAGTTTTTCAAGATTTTCGCACCAGTCAATTGGTTTGGACAATTTTCTAAACATGCATATAGTCTAGCCAAATCAAATGGCATAGACTCTTTCACGATATTCAAGAACAATACCAAGTTCAACATGAATAATAACTTTCATAAGGCTCAATGAAATAAGAGTTCAAGCATACTAACTCAATTTAAACGAGTAAGTAAGAAAAACTTGCTTACAATATTCCTTGAATAAAGTAAACACAAAGATATAATACTTGCACAATAAAAGTAGGATTCGGACACTTGCCTTATACGTACTCTATCCACAAAATTAATCAACACTTTCGAATCCTATCGTAATATAGTTACGTATATATATGATACTCATTAGTCATATAGTTTAACATCATATCTTATCTTTGGATATAAGATTGACACATAAGGTAAGTTTTAACCTAGCTACATAATTATACCATATATAGTATCATATTAATGTAACTTTTATCCTTAACGTTCATCTTTTTGAGTTAATCAAGTTTACATATCGTCATTATCACATAAGACCACAACAAATAGCAACATACTCTTTTTAGCAAGTTATAGTAATGTTGTAAGTTAAACGTCAAAGTCGGGTTCAAGTATCAACATATGATATCACATAACATATATTCATATTAAAGGATACTTTCATGCTCGTTCAACCTTTTCACGTTCAATGTACATGATATAGGTTCTAAATCATGGTTTCTAACGACTTAGGGTTATGCAACGCCATGAGTTCTCGTAAGTTATTATGCTTGTCATGTAAACATGTGAAGTGATCACATAACTTGGTTTATGCATGCTCACAAGTAGTTATATCATATACATGTTACAACTTAGTTCATGCTTCACTTGTGCCTAACTTGCTTTCATGTCTTCTATCATGGTAGATATGTATGTTTGATACATTAGTCAGGTTAAAGGGTACTATCCAATCATGTCCAAAATTATCAGAATTTAAAACTCCATGTAACATGTTAACGTGCACGTTCAAAACTCATACTTTCATTAGTAAGGTTTACAAATAAGGCATAGCATGTCCATGTTACATTATTAAACACGTATACACAAGTCATCATGCCCTTCATGTAAATTCTAAATTGTACTAATATATATCAAAAGTCAGAATATAGATATGATACATACGTATCAAAGTTTACTTTAAGAACCATAAGTTCAATTTCAAACTACAAGTCCTTTCGTTAATCATTCATGCGAACATAATAAAACATGCTCATTTTAGTTCTACGTACCTATATATGTAGGTTACTCATACTATTATGCTTTATCTAAGTCACCTTAACATCCTAGCATTAACAGATTATAGCAGAAATTAGTAGTCTGTCTGCAGAGGCTGGTGCAGCTGCACTGCGCCTGGGTATAAACACGGCACAGCTGTGCCGTGTCCAGTCCATACCAGTGAACTTCCTGCTTCGGCAGGACTTAGGCCAAATGCCAACTTTCTTTCACGAAAATAGTTTTAAACAGCCATATTGTAATTCCAATATGTATATAAGTCCATATAACAACTAAAAAAACATTCTAAAATCCAATTGTCATCTAATTTGACATGATAAAGAAATGGAATTTAACAGAGAACATAAATGGCAAACAAGAATGTAGAACAAGGAATGCTACCTCTGTTACTTGGTTGTTATGAGATTGCTTGCTAATACTGCTATAGAAATCCTTCCTCAACTCAAAGAGATAATCACAGTATACTAACCTTACTTAACAATATTTCAGCAATGAAATGAAGAAGTAGGGAGTTCCTTTATATAGAGAAATGAATACACAGTCCAAGCTTCTAACTCCCAAATCAAACTAACGGATTGACAAATTGCATGTAGGTTATGGAAGGGTAGGTATTTAGTTGTTAGAACCCATCATCAAAACCACTCCCATGCTCATCATTGCTACAAGGCTATCCTAGTTTTGCTGAATTTGAGAAGTGTAGGCATTAGCCTTTCACGTGTGTATGAGATATGACTATCAATATGGGACAAGGCACATACTAAACATTCTAGCAACACACAACACTTAAATTATTATACACATAACATATACTTAGGTTATAATTTGAGTCACAAAGTACTTTCAATAGATAACTAATATTTCAATGTAGCAAGTAGGGATACATATATTCAACGTATAATCCATGTACATTTTATCTTACCGGTATAATTTAATCGGATACTATCACATTTATTATTCAATTATATATTGAAGTAATCATCAATTATAATTGTGTACTATATATATTCATGATGTATTATGTTACTGTATACTCACATACAATTGTCACGTAAGCATCATAATGTATTAATTAGTCATAATATATAGTTTTAATATGTATAGTCACATTGTATTAATCATGTAGCGTTCACAATTCAATAATTTTACTTTATAGTTTATGTATAATTGTATAGTCACATTGCACTACACTTCATATAACATATAGGTAGCTACTATACATTATACATTTAATTCGCATGCTTGCACATATCAATTAATATAATCTTATTATATTAATAACTTACTTATTTATTTTATCATTCATAATGGCAATTAATCAATAAATAAAATATTAATTAATTCATCCCTCATATATCAATGTAATCATTAATCTCCATAATAATTAATTAATATTCATAGGATTAATTATCACATTAATAAATATAACTCTTATCATATTTATAAACAAGTTGTTTATTATTATTCTATTATTTGTAATACTAATAATCAACATATTATTAATCACCATTAATATTCCATCTTTCATAATAACAATTAATATTTTATTAATTGTTCACGTAGTAATTCCTTCATTAATTAATATAATTATTAATATGTCTCATCACTGTGCCACACAAGGCATTCAACGAGTTTATCACAAACTCCATATTTTCTCAATTATTATTATTATTCAATTTAATATAATTGAGTTAGCTCATCTCAGAACACATAAATATTTATATTCAGATAAATATTCATTTTCATTAATATATTCATTTAATAATATTCAAAAATTCTCGGGTATTACAACAAGAATGGAATGATGGCATGACAATGGAAAGAAGTCAAGCTAAATGGGAATGTGATGATGCTTTGAAGCTAAAAATATGTAGGAAGGCAAGCATGAAGATGGCAGCCAAGTGCAGAAGCAAAACAGTAGCCAAAGCCAAACTTCCAGAGCCGCGCGGCAGTCTAAAATGCTGCCAGGCTTTGACTTTTGCTTCAGCAGACGGGGAGGCTAATATAGGAGGGTTTGTTGCCCATTTTCGGATATACTCCCTTTGGGAGCTTAGCTTAGCCCTAGCTTCCTTATTTTCTCTTCTCTTTCATTTCTTTGATAGATTAGGAGTAGATTAAGTTAGGGTTTAAAGTAGTTAGTTTTCTAGGGTTTAGTTAGACTTGAAGATTGAAGCATTTGGATATCATCAAAGATCCAAGCTTGGAGCAAGAACTCAGATTTGCATTCTCTATCTATATTGTCTCCTTGCTATCTCTTTGTATATTTGGATGATGTTTATTCATTTTGTGGATGATATATTTGAGTCATTCATGACTTAAACTTATTTTGATGTTTCAATGGAACCTAATGAGTAGTCTATATTGATATGCTTCCATGTTGGTTTTATTGATTGTTATGTGACTGTCTATTACGATTCGTGCTTTTATTGCTTAATTGATTAGTGACCAATTTCTGTGATAATTTATGTGGACTTGAAAGACAAAATATAGGTTTAGATCTAATTGTAGTAGTGGGCGATTGTATGTTCACATGGCGTTGGACGTATGATTTGTGCCTAGGATAGACATATACCGAAGCGTCGCTCGTAGTCAATAGAGAACTTGGATTTTAACCCTAATTATTTATAAATCACATAGACATATAGGGGTTTAGATAATGTGGCTGTTCATGTGCGTTCTATCATCTGTAGATTGCATATGATATGGATTAGGTGCATCGAAAGATGGCCTTCTCTTACTTTCGTGTTCTCGGCTAACAAACTTTGACGATTAGTTTGACCTAACTAGAAGTGTGTCGACTTAGATGAATCATTAGGAGAAATTGGAATCTCATATCTTCATTATCTGATTTCACTCTAGAATTACTTAGTTTAAGTTTAATTGCTTGTCTAGTTAATTTAGTTTTTAATTAAAACATTTTATCGCTCGTTTAAATAAGACTAAAATGATTATGTGTTAGTGGTTTGGTGTCTTTTATCAATTAATTCTCCGTGGGAACGATCTTTACTTACTCTTTATTACTTGTTGACCGAGTATACTTGCGCGTAATTGTCATACCTATATCGGGACAACAGTGTGCTTGGGAGACTAAAGTGGATTCAACTCCAAATTTGGCATGGGGTGCAGCAGTAGTTGATGAAAAAACTCTCGTTAGCAATGAACAAGGTGGAGGCTGGGGAAAAAGTGATGGTGGCTGATGAAAAAGCTCTCGTTAGCTGATGAAAAAGCTCTCGTTTGCAATTATAGATAATTTTGTGTTTGAATGAGATGTAAACAACAATTACTGAAAATATACGATTAGTGTGATATCTACACTTCTTTAGAGCTATTGATATATATATATATATATATATATATATATATTATGTTTTATTTTATATTGTATTATGTTTGTTCAATAAATATTTGCAGCACTATTTATTTTTTTTTTAAATTTAAAAAGGCTATAACGAGGGTCGACGACCGTCGCTATAGCTCCATCCTATAGCGACGGTCGGGACCGTCGCTATTGATATGTATTGACCGTCGGTAAAAACCTTTAAAACGTATTTTTGTGTTACTTTTTAGCTACGGTCCGACTGTCGGTATAGATATATAAGACCGTCGCTATAGGTTTTAGCGACAGCATCAAAGGCGAGGGTCGGCGACCATCGCTATAGGCTATAGCGACGGTCTTTTAGCCTATAGCGAGGGTCGACGACCGTCGCTATAGGTCGATTTTCTAGTAGTGTTATGTGTATTTAATTTATTAGTGGAATAAATTAAATAGCTTAAGATTTATAATTAAATATTTGGAGAAATACTAATATTATAAATTAATAAGATTAGTCATCTTATTATTGTTATTATTAATATTATTATTAAATTGACTAAATAATAATAATATGATATTTGGAGAAATACATATATTTATAATTAAGTATTTGGAGAAATACTAGATTATAAATAAATAAGAGTAGTCTTATTATTATTATTATTATTATTATTATTATTATTATTATTATTATTATTATTTAGTTCCTTGGGAATTAAATGAAAACCGTAAATTCTAACAGGTTTAGTATTAGGGTTAATCTATAAATAAGATGAGTCTTATTGTGAAAAAGACTAATGCAACTCTTGCAACTTGCATCTCTCTTACATGCATTCTCAAAACCCTAAGTTGTTAGGAGAGTGAGAATTAGGACTTTGCATCCAATACCTAGTTGAGTTTAATATCAAATCTTCAATCTATTACTCTTGGTGGATACCTCTTGATGTGTGATCCGAGGATTAGAGAGATCGTGAAAGAGCAAAGATCAGAATTTGAAGTCTACATCAAAACGCTGATTCTCTTCAAAGGTACATCTTTATCCTTTCTCAATTAATGATGATGTTACATAAGGCTACACATTGGGATTGTTGAAAAATTTTGAATTGATATTTTGCATGCTTCTGTTGCTTTTACAATTAGATTGTATGCTTTGATTATGTTTTCGCAATCCTATATATCAAATAACCCAAGAATTTGCCTACTTCAGATCAAAGGTACACTTCGTTGGATTTAGCCTGTTATTGTTGTGTCTGACGATCTAGAAGCAATCTTCCAGGTCATCCAGATGTCCTCAAATAGATAAACTCTTTACAATCATATCCTCAACGTATAACTCTATGCGTCGACCCAACTACTGTTTCTAGAACACATAATTCATCATCCTTTGGTACGTTGCTCCAGCATTCAGCAGTCCGAAGGTCATCTTTCGATACGCATAAAGCGCTCAATGAGTGATGAAAGCTGTATTCGAAATATCCTCCTTATGCAAAGAAATTTGATTGTATCTCAAAAAGGCATCTATGAAGCTGAGTGAGGCATATCATGAAGTAGTATCGATGAGTTGGTCAATGTGTGGAAGGCGGTAAAATTCCTTCGGGCATACCTTATTCAAATCCATGTAGTCGATGTAAATCTGCCACTTCCTGTTCTGCTTCTGCACTAGTACCACATTCGCCAACCACTCCGGATAGTCAGTCTTAAAGATAAAGTTCGCTACCAATAGTTTTGCTATCTCATCATCAATGATCTTCTGCCTCTCCGGGGTAAAGACCCTCCTCTTCTGCCGAACTGGCATCCTGGCATCCTGGCAGGGTCCACGTTCAATCTGTGCACACCAACCTTTTCCTCGATCCCAGGCATATCGCTAGGAACCCATGAAAAGATGTTTGCATAAACTCGAACTAGTTCTATCAAGCTTGTCTGAAATGGTTTCTGCAGTCCCGATCCAATCTTGATTGTCTTGTCCTTCTTCCTGGGTATCAGCTCGATATCTTCTGTCTCTTCGACAGGCATGATGTGACAACCCGAGAAATCGGATAGACTTATAAATTAAGTTTAAAGAAATATTATTTAATAAAATAAGTTTTTATTAATAATATTATGTTTTATGTGTTTATTAGCCATTCTATAACTTAGGATGATCATAAAATGTTAGGATTTTGGCTACGTGCTAGAATAAATGCATAAGAATTTTTAAGGCGAAATATAAAAAATTCTGAGAAAAAAATGAAATAGGCACTATTCATCTGATGAAACCTAAGGGTTTAGGGTTTGAATAACATAAGTCTTTTAGAGAGATTGATATGTCCTAACGACATTCCATTTTAAGATTTACCGGTAATATGTCGTGAAAAATCATATTAGTTAATAAAAGTTTTTCTAGAAAAACGTGTAGAAATAGTACGAAATAAAAAAAATGAAAAATGTTTTTATCGATCGACTTTTTGATCGTTTAACCATATTTTGGGAAAACGTCGTCGAAAACACTATTCACCAAAAAATATTTTTCAATTTTTGGATTTTTCGGAGAGCGCGCTAATGTTAGAATGACAAAGAAAGACAGAATATCAAATAAAATTTGAGAAACGATAAACACAACTTTTTTTTGCATGAATCCAAGTTTTCTGTTAGTGTGAAATTTCATTTGGCCTATAATGAGATTGGAATTACATAATTTTTGAATAGTTTTGATGACTTAGGCTTGGTTGTATTGTTATAGCATGATGTAAATCTTTATCTGTTTGAATCTGATGTAACCGGATTGCACTTTAGAGTAACCATTATGATTTGCTTAGTGTGAATGGTCACATAATTGACTTCTGCTGGGAAATTTTTGTTTTAATGACAAAGATTTAGTAAAACAGTTAGTAATAATAAATAATAAATAGAGGGTATGCATGCCTTTTCTTAAAAAAAAATAATAAATAAAAAAAGAAAAAAAATATAATATATATATATATATATATATATGTTGAATAAACACTTTAGCTAGTTTAGTTCTGTGGCCTTTGATACTTGAGTAAGTATGCCCTAGGGGATGTCTCTACACCCAGCGCCTTAAAGCCATCTGGCTTGGGAGTCGTTGGTCGAAAGCTCGTTACATGGGTATCACTAAAAAGCCTAAGAGATCTAGACATTGCACAGTCATGTGTAAACACGGGAAAGTGCAATTATCGTCCTCGTGAGTGAATAAAAGCATAATAAACCCCTTGTTAACTTTTAGCTTAGTTGATGCGTTGTCTTGGTTGGAGCTTAATTTGTTTGCTGCCTTTCTTGAGTTAAAACTGTATTTTTCCCTCTAAGAAACGTATTATGAGAAGTATTTATATTGTAGCAAGTTTAATGGTTGCTAAGCACACACACACTACATCAGTGATGACTGCTTTTGATTTACAAAGTGATATGCATTATCGCCTTGTTCTTGGTTAGATACTATGTTTCATGTCATTGTGGTTTCTCTGAGGCAGCTCTATTGGATTTCAATCTGACTGATATTTGGATTCGTTAGCATGTTAGATTAGATTGCATATTGCATAGTATTTGCATTGCATTTTTGTTTTGTTGCTTGGGGGCAAGCAACGGTTTAAGTTTGGGGTATTTGATAAGTAGGTTTTATACCTACTAATCTGGTATATATTACTTGAATTAGTTGCTTAAACCTATGTTTTGTAGTTACTGTTCATGCATTTTGTGTTCATTTTGTAGATCTTATGCTTGGGAACTATGTGAGCTACTTTTGGTATGAAAAAGCAAAGAAATACAATTCGAACATCGTTTGGGCTTTCATGTTCATTTCATGTTCTTGTCTTGGAACTTGGATTGTATTGTAGAGCTTCTTCTTAGCTTTTCAGAATATCTTGAATCATCCCAATCGGAGTTCGGATGTGAGAGTTATGACCTTTGTACCAATGGACGTTGAACTTCAATGTTTTGGGTGGCCATTTGCACAGCAGTCACTTCCAGCCCAATTTCAACCTTTATCCTTCCATTATTTGTGACACCCCCAAATTCGGGTTCTTCATTTTCACAGGATTTGGTGTTCACTATCTAAATAAAACATAACTAACTGCCCATAAATAAAGGAATGCAAAATAAATTACAACCTTTAATCAAAAATCTTCCTTATAAAAGGATTACATCATTGTCAAAACGTTCCCCAGGTTTCTAACCTTAAATAATCATCATAAAGTGCGGAAATAAATCATCACATAAGTAAATTAAGTCTTATTAAAAAATCATATAATAACTTTGAACAAGTCTTCGCTACTTGTTCCTTTTGCCCTTGCCCTTACTGGTTGAGGGTTCGTTAACTCTCTCAACTTTGGTTGCAATGGTTATATATGCAAGAGTGAGCAAACAAAAGCTCACTTGAATAACAATCAATAATGATAACATGTCACTAAATAAGTTCAATTGAATTAAACAACATTCTCTATCATCGATAATCAAGAATGGAAGATAAAATTTAGAATTCATTTGAGGGTCACAAGACCTTGAACGATGTCCCAGGTTATAAATATTTCTACTTAAACCTTTAACAGTCGTTAGATTATATGGACCTTCTAACTCGTACTTAGGGGGATCAGCCCTTCGTACCATGTATTGTGCATAAACATCTTAACACTTTCGCATGGTAATCCCCTATAATAGGGTTGTTCATCTCAGCTTTAATTAATGAGTCCGAACCAAAGAAAGTTTGGTTTGAATTAGCTTAAATGGTAATTTAGAGTTCAACTATCATCAACTAAGGAGTAGTTGAATCAAACTTACAATAATTTAACAAAAGAGTTATGAAATAACTATGAGTCACAACAATAGACATCATACTTAACAGTCATGCTTTAGAAGTAAACTTAAAGCATTTGAAAGATATAATAAAACCTTGCTTGAACAATTAAGCCAAGGTTACATTATTTTCAATAAGAAAATTAAATAAGATACCTGTCCAATATAGAATTAAAGAACTTGCGTAATCGATAACAAGTCAGGAATAAAAACTTGCATAATCATGATCGAGTTACGATAAGAAAACTTGCTTAAATGTAAATAAGAAAGGATAGAATAACTTGCTCAATTAAAAAGTGGAGTTAAGTAACTTGCCTCACGCGTAAGTTAGCAAATAATAACTTGTTCCACAATTATCCTATATACACATTATTAACAAATAGAAACACGAATTAGTTACCATATAGCTAAGTCACATCATTAGTTAACCAATCTAAGTTAACTCACAACTCTTAGTCATTAGGTTTAATCATTAGTTAGTTCATAACATGATCAAACCATATTTTCATGTCAAACTTAAACTTGTTAATAATTAACCAAATTATAATTTAAAATTATAAATCTCATATTAAAAATATGATTACATATTGTCCAATCAACATATAATTTTATTAACATGCTTTTATAGTCACTAGATTAATATTCCCAAAGATTTATACACTTAAATAAAAATCTCTGGCTAAATTGCACTAGTGGCACTACAGCGCCACAAAATAAACTGCAGACAGCGCGATACCGCCTTGCAAGGTCATCAGGGCTCTCAAGTCCGGTCTCAGCGCTGCAGCGCTCCAGTTAACATACATAATTGGCGCTGCGGCGCCGTGCCACGTCACCCACTCTGCTATGGCCTCGGTGCTGCAGCGCTCTAGTTAACACACAGAACTGGCGCTGAGGCACCGTGCCACGTCACTCAGCTCTACTGTGGCACTGCAGCGCTCTGTTTACTCACAGAATAGGCGTTGCGGCGCCACAACATAGTGGGACGCAAACAGCCTCACAGAAATCACAGGAAAAGCCAATTTGGCTTATTAACTTTGCTCAAACAACAAATCTTACCAATATAATTTAGATAAAACATTACAGAAACATAAACTAATGTTTCTAACATGATTTTACACATATAAACATCATAACAACCAATTTAAAACCTTTTAATTTCATGTTTTTGAAGAAAACTCCATTGTTAAGCGTTCTTGACAAAAATAAACACTGTGACTTTGTTTTTAAACCAAATCACTTTGTTTAAATCATATTGTTTTCGTTTCTTAACATATTATCACAATCTATAATCAATTTATATAAAATAACATGAATTAAACATCAATTTTTATATCAAAGAAACCATTTTTTCAAAATACTTCACTGTAAATTGCTATGAACATGATTTCTTCATGTTCATTATATTTACATAAATTAAACAACTTAAATACTCATATAAATCATATATAACAATTTATATATACAATTTAACATGTACAAATCATATTCTCACAAATTGTTATGAAAACTCAAACATAGAGAAATAAAAACATCTTTTTATGAAGAAAAATAAAAAACATAAATTAACAATCATAAAGTTAGATTATTACCTTTGATTTCTTTGTTAGCTATAGAATAAGATGATGGATTCGTCCTCTGATTTCATAGAGAATTCTTCTTTCTTTCTTTTCTTCCTTCTCTCTTTTCTCTCTAGTTCTCTCTCTGCTTCTAACTTTAAGTTACGTATTATAAAAAACTGATATAATACAAAATATAAACTGACAAATACTTAATCCCCTATTAAATACATATCAGTTATTTTATTTTTGAAAATCAAAAGCCACTAAGGCTTGTTTGGCAAAACTGAATTAAAAATAAAAATTTAAAAGTTTTAAGGCTTATTTGGTAAAACTAAATTAAAACTCTTTAATTTATTTTAATAACTCCTTTACAACATAGTTTAAATGTCACACTTTATTCAATTAAATTCCAATATTCTAATTCAATTAAATTAAAGCTAACATCAACTTATTAAGTCAAATTGTCACATAAATTAAATTGCTACATAATTATAATTTATTTATTAATCATAATTTTATGTAACAAATTAGTAAATTTCTAATTTAATTATTAAATTAAATTAGACATCACTATAATTATTCATTAAATTATTAAATTACTACTACCAAATTACTACATAATAATTCATCTCAATTAATTTAAAACTTCAACCACAAAATTATTAAACATTAATTTAATATTAATCATCAATTTAATTAATATATTACACTTAATTAAATTACTCCACCACATAATCACAACAATTATTTATTCAACTCAATAAATAAATCAACTAAAATATTTATTTAATTCAATAAATATTTAAAATTAAAATACAAAAATCTTGTTTATTACATTATTTCTAAATGATCAAAGAATGAAAGTTGTAGATCTCGTGGATATCTTTGATTTGATGGGAGGCAGGCCTCGTAATTCCTCCCGGATCAAAAGTTATGGCAGTTCCACCAGAAGACATTACAGCGGACTTTTTCTCAGCTGGTGTATGGGGGCAGCTGCGCCCATTTTGGCCTATGGGGCAGCGTAGCTGCGCCTATACCTATTGACCAGCCCATTTTGACTTCTTATTTCATTGTCCAATGGGATAAAAAGCTTGGGCAAGGAGCTAGACGATTTTTGGCCTATATTTAGGCATATTTTTAGTATGTAAATATAGATTCCGTCCTTTAGGATCATCATCTTGTATATATCATCATGACATATTCTACTCTTCTATTAAATTAGATTAGATTAGATAAATCCTAGATTAGATTAGATCTGAAGATTAAAGCAATTGAAGAGCATTGAAGATTCAAACTTGGAGCAAGAGTGATCAGATTTGCAATTTCTATTCATACTTTCTTTTTTACTTCTATTTGTATTCTTCTAATGTATATTCAAATTGTGGATTATGGATTTGATTCAACCATGAATTAAACTCTATTTTGGGATTACAATGGATCTTATTGAGTAGTTTATTTTGATATGCTTCCTTGTTAGTCTTGTTAGTTGTTATTGGATTGCCTATTATGATTCATACTTAATTGCTTACTTGCTTGGCCATCAATTACCATGATAATCCATATGAAATTGAGAAACGGATTATGGGTTTAGATCTGATCATAATAGCATGTGTTTGTGTGTTCTACATGGCGTTGGAATTCATGATTCGTGCCTAGGATAGAGATATATCGAAGCACCGCATGTAATCTAATAAGAACTTGCGCTTAAACCCTCTTTAATTGTAATTCACATAGAAATATAGTGAGTTAGTTAATTAGGGTGTTCAATTTGATTCTATTATCTATGGATTTGATTTGATATGGGTATGGTACATCGAGAGATGGCCATACTTTACCTTCGTGTTCTTGATTAGCAATCTGCTGACCATCCGATTTGTTATTATCGTCATTCTTAGAATAGTTATTCCTATCTTGGTCCTTCGGCTTCTCTGTAGTGCTCGACTTTAGACTGTTCATTGCCTCTTCCACTTTTATAAAGCTTTTGGCCCTGTCAAATGCTTCGGCCAAATTCTTCGGGTGATTGAACATCAAATCCTTCACCAACTTCTTCGAATTTACGATGTCCGAACCCATTTAAAAATATATGAGGGCCTGCGAACCATTCAGATCTGTAACTTGTCTGACCAACTCCCGAAACCTTTTAACATACTGACCCAATGTTTTGTTTGAATATTTCTTTATTTGGACCAAATACTGGTCGACTTTTCTTTCCTCTTGTTACTTCCTAACTGGATGTGGAACTTATCGTAAAGTTCTTTCCACGACGAGATTGAGTTCGGAGCTAACGATGTCATCCACTGTCAAGCGTCCTTTTTCAGAGTCGTGATGAACATCTGACACTTGGCAGCATCAGAGTAACAAAATCATCAACGGCCCCTATATTAGTAAGGTTTAGTTTATCAGTCGGTCATAAGCCTGGCTATGTTCATGGGGGTCTCCGAATCCATCATAACTCTCCATGTGTGGGGCCTTCTTATTCGGATTGGCCCGTTCTTGATCTATCTCCGGGGAGAATGGGGATGATGAATTCACCGAGGTCCCCTTGTCTGGGTTAGTGCCTGCAAGACTCTGTTCCAACTCTGCCAATCTTCGGGCTAACACTCAATTTTTCCCCTTCGAGGGGACGACTTTCGCCTGTCATGATTTCTTTAATCCGGGGAGGCCTCCCGTCTTCTCCGTTCGGACCTCCCTCTGCCTTCTGAACTAGTTTCCCGGGAGCGGCTTCGGTGCCTGTTCCTCTCCTGTGAACAGCCTCGGGGCCTGTTCTTCTCACCATCGAGCGGCTTCGATGAATTCCCTTTTCCCAAGTGCGATGTCAGCGCCTGCTCTTTATCGGCCGAGAATATTCTGGACGATGTGTCCCTGACTGATTTCCTGGCGAACGCTCCCGCCTTCGACTATAGCTGGAAGCACCATCCTCACCATATAGAAGAGCCAAATGAGCATCCCATTTCTTTTGTTGAAGAAGTAGGGCCTTCACAGTATCATTGGCCTCTTTAACATTTCACTAGGATTGTCCACCTTTCGTCCCGATCATCTCGCCTAGAGTTCTGGTCTCCCTCGGACCGTGTTCGGGACAGGTTGTCCTCGACACGTTCGTTGGGTCTTGTGTCTTTCCTGGCCGTCAAGAACAACCGGCGTTTGACATCATCAACAAGAGTATTCTTTTGCCTTACAGACTGACTACGGGGTCTGAGCATGCGGACGATGTGTCCCGGACTAATTTCCTGGCGAACGCTCTCGCCTTCGACTTTGGCTGGAAGCACCATCCTCAACATCTAGAAGAGCCAACTGAGCATCTCATTTCTTTTGTTGAAGAAGTAGGGCCTTCACAATATCATTGGCCTCTTTAACCTTTCATTAGGATTGTCCGCCTTTCGTCCTGATCATCTCGCCTAGAGTTCTAGTCTCCCTCGGACCGTGTTCGGGATAGGTTGTCCTCGACGTGTTCGTTGGGTCTTGTGTCTTTCCTGGCCGTCGAGAACAACCGGCGTTTGACATCACCAACCTGAGTATTCTTTTGCCCTACAGACTGACTGCGGGGTCCGAGCCTATCCAAAATTTCTTTGGATATGCCCAATCTGTCCTTAACCGAAGCCTTAGGCTGAGCCGATAAGATCGACCGTTGATTTTCCATGTCCGGAGAATGTCTTACTTGTCGCCATTATTCTTGAGGCCCTCCTTCTAGCGCCAATGTTAGCCAAGATTCGTCCACGCGCCTAAATCACAAGAAGCGCGTCCATCTTGCACAGAAACAAAATCACACGTGAAGCATGACAGCTCGTGCCACCGGGGGATAGCTCTGGTGTGAGAATAAGTACAAGTTGAATAAAGTTTTAACAATGGTTGAAAAATAATGGTGTACCTGGTAATTAGGGTGTAGCCTTGTATTTATAGTGGTCACACCACCTTCTCCAAGCCCTTCCTTGTTAGGTATGATTCCTTAATGGGATTAAACTGAATCTCCTTAAAGAAAGAAAATCAAATTATATCATGACACTTTTCCTAGGAGTTAGAAATTAATGTAATTAGGAATCTTTGATTCCTTAAAATATTCTATCGCCAAACTAGAGCCCTACGTAGGGTAAATACCTCCCCGTGGACTTTGGTCCACCATATAATTCGGCCTATAATAATCACGCCCCAACACTAGTTAATGCATAAATGTCCTCCATTTATTTTTTATGATCAAATTGATCATTTTAAATTTTTTTTTTTTATTCTTTTAGATATGCACAAAGAGACTATAAACACAATAAACAAAATATAATTTATTATTAATCTCGATGTTTGCGATCCTGAATAGTATCCAAGTATATGAGTTTATGGAGAACATAAAAAGTTAATAGAGGACATTTATTCTTGACTGAGGGAGTAGTAAAGAACCTGATCACCTGGTTTCCCTTTTTTTTTTCTCTCTAAAAGAATGAAAAGGAGTACCATCGATGAAGTCATTAGAAATGGTCTTAATTAATTTTGAAATATTTTTTATTATCAAAATGAGAATTCTATAATACCAGTTTTCCACTTAGAATTATAATCCCTCACTATATGGCCTTTAAAATGATAAAATATAATTTATGAGATTAAATAACAAATTAAGTATGTGATAAAATAATCGTGAGTGTAATAAATTAATATAAATAATCATATCCCACTTATTATTTTTGCAAACAAACATAGCCATACAGCCTAATGTTGTACACCAATATAATTAGATTTTAAATACTGCTTGTTAAATCAATTGACTACAACGTGGAATGTATAAATCTACACCCAAAACTAACAGTCTAAACCTTGTTTGTTATGCCAATATTCAAAAACAAACAGGGCATTAAAAAAACAGAGAGAATAATAGAGCAAGTGTATCAAAAGCTCTCAAATTGGAAATTGGTACATGTTGGATTGCGTAGAGTTACACAGATTATTTTTCACACTTCACCATTTCCAGAACACATTGGAACCACACTTATATTTTTCCTTTCCTTCACACTCCAACTCCAAGTCATCAGAAATAAATGGCACTTTCTGCAATGTTAGCCAACAAACCAATTAGAACAAAGATCACTTCACAAATTCCCCATGAAATTTTCAAATTTCTACAAAAGAATGTGTTTGGCACAAACCTTCTGCTTAGCAAGATCTTGGCAGCCAGTGAAGTTATATGGGAAGTTGCATGAGCCAAATTGAACTGTGTATGCTCTAGAAAAGTTTGCTCCACTTGTGGCCAACCTCTTCTTATCATTCAATTCCTATCATAACATAAAATCATTATATTCGTGTAAAATATTAACTATTTTTTCGATTGCTTAGATATGTTTACTTTTTATGATACGCATCACCAAAAATATAAAAATTTACATGCTCTCATATTTTACACTAGTCGTACTACCCGTGCCTTCCGGCATTACGTACAACATACGAAGGGGAAGGTAGTGCCTCCAGCATTACGTACGAAAAGGAAGGGGAGGAGAGATTGTCTGCACTAGAGAATGGAGGAGGCAGAGGACGAACTCGGGAGGAGGAAGAACGGATGAGGATTTGAGAGTGAGAGAGGGAGCAATTTTTTTTCTTTTGAAGTTGAAGAGGATATAATGGACGGTGAGATTTATCCCAAACTTTGGACGGTCCTGATCGTTTATTAGGGTTAGCGGCAAATTCCAAATCAGTTGTATTTTGTTAATTAGATATGCTTTTACATCCGTGTCATTAAATTTTTTTTTTCTAAAAAGCATAATAAAGGCTCAATTTAACCCTATATTCATCCAAATACTTTTAATACCATAACTAAGGGTTTGTTCGGAGTTACTAGCATTCGCAGCGTTTGTAATATTAACCTTTGGTGTGTTTGAACCTCCAAACATATCACACCATTTTTGTTGCATTGTAATTGAATATCAAACGCTGCATTTGCGAGTTAACTAAATTATTTTTGAAATAAATTACTCTTAGACGAACAAATTTTCAAGTGTGTTTGGATTTTCAAACACACTAAAGACTCCAAATGTTGTGTAATCAAACATGCACAAATACATTTGTGAATGTTTGAAGGCAACTTATTTCAAACACAACTTTTTTGACTCAAGAATGCAGAGCATCAAATATTGTGCGGTGTGCGTGAATGTCCAAACGTAACCACTGCAAATGCTAGTAACCGAATAAACCCAATAAGGAATTATGTACAACAGACCTTGTTAGCTTTCGATTTCTCAAGGGCATCCTCAATAACCCCAGCATTGGCAGAAGAGGTGGTGGCAGCAAAAAGGGCAGCTCCAAGGCAAAGAAGTGCAGCCCTTCTTCCTTGGCTACCGTCATCGCGTGATTCTCTTGAATCAGAAACTCTAGCCTGCTGAGCCCTGATGACCGGCATTTTAACAGCTGAGGATCCAATTGAGGGCATTGCAACAAGCTTAGAGCTTAGCTCTGATGATCCTCCGGTACCCGATATAGTATAGCTGCATGCCAATACACTAGAGTTTATGGCTGCCATTGCTAGCAAATGGTGGTGCTAAAAACTTGATGTAAATAGGCAGCAAAATTTTGGCTCTAAAAAAAACTATGTATAGAATAAGGTGAAGGGATTGTGGTGGTTTGGTTTTTCGGTTTGAGGATAGGGAATTTGAGTGTGATTATATGTTGTGGTGGGAGCGTGGATAAGGTGAGATTTCCTTATTCCTATTGGCAAATTTTCTCTTCTAATGGCTTGTGGAACTTTTATGTGCCAATTTGTGTGGTGAGTTTTTGAGTTTTGGACCTACCATGTAATCAGGATGTGCGGCTCATAGCAACTTATTTGGAGTAGCTTATAGCTTATTTTGAAAATTTTCGCCAATCAAATAGATACTTCATCTTATATTGGTTAACTAGTAATTACATGTTCCTGAAGGCACAACATAACGAAATCCTCCCTCCCTCCCTCCCTCCCTCCCTCCCTCCCTCCCTCTCTCTCTCTCTCTCTCTCTCTCTCTTTCCGTTTTAACAATCTGAAAATTAGATTGAATATGAACCGTACTTGTGCTTTCCCGCCCAAATCAATTAGAATGAATCTGAACCGTCCTTGTGCTTTCTCGCCAAAATTCAAATTGGGTTCTATCTTATTGCGCGTGCTTGAAGGCACGACGTAACTAAAAATTAGATTAAAATTCAAAAAATACTACATTACCTAAACACTTTTTGCAACTTAAAATAACTTACAATCAGACATAACAATTATCATAATTCACCACACCACCACAATAATTAATTTTCCTTTAAAAATAGCTATCCAGATAATAATTATTACTATTATTATTATTATTATTATTATTATTATTATTATTATTATTATTTTATTACTACTACTACTACTACTATTATAATAATAATAATAATAATAATAATAAAAATTATTATTATTATAATAATAATAGTAGTAATTATTATAATTATAATTATTATTGTTTTTATTACTATTATAATTATAATTATTATTGTTATTATTATTATTATTGTTATTTTTATTATTATAGTTATTATTATTATTATTATTATTATTATTATTATCATTATTCGGCGGGAATTTTTAGGGGTGAATTTGATTTGGGCGGGAATTTTTAGTGTGAAATGAAATGTGAGCCTTTAGATTAAGTTGGAAGAATTGAGATGAAATATGAACCGTCCTTGTGCTTTGTCAAATGAAAGGTTCAAAATGGGTTCTGTTTTATGATATAGATGACTACTACTACTACTACTACTATTATAGTTATTATTATTATTATGATTATTATGATTATTGTTATTATTATTATTATTATTATTATTATTATTATTACTATTATTATTATTAGTATTATTATTGTTATTATTATTATTATTATTATTATTATTATTATTATTATTATTATTATTATTATTATTATTATTGTTATTCTTATTGTTATTCTTATTTTTATTGTTATTATTGTTATTGTTATTAAAATTAGAATGAATCTGAACCGTCCTTGTGTTTTTTCGGGGAAATTAATTAAAACGAATTTGAACGGTCCTTGTGCTTTGTCAAATGAAAGATTCAAAATGGGTTCTGTTTATTTATTTATTTATTTATTTTTTATTATTATTATTATTATTATTATTATTATTATTATTATTAGTATTATTATTGTTATTGTTATTGTTATTGTTATTATTGTTATTGTTATTAAAATTAGAATGAATCTGAACCGTCCTTGTCTTTTTTCGCCCAAATCAATTAAAACGAATCTGAACCGTCCTTGTGCTTTGTCAAATGAAAGATTCAAAATGGGTTCTGTTTTATTATATAGATATGATGAGAGTTTAAATAATCTTAATTGTACGGATTATCATTATTTCTTTTTTTTTTTTGGAGAACCAAAAACATAGTGTATGTATAAATAAACAACTTTATCTTTTTAGCTAAATCAAATAGAAAATAGTTTGGGGGAATGTTGAGCCATTATAGTGGACTTTTATGCTATTTTCATTATAAAAACCTAATAATTGCACTTTATACATATTCAGTATCATACAAATTTATGAGTCGCATAATTTTGACATTTTAATTTTGAAGCAGTATGAAGATTTCTCTAGCTAGGATATACTTTTATATAATTATTTTAATAAAATTTCTAAATAGCAAATTTATTAATAAATTTTTATTAGTAATTAATTAAAACTCAATAGATTTATTTAAAAATTACTGGGACAAACTTAAAATGTGTAAAGAAAAAAGTGAAGAGAGGCAACATAATTCTCATTTTTGAACTGGAGAGTGACATTAAAATAGTAACAATACAATAATAATAATAAATAAATAAATAAATAAATAAAGTAATATTTTTATAGTTGGACAACTTATATATATATATATACGTATGAATAGTTACCTTAACTTTTGCTAGATTTCAATTTTTTTTCTTTTACTAATTTTCATTTTTTTTGAATGAGCAACTTTTGAGGAATACAATATAATAATTTTACGGTGACAAGTACCTGGCCTCCGTCTCACACAAACAATTTCATTTGAATTAATATTTTTAAAATTTTAAACTTAATTTATATTTATAAAATTATCTAAGGTATTAACACTTTGATTTTTACTATAATAAAACATTTTATTGGAACTCCTAGTAATATCACTGAGAGGATTCATGACTAGCTAAGTAATCTCACTTGTCCTACCTTAAGTGACTTTAGGTGGTACAAAGATGTTTTTATTTCTCGTGTTATGATGCGCAGTGATAGTAATAAACCTTTTTGGAAGGAGAAATTTGTTAATGGTCTTCCTAGCTTGTTTGCTCACAAGGTTAGAGAAGAGCTTAGTAAAACTCTTGAATATATTGATTATGATAACCTGACTTATGGTGACATAATCAGCTATATTCAAAAGATAGGTTTAAAAACGTGTATTGACTTTAAAATTGCTAAACAAGTCGCTAAGGATAATAAGAAAGCTAAGTATGAGCTTGGAACATTTTGTGAACAATACGGTTTGCCCCCTATTGCTCCTTCCAGAAGAAAGCATAGAAAAAAATAAATTGAAAGTCACAAAAAATGCAAGCATCATAAGAAGCGTTCTAGTCAGTCTAATAACAAAGATAGTTATTACGAAAAATCCAAGTCAAGAAAGAAAACACATAATAAAAAATTTAATTCAAAACCTAATGATAAGAGTAAAATTACATGTTATAATTGTGGTAAAAAGGGTCACTATAAAAATGAATGTAAGCTTAAGCAGAAATTGAATCAGTTAAATATTTCTGCTGAAGACACCGATAAGATTTTAGAGTTAATAAGAATTCAGACTGACGATGATAATGATCATTCTGATATTCCTTATTCCTCCGGTAATGAAGAAAATAGTCAAACCCCTAGTGAGGATAATGAAGTCACCATTTGTACTGATAATTGTAGATCTGATTGCTGTAAAACTATTAACGTCCTTAACAAAGAAGACCAAGAAAGCTCTTTGTTAATCGAGTTAATTAGTAAACTTACAGATGAAGATTTAAAATTACGGTATATGAAACAATTAAAAGACTTATTTACTAAAAATAATTCGGGAAATGGTAAGGTAATTAGAGGTAAAGAAAAATCTGTAATTAGTCTTAATAAAACCCTTGAGAGATTTAAGACTACTGAGAGGGAAATCACCCTCCCAGAATTGAATCAAGAAGTCAATAAGCTTAAGAAAGAAATTTCTGGTCTTAAGACTGAAATTTAAGACTTAAGAAATGATATGGCTACTTCTCTAAAGGTTCAGAACTTCATATTTCTGATTCCTCAAATAATGACGATCAACCTGAATCTTCTGGAGTCAAAGATGATGAGTCTCTCCTAATGGTTCAAGGTAATTCATTAAAAAGATTAAAAGATATAACCATTCAAAAATGGTATATAATGGTTCGCTTAATGGTTGATGGAACTTTTGCAATACAGCTTCCTGCCCTTGTGGATACAGGTGCTGATCTTAATTGCATTCAGGAAGGATTAATTCCTACCAAGTTCTATGTTAAAACTAGTGAACGTCTTAATTCTGCTAATGGTAGTAGCATGGAAATAAAATATAAACTGCCTAAAGTTCATATTTGCCAAGATAATGTGTTTTAAAACTTCTTTTATTTTAATTCGCAACTTGACAGATAAAATAATTTTAGGACTACCGTTTATATATTTATTGTATCCATTTACTACTAGTAACAATGGTTTAACAACTGAGCACTTAGGCCAGAAAATGGTATTTAAATTTATCACTCAACCTAAGGAAAGAGATTTGAAATTTATTCAGGATGAATCTATTTCAAAATCACTCAACTTGTTAAACTGTAAAACTTCTCAGTTAAAATATTTAAAACAAGAAATCAAGATAAGCAAGTTGAGGATCTTCTCCTACTTGATAAAATTTAAGATAAGATTGAAGAGCTTCGATTGTTTATGGTTAAAAACTTATGAGCTGATTCTCCCAATGCTTTTTGGCATCGTAGGAAGCATGTGGTTAGACTACCTTATGCTAAGGAGTTTAAGGAACACCTAATTCCTACTAAGGCCAGACCTATCCAAATGAGTCATCAGTAAATGGAACTTTGTAAGCAAGAGATTAATGACTTGCTTGCAAAAGGCCTAATAAAATATAGTAAGTCCCCTTGGTCTTGCTCAGCCTTCTATGTTAACAATGAAGCTGAGAAAGAGAGAGGAGTCCCTCGCCTAGTTATTAATTATAAGCCTCTTAATAAGGTTCTTGAATGGATTAGGTATCCCCTACCCAATAAGGAAGACCTTTTTAGTCGGCTTAGTAATGCTACAATCTTTAGTAAATTTGACCTTAAGTCGGGTTTTTGGCAAGTCAGTATTCATCCTAGTGATAGGTATAAAACTGCATTTACCACCCCCTTTGGTCACTATGAATGGGTTGTTCAAGCATTTGGCTTGAAGAACGCTCCCAGTGAATTTCAAAATATTCTCAATAAAATTTTGAATAATCCTTTCAGGCATTTTATCATTGTGTATATTGATGATATTCTGATTTTTTCCAAGTCTATTGATGAACATTTCAAACATTTGAATTCGTTCTTCAAAGCTATTAAAGTCAATGGTTTGGTTCTTTCCCCAACCAAATGTAGTCTATTCCAAATTAGAGTTAAATTCCTTGGTCATGATATTTATCACGGTCTTGTTCGTCCTATTCAAAGAGTCATCCAATTCGCTAATAAATTTTTTGATAAAATTACTGATAAAACTCAACTCCAGCGTTTTTTAGGATCCCTTAATTACGTCGGTAAGGGTCACACCATAAAAGGAAGAATAATTATTTAAGAAGATAATGACATAATCGTAATAATGCATTAAGTGTAATTAATTTAATCTATGATGATAGAATAAATTAAATAGCTTAATGTTTATTATTTAATATTTTGGAAATATTAAATATAAATTAATAAGAGATGTCTTATTAATATTATTACAATTAATATTATTTTAATTTCTAAAGGAGTTTAGTAATTAATTTAATATTAGTACTCTCATTTATTTCTAATAAGATTAGGAGACAAATTAATTAAATGAATTTAATTAATTATTCCCAATGTGGTGGGAAGTCTAAATTAATTAAAGGAGTTAAATTAATTAAATGAAATCCCATGTCTAATAGGATTAGAAAGGTTGACCAGTATCTATATAAGAGGAGTCTTATAATAGATATTAGTTGATGAAATTCCAATTGTTGGAGAGTACTCCTTTTCTATAGAGGATAGAAAACTATGGTTTAGTCAAACACCTTCCTTCTTGATATTTCTCTTCTTTGGTGGATCACCTTTAGAGGCCAAACACTTGGGTGGCTAACGTTGATCAAAGGAAGGAATCTAACCCGGAAATTCAAGGAGATCACGAATAACAAGGAGTTGAACTCGTACCTGTGGAAGCTTCGTTTTACAAGGGTATGATTCTATAACTTCTTATTTATCGTTTTAAATTAATAATTTGCATAAAGGATGATCCGGGTAATAGTTTTGTAGAAAATTTTAAACTCTGATGTACCATGATTTCGCTAATTTTTTGTAATTTGATTGCGTCACGATTTCGTACAAACCCAACAATAATTATATTTAATTTAGTAATATAATGTTGATATCAATATTATACTAAACCTGCAAATACAATTTTGACAGTTTATGCAGTGTAAATATTGTACAGATCCTGTAAATTTTTTTTTAACTAACACCATAATAACACAAGAATTTGTGAGAAATAAAAATCCTACAAAACAAAACAATTTTAACCACAAAATCAAAACTTTTAACCACATAATCAAAACTAGAACCCTGCAACTTGCAAACAGTTATAATTTTCTTCTTCCCCTTTGTCATCATAAAAAGGGAAGAGAGAAATCGGTGGAAAATAACCTGCTGAAGAGTTAGTTAACAGTTTTTAATTATCATAAGAGCAGTTTTTAAAGGAAAAAAAATACATGTATAGTTAGTTATGTTAGTGTACTAGTTATTACAAACCCAAATAGTTACTAAGATAATATATATATATATATATATATATATATATATATATATATATTACAGTCCTCAAATAGTTAGTAATCTTCCATATTAATGGGAGAAAATTGAAGACTAGTGATACGCAGGAGATCACCAGAGAAGATTAGTTGATTGAGTTCAATAGGAGCCGAACTGGCACTTAAAGTGAAAGGAGGAGGATTGGGTACTGCATGACTTTCCATCAGGACTTGTATCAGATTCTGAAGATGAAGTATCATATGATACAGTTCTTCAATTTTGGTCATGAGTGTTCCATGATTTTGTAACATGAGTTGGTTCATGTTACCAAGAGATTCCACTTGGGAAAACATATTGATATGAGTCTCAATGTGATCAATATTTGGGCCTTCGAAAGTGATTAAGGATTTGGGTGGAAGTTTCAGATGAGCTACTAGGTTACTATTTGGAATTGGATGAGTCTTATGAGAGGTGAGATCAATGCCAAGATGTTAAAAAATACGAGTTAAAATCAGACCAAAACGCATGCAGTTGTGATTGTAACAATGCTCAAAAGAAGTCAACAGAAAATATGGAAGATTATATGGCATGAACTCATGCAAGACACATTTGATCATTTCTAAATCAAATGGACACAAATTTATGTCTATCCTAACTGGCATAAAATTTAATCTGATTATTTTACCCAGAAACTGACAGGGAGCAGTTAAAAATTCAGCACCAACATTCAATGGATAATCAAATAAAAGAGCTGGTATTATTTGGTCTGTTGCTATCCCAAGATTTTGTTTAAAAGTAGTACATTCAAGCACAAAGTATCCTATAGGAAAAGCATATTCATTGAGTCTAGGGAGTTCAAGCATAGAGTGCCTAAGATGCAAAGCAATAAGAAGAAATATTTCATCAATGACATATTCAGTGCCCTGAATGCAAGTAGTGATGCTCACAACACAACCGGTCTCATCTCTATTTGCAACTAAGTGACTGTAAAACTCAGCAATCAAACCAGGATATATATTTTTGTCATTAAAAACAACTAGAGATTCTCATCCAATGTTCCTAAATTTTTCAAGAAGAGTTGAAAAATTGTTAAAGGTGATACCTATACCTGGACACATACAATGTCTTATAAGTTTATATTTGGTCTGTGCATGTGGTGTAACTAACTGAGGCAAGAAGACATTAGGATGGACTTCAAATAAAGAGGACCTCTTTCTTTTAGAAGATAATGAACTATCAATGTATAATTTAAGAAAAGTATAACAAGACTCAGATGTGAACATAGAAGAATGCAGGCTATGTTAGGCGTAAGTGAAAAATAATAAATAGATGAGTTTTTATACATGAAGTTCATAAATAGATGAGTCATTGCAGACATTAATGTTCATTTAGTAAGAGAAACTGCAGAGCCTACAAATGAAGAAATGATTGCAAGTTTACATTTTCAAGAAACCAAACCATACTTTGCAAATCTTTTAAAACAGTGGTACATATTACAGTGATAAGTAGTACTAATATTTATTTAGTTAAAAAAGTAATAAGACTAGTCATATTGTTCAATATTTTAGTCTTACAAGGAATGTTTGATATATATTAACTAGATAACTAACAGAGTTCAGTACATGTATACCCATTAACTATAGTAGTCAGAAGGTCAAGTTTTGTCTAATATATAATAGTTGTTTAACTATTTGCAATCAGATAGATAATAGCAATAAATTCTAGTGGTTCATTTTGTAACTTATAAATACTTAAGATCTTAGCTGAGTTCATACGGCAAATATCTTAATATAACAATGTATCCAAACATATCATGAAGAATAGATTCATTTATCACAGTCTGTCTTTGCATAACACTTCATACTACTTAAAGAATGCACAGAATGACAATAGGCATGACAAATATTAGACAATCAGAATGTCAGTTTGAAAATATATTTCTTTAGTATCAATAAAGAACATTTGAGCACGAGTCCATAACAGTAGCAACCAAATCTATCATTGCAGGAAAACAATTAATATCATCAAGCTTAATATTTCATAGTATCTCATAAATATCTATATAAGTAAACCAAACAGATATACTCACTTAATACCTTACATAGAGTTGGTTAGCCAAGTTAACCATTTAACAAAACATTTCATCATGGCTCAAAAAAATAATCAGTTCACAGAGATGGCTAAATAGAGATTACCTGAGAGGCTTTGATAAGTAGCATAAGAATTTCAAGCAGATTAACGCATGATGCTCTAGTAGCTTTGTCAAAACACCGAACTATATACACACACACACACACACACACACATATATATATATATATATATATATATATATATAATAGATATGATTTGAAACCCTAAAAAAATTATAATAAAATATAAAATAATTTCGGTAACAAAAAAATTTGTGAAAGTTTATTGGTGATAGATCAAAGAAATAAAAAAAATATAAATAAATAAAAACAAAGCTCATAGATATTGTTCAAATTCAATTTTTTTTAAAAAAAATGTACCGAACACAGATAAAAAAAATGAGTATAGTATTTTGATCATTAAATCAAAAAAATTGTAATCAGAAGCATATGTGTTGCTTGACAGATTAAAAAGACGTACATAGAACGCTATTTTGAGAAAGAAAGTTGTAAGAAGATGAGTTTGATAGCAGGGAGTCATTTAAACTGAGTGTTTCTGCCTAAATCGGACGAGAAATAGAGGTTTTGATAAAGATTAGGTTAGGGTTTTGAGAGGATTTCAGAGAGAAGGAGAGAGAGAGAGTCGTCTGAAGAGAGAGAAAAGAAGAATAGAAAAATTAAAAAATTAAAATTTGAAATTTATAATTAGACTTACTGTATTGATTGAACGGATGATACTTAATTTGAAATATGATCAATGGTCAGGATGAATTATGTATTGAACAAACACATTTGTTTTGATCCAAGGGCTGATGATTCATCTACTTTATGATCGAATGGTGATATTGCTTAATCCGTGTGCTTCATGTTGATTGGCTCAGATTGAATTACACATATATTAATTGATCCAATGGTGTAGAATGTTTACAGAAAAATGATCTAATGGTGATATCATTGATCCGTGTGCTTTTGTAGACGAATGATGATTGGTCTAGATAGGGAGTCATGGATTGATAGCTTTGTAACCATTAGATTAAGAAAAAATGAATGGAGCTGATCAAACCTCTTATATAATAAATTAAAATATAAATAAATGAATATTATTTGAAAAATATTATAATCTAATTAATTATAACTATAATTAACCTTTTATATACTCAAATATAAATGAATATTATTTGAAAAATATTATAAACTAATTAATTATAACTATAATTAGCCTTTTATATATTAAAATATAAATGAATATTATTTGAAAAATATTATAAATTAATTATAACTATAATTAGTCAAATATGTTACTTATATTTAATTTAAGAAAAAAATAGCATAATTTTAATAAAAATATATTATAGTTATAACAAATAGATGTATAAAGAGTAACTATAAAATAAAATTAAATAAATTTCTTTAAAATTTAAAATATTTACAATTACATTAAAAATTATAACACATAATCAAGAGATAATATCTAACATGCCTAATTCATTTCGTAATTTATAAAATCTATCTGAACTTAATGGTTTAGTGAATATATCAACAATATTTAATTCGGTATCAATGTGTTCTAATTTAATAAACTTATTATTAACATTATCACGTAAGAAATGATGTCTAACATCTATATGTTTTGACCTAGCATGCAACACTATATTTTTCTTAAATTAGTAGTACTTGTATTATCACACAAAATTGACATGCAATCAAATTTAAGTTGTAGTCTGCAAGAGTTTGTTTCATCCACAGTATTTGTGTACAGTAACGTGCAGCAACAATATATTCAGCTTTAGTGGTTGAAATAGATACAGAGTTTTGTTTCTTGAAAAACCAAAAAACTAAACATCCTCTCAGAAACTGACAGGTACCACTAGTACTTTTTCGATTAACATGATGTCCTGCATAGTCAGAATCTAAAAAACACACCAGATTAAATGGTTAATTTTTAGGATACCATAAACCTAAGTCTGTGGTACCTTTAAGATATCAAAAAATTCGTTTTACTGCAATCAAATGTGATTCTTTAGTATTTGCTTGAAACCTAGCACATTTACAAACACTAAACATGATATCAGGTCTACTTGCAGTTATATATAATAAACTTCCAATCATTCCTCTATACTTCTTTGTGTCAACACTTTTTTCATTTTCATCAGCAATTAATTTATCAGTAGTGGACATATGAGTGTTAAGAGGTTTTATATATTCTAAACCAAATTTATTGATCATTTCTTTGCAGTATTTAGATTGAGAGATATGAATACCTTTTTCTCTTTATTTGATCTGCAGTCCGAGAAAGAAGTTTAACTCTCCCATCATACTCATTTCAAATTCTTTGCTCATGCTTTCAGAGAATTCATTGCATATAGTATTATTAGTTGAACGAAAAATAATGTCATCAACATATATTTGTATAATAAATATATCATCATTTTTATTTTTTGTAAATAAAGCAGTATCAACAGTTCCTCTTTTAAAACCATTTTCTAGTAAAAATTTGCTTAATCGTTCATACCATGCTCTGGGGGCCTGTTTTAATCCATATAGAGCATTATGCAATTTATAAACATAATCATAATGCTCAAAATCTTTGAATCCAGGAGGTTGTTTAACATAAACTTTCTCTTCAATAACACCATTTAAAAAAGCAGATTTGACATCCATTTGAAATAATTTAAAATTTTTATGACATGTAAATGCTAATAGCATACGTATAGACTCAATTCTAGCAACATGAGCATATGTTTCATCATAGTCTATACCTTCAAGTTGATTATATTCTTGTGCTACTAATCTTGCCTTATTACGTATTATAGTTCCACTTTCATCTAATTTATTTTGAAAACCCATCTAGTTCCAATAATGGAGGTATCCTTGGGTTTTGGAACTAATTACCAGACTTTGTTTCTCGTGAATTGTTCCAAGTTCATCTTGCATAGCCAATATCCAATCCTCATCTAATAAAGCATCTTTTATGTTTTTAGGCTCGATTTGAGATAAGAAGGATAAATGACCAGCCAAATTATGTGCTTGTTATCTAGTAAGAATTCCTGTATCAATATCACCAATCACATTTTCTATAAGATGATTCTTATTGATGTGTGATTCTTTAGGTAAGTCATTTAACTGAGGGTTGGGTATTTCAAGAGGATTAGTACTGATAGGTGGTGAAGAATTATCTAGTTTTAGTTCTTTCATATTTCTGAGAATATCTTCAATGACAACATCACTGTCAACTAGTTCTTTATATTTAGGAGGAGGTTGAGATTCATCAAAAGTTACATTCATTGACTCCTCAACAACTAGACTTCTTTTGTTAAAAACTTGATAGGCTTTGCTATTTGGAGTGTATCCCAGAAAAATTCATTAATCAGACTTTGGATCAAATTTCAACAAATGTCCTTTAGTGTTTAAAATGAAACATTTACTCCCAAAAACACGAAAATAATTTATTTTTGGATTTCTTTTATAATAAAGCTCATAGGGAGTTTTGAGTAAAATTGGTCTTAATAAAACTCTGTTTAAAATATAACAGGATGTTGCCACAACTTCAGCCCAAAAATATTTAGGAAGTCGATATTCATTTAACATTGTATTAGCCATTTCTTGTACAGTTCTATTTTTCCTTTCAACTACACCATTTGATTGTGGTGTATAAGGAGCAAAAAAGTTATGACTTATACCTTGTTCATCACAGAACATAATGAAATCAGAATTATCAAATTCTCTTCCGTGATCAGATCGAATATAAATAATAGAGCTTCTTTGTTGATTCTGAATTTTCTTACATAAAGAAGAAAATGAATTTATGGCTTTATTTTTAAATTTTAGAAAATCAACCCATTAAATCTTGAATAATCATCAACCAAAACTAGAATGTATACATCACCACCAATGATGTGTTTAGGAATAAGTCCAACTAGGTCCATGTGTAATAATTCTAGAGGTCATGAGGTTGACACGATGAATTTAGGTTTATGAGATGCATGAATCTGTTTCCCTAATTCACATGCTTCACAAATATGGTGTTTTAAAAATTTTAGTTTAGGAAGACCTCGAACATGTTCTTTAGAGGAAATATTATTAATTAATTTCATGTTGATATGTCCTTGTCTACGATGCCATAGCCATGGATCATCATTTGTAGATATGAGACACACATTATCTAAGTGAGAATATATATCTAAGTCACATGTGTAAACATTTTAATTTCTAGGATATAGTAGAACTAATTTTTCCAGATTGATCAAATATTGAGCAGTTATGAGGACTAAAAGATATGTTAAATCCACTATCACACAGTTGACTAATAGATAGAAGATTATACATGAGTCCTGTGACTAGTTAAACATTAGAGATTGTTATGTATTTATTTCCAACACTCCCAATTCCAACTACTTTACCTTTATTGTTATCTCCAAAAGTTACCTCACCATAGTCTGTAGCTTACAGATTTTTTAACTTGGATTTGTCACCAGCCATATGTCTTGAACACCCGCTATCAAGATACCATTTATTTTTATTTAAATCAGTTGCAAGACATACCTGTAATATATAACAATTTTACATACTGGTACCCTTTAATAAAAAGGGTCCTTTGGGTGAGTTTTTCATTTTCTATAAGGAACATTTGTACATTCCTTCACAAAACTGGGCATATGATAATTAGTTTTAGTGGAGATAAGCATTCTATGAGTTATAGGACTATAAGAAGAATGATAATAATTTCTATAGAATTCTCTTCTTGTGATAATTGGTGAAGTGTATGTTCCCTTGGGAACCCAAATCATATTTCCTTTATAGTTTCCATTTTGAGCATTACACATATAAGATGAATGACCATTTCTGTTGCAATAAGAACATTTAGTGAAAGGGGAAGTATGGCTCTCTGTTTCTTGGCTTTTAACATGATATAATTCCTTATCTTTTGTTTTACTTGATTCTCCAATATATCCTTGTCCTTCTTTATTAAATCCACATCTTTGTTGACTTGACATGACATCAAGATTTTCTTTTCCTTTTGTGAATTTAAGAACTATGGTATTTAAATCATCACGTTCTTTTGTTAGATCATTAAGTTGATAAATTAAAGAATTATGTTTTTCTAATTCTATTTTAAGATTTTTAATTTCATTCTTTATCATTTGATCTTCTATTTGAGTATCTTCTTTAATTAATGCTAGAGTTGAATTTTCAACTTCAAGGTTTTCAATGAAAATAATAAGAGTTGAATTTTTGATTTCAAGGCTTTTGTTTATTGTGTTTAATTTTTCTAATTCTTCTTTTAATAACAAATTTTTTGAGTAATCATTTTCTAAGTTTCCTTTTTCCTCATTTATACATTCATTTGTTATAATTAAGCTTGAGTTTTCTATTTCGAGATTTTGATTTATTTTTCTTAATTTCTCTAGTTCTACTTTTAATGATAACTCAATTTCTATTCTTTCTTCCTTTTTTATGATTAAATATGAATTTTCAATTTCCAGTTCTTTATTTATTTTCTTCAGTTTTTCTATTTCTTCTTTTAATAAAGAATCGTTCTCTTGGTTTTCTTCATTTATATTTTCATTTGTTATAATTAAATTTGAATTTTCTATTTCAAGATTTTTGTTAGTTTCAGTTAATCTATCTAGAGATATTTTTAATTTGATGAAATCTTCTTTGATTATTTCATTATTTTCATATAAGTAATTATATGCCTCTTGTAATTTATAGTATTCCTTGTCAGGAGAATAAATATTAAATGAAGTGCTAGGTAATTGATGTTCAGATTTATCTTTGATCTTGGTGATGACTCATTGTCTACCATTAGATACAAATTTGCGATTTTTTCGATTTGTTTAGTAGTCTCTTCTTCATCACTTAGATACTAACCTTCTTTAGCTACTAGTACTTTGTTGTTGGCTAATTTTGGACAATCCTTTTTAAAATGTCCAGGCTAATTGTACTCGAAGCATGTATTTGAATTTTTGTTAGAGTTGATATTTCTGAAATTATTGTTGTAGTTGGCTTTAAAATTTCCTCTTTAGGCTTTTGGCTTAAAGACTTGTTTGCCTTAAAGTTATTGAACTTGTTATTTGTCTTCAGAAAGCCCTTTTTATATTTTCGAGCTTTGCTTTGAATCACTCTCCTGAGTTGTCTTGATAACAGGGCAACTTCATTATTTTCTAAACTCAGGAGTTCTTCATTTAGATCCTCATCATTACTTTCTTTATCAACAAGTAGAGCTTTGAATGCAATTCCTTTCTTCTTAAGATCTGTATCTGATCCAGCTTTTTCGACTAGCATGTCGACTTCGTGAGCACGAAGATTCCCAGTAAGATAGTCAAGAGGATAGACAGTTAGGTCTTGCATTTCTTTGATAGCTGTTACCTTCATTTTCCAGATGGAAGGAAAAGCTTTGAGAATTCTTCTATTTTTCTCATTTGTAGTGTACGTTTTTCCTAACTGTTCCAGCTCATCAATGATCTTGAAAAAACGTGTTTCCATATCAATGATCTTTTCATTTTCTTCTAGCTTGAAGCTTTCATATTCTTGAATTAAAGCTTCTTTTCTAGTTTCTTTAATATGATTGGTTCCTTCATAGGTTACAATCAATTTTTCCCAGATTTCTTTAGCATTTTTGCAGTTGCTAACTCTTTTGTACTCTTTTTCAATTAGAGCACTGGTTAGCACTTGTTCAGTTCTGGATGCTATATTCATGGCCTCTTCATCTTCAGTGGTGAATTCATCAATATCTTTTTCAACAGTCTTTTCTCCTATAATTTTTGTAGGAACTTTGACTCCTCGTTCTATAGCAAACCAAACTTTGATTCCTTGAGATTTGGCATAGATTTTGGATCTATTCTTCCAATTAGTAAAATTTGTGCCATCAAATAGTGGAGGTCTGGACATTGATAATCCTTCTCCGTAACCAGTAGCATTTGTGTAGGCCATAGATGGATCTACTCTTAGGTATGCCTGCATTTACTCAACAAACAGGTTAAAGAGCACTGCTCTCTTACCAATTGAAAGTCCAATAATAATATAGAAGGGGGTTGAATAGATTATTATCGTTTAAAAAATTATTCTAGGCCTTCTTGAATTTTTAGTTAATTAATTTGTAGTGTTCAAATTAATATGTAAGATAATAAAAATTCAATCACACAATGCACAGAGATTTGTCTGGTTCACAACATATATCCCGGGTATATTGCTACGTCTAGTCTCAAGCTCCTCTCCAGAACTTGAGATCTTATTACTATCATTAATAAATACTCCTTTAACAGGCGGAGAAGCCTTTATAAAGTTTTATAAACAAACTTCTAACTATACACAACTACCTATATTGGACAGCAAGCTCCCAGCTTTCTCTTCAAGTTTAGTTGTACCTTCTTTTGAGTTTAGTTCTAATTTATGATCTGGTCTTGAAACGATAATCTCTTCCTTTCCTCAAAAGTACACTAGAGATCCAACCCTCAGCTGACCTCTCTAAGACTCTGATTTTGGTCAAAAAATTACTCGTCTTTCTCACAGGTATATAAAATAAATTAACTCTACCCTTTTTCCTTTTACAAAATAGTTAACAGAATTTTGCTTTTAAAATAAGCAAATACAAGTTTAGTACAGATGTATAAAAGTTTAGATAAATTTTATATCAAAAGGCTTCTCAGATAAGCAGATAGCAATTAAAGAGCAGATATATTTATAAAAGTTCAAAGACTTTTATATATAAGAAAATAAGCTTCTTTGTAAGAAAATATAAATTTATGCACTGTTATAAAAGTTTAAATAACTTTTATATTTAAAAAAAATTGCTTCTTGAACAAGCAAGTATATGAATTTAAGTTTTGATTAAAAAGTGCTTCTGTATAAGCAGATATATAACTTTAGTTCAGATCTTTATAAAGATTTAAATTTCTTTATAAAATAAAGAATGTGTTTCTAAGGAAACTAATTTTAAATATAATTATGAATATAAAAGTTTAAATAACTTTTATGTTATGCAACAGGTATATCATGAATGTTCAAATAATGAAAGATATCAAGTATAATAATTTAAACAGTTTTAATAATACTTGATATAATAAATAAATTTATTATACTCAAAAATATATATAATAATATATTTTATCTATCCCGTGACTATTAAATAAGGTCACTTAGAATTTTAATGACCGTTCGAATGCTATTCTTGTTTAAGGAATACCTTCAAATAGCGGTACCTAAAATAGACCAAATTTAAAGTTTTACTGTTTAATATTTGTATAAATATTTTTGATAGATCACTTAGAACTTTAATAAACGTTTGAATGATGTTCTTGTTTAAGAAATATCTCCAAATAGCGGTATCTAAAATTGATCTATTTAAAGTATTTATATAAATAAAGAATATATCTATAAAGAGCCACTTAGAATTTTAATGACCGGTTGAATGATATTCTTAATGAATATCTCCAAATAACGATGCCTAAAACTGGCTTTTTATTGATATATATATATATATATATATATATATATATAAATGTGTATAATTCTTTCTATTTGTATTTTTATACCTATACGCAAATGTGAGATAATAACAAATAAACAATTTAACTAACTTATCTCAAAGAATTTTGACCAATTTTCTCTTTAAAATATCAGAATTATAGATTAGAAGAGAGTAAGCTTTTTGAAGAGAGATTATGTAGGCAAGAAGAGTATAAGCTTTTCTTGATTTGGAAATTGGTGAAAAAAGAATGAAGAAAAACTTCCCTATTTATAAAAAATTTTGGCAGGGGATATTTTCGAAAATTTTGAAAGATTAATTTTAAAATTAATGGACAGGATTGATTTGTTTGAAAATGAATGGCTTGGATGAATTTGGACAATACTAAAGTTCAGCCCACTTAACATGTTCATTTTTCACCCATGCCCAAATTTTTTTTCTGCCCAGCATAAGTATTGTTTTAATATCCTGGGCCCCAACGAATTTTCACATATCAATGGCAGCATAAGGCTTATAAGCCTTTGTTAATATTCTCAAACTTCTTCAAATAATTAATTACTATGGGTCCCACAATTTTACTCATCATTTCCGAACCAAGCCTTATTATCCTTCCCATTTTCGGATGGTGTAAAGAATAAAGACTAAAGTCTTTATGGAAGATTTTTGATAAAAACTTATTATTTAATATATATAATATTTTTAAACTAAATGACGAGGAAAAAATCAATTTTTAGGAATAGGGATTCTCCTTGCCTTAGGAATTGTTACTTTTTGAATTAATTTCTTTTAACACTTGATATTAAATTACCAAGGTCAATTTAAAAATTAATTCAATGTTAGGATGAAAAAAAAAATTGGTCACAATAAATAAATTAAATAAAAATAATTATATCATATAAAACCTATGGAGAGGATTCTAACCTATTTGCTATTTTATTATTATCATCAAAATATTCCAAAAGTTGAAGACCTAACAAAATACTTTAGGATATTTTTCACTTCATTCCAGTGCTCTTTTCCTGGATTCGTCTGATATCTGCTTGTTACACTAAGTGCATGAGCGACATCTGGTCTAGTACGTATCATACCGTACATTATAGATCCTATTGCTGATGTATAAGGAATCTTAGTCATACGGTCTCTCTCCTAAGGTGTCTTTGGGGCTTGTTTCTTGGAGAGATGTATTTCATGGCTCTTCAGCATTAGACCTATTTTGGAATCTTCCATGCTAAACTTCTTTAGCATCAAGTCAATGTACATTTCTTGGAATAAGCCAAGCATTCTTTTAGATCTATCTCTATAGATCTTTATCCCCAAAATATAGGATCCATCACCCAAGTCCTTCATGAAAAAGTGTTTAGATAACCAAATTTTGATAAATTGTAGCATAAGAATATCATTCCCTTTAATTAATACATCGTCAACATATAATACTAGGAATGAAACAGCGCTCCCACTAATCTTCTTGCACACACATAGTTCATCCTCGTTTTTAATAAAATCAAACTCTTTGATTGTCTCATCAAAACGGATGTTCCACCTACGAGAAGCTTGCTTCAATCCATAAATGGATTGTTGTTGCTTACATACTTGATTTGTTCCAACCGTTGAAACAAATCCCTTTGGATGTGTCATATACACATCCTCCTCAAGTTTCGCATTGAGGAAGGCTGTTTTCATGTCCATCTGCCAGATTTCGTAGTCGTAATAAGCTGCAATGGCAAGCAAAATTGGAATGGACTTGAGTGTAGCTACTGGTGAGAAGGTTTCATCATAGTTAAATCCTTGTCTTTGTTTGAAATATTTTGCAATCAGTCGAGCCTTATAGGTCTCTACCTTGCTGTCCGTTCCAGTTTTTCTTTTAAAGACCTATTTGCACCCAATAGGCTTAATGCCCTCAGGTGATGAAACCAAAGTCCATACTTTGTTCTCATACATGAAGTCCATCTCGAATTTCATGGCTTCTAGTCATTTCTCTGAGTCTTTACTACTTATAGCATGTTCGTAATTCAATGGATCATCATCATCTGTGAGGCGCACTATAATAAAATAGGCTATCTGTGATCGCAGAAAATCTAGTCGCTACAAGTAAAGTGGCGACCACTTTCAGCGACAGACGTATCAGCGACGGCTAATAGCGACCGATGCGGTCGCTATATTGTGTCAGGCCGAGTTAGCCTGTAGCGTGACGTGGATCCACATGTCAGCGACCAGAATTAGAGACCGTTTGCAGTCACTCTTGTCAGCGACCAGTATTAGCGACCGCAAGCGGTAGCTGGAAGGGAGCATGCTATTTCGGTCGCGAATAAGTAATAACGACGGTACGCGGTCGCTGATACTAAAATTAAAAAAGGGATTATTTTGTACCTGCTTATATCCCAAAAAAATTGACCTGTTTTGTACCTGTCCCAACTCACAGCAATTATATACAATCCAAATCCATCCACACAATAAGAACAACATGTACAAAGACAATTACATTAATAAATATAAAATTCATGAATATAAAACGTTAAGTTCGTACATTCATTCATTCAATAAAAAAATAGTCGATATATACAATGCAGAACAACGACTGAGAAAATAATGAGAATACAAATGTCTGGGCCGCATCAAATATCGTCTGAATGAGGCTGTAACAAAAGAAGAAAACACGTTATAAAACATATATGAAAAACGAAAAACAACCCTAGCATTTATAATGTATTACAATAACATATATGGATTACCTCATATATCCTAATGCTCTGCTGCTCTAGCCACTGCCTCTGCTAGATCCTCAGGACTCGGGGAGTGCAGATGCCCGCCTAGTGTAAGAAGAAGATTCCGATCTTGACAGATTGCTCTCACACAGTCAGCAGGAGTGTGCGGCGTCGGATGGCACGAAGACTGAGTAGACTGACTAGCAGAGCTCCCCGTTCCACTGATAGTCGGTCATCGTTGTTGTCCTTGGCCTTTGACGTAGTTTTTCTTCACAACTGACGCCCTCTTCCACAATTCTTGATCAATCGATGGCCGCGGGGTGCCTTCAGGATAACGCTCGTTCATTAAGCTCTTATAAGTGTCATGTCAGCATTTTAAAAATAAAATTGTTAAAAATAAATATAAAATGCTTAAGAATTAATTAACGACGAAAATATAAAGTTATAAAAAACAAATTACCGCTATCTGCACAGCCTCAGGCAAACCATCGCGGGTGGCCACGTACACATCCAGTCAATTAATAGGCTCACCCTGAGATTGAGTCTCCTATAAAACATGCTTGTATATTAATATGTAAACATGTGATATAATATATACATAATGATTGACATTTGCAAATACGTACCCGTGTAGCAATATGCTGCAGCTGTGATATACTACCGCCCCTATACGTGCCTTTTGCCTTGGCGCCTTCAGGTACAATTGAGACTCTATTAGTGGCGGCAGTCTTGCGTCTCTTCACCCAACCCTCACCCCGCCACACCTCACACATCCCTGCCCATATATCAAGCGCACACCACCACGGGCTATAAACATGCATGTGCTGCTCACCCTCCCCTTGATGGTCGACCGATGCATTATTCAGGGCTTTCTGTCGTTCCTTGTTCAGGTTATCTTTTGTTCGGACGACGCACTTTTTCCAGAACAATGTATGTATAATTGATGCATGTGCGTCGTCCCATCTATACCTCTTCTGCAAATAAAACAACAATAATAATATTAAGACGGTGATGATATAATCCAAAACAATATATATATATATATATATATATATATATATATATATATACACACATTAATTATATATTATCTGTCAAAATTAAATAAAATATACTTGGAATTCAGCCTAAACTGAATCCTTATGGGCGAGAGGTGTGCTCGCCCACGTAATCACTGGCGTAGGCCAGTTCTGTAAGCATAATTGTGAAATGCACTTCACAATCTTGCTATATTGAAAATCCCTAAAATATACAATAATTAATATACAAACCCAGATAACATTAGTAGATAACTACAACATTAATGATCGTATTATAAAATGATTATATATGTAATAGATAGATAACGTACGTGATGTTTGGAGGAGGTCTGATTTGTATAAGAATCCGGTCATCCGAATTACTCGGGGCCTTCGGGACCTGATTAGGCCCTCGACCCAAGCTGCGCTTTTTCAGCGGGGCTTCAGAAGACATCTATACATACAAAATTAACGGATGTTAGTAGAAGTTATACCTTGAATAAAAGGACAATAATAATAGATAATTGTATGAAGTAGTTAACTACAACACCTATGAATGAAAGGTACAATGGAGATGAGTGTATATATGTAATTGTATGTAAAACCTTGCATAAAAGGACAATAATGACAGATAATTGTATGAACTAGTTAACTACGACAACTATAAATGAATGGTACAACTGCGGTAAGTGTATATATGTAATTGTCTGTAATACCTTGCATAAAAGGACAATAATATACGTTAATTGTATGAACTAGTTAACTACGACAACTATAAATGAAAGGTACAACTGCGGTAAGTGTATATATGTAATTGAATGTAATAATTGTTCTCGGGCTCTGTATATCGAAACTGAGTCCCGTCAATTGTAATACGTGCCTAATACTCATGCGATACTATGTCTGTGTTTGCGTGTTGTTTTAACGCCCGAGGCGGGTTTTGGACTCTTTCTTGACTATTGTTCTATGTTTGCGTAAGTTAGGCATACGGGCTGATATCTCGGGCTCCATATATTGGAACTGAGTCCCGTTAGTTGTAACACGTGTATAATACTAATGCGGTGCTATGTCTGTGTTTGCGTGTCATTTCGACACCCGAGGCGATTTTTGGACTCTTTTTCAACTATTATTCTATGTTTGCGTAAGTTAGGCAGATGGGCTGATAACTCGGGCTCCGTATATCGGAACCAAGTCCCGCTAGTTGTAACGCATGCCTAATACTTATATGGTGCTATGTCTATATTTGCGTGTCATTTTGACGCCCGAGACGGGTTTTGGACTCTTTTTCGACTATTATTCTATATTTGCGTAAGTTAGGCAGACAGACTGATAACTCGAGCTTCGTATATCAGAACTGAGTCCCGTCAGTTTCAACGCGTGCCTAATACTCATGCGGTGCTATGTTTGTGTTTGCATGTCATTTTGAAGCCCGAGGCGGGTTTTGGACTCTTTTTTGACTATTATTCTACGTTTGCGTAAGTTAGGCAGACGGGCTGATAACTCGGGCTCCGTATATCGGAACTGAGTTTCGTCAGTTGTAACGCATGCCTAATACTCATGCGGTGCTATGTCTGTGTTTACGTGTCTTTTCGATGCCCGAGGCGGGTTTTGGACTCTTTTTTGACTATTGTTCTATGTTTACATAAGTTAGGCAGACGGGCTGATAACTCGGGCTCCGTACATCGAAACCGAGTCCAGTCAGTTTTAACGTGTGCCTAATACCCATGCGGTACTATGTCTATGTTTGCGTGTCATTTTGACTCCTGAGGCGGGTTTTGGACTCTTTTTTGACTATTATTCTATGTTTGCGTAAGTTAGGCAAACGGGCTGATAACTCGGGCTCCGTATATCAGAATTGAGTCCGGTCAGTTGTAACGCATGCCTAATACTCATGCGGTGCTATGTCTGTGTTTGCATGTCATTTCGACGCCCGAGGCGGGTTTTGGACTCTTTTCTGACTATTATCTATGTTTGCGTAAGTTAAGCAGATGGGCTGATAACTCAGGCTTCGTATATCGGAACCGAGTCTGGTCAGTTATAACACGTGCCTAATACTCATGCAGTGCTATATCTGTGTTTGCGTGTTGTTTTGATGCTCGAGGCGTGTTTTGGATTCTTTTTTGACTATTGTTCTACGTTTGCGTAAGTTAGGCAGACGGGCTAATAACTCGGGCTCCGTATATCAGAACCAAGTCCCGTTAGTTGTAACGCGTGCCTAATACCCATGCGGTACTATATCTGTGTTTGCGTGTCGTTTTGACGCCCGAGGCTAGTTCTGGACTCTTTTTCGACTATATATTTAATGTATATATATGTAATTGTATGTAATACAAGTAAAACTAAAAATACATTTCTCTCCCTAATTGCTGTCTGAGGCAGAATCATTTTGTATATGTATTGGAGATTCATAACCATCATTTTCTTCATATTCAGTGTTAGTGTTAGTGTCAGTCAATAACTCTTCCTCTTCAGTATCAATGTCATCTGGCGCATTTACTGACTCGGGATCCAATTTATCAGGTTCATCTCTAACCGCTGACTGGATTACTTCATTGTTGTCCTCTACATTTATTATAGGAGGTCTATGAAGCATCTCCTCTTAGTAGAACTCTCTGTCTACTAATTGGACACGATTTCGCGTGGGAGTATGAATTACAACTTGCCAATCTGTAGGCGGTCTATCTCTTGTTCTAACAGCACTAGGAGTGTAGTATACTTGTACTATTTGAGTTGGCAACACAAACTGTTCGTGGGCGTACGCAGACCTATGGAGGTCAATATCGACGATTCCATGTCTACCAACACGTATCCCTTTTTCTGAATCAAATCAATGACACTTGAATAAGTTAATCTGACCCCTGTAAGTGCCCTTGTACGACAACTCAATGATTTCCTCCAACTCTCCATAAAAGGTACGACCAAGCTCATTGTAACAATCTCCTTGGACACAAACTCCAATGTTTGTTGTTCTTTTACCGCGAGCATATGTCTTTGTATGAAATTTATAGCCATTTATTTTATAACCATTGCGGCTGACTTGGTCCCTGTCTCGGCCCATAGCTAGGACTTGTATATTTGGAGGAATGGTTCCCACATTAAGAGCTTACAAAAATGAATTTAAATTAAATGAATTCCTAAATTAATACTATATATGTTGTGCTTAATTAACTTCACTTACTTTGTCCTTTAGCCAAAGTGCAAATTTTTTATCTCGACTGAGTTGAATATCTTTATCAGTGATTCCGGGCTGATTTGCTTTTAACTCGTCATCGTATAATCTATACAATTTTATAAACATTAGCATATTGGAATGTATGAGATTAATTTTATAAACGTTAACATATTGAAATGTATACCTCACAAATTCGTCAATCTCTTCGCAATTGAAAAGAATGTAAATATGTGTAACATCTAATTCTTGCTCAGAGAGGAATATGCGCTTCCCTTTCCCATAAACGCGTCCTGGTAGACCAACTACATAAAGCCTACCATTTAGTTTAACATTGCCCCCATCATCATGTCTCAGGACTCGATTAGCCTTTGTCAAGGCTTCGTCGGGAAAATAGTCTGAGACAAACATAGATATCTCATCGAAACTATATGCCTCACATATCAACCCCTCGACGTAAGCTCTACTCTTCACCTTCCTCTTAAGGTTTCCCATCATCCTCTCGAAAGGGTACATCCATCTATATTGAACTGGACCACCAACACGAGCTTCATAGGGTAGATGGATTTGCAAATGCTC
The DNA here is from genome assembly GCA_020205555.1 of Panax stipuleanatus. Lineage (NCBI taxonomy): Eukaryota > Viridiplantae > Streptophyta > Magnoliopsida > Apiales > Araliaceae > Panax > Panax stipuleanatus. The sequence goes on along the minus strand of CM035117.1, from coordinate 47,196,545 downwards.
CATGGAGTTAAAAAAACCAGGTGGGAATATATTTTCAAGCTTACACGTGATCTCAATGATGTTCCATGCATTTTTATTTTTAGTCTTATAGAAAAACCCTTGTGAAAATTTAGCAATGGTGACTGAGATTAGTAAGAATAAGACTAAAAACAAAAATATAGAGATAAAACCTGCCACACTTGAAAACAGACCTAACAAACAATAAGGTTTACTGTCATTTCACACTCTATTCACAAATAATAGGAGTTTAATGTATACATATATAATGGAAATAGGAGTATAGAGAGAAACCCTTTGACAGTGGCGTGGGCGACGGGGTGGGCGGCGATGGCGTGGACGGTTCCTCTATTCCTTCTCTTCCCTCTCTTCTCTGTTCTCCTTCTCGTCCCCTTCTGTTTCTTCTTCTTTTCGCTTCTGTATGCCGAACTAGTACCTGATAGATTTAATAGGATCAGTGACTACCTTCTACGACCGCAAGCGGTCGCTAGTTTTTTAATACGTGGATGTTGTAGCCACCGAACGCGGTCGCTGATACATTGTGGTCAGAAATAAATTGCCCGCAAGCATTTCACGCCAATTTTTAGGCGACAAAAGTATACCTGCTATCGAACTGCAACCGCATGCGGTTGCTGATAGCAACTAGCGACCAGAACCATAAACGGTCGCCACAGGCTGTCGCTGATGTCAACAATAGCGACAGGATGGTGCGGTCGTTGAAACCGTTGGTCGCTGATAGAGCATTATCTTGTAGTGGCGTACCTCATTGTCATCCTATATAACGAATACATACCATTCAGGTATCTTCGGTACTCTCCTTGATTTATGAATAGGGTGTGTTACAATAAGTTCTTCCACTTAGTCAGGTACCTGACTTTGATCTGTAGTAATTTTTGGTTCTTGAATTTGTTCAAGATATATCTTACTCCCACTGACCCCCTCAAGGATAAACTCCTTTTCCAAGAAGGCAACATGTTTTGCAACGAACACCTTTTGATAAATTAGATGATAGAAATAATTCCCTGATGTTTCTTTAGGGTATCCCACAAATGTACATTTGTCAGATCTAGTCTGCAGCTTATCATTCTCAAACTTTTTGACATATGCTGGACAACCCCAAGTCTTAACATGCTTAAGATTTGGTTTCCTCCCTGTACATATCTCATATGGAGTCTTTGGGACGAATTTGGTAGGTACCTTGTTAAGTAGGTATGCAGTCGATTCTAGAGCATAACCCTAAAAAGAAACTGTAAGATCGGTAAAACTCATTATGGAACGAACCATGTCCAACAATGTACGATTTCTCCTTTCAGATACACCATTCAAATGTGGTGTTCCTAGTGGAGTCCATTGTGAGATTATACCATTTTCTTTGAGACAATTAAGAAACTCATTGCTTAATTATTCACCACCTCGATTTGATCGAAGAATCTTAACACTCTTGCCAGTTTGTTTCTCTACTTCACTTCTGAATTCTTTGAACTTTTTAAACGATTCAAATTTGTATTTCATTAAATACATATATCCAAATCTTGAATGATCATCAGTGAAAGTAATAAAATAAGAATACCCTCCCCGTGCAATCGTTGTCATAGATCCACAAATGTTTGTGTGTACCAACGCTAACAACTCTGTAACTCTTTCTCCTTTTCCACTAAAAAGAGATTTAGTCATCTTACCTATGAGACAAGATTCACAAGTTGGATATGATTCATAATCAGATAGCTCTAAGTGCCCATCTTTATGCAACTTAGATAATCTTGTTTCATTAATATGACCCAGTCTACAGTGCCACATAAAGGTATAATTAATACCATCTCTTTTCTTTTTCTTAGTTTGTTCAATTTGAAGTATATTTTCATGCAAGTCAAGTACATAAAGTCCATTTAGTACTCTACCAACACTATATAAAACATTTTTATTATAAACGGAACAACTATTGTTATTTATTATAATATTAAAACCATCCATATCCAATACAGAAATAGAAATAATGTTTCTAATGAGTGTTGGAACAAAATAAAAATTATTTAAACTAATGGACATGCTTATAGACAGTGCTAAACAATAAGTCCCTACAACTAATGCAGTAACCTTTGCTCCAATTCCCACTCGTAGGACGACCTCATCCTTATTTAGCTTTTTACTTCTGACCAGTCCCTGCATAGTATTACATATGTGAGAACCACAGCCGATATCCAAATCTAAGTAGAAGATTGACTTTCAGAAAAATTAATTTCAATCATGAACAAACCTTGATTGGAAGTCGAAGCTTCTCCAAGCTTCTTCTACTTTTTTTTCGCAAGGAACTTCTCGCAGTTCCTCTTCCAGTAACGCGACTTGTTGCAATGGAAACATATTCCTTTGTTATCTGGATCAGGTTTCTTATTATCCTTGCCTTTCGCCTTGCTCTTAGCCTTCTTGAACTTCTTCTTTTCAGAAGATACCTTGGGCCTCTTCCTTTTCTTGGAAGAATCATCCACCAGTAAGACTTGGTTCTTCTTAGATGGGAAGTGACCTTCAACAGTTTTCAACATGTTAACTAATTTAGGCAAGCTGACATCCTACTTATTTATGTGAAAATTCACAACAAATTGTGAGAAGGTGTCTGGGAGTGATTGGAAGATCAAATCTTGACTTAACTCCCCATCCATGACGAAACCTAGTTGTCCAAGACGTTCAATAAAATTGATTATCTTTAGGACATGAGTCTCAACAGTAGTGCCCTCGGTTATCCGAGATCAGAAGAGCTCCTTAGATATCTCATATCTTGCAGTTCTACTTTGCTCACCATATAACACTTGGAGATCCAACAATATAGTAGGAACATCTACAGTTTCCTACTGACACTGAAGCTCGTTACTCATGGATGCGAGCATGAGACATTGAACCACAGATGTATTATTTTGCCACTTTCTAAAAGTAGTAATCTCTTCCTCAGAGGCTGTTTCTGCAACAGTTGCAGGGACGGGTGAATTTAAGACATAAGAAATCTTTTCAGTAGTGAGAATAATTCTCAGATTTCTTAACCAGTCCGTGTAATTCAGTCCGATCAGTTTGTTAGCATCAAGTATGCTACGCAGTGATAGTGAGTGTGACATTTTTAAATTCTGCATGTGAAAATAAAACAACATTTTAGCATACATTCATTTAATTAATTACCAAAATAAATTAGGTCTTGTTTTAAATTGGTATCTCCCACTATTTTCTTCAAACTATATTACCCTTATAATATATAGTTCAACAAATCTAATTAAAAATTTGCTAGTGAGAATAAGGATCTCATTTCAATTATATATAGCCTTGTGGTGACACAACAAACTATATATAAATAAATAGGTAGACAACTTTTTCCAATTACATCATCATGTAACTCCTTTTGTCTCTTAGAATATTTTGATCAAGTGGTGACACATCCGAATCAAAATTATCTAAGTTAAGTCCAACCTAGCACTTCTATATATTCAAAAAGAAAAATACCATCCTTGTGGTCACACAACAAAACAGTATCGTTCAATTCCTTTATAAGCATCAAATGTGATAAGATAACACTTAAATATTTAATACTTGCCTTGTGGTGACACAACAAACTCATATTAACTATTTAATACTCTATTAATTTTATCATGCATGAAGGCGACGTTCGATATTCCTAATATCTTTGAACGCTTAGGACTTTATATAAATTCTTTGAGGGGTTTGTTATTATTTGTCTCATCTTGTTTAGTGTATATGCACACACACATATATATATATATATATATATATATATATATATATATATATATATATATAATATGCGTCATATTAATTGACATGCGAAGCATGGTGCATAATATATATATATATATATATATATATATATATAGTATAAGCATGTATATAGAATACTATATTCTACCCAGATTGATTATGTACTTTATTCTAGTTTGGTTAACTAGAGCCACCATGTGAACTAATAGGTCAAACCTAGGGTGCAAGAACAGAATTTTAATATAATTATTACATTTAAACTCGGGCTCCATTACAAACGAGTTTTCAAACGCTCCTTGCTCCTTGGTCTCCAATTCTTCAAGATGATTCTAACTAATCCTATCACATAAACTATTTAATTAAATAGAAACTTTGATCAGCAGTCAAGGGAAAGTACATAGGAGGGAGATAAAATTTTACATTAAGAAAAATTAGAGAAGATGAGGTACGCAGACCCCATTTATAAAACCCATGCATTCATACATCAAACTAAAATAAAATAAAATCACATTGGTCAATAATCCATAATCAATCCCATTTATTATCATACATATCACCATATGCATCAATAAATAAACATTCATCTCATGAATAATAAACATTCAATATATATATATATATATATATATATATATATATATATATATATTGATATTGATTTAATGGGAAATTCTAGTTAGCATATAAACCAATTCCAAGTTCAAAATAAACTCCTTTATTTTAACTTTTAAAACTGTTTTGAAAAACAAAATATATGGAATCAAATTCCTTATAAAATAAAATTCTTTATTTTAGATAATATGAAATCCAACTTCATATCTAATAAAACTCTTTTATTAAAATTCATTTTTTTAATTAAAATAAACTCCTTTATGTTGATTCTTAAAAAAAAAAAAAAAATTGGACGAAATTGCTGCCCAGCGCCGGGGCGATGCTAACAAGTTCCAATTTTCGCGATTTTTGCTATTTCATTTCACAAAACATGATTCTATACTACCAATTATGCCCAATAAAATTGTTCTAAACATATATTAACATACATATCAAATCAAAACAATTAATAACTCGAATAAAGGTTTGACTTTGATGCCACTGTTAGGTATATAAGATTCATGAACGCAATCAAATTGCATCAAAGTAGCGGAAGTATGGAAAAATTAGATTTTAAAATTTTACAAATCATATACCCGGATCATCCTTTATGCATAATTATTAATTAAACGAAAGAAAAGAAATTATAGAATCATACCTTTGTATAACTAAGCTTTTACATGTACGAGTTCAACTCCAAATTATTTGCGCTTTCCTTGAGTTCTCTGGGTTTGATTCCTTCTTTTAATCAACGTTAGCCACCCAAGTGTTTGGCTTCTAGAGGTGATCCACTAAGGAAGAATAAAATTCAAGAAGATGTGTGTTTGGCTAAAATCCTAATTTCTATCCTTATAGAAATTATGCATTATCCCAACTCTTGGAAAGATCATTAATCCTAAATCAAAATAAGACTCCTTTTATTTATAGATGTAGGCAACCCACCTAAAACATTTAGGATTTGGATTTTATATTAATTAATTAAACTCTTTTAATTAATTAGGCTTTATAATCTTAATAGGAATAATTAATTAAACTCTTTTAATTAATTAGCCTTCTAATCTTATTAGGAATATATGAGAAAGTAGTCTTATTAATTAATTCTCAAACCCCTTTAGGAATTAAAATAATAATAATAGTAATAATAATAATAATAATAATAATAATAATAATAATAATAATAATAATAATAATAATAATAATAATAATAATAATAATAATAATAATAATAATAATAATAAGACTCCTCTTAATAATTTATATTTAATATTTCTAAAATATTAAATAATAAATATTAAGCTATTTAATTTATTCTATCACCATAGATTAAATTAAATATACTTAAATTAATATTACGATTATGCCATTTGCTTCTTTGATAATTATTCTTCTTTTTATGGTGTGACCCTTTAGGTTCTCCATATTAAACCGGTTGTGAATAAATCAATTAGAATAATTATACTAATCTTATTTAAATAAATAAACTAACTATTAATTTATTTAAATAAATAACATTTATTCTACAATAAGAGTAAGCTCCTTTAGCGCTCAATGACTTTTTAGATAATATAGATTTCAATATTAATTATAAAAGAACCTTTGAGTAAATAGTTATCTTATAATTCATTCCTTCCACCATACAATGTCCCAATTAAATATAAGACATGGAATTACTATCAAGTCTTATTTTATTTAATTAAATGTATTTCGATCCTAAAATGCACAACTCCAAATAATGCAAATTAAATTTTTTTTTTAATTTCATTCTGCCTTAGCCAAGGACTACTGGGTTGTCATTTATCGAATCACATAGGACATTCTCTTCTTTTACTAGAAGTGGTAGATTCTTTATTGATCATTCATTATCTCCATGTATAAATTATTATACCCAAGCATACCCTTTGATATACCCTTAGGGCCTTAAGGGACATGTCAAAGTATAACTCATTATACACAAGATACTATGATGATCTCAAGTATAAGGATTATTTGTACTACTATCACTAAAGGAATTCCTATTGATAGGCAAGTAAAACTCCATTAGGTATTCTTTAGCGAGCCACGTTCAGTGTACTTATTCTCCAATAAGCACCTACATACCTGCTTTAGTGTCTCTACACAAATGATCTCATTCTCATCCAATGAGCAAGCAACATATGTACCAATATATCCGGATTCACTAATTTTCTTTTTAGTAATCCAACGATTGGGAGCAGTTTTAGTTTATGAGCTATCTAAGAGTTTAAATCTCATTAGCATGATCAACATCATGATTCTAAAAATATTACTCAAAACTATGGGTTTATCAAATATTATAAAAACAACACCATATCGATAAATAAATGTCTTTAATTAAATAATACTTTTATTAATAAATGAATAAGATTGTTACAAAGTATATGCCTTATCATCAAACATGATTGGCTTGTATGCATACTACTTTCAGTATATATGCTGATGAGCTTAGAAACCCATTTGACATTCACTTAGTAGGAGTGAATGTCGAATAGTCCCTAGTTTGGGACTATTAATGGATGTTATGTGTGACAAATGAGAATTTTGTAATTTATTTTAAATATTTATTGAATTAAATAAATATTTTTGATGATTTATTTATTGAGTTAAATGAATATTTGATGAATTATGGTAGATTAATTTAATTATATGTGTTACATTGATTAAATTAATGTAGAGAAATTTTATAGTTCAAAGTATGAATTTAATTGAGATTATTTAATTAAATGAATTATTTAAGAATTATAATATTATCCTAACTAATTTAATAATTAATTAGAGATTTAATGATTTGACATAATTAATAAATGAGAATTTTAATTATGTGATGATGTGATTTAATGTGTAATATTATCTTTTATTTAATTGAATTTAAATGATATTATTTGATTAATTAAAGTGTGACAAATAAACTATACAATAAACACTTTAATTAAATTAAATGGAAAAGGAGCTCTTTTGTGACAAACCAATCAAGGCCTAAGGATCATGAGAGCAGTTAAGGCCTGATGCGCCTAACTGCTACGCACGACTTCATCGGTTATTTAAATTTTACGTATATAGTATATTAGACCTTAATTTGTTGTATATCATATCAGAGAGAGTTTTAGAGAGAAAAAGAGAGAACTTGAGAGAATTGAAAGAAATTTGAAGAATCAAAGGAAGCTTTTATCATCTTGAGTAATCTTAATAAGAAAGCAAGGGTAATTCCTTATCTTAAGTTTTTCAATTCTTGTTTTTAAAGTTTTCTCCCTTAACGTATATTTTGAGTTCTCTGATAATTGAATTTCATGAGTTATTATTTATTACTTGATGTTAGATATTTATAATGCATGCATCACCTAATTGTATGTAATTTATATCTGTTTCAAAGTAATCAAATCCATGTAATCATGTTTAATTGGAGTTTTATAAGTTATAAAGTAAGAACATATGAATATGGCCTATATGTACAAAATTTCATACTTTAAATGTATATTAAATTGTAAACTGACGAGTGATTACGATTATGCATGTAAAAACGAAGAGAACGAAATTTAAACGGACTGATTCGGTGTTATAACGAATCTGTAATGAAGGATTTCATGAAAACTAATGAAATTATGAAAAATACCAAAAAACATGAAATTTATGTGTTCTAATTTGAATGTTTATATGATTTAAGTTGTTAAAAGCATGCTAAGAAGGTTACTAAATGTTTCTGTTAAGTTCAAAATGTATGGGTAACATTAAAGTTGTTGTTTGAGCTTAATTTTGGTATTTTTGGTTTTCCTCTGTGTTCTTCGCGAACACTATCAGACTGCACTGTGACTCGGCGCCGCAGTGCTGGTTCTATGAAGAAACCGGGCGCTGCAGCACCAAGCCAGTGTTGGCTGACGTAGTCATGGCGCCGCAGCGCCGGTTCTGTGAAGGAACCCAGCGCTGCAACGCCAGGCCAAAACCTTGGCTGACGTGGCACGGCACCGCGACATCGCTTTTATGAAGGAACCCAGCGTTGCAGCGCCATGCCAAGCAGCCGGCTGACTTAGGCTCAGCGCTGCAGCACCGGTCCCCAGTGCAAATTAGGCGCTGCAGCGCCGGCCAACAGAATGACCCGAAGAATTTTATTTAGGTGTTCAAAGTTCAGAAATGTAATTTAAAATGTTATGTAATGAACATGATGATATATTAAACATATATTGAAATGTTAAAACAAATTATTAACTTATTTTAAGTGATTAATTGATAAGTTAAATACGTGATGTAAACTTGTTATTTAGAAAGTCTAATAACGTATTCAAGAACTGATATTTGTGATTCGATGAGTATAATCAGACTTAGAATTAATTGGTATTGTGAATGTAATGATATATAGGATTAATTGAGGAACGTGATTTATAATTGTAGCTTGTGCACGAGGCAAGTTCCTAAACCTTACTTTTATATTTACGCAAGTTTATTAACTCTACTTTAATTGAGCAAGCTATCTATTCAAGTTCTTACTCTTGTTTATTCAAGTTCAAGATTCTATATGAGATATTATAATTCTCTTTAAAGCAATACTTCGGTTATACAATACTTATTCAATTGTATACCTTTGAGATTCATTATCTGGTTTAAGTATAAATTTATTGTTGAACCTTGAAAGACTAGCGAACCCTTATTGATTCGACTAGTCCATAGTTGATGAGCATTCTAAATTCAAGAACTGTTATTGAGCTTATCCAAACTAAACTTCCTTTGGTGCGAACTCTGATGTCAAACTGAGATGAACAACACTTTATAGGGGATTATTTAAGTATTAGTGTTGAGATGATGTGCACATACATGGTACTAAGGGTTGATCCCCCTAAGTACGAGAAGTAGAGTTCATATAGTCTTACGATTGTTAAAGGTTTAAAGTAAAAATATTTGATAACCTGGGACATAGTTCTTGGTCTTATGACCCTCAGATATACTTTTGATTCTTGTATTCATTCCTTGATTCAAAAGCCGAGCTTTTTATTATTCAGAATTCATTGACTTCTCGCATATTATTATTGCTTTATATTTTTGTACTTGTGGGCAATTGTTTCTCACTCGTGCATAATAACATGCAGCTAAGATTGAAAGAAATAACGAGCCTTCCACTAGCAAAGGCAAGGGCAAAGCTAACAAGTGATGAAGACTTGTTATTTATTATGAATGTTTTGTTTTAAAACTATGATGTTATGTTAAGACTTAATTGTTTATTTATGTTTCCGCACTTGATGTATTAAGGTTAGATGACCTAAGATTTATTTATTCAGTTTTTGTAACCCCTTAAGGGGAGAATTTCTATTTATTTCATGAGTTGCATTTATTATCGGTAGATAGACATGTTATGTTTGGACAGTAAACACCAAATTCTGTGGAAATAAAGTACCCAAATTTGGGGGTCTCACAAGTTGGTATCAGAGCTGTAGGTTATGAACCTTAGGTGGGAAAACCTTAGGGTAGTAGCCTTTTAAGAGATCGATAACATAGTGGTGATAAACTCTTATCGAGTTTTAAAAAAGATAATAAAAGACTTTATGTGCTTATGTGATTACTTATGTGGTCGCGAGTATCGATTAGCATCACGTAGTAACTAAAAACTTAAAATTTTGATTGTCAATATGTCGGATGTTGGAGGATCCATTCAGCCTAGGGAGGTTGAACCCCGAGTGGCTAGAGAGGAGGAGCCCCAAGGCATTCATACAGTCTGGAAGCAGTTAGTTCGGAGAGAGCCATCTCCTTTGATCACTGTTGTGGGTCAAGAGCATGAGCTAGTGTTTGATTCAGAGGAGGACTCTGAAGAGATAGCGGTTGAGGCTGAAGTTGAGGAAGAGGATGAAGACCTTGATGAGTTTCCACCAAACTCTATCAGTGTCGAGATGTACGACGAGCTGTATGACCGTAATATAGAGTAACAGGATACCGTTCGAGAACTGAAGGAGCAGACAGTTTTACAACGGAAGACTATAGAGCAGAAGGATGGCGAGATCGAGAATTTGGATATATGTCTTGGAGACGTGGAGTGGAAATTGGTTCATGCAGAGGGATAAAATGAAGAAAAGTCAGTTGAGATAGATAAGTTGAAGGATGACTTGCGAGAGGAGTCATCGAAGCGTGCTAGAGCAGAGGACACTTGGATGAAGGCTTCTCGACGTGCAGATCTTGTCGAAGATGACGATCAGGCGAAGAAGGCTAAGATTGAGGAGACGGACTACACATTCTAGACAACGATTGATAGGGCTCAGGATCGAGTGTTCTATTATCCAGTGCAATTCGAGGACTTACCTTGGTACATGCTAGACCGTAGGACGATGTTCTGTATTATGGAAGAAGAGCGCATAGAAGCTGTTCGAGGCCTTAGTAGGCCATGATAGGAACAGTATTGATAATGTGAATATTTCTATGGTAGTTAATAATGAAAATTCCACTGTGGTTATAAACAATGGAATATGATGATGATTGAAATCTTGTAAATTCTTTATCTCGGGATAGTTACTGTAAATAGCAGTGATGCTATCTTCGTATGTTTAAAACTTTTGAATGAATAAAATATCAGAGTTTATTTGAGATGATATGTATTAAGTGATTGTCTTAAATGTTTAAGTTAAGTCTTAAATATTTAAGAATTGAGTAACGGTTTAATAAACCTATATCTTAAATAGAAATATGTCGCCAAGAAGACGCCCAACTCGTCAACCATCTCAAGAAGGGTCAACAAATAATAACGACGCCATTGCCAACGCTAATCCTGTTTAGCAGTTGGTGAACCTATTAATTGGAGCACTGGCCAAACAACTGCAAGCTCCACAGAACACTTCGTTCAAGGACTTCAAAGTGGTGGGACCACCAGAGTTCAAGGGATCCATAAACCCAATCGAAGCTCAGACGTGGGTTATGGAGATGGAGAAGGTATTCGTCGTCGCAAGGGTCAACGAAGATTCCTTTGATCAACGTTAGCCACCTAAGTGTTTGGCTTCTAGAGGTGATCCACCAAGGAAGAGGAATTGTTCAAGGAGGGTGGTTGGTTAAACCCTAGTTTTTCTATTCTCTATAGAAAAGGAGTACTCTCTCCTACAATTAGAATTTCATCATCTGATATCTAGCATAAGACTCTTCTTATATAGATATTGGTCAACCCTTCTAATCCAATTAGAAATAGGGTTTCATTTAATTAATTAAACTCATTTAATTAATTAGGCTTCCCAACACATTGGGAATAATTAATTAAACTCTTTTAATTAATTTGCCACCTAATCTTATTAGGAATAAATGAGAGTACTAATATTAAATTAATTCCTAAACTCCTTTAGAAATTAAAATAATAATAATTGTAATAATATTAATAAGACTCCTCTTATTAATTTTTATTTAATATTTCTAAAATATTAAATAATAAATATTAAGCTATTTAATTTATTCTATCACCATAGATTAAATTAATTACACTTAACATATTATTAAAATTATGCCATTACATTCTTAAATAATTATTCTTCCTTTTATGGTGTGACCCTTTAGGTTCTCCATATTAAACTGGTTGTGAATAAATCAATTAGAATAATTCTAATCTTATTTAAATAAATAAATTAAACTAATAATCTATTTAAATAAATAATATTTATTCTACAATACAGATAAGCCTCCTTAGCGATCAACGACTTTGCACATAATATAGATTTCAACATTAATTATAAAAGAACCCTTGAGTTAATAGTTACCAAACAATTCAATCTTTCTACCATACAATGTCCCAATTAAATATAAGACATGAAATTATTGTCAAGTCTTATTTTTATTAATTATATATATTCCGATCAGAAAATGCACAACTCCAAATAATGCAAATTAGAAATTGCTTTCTAATTTCATTCCACCTTGGCCAAGGAATCCTGGGTTGTCATTTATCGAATCACATAGGACATATCTCTTCCTTTAATAGAAGCGATAGATTCTTTATTGATCATTCATTATCTCCACATATAACTTAATACACCCAAATATACCCTTTGATATACCCTAAGGGTCTTAAGAAATAAGTCAAAGTATAATTCATTATACCCAAGATACTATGATGATCTCAAGTATGAGGATCACTTGTACTACTATCACATTAGGAATTCCTATTGACAAGCGAGTAAAACTCCATTAGGTATTCATTAGCAAGTACGTTTAGTGTACTTATTCTCCAATAAGCACCTACATACTTGCTTTAGTGTCTCCACACAAATGATCATAAGATCAATCATCCTCATCCAATGAGCAAGCAACATATGTACCAATTTATCCAGATTCACTAATATTCTTTTTAGTAATCCAACGATTGGGAACTATTTTAGTTTTAAGCTTTCTAAGAATTTAGATCTCATCAGCATGATCAACATCATGATTCTAAAAGCATTGTTTAAAACTATTGGTTATTTATATATTATAAAAAATAGCATCATGTAGATAATTAAATGCCTTTAATAAATGAATACTTTTATTAATAAATAAATAAGATCGTTTCCAAAGTATATGCTTTATCATCATACATGATTGGCTTGTATGCATACTACTTTAAATCTCCCACTTGCACTAAACCCAATTGCCATGGTATTTCTTACACATCTTCTCTAAGTGACGATCAAACTGCTGTTGTGTTAAAGCTTTAATAAAAGCATATGCAATGTTGTCTTGAAAGTCTACACGCTCCAAGGTGACGTCTCCTCTTTCAATGATCTCCCTGATCAAGTGAAATTGCCGCAACACGTGTTTAGATTTTTGATGGGACCTGGGTTCCTTAGCCTGTGAAACAGCTCCGGTGTTGTCCCAGTACAAGGGGACTTCTCCTCCAATGCTAGGAACCACACCAAGTTCGGTTATGAACTTCTTCATTCAAACAGCCTCCTTTGTAGCTTCACTTGCAGCTATGTACTCTGCCTCTGTCATTGAATCAGCAAATGTTTGCTGTTTGGAACTCTTCCAACTCACTATACCACCGTTTAAGGTAAACATATACCCCGAAACAGATTTACTATCATCTTGGTATATTTGAAACTTGATTTTGTGAAGCCCTCGAGTTTTAATTCAGACCCACCGTAGACAAGAAATACATCCTTAGTCCTTCGTAAGTACTTTAGGATATTTTTCACTGCCTTCCAGTGTTCTTCTCCTGGATTTGATTGATATCTGCTCGTTACACTAAGTGCATGGGCGACATTCGATCTAGTACATATCATATCGTACATGATAGATCCTATTACTGAAGCATAAAGTATCTTACTCATACGGTCTCTCTCCTCAGGTGTCTTTCGGGCCTGCTTCTTGGAGAGATGTATTCCATGGCTTATCGGCATGAGATCTCTTTTGGAATCTTCCATGCTAAACCACTTTAGCATCGAGTCAATGTACGTTCCTTGGGATAAGCCAAACATCCTTTTAGATCTATCTCTATAGATCTTTATCCCCAAAATATAGGATGATTCTCCCAAGTCCTTCATGGAGAAATGTTTAGATAACCAGATTTTGATTGATTGTAGCATAGGAATATCATTCCTTATCAGTAATATATCATTAACATATAATACAAGGAATGAAATAGCGCTCCCACTAACCTTCTTGTACACACATGGTTCATCCTCGTTTTTGATAAAATCAAACTCTTTAATTGTCTTATCAAAACGGATGTTCCATCTACGAGAAACTTGCTTTAATCTATAAATGGATCGTTGCAGCTTACAGACTTGATTTGTTTTAACCTTTGAAAAAAATCCCTCTGGCTGTGTTATATACACATCCTCCTCAAGTTTCCTATTGAGGAAGGCCGTTTTCACGTCCATCTGCCAGATCTCATAGTCGTAATAAGCTACAATCGCAAGCAAAATTCGAATGGACTTGAGTATAGCTACTGGTGAGAAGGTTTCATCATAGTTAACTCCTTGTCTTTGTTTAAAACTTTTTACAACCAGTCGGGCCTTATAGGTCTCTACCTTGCCGTCCGCTCCAGTCTTTCTTTTAAAGACCCATTTACACTCAATAGGCTTAATGCCTTCAGGTGGTGAAACCAAAGTTCATACTTGGTACTCATCCATAGAGTCCATCTCGGATTGCATGACATCTAGCCATTTCCCTGAGTCTTTATCACAATAGCCTGTTTGTAATTCAATGGATCATCATCATTCATGATGCGTAACTCATCGTCATCGTCTATGACGAATGCATACATATCAGGTATCTTCGAAACTCTTCCAGATTTACGAATAAGGTGTTTTACAGTAGGTTCATCCACTTGGTCAGGTACCTGACTTTGATCCGTAGTAACTTGTGGTTCTTAAACTTTTTCAAGATATATCTTACTCCAACTGACCCCTTCATGGATAAACTCCTTTTCTAAGAAGGCAGCATGTTTCGCAACAAATACCTTTTGATCAGTTGGATGATAGAAATAATACCCTAATATTTCTTTAGGGTATCCCACAAATTTACACTTGTCGAATTTAGTATGTAGCTTATCATTTTCAAACTTTTTGACATAAGCTGGATAACCCCAAGTCTTAACATGCTTAAGATTTGGTTTCCTCCCTTTCCACATCTCATATGAGGTCTTTGGGGCGGATTTGGTAAGCACTTTGTTAAGTAGGTATCCAACCGTTTCTAGGGCATAACCCCAGAAGGAAATTAGAAGATTAGTAAAACTCATCATGGAACGAACCATGTCCAACATTGTTCGATTTCTCCTTTCAGATACTCCATTTAACTGTGGTGTACTTGGTGGAGTCCATTGTGAGATTATACCATTATCTTTGAGACAATTGAGAAACCCACCGCTTAAGTATTCTCCACCTCGATCCGATCGAAGAATCTTAATACTTTTGCCAGTTTGTTTCTCTACTTCACTTCTGAACTCTTTGAACTTTTTAAATGATTCAGATTTGTATTTCATTAAATACACATATCCAAATCTTGAGTGATCATCAATGAAAGTAATAAAATAAGAATACCATCCCCGTGCATTCGTTGTCACAGGTTCACAAACGTCTGTGTGAACCAACGCTAACAACTCTATAACTATTTTTCCTTTTCCACTAAAAGGAGATTTATTTATTTTACCCATGAGACAAGATTCATAAGTTGGATATAATTCATAATCAGATAGCTCTAAGAGCCCATCCTTATGCAACTTGGATAATCTTGTTTCATTGATATGACCGAGTCTACGGTACCACATATAGGTATATTTAACTTCATCTCTTTTCTTTTTCTTAGTTTGTTCAATTTGAAATATATTTTCATGCAAGTCAAGTATATAAAGTCCATTTCGCAAATTACCAACACCATATAAAATATTGTTATTATAAATAGAACAACTGTTGTTCTTTATTATAATGTCATATCCATCCATATCTAATACGAAAATAGAAATAATATTTCTAATGATATTCGGAACAAAATAACAATTATTCAAATTAATGGACTTTCCCGTAGGTAGTGCTAAACAATAAGTGCCTACAGCTAATACAACAACCTTTGCTCCATTTTCCACTCGTAGGACAACTCATCCTTGTTCAGCTTTCTACTTCTGACCAGTCCCTGCATAGTTTTACATATATGAGAACCACAGCCGGTATCCAATACCCAAGTAGAATTTTGACTTTCTGAAAAATTAATTTCAATCATAAACAAACCTTGATTAGGATTTGAAGCTTCTCCAAGCTTCTTCTGCTTTTGTTCTGCAAGGAAATCTTTGCAGTTCCTCTTCTAGTGACCCTGCTTGTTGCAATGGAAGCACATTCCTTTGCTATCTGGATTAGGTTTTTTTTGTTCCTTCCTATTCACCTTGCCCTTATCCTTCTTAGATTTCTTTTTTTCAGAAGATACTTTGGGTCTCTTCCTTTTCTTGGAAGAATCATCCACTATTAAGACATGGTTCTTCTTGGATGGGAAGTGACCTTCTGCAGTTTTCAACATGTTAAGTAATTCAGGCAAGTTGACATCCAACTTATTCATGTGAAAATTCACAACAAATTGAGAGAAGGTCTCAGGGAGTGAATGCAAGACTAAGTCTTGACTCATCTCCCCATCCATGACGAACACAAACTGTCTAAGGCGTTCAATCAGAATGATCACCCTTGGGACATGAGTCTCAACGGCAGTGCCCTCGGTCATCCGAGATCGGAAGAGCTCCTTAGATATCTTATATCTAACAGTCCTACTTTGTTCACCATACAACTCCTTGAGGTGAAGCAACATAGTAAGAACATCCATGTTTTCATGTTGACGCTGAAGCTCGTTATTCATGGATGCGAGCATGATGCATTGAGCCACAGATGCATCATCTTGCCACTTTATAATAGTGGCAATCTCTTCCTCAGAGGCTCTGTTTCTGGAACAGTTCCAGAGACAGGTGAATTCAGGACATAAAAAATCTTTTCAGCAGTAAGAACTATTCTCAGATTCCTTAACCAGTCCGTATAAATCGGTCCTGTCAGTTTGTTACCATCAAGTATGCTACGCAATGAAATTAGTGATTTCGTCATTTTTAAATTTTTGCATGTGAAAAGACAATATTTTAGCAAACATTCATTTAATTAATTATTTACATACTAAAATAAATTAGGACTTATTTTAAATTGGTATCTCCCACTAGTTTCTTCAAACTATATTACCCTCACTTATATAGTTCGGCAAAATCTAATTAAAGATTTGCTAGTGAGAATAAGGATCCTATTTCAAATGTATATAGCCTTGTGGATACCACAACAAACCTTATATAAAAAATAGGTAGACAACTTTTTGTCAATTACATCAACATGTAACTCCTTTTATTTTGCCTCTCAGATTATTTTGATCAAGTGGTATCACATCCGAATCAAAATTATCTGAGTTAAGTCAAACCTAGCACTTCCATATATTCTAAAAAAAAAATATTATCCTTGTGGATAGCACAACAAAACAATATTGTTCAATTTTCTTTATAAGCATCAAATGTGATAAATTAATATCTTAAATACTTAATACTTGCCTTGTGGATAACACAACAAACTCATATTAAATATTTAATGCTCTATTAATTTTATCATGCTAGAAGGCAACATTCGATATTGCAAATATCTTTGAACGCTTTAGACTTAAAATAATTTCTTTGAAGGATTTATTATTATTAGTCTCATATTGTTTAGCACGTATGCACATATATATATATAAAATACGCGTCATTTTATTAAAACATGCGAAGCATGTTTGCATAATATATATATATATATATATATATATATAATACTAGCATGCACATATAAAATACTATATTCTACCCGGATTGATTATAAATTTTTATTCTAGTTTGGTTCACTACAGCTATCAAGTGAACCAAAAGGTCAAACCTAGGAGTGCAAGAATTAAATTTAAACATACCTATTACATTTAAAACCGGGCTTCATACAAATGGGTCTTCAAGCGCTCCTTGATCCTTGTTCTCCAATTCTTCAAGATAATTCTAACTAGTACTATTACTATAATTCTAACTAGTACTATTACATAAAATATTTAATTTAAATAGAAACCTTGATCAGCAGTCAAGGGGAAGTACATAGGAGGGAGATAGAATTTTACATCAAGAAAAATTAGAGAAGACGAGGTACGCAGACCCCATATAATAAAATTCATTCATTTAAGCATTCAGCTAAAATAAAATCCAATCACATTGGTCAGTAGTCCATAATCAACCCCATTTATTTTCATACATATCATCATATGCATCAATAAATAAAACAGTTAATATATACATTGATATCAATTTAATGGGCAATCCTAGTTAGTTTTGAAAACCAATTTCAACTCTAATTAGTTATCATGGAATCCAATTCCAACTCTAATTAGTTAGCATGAAATCCAATTCTAATTAAAAATAAACATCTTTATTTTAATCCAATTCCAAATCTAATAAACTCCTTTATTAATCTAGAATTACAAAAAAAATATTTAATTTTAATTTTTAAATAAAATAAACCTTTTATCTTAATTTTAAAAAAATAAAATAAAATAATTTTTTTTTGGTGGGGTGGCGCTGCAGCGCTACTAGTGAACTAGCATCCAGCGCTGCCGCGCCACGTCACCAAAAACTGAGATAGCTGGATGGCGCTGCGGCGCTGCTGAAGTACTGACTTTAGGCGCTGCAGCGCCACATCAACACCAAGGACACGGAGCCGGCGCTGCTGTAAAGCCTGTGACAGGCGCTGCAGTGCCGCTGGGCAGTGTCTGTTTTTCTGGTTAGCGAATTGTGTAGTTTTTCTCCAAAAAACTTAATTCCTAGCTAATTATCATACCCAACTAAATTGTTTAAAACACATCACAGTATATATATCAAATTAAACAATTAATAACTCGCATAAAGGTTTGGCTCTGATACCACTGTTAGGTTTGTAAGAAATCATGGCGCAATAAAATTGCAAAAATAGCGAAAGCATGATAAAATTAGAGTTTAAAATTTTTTACAAAATAATTACCCGGATCATCCTTTATGCACAGTTATTAATTGAAACGAAATAGAAGGAGATTGCATTCATACCCTTGTAGAACTAAGCTTCCACAGGTACGAGTTTAACTCCTTGTTTTTAGCGATCTCCTTGAATCTCCGGGATTGATTCCTTCCTTTGATCAACGTTAGCCACCCAAGTGTTTGGCCTCTAGAGGTGATCCACCAAGGAAGAGGAATTGTTCAAGAAGGAGGGTGGTTGGCTAAACCCTAGTTTTTCTAATCTCTATAGAAAAAAGGAGTACTCTCTCCAACAATTGGAATTTCATCATCTAATATCTATCATAAGACTCCTTTTATATAGATATTGGTCAACGCTTCTAATCCAATTAGAAATAGGGGCTCATTTAATTAATTAAATCCCTTTAATTAATTAGGCTTCCCAACACATTGGGAACAATTAATTAAACTCTTTTAATTAATTTGCCTTCTAATCTTATTAGGAATAAATGAGAGTACTAATATTAAATTAATTCCTAAACTCCTTTAGAAATAAAAATAATAATAATTGTAATAATATTAATAAGACTCCTCTTATTAATTTATATTTAATATTTATAAAATATTAAATAATAAACATTAATCTATTTAATTTATTTTATCACCATAGAATAAATTAATTACACATAACATATTATTACGATTATGCCATTACCTTCTTAAATAATTATTCTCTCTTTTATGGTATGACCCTTTAGGTTCTTCATATTTAACCGGTTGTGAATAAATTAATTAGAACAATTCTAATCTTATTTAAATAAATAAATTAAACTAATAATCTATTTAAACAAATAATATTTATTCTACAATAGGGATAAGCCTTCCTAGCGATCAAAGACTTTACAGATAATATAGATTTCAACATTAATCATAAAAGAACCATTGAGTTAATAGTTACCGTACAATTCAATCCTTCTACCATACAATGTCCCAATTAAATATAAGACATGGAATTACTGTCAAGTCTTATTTTATTTAATTATATGTATTCCGATCAGAAAATACAACTCCAAATAATGCAAATTAAAAACTCCTTT
The DNA here is from genome assembly GCA_020205555.1 of Panax stipuleanatus. NCBI lineage: Eukaryota > Viridiplantae > Streptophyta > Magnoliopsida > Apiales > Araliaceae > Panax > Panax stipuleanatus. Next base: position 47,176,652 of record CM035117.1, on the reverse strand, counting down.
CTAATTTCATTCCACCTTGGCTAAGGATTCGTGGGTTGTCATTTATCGAATAATATAGGACATATCTTTTCTTTTACTAGAAGCGGTAGATTTTTTATTTATCATTCATTATCTCTATATATAACTTATTACACACAAGCATAGCCTTTGATTTACCCTAAGGGTCTTAAGGAATAAGTCAAAGTATAATTCATTATACACAAGATACTATGATGATCTCAAGTCTGAGGATCACTTGTACTACTATCACATTAGGAATTTCTATTGAAAGGTGAGTAAAACTCCATTAGGTATTCCTTAGGGGGTCACGTTCAGTGTACTTATTCTCCAATAAATACCTACATAATTGCTTTAATGTCTCTCCACAAATGATCACGAGATCAATCATCATCATCCAATGAGCAAGCAACATATGTACTAATCTATCCGGATTCACTAATCCCCTTTTTAGTAATCCACTGATTGGGAACTATTTTAGTTTTAAGCTTTCTAAGAATTTAGATCTCATAAGCATGATCAACATCATGATTCTAAAAGCATTGTTTAAAACTATTGGTTATTTACATATTATAAAAAACAGCATCATGCAGATAATTAAATGCCTTTAATAAATGAATATTTTTATTAATAAATAAATAAGATCGTTTCCAAAGTATATGCTTTATCATCATACATGATTGGCTTGTATGTATACTACTTTCAAAATTTACATTACCTTTTCTTTCCTTTTAGTTCAACTTGTCCGAAGCATCACAACTGTAATGTTTGTTAAGTCAATTATTCTTCCTTATGGCTTTCTAAAAACTAAATGTTATAGCTCAGGAGTATATATTAACGTCTAGGTCATAACATCATTTGTATGCCAAGAACGAACATTCAATGTTAAGACTATACGTCATAGCCTTTAAGCATTTCACATTACCTTATCTCATTTTTTGCAACATCCGGTTCATTTGACTCAGAACGTTATTCAAGTTAAAATCAATAACTCAGCTTGTTCAACGTTTATACGTTATTCGATATTCGTCAACGTCTTACTTTAAAACCATACATGTGACACCCCCAAATCCGGGTACTTCAATTTCATGGGATTTAGTGTTCACTGTACAAACATCATCTATCTATCTACCTATAATAAATGCAAACCATGCAATAGATAGAAATAAATCCTCCCCTTATGGGGTTACAACATCTGAATATAAATACATCAATCCCAGGTCATACTAACCTTAAATCTCAAATGCGAAAACGTAAACAATTAAATAGTCTTACACAACTTTAACATAAGTCTTAAACAATAACATATCAAATAAACAACAAGTCTTCATCATTTGTTGACCTTGCCCTTACCTTTGCTAGTAGAAGGCTCTTCGGACCTTTCGTTCTTAACTGCAATGTTATTATTACGCAAGAGTGAGCACGATTGCCCACAAGTATAACAATATAACAACAATATAATAATATGCGAGTGAATCAAAGACTTCTGAATAGGAAACTCGGCTTTTGGCTCAAGAATGAATAACAAGAATCAAAAGAACATCTGAGGGTCATAAGACCTCGAACTATGTCATAGCTTTTAAAGTGTTTATACTTTAAACCTTTAACAGTCATAAAACTATGGACTCTACTTCTTGTACTTAGGGGATCAGCCCTTAGTACCATACTGTGCACAATATCTCAACGCTAAAGCGTAAATAATCCCCTATACAGGGTTGTTCATCTCAGTTTGACATCAGAGTCCGCACCAAAGGAAGTTTGGTTTGGACAGGCTCAATAATAGTTCTAGAATTTAGAACGCTCATCAACTATGGACTAGTCGAATCAATAAGGTTCTCTAGTTTTACAAGGTTCAGCAATAAATGATATTCAAATTGAATAATAACTTCTCAAGAGTATACAATCGAATAAGTATTGTATCACTGGAATCATGCTTTTAAAGGTAATATAATATCTCATATGGAATCTCAACTTGATTAACAAGTATAAGAACTTGCATCATGATAGTATTTCAGGAATAGAAAACTTGTTCAATAAAAGTAAACTTTGAATTTAGTAACTTGCTTGACATAAGAATAAGGAATATAATGCTTATTCAATTTAAAGAGTTTAGATAAAGAATTTACTTAACGATAGTAAGTTAGGGATAGAATACTTGCCTCTTGCACAAGCTACAAATATTATTACAATTCACTTCCTCAACGTCCTACACATTACATTATGTATATGACATCGATTAGTTTTCATAATTACCATGTTTAACTGTTGACCTATTCAATTAAGTTCAACTTACAACTTGGTTTATAATATTACTCAATGGCTAACCACATAACATTAATGTAAACTCACAACATGCATATCACACATGTATAACCCTTTAAACAATCATAATCAAGTTTTACAATTACGATATTCAAGTTCGCACTTAGTTTGTTAACTAGAACCTTCACATTATCTCATACATGTTAATAACTTAGTTTATTAATCATGAACTTCAAATAATATAATATTCATGTATGTAACTTAGAACAACATATTTTATTATCGAGAACACTACACTTGTGTGCGTGCATGTTCGAAGCCCTCCGATTGCCACCGAATACGTGTCAGTCACAAAGATGGCTATTTTTACTCATTTTAACGATTTCCAATCGAAAAACTTAAAGAATGAAAGTTGTAGGTCTACTCATTATCTTTGCGAATCATCCTGAATCGCCTTAATCGGAGTTTGTATGAAAAAGTTATGCTTATTTTACTACAGAAGGTCAAAATAGAAATTTTCTCTGCACTACCCCTGCTGGAGCGGGTGTGGTGCTGCATGGGGCCCGCTGGGGCTGGTCTAGAGCAGCTGGGGCGAGCGTGCCTTGGCGGTTCAGCTCCAATTCGCGGTTTTGATAGTTTTTAGCCCAAATACTCCAATTAAATGCAAATTAAACTAACACAGTGATTTCTATGAAATATGAACTTCATAGAAACATTATACAATGTTACTAACATGTTTTTATCATCTTAAATCATGCAATTACTTGAATCAAATCATGAAATTTCACTGTTCTTGGTGTTCTTGACGGTTTTGAAGAAAAATACGAAAATTATCGTCACAGATTCGTTATAACTCCGAATCCGTCCGTTCAAAGTTTGTTTTCTTTGTTTTAACATGTATGATCATAATCCGTTATCAAATCTAAGTTAAACAACCAATTTAAAGCATACAAATTGTATATAAGGCCATATATACACGTTCTTCATATTTTTCATACTTTGTAATTCATGAAACTTTGATTAAAGCATGTTTTCATGAAATTGATTACTCTAACACATGAATACATGATATAAACCATATAATATACATATGTTAATATATATATCATCATATCTTAAGTTAATTATCAAAATAAATCTTCACAGAGAACTTGAACAGAGTTTTCATGGAAAATATATAAGAACGTAAATTAAAGTTTGGGTAGAAGAGATTACCCTTGCTAGTGTTTAGATAATTCAAAGATGATGAAGCTTTTCTCTACTTCTTCTTCAATTCACACTTTTTCTCAATTTCTCTAAGTATTTCTCTCTTCGTTTTTCTCTCTTTTTTGACTGATGAAAGCAATATGAATGATATATGATATAGGGCTAATATGATATACGTATATAATAGTCGTGGGTTATGGGTTATCAGTTAATCCCATAATGGGTTAACTGGCTTCAACCCCCACTAGGGCCTTGTTTGGCTAGCTCTCTTCTTCCTTTTTCCTTTACTTTAATTAACTTACTATTATATAGTTAATTAATGTCACACCCAATTAATCATATAATCTTATTTAAATTAATTAAATAAAATAACATAATTCTACAATAAATCACATAGTCACATAATTAAAATTCTCATTTATTAATTATGTCAAATCTTTAAATCTCTAATTAATTATTACATTAATTAGAATAACATTATGCTTATTAAATAATTAATTAAATCAAATAAGTTCAATTAAATACATACTTTGCACAATAAAATTCTCAACATTAATTTAATCAATGTAACACATATAATTAAATTAATCTATTACAATTTTATCAATTAATTATTAAATTCAATAATTAAATTATCGAAAAATATTTATTTAATTCAATAAATATTTAAATTAAATTACAAAATCTCGTTCGTCACAATACACGGTGTGTACGATAAGTACGTTTAACTTACTCTTACACTCAACACCTTTACGTCGATTCAAGTGTTCTAACGCTTACATTTCATTCTACGTTCGTTATCCGATTCACACTCAGACTTTTATTAATGTCATTACCGTTCGTTACGGCTTTCTTAATGATTACACATCTTACTTACTACATTCATCAACGTCTAAGTTATACAACCAATGTATACTTAGAACGTTCGCCCAACGCGAATACGATTCACGAGAATCGTTTACGTATCCTGAGTTCACGTTGTTCGTCTTTTAAACCTCTATTCAACCTTTACTTAAGGTTTTAATCGCTCTCATTCGTGATCTACTACATGAACATCACGCTCATCCCTATTTCATAATGTCTAAGCCATACGGTTTGTCGTATGCTAAAACAGATCATTCATCGCAATTACTTTACAGTTATAACATCTATACGTTATACACTTAATGTGACTCCCCCAAATTCGGGTACTTGAAACCTGTAACGCCCGAGAAATTCGGATGTTTATGTAAATGAATTTTATTTGATTTAATTGAATAAAATTTGAATAAATATTCATTAAAGTGAGTAAGCTATTTCAAGGTCGTTCTATGACCTAGAAGATGTGAATATGGTTAGTATTCTGGCTACGTGCTAGAATTAAATCATATGAATTTCCAAGACGAAAATGAAAGTTTTACAAGAAATTTTTGTAAAATCACTATTCATTCGTTTATACTCGGGAATTATTTTTGAATTTTTGAGAAACGCGTAATGATAGGATTTAAAGACGGGATGAAATATCTAATAATATTCCAGTTATGGTTTACAAAGTTTTCGCGTGAGGACTTAAAACCCTAAGGATTAGGAAGATTAAAACCTAATAATAATTGGTTAAATATAATAATAAATAATTATTATACGGAATAAATGCGAGTATAATACGAGATATTATACGAGTATAATACAAAGAAGATACGAGAATTAATACGATGTATAATATGAATTTTATACGAAGTAAATAGATTCAGTTTGAATTAAATTTAATAACTAAACCTGTGGATCAAACCGATGGGTTAACGGGTGGGCTAGATCCATGGGGCAACCCATGAGCACATGGGGAGACATGGTTGATATATGGGTGCCATGTGTTAGCATATGGGCTTCACCTAGAAAAAAGAGGTTTGCCCTAAAGACTATAATGCCCTTGGTCTTACAAAACCTATAAATAAGAAGCTTTGTTAGACATTTGTTGGTTTACAAAGTTGATAACATATTGAGAGAGAGAGAAATTGAAGCTAGCTTATTCCTTTAAGTATGAGAACCAAGCAAACCAAGGAGCAAGAAGTTCATTAGTCTTTATCAAGCATCCAAGAACACAAGAGGTATAACATTCAACCTTAAACTTCAACTTCCTTCAATACATAATTGATAGAGAAGTGAATTGGTGGAGCATGATTAATGAGAATTGATAAGTTTGGCCTAGTAGTGGACTTAAAACACTAATAAGCCATGAAGAAATGAAATCATAATAATTGATTAAGATCCTAATAAAGAGACTATCAAAATCATGAGAATTTGGGTAATGAGTATGTGAAACCATTAAAATATAGAAGTTGTAATGGTTAGAATCACTAATGAATAACCAATGGATTGATTCCATTAGGTTCGAAGTAAAAATATTGAATAACGAAGATATGGCGAAAGTTACGCGATTAGACGTTAAGCGTCGAAATAGTGAATTTTCCCGGAATAGAAGTCAAAATTCGCCGTTTGATTCGAAAACATTGGTTTCTGATGGTGTAACGTGTAATTAGGTAAATAAGACTTGCGAGAGCAAGAACGAACGAATTTGGACTTAAAACAAAGAATTGAGCGTCAAACGTTCACGAACGTTTAACGAACGCGTAAAAATGGACTAAATAGCGAATTTCTCGCCAACGGATTCAGAAATGAATTTCGACTGGATGGAATCGTAGAACATGGAATTTATGAACTAATGGCTTTGGAAAGAGCCAATTCTGAGTTGTAATGATCGTGTTACAAGCTCGTGAAATTCAAATTTTTGCAGAATTTTTGTGACACCCCGAAATTCGGGTACTTCAATTCCACGGAATTTGGTGCTCACTATCTGAATAAAATACAACTACTGTCCATAATAAGGAATGCAAAATAAATTACAACCTTAAATAAATAATAAAATCTTCCTTATCAAAAGGATTACAACCTTGTTCAAAATATCCCAAGGTTATCTAACCTTAACATAAACAATTTGCGAAAAATAAACATCACATAATAAAATCAATGTTTTCTTACACATCATAATCAGAATATAAGCAAGTCTTCACTTGTTCATCTTTCTCTTGCTCTTACTAGTCGATGGTGCATCAACGCTTTCGACTTTAGCTGCAATGGTTATTTAATTGCAAGAGTGAGCAAACAAAAGCTCACTAGGAATAACAACAATAATATCGATGACATATACTGAATAACTTCAAATGATTTGAATAACATTTCTTTCATCAATAATAAAGAATTGATTATGGAATATAGAATTCATCTGAGGATCATAAGACATTGAACTATGTCCTAGGTTATAAACATTTTTATTTAAAACCTTTAACAGTCATTAGACTATATGGACTCTTACTCGTACTTAGGGGGATCAGCCCTTAGTACCATGTATTGTGCACAAACATCTTAACGCTTTTGCATGGTAATCCCCTATTAAATAGGGTTGTTCATCTCAGTACTTAATAACAAGTCAGCACTAAAGAAAGCTTGGTTTGGATAAGCTTCAAGGGAAATTTAGAGTTCAACTATCATCAACTAAGGAGTAGTTGAATAGACTTACAATAATAATTCAACAATAAAGGATTACGAAATAACTTATGCTTTAGAACTAAACTTAAAGTAATTGAAAGATAAGATAGACATTGCTTGAACAATTAAGTCAAGGTCACATTAACTCAATAATGAACTTTGATAAGATATTTATTCAATATATAATTTATAGAGAATACAATAACTTGCATATGAATAACAAGTTAGAAATAAGAAACTTGCTCAAGTAAAATTTGAGTTTAGAAAACTTGCCTTAAGTGCAAGCTACAATTACAATCACGTTCCATAATTATCCTACATATTACATTACGTTTACAATATCAATTAGTTTCATAACCACTACGTTTAATCGTTGAACTTCTTATTTAAGTTCAACATAACAATGTGGTTTGAAAACTTAACTCGCTAACTAACCACATACGTGAGTCTAAACTCACAACATGCATATCACACGTGTATAACACTTTAAACTATCATAATCATACCCTATGATAATAATATCTAAGTTCACACATAACATGTTAATATGAGACTTCAAATTGTCTTAAACATGTCAAAAATATGTTATCTTATTGTTTAATACACTTAACATGTCATCACATTAAGTTAGTTACTCATATACTGCATAAAAACTACTCGGAACCCAAATAAATTTTTCGGACAGCCTACACACCTGCTGGGGAGGGTGTTTTGCCCTTGATAGACCCCCTGCTGGTGGGATTCCCGGCTCGCAAACTGTGCAGAGAAAAAGCTAATTTGGCTTATTTCTTCGCACCAAATTTTGATTTTAACTAACACAATGCATATAAAACTTTATGAAAACATAATCTTAAACTTCTAAAATGTTTTAACATACATAAACACCACAACACATAATCAAAACACTTAATTTCATGATTTTGAAGAAAACACCATTTTTAAGCGTTCTTGAAGAAAATTAATACTGTGACTTTGTTTTTAAACCAAATCAAACAATTCAAAGCATGTTAATTTTATTTCTTGATATATTATTATAATCTATGATCAATTTACATAACATATCACAATCAACTACGAATTTTGATAATTTAAATACTACTTTTCAAAACTAGTTCACTGTAAATTGCTATGAACATGATTTCTTCATGTTCATCATATTTACATAAAATTAATCACTTAAACAACTATATGAATCATATATAAGCATGTTATGACACAATTTACACATATAATTCATGTTTACATCAATTTCATAATAACTCATATATATATAGAGAACTAAAATTCTGAAGAACATAAAAACATAGCTTTATAAATTTACAAAGTTAGAATTATACCCTTTTGTTGATTAGAAGAAGAAGAAGATGATGGTTTTGACTAACAAAGCTTCCTCCCTCTTCTTTTTTCTTCTTCTTCTCTCTTTTCTTTCTCTACTTTCTCTCTTCTCTTAGACGATATTCTAACTCTAGTTTTTCTAACGTAGTTTTAGAAAATATAAACTGATATACATATAATAACATATAACCATAACTTGCAAAATATTCAATCCTTTAATAAATATATCAGTTATGTTTATTTTGAAAATCAAAAGCCATAAGGCTTGTTTGGCAAAACCCATTAACTTTAAAAATAGTTTTTTAGTAGTTAAGGCCCTATTTGGTAAAATAGGATTAAAACAGATGTAAGGGCCTTGTTTGGTAAAACTCTTTAAAACTCTTTTAATTTATTTTGATAAATCATTTTAACACATAGTTTAAATGCTACAATCTATTTAATTAAATCTCAACCTTCTAATTTAATTAAATACAAGCTAACATTCATTAATTAATTAAAATTGCTACAGAATTATAATTACTCACTAATCATAATCTCATGTAACAATTACCACATAATATTCATTTAACTTAATTATTCTCAATTAAATTAGAACTACACCACACAATTACTTATACATCAATTTAATTAATCATATTGCATTTAACTAAATTACTCCATAACATAATCACATAAATTATTTATTTAACTCAATAAATAAATCAATTAAAATATTTATTTAATTCAATACATATTTATAATTAAATATATAAAATCTCATTCATTACAATATTCCATCTATAAAAGGATATACATATTTACAATTAAATATACAAAATCTCATTCGTTATAATTTTTCTGAGGTTTGGGGTGCGGCGCCGCCTAAACCTTGTGTTCCATCACTGCAGCACCGGGACAGGGGATTTTCACTGCGAGCCAGCGCCGTAGCGCAACCTTTAAGCCTATGGTTGGCGCTGCAACGCCCTTAAGTGAAATATTTTCAACGTGAATGTTTATTAACCTAGCTTGTTGCATGGTAATTATGGGGCAAGCATATGGTTAATATTCATGAAGAGAAATCACTTAAACAACATGTTTAAGAATGGTTTTAAGAATTAAACGTTGATAAAACGTATTTAAATTTAAAACTCGAAAACCGATAATGTAAACCGTGAATCATAATCGCTTGTGAGCGTTCCTGGGAGCTGTCGTTTACACTCCTAAATTAACCTCACTTTCACTTCACGAATTTAAATAATTAGCACAGTAGTAAGCAAGGATCGATCCCACAGAGAGTAAGTTTGTTTTAGATTTATTCTACTATTTTAACAGAAAATAAAGATGGGGGGTTTTTAAAATTATTTTAAACTAAGAAAAACAGAATTTAAATAAAGAGATTAACCAAATATGTAAAAACTTCAGTTCTGTAGTTCAGTTTCACCAAGCACAGCAATCAATTAATCAAGTTATTATTTTTTACCCTTCAATGAAACTATTAACCCTAGATAACAATAAGCTCTGCTATCCGAAATTCTCCTTACATATTCACTGTATGAAACAAGCTCTTCACCAGATTCAACTAGCATATAACCTAGAACAAGCTCTCTAGATTTAATATGATAGAAGTATTAAGAAATAGAGAATTAGGCTAATCCAAGCAACAAACACATAAGCTCGATTTGTTTAACTTGTTTTCTGATAATCTTAGCAATACACAAAAGCTTGTCCACAATTAGTATCACTAATTTGCTACTTGTGATGAAGACAGATATCAATTACACGTAATACCAATCTTAATCTAGCATATGATAATGATTAAATTAACTCAATTGGCCATATCAAATTAATTAGATCAATTAGCATGCAATCAATGAAAACAGATTATCAGAAGAAATTTCATACAAGAAGGAATAAATAATAATACTCAATTAATTAATTACTTGTAACAAGGTTCCACCTCCCTTTAGAACTGAATAAAGAAACTAGCCAGACATGCTCCAAGTCTGCACTTCAATGAGGTATGATAGTTGGTAGAAGATTGAATGAATAAAACCTTAACTATCATCCTCTATTTATAGTGCTAGACAAGGACCTAAATCCTATGAGAACTAGGAATCCAAATCCTAATAGGAATTACAAAACATAACTAGTTTCCATAAAGAAATAGAATCTAATAAGGAAATAAAATCTCAGTCCAAAGAAGTCCTAATTCTAATAGTAATATCAATCCAATTCCATGTAGGAATCTCCAAAAATTGAGAAAGTCAACTGCTGGTCAAACTCCTCTTCAATTCAACTCCAAATCAACTTGTTTCCATCCTTTTAGCTTTAATTTACCTGAAAATAATAAACAACTTATTAAGCTCATATACACATGAAACATGTAATAAAATCAAATGTAAAGGAATAAAAAATTATGAATATTGTGTACTTATCAAATTCCCCCACACTTAGCCTTTTACACGTCCTCGTGTAAACTAAAAGTTTGATTTCTAAGAAAATTCTATTCAACCATTATTTCAAAAGATTTTAAGATCAAATCATGATTATCAATACTAAACCCACAAAAATATAATCAACGCTTCATCAATCAACTCAAGATAAGCACCTTGCCACTTCACCAATGAATTTTATTAAGTTAAATTATAACCACATAAGTCCTTGTCTATGATTCACACACTTACTCAACTTAGTTACCATGGAGCAAAAACCGTACACACCACTCAAAACTCAAAACAGTCTTTTCCTGCTTTATTTTTTTTACCAGAACCTTTTCAAATTCTTATTTGTTTCCGGTGAATGCATTTTATGCTCCGTTTCACCTTCTTCAATCATTCTTTTGTAAGTGAGTGCATTTTATGCTCCATTTCACTTATTCGCACGTGTTTATGGGAGAGTGCGTTTTACGCTCCATCTCATCCCACCACATGACTTCTCTTCTGCTTCTTTTTCAACAATTTCCCTGGTTTCCAACTTCTTTTTTTTGATTTTTTGATTTTTTTTTCACATGGTCCTGCAAAAAGCTTAAGCAGTTCAATAGTTCTAGAGCATGAGATTAGTGCACATAGATAACTCCACAGATAACTTAGCCAACTAAGCATATATCACATGTTCAAGTACTCATAAGACACAAATTCAATTCAAATCAATTTCGATGGATCATGACTTAGTTTTTCTCAATCATTAACTAATGAAGCATCAAACAGATTTTGAATTTTTAGCATTGATTTCCAATTTTTTGACTTTAACCTTCGAACATATAGGCAAATAGAATCATGGAACTCAAATTTTTCAAAAATTTTCAAAATGGTCCTATTTCCTTTCAAAATCGGCAGATCAATAAAATATAAACCTAAATCCTTCCCCCCACACTCAAACCTAACATTGTCCCCAATGTAAGAAAATCATGCAAAGAAGAAAGAACTACATGCAATTAAAAAAAATAATAATAAAAAACTAAATAGTAAAAGGATAGAAAGATCAAATCTGGATTCTTGGGTTGCCTCCCAAGCAGCTGCCCTTGTTTATTGTCATTGGCTTGACATCATGTCTCCATTCTCATTCTTTATAGACCGGATCATCTAGCTCCACCATCTCAATATTTTCCACCTGATGTCCCTCATAGAACGGTTTCAATCTATGTCCATTCACTTTAAAAATCTTTCCTGTACTTGGACTATGAATCTCGACTGCACCATGAGAAAACACATTAGTGATAACAAAAGGACCAACCCATCTAGATCTCAATTTACCCGGAAATAACTTAAGCCGAGAATGATATAACAAAACTTTCTGTCCCACAACAAAGGTTTTCCGCACAATTTGCTTATCATGAAAGGCCTTGGTCTTTTCCTTGTAAATCTTTGAACTTTCATAGGCTTCATTCCTTAATTCTTCCAATTCTTGTAACTGCAACTTCCTGTGTACTCCAGCTACTTCCAAACTCATGTTGCACTGCTTGATTGCCCAAAAGGCCCTATGCTCTAACTCAACTGGTAAGTGGCAGGGTTTCCCAAACACAATCCGATATGGTGACATCCCAATAGGAGTTTTGAATGCCGTTCGATAGGCCCAAAGTGCATCATCTAGTCTCAAACTCCAATCCTTCCTGCTTGGGTTGACTACCTTCTCCAAAATGGATTTGATCTCCCGGTTGGACACCTCAGCTTGGCCATTACTTTGCGGATGGTAGGATGTAGAAACCTTGTGCAAAACATTGTACTTCTTGAACAAAGCCGCTAATACCCTATTGCAAAAGTGAGTTCCGCGATCGCTAATGATGGCCCGTGGTGCTCCAAACCTGACAAATATGTTAGTCCTGACAAAATCTGCAACAACTTTAGAATCGTCAGTCCTAGTGGCTTTAGCTTCCACCCATTTTGAGACATAATCAACAGCTAAAAGAATATATACATTCCCAAAGGATGAAGGAAAAGGTCCCATAAAATCTATACCCCAAACATCAAAAATCTCAACAACTAAAATAGGAGTTTGGGGCATTTGATTTCTTTGAGAGATATTCCCCGTCCTTTGGCAATTATCACATGTTTTACAAAACAGATAGGAATCTTTAAAAAGTGACGGCCAATAAAAACCACTTTCCAAAACTTTGTTAGCAGTTCTTTTTGGACCAAAATGTCCTCCACAAGCCTGAGAATGGCAAAAAACTAGAATAGATTGGAATTCATTATTTGGCACACATCTTCTAATTATCTGGTCAGCACAAAATTTCCATAAGTATGGATCATCCCAAACATAGTGTCTAGCATCACCCTTTAGCTTTTCTTTCTGGGATTTGGAAAATTCTTTAGGAAAATATGCACTTACCAAATAGTTCACCAGATTTGCATACCATGGAGTTTCAGCATGGATGGAAAGTAACTGCTCATCTGGGAAGGAATCACGCAAGGGTAGTTCATCCTCTTTTCTCAACAACCTACTCAGGTGATCCGCTACCAAGTTATCTGCACCCTTCTTATCTTTGATCTCCAAGTCAAATTCTTGCAAAAGGAGAATCCATCTAATAATCCTAGGTTTAGAGTCCTTCTTAGTTAGCAAATACCTGAGAGCAGCATGGTCAGAATAAACTATAACTTTAGTGCCAAGCAAATATGATCGAAATTTATCTAAAGCAAAAACCACAGATAAAAGTTCCTTTTCAGTTGTGGAATAGTTTATCTGAGCTCCATTCAAAGTTCTAGAAGCATAGTAGATAGCATGAACAACTTTGTCAATTCTTTGTCCCAAAACAGCCCCCACTGCATAGTTGCTTGCGTCACACATGATTTCAAATGGAAATTTCCAATTCGGTGGTTGTATTACAGGGGCAGAGGTCAGTAATTTCTTTAAAATATCAAAAGCCTCCTTGCACTCATCATTAAACTGAAAGTCCACATCCTTGTGTAGCAACTTACACAAGGGCAATGCAATCTTCGAGAACTCCTTGATAAACCTTCGATAGAATCCTGCATGACCAAGAAAAGAACGAATCTCCCGCACACTGACGGGGTAAGGCAAAGCAGAAATAATATCTATCTTAGCTTTATCAACTTCGAGACCCTTAGATGATACAACATGACCAAGTACTATTCCTTGTTCTACCATAAAATGACATTTTTCCCAATTTAGAACAAGATTAGTTTCCTTGCATCTATCCAAAACACGACTCAAATTATCTAAGCATGCATCCAAAGAATCTCCATGTATTGTGAAGTCATCCATAAAGACCTCGATGCAGTTTTCTAAAAGATCTGAAAAAATGCTTACCATGCATCTCTGAAAAGTACCAGGAGCATTACAGAGTCCAAATGACATACGTCGGTATGCAAATGTGCCGAAGGGACATGTGAATGTGGTCTTTTCTTGGTCCTCGGGTGCAATCACAATCTGGTTATATCCTGAAAAACCATCTAGAAAACAGTAATAAGTGTGCCCAGCTAATCTTTCCAACATTTGATCAATAAAAGGAAGAGGAAAGTGATCTTTTCTTGTTACAGCATTTAATTTCCTGTAGTCAATACACACTCTCCATCCTGTTTGTATCCGTGTGGGTACCAACTCATTATCATCGTTCTTGACAACGGTGATTCCGGATTTCTTTGGGACTACCTGCACTGGACTCACCCATTGACTATCGGAAATGGGATAGATTATGCCGGCATCAAGCAGTTTGAGCACCTCTTTTTTCACCACCTCCATCATGGGTGGATTCAATCTTCTTTGTGCGTCCCTCGTGGGCTTAGCTCCATCCTCTAATAATATCCGATGCATGCACATCGCAGGACTAATACCTTTGATATCCGCTATCGTCCAACCAAAAACTGTGACATGGTCCCTTAGGACTCTCAGCAATTTATCTTCCTGCATTTTAGTTAGATTGCTAGCAATAATAACAGGCAAAGTATCATTAGTCCCCAAATATGCGTATTTCAAATGTACAGGTAATTGTTTCAATTCTAGGGTTGGAGCTTGCACAACAGATGGTAGTAACTTTTGATGAGAAATAGGTAATTGAATAGAATGTACTGCTGACTTATCTGAGAATTTCGGCAATGAGTGTAGTGCAGCCACAATTTCATTCAATTCCTGAGTTCGCTCAACTTCATCTTCCTTGTCCATATCCATACTGTTGGTGATGACAACCTCCAAACTATCCCTATGTATTCTTTCCAAAGCTCTATGTACTAAGGAATCTCTCACATCAATAGCAAAAACCTGCCCTATATCACTAGGGTACCTCATGGCATCATAGATGTTAAATTGAATCTTTTCTCCATCGAATTCCATTGTCAAGGTCCCATTATGCACATCAATCATGGTTTTTGCTGTTTTTAGGAATGGCCTTCCTAACAAGATATGGGAAGGGTTTGGTGATATATCGTCTTCCATGTCCACAATGTAAAAATCTGCAGGAAAGATTAGTTCGTTCACCTGCACTAAGACATCTTCAATTACCCCTCGGGGGTAAGTGTTAGTACGATCTGCCAATTGAATAATCACACCAGTATTTTTCAAAGGACCTAGATTTAAAGAGGCATAAATAGATAAAGGCATAACATTAATTGAAGCTCCTAAATCTAGCATGGCCTTTTCAAATCTGGTGTTTCCTATTTTGCATGGGATTGTGAACATTCCTGGATCTTTACATTTAGGAGGCATTTTTCTTTGAAGGACAGCAGATACATTTTCTCCAACAGTAACTTTTTCATCATTTTGCAATTTTCTTTTATTAGTGCATAATTCTTTTAAAAATTTTGCATATCTTGGCACTTGTTTGATTGCATCCAGGAGAGGGATGTTTACTTCTACTTTTCTAAAAGTTTCCAGAATTTCTTTTTCTTTTTCATCTTTCTTTGTGGTTTTAGAATTTCTGGGAGGAAATGGAAGAGGAATGTTTTTAAGCTGAGTAGGAGGGTTAGGTCGTACATTGGATTTTTCTGTTTCCTCCTTAGCTGCTTCCTCCTCAAACTCTAAGGGGGTAGGTGGTGTATGTAACTGTGTTCCACTCCGCAAAGTTATGGCACTTGCATTCTCCCTTGGGTTGACTACTGTTTGAGATGGTAATTTTCCCGAGTCTTTGGATTCCAATATCCCCACAGTTGTAGCCAGCTGTCCTACTTGGTTTCTCAAGTCTTGAACCGAAGCTTTTGTCTCCTGCTGGAACTGCTGTGTCTGATTCATGAACTGTTGTGTTTGTCCCATGAATGCTTTGAACATATCCTCCAATGTTGTTCCAGTAGGTGCAGGTGCTGCTTGCTTAGGTTGATATTGGGGTTGGGCTGGTTGGAAGCCCTGCTGCCTCGGTGGGAACACTCCTTGTGTTTGTGGCCTGTTCCCGCCATAACTGAGGTTCGGATGGTCTCTCCAGCCTGGATTGTAAGTGTTTGAGTAGGGATCATATTTCTTTGGTTGTGTTTGGTAGTTACCTACTACATTGGCTTGCTGTGCATTCTCATCCTCTTGCAATGTTGGGCACGCGTCAGTAGCATGCCCTGCCATTAAGCATAATCCGCACGCCTTCACAACCGGCATGTTTCCTGTTGTTAATTGTTGCACCACAGCAGTTAAGTTAGAAATCTGTTGTACCAATTCACTCGTGCTTACCTCATTTACCTTTTTCGGAGTATGATCATTCCTTGTTCCGTATTGTTGTGAGTTAGCAGCCATGTTTGCAATCAGATTTCTTGCAGCCTCTGGTGTCTTGTCCACTAATGCTCCTCCGCTAGCCGCATCGATCATACTTCTTTCCATTGGTATCAATCCCTCGTAGAAGTACTGAATCAAGTGTTGCTCGTCGATTTGGTGGGGAGGGCAGCTGGAGCACAATTTCTTGAATCTCTCCCAGTACTCGTACAGTGTTTCTCCACTAAATTGTCGGATCCCGCAAATCTCCTTCCTTATGTTGGCCACTCTTGAAGCAGGAAAATATTTCTCTAAGAATAGCCCTTTCATGTCGCACCATGAATTTATTGATCCGGATGGGAGATAGTACAGCCAATCCTTTGCTAAATCTGCTAGGGAGAATGGGAAGGCTCTTAATTTGATTTGTTCCTCTGAAATTCCGTGTGGTTTCATGGTAGAGCACACCACATGAAATTCCTTTAAATGCTTGTATGGATCTTCACCTGTAAGACCACGGAAAGTAGGCAAAAGATGAATTAGTCCGGATTTAAGTTCAAATGCAGCATTTAAAGCAGGATATTCAATGCACAAAGGTTGATGAGTAAGATTAGGAGTAGCCAATTGTTTCAATGTCCGATTGTTGTTGGGATCCGCCATCTTTTCTTCTTCGTCTGATTCGGTGAATGATTCGTCAGAAAGTAATTCCAAAGCTAAGTTGAGGCCCGGTGATGATGCAGAAGCCTCGTCTAAATCTGCAGTAGACTGTTGTACTTTTTACTTTCTTAGCCTCCTTGCAGTTTTCTCAATCTCTGGATCAAAATCTAATATAGTAGCCTGAGAAGATCGAGTCATAAAACTAAAACAAAAGAAATAATAGAATAAAAACAAAACGCACAATTACTCCCCGGCAACGGCGCCAAAATTTGGGAGCTGTCGTTTACACTCCTAAATTAACCTCACTTTCACTTCACGAATTTAAATAATTAGCACAGTAGTAAGCAAGGATCGATCCCACAGAGAGTAAGTTTGTTTTAGATTTATTCTACTATTTTAACAGAAAATAAAGATGGGGGGTTTTTAAAATTGTTTTAAACTAAGAAAAACAGAATTTAAATAAAGAGATTAACCAAATATGTAAAAACTTCAGTTCTGTAGTTCAGTTTCACCAAGCACAGCAATCAATTAATCAAGTTATTATTTTTTACCCTTCAATGAAACTATTAACCCTAGATAACAATAAGCTCTGCAATCCGAAATTCTCCTTACATATTCACTGTATGAAACAAGCTCTTCACTAGATTCAACTAGCATATAACCTAGAACAAGCTCTCTAGATTTAATATGATAGAAGTATTAAGAAATAGAGAATTAGGCTAATCCAAGCAACAAACACATAAGCTCGATTTGTTTAACTTGTTTTCTGATAATCTTAGCAATACACAAAAGCTTGTCCACAATTAGTATCACTAATTTGCTACTTGTGATGAAGACAGATATCAATTACACGTAATACCAATCTTAATCTAGCATATGATAATGATTAAATTAACTCAATTGGCCATATCAAATTAATTAGATCAATTAGCATGCAATCAATGAAAACAGATTATCAGAAGAAATTTCATACAAGAAGGAATAAATAATAATACTCAATTAATTAATTACTTGTAACAAGGTTCCACCTCCCTTTAGAACTGAATAAAGAAACTAGCCAGACATGCTCCAAGTCTGCACTTCAATGAGGTATGATAGTTGGTAGAAGATTGAATGAATAAAACCTTAACTATCATCCTCTATTTATAGTGCTAGACAAGGACCTAAATCCTATGAGAACTAGGAATCCAAATCCTAATAGGAATTACAAAACATAACTAGTTTCCATAAAGAAATAGAATCTAATAAGGAAATAAAATCTCAGTCCAAAGAAGTCCTAATTCTAATAGTAATATCAATCCAATTCCATGTAGGAATCTCCAAAAATTGAGAAAGTCAACTGCTGGTCAAACTCCTCTTCAATTCAACTCCAAATCAACTTGTTTCCATCCTTTTAGCTTTAATTCACCTGAAAATAATAAACAACTTATTAAGCTCATATACACATGAAACATGTAATAAAATCAAATGTAAAGGAATAAAAAATTATGAATATTGTGTACTTATCAGTTCCTTAAGGTTACATAACATGCAATAGAGGTGCATGGTACTTGAATGATATCAAGTGAAGTTAAAACTTACCTAATTTCTATACGGAGTACGAGAATGGGAATTCGATGGGAATGTGTTCAACGTATCGAACCGACTAGGGTTTCGTCGATCATTGTGCATAACGATTATCAACGAGAGTCGGTTTATGACATATAAATTTTAATAAGCCGTGAAGAATGTTAAATAACTTGAACGGATGTTATTAGTTTAACAATTCGAATATGTTATACAAGAAGGAGAAGATAGTTACACAATGTATATCGGTCGTGATAATCTAATGGATATACTATGTGTTTATATCTTGTAGAAGTGGTAAAGATTCAAAGTAAAGTAATTTAAAAGGTTGATGAAGCAAAGGAAAGTTTTCTAACTCTTGTATTTATGTTACGTTATGCAAGTTTTCTAAACTCTTGTCTATACTTTATGTTGGACAAGTTGTCAAGATGCATAGTTGCCTATGCATGAATTGTTATTGAATAGTCGATGCCATTTGATTCGGCTAGACATATATGTAAAGTATTTTGATTGATTTTTCATAAATCTTTCAAAGTATTCGTGATGATGCTATCTGTTAGGAATATAAATAAGAATGATATTCCTATTTATATATGATTTGATTATGATATAAATGAATGAATATGCAAGTATGCTTGCATTGATAAAAGCTGTAAAGTCCTTTGATAGATAATAGGAATATATGTATAAGGACTTAGACTGAAATGATCAAATATGTTAGGTTGATCCTACATAAGCAAAATAGCTTTGTAAAGTCCTTAAAAAGAAATGATGTACAAGGACTATAAAGATAGAAAGATCAAGCTTGTTAGGTTGATCTTATAATGTAATAAATAGGCCTGTTTGATCATCGAAGCACTGCATCAGAATCGTAGTCTGCCAGGAGAGACAAAGGAGACTCAATTCTCAACAAATGGGCACTCCCAGAATATCCAAAGCATGAAGCCTCTGGTCTGAGCTACAAAGATACATCCTACATGAAGAGTACTAGAGAGCACTCATCGAATGGCATGCAAGCTAACAGAAGATCTAAGCATCAACTCTATCAACATGCAGACTGAGTTGTGAGGCCATTCAAGAAAAAGTCTTCCACAAGCTAATCAGAAGAAGACTTCATACAAAGTGACTGACTAGAGAAAGTCAGCAAGTGCAGTAGCTGTCAAGAGAACAGAAGACAACGATCTTGAGAATCACTCAAGTTTGTAGTGTTTGCCAAAGTAAATAAGGAACTGTTACTATCTGCAGAGATACCAGCCAATTTGTGAAGAACAAGACAGAAGTGATTAAGCATGGGTCAGAGCATTGAAGATAGGTGAACGGGAGATCACCAGGAGAAAGTAGCTGGGTATTCTACAAATCTCAAGTGTCTTGCTATTCAGAAGAGGTCAGAACGACAAGTCAAGATATCAGTTTCTGAGATTAGTCAAGGCAAGCAGAAGTGTTGAAACACTTCACAAATGAAGGAAGAGATGTTCTACATTGAAGATCCAAGAACACTCATCAGAATCGTAGTGTTGTCTCAGCAAGTCAAAGCAACATTAAATATGACATACTACGATCAAGGTCCAAGAACATCTGCATCAGAATCGTAGAGTTCTGATATCTGAAGATTGAAGCATTGGCAACGGTTTAATCTAAAGACTGACATCTGAACGTTGCTATTTGAGAGCATCGATGCAGAATGACAACTCCTAAGGATTAGAATCAAGGAATCAGAAAGGAGTAATAAAGAGGACAACCAGCCTGACAAGGAATAGTGACATCTCTGATGCGGTAGGTGAGAAAGCAGACTGCTGTATCAGTTAAGTCAAAAAGAACTTGTCACGTCACATCAGCAGTCTACACCAAATAACTCGAGATCTGCAAAGCAATTCAAATAGCTTCCAACTGCTACTTTCCAACGGGAAGATTATGGAAGGGTATTTAAAGGACAAGCTTCAAAGATAAGAGTTGTTGCTGAGTTATAGATTCATCGAGTTGTTGGAATGCTACATTGTTGACTCTACGATTTCCACCAAAGCTGAAGAGAACAAGTCTCAGTGGCAGTGAGACTACGAAGGTGGAAGTAAAGCATACTTGAAGAAGGACTGAACAGACTAAAGCTTCACTCAACAAGGATGAGAATGCCACTGAAGATGGAAGCCAAGTTGAGAGCCGAGAAGGCCAAGAAGATAGCATTCAGGAAGGTGGCTGAGCATAAAGAAGATCAGAAGAGCCACTCTACGGATCACCATGAAGAACCAGAAGCTGAATAAGAAAAGATGCAGAACCATGTCTGCATATCATTCAAGAAGGGTTCAAGGGATGCTAAGGGTCAGAAGAAGGTGACCCACAATGAAAAGCCTTAGCAGCTTATGTGGTGATGGTGCACAGCTGACAGCAAGTGAAGATGAGCTAAACAGACTAAAGATCAGCTGCACCTCAGAAGAGGTCCAGACTCAAAGCAGAATGCTGAGGACCAAGCCTAGCTGCTAAGTACCAAGATGATCAAGCTTCAAGACATCTTAGCAGCAAAGCAAAAACAACAACAACAACTATAACTACAAGTAGCCAGGGCCAAAGGGTCCTTGTCTGGAAGGACTAAATGAGTTCTAAGCCTGAGGGCTTGAAGAGTTCTAGTGAACTAGAGTTCCAAGCCAAAGGGCTTGAAGAGTTCTTAGTGAACTAAAGGAGTTCCAAGCCAAAGGGCTTGAAGAGTTCAAAAGTGAACTGAAGTTCCAGGGCTGCTGGCCTTGAAGTAATCTTAGTGATTCAGGGTGCTGCCCATTCCTTAGTGAATTTCCTGCTAGAGTGCAGAAGAGTGGATTAGGAGTCGAGTTGGCTCTGAACCACTTAAAACCCTTTTGTGTCTTTTACATTCTGTCATTTACTTTATGTCTTTACATTATGTACTTAACTGCTATAACTGCTATGTATGTACTAATTACTTACAACTAAACTAACTTCAAGAACAATATATCAATGTTTATCAATATATCAATGAAGTGGATATTTAACTTATTCCGCTGTGCTTGAAATGATTCTTATGTTTGTCATATGCTAACTTCTTACCTATACAAAATAAAATAAAAAAGAGTTTAAAAATTCAAAGGATCTATTCAACCCCCCCTTCTAGATCTATTGTGTGCCTACTGGGAACTAACAATTGGTTTCAGAGCAGGTTCTCATGCTATATTCAAAAGCTAATCGCTTTGAGTCTGATCATAGGCACAAACATTGTTCTAAACTTAGTTTAGTAGTAAGTAATTTGTAAATGCAGATGAGCTCACACGTTGGACATAATGTGAACAGGTAGATGTGTATATACATCTGAAGCTGCTCAGATTGGTCCAGTTCTTAATTGCCATAACATAAAGACCAATCCTTGTCCATAGTCAATCTTGTAGTCTGAAGACCAGAGTTGGGAAGTCAAGAAGTATCTATAAAAAGAATCAAGCATCCTCCATTCTGAAGGATGAAAGGCCATACACGCTAAGAAGTGCGTATACAGAGGAGAAAGAAGATTCTCTCAACTATGTTTTGGCCAAACAGTAGTTGGATGTGAACCTTGAGGTTCAAGAGAGTTAAAGAACTAAAGATGCCAAGATCTTTCTAGCTTATCTCTTCAAGGCTATGACTGATTGATTGAAGGACAACTGGAGCAACAAGCTGTCAGAAATAAATGTAAAGATATGCACATCAATCCTATCCTCATTCTAGTAAGGTAAATGACTGTCAAGAAACTGACAGTGTAAAGGTACGGTTCCTCATTAATATAAATGTGTACATCATGTTGCATCACCTTATATACTATAATAGTATTCTATCAAGAGACCATACTCTACCCAAAAAGGGGAAGAGAGAAAGTACATTGAGGTTGGAAACTTAATTGCTAACAAACATTCTCTTCACCAAAGTTTTAGGTTGAAGATAACATCTTGAAAGAAGTCTAAAATAGGTCATAAACATATCAAGATCTAATTAAGATTAAGTGGAGTAATCCTTGCTAAAAGATTGGTATGTATGTACAAACCTATGTTCTAAGTTTTTGATAATACGTAGAGTATGATCAGTTCTGGAGGAGTATCTTGAAGATTCTTAGAAACTGATCATCTCCATGAATCAACCAGATACAACTAAGTAATAGAGTTGATTCCTACTTTGCAAACCTTCAAAACCTGTGAACATAGCCAAGCAAAGGATGAAACCATCAAAGAAAAAGAGTGTCTTATTAAAATGACTAATTTTGCACACACTCAAAATCATGCATGATAAATGTTATATCTAAATCTAATTCATGCATAGATATGTTCATTGATGCTAAAATCGATGTAAAATCTATTATATGAGGAATAGGGATTTTTGAGAAACTAACCTAGTAGGATCCAATCAAAATTGGATACCAAAATAGAAATTATATAAACCTGCAGGTACTTGGTCTACTTGACCACACTAAGGAATACTGAAGTAGATGGCTTCAGTCACAAGGACTTAACCAGCTGGAGGCTCAAGACATTTCAGTAATTTGCTTGACAAATTACTCTATGCCAAAGCCTATTCTTGAAGACTTGTTGAGCTCACATAAATGAAGCTCACAAGATTGCTGATCACCAGATGGAAGCTGGTCAGTCATACCGAGATTAACAAGATCCTCTATGCTTATTCGTTCAAAGCATATTCACTCAGAGGAATTATCAAAGAAGCAGAACTCCACAAATGCAGTCTATCAAGGAGCTGAAAGAAAATCGTAGTGTTCTCTATGATCAAGACCTTGCCAAGCCTGTGCATGTCAACATACGACGATTGTGTCACAATGACCAAAATCGTAGTGCTTCTCAAATCAGCATCAGAGATTCCAGTTCTGATTAAGGAGGAATGGCAAATTACTGAAGAAAGGCTGATAGATGTTGACAAATTGATAGTCTCAAGGAATCATCCACTCATCCTTAACTCATAATGAAGATTCTAAGGAAGGACTACGAGCAGCCGAAACATCTAGTCTGGTGTTAAATGAAGGAGACTACATTCGTAGTTATGTCAACAATCGTGGAGTGATCAGTTCCGAAGATATCTCTCTCCATGAATCAAGGAAGCTTATCTGATAGAGATGATTCCAGTCAGAAGAAGATTTAAAAGGCTGTCTTCTTATAATTATGGAGAAGAAGAACTTATGTTTCGATGAAAAGATAGTAACTTTATTAACTCAGAAAGATCAAGTGAAAAGCTGAAGAAGCTGTGAACTTCAGGAGAAGAAGAAAAGAAGTCACAGAACAAAGAAGTTCTTCCTCACTACGATTGTAGGGCTATCACCAATCGTAGAGTCCAGACAAAGTATAACTGCAGATGGAGAAACTGCAGCAGCCTCTCAGCTTGAACAGTTATCAGGACTAAATCTGGAGAAAGTATGAAGAATGTATCCAAATCAAAGAAAAGGATCAGGAGATTTATCCAGAAGCTTGATCTGGGAATGAAAAAGATGATATTAGGATTGCTGACAAAAAGAAAAATTGAAGATGGTAGAAATTGCAAAAGAATAAATGGGAATATAGAGATGATGCTACTCAGGGAGCAAAATGAAGAAATAGAGTTTTTGCCAAGATGTGTGAGATAAACAGGAGCTAAACCAAAATAGAAAGATTCCAGCTACAGAATCCCAAAACTCTGTGACTGATGAACCAAATGAATATCCATTATAGTCAGCAGTAATGTCCCAAAATATGCTACTGATAACCCTATAAGCCACCCATCTCAAAATCGTGGAGTACTTATGATCAACCATCTGACCATAGCAAATAAGAAGGAGGACACCACGATCATAATCTCTACAAAATCTAACGCCAATGAAAATCCAAAGTTGGAAGATGAACTCCCCAGCAGAAAGGCCAAATGTGATGTCAATACTAATCATGTTTAAAGATTTTCATCTAGTAAGCTCCTCAGGGACAAACCTGATCCTTAGCATTCAGCTAAGAGGTTGGCCCTTCCTGAGCTACCTTACTTTAGAAGGAATGCTAATATGAAATTCATCACAAGATTCTCTGCTGAAGCAAGCAGCATCTCCTCAGAAGATTACAAGCTGCAGATGAGAATTGCCAATCCCTCAGAGTCTAATGGAGAAGTTGTCTATTGAAGCATGATCACAGACTTTGATCATCGAAGAAGAAGCAAAGATGGTAGAGCAGTCACGGAAATCGTGGAGTAATAAGAAAAGACACAAGTCACTCCACGAATTGAAGAAGTCAATAGTCAGTAGAAGAAAAAGTCAAATCTGGTTAACTGACACGATGGAGAAGTCATAGATTGTGACCTATCAGCAACATACAATTGTCCCACTAAGAAACGTGAAGGGAACAGTTACAAGAGGGAATTTTAAATAATTGACAGTTTCACTTTAGCGGGTTCATCAAAAGCTGCAAACCTGTCAAACCCATACACTCATCCTCTCAAAGCCAAAACCTAAATACTTCCAAACAACCAAGATCCTCTCAAACAGTTATCAAACCTTGAATCGCTCCCTGACATCTCACAAGATCCTCATAGAGTTATACTCAGAAAACCCTAACTCTTCAAATGGAAAACTGGCAAGTAATCACTGGCATTCAGCTCGGAACCAAGACGTTCGAGAAATCTGAGAAACAGTTCAGAGATATTCTTGAACTGGTGAAGAAGGCTGGATTCTTAGAATGTCTTGAGTCAAACACTCGAATATATGTTGACATAGTTAAAGAATTTCACTCAAATGCAACTATGAGTTCTGGAACTCTTTTTACCAAAGTAAAAGGGCAGATTCTGAAGCTGAAGTCTACTGATATCAATCAGTGCTTAGGTTTTCCTGACCTAGGACTAAAAAGCCTTGATAAAGTTGATATCGAAGGAGACAAGAAGATTATGGGATACAAAAGAAATCCCAGTCTGAAGGATATGAAGAAAAAGGAGTTTCTTGAAGAATTTGAGTTCCTTGCAGAGATTGTAGGCAAATGTATACTATGCAAGGACAATGCACATAATACTGTGAGTGATCAGCAGTTGAAGATTATGTCTGCCATAGTTCTGAAGAAGAAGATAAATTTTGGAGCTATCCTGCTTGATCAAATCTCTAAATGGCTGGATAAAGCGGAGAAGAAAAGGCTATCAGGAAAACCACTCACAAAGGTTTTCCATGGAAGTTTTTGAGTATCATTTTGAAAAAGAGGTTGAAGAACAAAATTAAGGATGATGAGGGTGAAGTCCTTAATAGCCATAAGATAATGACTACACAGCTGTTTGCAAACTGGAAGAAGAATCCAACGGAGAATAAACGGCTAACATATGGCAGCAGCAACAAGAGTTCCTTAAAGAAGAGGAAGGCAAGTGCCATGAAAGAAGAAGAGTCTTCATCCTCTGAAGGTGCAATTATCCCAGAGCCCAAGTCTGCAAAGCCTTTGAAGAAGAAAGCCAAAGTGGTGCAAAGATAGAAGTTAGTTTCCCAAAGAAGTTTATCCACTGAAGAAGAAAATGTGGAGTCAGAAAATGAGATGGGAACTGAGAAGTCCAAAGGTGAACCTTCGGGGAGCAAATCTGGTGATGAAAAAGAATATGCAAGTTCTATGGCTCATCCTCAAGGTAGCCATTCTGCTGATAAGGGAGAATCTAAACATAAAGCAGTTAGATCTCCCAGTGCAGAAGTGTCAAGAAGTCCATCTGATGAAGCAAAAGATGAAGAATCTAAAGAAGAAGTATTTGTCACTCCTGTTGTTGAATCTCAAGGAAGTCTGTCTGATGAATCAGAAACCTTAAGTTCTGAAGATGAAGAAGAGTCTGAAACTCATATAGCTGAGCTTCCAAGGAGAAGAAAGAGCAACAGATTGATTGCTTAGATGATTTCAAAGAGAGGAAAATCGTCTCCAAAGACAAGCTCTGCTGATGAGGAAGGTGATGATCAAATACATGAACAAACTGATAAGTCAGTTGAAGGAAGTCTACAACAGTGTGACTCTAGCTTAGAACGCGAAGAAATTAAAGAAGACTGTAGTCCTGAGAATGATGTTCCAGAAGATTTTCACATTCCTTGTCCTGCTCAACGTAAGAGGAGAATAGTGGTAGAAATTGATGAAGAACCACTAGATGCACTTCCAAAGAAATGGATAAATCATGGGAATGGAAGGTTGCAAGTGGTGAAAATGACTGCAGCACATCTACTCAACCATCAAGATACTATAAAGCTAGATTCCTCAACCTTGCTTTATGATACTAAAGTCAAGGATCATGCTATAAGATGGTTTCATCCTCACATGCCATGGGCAAAGGCATCTCTCACTGGAGACATTAGTTATCTTTCATGGTGCTTCTCTCAACTCCCCAACCTAGAATTGGTGGCACAAAACTTCCCAAGCGTGAAGAAGTTTGCAACTCTGTTGATCAAAGATAAGTCTCACCTCAAGATATGCAGACATGCTGAAAATCATTACATCCCCTATGACTGTCGAGCAGATTCAGATGGAAGAAGAATTCAGCCCAAGTTTACAATCGTAGAGTTCTCTCACTCTACCAATGAAGATGGTCATGCTGAAGTTGAGAAGATGTATTCTGACCAAGCAGCATGGAACTCAACGATTTACCAGATTCTCATAGTCTTTGAAGATCTATCCAAGAGTGAGAATCGTGGAGTCCAATCTGATGCTTAGAAAGAAGAAAATCATGGAGTACAAACTAATACTCAAAAGGAGAATGATCAAAGAGCCGATCAGATGGGAAGTGAACAATATGATATCAGATCTTCTCAAGAGCAGAAACTTCAGTAGTCTTCAAAAGAATTAGTTGAGGAAGTCTCTCGTATGGTGGCAGAAGTAAAGGACCTATCAGTAGTAGCAGACAATGAATTGACAACAAGACTTCAAGCCAGACTTTCTGATATATCTTGGTATAAAGCTTTAACTAAGGGATAAAGTACTTCAGAAGGCCTTGAGTGATCAGAAGGAAGAAGCTCTACAAGTTCAGAAGGCTAATGAAGACCAAATCCTATTTCTCTCTGACATGATTGACGATCTAAAATAGTCTCTGTCCCTTCAACTTGAGCTAAGCCAACAAGAACTCAAGATTGAGGTTGGTAACTCATCTTACCCGATGACGCAGCTTGTGTCCAATGTGGGGCAGCTTTCACTAGTAATTAATGACAAAAAGGGGGAGAAAAAGATACATCAAAAGAGACATTCAAGAGGAGAGCACTCAAAGAGGAGACTGAAATCTAAGAAGAAGAGTAGCATAGAGACAAAGATGGCAAAGAGGACAAAGGCAAAGAAGAAGAAGGAAGCAGCAGCAGAAGCAGAATCATCATCTGAGGGGGAGCCAAAAGATGATGACCCCATGAACACAGAATCTGAGGGGGAGCTAAACAAAGATGAAGAGCATGCAACTGGACCAGAGCCTGATCAGATAAAGAAGTGAAGCATGCATCTGAGGGGGAGCAGGGGAAAGAAGAAAAAGAAGAAAGAAAGATGAGCAGCAGCAGAAGCTGATCAACAGACATTCTGGAGACATACATGGAGCAGAAGAGGTACATCTTTACCTAATTAAGTATGTTTTGGATCCAGAATGTAGAGTGTCATAGCATATGTAATTTCATATTATCATCAATGACATTCATGATTATCTGATTTAGAAATACAGCTGCTCACTGTATATAAGATTCATTCATCTCATGCATATACACTGATTATTTTTGTCATAATCAAATAGGGTGAGATTGCTAGGAATATACATAAGAATGTTATTCCTATTTATATAAGATTTGATTATGATATAAATGAATGAATATGCAAGTATGCTTGCATTGATAAAAGCTGTAAAGTCCTTTGATAGATAATAGGAATATATGTATATGGACTTAGACTGAAATGATCAAATATGTTAGGTTGATCCTACATAAGCAAAATAGCTTTGTAAAGTTCTGAAAAAGAAATGATGTACAAGGACTATAAACATAGGAAGATCAAGCTTGTTAGGTTAATCTTATAATGTAATAGATAGGCCTGTCTGATCGTCAAAGCACTGCATCAGAATCGTAGTCTGCCGGAGAGACAAAGGAGACTCGAGAGCTATCAAGGCGAAATCGTAGTCTGAAGATATTAGATCTCAGAGTTCGTAGTCTGCCAGGAGAAACGAGGAAGAATCGTAGTGTGTCGAGAAGAATTTCCACGGAGCCGTAGTCTGCTGAGGAAGTCATGTTCAGAATCAAAGAGACAGCCTATCTATGAGCCGACCGAGAAACTGCCAGAGCTAAGTCAAGAATTATAGATTACACTTAAAATAATGGAGTCCAATGATCATCAGAGGCAGAGATCATAGTCGGATAAGATCAGACGAAGAAAACAAGCATGAAGGAAGAATCGTAGACTGTCAAGGTCTGATCTCAAAATCATAGTGTCTGCAGCAACAAAGCTAAATCGTAGTCTGTAGAGCTAGGACTTCCACAATGGTTGGTCAATAACGCTAAGGGAAGAATCGTAATGTTAACACGATTCTCAACAAATGGGCACTCCCAGAATATCCAAAGCATAAAGCCTCTGGTCTGAGCTACAAAGATACATCCTACATGAAGAGTACTAGAGAGCACTCACCGAATGACATGCAAGCTAACAGAAGATCTAAGCATCAACTCTATCAACATGCAGACTGAGTTGTGAGGCCATTCAAGATGAAGTATTCCATAAGATAATCAGAAGAAGACTTCATACAAAGTGACTGACTAGAGAAAGTCAGTAAGTGTAGTAGCTGTCAAGAGAACAGAAGACAATGATCTTGAGAATCACTCAAGATCGTAGTGTTTGCCAAAGTAAAGAAGGAACTAATACTATCTATAGAGATACCGACCAATTTGTGAATAACAAGACAGAAGTGATTAAGCATGGGTCAGACTATTGAAGATAGGTGAACGGGAGATCACCAGGAGAAAGGAGCTGGGTATGCCACAAATCTGAAGTGTCTTGCTATTCAGAAGAGGTCAGAACGACAAGTCAAGATATCAGTTCCTGAGATCAGTCAAGGCAAGCAGAAGTGTTGAAACACTGCACAAATGAAGGAAGAGATGTTCTACATTGAAGATCCAAGAACACTCATCAGAATCGTAGTGTTTTCTCAGCCAATCAAAGTAACATTCAATATGACACACTACGATCAAGGTCCAAGAACATCTGCATCAGAATCGTAGAGTTCTGACATCTGAAGATTGAAGCATTGATAACGGTTTAATCTGAAGACTGACATTCGAACACTACTATTGGAGAGCATCAATGCAGAAGGACAACTCCTAAGGATTCGAATCAAGGAATCAGAAAGGAGTAATAAAAAGGACTACCAGCCTGACACAGAACAGTTACATCTCTGATGCGGTAGGTGAGAAAGAAGACTGCTGTATCAGTTAAGTCAAAAAGAACCTGTCACGTCACATCAGTAATCTGCACCAAATAACTCGAGATCTGCGAAGCAATTCAAATAGCTTCCAACGGCTACTTTCCAACGGGAAGATTATGGAAGGGTATTTAAAGGACAAGCTTCAAAGATAAGAGTTGTTGCTGAGTTGTAGATTCGTCGAGTTGTTGGAATGCTACATTGTTGACTCTACGAGTTCCACAAAAGTTGAAGAGAACAAGTCTCAGTGGCTGTGAGACTACGAAGGTGGAAGTGAAGCATACTTGAAGAAGGACTGAACAGACTAAAGCTTCACTCAACAAGGATGAGAATGCCACTGAAGATGGCAGCCAAGTTGAGAGCCAAGAAGGCCAAGAAGATAGCATTCAGGAAGGTGGCTGAGCATAAAGAAAATCAGAAGAGCCACTCTACGGATCACCATGAAGAACCAGAAGCTGAATAAGAAAAAATGAAGGACCATGTCTGCATATCATTCAAGAAGGGTTCAAGTGATGCTAAGGGTCAGAAAAAGGTGACCCATAATGAAAAGCCTTAGCAGCTTATGTGGTGATGGTGTACAGCTGACAGCAAGTGAATATGAGCTGAACAGACTGAAGATCAGCTGCACCATAGAAGAGGTCCAGACTTGAAGCAGAATGTTGAGGACCAAGCCTAGCTGCTAAGTACCAAGATGATCAAGCTTCAAGACATCTTAGCAGCAAAGCAAAAATAACAACAACTATAACTACAAGTAGCCATGGCCAAAGGGTCCTTGTCCGGAGGGACTAAATGAGTTCCAAGCCAGAGGGCTTGAAGTGTTCTTAGTGAACTAGAGTTCCAAGCCAAAGGGCTTGAAGAGTTCTTAGTGAACTAAAGGAGTTCCAAGATAAAGGGCTTGAAGAGTTCAAAAGTGAACTGAAGTTCCAGGGCTTCTGGCCTTAAAGGAATCTTAGTGATTTTCCTTAGTGGATTTCTTGCGAGAGTGCAGAAGAGTGGATTAGGAGTCGAGTTGGCTTTGAACCACTTAAAACCCTTTTGTGTCTTTTACATTCTGTCATTTACTTTATGTCTTTACATTATGTACTTAACTGCTATAACTGCTATGTATGTACTAACTACTTACAACTAAACTAACTTCAAGAACAATGTATCAATGTTTATCAATATATCAGTGAAGGGGAGATTTAACTTATTCTGCTATACTTAAAATGATTCTTATGTTTGTCATATGCTAACTTCTTAGCTATACAAAAGAAAATGGAAAAGAGTTTAAAAATTCAAAGGATCTATTCAACCCCCCTTCTAGATCTATTGTGTGCTTACTGGGAACTAACACTATCCTATGCCAATTGCTTTGGTACTGATTCAGAGTTAAATTAGAGTATGAATAAACAAAGGTTTTAACGTCGTTAATTCGACGGGCACTGGGAGTTGCCAAAAAGTTTAAACGTGAAAACGTTTAAGAATGGAGTGTTGATCAACATAGAGTACTACAGGCTGATCATATGGACGTGCTCATAAGATATATTGGGCTTACGGTCTTAGTACCGGGTTGTCCTTTTATGAATGAAAATGGAAAAGAATGTTTATGGTCTTTGACCAGCTCAGATTCTTAAGTGACTATAAGTCCTTGAGAATTATTTTAAAGGAATTCAAAATGATATCTTGATTATTCCTACTATTTCATAACTATTGTATAGTTATGGAAGACAAAGTTATATGATTCTTGATTTTATGGTTGCAAAGTAAAATGTTAAATTTGCTGAGCTAGTTATGCTCACTCTTGCTTAAAACTATATATCTTAACTAAGAGCTATCGAACCGAAGAATTAGGTAAGGACAAGGGAAAGTCCAAGATGGATAGCTAGTTATCCTTGTAATAGCATAGTATTATTCCTGTAATGAATGATATTATGACACAGAATGAATGTAAAGGTTATAAAGAACTTGGGAAGGGATTATGGTAATGGAACATTTAGTAAACTTATACATTTTATTGAATGTATGAGTAGATAGTAGCACCGTGTAGCACCATATCCGTGGTTGAAAGTACCCAGATTTGGGGTGTGACAAAACCCGTACTTGGTGCTACACGATACCATTCATTTAAACTAATTAATATATTACAAATTTATAAACTATATAAAAAGTTGTCTAAATTCTCAGGTACGACGACCTTTAAGTACATTATTACATGATAGATAACATATTATCACAATACAAAGTTCTAAATATTACAACTAACACCTTATAACTATTCGTTCAGCTTCCCCTTTCCTTTGTCCTTGCCAGAACATTCTGGTCGATCACGCTTAGCTGAAAATATTTAATTTTAAAGCAAGAATAAGCATTTAATTGCTCAGCAAGTAATAACAATTAATACACATTAGCTGAAAGAAATAATTGTTTTCTTTGAAGTATACTTCTACAACGAATCAATAGTTGTGAAGCCATTTGAAACAATTCTTAACAACATATCAAATCGTTTACATTTTTGAAATGACGTAGTGACTATAAATGTTGAGCGGTCAATAGACCTTGAACCATTGTTTTCAAGTTTGAAAAGGTTTGTACAGAAATTCATCTGCAAACCGTCATGACTTACAGACACGTTGGGTGATCAGCCCGTATGCCCTATATTGATCAACACTACTTAATAGAATGACATTTACGTTCATCATACCCGCCTTTGGCGCATAAAAATTTCTCAATTTCGGGATGTTCATACTCAGTATGGAGTCCGAACTAAAGCAATTCAGTTGGACGACTTTATCATAAAAAATAATATTTAATGATATATTTCAAACTATGTCTAGCAGAGTCAAATAGCTTAGACACCTTTTAAACCATGTATACATACCAATATTGAATAGTATGCATCAAAACTTGTCATGTCAAAGAATTTCGAGTTCAAGAATACTTATTCAAATACAACAGTTCATACAAGTGAGGAAACTTGCATAACCCAACTTAGAACACAAAGAACATAATAATTTTGATTATATATGAATCATATGAAAACAATAATGAGATACTAATATTCAATTAATAAATTGAATATTTTTCAAGAACTGGCTTGTACAGAATTAAAGCTATATATAGGATATTTGCATAAACATATACCTGTTTGCACAAGATAAAAGTAGTGCATAACATTTAGAAACTTGCACAATAAAAGAGTATAAAAACTTGCTTACTAGATCCATTGCATAAACTAAATGCAAGGATTAGGATACTTACCTTGATCGCTGCTTACTAATACACAATTTAGTTTTAATATTTAATATAAAAACCTATCATTAATAAGATTATTCTTTTAATTATAATAATACATCATAACAAATAATACTGCTATTTACTATCATCATACAGCTTAAACACATTATCACATATTCATAACAGTCGTTAGAACATATAAGAACAATTATCAAGTCAAACTATTTCAATCTGGTTTGATTTCGGTATCAATTCGATGTCCCGAATGTGTTATCGGATAATTATCGAGTTTATTTTCAATAAAACACTATTTAAAAGCTTCAATATTATTTTAGATAATTTACTTATCATTTATAATATTTTTGAAAACTCATAACAATTTTCAAATAATTATTATCATTTATTATGATTTTTCAAACATTAATATCATTTCTAATGATTTAATTATTAAATAATTTCATTATTATTAATATTTAAATATTTTAAAAATATTAATGAAATCTATGTCATAATATTAAAAGTTATTTATTATAACTTAAATTTTTTAAAAAACCTTAATATCACCTTTAAATGATTTTTAAAAAATTAAAATTATTTTTAAATAATTATCATTAATATTAAAATATTAATGTAATTCATGTCAAAATATTAAAAGTTATTTAGTATAACTTAAAAATATTTTTAAAACCTTAATATCATTTTTAAATAATTTTTAAAATATTAAAATTAATTTTAAATATTTTATTTAATATAATTATTAAATAAATTTATTATCATTAATATTTAAATAAATTAAAATATTAATGAAATTAATGTCAAAATATTAAAAGTTAATTTTTATAACTTAAAATAATTTTTAAAACTTAATTATGAATTTTTAATAATTATTTTCTATTTATTTAAATTATTCAATTAATTTTCATTAAAACTGTCGCTAAAAGGCTTTAGTGACAAAAACTGTCGCTAAAGGTGTTCTTCAGCAATGAAGAACATGCTTGGTCAATGCTTTGGGGGCTGCTTTGACCATGAATAATTCTCAAATGATTATGTTTCTGGGCATGAGAGTGTATCAGTGTAGTACTGATGTAGTACTATAAGTGTATAACAATTTCAGGGTCTAAATACATCATACAAGGAAGATATAAGTGGTTAAACCACCCTATCAAGGCTGTTATTCATTTTTGGAAATCCCAGAAATGCAGTCCGTGTTGAGCAGCCATTTTGGG
Organism: Panax stipuleanatus; assembly: GCA_020205555.1. Lineage (NCBI taxonomy): Eukaryota > Viridiplantae > Streptophyta > Magnoliopsida > Apiales > Araliaceae > Panax > Panax stipuleanatus. Next base: position 47,142,204 of record CM035117.1, on the reverse strand, counting down.
GCTTTAATAACTTTGATTCTATGTGTTATCTAAGTGATCTAGTGTCACACTCCTGTAGTAGACATGTCAGGCTACAAAAGTGATACACTAGCTTAGCCTAACAACATCACAAATGCAAGATCTAGCTTGGTCAAAGTACTTACCAGAGCTTGTTCTTCAATTTTCTGTAATTTCCAAAAAATTAAATTTTCAGTTTGGTCAACCCATATTTGACCATTAATAACTTAGATCCTGATTATTATTTAGGTGTTCTATTGTCATGGTTTTGTAGTCCATATGTTATAGTATAAACGTGATACACTTACATGAGCTAACAACATAACAGGTGAAAGATCTAAGCTCTACAAAATCTTGTCAGGCCTTTCTGGGCAAAAATCTGGGTTTTCTATAAACTTTTTCATGACTGGTTAGCCATGTTTGACCATGAATAACTTGAAATCTAGACATGCTATGGTCATGATTTCACTTCCAGTTTACTCTCCTCATGGCATACTACAACAAGGATACACTTAATAGATCTAAACATTAATAGATCAAGATCTACAGGCCTTGACATTTGACTGTCAGGCCATATTTTTAGGGTTCATACAGTTTTCTTAAATCTTCATTTTCATGCATTTAAATGTTATGGATCCATGATCTAACAACCCAGATCACTAAATAACATAACATGTAACATATTTAAATACAAAAACATAAAATCTACCTAAGCATGCAAGATCTAGCTTAGGGTTAGGGTTTATACCTTCTTGAAAAAATTTTTGTTTTCCTTTTCTGATTTGATCTTGGATGGTGTTTGTAGTGTTCTTGGCTGATCTTAAGACTTAGTTTCTCTCAAGATTTCGTGGGTTTAGGAGAGAGAGAGAGGGAGAGAGAGAGAGAGTTGTCTATGAAAAAAAATAAAGTAAAGGATTTTCTTAACATTTCTCTTTCTTTAAGATCTAAACTTTTGATCCATTGAATATTTGGCTATGCTAGGTGTCCATATTTGGCTAAATGGAATGTATTTGAAGGACATGGTGAATCTTAAGTTGGTGAGCCATAATATTTTGGCAAGATTTGCACTCTTCCTTATTAAAGAAAGATAAAAATGGCATTTTGCTCATTTAGCCCACAATTTTAATGGCATACTTGTAGTTTCTTACGTTTCTTAGGTTTTAACCCTTAGGTTTTTGCCAATTTTTTCAAATTAGGGTTTCTAATTAAAAATTAAGGGTTTTCAAATTAGAAATTAGGGTTTTCTAATTACATATCATCTAATCAATTACTTAACCTTAATCACATAAATACAAATACATATCATTCTTAAATACAATTATAATTAATAAATGATTTGATTTTCAAATCTCTATTTAAAATTTAAATTAGGGTTTCCTAACTAATCATTACGGTTTCTAAATTTAACATTAGGGTTTTTACTATTATACCTTAACTGATCAACATGTAACATTAATTACATACTGCATATACATAATCAGAAATACCATTATAATAATAACAATTGTATTAATAATCAAATCCCTATTCGAAATTTAAATTAGGGTTTTGATCAGTTATTCATCTTGGCTTTCCTTCTTAGTTAACTTATAATAATTAAATTAACTAACTTGATTAATCATATCACATATGTTTAAAATATTACTGATAATAATTAATACAATAATAAAAACAAAATCATTCGTAAAAATATAGTCGTATAAAATTCTCGGTCCTTACACTTAACTTCCATTATGACATTCACCCTCGTCACTCAACGTCTAAGGAATCACAAGTATAGCAATCTCACACGTTCGTTTTAACGCGAATACGATCCCCGGATATCGGTTACGTATTTTGTGTTCGTTGTTTTATAACCTTTTTCCACGTTTAATTGTCAAACTCAAGGTTTTACTCATCTTTCAAGATGTTTCTTTTCACGATTATTGCATTCATGCTTGCCCCTTAATTACCATTCAAAAAGTTGGACAATAAAAATCTATAGTCAAAATTTTTTGGGTTAATGGTGCTGCGGCGCCACTCTCCCTTATAAATCCAGCGATGCGGCGCCACTTTGCAGCAACTGAGCCCCAGACTCGGCGTTGCGACACCCCATTCCCTTTGTTGGGCGGCGCTGTGCAGCCAATCTGAAAACTCAAATTTTTTTTCTAAGTCTTCAACATGTTTGAGACACATACTTTGAAATCTCATAACTTCTTCGTTCTAACTCGGAATTAATCCGTTCGTAAGGCGTTGGAAAGCTTGCAACACCCTCTACAAATTCCCCCTGGTAGAATAACTTTCATGAGTCTCTAACAAGCCTTAATCTTAGCTAGAAAGTTCTTCTTCGCTAAGTTTTTTAACTTTGCGTTAAATTTTCATTCGTCCGTAATTCGTTCACCCGAACCCGAAATTCGTTCGTTCTTGAGTCCACGACTCACGTTTTCTATATTTTCCAACATTCTTATGAATCCTCACTAATTAGGGTTCATTAACTTACTTTTTACATTTAGTTCGTCTTTAACGAAATTTTATTATAACTTCGTTTTAGGCTAATTTCAATCCATTCTTCATGAACGTTTCTATCATTATTAACCAAGCATATACCACAAATATATATATATATATATATATATATATAATAGATTTAAACTTGTCCATCAACAACAAGCTCTAATTAGATGGTTTTTAATTTATCCATCAACAACGTTTTTACCACGTTCTTCGTGTTCTTCGTTAGTTCTTTGTTTTTAATCAATATTTTTATTACGATTTTAGTTTTTCATGCATATTAACATTATAAGTTCTTTAATTCATTCTTATATCATCGGAGAGTTCATATAACACATCTGAATCGTCCATTAACATCAAACAATTCATACTTTCTATGAAAGCTTTTAAAGAAATTTATAAACAAAACTTTAAATTCTTATTTTTTCATTTCCTTATGATTAAACCATATGAAAATCGTTTCTTAACATCTTTTACTTTTATTTTCATTAAGCTATGTATTTTGACATAGAAGACTTAAAAGAAAACTTGATCAAAGGTAAGTTTTACTACATTTCTTCTTGGTTTTTATTTCATTTTCTTCTTTCCAGTGGCAAAGCTGGCGATTTGCTAGCTTTTCTACTTCCAAGGCTTGTTAATTCGAGTCCCTCATGTCCTCTCTTCATTTGTCTAGAGTTTCCTCTCTCGGGTTTTCGAAAAATGAAGAGATTAAGCTTGTTTATATAGATTTTCAAGGCTAGGGGCATTTTGGTTATTTGGCCACTTTTTACAATTCTACCCCCACCTCCTTACTATTCATACCTCCTTACTATTCACGAAGCTTCTCATGGAAGCTTCGTGGTTCTGTCTTTCGGAATTCGTCCGACTGTTTGAAAAACTGTGTTTCTCGGAATCTAAATATTTTTGGATATTCCGTCTTTCCTCTACTGATTAACTTTTACGTGTTCTTCAAAAATTTGAAAAATTGAAAAGCACTTTTTGATGAATAGTTTTTTTCATCATGTTTTCACATACGTAGTTAAACGAATGAAAAGTGCATAATCATACTTTTTGTCGTTTTTATTTCATTAGATTTCTGCACGTTTTTTGAGAAAAACTTTTATTGGTTAACATAATTTTTCACGGCATATTACTGGCAAATCTTCAGACAGAATGTCATTCCGACATCCCAATCTCTCAAAAAGTCTTAGGTTATTCAAACCCTAACCCTTAGGTTTCGTAAGATAAATTGTGCCTATTTCGTCTTTTTCTCAAAAATATTTTTGCTTCTGGAAAAAATTTATTTTCGTCTTGAAAATTCTTACTCGTTCATTCTAGCTCGTAGCTAGAATACTCCCGTTATATAATCATCCTAAGTCATAGAACGATTGATAAACACATTATCGACGTCGAAAAAAAATTTGATCCCGCTTCCTATGTGTTTCTACCCTTGATGTTTTTTATTTTATTTGTTTGATTTGAAGGGTGAGATTTCAGGAAAAGACCGACATACAATGTCGACAATTTTGAAAAGATTAATTTTATTGGTCCGAATTAGACAGAGTCGCCAGTTGGTATGAGTTAAAATGGTTGTACTAACTCAATCGAGTTTTGAAAGATTTTACAATATGGCCTAATTACTGGACTCTGTTTAATTGGTCTTGGAAACCGAGATTCATATAGTTCGGGAACTTGATTAAGCGGGGGGGGGGGGGGGGAGGTGTTAAAAATAATATGCATACAAGCCAATCATGTATGATGATAAAGCAACTACTTTGGAGACGATCTTATTTATTTATTAATAAAAGAATTTATTTATTAAAGGCATTTAATTATCTACATTATGCTGTTTTTACAATATGTAAATAATTCATAGTTTTAAGCAATATTTTTAGCATCATAATATAGATCATGCTAATGAGATCTAAATTCTTAAAAAGCTTAAAACTAAAATAGTTCCTAATCGTTAGATTACTAAAAAGGGGAGTAGTAAATCCGGATAGATTGGTACATATGTTGCTTGCTCATTGGATGAGGATGATTGATCTCATGATCATTTGTGTGGAGACACTAAAGCAAGTATATAGGTGCTTATTGGAGAATAAGTTCACTAAACGTGACTCGCTATGGAATACCTAATGGAATTTTACTTGCATGTCAATAGGAATTCCTAATGTGATAGTAGTACAAGTAATCCTTGGACTTGAGATCATCATAGTATCTTGTATGTAATGAATTATATTTTGACTTATTCCTTAAAAACCCTTAGGGTATATCAAAGAGTGTGCTTGGGTATAATGAATTACATATGGAGATAATGAATAATCAATAAAGAATCTAGCACTTCTAATAAAAGAAGAGATATGTCCTATGTGATTTGTTAAATGACAACCCAATAGTCCTTGGCCAAGCATAATGAAATTAGAAAGGAGTTTCTAATTTGCATTATTTGGAGTTCTGCAGTTTTAAATCGAAATAAATATAATTAAATAAAATAAGACTTGATAGTAGTTCCATGTCTTATATTTAATTGGGACATTATATGGTGGAAGGATTGAATTGTACAGTAACTATTTACTCACAGGGTCTTTTATGATTAATGTTGAAATTTATATTATCTAAAAAACCGTTGATCGCTAGGGAGGCTTATCCCTATTGTAGAATAAATATTATTTATTTAAATAAATTATTAGTTTAATTTATTTATTTATTTAAATAATATTAGAATTGTTCTAATTGATTTATTCACAACCGGTTTAATATGAAAAACCTAAAGGGTCACACCATAAAAGAAAAAATAATTATTTAAGAAGATAATGGCATAATCGTAATAATGTATTAAGTGTAATTAATTTAATCTATGGTGATAGATTAAATTAAATAGCTTAATATTTATTATTTAAAATTTTGAAAATATTAAATATTAATTAATAAGAGGAGTCATATTAATATTATTACAATTATTATTATTTTAATTTTTAAAGGAGTTTAGAAATTAATTTAATATTAGTACTCTAATTTATTCCTAATAAGATTAGGAGAAAAATTAATTAAAGGAGTTTAATTAATTAATCCCAATATGTTGGAAAACCTAATTAATTAAAGAAGTTTAATTAATTAAATGAAACCTTATGTCTAATAGGATTAGAAGGGTTGACCAATATTTATTTAAGAGGAGTCTTATATTAGATATCAATTGATTCAATTTTAATTGTTAGAGAGTACTCCTTTTCTATAGTGAATAGAAAATTAGGGTTTAGCCAACCACCCTCCTTCTTGATAATTCCTCGTTCTTGGTGGATCACCTCTAGAGGCCAAACACTTGGGTGGCTAACGTTGATCAAAGGACGGAATCTAATCCGAAAATTCAAGGAGATCACGAAGAACAAGGAGTTAAACTCGTACCTGTGAAAACTTCGTTTTACAAGGGTATGATTCCATAACTTCTTATTTATCGTTTTAAATTAATAATTTGCATAAAAGATGATCCGGGTAATGGTTTTGTAGAATTTTTTAAAACTCTGATATATCATGTTTTCGCTAATTTGTGCAATTTGATTACGTCACGATTTCGTACAAACCCAACAGTGGTATCAGAGCCAAACCTTTATGCAATTATTAATTGTTTTGATTCCATATATGTATGGGTATGTATTTAAAATAATTTATTGGACATATTTAATTGTATAAAATTATTTAAAAAAAACGAAACTCGAAATCAAGTTCGCTGCTTTATCCGTGATCCCCTGTATTGATTTCAAAAGCTAATGGATTTCTAGAAAGGGGCGAATTGATTTGTTTCAAAAAAAATAAGGACCCACGAATAGAATAAAAAGGTTAATCAAGATTTACTTTGCAAAAGGTTAATCATATTCAACAAGGACTACTATTATATATATATATATATATATATATATATATATATATATATTATATTCTAAATAATTTTATAATTAAAATAAAGAGTTTATTTTAATCTTAAAATTAAATTTCATGCAATTTAAAATTGCCCATTAAATGATACTCATATATATATAGAATATTTTAATTCATGATATGAATGTTTATTTATTGATACATATGGTGATATGTATGATAATAAATGAGGTTGATTATGTACTATTGACCAATGTGATTGGATTTTATTTTAGTTGAATGTTTGAATGAGTTTTATTAAATGGGGTCTGCGTACCTCATTTTCTCTAATTTTTTTCTTGATGTAAAATTCTCTCCCCCTCCTATGTAATTCACCTTGACTGCTGATCAAGGTTTCTATTTAATTTAAATAGTTTATGTAATAGAGATAGTTAGAATTATCTTGAAAAAAATTGAATACCAAAGAGCAAGGAGCGCGTGAAGAACCATTTGTATGGATCTCGAGTTTAAATATAATAGTTACGTTTAAATTTAAATTTTTGCACTCTTAGGTTTGACCTTTTGGTTCACTTAGTGGCTCGAATGAACAAACTAGAATAAAAGTCCATAATCAATCCGGGTAGAATATAGTATTTTATATATGCATGCTAAGTATTATATATATTATATTTTATGCAAACATGCTTTGCATGTTTTAATAAAGTGACGCATATTTTATATATATATGTGCATGCGCGCTAAACAAGATGAGACAAATAATAACAAACTCCTCAAAGAAATCATATTAAGTCTAAAGCGTTCAATGATATTTGGAATATCGAATGTCACCTTCTAGCATGATAAATTAATAGAGTATTAAATATTTAATACAAGTTTGTGGTGTTATCCACAAGGCAAATATTGCGTATTTAAGATATTAATTTAATTACATTTGATGTTTATCAAGAAAATTGAACAATATTATTTTGTTGTGTTATCCACAAGGACAATATTTTTTTTTTAAATTTATGGAAGTGCTAGGTTGGACTTAACTTAAATTATTTTAGTTCAGATGTGCACACACTTGACCATTATGATTTAAGAGGCAAAATAAAAAGAAGTTACATGTTGATGTAATTGACAAAGAGTTGTCTACCTATTTATTTATATATCGTTTGTTGTGCTATCCACAAGGCTATATACATTTAAAATGAGATCCTTATTCTCACTAGCAAATCTTTAATTAGATGTTGCCGAACAATATAAGTGAGGGTAATATAGTTTGAAGAAAATAGTGGGAGATACCAATCTAAAATAAGACCTAATTTATTTGGATATATAAAATTAATTAAATGAATGTTTGGTAAAATGTTATCTTTTCACATACAAAAATTTAAAAATGCCAAAATCACTAATCTCACTGCGTAGCATACTTGATGCTAACAAATTGACCGGACCAAATTATACGGACTGGTTAAGGAATCTAAGGATAGTTCTCACTGCTGCAAAGATTTCTTATGTTCTAAATTCACCTGTCCCTGGAACTGTTCCAGAAACTGTTCCAGAAACAGCCTCTGAGGAAGAGATTGCCACTATTGTGAAGTGGCAAAATGATACATCTGTGGCTCAATGCATTATGCTCGCATCCATAATTAACGAGATTCAGCGTTAGCATGAAAACATGGATGCTCCTACTATGTTGCTTCACCTCAAGGAGTTGTATGGTGAACAAAGTAGGACTGCTAGATATGAGATATCTAAGGAGCTCTTCCCATCTCGGATGACCGAGGGAACTGCCGTAGAGACTCATGACCTAAGGGTGATCAATCTGATTGAACGCCTTGGACAACTTGAGTTCGTCATGTATGGGTAGTTGAGTAAAGACTTGGTCTTGCAGTCACTTCCTGAGACCGTTTCACAGTTCGTCGTAAATATTCACATGAATAAGTTTGATGTTAGCTTGCCTTAATTACTTAACATGTTGAAAACTGCAGAAGGTTACTTCCCATCCAAGAAGAACCATGTCTTAATGGTGGATGATTCTTCCAAGAATAGGAAGTGGCCCAAGGTATCTTCTGAAAAGAAGAAATCTAAGAAGGCTAAGGGCAAGGCGAAAGTGAAGGATCAAAAGAAACCTGATCCAGCTAGCAAAGGGATGTGCTTCCATTGTAACGAGCCAAGTCATTGGAAAAGGAAAATCCACAGCACTTAGCACACGGTAAGGATCGCCCTGGTATGAGCCGTAAACTCGGACATACTGGGATCAAACTCCGCTAGCAACAAGTGTGAGAATTTATATTCGCGTGGCCACGGACTGCCAGCTCAAGCTGGTGCGTAAGTCAAAACGGTTGTGTCCGGCTCGGTTGACTAGTCCGACCCGCGGGTTGGGAAACACCATGTTAGAAAAAAAAAAGAGGAACTGCAAGAAGTTTCTAGTTGAGAAGAAGCTTGGAGAAGCTTCGACTTCCAATCAAGGTTTGTTCATGATTGAAATTAATTATTCAGAAAGTCAAAATTCTACTTGGGTATTGGATACCGGCTGTACTTCTCACATATGTAATACTGTGCAGGGACTGGTCAGAAGTAGAAAGCTGAACAAGGATGAGGTTGTCCTACGAGTGAGAAATGGAGCAAATGTTGCTGCATTAACTGTAGGCAGTTATTGTTTAGCACTGTATACGGGCAAGTCTATTTATTTAAATAATTGTTATTTTGTTCCGAATATCATTAGAAACATTATTTCTATTTTCGTATTAGATATGGATGGATTTGACATTATAATAAAGAACAACAGTTGTTCTATTTATAAAAGCAATATTTTATATGATGTTAGTAATTTGCGAAATGGACTTTATATACTTGAATTGCATGAAAATATACTTCAAATAGAACAAACTAAGAAAAGAAAAAGAGATGGTGTTAATTATACCTATACGTGGCACTGTAGACTCGGTCATATCAATGAAACAAGATTATCCAAGTTGCATAAGGATTGACTCTTAGAGTTATCCGATTATGAATCATATCAACTTGTGAATCTTTTCTCATGGGTAAAATGACTAAATCTCCTTTTAGTGGAAAAGGAGAAAGAGTTACAGAGTTGTTAGCCTTAGTTTACACTGACGTTTGTGGACCTATGACAACGAATGCACAGGGAAGGTATTCTAATTTTATTACTCTCACTAATGATCACTCAAGATTTGGATATGTGTATTTGATAAAATAAAAATCTGAATCATTTGAAAATTTCAAAGACTTTAGAAGTGAAGTAGATAAACAAACTGGCAAAAGTATCAAGATTCTTCGATCAGATCGAGGTGGTGAATACTTAAGCGATGAGTTTCTCAATTGTCAAAACTAAAATAGTATAATCTCACAATGGACTCTACCAGGTACACTACAGTTAAATGGAGTATTTGAAAGGAGAAATCGAACATTGTTGGACGTGGTTCGATCCATGATGAGTTTTATTGTTCTTCTAATATCATTCTGGGGTTATGCTTTAGAAACAGCTCATATCTACTAAATAAGGTCTCCTCGAAATCCGTCCCCAAGACTCCATATGAGATGTGGACAAGGAGGAAACCTAGTCTTAAGCATGTTAAGATTTGGGAATGTCCAGCTTATGTGAAAAGGTTTCAAAATGATAAGCTTGGGACAAGATTTGATAAGTTCACGTTTGTGGGATATCCTAAAGAAAGTTTGGGATACTATTTCTATAATCATATTGAGCAATAAGTGTTTGTTGCGAAACACGCTGCCTTCTTGGAAAAAGAGTTTATCCTTGAAGGGGCTAGTGGGAGAAAAATAAATCTTGAAGAAATTCAAGAATTACAAACCACTACATATCAATTGGATGAACCTGTCCAAGTAGAGACACCTTCGGTACGACACTCTATTCGTAAATTTGGAAGAGCACCGAAGATACCTGAAAGGTATGAATTCGCCATAGAGGATGACGATGAGGTAAACATAATGAATGATGATGATCCATTGAATTACGAACATGCTATGAGTAATTAAGACTCAAGGAAATGGTAAATGACCATAAAATATAAAATTGATCTTTAAAGCAATGCTAAAGTCTATTTGGATTTTACTTGCGATTACAGCTTATTGTTACTAGATCTTACAAAATAGATGTGGATACGCCCTTCCTCAAATATACTTATTGGAGGAGAATGTATGTATGATACAGCTAGATGGATTTGTTTCAATGGTTGAAGCAAATCATGTATATGAGCTGCAACAATCCATTTATGGATTGAACCAAGCTTCTCAAAGATGGAACATTTATTTTGATGAGACAATCAAAGAGTTTGATTTTATCAAAAACAAGAATGAACCATATGTGTACAAAAAGGTTAGTGGGAGCGCTGTTTCATTCCTTGTATTATATGTTGATGATATATTACTGATAGGGAATGACATTCCAATTCTATAATCGATCAAAATAAAGTTGTCTAACCATTCCTCTATGAATGATTTGGGTAGAACATCCTACATTGGGGATATAAAACTGTATAAATAGATTTAAAAGGATGTTCGGCTTAACCTAAGGAATGTATATTCATTAGATGCTAAAGGCGTTTAGTATGGCAAACTCCAAAAAGGTGTCTCATGATGATGATTCATGGAGTGTATCTCTCTAAAATTGTCCTCAATAAAAGAGAGATCGCATGAGTTACTATCATGTATGCAATGAAATATACGAGACTTGATGTTGATCGGTTATATTCTGCAGAAGATCACTGTAAGACAGTGATAAATATCTTAAAGTACTTAACTGACACTAAGGATGTCATCATGACACATGATGAGTCTGAATTAAACTAGAGGACTAAATAGACTCAAGTTTTTCAAACTAACCAAGACGACATCAAATCCACCTTAGGGTAAGTAGCTACCTTGAAAGGTGGTGCAGTGAATTGGAAAGGTTTCAAATAGCAAAAGGTTGCTGGTTTAGTGACAAAGACAAAGTATATAACTGTAAGTGAAGCTGCAAGGTGATGTTTCGGATGAAAAGTTCGTTACAGAACTAGGAATAGTTTCTAAGTCTCATTTTGAATCCAAACATGTGTTGCGGCACTTTAATTAAAGAAATCATTGAAAGAAGAGATGTCACCTTAGAGCGTGTAGACTCTCAAGAAAACATTGCAGATTCATTTACTAAAGCTTTAACACAACAGCAGTTTGATCATCACTTAGAGAAGATGGTATGAGATACCATGGCGATTGACTTTAGTGCAAGTGGGAGATTGAAAGTAGTATGCATACAAGTCAATCATGTATGATGATAAAGCATCTACTTTGGAGACGATCTTATTTATTTATTAATAAAATAATCCATTTATTAAAGGCATTTTAACTATCTACATGATGCTATTTTTATAATATGTAAATAACCCATAGTTTTAAGCAATGCTTTTAGAATCATAATGTTGATCATGCTAATGAGATCTAAATTCTTAAAAAGCTTAAAACTAAAATAGTTCCCAATCGTTGGATTACTAAAAAGTGGATTAGTAAATTCGGATAGATTGGTACATATGTTGCTTGCTAATTGGATGAGGATGATTGATCTCATGATCATTTGTGTGGAGACACTAAAGTAAGTATGTAGGTGCTTATTGGAGAATAAGTTCACTGAATGTGACTCGCTATGGAATACATAATGGATTTTTACTTGCCTGTCAATAGGAATTCCTAATGTGATAGTAGTACAAATGATCCTTGGACTTGAGATCATCATCGTATCTTGTATGTAATGAATTATATTTTAACATATTCCTTAAAAACCCTTAGGGTATATCAAAAAGTATGCTTGGGTCTAATGAGTTACATATGAAAATAATGAATGATCAATAAAGAATCTATCACTTCTAGTAAAAGAAGAGATATGTCCTATGTGATTCGTTAAATGACAACCCAGTAGTCCTTAGCCAAGGCAGAATAAAATTAGAAATGAGTTTCTAATTTGCATTATTTGGAGTTGTGCATTTTCTAATCGAAATACATATAATTAAATATGTGACGCCCCCAAAATAGGTTCAATATCCAACCCATTCTGAGTCGCCAAATATATGGTACAGAATCAAATACAATCTTTTATAACATACGGTCGTGCAAAATACGACCACACAACTGTGAGTTTCAATACAAATCGTATATAATACGAAATATAAACACTCAAATTCATTCCTTATTCATTACAATTATTGTCCCACTATTTTATAGAATAGTGTAGACTTCTAACTCTGATCATCACACTGTTCCCCGACTAGTCCCCGCGATACTCTCATTTCCTGAAGAGAACAATGGAAGAAAAGGGTGAGCTCAACTAGCCCAATAAAAAATATTATGTCTAAGATAATGAAAAACAAATTATCGTTAGCCTTCAATAAATCAGATAAAATATTATGGATAACAAGTTTTAGATCAATATTCGCAGCGGAAATAACAATTCATTAGAAGAGTTAAGTAGAGAATGATGTCTATTATCTTCTTTAATTTAAAAGTCCATCATCAATATTTTATCCCTGTAACATCAATCAATATACATCTCGAATCAAATATTCATCTTTTGCACTACGGGCCAAAGATATTAATTTGTATCACCAGTTGGTCATGTTCATCTCAACACCTGTCCATCTTTGCACTACGGACCAAAGATATTCATCAGGTAATCATTTATATTTGCACAACAGGCCAAAGATATTCATCAAGTAGTCATTCATCTTTGCACTACAGGCCAAAGATATTCAGTTATATCACCATTTAGGACTGAGGATGATGAAAAATATTTTAAAGAATAAATCTAGTGAGATAAAGGGCAAAGATTATGGATTCGTAATTTAGTTTATCCAAGTTCAAGAATACTCTATAATAATCAATTGTGGAGAAAAATTCAAGAATGAAGTTCAAAACTTGGATCCAATCAAAGATAATTTGGAAAGAAAAAATAATAATTTTTTTACCATGAATAGTACCCCGTGAATAGTAACTCATGAATAGTAACTCGACATGAAAAGATAAAAATTTCACAAGAAAGTTCAGACCAATATTCCAGTGAAATAATATTAGATGAAGCGCAAAACTCAAAGAATTTTTGATCATTTCAGGAATTATAGAAGCAATACTTACCGTAGTAAGTTTAGAGTTAGAAATCTGAAATGAAACAATATACGAAACTGCAATTGAATTTTCACCAGTGAGGCGGTAGTCCGATCAGACAGATTATTTCAACAATTTAATAACAACTGAATACGAAGGGTTATTCACCAGGCATGCGGTAGTCCGCGTAGACATGTTATTCCCACAGAATAATAAAGAATGGAATAACAACATGATTTCACCATGCATACGGTAGTCCGCATAGACAGGTTATTCCAACAGAATAATAAAGAATGGAATAACAACCCTTACGAGTATTGAAAGAAAATAACTCTCTTCATGAGTACAAAAGAAATAATACCCCTTACCTTAATAAAAATTTGGAGACTACACTAGTGTAATAGCAGAATACTCTTCTTCTTTCTCTCTTACTCTCTCTATACTTTCTCTCTCTCTCTCTCTCTCTATTGCTTTAGTGAATTGGTGAGAAATAATGAAAAAGTGAGCTTCTATTTATATGCTTGGCAGAGTAAGGGAAAAATAGTCTTTTAGTCATAATTTATGACATCATCGCTTATATCATCGATCCTATGACATCATTGCTTACCTCATCATTTCGATGACATCATTGCTTACCTCATCGTTCCGATGACATCATTACTTACCTCATCGTTCCGATGACATCATTGCTTACATTATAAGAATTCAAATTCAATTTGTTCTCTTCTACCTCATTTTACTTTTATACCATAAATTTACTATAATAATGTTACCATTCAAATTATAAAAATCATACTATTATATAATCACATCATACTACTATAATGTAATATTATAATAATATATTTGAATGAATTATTTTATCAGAAAAGATAAAATACCAACTTTCAACAAATGTCACATGCTAAAAATCCCTCCGTTTAAATTCACATTGAATAAATATTTTTTTATCATATATATCAATAATTAATTATTCACAAATAATATTACAGAAATACAATATTGACAACTAGGTTGTTCTCAGGAAAGAGGGGGCCTTCCGTTAAGGATTTCTCCTTACTGGCGCGCAATGAACTATCCCATTTCCTAAACAGAACTTCCTTAGACATTGTCAATAATGCTATTTAATAATATTATTCAAATAATATAAATTATTGATTTGATAATGTGAAATACTGTGCAGTGACAATTATTGAATCAATAATATAAAATATCAACGTAGCAATTATTGAATCAATAATATAAAATATTGAACAGTATTTACTGTAACAATTATTGAATGAGTGACTTCTTACGTAAGAACCAATAATTCAAAATATTGTGCAATACCGTGTGCTACTGTGAAACAACGCGTATTACTATATTTTAACTACCGGTTATTTCGACAGTTTTAACGGTAAATGTTTTACAGTTATTTTTTATAAAAAGGTTACTTCTGTTGCTTTCTATATCCGACATTCATTCCGTTGTGGGGTCCACTAATGACTGCGTCGTCCTACGAATATTCTCCGACAAAAAGAATATTCCTCGACCAAACGAATATTTCCCGACAACAATGAATATTTTATTACCACTTGCTAACTTTGTAAAATTTGCACATTCCACCCATAACTTATCACATTTATAAAATCAACACCGTACTATTTCAAAATAATATAGAAAGAAAATTAAATCTTTTTCATAAAATTTGGGGTCATACAAAATAAAATAAGACTTGACAATAATTCCATATCTTATATTTAATTGGGACATTGTATGGTGGAATTATTGAATTGTATGGTAACTATTTACTCACAGGTTCTTTTATGATTAATGTTGAAATCTATATTATCTGAAAAGTCGTTGATAGCTAGGGAGGTTTATCCCTATTGTAGAATAAATATTATTTATTTAAATAGATTATTAGTTTAATTTATTTATTTAAATAAGATTAGAATTGTTCTAATTGATTTATTTACAACCGGTTTAATATGGAGAACCTAAAGGGTCACACCATAAAAGGAAGAATAAATATTTAAGAAGGTAATGACATAATCGTAATAATGCATTAAGTATAATTAATTTAATATATGGCGATAGAATAAATTAAATAGCTTAATGTTTATTATTTAATATTTTGGAAATATTAAATATCTATAATATAAAATAGATTGGCTTCAACATCTAACGGTCGCTAACACTGCAATTCGAATTAAATGGTTCAGATTTCATCAACATTCATCCAACTTAATCTAATGGCTCACAATAAATCTCACAAAATCAAAATTCCTACACTCTCAAACGACACCCAAGCTAAACTCTCTCTCTCTCTCTCTCTCTCTCTCGCTCTCTCTCTCTCTACTACAAGAATAATGCCTTCTCTACTCTCTCTCGCGGTCTCACCTCTGGCTCTGCCATGGCTCAACCATGAAAGGTCGCACAAGTACCTTCCTCTCACACACTGACACACACCACAGACACATATAGCCACCGCTACAGCCATGCCTCTCCTAGGTATCCCTCTTCTATCTCGGTCTCACCCCCAAAGGTCTCCCTTTTCTGCGTAACACAACCCCCATCTCACCTCCTCTGCGCAACCCACCCCTCCCCCACTTAACGAACCCCCCTCCCTCCATCTCTCCTCCTTCTGCGCCATCCCCTACTGCGAGTACCCACCATCTGAGTTGCACCAAAGCCATCCATCATTCAAAGATCAACCGAGTCCGACTCACGGATCCCCCAAACTAAGATTAGGGTATTCTTCTGTTGCATTTTTGCATTTAGGTTTTTATTACTGTAGTTCATTTTTGAAATTGGGAAATCATTCTTTGCATTAACTTTGGTTAGAACCTTACTCTATAACACAACATGTTTTGATTGCTCTGTAACACAACCCTGCTACTTTTTATGATTTTATTTTCTGTTGGTTACAACCTCTCACGAGCCTTTTGTGTATTCAAAAGATTCACTTCCACGGCCGTCTTTGTTGGTCGATTATATCTATAGGGGCCTATTTGGGTTTTCCTATTCAACCAATAATGATATTGAGTTCATTTTTTTTCTTGGTTCTTTGAATCTTCTTTAGATTGAACTTCTTGAATAATTGCATTTAAACTTCTTGGGTGGAGTGCTTGATATTATTTGTTTCGATGCAACTTTGGTTAGTACTGTTTTGCTTTTTTGTAACAGATTTGTTCTATTTTCTTATAACAAATTTTTCTATTTTTTTTATTCTTGTAATTTCTAAAATTCATTCAAAAAAAATTGCTTTGGTTTTAAAAAAAAGGTATGAGTTTTTTTTTTGAATTCAATAGATATTTGAAATTATGGTGTTGGGTAGTGGTGCCATTTTTGGTGGTGGTGGTGGTGGTGTTAAACAATACTGGCGAGCATGAGTTAAGGTGAGAATATTTACTGATGTTACTTCCTTGCTAGACAAACTAATATTGGGTCATCTTGCTTATTTTTACTTTTACTAGGTTTCTTAACTTATTTTCATTTGACTTTTGAAATTTTATTGCACATTTGAAATTACTTTTACTGACGTTTGACTTTTGAAATTCTATTTGCTCCATGAATAATTGAATTCTATGTCTTTGTTCTCTTTCTTACTCATCGGACTATAGTACTAGGACTTGAGGTAGATTGCATTCTAATTTAGATATACTTAACAAGTCTCTAATTGTTCATTTTGAGACTTTTTAACTTTTGCTACTCCATTTTGCTTTTTTGATTCAATTGCAATTTAACTATTTTTCCTCTTTCTATCATCATCTTGGTTTATGGTTTAGGATCTCAATCTACACTAATAAGACACAAGTGCATCTTTATATGAATTGCTGCTATGTCTAAGGTTTTCATATATTGTTGTATCGATCTTTAAATTCTATCTACTTCACCATTTATGTTATAAGTAGTGTCTAACATATTATGAAATGAGATTTTTGTATAAACTACTAAAGTGCATTTGAAGGTTAGGTTGTTCCTTTTAATTTAAATTTCATTTTGTTGGACTTCCTTAGTTTTTTGTTATGTGTTCTACTTATCATTTTTTCGGTACTTAATAATTCTGCAGAAGGGTAATAGGTAACTGATTAAATATCCCCCTTTTTTTAATATATCGCTTAAGGTATTGGGGGGGGGTTGGGGGTGGGGGGTGAATAAGGGTGTAATTTTAGAGAGGATTGTGACATGATATTGGTGTATTTTGGGTCGTGCTTTCTTTGAACATGCCTATATCACTTACGAGCCTTTAAATTCTTTGTGAATTGAATTGATTTTGCTTTCTTTTTAGTAACTTTCTTGGGTTTTTTTTTCATTGGTGGCTTAATCTTGAACTTCGTTGCTTCTTTTGCCTTGGGTCATTCTTTGTGTTACTGTTCAATCCAGCATGATACATGTGCACCTTATATGAATTTTTGTTATGTATGGGTTTCCATACGACAATTTTCCATACGTAGTCGTATTTCTCTTGAAATTCTTTCTACTTCAGCATTTTTGTTTTACTTACTGTCTAACACACTCCCTGTTGTGAATTACTGTCAAATTTTCTTGGTTTGTTGTCCCTTTGAATTTGATTTGATTAGGTTAAATTTGAATGTGCTTGAATTGATTGTTGTTCCATTGGTACCATTGAGGTTACTTATCTCTTTGCTTGCGAGTTGTGCTTATTCAATTTGTTGTTTTATTGTCATTCCTTTGCCTTTGTTTGTGTGAAATTTAGAATTTTGACACTTTGGTTTGTGTAAATTTTAGAATTTTGACATGTTATAATTTAGAACTTATGTTAGTTGATGTTGTCGTAGACCAAGAATGGGTGCTCTATCATTGTCTTACTACCCAAGTTGTGATTCTTTATTTTATTGTGTTTGACTTTTTACATTGCACGGAGTGAATGCTTATGGAAGTGTTGATTTAATGTTAATTTATGTTTAATTTTTTCTTTTCGTTACAGGTCTGAAGTTTTAGATTTCAATATGGTTGGTGGAATAAAGAAACTGTCATGTGACCTTACTCCTTAGGCTTGAGAGGCCCCTTACTTCATCTCTAACTTGATTGTCTAAGCCAAACTCAACTTTCGTGCGGTTATGGTAAAACACATCGTGGGTGAGTGGCATTATGGACACTTGCGAGTTGAATAAATTTGTTGTGAATTATGATGCGAATTAGTTTCTATATTAACATGAATCAAAATTTAAGTTATGAAAAACTCCATTATTGACTAACTCAGTTTCGAGTAGTGTTTTTTTGTTGAAGTGTAATTCTAAGTTTTCCTAAATGTTGAATTAATTTTAATTTATATGTAATTCATTGGATGCATTTTTTTTATTAGTTAGAATGCCAGATACTTGAATGATATATGGGTTGATCTAATAAGTGGTGTTTATAATTGGTGAAGTGAAATGCTGGTTAATTTATGAGATTTGTGTTCAGTTCTTATGTTATATGCTGGAGTGTTGGAGTCACCTCCCCTCTTTCTGTTTCTCCCTCCCCTCAATCACCACCTCATCTCTCTCTTGCGTGACTAGCGACCCTCAACATATCAATCGGTAAACATGCTTTATATGGAGTTTGCCTTTTGAATAGGCTTCACATTCTATATTAGAACTGTGGATTTAAATAAGGCTTTGGATTGAGGGGTTGTTGATCGAAAATTAGCTAAAACTTTTGGGTCTATGTGAGTGCTTCAAATTATGAATTTCCATAGTAGTTATGTGAGTGCTTCAAATTTTGAATTTCCATAGTTGAATTTTGATTGAATATCAACCGAGTGAATGGTTGGATTTTTGTATTCAATTATTTTATTTTTATACAATTTATAGCATAACTTGTGTTTGATGAAATGTCTCCAAAAGGAGCATAACATGTGTCTGAAACGTGTTGCATGCAGTACGTGAATAGGAACCATGACAATTTCTTCCACCAGCTGATGGATCTTGAGGATCACGTATGCCTCTGATTGCTGCAATCAACCGGGCCAGGTCTCTCCTCTGTCTTCATTAAACTCAGAGTTCCTAAATTATTTTCTTGGATCTTTGAGTTATTTTGTTACATGTCACTAATTCAGCACAAGGTTTTCAAAATTTTTGACTAACCCACAGAGAAAAACAAAAATACTATTTTGCCTATGATCTTTTAACAAGCTCCTGCCGGGATTATAATCTTTCTACCTATACCATTTTCTCTCTCCCGTCTCTATAATCAATAAGGACTGCAGTTCGTAGTGTTTCTTCTTTTTGCTAGGGAGTAGGCAGTCCATCTTATTACAAAAAGTGAATTGCACTGGAATAGAACATATAAATTTGCATTTAGAGGAATCATTGTTACTTCATCCCAAGTTTCCCATACAAGGTTTTTTGTGGCTCAGTAGAAGGTCTGATACAATCACCCAATCACCTTAGCTCTATTGAATCTTTTCAAACCATCTTTAAAAATTTTTGTTGAACTGAAACTAATTTAGCTCTATCGTATTCCTTTCGCTGTCTTCATCACCCAACACAAACACGAAACACACACACACACAAAATTTTCTCCTATACCCCTGTTTTTCACAAATTACAGAAAGTGTACACAAACACACCCACAACACACACCCCCACACTTCGCGCGCGCACACACACACACACACTAGTTATTAGTTAGGTGTTGATTTGCTTTCAACCATAATGGACATCAAGTATTTGTTGGAATGCCTAAAAGAAATATTGTATACTCCATTTTTTTCAGTTAGTTTTTATTTATGTATTTTTAGTATTTTTTGTTGTAGAAAGTGGTAAAATGAATTTTTATTTGAGAGGGAATAAGACTTTGATATAGAGAGTACTTTAGAGAATAATACATTGTTCGTTGTTTTTTTTCTTGGTATGTAAATTTTTCATTATTTTTTCCCCATTATATACATTGTTCATGGTTAATTGGTTTATTTAATATATTAGTGGAACTTTGATCAAAAAATATATTAGTGGAACAATTGCATTCTTTTTGTTTAGTTTGTGGTTTAAATTAGAATAGATGATCAAGAGAGACTTTTTAATTTCAATCAAGAGAATACTTTGGAATTGGAGGTTTGGCAAGGGCACTATATTCTACGTGTGTACATTAAGAATTGATAAATATTATTTCCGTACATGAGCATAATGATGGTTAGTAACGAATTTGATCTTTAGTGTGAAGTACATAATTCTCCTTGGTTTAGTTTAACCTATGAATTTTCCTTGCAGTTTATCATAGGGTGGGGTTTCAGGTGAGGCATTGTACTTGGTCTTTCAATTGGATGGTGGTGGTGAGCATTCTTTTATCTACTTGCTTGGTTGTATTTATATTGATGTTTAGTGCTGTTTAGGTCAATTTTATATTGATGTTTATTACTACTTGAGAAGTTCAATTTTGTATTGGATAGATTACTTTGTGGGTAATGCAACTGGAATTTTAGAATATTGAATTGAGCAATTAGCAGTTAAAAGTAGAGTTTTTCTTGAATTTGCTTGAAATTGAGTATAATATTTGTGCATGGATTTTGATTTTGCTTGCTTTGGGTTCAATGATATTTTGATTTGGATTGTTATCCGAATTGCGAATTTGAGTTGATTCAAACTCCAGGTGTTTGTAGTATTGTTTCAATGAGGTGGATTTGTCTATTTGTTTGATTTTTTACTAATTGCTTAACTTTTTAATTTTTATTTTTTTGTCCATATTTTTCAATTTTATTTTTCATATATCCAGTCTATTTTATGTTTTTTAGTCTTGAACATGTTTGTGTAATCCCAAATTTTCATATTTGTTTTGGTTGTTCTCTAGGTCACTCCAAATTAAGTTATTGAGCTCATGAATACAAAAAATCTCACTCTACCTTATGTCAAGAGGCATTTACATGTACAACATAACAAGAAGAAAAATATTATTTTCAACTCTCTCTTTAGAATTTAAAATTTGATTTTTTTTTCGTTGCTCACATAATTACAGCCAGCCTTTGGACCCGTTAAAAGTACTCAAGAAGTCTATTAAGTAGCTGCTTGATCTATAATAAAGGCTGTAATGTAAGTTGTTACTGGTATTGTATCTTATTAATCACTACTAATTTCTAACACATCAAATCCTGAATTTGTTCCAACATATTAAATCTTTATTATTTTAGATTTTTGGTTTCATTTAGGTGTTGAGTCCACCAGACAATTGGACAAAAAATAAAGGAGATTTTCTGAAGTTGGATTGGATTTTGGTGTTACTCGGCTACACTTTAATATGGTTTGTCAATGTGGGTTTTGAAATTAATTTTTTTGGTGGTTTCTAAGTTTTGTTGAGTGTGGAAGTATGCTTGGGGTTGTATATAATTAATTTTTGTTCTAGAAAATCGAAAGTGATTTTTGTTCCTTATATAGTTTTCAGGTATATATGGAAGCATGGATGGGGTTGTTTTTCAGTGAAGTTACATGTAGATAACAATCAAGCCTTTGATTCCCATTAGGACCCATTTTTTATCCATTTCTTTCATTTCAAAATTATAGATTGTTTTTTATCCATTTCTTTCATTCTCTCGGAGTTATAGATTAATTTTCTCTTTTTTTCAATAGATTGGTGCATAAAGTATTGCATAAATGTTGTTGATTGAAATCTTTGGATTTAAGCATTGAGTATTCTTGGGTGCATGCAACATGAATATTTTTATGATGTTATAGACTTCATTTACGTGGTTGCGTTAGTTGGTAAATGGTTGTGTTAGGTAAAATTGTGGCGTGATAGTTAGACATTTAGTAACCTTTTTGGGTATGAGAACAAATTGTGTATACAGGTTGAAAAATTTCTGATATCCCATTTTTAGGGGAAACTTTGGCCAATATTTTTTAAAATATATGGAGGATTTAACTTTTTGGCCAATGAATTTATTGCTAATTGTTGGTTTTGTTTTTGGTTACTCAGTGTCTTTAGGCACAAACACAAGATCAATTGAACCAATCATTTTGATTTGTTTTAGTTTTGCTTAGATTTTTAACATATTGTTATATCAA
Organism: Panax stipuleanatus; assembly: GCA_020205555.1. Classification (NCBI taxonomy): domain Eukaryota; kingdom Viridiplantae; phylum Streptophyta; class Magnoliopsida; order Apiales; family Araliaceae; genus Panax; species Panax stipuleanatus. The sequence goes on along the minus strand of CM035117.1, from coordinate 47,119,786 downwards.
TTTTTATACGGGAGCTGATATTGATGTTAATTAAATGTATTTTGTTGTGGTAGTTGATGAATGGTTTTGTTAATGCAGAATTGAGGCTTACCCAAATTCAGTGTTCGATGTTTTTTGAATTGCACCGTGCCTTCAGGCATGGGTTATCCCTAGTTAATTAATAAGAGGAGTCTTATTAATATTATTATAATTATTATTATTTTAATTTCTAAAGGAGTTTAGGAATTAATTTAATATTAGTACTCTCATTTATTCCTAATAAGATTAGAAGAAAAATTAATTAAAGGAGTTTAATTAATTAATCCTAATATGTTGGGAAGCTTAATTAATTAAAGAAGTTTAATTAATTAAATGAAACACTATGTCTAATAGGATTAGGAGGGTTGACCAATATCTATTTAAGAGGTGTTTTATATTAGATATCAGTTGATGCAATTCTAATTGTTGGAGAGTACTCCTTTTCTATAGTGTATAGAAAACTAGGGTTTAACCAACCACCCTCCTTCTTGATAATTCCTCTTTCTTGGTGGATCACCTCTAGAGGCCAAACACTTGGGTGGCTAACGTTGATCAAAGGAAGGAATCTAACCCGAAAATTCAAAGAGATCACGAAAAATAATGAGTTGAACTCATACTTGTGAAAGCTTCGTTCTACAAGGGTATGATTCCATAACTTCTTATTTATCGTTTTTAATTAATAATTTGCATAAATGATGATCCGGCTAATGGTTTTGTAGAAATATTTTAAACTCTAATATACCATGCTTCCGCTAATTTGTGCAATTTGATTGCGTTATGATTTCGTACAAACCCAACAGGTGTTAGGCACCCCACCCCCCCGACTTCCGTGAAACACGGTTACCGCGTCTTTTCAATCTCCCTAATCATTATGTGTGTGTGTTTTTTGCAGTAATTGGGCCTAAGTGCTTTATTTGAAAGTAGGGATGTACTTCGTTGGACCTATATACGAATGGTTTGATTTAATGAAAAGTCCTTTTTTAGACAAGATATGAAAGTGATGTTTTGAAACACGGTTTTAAACCCTTTCGCTTGTATAGGAATTGAAGCCTTTTGATACTTCCATTTTATTTTGTATTCAGCTTAATTTGGATTTTATGGGAGATGCAAAGCATAAATAAATATCTACAAAAGTGTCGGACCTTTTATGGGCATGAAAGCCATCGAAGTGATCCGAGCACCACAAACCATAATTTAATTATGGCAGGGCCTTAAATCCGTACCCCCGCTTTAAGGCCCATGGTTAAGTTTACAAAGGGGCTTGCAAGTTGTATACACAGTTGAAATTTGTCTATTATGGGAATCGGATCCAGATCTATGTTATTAATCGTAGATTTCGTGATTCCTAGGCTCACACAATATCATCAAAAAAGCTTTCACAGCAGACATATTGAAATAAAACGCAAACTATAATCTAGACGTCGTAAAATAAAGGATTCATCAGTTAAATCCTTGCATGCGCGTACCCAAAGCTTTCCGTTCCCTCTAGATACAGATCTAGGGTCGCGTAGTTTCTTAATATTTATAAAACTAGAAAGAAAACTAGATTTAAATAAATTTTAGCCATTTTAGTTCTACGGTTCCAGTTTTACAACGTTTGAACCAGTTAAAAGTTAGATATGACTAGATTTAGATAAATCTAGTCCACAAACTTTACATTAGTACAGAGTTACATTGAAGGAACAGCTAAAACTGATATCTAATCAAATTAAATAATAATATATATTACATATATATATATATATATATAATATTATTATAAATATTTTTAAAGCAATAAAAAGCCACGTATTTATAATCTAGGCGGAATGAACACTTATAACTATATATATACTTATATATATATTAAAACGATAAAAGCCACATATTTGCAATCCAGGCAAAAATAGCACTTATAAATATATATATATATATATATATATATATATATATATATACACACACACTTATATATATATATATATATATATACACATATATTAAAGCTAGGAAAGCCACATATTTGCAATCCAGGTAAAACTAAGAGTTATATATATATATATATATATATATATATATATATATATATATATTAAAACAGTAAAAAACTTTTGAACTGAAGAAATCTCACAGTGTACAGCGAGACGGGCCTTAAACTGCTTTTGAAGCTTGAAAACTCTGTTTTCACTGGTTAAAACTTGATATGTTAGTATATATGTGTATACAAGTGTTTAGAAAGGAGAATATTGAAGTTTAGAACATTGATGGCAGGGTTAAAAGCTGAAACGGGCAGAATTTCTTCTCTTTTTTTCTTCTTTTTTCTTTGCTAGTGGGGGGTCTTTTTTATAGAACAGGGAGCCGCGGGTCCACTTATTGCAACCGCGGGTCTACCTGCGACTAACCCTGGTGGCCCCGATCCCGTGGGTCCTGTCGTCTCAAAGTACATGCACTCTGACCAACGTGTTGTCTGCTTAAAACCTTCATAACTTTCAATCCAATAATCCGATGGAGGCATGCTATACCTTTTCGAAAAGCCCTTTCTGAGAGCTACACAATGACATGGAATTTGACCTTTTTTGAATCCGGAAAGATGGGTCTATGACCAGATCTTTGAGTCTTCGTAGTCCGTCCGTTTAGCTGTCTTGTGCTGTTTTCACTCAGGATTGGTGTTATGGTTCAGCATGACCTTCATGGCAGTGATTTGCTTTGATTTTGACTTAATTTGATATTAAGTTGGCAAAATAACCTTTTTTCCCTTTCGGGGGTTGTCTCCAAGATTGACAAGGCTTTCGACTGTTTCTCGGGGTTATCTCCGAGGTTTGATCCCAACCGACTCTGTTCTTCCTCAGAGTCGTCTCCGAGGGTTGATTTGATATCCCAGGGTTATCTCTGGGGATTGATTTGATGCTTCAGATTTGTCTCTGAAAGTTGACTGTATCTCCCGACGTTGTCGCCGGGGGTTTGACTTGATCTTCCAAGGTTGTCGTCGGGGTTGATTTGATGTTTTGGGGTTGTCACCGGGGTTTGGCTTGATCTTCCGAGGTTGTCACCGGGTGTGATTTGGTCTCTCGAGATTGTCATCGGGGGCTTGATCTCTCGGGGTTGTCGTCGGGGGTTAAATTTATGTCCCGAGGTTATCTCTGCGGTGTGATTTGTTCTCCCAGGGTTGTCATCGGGGTGTGATTTGGTATCCCGCGTTGTCAGCGGGGTTTGGCTCGATCTCCCGGGGTTGTCGCCGGGGTTTTATTTTGTTCTTCCGGGGTTGTTGCCAGGGTGTGGCTTGATCTCCCGGGGTTATCACCAGGGTTGGATTTGATCTCACGGGGTTGTCGCTGGGGTTTAACTTGATCTGGACTTCCAGGATTATCTCTGGAAGCTAAAAGACGGTTTTGCCCTCATGCAAGGTTAGTAACAGGAATGCAAAATTTTGAGTGTTTACAGATGCTTCTCTTTATCATGTTTATACAATGTAGTGGAATGAACAGGATAAAGATTGCTAGGCACTGGAAATAGGATACATGCAAATGTAATGCGATGCATAATATGGTATGTCATGCATACTATATACTTTTGTTGGGTTAGTTGCCTCGGTATTCTATCACTGACTGCTCCTGCCACTTCTACTGGGGATGGATTTGTCAATGATGGCTTCCACTGAACTCTCTTGATGCCTACCTGAACGGTAGTTTGCAAAGCTTTCTCCCTGAACTTTCTCGATGCCTACTCAAACGGTAGTTTGTAGAGCTTTCATCACCGAACTCTCTCGACGCCTACTCGAACGGTAGTTTGCCAAGCTTTCATCATCGAACTTTCTCGATGCCTACATTGGGTTGAAGCCAATGGTTTTAAAATGTCTGTCGGTGCTACCAAGACTGATTCGATGAAATGTTTTAAAGATGTTTTCAGGATCCCTGCTGGGGAGATTTTTCTATGGCTGATACCACTGGACCTTTCTGAATTCGTACTGGTTCATTGTTTCTCCCTCGAAGGGCTTCTCCTAACAAATTGACTAAGCGTTGAATAGGATCTACTTGTTCTCTCTCATTATTGACTGATTCCTCTGGTGCAGTTAGTCTACGTCTAGGCGGCATTTTCTGCATCACAAAATTTTATTCTTATTATTTACTTATATTTCTTAAGTATTTCTTTAATGTAAAAGGAAACAAAATTTTTATAACACGTTTTCTGAAATAAGAACATTTATATTCATATGCCAAATCATTACATCGATATGATCATTCCTAGCATACTTCTATAAATGTCAACATATATCCCCTAATATTACAAAAGATAGGGAAACACTAACATACTGCCCCTCTAATATGAGCCTACTCAGGGGTTACATAACTATCCCATATCTCACACAAAAGATTGTGATTACACATCAATATATACACCACATCTATACTACTAGACACCTTACTAAACAAGCTATCCCAACATCTCGCGCTCCACTGCGCTCTTGTACTCCACCTACCCAATGTGTGCTACCAAATCCCTACTCATGGTATATCGGGTCTGTTCCTGCTCCGCCAGATAATGGTATACGCCATCAATCAATCTCTTCATGGTTGTAGGAAAGGCGCAGTCCATCTTTTTCATCTTCCTCTTCTTGTATCTCACCTTATCCTCTAGGTCATTGGCCTTATCATCGGCTCCCTCCCACTTCTCCTCAAAGTGGATCCTCTCCATCACCTCTAGCTCAAGTTGTGTGCGAAGAGCCTCTTTTTCTGTCTTTTCACTCAATTCCTTCTCCTTGGACTGTCCTAGCTGCCCTACTAGCTCTGTGTTCCGGGATACCAAATGGTGTACTAGAGCTCCTAGCTGGGTCCCTACGTCCTTGCAATATGGAAGTTCGACCTCTAGCTCCTTCATATCCAGCTTCCTTTTATGGTCCTCATCTTTCAACTTTTGCATCTCCGTCTATAACGATTGAGATTTTATATTTAATTTTAAATATTTATTGAGTTAAATAAATATTTTATGTGATTTATTTAGAGAGTGAAATAAATAAATTAGGTAATTTATTGAGTGATTTAATTAAGTGTTATATATTAATTACATGAATGTGTAATATTTATTGAATTAATGTATATTAATTCTATATTATAGTTCTAATTTAATTGAGATAATTGAATTAGATGAATTATGTGATGAAGTGTTACATGAATTATAATTAGCGAATGATTATAATTATGTGGTAATTTTATGTGATTAATTGATGTTAGATTTTAATTGATTAAATTAGTTGTTTAATATTTAATTGATTAAAATATGACATTAAAGTATGTGTTAAAATAATTTATTAAAATAAAAGAAAAAGGATTTTAAATAATTTTAAATAAACAAGGCCTTAGCTAATAATCCATTTTTTTTAAATAAAGAGTTGCCAAACATGACCTTATGGCTATTCAAATTCAACTTTTGTAACTTACGTAATTAGTAGTAGTTAGTGTATATAATTATTATTAGGAGTTACATGTTTTATGTAATATATGTAATATATGTATATTGTATATACCACAACTATGTTAGTTTTACAAACTAAGAAAAACAAAGAAAGAAAAGAGCAGAGAAAAAAGAACAGAGAAGAAGGGAAGAAGAAGAGAAAGAAAGGAGAAAGAGACTTTGAAAGAATTCTCGCTAAGCCATCAACTTCTTCTCCTAAGCCTAATCAACGGGTATAACTTCTAAATTTAGTTTTAATAATGTGTTTTATGGTGTGGAACTTCTCTGTAAAAACGTTTTCATGAAAGTGGTATAATCATGAATTGACTATATGTATTTTGTTCATGTTATACTAATAGTGATTGTATGCCATAATAATTTTTAGAAATCAAATTGATTGTAGAAACATGTTTTAATAGAAAAGTTATGTTCATATGAATTCATATGAGTCTTAGATATTATGGTTGATTTTAGTTTGAAGAAATTGATGAAATTGATATATGTTAATATGTTTATTAGGAATTTATTTGATGTTATCTTCAATTTCAAATATAATGCATGTGTTATAAGTTGAGAAATTTAATTACAGTGAATTATTTTATGAAAATTATGAGTTTGGGAGAAAAATGATTTTTTCAAGTTTTTATTTAAAATTAAGTGTTTTAATTTTGTAATTTGATGTCTTGGTATGTTAAAAGTGTGTTAGAAGCTTTATATGATGTTTCTGTAATGTTATATGAATCAATCTTTGGCTGAATTGAGAACTCGATGTGGAGAATTAAGCCAATTTGGTTTTTCTCGGCACTGTTCGTAAGCTGCTCTGTTTATGTCCACGTGCTGGCGTAGCTGCGCAGGCAGCAAGGGCAGAAGCGGCGCAGCTGCGCCGTTGGGTTTTCAGGATTGACACCGGCGCAGCTGCGCCGGTGTCAAGGCTAAAGGTGGCGCAGCTGCGCCGTGTTCTGTGCAGAGGCAGTGAGTTTTAATCAAGTGTGCAGTTTATTTTTATGCCTAAGTTACATTGTTGCTAGAATAATGATCATGTATTTAAGTTGCAATAGCATGTTGATAATAAGAATTTGACAATTTGGTAATTGTAAAAGAAAAGAGGTTTTTGAAAACCTTAAAGTATTATTTGAATTATTGTTTAATTGTGAATTGGTTAATGTGATATGTAATTATAATTTGTATAATTATAATTAAGAGTAAATATTTAATTTAAATTATAATTCTGTGAAATTATAATGTATAGAAATTGATTTATTTTAGTCAATTAGATGTTAAGTTAAATTATAATTTAAGTAATTGTAATTTAATAAATGCATGTTTAGTTATGGATTTTAAGTTTATATTGCATGATTAAATATAACTTGTGTAATTATAATGCATGATATAGTTTAATTAATTATTAATTATGAATTGGTGATAATTTAAGAGGTAATTATAATTGAGTAATTATAATTAGATTAAGTGTTTAAATATAATTTAGCTAAATACATAATTAATTTAATTATGTGAGTATGCGTGATGTAATTAACTATGTAATAGTTGATTATTTATTTAATTAGGGTGAGTTAACCATGAGGGTTAACCACTTATGTGAATTAGTTATATGTTAACTGATTTAGATTATTATAATTGAATGTGTATAGGAAGTGTTTAAGTACGTGGTTGAGTTAAGGCAAGTCTTCTAAACCCTAAACTTGTTACTTCTACGCAAGTTTCTTGAGTTCATATATTCATTGTTGAGAATGCCCTTTCCATTTCTGTATTGGACAATTGTTTATTTAATTGAAAAGATCTTAACTTATTGTTCAAGTAATATCTAGTTTATTATTTTAAATGCTTTAAGTTTACTTCTAAAGCATATGTTAATTCATAATTCTTTTATTTATGAATTATTGGAAGTCGATTCAACTAATCCTTAGTTGATGAACTTGAATTCTAAATTACCCTTGTAAGCTTATCCAAACCAAACTGTCGTTGGTGCGGACTTGAATTCAAATTACTGAGTTGAACAACCCTAATTATTAGGGGAGGTTACTATGCATAGTGTTAAGATGTTTGTGCACAATACATGGTACGAAGGGCTGATCCCCCTAAGTACGAGTTAAGGTCCATAGTCTTATTGACTGTTAAAGGTTTAAATAGAAATATTTATAACCTATGACAAGAGTTCAAAGGTCTTATGACCCTCAGATAAATTCTATATTCGAATTTTAATGTTGATAGAGAATTATTATTCAATTCTTTATTGTTGAAGTAAGCTAAGTTATTCAGATCTTTTTAAAGATATCCTTGCATGTCTATATTATTGTTAAACTCTAGTGAGCTGTTGTTTGCTCACTCTTGCATTAAATAACAATTGCAGTTAAGGTTGATAACGTTGATGCCCTGTTTACGAGTAAAGGCAAGGGAAAGATGAACAAGTGAAGACTTGTTTAATTATTTTGAAATGATTGTAATAAGACTTTTATGTCATGTTTTTATTTCGCACTTTATTGTTTATGTCAAGGTTAGAGTAACTTTGGGATTGATTTTTGAGAAGGTTGTAACCCTTGTTTTAAGGGAGATTTTATTATTTTGAATAAAGGTTGTAATTTATTTTGAGATATATTGGGTAGATGTTTGTTATAGTTAGAAAGTGAACACCAAATCATGTGGAAGCGAAGTACCCGAATTTGGGGGTGTCACACCGTCTGTCTTTCCTGAGCCTCGGTCTCTAACTCCTCGACTCTGCATTCCAACTCCAAAATTCGCTCCTTATACTCTCCTAGCATCCGGTCCTCGAACGTAGCCTCGTCAGATTCTCCCACGGGCTCATCCTCCATGGGTTCCTCCTCGGGATCCGACTCTACGGGGTTTGGCTCCATCTCCTCCTCATCCTCATCATCAGTAAGGGCCAAAGCTAAAATGGGCTCCACTACCAAGGGTGCCTCGTACACCACGTGTATGTCACGTGGCTCCTCCTCTACCACTCTACTAGAGCCTCCCAAGTTCAACATCCTACAACCACAAACACAAGAGAACGAACAAAAAACTCCATCAAAATGTTAAATAAAACATAAATTCATTGTATGGAATAAAAATATATTTCATAACACCACTAACTTTCTAGGAAACTCTACATGAGTTTTATCTCCTTCTATGCTCCAAGTTCTTTCTAAGTTCTTTTAAGGTTATAGTATAAGGATTCTCACTTCTATTGTTTATAACATAGCGCTTTGATACCAACATATGATGCCCCCAAATTCAGACACTAATATCTCAAATTCAGTGCTTCACGTTCTAAATCTAATATTATACTAAAATCACCAACAACGGAATAATAGAATAATTTACATTGTTATAACATAAATATTCTTGTCCCATGGTCTCGTAATCATTACTACAACAATACATAAATAAGTCTAAGACACAACTTAAAACATAATTTAGTCATTCCTTAATACATAATAATAATAATAGCTTTTCTAATCTTAAAGGACTAAAGCTATTCTGTAGCCTTGCCCTTGCCCTTGTCATTCCCGGAGGTAATGCCTTACTCTGCCTTAACTATAATGTTTTTAGGGAAGTAAGAATGAACAACAAATTTGCCTAGCAAGTAATATAGCAATAAAGGTGAACAAATATAAAGTTCAAAATCTCAAGGGTTTAATAGTAAATGATAGTTCAAGAATAATAAGAAGTATCAATAGTTCTAAATCTGTTCTTTGAATTGAAATAAGAGTCACTATGGACTGAAAGTTATCAACAAGATTCGAGGTTTAATCATTTTAAAGTTCAAGAAGATTAAACATTGAGTAGTCGCTATGGACTTAGAACTCCAACTAGAATTAACGGTATTATAATAAAAATCCAATATAAACAAGTACAACAGGTGATAAGCCTAAAGTACACTACGTTATGCATAACATTTAAACATGATTGTATGTGCGCACGTCGGTTCTCCGACAGTTATATATTTTTTCATTCAATGAGGGTTGTTCATCTCAGTAGATTTATAAGAGTCCGCACCAAGATAATTGGTTTGGATTACTTTCCGACACATGATATTAGTCTAGCAGAGTCAAATGGCTTAGACAACTTTTACAATGCATTTAGAAATAATAAGTTCAATCCTTGCAACAATATCAAGATATAACATCGATTTTCGAATAGTAATGGATATTTGTTTGATGCAAATGTGGTCGATATTGTAACTGTAATGCCCCCGAATTCGGTCTATTTTCACACCCGGATTTCGTACATCACGAGTACTTCACACTCCATACATACATCATTATATCTTGAAGAATAACGACATATCTATTCAATTCCCAGGTTCTATTTCCTTAAAACCTTCATTCATTCCAAATAACGAAAATTACATTATTCTTTACTTCTTACAAGAGTGACTTTCATCCGCCACCAAAGATACATAACAGTTCATAACTAACCTACAGTTTAATCAACTATTTTACATTACAAGTCTTCACTTGAGTCTTCACGCTCATTCATATAACGAATGACACTTCATCTTGTGATGCTAATGGTACTAGCAACCATAGCACCTTACCATAGCAGGACACCGATCAGCTTGATCTTCACAGGATCCTTTAATACATACTACCGTCGTTCGCTGAAAATATTTTTATTTAAAGCAAGTGTGAGCATTAAATTGCTCAGCAAGTCATAGCACTTGAATAATACAACTAAAGAATCAAATATTCTTTTAAAATCTTTAATAACCGAACAATGGTTATGAAGCAGCTCGAATAATAGGAATACATTCTGATTCCTATCATTTTAAAACATTAGTCACATTCACTTTGACATAATTTTTTCTTCAACTCTTTCATTAACATTCTATCTGGCTAGAATCATTATCACAGACTTAACAATAACAATTCATGAATAAACAAAACCTCCTAACATTGAACAGTTCAATCACAGAATAGTTCATTTCACAGAAACACCAAAGTATTAAAATTGTAGCACAAGACCACATACATACCAACACCTTGTACAAATATCACACACTTGCACATAGGTAAAACTTCCCAAGTTCAACATCTGGGAAAGTTTAAGAAATTAGCATTCATTTAAACATGAATGAAGTTAGGAAACTTGCCTTCATGCTGCATACTACTTATGCTATACTGTTCATCGCAATCCCTATATAACACATAAGGAATAACACAATACCAATTAGTTATATATATTGACTTACACATCGGTTTAAACTTAACTTTACTTCTTAGGGTTCGCGTTTTTGTAATATAAGTTTATGCGACCAACTTTACTTTCATTCCTTCAGTTGTTATGACATGCGGAGATGCCACAACCTTACGATTATCTTTTATGATAGATTTACATTCTCATCTTTTTCTATAACATTTATACCTAGCACACATCGAGTCTCTAACAGTATTCAATATAGTACGCTGAGTGGTTTTCCACAAACAACCAACAAACTAGTTTCCCGTCTCGTCTACACTGTCTTTCACATCGAGTTAGATCGGTTACTAGTTCATATAAACCTCCGCTCTCTGAAGGAATTGTTTAGCCTAGATACCATATATCGACCATTACAGGCTACGATTGTACCATAACTCAAACTTAACATATCCGAACCATTAAAACTATAATGTTCGTTAAGTTAATTCTCATTTCATATCTTATAACGTCTGGTATATTTGACTCAAAATATTATTCAAGTTATTATCATTAACTCGGTTTTCCAACGTTTACACGTATTCATTACTCTTCGTTTCTTTACGTTTAAACCATACAAGACGTGTATGCTAAGCACATTTAACTTACGTGTACACTTAACACCTTCACGCCAGTTTAGGTGTTTTATGTTTACTGGTCTTCCTACGTTCATATCATTCGTCTTTTACTTTCATTCAACCTTTACTTAAGGTTTTAATCACTCTCATTCGTAATCCATTACATGAACATCACGTTCATCTTTCTCTCATAACGTCTAAGCCATACTCTTCGTCGTATGCTAAGACTGATCGTTCATCGCAATTACATTGCGGTTATAGCGTCTATACGTGTGACAACCGGGATTTTTAGAAATTATTAAGATAAGAATTTAATAAATAAAATTCTTACTATGAGATATTTTGAGTTCGAGTAAATATTTATATATTCATGTATTGGGGAAAGGAGGTTTAATAGTGAATTAAACTATTAAAGAAATTAAATGAAATTGTTATGAAAAGGAAATTAACTGAATAATATTAGTTAATTTAATTAAGTTAAAATTATATTATGAGATGATATAATTTGATTTTTATTGAGACAATGGAAACTATTATGAATTAAGTTTCATAAATAATGTGAGTGACTCACTTAATTAAAATAGTGAATTAATGTAAATATATTTATTTTAATAAAATGAGAGATTAATATGTATTACATGTAAGTGTAATACATTAACATAATACGATTATGAATTTCACAAATAGTTGAAATATTTATCAAAAAAAATAAATATTTTAATTGGGATACTTGTGGAATAAAATGAATGTTTGATGAAAATTGTTATGGGATAAATTATTAAAGTATGATAATATTGATGAGATTTATGCTGAGTGATTTTATAATCAGTGCGTAGTTTATTACGCTAGTGGAACGAAATGAGAAATATTCTAATTTAACTAAATAATTAAATTAAAGGATTAATGATTTGTTGAATAAAAATTATAATTTTATTGGCTGAGTAAAGATTTTGTTGGCTAAATAAAGATTATGATTAAATTAAAAAGTGTGACATTTGGTGTAGCTTATAATAGGAATAATATTAAAATAAATTAAAAAGGGTTATATAGTGTGCTAGCCAAACAAGGTCCTATGACCTTTGGCGGGTTGTAACTGCTGAGACCCATGTTTATTTTAACTGACGTACGTGATGTTATATTCCATCAATTTACTTTACGTGTTATTTGGCAAAGCCTAAGAAAGGAGAATAAACATAGAGAAGAGAGAAAGAGATAAAATTGAGAGAGAAAGAGAAGAAATTCTCTGTGAATTGAGAAGGATTTAAGAATCAAAGAAGGAAGTAGAAGAAGATTCGTATCATCTATCCTAGATTTAAAGAAGAAATCAAAGGTAATAGTCTGAATTATAAACTCTAGTTCATACTCTCTTGAGTTTTTCATTTAAAGATGGATTTCTAGGGTTGATTTGTTAAAGTATTGGTTATAAGTGTTAATGGGTATGAATAATTCATTTTATATCATCTATATAGTACATTTTGAGTAATCAAATCCATGAAAACATGTTTTAAAATAAAGAATTGAGTTTTTGGTTAAAAATATACATTTTGGCTTACTTTGAGACTAAGATTGATGGTTAGTTCATATATAGAATCTAAAATTAGTGTTATATGTTATTAATGTATTGAATTACAAAAACAACACAAGTTGAATGAACTAAAACGGACCTAAAATGAATTCGTGGTGTTTGATCTCGCTAAATATGTTGGAATATGAAAATTAGCATGAACTTTGGATTTTTGGGTCTTTAATTAGTTTTTTAAAATTGTTTATGTTGTTAGAATCGGGTTAGGTGTGTTGGGTTATGTGTTTATTAAGTCTATGTCATCTTGGTGTGATTAAATTGCTGTTAGAATGAAGAAAATTGAGTGTTATTGGGATGAATAGTGTTATTCGCGAACTGAAGATTCTGGTTTTGCGAACAGGCGCCGCAGCGACGGACCTTAGGTCATTTCGGGCGATGCAGCGCCGGTCCCTGGTTCAAAGTGGGTGCCACAGTGCCAGTCTTGGTCAACCGGAATTCTGACCCGACGCCGCAGCGCTTGTATGAAGGCTAAACCAGGCGCCGCAGCGCCGGTACCCTGCTAGACACAGAAAAGAGATTTTAAGAGCATGTAAAAAGAAAACTTAATATTAATATTTCCAATGAATATTATATACTTAATAAGGTAAAGTTAGAAGCTTTGAACACTTACCAAAGTGTTAAGTAATGAATTAAAAAGGTGTAATTAAAGTATAACGAGAAGGTTTATTTAGTGAATAATAATAAACTTTGGAAGATTTTAAAGACATAATCGGATGTTAAGTGTCGATTGAAAGAGAAACATAAAGAGAGATGAGTTGAAGGATGATTAGAGACTTAAATAAATGTTAAGTGTCAAGCGAAGAAGAGTTAAAAACCTGAAGATGGGTTATGAGTTTTTAAAGAAATGCAAGTTGTAAAAGGGTTATAACTTAGAGTCAATGTGATTTCATTATATGTGAAACTGATGCATGTGTATATGAACTTCTGAACTATTGTAGGATATACGCAAATCAGTTAAGCTGTAGTTAATAATCTACCAGTTAGACAAGTCTTTCAGTTCTTAATTGCTATGTGAACTTGACGATTTACTGTTTTAAATCTGTATTGCAAATAGCATGATGTATTACATATGTTGTAAGTATGAAATGATATAGTTAATTTATGACTACATTGGTTGAGTAAAGAATGTTGACTGAGTTATGGAACTCAATCTTTATTTGATATTTGATGCACAATATGAATGATATGTTTAGTCAGATGTTTATGATGTATATGTTGAACATATTATTTATGTGCTATGTTTTGCATGAAAACTGTTAGATCTTGCTGAGATGCTGAGCTGTCGAGCTCATTCTTGCAAAATAACCACTTTAGCAGGTCAAGGATTCAAGGTAATGCTACTTGCTATTTGAATAAAAGAGATCATAGCAACGCAAGAAGATTATTTGTTTAGCTAAAGTTGTTACTTGGAATCATGTTTAAGGATTTTAATAAATGTACTTGATGGTTTAGGATGTGTAATTTATATTGAGTTGTAAGGTTGTTTTATAACTCTGATGCAACGATTCATAAAGTAAATTTGAATCAAAGTTATGTAAATAATAAAGGTTATGATTCGGGAAATAGAAAGAAATAATATAAAAAAGTTAAAATTATTCCGCATTTTATTTATTTAAGCATCGAATAATGATGTAAAATTTGAAGTTAGATGTATTGTTAACAACCGATGTCGAGAGTTGAATTATTAAAAGTTTGGGGTCGTTATAGTTGGTATCAGAGCTAATAGGTTAGAAACCTTAGGCAAGAGTACCTTAGGCTATAACCTTAAAGAAGGAAGCTGAAGATGATAAAGAATAAACTCAGATATAGACCTCACCACAGATCAAAAAGCAGACAAGATTAAAATCCTAACACAGTTCCAGGATGTGTTTGCATGTTCACATGAAGACATGATTGGCCTGCCTACTGATATTATCATCCATCGAATGCCCATTAAAGATGAATTCAAGCCAGTTAAGCAGAAGCTCAGGCGATTGAAACCTGAATGGAGTCTGAAAGTCAAAGAAAAAGTTGTCAAATAATTCAAATCCAGTATCATCAACATACCCGGAGTGGCTGTCAAACATAGTTCCCGTGCCTAAACTCGGAGGGAAAGTACAAGTATGTGTAGATTACAAGGATTTGAACAAAGCCTGCCCAAAGGATAATTTCCCGGTACCTTTCATCCACATCTTGATAGACAACACGGCGCAGTATGACATGTATTCTTTTGTGGATTGCTTTGTTGGTTACCATCAAATCATGGTCGCTGAGGAAGACAGGGAGAAGACAACTTTCATCACTCCCTTATGAACCTTCTGCTACAGGCATTTGTCCTTCGGCCCTATCAATGCCGGGGCCACATATCAGCGAGCCATGATGGCCCTGTTTCATGATATGATGCATAAGGAGATAAAGGTTTATGTGGATGACATCATCATCAACGATCACATCGACCATCTCAGGATGTTGTTCAACAGGTTGCGTAAGAACAACCTCAAGCTGAATCCAGACAAATGTGTTTTTAGCGTCAAATCAGGTAAGCTGTTGGGATTCCTAGTGAGCAATAGAGGCATTGAGATGGATCCTGCCAAGATTAAAGCCATCACTGAAATGCCCGTGCCTCAGACAGAGAAGAAAATACGCAGGTTCCTGGGGAGAATCACTTTTAAAAACCGATTCATTTCTCAGCTCACAGCAACTTGTGAACCCATCTTCAACTAAGGAAGAATTCCTCCACAAAATGGAATGAGGATTGTCAGAAGGCCTTCATTGCCATCAATAGGCAGCTTATTGAAGTGCCTGTCTTGGTACCCCTGAGGGATGGAGTTCCTCTGTTTATGTACTTGTCCATCAATGCCAACGCCATGGGCTGTATGCTGGGACAGAAAGATGATAATAGGAAAAAGACAGCTATCTACTACATCAACAAAAGATTCAGCAGCGGTGAACAGAAGTACACCCTGATTAAGAAGACATGTTGTGCATTAGCATGGGCAGCCATGAGGTTACAACACTATCTGTATGGGCATACGACCTATCTTATATCCCGCATGGATCCTCTGAAATACGTATTTAACAAGCCAATGTTGAATTATTGACTGTCTAAATGGTAGTTGATCCTCTAAAAGTTAGACATTATCTATGTGACTCAAAAGTCCATCAAAGGTCAAGGCATTGCAGATCAACTAGCCGAAGCACCATCAGGAAGGCTTGAACCTCTAGAAACTTATTTCACGGATGATGGGATCATGACAATTCAGTAAATCGGATAAGAGGATACAGCCCAACCTTGGAGAATGTATTTCAATGGAGCGGTGAACATGGTAGGTGCCGGAGCAGGGGCAGTCCTTGTAGACACTCGAAATTTCATTTCCCTGTTACTAACACTGTAGGAATGCAAAATTATCTTTTGAAACGACCCCGGTCTCAATATCGGGCTATCAATTTAACCCCGGTCTTAATACCGTGCCACCAAATCAACCCCGATCTCAATACCGGGCCATCAAATCAACCCCGGTCTCAATACCGAGCCATCAAATCAACCCCGATCTCAATACCAGGTCATCAAATGAACCCTGATCTCAATATAGGACCATTAAATCAACCCTGATCTCAATACTGGGCCATTAAATCAAACCCGGCCACAATACCGAGCCATATATTTGACCCCGGTCTCAATACCAGGTCATCAACTAAACCCCGGTCTCAATACTGGGCCATCAAATAAACCCTGGTCTCAATACCGGGCCATCAAAACAACCCTGATCACAATACCGGGCCATCAAATCAACGCCGGTCTCAATATTAGGCCATCAACTCAACCCCGGTCTCAATACCGGGCGATCAAATCAACCCCGGTATCAATACCGGGCCATCAATTCAACCCCTGGTCTCAATATCGGGCCATCAAATCAACCCTGATCTCAATACTGGGCCATCAAATCAACCCCAATCACAATATCGGGCCATCAATTCAACCCCGATCTCAATAACGGGCCATTAATTCATCCCCGATCTCAACCCGGAAGGTACAAATCAGCCCTGGTCTCAACCTGAGAATTACAGGTTAGCCCCGGTCTCAACCTGGGAAGTACAGGTCAGCTCCGGTCTCAACCCAGGAGGTACAGGTCAACCCCGGTCTCAACCCAAGAAGTACAGGTTAGCCCCGATCTCAACCCGGGAGGTACAGGTCAGCCCCGATCTCAACCCGGGAAGTACAGGTCAGCCCTGGTTTCAACTCGTGAGGTACAGGTCAGCCCCGGTCTCAACCCGGGAGGTACAAATCAGCCCCGGTCTCATCCTGGGAAGTACAGGTCAGCCCCGGTCTCAACCCGGGAGGTATAGGTCAGCCCCGGTCTAAACCCAAAAAGTACAAATCAGCCCCAGTCTTAACCCAGGAGGTAAAGATCAGCCACAGTCTCAACCCGAGAGGTATAGGGCAGCCCCGGTCTCAACCCGGGAAGTACAGGTCAGCGCAAATAGCGTAAGACAGCTCAACAGACAAACTACGGAGAATCAAAGACCTAGTTATAACCCATCTTCTTAGAACCAAAAAATGTTTTATCCCATATCATTGTGACACTCTCGGCGAGGGCTTTCCGAAAAGGTATCGCACGCCTCAAACGGAAGTTCCGATCAAAAGTTAGAAAGTTTCAAATCAGACCTCGCGTTGCTCGGAGTGCACGTACTTCAAGATGATGAAACCCACCGCAGGGCCCATGCCACTTTTAGCCGCAACTCTACCTACGGCAGCAGAAGGTAGAATGGAGGCTCCCTGGCCTATATATAGAGGTGCACCCCCCTCTCATTTCAAGAATTCAAAAACGCTCCGAACCTCTGCCTGTTTGGTTTTTTATCTATTTTCTTATCTTCTAAACCCAAATTTTTTCACTCTAACACGTAGATATACCCACATACTACCACATATCAGAAAATAACCGGTAGATTTGGACGTTTAAAGCCTACGATTTGGCAAAAAGCCCGTGTAGCAGTCCATTGTGAGTATTTTTACGATCAGAAAGTTATTATTACTTCTTCGCACTTTTATACACTTGCATATCAAGTTTCGTTTTCTAAATATGCCCGAAACTCAATTCCGTGGCCGTTTTTGTTTACTTTTGGTATATTTTTGTATATAAACGCATTTTCTGGCATTTCTACAACTAGGATTGACGATTCGTCGCTTCCAGCAGCTTTTATTTACTTGCATCTTCGTTACTAGCAACTTCGCCAGACTGGGTTATCTTCCCAGTCCGGGTTTGGCTTTTTTTGTATATATTTAACTGTATATATATACTAACTTTTCAATTCTGTCAAGCCCAGATGTCAAATCTGCGGTAGTTTACTGCTTTTATATATAAATATGCATATATAAGCAGCCTTCACCATACTGGGTTATCTTCCCAGTCTTGGTTGACTACTTTTCTGTCTATATATATATTTATATTTCAGTTCGACCTAGATTATTCTGTGGCCTTTTATTAGTTTTATATATATTTATGCATATATAAGCAGCCTTCACCACACTGGGTTATCTTCCCAGTCTTGGTTGACTACTTTTCTGTATATTTACATTTCAGTTTGGTCTGGATCATTCTGTGGCCTTTTTACTATTTTTGCACCATTCACCACACTGGGTTATCTTCCCAGTCTTGGTTGACTACTTTTATGTACCTTTACATTCGAGTCCGGGCACAGGCGTGAAAACCCATAGCCCCTTTTATTATTTTTCTATATATATATTTCAATTCTCTCTAGCCTGAATCATTCCGTGGATTTTATACAACTTTTATATATATATATATATATATATATATATATATATTAATTCCAGTCCGGGCACCGGTGTGAAAACTCATCGCCCTTTACAGCTGTCGTATATATAATTATATATATATATATATATATATATTATTTTGCTCATTTTTATTAAATTTTTTCTTTAAATATTCATTTGATATGAATTGGAACTGACATATCTGCGGGCGAACTAGATTTATTTAAATCTTGCAAACTTTAGCTTTTAAATGGTTCAAAATAGGTTCAGACGGAACCGGGGAGCTAGAATGGTTGAGATTTATTTAAATCTAGCATTTTTCTAGTTTCAGTTATAAAAGCTACCTCGTGGCCCTTAGATCGCTATCTAGTGGGAACGAGATGCTTCGGGCAGGTGCGAACCAGGATTTACTGATGAATTCTTGGTTCTTGTGATATTTGGATATATTTCTGTACAAATTTGAGCCGTGCAGGTTTATTGGCTACTCATATATGAGCCTACGAATCATGATCAAACTGACCAGAATCTGATTTCCACGATGGAAAAACTCCACATTACAGATGTACCCTACCAGTTTTTCTGTAAAAATGTACATGCAAAAGACCTTAAAATGGTTATCCGGATTTAAAATCTCAACATAGTGAAAATATGGTTTGTCGTGTCAGAGTCCCTTCGATGGCTATTATGCCAATGAGGAGACCGACACTTGTATATATGTTTGTGGTCGAGGATGCTTCGCAGCCTAACAATCACCATTCAAATTGAGCCTTAAGGCTAAAAAGATAAAACTGAAGTATCGATATGCTTCAATTCCTATGTTAGCGTAAGGGTTTGAAAACCTTCCTTCCAAACATCATTCAACAATCTTTTCTTAAAAAGTTGCTTTTGCAAATCAAATCAAAGACTTTTTGCAAATCAAATCAAAACCTTCGTATATAGGTTCAACGATGCATAAGACATACTTTCAATCAAACATAGGCCCAATTTTCAAACAACATTCACACGCACATTTTAGTTTTTAAGGGAAATATTGAAAAGATGCGGTACCATGTTTACACGGGAGTTGTGGGGTGCCTAACACCTTCCCCACACTTAACCAAGCCCCTGAACTCAAAACTTTGTTTTCAGAGATCAAGTTTCGACATAGTCTAGCAATTGGGCCTCTTTCAAACAAAACTAGGTTGAGTTGGTACAACCCTTTCAAATCAACCAACTAGCGACTCTTTAATACGTTCAAATCGTCGGCATGATACATGTTGGCCTTTTCCTAAAAAACCCTTCAAAACCTTTTTCACAATAAAAAGAGTAAGGGTAGAGATAACTTAGGAAAAGAGAAAGATCCAGGTTGTGACTCGAACTGCGAAATTTTTTCCCGACGTCGACAGGTGGCGACTCTGCTGGGGACAGTATAGGGCTTAGGCCACGTTTAAATCTTTTCAAATATTTCCCATTCAAAACTGCGTATGGGTGAAATGCTGCATCTTTACATTGAATAAAGGCGTAAATTCTGCGTCTTTACATTGAATGAATGTGAATGAATGCTTTCCTGCTTTTTAGTGCTTCGCACCCTTATTAGTGCTTCGCACCAATGTCATCATATGCATATGGTGAGACGCGATGTATGTGAATGTACGTTGTGAGATTCCTCCTTCGGGAGGCAAAACCCGTCGGTGATAAGTAACTCTGGGGACGGCTAAGTCTCTAGGGGCTCATGAAAATGCACCACCCAGATTCGCTCCAGTTGAAA
The DNA here is from genome assembly GCA_020205555.1 of Panax stipuleanatus. Taxonomy (NCBI): domain Eukaryota; kingdom Viridiplantae; phylum Streptophyta; class Magnoliopsida; order Apiales; family Araliaceae; genus Panax; species Panax stipuleanatus. The sequence continues at coordinate 47,099,483 of CM035117.1, read as the reverse complement.
GATCGAATTAATTTTCCCTCTAGTAGATTGCGATGATCTGGGGACCTTCATGCTAAAAAACCGCCAGAGTAGCCTAAGATAGGTCGGCCTCTGATTAACCATATCCGATGGGAAGCTTCTTCATGCCTTCCTCTTTCAATTCAATGTCAAGTTTTCAATTCCAAATGTAAAGGAGCAAAGTGTAAAAATCATAATGAAAGATTTACATTTCCTGTCATATACATCTTGTCATCAAAACAACTAACCTTTGTTTTGCAGGATAAGAATAAAAAACCACAAAAAAAACACATCATGGCATGCATCCTATCCCTACCTACATCAGGAAATTGACACGCCTACGTTTTGTTGTAGGTGAAAAATTAGTCCTGTCACTAGATCTAAGTCTAAGAAGGCACTACGTCCATCCACGGACTTGACTTCCAGTGCTCAACCAGAATCCACTCCTATATCTAGGGAAGAGTTTGAAGGACTAAATAATCAGATAACTGAATTGGCCAGTTTTCTGAGAGAACAGAGAAAGGCCCTTAAAGGGAAGCAAGCCCAATATCACACAGAACCGGGAACACCTGGTGGTAGTGGTGGCAGTCAAGAGATTGAAAAAGCCGAGACTCAGATTCCTGGGCCATAAAACCAGGACACAACCAACAAAACCTCTGAAATCACCTTCCTTAGCAAAGAACATGAAGCTGGAGACATTCTAAAGAAAGTACAATAGATGGAAGAAACCATCCGGTAGATCAAAGGGACTGGGGCCTTTGGCAGTGTCGATTATTTAGACCTCTGAATCTTTCCTGGGGCTCGTTATCCCGAAAAATTTAGAACTTCTGATTTTGAGAAATACACCAGATTGGGAGACCCTTATACCCACCTGAAGGTATTCATTGGAGAACACGGATCCTATGCAGAGGATGAGAAGCTGCGAATGTAATTATTTTAGAAGAGTTTGACCTGAGAGGCCAGAGCCTGGTATGCCCACATAGACAACTCCAAAATTCACAGTTGGGAAGAGTTGGCCCATGCCTTCCTCAGTCAATACAGTTTCCAGTCTCAGATGGCTCAAGACAGATACCAAATAACCAAAATTAAGAAACAAAACACTGAATCATTCAGAGAATATGCTCAACGATGGAGACGAGTTTCACACAAGTCATTCCACTTATGAATGAGACTGATATAGTTATGAACTTCATCGACATCCAAGAAGCTCCATATTATGAGAGGGTCCTAGCAGGCATAGGAAAACCATTCTCTAAGATGATCAAGCACGGTGAAATGGCCAAAATTGGGCTGAAGTCTGGGAAGATAAAGGACCTGACTGCCTTGGAAGACGTTGTCGAACATATCCAGTCCAGAAATTACGGGAGTAATCCCTGGAGGGTACACAAAAAGAAAGATGAAGAAGTGTCCTTAATATTACAAGGACAAAATCAAAGAGGCGAGTCAAATAGTATGCCCATTCAAAGGAGGAACGATACCCCTTTCCAAACTGCAGCACAGCCTTCAAACCCTCCATTTCTGAAAAGTATGGAGGTCAGGCGTCGAAGAACTTTCACCCCTCTAGGGGATTTACTCGAGAATGTGCTAAAACTATTGATGGCACATAAGAAGATTCTCCAACTCCTTCCACCAACCAACTCTGGTGGACGGAATTTCGACCCAAGCAAGAAGTGTGCTTACCATTCTGGATCCCCGAGATATGACACTCAAGATTGTTGGTCTCTCAAGCACAAAATCCAAGACTTGATTGACAATGGAGAGATTGTGGTAACCAAACCAGAGCAACCACACGTACAAGACAATCCCCTCCCTCAGTACAAAGAGGAGAGTGTCAATATGATCAATACAGAAAATGGAGGAGGATCCAAATACCTTCGATATGTCGGAGAATCAACTCAATCCAGCAATGACAGCCCAGACTGTTGGGAAGTCTCAGAAAGGCAATTTTTGATAGAGTAGGAGATAAGGTCTATCAAGGAACAAATTGAACAATTAGCAAAACTGGTAGTCTACCAGCATCAGATCACCAGATAGATGATGAAACAGGCCATCCTGTCTGATGCCGATAGTCCTCCCACACCAGAGATCAGTCCCATCTCTAGGAAGGATCAATACCAGTCTCATGAGCATGAACCCTGGGCCAACAAAATGATCAAAGGAGAGATTTGTTGAGATGGAAGGAAGTTCTTATTTCAAAGGAATTTCACCAACTTGAACCAGCCAATGAAGGAAATCCTCCAAATGCTAATCAACGAGGGAATGGTTGCAGATTTATTACCTCCATTAAACCTGCGATCCAGAAAATTCAAGCCTGACCAACTCTGTCAGTACCACTCCAATGCACTAGGCCATGATACTGAAGATTGTTGGGCACTTCGTAACCTGATTCAGAATATGATTAAAAGTGGTGACTTGATAAGAGGGAATCGGGATTATGGTATCCAATATGAAGACACTATCTTTATTCCCACTGCGTGGAATCAAGATACAGTGGTTGTTGTTTCCTGTGACAAGGAGCCATCCCTCAAACCCTTAGTACTGTCAGGGAAAGGGGTCCAAGAAACACAAAATCCTGTGAAGGTGGCCACACCCAGACTTTAATCTTGCCCTTCAGACCTTAGTATCCAATTATTAGTGTAAAGAGGGTCCCATGGAACTACGAGAATGACGAAGGTTCGACCTCAAACAACATTGCCATCGTACCAAATGATAATCCATTATACTTGTCTCAACGAGTGATCAAACCAGTCATGAAAACCAAAGAAAAGGTGACTGATGAGATAATCGAAGAGTTCGTCAACAAAATGGGACACAATGAAATCAAAATAGTACAAAACTTGAAGGATGCACCCAAGCAAATCTCCATCCTAGATTTGGTTTTATCATCAGTGGATCATCGTAACATTCTGGTGAAAGTACTGGAAGAAGCCCGTCTACCAAAGGCAGTGGATGCCGAGAAATTCCGTCACATACTAGAACACATTTTTAACAGTAATGTGATATCCTTCACTGACGATGATATCCCCGTAGAAGGGACAGGCCATCGTAAGTCCCTAGATATAGCTGTAATATCTTTCGGGTATGTGATCGAAGGTGTGCTCATAGATGGAGGATCATCCCTCAACATATGTCCCTACGATACCCTGGATAGAATGAAGATCAACCCGAACCAGATCAAAACCATTCATGTGATCAAACTGGCTTTCAATGGATCTCCCCGATAAGTTTTGGGGCAAATAGAGCTTCATATTGAGTTTGGTCCGCACACTTTCTATGTGTCTTTTCAGGTGCTCAACATCGCTACTGGATACAACTTCTTGCTAGGCAGGCCATGGATCCACATGGCAGGGGCAGTGCCATCCACCCTTCATCAATAACTCAAATATATTATCAACAGCAACCTCATCACGGTCAATGCCGAACCGGAATACCCTGTCTGCATACAGGGAGACATTCCAGTGATTAGCCTGGATGCAGGGATTGAACCTGCAAGTTTTCAAGCCCCGGAGGTCAGTGATACTCAGTTTCTACCTATCAAAGCACCAGCCCTAAAGCCAAAGGTCTCCCCTGAAGTAATGACAGTGGGCCAGGAAATTGTATCTTTGGGTTTCCAACCTGGAAAAGGGTTAGGGAAGAATCAGCAAGGTATCAAGAGTCCAGTACAAATCCCGAGTCATACTGGGAGAGCTGGATTAGGTTATTCATCAGGGTCAAATCATAAGAACCCACACAAGCATCCTAAGGCTCATGCTTCCACAATTTTTTTGCAAAACCTTACGGGTGTCGGATGGGTGAAACCCATTAGGAAAATCCCAGCTAAGGTATCAACTATGTTATTTCCTCCTATTATACCAGCAAGTGAGAGAACAACTCCCAGATCCTAGGGGGATAGCAAAAAGGGAAAAGAAAAGATATTGTATGAAGGACGAGACCCATTTGCTAACATGCGGGTTACCATAAACTACAAGGGTATGAATGATGAGATCCCAGACAGTGATGACGAGGATCAAATTCAAATTCCTCGCATCAAAGAAAATCCCCGGCCTTATTATAAAGGATGTCTCAGTCATTATCCGAGACGAGGCAGACAAGCACAATTCCTTAATCCTCCCTTTTCATGAGAATCTAACCCTGGATAACTAGAGCAGTGTCCCTTGCCTCAGTTAAAAAGGGTAAAGGGGCAGAGAGTTCGTCTGCCATTTAAACATGCTTTCATTTACTGCTTACTTTTGATTGCACAACTATAGCAGTAACTTTTATCATGCTTTGCCAAATGCTCTGTATATTTAAGCAGTTGTATATATTAAAATGAAAGCATTTTATTTTCAGGACTCAAATATTGGATGTGTTTATCTCTGCTGATGAGATGCCAACCTGTCAAAGTGACTACAACTTTGATGTTGAACTGAACTTCGACTTGATGGATATTGATCAAGAGGAGGAAGATGACTATGAGGTCCCCGTGGAGATCAATGAATGGGTCGAAGATAAACCCAAACCAAATCTCGACCAAACCACCGCTATCAACATAGGAACCTCCGAAAACATCAAAGAAATCCAGATAGGCATAGACCTCACCCAAGACCAAAAACCCGACCTACTCAAAATCCTAACATAGTTTCAAGATGTGTTTGTATGGTCACATGAAGACATTATTGGTCTGTCTACTGATATTGTCATCCATCGAATGCCCATCAAAGATGGATTTAAGCCAGTCAAACAGAAGCTCAGGAGATTGAAACCTGAATGAAGTCTAAAAGTCAAAGAAGAAGTCATTAAACAATTCAAAGCCGAAATTATCATGGTATCAACCTATCCGGAGTGGCTGTCAAACATATTCCCCGTGCCTAAGCCCGGAGGGAAGGTACGAGTATACGTGGATTACTAGGATTTGAACAAAGCCTGTCTCGAGGATAATTTTCCAGTACCTTTTATCCACATCCTAATCGATAATACGGTGCAGTATGGCATATATTCCTTCATAGATTACTTTGTTGGTTACCATCAAATCATGGTTGCTGAAGAGGACAGGGAGAAAAAAGCTTTCATCACTCCCTGGGGAACCTTCTTTTATAGGCCACTATGTTTCGGCCTCATCAATGCCGGAGCCATATATCAGCGAGCCATGATGGCCCTATTTTATGACATGATGCACAAAGAGATAGAGTTTTATGTGGACGACATCATCATCAAATCCCGGAGGGAGGATGATCACATTGACTATCTCAGGAAGCTATTCAACAGGTTGCGTAAGTACAACCTCAAGCTAAATCCCGCCAAATGCACTTTTGGTGTCAAATCAGGTAAGCTGTTGGGATTCCTGGTGAGTAATCGAGGCATCGAGCTAGACCTACCAAGATCAAAGCCATTACTGAGATGCCAGTACCTCGAACAGAGAAGGAGATACGTGGGTTTCTAGGTAGAATCAACTTCATAAGTCGATTCATTTCCCAGCTTACAGCAACCTATGAACCCATATTAAAGCTACTAAGGAAGAATTTCTCCATCAAATAGAACGAGGATTGTCAACAAGCCTTCCTTTCCATCAAGAAACAGCTGGTCAAAGTACCTATTTTGGTACCTGCGAGGGATGGAATTCCCTTGTTCATGTACTTGTCCGTCAATGCCAATGCAATGGGCTGCATGCTAGGACAGAAGGATGATAGTAGGAAGGAAAGAGCAATCTACTACATCAGTAAAAGATTCAGCAGTGGTGAACAAAAGTACACCCTGATATAGAAGACATGCTGTGCGTTAGCATGGGCCGCCATGTGGTTGCAACAGTATTTACATGGGCACATGACCTACCTCATATCCCGCATGGATCCCCTGAAGTACGTGTTCAACAAACCAATGTTGAATTATCAACTGTCCAAATGGCAGTTGATCCTACAACAGTTCGACCTAGTCTACGTGACCCAGAAGTCAGTCAAGGGTCAAGGCATTGCAAATCAATTAGCTGAAGCACCTGCCCTAGAGACCTATTTCCCGGATGATGGGATCATGACAATTCAATAACTCCAACAAGAGAATACAGTCCAACCATGGAAAATGTATTTTGATGGAGCAGTACACATGGAAGGTGCTGCAGCTGGGGCAATCCTTATTTCTGGTACAGGAGAACAATATCCTGTGGCTACCAAACTTCAATTTGGCAACACCAACAACACAGCCGAGTATGAAGATGCATAATATGGTTGAAACTAGCCCAATCCATGGGTATCAAACATTTACTGGTCTTTGGAGACTCTGAGTTGGTCATCAGACAAACCACTAGGGCATATCTGTGACACCCCCAAATCCAAGTACTTCGTTTCCTCAAGATTTGGTGTTCACTTTCTAACTATAACAAACATCTACCCAATATATCTCAAGATAAATAACAATCTTTATTCAAAATAATAAAATCTCATTTCAAATAAGGGTTACAACCTTCTTAAAAATCAATCCAGGGTTACTCTAACCTTGACATAAATAATAAAGTGCGGAACTAAAAACATATCATTCAAGTCTTATTACAATCCTTCTCAATTAAATAAAAACAATTCTTCACTTCCTTTGCTTTTCCTTGCCCATACTTGTGGACGGAGCATCAACGTTATCAATCTTAACTAAAATTGTTATTTAATGCAAGAGTGAGCAAACAACAGCTCACTTGAGTTTAACAATAATAAATACATGACAGGATATCTTTAAAAATAATCTGAACAACTTAGCTTGCTTCAATAATAAAGAATTGAATAATAATTCTCTATCAACATTAAAATTTGAATATAGAATTTATCTGAGGGTCATAAGACCTTTGAACTCTTGTCCTAGGTTATAAATATTTCTATTTAAACCTTTAACAGTCAATAAGACTATGGACCTTAACTCGTATTTAGGGGGATCAGCCATTCGTACCATGTATTGGGCACAAATATCTTAACGCTATGTGTAGTAACCTCCCATAATAATTAGGGTTGTTCAACTCAGTAATTTGAATTCAAGTCCGCACCAAAGAAAGTTTGGTTTGGATAAGCATACAATGTAATTTAGAATTCACGTTCATCAACTAAGGATTAGTTGAATCGACTTTCAATAATTCATAAATAAAAGAATTATGAATTAACATATGCTTTAGAAGTAAACTTAAAGCATTTAAAATAATAACTGGATCTTACTTGAACAATAAGTTAAGATCATTTCAATTAAATAAACAATTATCCAATACAGAAATGGAAAGGACATTCTCAACAATGAATATATGAACTCAAAGAAATTTTATAGAATTAACAAGTTTAGGTTTAGAAGACTTGCATAAAAATTAATACAAGATTAGGGTTTAGAAAACTTGCCTTAAGCGCAAACTATTTAACACAATTCACGTACTTTAATACTTCCTATATACATCCAATCATAATAACCTAAATTAGTTAATACATAATTAATTCACATAAGTGGTTAACCCTCATGGTTAACTCACTCTAATTAAATAAATAATCAACTATCACATAGTTAATTACATCATACACATACTCACATAATTAAATTAATTATGTATTTAACTAAATTATAATTAAACAATTATAATTTAAACACTTAATCTAATTATAATTACTCAATTATAATTACCTCTTAAATTATCACAAAATCATAATTAATAGTTAATTAAACTATATCATGCATTATAATTACACAAATTATAATTAATCATGCAATTATAAATTTAAAATCCATAAATAAACATGCATTTATTAAATTATAATTACATAAATTATAATTTAAATTAACATCCAATAAATCAACCTTTATTCATTATAATTTAACCAAATTAACATTTACTAATAATTATAATTATTCAAATTATAATTAAGTAATTCATATTCCAATTAAACCATTAAAATTCACAATTTAAATACTATATACAATATGTCAAATTTATATTAACGAAATGTTGTAGCAATTAGATACATGCTCACTGTCATAGCATAATTAAACTAGGTTCAAAAACAACACTGCACAGTTAGCTAACCTTCACTTCAAAGGCGCAACTGCACCGCCCTTTGCCTTGCCACCGGCGCAGCTGCGCAGGTGTCAAACATGGGAAACTCAGCAGGTGCAGCTGCGCCACCTCTACCTTTGTTGCCGGCGCAGCTGCCCTGGAACGCGGGCAGAGGCAGACAGCCACGGCACCCAGCTTCACTGTTCATCCCCCACATGCTAACAATCGGCAACACACAGCAACACAGACAATGTAAAGCATACATATGCAGTAATACTCATGCTATATATATGATACTAATCACAGAATTTGTCTAACTAAAATCAAAGGTTTTAAAAACTCAATTTTGACATTTTTATAAAACTCATATTTTTCCCCAAAACAATTTACTGTAAAAATTTATCCACCAATTAAACTTATAACACATGCATTATATTCATGATTGAAGATAGCATCATAAACAATTCTAAACATGCATATTACTACATAAAATTTTCATAAGTTTTCATTCTAAAACTCAACCAAAACATATGAACTCTCAAGAATATCAATTTTCCGTTAAAACATATTCTAACAACCATTTGATTTCTGAAAATACTTTATAGCATACAATCACACGTGAGCACAATACATATATATAAAATTTATGGTTACACACTTCCATGAAAACTCAACTTTTGACAGAGAATAAAATACAAGGAACATATAGATTGAGTTCTATAATAATTAGAGATTATAGATAATACCTTTTGTTAATAGATTGAAAGAGAAGGTGATGTGAGTTCAATTCTACCAATTCTTCTTCCTCTTTTCTCTTCTCTGCTCTTCCTTTTCTCTGCTCTCTTTTCTTCTTAGTTCTTAGTTTAGACTTAGGAAAAACTAACGTAGTTTAGATATATTATAACTGATATAATATACGTATACTAATGATATATATGTAACTGCTAACTAATTAAGATATATAATAAATACATATTATTATATAAGTTACAACTATTTGAATTTGAAAAACCTTAAGGCTTGTTTGGCCAAAACAACATTATTTTTAAAAATAGATTATTAATACTAAGGCCATGTTTGGTAAAACAATTTAAAATCCTTTTCTTTTATTTTAACAAATCATTTTAACACATACTTTAGTGTCATATTTTAATCAATTAAATATTAAACAACTAATTTAATCAATTAAAATTTAACATCAATAAATCACATAAATTTGCTACATAATTATAATTACTCGCTAATTATAATTTATGTAACACTTCATCACATAATTCATCTAATTCAATTATCTCAATTAAATTAGAACTATAATATAACATTAATATTAATTAAATAAATATTACACATTCATTTAATTAGTATATAACACTTAATTAAATCACTCTATAAATCACATAATTTATTTATTTAACTCAATAAATAAATCACATAAAATATTTATTTAACTCAATAAATATTAAAATTAATTATAAAATCTCAATCGTTACAATTTTCCCTCCTTAAAAGGACTCTGTCCCCAGAATCACACATAAAAAAATTTCTCGTCTATTACATTCTTCCCCCCTTAAAAGGATTCTGTCCCCAGAATCGGTACATAAGGGGTTACACAAAACTAATCAAATAAGTGCAGATAAGATTTCATCATAACATCCTTGAGTTCCCTCGTGGCTTCTTCAGCACTGTGGTTCCTCCAGATTACCTTAACAGAAGGTATCATTTTATTCCTAAGTACTTGTTCCTTTCTATCAACTATTGAACAAGCACTTCTTCATATGTTAAGTCCTTATCAAACTGTAAAGGTTCATATTCTATTACATGTATATAATCATGCTTGTAAGGTCTTAACACAGAAATATGAAAGATATTATGTATATTCTTGAGCTCCGGAGGTAATGTAATCTCGTAAGCTATCTCGCCAACTTTTCGCAACACCTCAAAAGATCCAATAAATCTGGGACTCAACTTTCCCTTCTTACCAAATCGAATCTTCCCCTTCCAGGGAGATACTTTCAGGAACACAAAACTTCCTGGTAAGAATTCTCGATTTTGTCGATGAAGATCGGGATACTTCTTCTGTCTGTCTTGAGCAGCAACTAATCTTATTCTCATCAGCTTCATAATTTTGGCGGTTTGTTGTACCAATTCTGGTCCCAACAATTGACGTTCATCGATTTCATCCCAGCACAAAGGAGTTCTGCATTTTCTGCCGTATAACGCTTCGTAAGGCGGCATGCCAATACTCGCATGATGACTATTGTTGTAGGCGAACTCCACCAACGGTAGATGATCCTCCCAGCTTCCTTTGAAGTCCATCACACAAGCTCTCAACATATCCTCAAGCGTCTGAATCGTTCTCTCGCTCTGTCCGTTAGTCTGAGGATTATACGTTGTACTCATTCGCAATTGCGTTCCCAGACATTCTTACAATTGCTTCCAGAAATTAGACGTAAAACGTGGATCTTTGTCGGACACAATTAACACTAGAACACCGTGTCTAGAAATAACTTCCTTCACGTACAGCTTCGCTAGCTTATCCAGGTTGTACTTAACCCTGATCGACAAAAAGTGGGCTGACTTCGTCAGTCGATCCACTATAACCCATATCGCAGCAAATCCCTTCTGAGTCGTTGGAAGACCCACCACGAAATCCATCGTGATGTGCTCCCACTTCCACTCTAGAATTTCTAATGGTTGTAGCAAACCACTCGGTCTCTGGTGTTATGCTTTAACTTTTTGGCACGTAAAGCATTTCGCAATGTATTTCGCAACGTCCTTCTTCATATTCGGCCACCAAAAATGATGCCTGAGATCCTGGTACATCTTCGTACTCCCAGGGTGAATAGAATATCTAGAACTATGAGCTTTACTCAGAATCTCCTATTTGACCTCAGGTACTGGCGGTACCCAGATTCTACCTTCAAACCGTAACAGACCTTCATTATCGATCTTGAACTTGAACTCTTCGCCATCGATTTTCCTCCTCCAAATCTTCTTACATTCTTCATCGTGAAGTTGTGCTTCTTTCACTTTGTCTACTAGAGTAGAACTAGTGGTTACTTGAAACAACATCTCATCCGATTCCTTCGGAAGCTTCACCTCCAACTCCAATCTAGCCATCTGTTCTATCAATTGATCCTGATCAGTTAACACGTTCAGCTTCTTCCGACCTTTCCTGCTCAAAGCGTCGGCGACAACGTTAGCTTTACCCGGATAGTAAAGTATCTCGCAATCGTAGTCTTTAATCAGTTCCAACCATCTTCTTTGGCGCATGTTCAAATTCTTCTGGGTGAATATATACTTCAGACTCTTGTGATCTGTGTATATTTTACACCTTTCTCCATATAAGTAGTTCCTCCAAATCTTTAGGGCAAACACTACTGCCGCCAATTCTAGATCATGGGTCGGATACCCCTTCTCATAATCCTTTAGCTGACGTGACGTATAGGCAATGACTTTGCCATTCTGCATCAACACACAGCCTAATCCTTTATGTGAGACATCGCTATATACTACGAAATTCCCCGAACTATTCGGTAACGACAAAACATGCGCAGTACTCAGCCTCTTCTTTAACTCCTGAAAACTCTCCTCACACTTCTCCGTCCAAACAAACTTAACTATTTTACGAGTCAAATTCGTCAATGGAGTTGCGATTCTAGAAAAGTCTTGGATATATCTACGGTAATAACTTGCCAATCCCAAGAAACTCCTCACTTCAGACGGCGTCTTTGGCTGATCCCAATTCATAACAGCTTCAACCTTCGACGGATCTACCGAAATACCGTCCTTGTCGATCACGTGGCCAAGAAATTGCACACGTTCCAACCAGAATTCGCACTTCAAGAATTTAGCGTAAAGCTTCTCTCATCTTAGGGCTTCTAAGGTTAGTCGTAAGTGTTCAGCATGTTCCTCCTCGGTCTTGGAATAAACCAGGATGTCATCTATGAACACTACCACGAACTTGTCAAGAAATAGCTTGAACACCCTGTTTATTAAGTCCATAAATGCAGCTGGGGCATTCGTGAGACCAAATGACATCACCAAGAACTCGTAATGACCATATCGAGTCCTAAAAGCCGTTTTAGGTATATCTTCCTTCCTCACCTTCAATTGATGATACCCGCTTCTGAAATTAATTTTTAAGAAGTACTTCGCACCCTTCAACTGATCAAACAAGTCATCGATCCTAGGTAAAGGATACCTATTCTTGATAGTAACTTTATTCAACTCCCTATAATCAATGCAAAGACGCATCGATCCATCCTTTTTCTTCACAAATAAAACAGGCGCTCCCCACTATGAAATGCTTGGTTGAATATACTTCTTGTCTGGCAATTCTTGTAGTTGAACCATCAGTTCCTTCATCTCGACGGGAGCCATTTTGTACGGAGCCTTCGAAATCGGAGCAGTTCCCGACGCTAGATCGATCACGAACTCTATCTCCCTATCTGGCGGAAGTCCTGGCAAATCACTCTGAAAAATATCCATAAACTCCTTAACTACCGATATCTCTTCCACCTTCGGGCTTTCCTTACGTGTATCTACTATGTAGGCTAGATATCCCACACAGCCTTGCGTCAGAAGTTTCTTGGCTTGCATAACCTTCAGACAACCCTCTTTTCTAGGCGATTTGCTACCATAGAACACTAACATCAACGGAGTCATAAGTTTACCGACTTCTTCTGACAGTCGATTATCGCCCCATAGTTGAACAACTAGTCCATACCTAGTATGACATCAAATTCCCCAAGTTTAATCGGAATCAAATCTACTATAAGCTCCTGACCCTTAATGTCCAGTCTACAGTTCTTATAAACGCTCCTAACAGGAATAACTTCCATATTCGCAATCTCTATGTTCAAAGGATAAACTAACTCTTCTACAGGTAAGTCTAGGGTTTTAGCAAAATTCTCAGATATGAATGAACAAGTAGCACCCGAATCAAAAAATACATATGCATTTATACTATTGATCGAAATAATACCTGACACCACGTCTTTTGATTGCACAGCATCCTGCACCGTCATATTGAATGTCCGTGCAGTGGGTCGAACAGCTTGCAATGGTGCAGCGATAGTAACGGTACTGCCGCTTCCATTCCCTCCGCTCCCTGTTGACCCTGCCGTTAGCTTCTTAGGGCAGTTGCGAGCCATGTGATCCTTGGATCCACATGTAAAGTAAGCTCCCTTCTTCGGGTTTGGGCAATTAGGCGCGATGTGGCCTTCCTGACCACAGTTGAAGCACACTCGCTTCCCCTTCATGCACACGCCAGTGTGATTCTTACCGTATGTAGCACATGCTTCGAACTTCCTCTTCTGCTAGCTTCCTTGCTGACTCCCAGCAGAGGTGTTGTCCTACCATTTCCTCTTCTAGTTCACAGCGCTGCTACCCCCAGTCTTGGTTTCTACCTCATTCTTCTTCTTCTTATCTTGGTTGAACTTCGTCACCGCTTTGCTTCCTCCTTCAGCGAGTATGGCTTTCTCCAGCACAGCCGCAAATGTGTTCAGCTGAAATATGGAAACCTTGCTGTAGAGCTAGGGCTTCAGTCCCCGCTCAAACCTTCTCGCTTTCCTAGCGTCAGTGCTGACCTGGTATGTAGTGAACCTGGCCAATTCGTTGAACTTAGCGGCATACTCGGACACCGTCATCCCTCCCTGCTTAAGATCTAGGAACTGGACCTCCATCTGGTCCTGGGAACTCACTTGGGAGTACACCTCGTAGAACATTTCCTTGAAACGTTCCCACGTTATGACTCCTTCTCCCTCCCGGGTCTTGTTAGCCTGCCACCAAAAACTAGCATCCGACTTCAACATGAAAGTCGCGAATGCTGTCTTCTGGTCTTTCCCTACCCTAGCCACGTCAAATACCTTCTCCATTTCCATAACCCATGTCTAAGCTTCGATAGGGTTAGTCGATCCTTTAAACTTAGGCGGTCCTACTGCCTTGAATTCCTTGAACGTAGTACCCTACACTTGCTGCTGATTCGCAAGAGCTCCTGTCAACAGGTTCACTAACTACTGAACCGAGTTGGGATTCGTCCCATCGTTATTGTTGTTATTCGCCGTACCCTCAGGGTTTTGCCTTGTTATTCTTCTTCTAGGAGGCATTTTCTGTTAAGAAAATATTATTACTAGACCCTTTATTCAATTTTTAAATATTCAAGTTCATACTTCAACGTTCTAAACAATTTAGTTCACATAGAACACATAGCACGTCAATAAACTTCTTTTATTCACTAGTCGTAGTTTAAAACATCAATAAAATAGCATTTCTGCCATTTACATCATCCTTCCTGAACTGGAAAAGTTGCAGGATTACATTAGTAACTTATCCCATTCTTATATCAAATTATGGGATTTACTTTATTTACTACAAAAAGCAACACATAAACAAAAGCTCTACTTCTACTGCTATTGCTACTGCTACTACTGCTACTGCTACTGCCACTGCCTAGGCATATTAATACGTCGCAGAACCTCTCTGCGTTCTTCTTCCATTACCCGAAACGCCGTTCTTCGGTCCACCACATACCACGATAAACCTTGGAACTGAGCTGGGTAGTAGAAAACACAGTCCTGAGCTCTTTCTATAGTTGTGTGGAAAGCATACTCTGTTTCCCTCAGCTTGGCCCTCTTGGCTTCAGCTTCACCTTCAGCTCGATCGGCTCGTTGATTAACTCTCAAGCTTGACTCTTCAGCTCTGGCACGCTTCCTCAACTCCTCCTGGATGTCTTGCTTCAGCTTTGCCAGTTCAAATCGAGCAGCATCTCTATCAACCTCCATATGTATCAGGTTCCACAGTGCATCTCCTAGGTCACTTGCCATTTCTTCGATCGTCTTATCTCGCTGCTGAATGGTTTCTTCGAGCTCTCCGACTCGACCATGAAGCTCCACGTTGCTATCGTAGACTGCCTCATACATCTCAACACTAGTAGAGTGAGGTGGGAATTCCTCTTCGGGATCCTCTTCCTCCTCCTCCTCCTCTCCAGACTCATCCTCGTCCTCTTCTTCTAGAATAGGTGTCAGCTCACGCTCCCGACCAGCTACGGTGATCACTGGAGATGGCTCTCTCCTAACCATCTGCTCCCAGACAATATGTATGTCACGGGGCTCCTCCTCTCTAGGCATCTGAGGTACATCCTCTCTAGCCTAACTAGGTTCTCCAACGTTCGATATCCTGACAAAAGAATTTTAAAGTTCATTATTACGTGATAACGAATCGTCACTCTTCGAATACTAAAATGTAAACACATAGGCACATAAGGTAGTTTATTATCTTTACCTAGCACACCTATTTTTTCGATCTTACCTATAAGGCTACTACCTAAGGTTTTTCCCCACCTAAGGTTTCATAACCTACAGCTTTGATACCAACCTGTGACACCCCCAAATCCGGGTACTTCGTTTCCACATGATTTGGTGTTCCCTTTCTAATTATAACAAACATCTACCCAATATATCTCAAGATAAATTACAATCTTTATTCAAAATAATAAAATCTCCCTTAAAACAAGGGAATCCCAGGGTTACTCTAACCTTGACATAAACAATAAAGTGCGGAACTAAAAATATATCATTCAAGTCTTATTACAATCCTTCTCAATTAAATAAAAACAATTCTTCACTTGCTTTACTTTCCCGCCCTTACTTGTGGACAGAGCATCAGCGTTTTCAACCTTAACTGAAATTGTTATTTAATGCAAGAGTGAGCAAACAACAGCTCACTTGAGTTTAACAATAATAAATACATGACAGGATATCTTTAAAAAGAATATGAACAACTTAGCTTGCTTCAATAATAAAGAATTGAATAATAATTCTCTATCAAAATTAAAATTCGAATATAGAATTTATCTGAGGGTCATAAGACCTTTGAACTTTTGTCCTAGGTTATAAATATTTCTATTTAAACCTTTAACAGTCAATAAGACTATGGACCTTAACTCGTACTTAGGGGGATCAGCCCTTCGTACCATGTATTGTGCACAAACATCTTAATGCTATGCGTAGTAACCTCCCCTAATAATTAGGGTTGTTCAACTCAGTAATTTGAATTCAAGTCCGCACCAAAGAAAGTTTGGTTTGGATAAGCTTACAAGGGTAATTTAGAATTCACGTTCATCAACTAAGGATTAGTTGAATCAACTTTCAATAATTCATAAATAAAAAAATTATGAATTAAAATATACTTTAGAAGTAAACTTAAAGCATTTAAAATAATAACTTGATCTTACTTGAACAATAAGTTAAGATCATTTCAACTAAATAAATAATTGTCCAATATAGAAATGAAAAGGACATTCTCAACAAAGAATATATGAACTCAAAGAAATTGTATAGAATTAACAAGTTTAGGTTTAGAAGACATGCAAAAAAATTAATACAAGATTAGGGTTTAGAAAACTTGCCTTAAGCGCAAGCTACTTAACACAATTCACGTACTTTAATACTTCCTATATACATCAAATCATAATAACCTAAATTAGTTAACACATAACTAATTCACATAAGTGGCTAACCCTCATGGTTAACTCACTCTAATTAAATAAATAATCAACTATCACATAGTTAATTACATCACACACATACTCACATAATTAAATTAATTATATATTTAACTAAATTATAATTAAACAATTATAATTTAAACACTTAATCTAATTATAATTACTCAATTATAATTACCTCTTAAATTATCACAAATTCATAATTAATAGTTAATTAAACTATATCATACATTATAATTATACAAATTATAATTAATCATGCAATTATAAATTTAAAATCCATAATTAAACATGCATTTATTAAATTATAATTACATAAATTATAATTTAAATTAACATCTAATAAATCAACCTTTATTCATTATAATTTAACCAAATTAACATTTACTCATAATTATAATTATTCAAATTATAATTAAGTAATTCATATTCCAATTAAACCATTAAAATTCACAATTTAAATACTATATACAATATGCCAAATTTATATTAACGAAATGTTGTAGCAACTAGATACATGCTCACTGTCATAGCATAATTAAACTAGGTTCAAAAACAACACTGCACAATTAGCTAACCTTCACTTCAAAGGCGCAATTGCACCGCCCTTTGCCTTGACACCGGCGCAGCTGCGCAGGTGTCAAACCTGGGAAACTCAGCAGGCGCAGCTGCGCCACCTCTACCTTTGTTGCCGGCGCAGCTGCCCTGGAACGCGGGCAGAGGCAGACAACCACGGCACCCTGCTTCACTGTTCATTCCCCACATACCAACAATCGGCAACACACAGCAACACAGACAACGTAAAGCATACATATGCAGTAATACTCATGCTATATATATGATACTAATCACAGAATTTGTCTAACAAAAATCAAAGGTTTTAAAAACTCAATTTTGACATTTTTATAAAACTCATATTTTTCCCCAAAACAATTTACTGTAAAAATTTATCCACCAATTAAACTTATAACACATGCATTATATTCATGATTGAAGATAGCATCATAAACAATTCTAAACATGCATATTACTACATAAAATTTTCATAAGTTTTCATTCTAAAACTCAACCAAAACATATGAACTCTCAAGAATATCAATTTTCCGTTAAAACATATTCTAACAACCATTTGATTTCTGAAAATCCTTTATAGCATACAATCACACGTGAGCACAATACATATATATAAAATTTATGGTTACACACTTTCATGAAAACTCAACTTTTGACAGAGAATAAAATACAAGGAACATATAGATTGAGTTCTCTAATAATTAGAGATTATAGATAATACCTTTTGTTAATAGATTGAAAGAGAAGGTGATGTGAGTTCAATTCTACCAATTCTTCTTCCTCTTTTTTCTCTTCTCTGCTCTTCCTTTTCTCTGCTCTCTTTTCTTCTTAGTTCTTAGTTTAGACTTAGGAAAAACTAACGTAGCTTAGATATATTATATCTGATATAATATACGTATACTAATAATATATATGTAACTGCTAACTAATTAAGATATATAATAAATACATATTATTATATAAGTTACAACTATTTGAATTTGAAAAACCTTAAGGCTTGTTTGGCCAAAACAACATTATTTTTAAAAAACAGATTATTAATACTAAGGCCATGTTTGGTAAAACAATTTAAAATCCTTTTCTTTTATTTTAACAAATTATTTTAACACATACTTTAATGTTATATTTTAATCAATTAAATATTAAACAACTAATTTAATCAATTAAAATTTAACATCAATAAATCACATAAATTTGCGACATAATTATAATTACTCGCTAATTATAATTCATATAACACTTCATCACATAATTCATCTAATTCAATTATCTCAATTAAATTAGAACTATAATATAACATTAATATTCATTAAATAAATATTACTCATTCATTTAATTAGTATATAGCACTTAATTAAATCACTCCATAAATCACATAATTTATTTATTTAACTCAATAAATAAATCACATAAAATATTTATTTAACTTAATAAATATTAAAATTAATTATAAAATCTCAATCGTTACAATATCACACCAAAGAACTGCTTTTGTTGCCCTATCATCGGCAGGCCGTCAAAATATCCTTGGAGTTTGGCTGATGCATTGGCAAAGTTGGCTTCATTGATCCACCTATCCGATAGGAATGGGATTACCTGCATCAAATTCACAATTCAGAAAGCCCCGACATACGGGAATTACATTGGAGAAGTATCAGATGAAATACCTCCTGTCAATCAGCCTTGGTATCAAGACATCAAGGAATATCTCCGAGATGGATCTACACTCGCTGGGGCAAGCCAATCTGAATGAAAGCGGATTCACAAAATTGCTGTGAAATTCTATCTGAGTGGAGATGCACTATATAAAAGGGATACTGGAATAGGCCTGTTAAGTTGCTTTGATAAAGAGCAAGCCTAGAGACTGATGGATGAAATCCACGGTGGAGTCTGTAGTCCACACATGAGCGGTCATCTGCTAGCTAAGAAAATACTAAGAACATATCATTTTTGGATCTCGCTCAAAGCTGACTGTGATGATCACGTCAAGAGATGCTTTCAATGCCAAGTACATGGAAATGCCATACATGCTCCTCCAAATGAGCTACACAACATGAGTTCACCATGGCCTTTCTCCATGTGGGGAATGGATGTGATCGGTCCAGTGGAACCAAAAGCCAGCAATGGTCATTGATTCATCTTCACCATGATCGATTATTTTACCAAATGGGTTGAAGTAGCCTCTTTTCCCAAAGTCACCAAAGAGGTCATCATTGGTTTCATCAGAAATAATGTTGTTTGTCGATATGGACAACCGTAGGTGATCGTATCAGACAACACTAAGAACCTGAACAATCAAATGATGAAAGAACTATGCAGTAAGTTCCACATCAAGCATCTCAATTCCGCCATCTATCGGCCAAAGATGAAAGGTGCTGTCGAAGCAGCCAACAAGAACATCAAGAAGATTATGCAGAAAATGTCCGCCAATCACAAAGAGTGGCCTGACCTGCTGCCTCTAACGCTGTTAACATATAGGACGTCAATGCGCACCTCTACTTGGGCTACCCCATATTCATTGGTCTATGGCATGGAAGCAGTCCTTCCCATAGAAGTAGAGATGGAGTCCTTGCGAGTATTAATCAACGCTCAGATGGA
Organism: Panax stipuleanatus; assembly: GCA_020205555.1. NCBI lineage: Eukaryota > Viridiplantae > Streptophyta > Magnoliopsida > Apiales > Araliaceae > Panax > Panax stipuleanatus. The sequence continues at coordinate 47,079,822 of CM035117.1, read as the reverse complement.
CAAAGATTAGTGGTTGCAAGACCGGTATCACCAACTGTCCCTGATAGATGAAAAGAGGGCTAAAGCCATTTTCCACGGACAGTTATATCAGCAAAGGATTGCTCGATCCTATAATAAGAAGGTCTGAATACAGCAATTCAAAGAGAATAACTTGGTGCTGAAGTAAGTTTTGGCCAATCAAGATGAAGCCAAAGGAAAGTTCACCCCTAATTGGGAAGGCCATTTCATTGTCAAGGAGGTGTTGACAGGAGAAGCTATCAGACTACAAGAGATGGACGGGAGCAAATTTTCCCAAATCATCAATACTTTTCAAACACAAGACAAATACTTTTCAAACCTCTCTCACACAAGAAAAAAACTGAACTACGAATGACCTGATCTCCCTCCTCCCAGAAGTACGTAGGCAACCATTTACGGTGTGGTTTAACCTTCAAGAAAAAACAAAAAAAACCAATAAAAATCAGTCCCAAGACACCGAAACCATATGAAACCAAAATTCTATCCAGCTACCCTGGTCCATAGGCCCTTCTGAGATACTCTCTAACATCTCAACTGTCAGTCCATCAAGGCGAAGCTCAGGATATATCAATAACAGCTTGTCATGAAAGAAGTTGTAATCACTCAGCAATGACAATACATATCAAAACAGGGAAGTGAATCAAAATACATTTCTCTGATATATGATGTTGTTTGATATATACATAGTGTCATGTACATGATAAAAATGTCTGATCTAGTATGTGCAGGAAAACAAAGCTAGTCTATGGACCCAAGGATAAGCGGGCTAACAATGCTAACATGGCATCTCTCTCTAAAGATGGAGGAGCAGCTGCAAGTGCAATACCCTCAGCCTCCATATGGCTCAAATTATCCCCAGTCATTTGCAATGTAACACTATGATCATCAATATATGCACTCATCTCTATAATCAGACCATTAGTATAAGATCGAAGAGTAGTACTGTCGACAATGTGGAAATCACGGGAAGCTATAGCCTCGTCCCTCTCCACAAAAGTTGCATCCCTCGTAATCAAAGTCTCCTCGATCTCAATAAAAGTTGCATTTCTGGCAGAATGGATCTCTTCTCGCTCAATCAATCCAGCATCCTGAGAGGCTCGAGCCGCATCTCTCTCCGCCAAAGCTATATCTCTGCCAGACAAGGTGGTCAACATCAGCGCTCTAGTCTGATCTCTCTCAAAGGTCATCCTATCTAGTGAGTCTGCCAAGGCGGGATCTATCCCAATAGGAATGATCGGCGGGTCACTAACTAAAGTTGCTGTCAGTCCCATGAACAACTCATCCTCAGTAGGAGACTCAGGATCCTCCATAGGCTCCTCCTCGTCTGAATCCACTATCGGAGCTGACTGGATGAATGCAGCTGATGCTATATCCTCCTCTAACCATGCTGAGTACTTTAGAGAACTATCTGGACTGCTACTGGAGAAATTAGCCCTCTCCATGTGAGTCCAACACTCATACACTCTGATCAAATCAGCAGATGACATAGACAAAGCTGACATCCTCTGAGTAGCAGCCCCCTCAAACTGATGCAGGCTCTTAAACTGATCGAACTGGCCCATAACAGCCAGAGGATGGTAAGTAGTCACTCCCTTCAATCCTGCTAGGGGCAAGTAGTCCATCCCAGGTGCATGGGTGATGAAGCTATATGGGGAGACTAGCCCTGCGCACAGAAGAATCGAGAATAGATGCACGATATCAGACAGAAATGTTGACCATGTCTCTGCATTGGTACACTCTGCGGGCTGAAAGAAGTATGACATAGCTATATAATGGGAGAAACAATACCCCTGATGTCTGAAAAATCCAATCGATAGAATATGGGACATAAGCCATACCTACAACAAGACCGAACTACCTCTGAAAAACCCCTCCGGGTGGGTAATGTAGTAGGTGGCTGACCTCAGCGTCTCGGCCAATATCATCGGAATAATGGTGCTACCCTGCCTAAGGGCCCGAACCACAACTATCAATCCCAAATCCAAATGGTCCAATCGTAGCGATATATAGACATAGGCTACGATGCACATCAGCAAAACGTCTATCCAAATGCCACGCCTTTGCCGATACAATAAAATCCTTGGAATGTCGATCGTAACTGTCAAGCTCACCAAACCGATCGATCAAAAAGTCGATGGAGATATACGTCTAGAGATGATCTCATCTATAACTACGCTCTGGCGAAGACCTGACATCCATATAAACGGTGTCCTTATATCACTGATTGCCGTGCAAGCACAGGGCACCTCTAAAGCTAAGCCAGTAAACCGCTAGTACTCCTCAAGGGTCAGAGTCAACTCATGATGCCCAAAGTGAAAGACCTGTCTATCGGGTATCCAACAAGATAAGACGCCATCCAAAAATCCATAGGGCACCTGAAAGTCTATGAGGACCAATGAATGCCCCAACATCTGATCCATTGTCCCTCTGGCTGGGAAGGGCAGGCTCTCATACCACGATCTCAACTACGATGCCACCTTAGACGGTGGTAAATGCTCAATACGGCTAACGGTAGATGATGCCATCTGTATTACCGTATCATAAGACCATCCAGGGGTCAAATCTGAACTCATTTGTCTAAATGCATACACATGACATAATGCATGCATACTGACAATGATAAATATGATGCGATAGATAGGAAATATCATGCATATCTATAATAAACTATCTACTACAAGCATCATCCCTGTCTGATAGTACAAAGAAAAATAAAAAGTACAGGAATATGGGGAATCACCACTCAACTACTAACAGTGGTCTATCAAAATGGGGCACAGCTGCCCAATAGCTATAATAGTTTTCCAAAAAGATCCAAAACATCTACGCTCAAGTGGTTAACCTGCTCCATCTCCTCCGTGAACACAAAGTCGCGGTCATCAGGCATATCTAGGCGGTATAAGGGAGGATCAGTCCCTGCAAAAATGCTAGAAAATGGACCTGAAGAGGGGCCCTCTCCTGAGCTGGAAGGGTCAAAAGAAGATGCCTCTGATGGATCTCTGCCAAGATACCTGATAAATAAGTGAGCTCTTTCCAACTGCTAGGTCAGCCCCGTGATCTAGTCCAAATGAGTTGGCTCCCTGAGGCAAGCTATCCAGTCTGTCATCATCACAGACCCAGGCACCATGTCTGCCATAAACTGGGTAGCCCGAGTCTGAGCTCCAATCGTGCGAGGAATCCACCAGCTACTAAATGCCTTTTGGCTATAAGGGCCCTCTGATAGGGTAAAGCTATTTATGCCCTCCATAGGGATATCTGTCAGTGGCAGGATCAATGGCCAATGATGCCAAGTAGGAGGAATAATGGGAATGCGGATCTACCCCATAATACTCCTAATTACTCGCTATCCTAAATAGATCTCCCATCCTCCCTCTGTCAACAATGGGACTCTGCGGGTCAACAATGAAAACTCCCGACCAGTGGAAAAGCCTCCCTCAAATCCAAAAACCAAAAACTCGGAGGTATATGACATCTAGTAGATCGATCCAGCAGTCAAAAGCTCCAACTGTAGGCGGGAATGGGTGAAACCCTCAGCAACAGGGACCTCCGTCAAAGTGGAGTGATGCCAACGCCGTCCCTAGAGATAAGTATCTAGGCCTAAAGCGGTGGCGGGATGTAGGGAAGGAAGCCTCTCATACGCCCAGAACTGGCCATGTAAATATCAAAAGTCCTTAGTGAACAAGACTGACAAATGTAAATGCAGAAATCAAAAAGGTACAAAAAAGATGTACTCACCAGCAGAAACTAACCAAGCCTCCCTCAAACCCTCCGAAAGCATTCGCATTCCCCAGAGAAAATAGGCAAAGGTGTAGGAACCCCAATCAAAGTCACTGAGGTGCTCTACATGTCCAGTAGAACTGACTAAGGCGAAAGACACAGTCGATGAGTTGTCTGCCACAAAACAACCCCTGATGATCACAAGAAATAATCGCCTTAAGATGCGATCCCTAACCCTCTGATCGTCAGGCAGAGGCTCAAGTAAAGCCCCACTCTGGGCATCTATACTCAAGGGACCATATCGGACTGTCCGAACCTTGATCGTCATCGTAAGAACTCCCAGCAGGGACCGAACGGCATTAGGAGTGATGTCAGCCACTACAGGCACTGGCTCGCCCTCGAACTCAATACCGGTGATGAAATCCAGTCAATAGGGGTCATCATCACCTCACAGTCCAACAAATAAAGGGACTGAGTCTGGTGGAACCAGTGCTCAGACAGAGCCCTCATATACCCCAGGGGCAACGACGGGTAAGAATAGAGAAGAAGGCCTGAAACCCCTAGCCGTCAACGATATCCCTGTAGTCCTGGTGCAAAGTATGGTACAGGGAGTGCACGTTGAACCAGTTCCCTCGAGGCTGTGTAAAGCCTGGAACCTACATTAAAAACCAATCCATGTCAAAAACCTGTGGCCCGAGAATGGCAAAAGAAAGAAAGAATCCAGAAAGAAGAAAACTTCAAGTCACCTTGTTGGCGTGGAGAAACCTCGATGGATGACGACTCAAGTCTCGCAGCAAATCCTGGGTCGACACGACAATGCCCGGAAGCTCCGCACGTGGTGCCTGAGCTGGAGCAGGAGAAGCAAAAGGAGCTTGCTCATCATCAATATATATCGGCTACTCGTCATGGGCTGGATGGATCACCGACCCTGCTAATCTGCGAGGCGGTCAAGCTGGACGTGGCTGAGGAACATCAAAACCTCACCTCCGTCTAACGCCTGAAACTACCCTGCTAGCATTGCCTGGTCTATCTCGGTCCATCACCTGGACAAAGTCTTTAAATCACCTTAGAAAGGGTGTGGTAAGCCTAAAACCTATGGCTTATTATTTTAAATCAGTACTCTATGTATATCTAAGTCTCAAAACATGCATGGGTCAGTAAAAAATACCCAATGAAGTCAAAACTGCATGTTTTTCAAAAGATAAATCCTAAAAATGTGCATGGGTCAGTCAAAAATCATAGTAGAGGCAAAACTGGATGTTTTTTAATGCTCGGGCTTTTGAAAATTTTTTCTAGAGTCTCCTTTGTAAAATTGACTGTCCGCATGCACATAGGCATGTCTAGGTGGCCATTCAGTAGCACACCTTCCCAAAAATATGAACAGTTCATATTTCTGAAATAAAATCAAAAGTAAACTTCGCATAGTAACCAAATTACCATGGACATTTTAGTTGAAAATCCAGGCTTACTAGGCCTCAAAAAGGATGAATAAACTGATCAAAAAGAGCAAAATATGATCGTCTCAGAATCTGAATTTTCTTGCATCAAAATGTACATTACAGTAAGATATGCATACATATGAAGTTAGAAAATTTTTAGTAGGTCATATAAGCATACATTTTTCATACATTGCGTCTAAAAGCCCCCTACGTGGTTTACATGCTTTTAACGGTCAAAACATGCAAAAAAGAACATAAAACGTTACCTGCGATGCGCTAAACGCGTATGAGCTGACGGAATCAGAAAAAGGTTGCCCGAACTCCATAGATCTGAAAAAGAAAATCGCATTCCATTTAACACTAGAAATGAAACTTGAGAATTATGAACTCCAGCTGCCCAATATAAAGCCACAGGTAGAAGCGAGCCCACCTGCGGCTGCCACACCTCTACCTGTGGCTCCCCAGGGTAGGTCTCGCTTCCCCGGGTTCGGTTCGATTCGAGTTGAAACAGAGTTTATATGAGCTGCCAAGTCAAATCTGAAGAAAAATTGCTACACGATTGAGCAGTTTGTGCTGAAATCCTGCGTTTAAGCAGCGTAATCTAGAAAGAAAGGGGAACTCTTTGAAAACCCTTGGTATTCATCCCAAACACATATCCGAGGATCAATGATGCAAACTGTTGAAAAATTGCTGAAAAACTGAGCAAAACTGAGCAAAACTGCCAAAAAATGCAACTTTCGAAGCGTCGGGTTCAGACCGGAGATAGTTCAGCCATTGGCTCAACCCCAGCGAAGTGTCGGGTACAGACCGAGACAGTTCAGACATTGGCTCAACCCCAGTGAAGCATCGGGTACAAACCAGTGATATTTCAACCGTTGGCTCAACCCCGGCGAAGCGTCGGGTACAGATCGGTGACAGTTCAGCCATTGGCTCAACCCCAGCAAAGCGTCGGGTACTGACCAATGACATTTCAGCCGTTGGCTTAAACCCAGCGAAGCGTTGGGTACTGACCAATGATATTTCAACCGTTGGCTCAACCCCAGTGAAGCGTCAGGTACAGACTGAGACAGTTCAGCCGTTGGCTCAACCCTAGCGAAGCATAGGGTGCAGACTAATGACAGTTCAGCCGTTGGAACAACCCCAGCGAAGCGTCAAGTATTGATCGACGACAGTTCAGACGTTGGCTCAACCCCAACGAAGCATTGGGTACAGACCGATACAGTTCGGTCATTGGCTCAACCCCAACGAAGCATCGGAAGGGATCTAATGATAGAAGCAATATAATAATCGATCCCCGATGATGGAATTTGTTATACACATCCTCAAAGGGAGCACCGAGAAGGATTGGTGATTCAAAATCCCTGTTGCCAACTACTGGTGTAAATTATGGGCAGGATAAGCATCAGAAACACCCACTGAGGTAAATCTGCAATAAAGATATATCCCCAGTGGAGGGCCTTCAGAAATATACAACGATAACAACCGAAAGGAAATGTACTCCAATGAAGAATATCGACAAATGAAGGAAAGCCTTTGGTCTCAAACCAAGAAATTCACCTAGGCTATCATGAGTAATGTCATCCCCAGCAGAAAATAACGAAAATAGTTCACAGTAGCCTATTAGTGACATCCGCAGCAGAACAAGACAGCAGCCTAACTCTGATAACCTGTCAGTGGTTATCCTACCAGTAATCGCCGGACAGTGCCACCACGAGGGTTATCACAAGTAACGTTATTTCCAGTAGAAACTAACGTAATCAATCAGTGATAACCCTACCTCCTTGAAGGTATCTAACATTCATTGCATATCATGCCAAGTATTATCTCCCCTTTACATGTGAATTTCCCGTGTCTACTAATCTTTATCCTGTTCATTTCATTACATTGCATGAACATGATAAAGAGGGGCATTTGTAGACACTCGAAATTTTGTTTCCCTGTTACTAACACTGTAGGAGGGCAAAGTTATCTTTTGAATCGACCCCGGTCTCAATACCGGGCCATCAATTTAACCCTGGTCTCAATACCGGACCATCAAATAAACCCCGGTCTTAATATCGGGCCATCAAATCAACCTCTGTCTCAATACCGGGCCATTAAATTAACCCCAGTCTCAATATCGGGCCATCAATTCAACTCCGGTCTCAATACCGGGCCATCAACTCAACCCCGGTCTCAATACCGAGCCATCAAATTAGCCCCGGTCTCAATATTGGGCCTTTAAATCAACCCCGGTCTCAATACCGGGCCACCAAATCAACCCCGATCTTAATACTGGGCCATCAAGTCAACCCCGATCTCAATACCGGGCCATCAATTTAACCCCGGTCTCAACATCGGGCCATCAAATCAACCCCCGTCTCAATACTAGGCCATCAATTCAACCCCGATCTCAATACCGGGCCATCAAATTAACTCCGGTCTCAATACTGGGCCATCAAATCACCCCAGTCTCAATACCGGGCCATTAATTCAGCTCCGGTCTCAATATTGGGCCATCAATTCAGCCCCGGTCTCAACCCGGGAGGCATAGATCAGCCCCGGTCTCAACCACAGGTCAGCCCCGGCTCAACCTGGGAGGTGCAGGTCAGCCACGGTCTCAACCCAGGAGGTACAGGTCAGCCCTGGTCTAAACCCGGGAAGTACAAGTCAGCCCCGATATCAACCCGGGAGGTACAAGTCAGCCCCGGTCTCAACCTAGAAAGTATAGGTCAGCCCCAATCTCAACTTGGGAGGTACAGGTCAACCCTGGTCTCAACCCAGGAAGTACAGGTCAACCCCGGTCTTAACCCGGGAGGTACAGGTCAGCCCCGATCTCAACCCAGGAAGTACAGTTAAGCCCCGCTCTTAACCCAGGAGGAACAAATCAGCCCCGATCTCAACCCAAGACGTACAGGTCAGCCCCAGTCTCAACCTGGGAAGTACAGGTCAGCCCCAGTCTCAACCCGGGAGGTGCAGATCATCCCCGATCTCAACCCGAGAAGTCAGGTCAACTTCAGAAAGAACCTGAAGCATCACAACATCTCTAGCAGAAAACCTACAGGAACCAAGTCAGCCTCAGAGACAACACTGAGGACAAACAAACTCGAATGGGATCCAAATCTTGGAAACAATCTCAGAAAGTCAACCAAAGGCCATGCTGACACTAAAGGCAATCCCGGGAGAGGCAAAACGGTCATTTTACCAACTCTAAGTTGATTTGGTCAAACTAAATATGAATTGATGCCACCAAGGTCAGAACGAACCATAACGATGATCCCGAGTGCAAACAGCGCAAAATAGCTCAACGGACAAACTGCGGGGAATCGAAGACCTGGTTATGAACCTGCCTTCTTGGACTTAAAAAATATTTTATCCCATATCATTGTGACACTCTCGGCGAGGGCTTTTCGGAAAGGTATCGTACGCCTCAAACGGACGCTTCGATCAAACGTTAGAAAGTTTTGAATCAGACCTCGCGTTACTCAAAGTGCACGTACTTTGAGATGACAAAATCCACCATGGGGCCTATACCACGTGGAGCCGCACCTCTACCTGTAGCAGCAGTAGGTAGAGTGGAGGCTCCATTGCCTATATATAGAGGTGCACCCCCCTCTCATTTCAAGAATTCAGAAACGCTCTGAACATCTGCCCGTTTGCTTTTTTGTCTATTTTCTTGTCTTCCAACCCCAAATTTTTTCAGTCTAACACGTAGATATACTCACATACTACCACATATCAAAAAATAACAGGTAGATTTAGACGTTTAAAGCCTATGATTTGACAAAAAGCTAGTGTAGCAGTCCATTGTGAGTATTTTTACTATTAGAAAGTTATTATTTCTCTACAGCTTGAGGACAGATCTGTGACATATCCAAGGGGAATTATTGAAGATATTCTGGTAAAAGTTGACAAATATATATTTCCAGCTGATTTCATCATCTTGGATTACGAAGAGGACAAGGATATTCCTATGATACTTGGGCGACCATTTTTGGCAACCGGTAGAACTCTCATCGATGTTCAAAAAGGAGAGTTAACCATGAGGGTTCAAGAACAAGAGGTAACTTTCAATGTGTTCAAAGTTATAAATTTTCCCAAAGAGGATGAGGAGTGTTACCGCATGGATGTGATCGTGAAAGCTATGGGGGAGGAACAGGGTCGCACACTGAGTACCGATCCTTTGGAGATGACATTGCTAAGGGATTGTGATAGGGACGACCCAGAATTGATTGAGTATCTACATATATTGGATGCATTGCCTAGAGTGAGTAGATTCAAAATACCATTTGAGCCGTTGGAAGTTGTAGAAAATTTATCAGTTCGGATGAAACCATCTCTAGAGGAACCACTTTCACTTGAACTCAAACCTTTACCTAAACACCTTAGGTATGCATTTTTGGGTAATTAGTCTAGTTTACCTGTTATTATTGTATCTGCGCTTAACGATTTACAGGAAAGTAAACTGTTAAGAGTTCTCCGAGAATACAAATCTGCTATTGGATGGACCATTGCAGACATCAATGTGATAAGCCCATCATTCTGCATGCATAAGATCCTCTTAGAAGATGATACAAATTCCACAGTAGAAAAGCAGCGGAGGTTCAACCCGATCATGAAAGAGGTAGTAAAGAAAGAAATTCTGAAATAGCTTGATGCTTGAATAATATATCCCATCTCTGATAGCTCATGGGTGAGCCAGTACAGTATATCCCAAAGACGGGTGGTATGACAGTAGTAACTAATGAAAACAAGGAGTTGAAACCATCAAGGACAGTGACCGGTTGGAGGGTTTGCATGGATTACAAGAAACTTAACAAGGCAACTCGAAAGGATCACTTCCCTTTGCCTTTCATTGATCAGATGTTAGATAGATTGGCGGGACATAAATATTATTGTTTGCTAGATGGCTACTCGAGTTACAATCAGATTATAATTGCACCAGTGGACCAAGAGAAAACAACGTTCAAATGCCCATATGGTACCTTTTCCTTTAGGAGGATGTCATTTGGACTGTGTAACGTACCGGTGACTTTTTAGAGATGTATGATGGCAATATTCTTAGATATGGTGGAACGCAACGTGGACGTATTCATGGATGACTTTTTAGTGTTTGGGGAGTCCTTTGATAGTTGTTTAGAAAATCTGGTCGTGGTATTGAACAGATGCGTTGAAATCAATCTTGGGCTTAATTGGGAAAAATATCACTTCATGGTTGAAGAAGGAATCATCCTTGGGCATAAAGTATCAGCAAAGGGGTTAGAAATGGACCGAGCCAAACTAGAGACTATTGAAAATCTGCCACCACCGACATCAGTAAAGGGGATTCGCAGCTTTCTCGGGCATGTTGGATTCTATCGCCGATTCATAAAAGAATTTTCCAAGATCTCAAAACCATTATGCAGTTTGCTGGATAAAGATGTACCGTTTAGATTTGATGAAGAGTGTTTATCAGTGTTTGTGCAGCTAAAGAAAAATTTAACGACAACATCTGTGATCGTAGCACCGAACTGGACCATGCCATTTGAATTGATGTGTGATGCTAGTGATTATGCGGTAGGTGATGTTTTGGGACAACGCAGAGATAAGATTTTTCATGCGATCTAATATGCAAGTAAGACATTGACAGATGCTCAGTTAAATTACACAACCACCAAGAAGGAACTACTTGCAGTTGTGTATGCTTTTGATAAGTTTCACTCGTACTTGATTGGGACTCAGGTTATAGTTTATACCGACCATTCAGCTATACGGTACTTGATTTCTAAGAAAGATGCAAAGCCAAGACTGATTCGTTGGATACTACTCCTCCAAGAGTTTGACTTAGAAATCAAAGATAGGAAGGGGACAGAAAATCAGGTGGCTGACCACCATTTGAGATTGGAGAATTCGGACTAAGACAAGGCAGATAAAGTGTTATTTAATGAGTCTTTCCTGGACGAACAGTTGTTTGGGGTTAGTTCCGAATTTCCATGGTATGCAGATTTTGCCAACTATTTAGTGAGTAATATCCTTCCTCCAGACTTGACACGGCATCAAAAGAAGAAATTCTTACATGTTGTAAAGTGGTATATGTGGGCTGAGCCATTTTTGTTCAGACAGTGTGCCGATAGAATGATTCGTTGGTACTTGCCACAAAGCGAAGTGGACAGTATCTTACATAATGCCAAGAATCTTTATATGGGGGACATTATGGAAGTGAGAGGATGGCGGCCAAAGGGCTACAAGCAGGATTCTTTTGGCCTACTTTGTTCAAAGACGCCCATCAGTTTGTGAAACACTATGATAGATGCCAAATGGTGGGTACCATCTCCAAACAAAATGAAATGCCATTAAATACAATTTTGGAAGTTGAAGTCTTTGACGTATGGGGGATAGACTTCATGGGGCCATTACCATCTTCTTGCAGCAACCTCTACATTCTTTCTGGCAGTAGATTATATCTTTAAATGGGTTAAGGCAAGTGCGTTACCGACGAACGATGCCAAAGTCGTTTTGAAATGTTTGCAGAAGAACATCTTCACAAGATTTGGCACCCCAAGAGAAATCATTAGTGGTGAGGGGAGTCATCTCAGCAATAAGTATTTCACTGCCCTCTTGGCTAAATACAAGGTCAACCACAGAATTGCTACTGTTGTAATACCCGAGAATTTTTGAATATTATTAAATGAATATTAATGGAAATGAATATTTATTTGAATATAAATAATTATGTGTTATGAGATGGGTTAACTCAATTGTTTCGAATTTAATATATATAGTAATTGAGAAAAGTATGGAGTTTTTGATAAGCTCGAAGAACGCCTTGTGTGGCGCGAGAATGAGAATTATGATTTAAATAATTTAATAGATAAAGGAATTATTAAATGAACAATTAATCTATATTAATTGTTAAGTTGTTATTATTGCAAGTAATAGTATAATAATGTTAATAATTGTTGTTAAGAGTAAAGTAATGAGGGATAGATTAATTAATATTATTATTAATTAATTGATAAGATGATTAATTAATTATTATTGATTAATAAGATAAATGAGTAAGTTATTAATATAATAAGATTATAATTACTCGATTAATTTTTATATGCAAAGCATGCGAAAATTAAACATATAATATATAGTAGTTACCTCTATATTATATGAAGTGCAATGTGACGCATCACTGTAACTATATAATATATATAAACGATATAGTAAGATTTATTGAGTTATGAAAGTTACATAATAATAACAATTATGTGACAACATGTGTGGGTGACTACATTTTAAAATGAACCTTATTGATACTATAATGAATTATGTAAATAATTGTGACTTAATAATGATTTCAATAATTTAATAATATAGTAATGTGATAATACCCAAATGAATTATATTCGGTGTTGACAAAATGTACATGGAGTATATATGTGCAAATTAATTTTACTACATTGAAATATTGTTTCCTCATTTGAAATTATATTGTGACTCTAAATTAAATTATAACCTATGTATATAGTATATAATAACATAAGTGTTGTATGAATTCATATTGCTATTGCAGAGCTTTGCTTGTCCCAAAATAAGAGTCATTTTCCTTCTCACGTGCATAGCTATATGACCTAAGCCTATTTCCTCCTCAAACTCAGCAAACTTAGATGGCAATCATCAATGGGGAGTGAGATTCATGATGAAGATCACCAACTACTCACCAACTTCTTCTTAACCGTCAAATTCTTTCATTTTCTTTAGTTTCATTCGTTGGGCAAGGACCACAAATTAGTTAAAGGATTGTTTATAAATTGAAGCCTCCTCCCTCCATTTCACGCTTGCTAGTTTACTAAGTCTTCGGAGTGTTCTGTGAGTTCATTGAGAGTAAGTTCATATTACTGATATAGCAGCATTGTAGGTTTGATTTAGCAGTAAATTCATATTCATGTAGCAGAGGTATAATTTCCATTCCTTATTATTCATTTCTTAAACTTATAATTCTTGAATTGAGCTTGATTATTGTGATAAGTTGATTGGGATATGTTTGTTAGCTATTATCTAAGTTAGTATCATGTTAGTATACAATGTGGCATGATTACAATCATTTTCGTGAAGAAATTTTGAGGTTTGGCTTGCATTCTGCTAAAGCAGAAGCATTCAGTTCAGTTCAGGCAACGGCGCAGCTGCGCCAGTTTTGAACTGGGGCGCAGCTACGCTGCGCCAGTCCCTGGTTCTTGTTTTTCCATTCTGCTGCAAATCTGTTAAGAGGTAGTTAGCTAATATATCTTAAACAAGCATGTTAATAGGTTTGACATGCCTATATGAGTACCTTAACATAACGTGAACATGTTTTACTATGTTTGCATGCATGATTGATGAAAACTTACAGTTTCGCAAATAAATTTAGAGTTTTAAAAGGAACTTTGATATGTTGGACTCATTTTTGTATTCTGACTTTGCAAGCATGTTAGTATGACCTAGAAATGCATGAAAAATATGTTGACTTGTGTATATATGTTTCATGATATAGCATGCACATGTTGGACCTCATTACTGAACATTTACTAATGAAAATATAAGTTTTGAAAGCGAACTTTGACATGTAGGAATCATATCTACATTTTGATTTTTGCGAGCATGATTATATGGTTTGTTAAGCATGAAAAGTTAGTCCAAGGTGTTGTGATTACACTAGCATACATGGTTTGTGTTTAAAATAATTTCAAAAGGCTAAACTCAGAAGTTTTGGAAACTAAAGATGCATGAACCAAAGTCATAGTGTTCTGATATTTTGGACATACATGAGAGTGCTTTTAACATCACTAGTATATTATACATGTGTACTCACTTGTTAGATTCAATGAAAGTCAATCACGTAAGAGTTTAAGCATGTTTTCAAAACCAATAACGATACTAGTTATGCATATATGACATAGAAATAAGTGAGCATGCTTATCAACAAAATATATGACTATCTTATGTGTTTAAACAACGAGCATGCTAGCTTATGTGATTCTATGACGTTGTATGACCCTAAGTCATTAGAAACCGTGATTTAGAACTATATCATGTATGATTGAACTTGGAAAGGTTGAATTTAGAAAGATTATGAAAGTATGGAAGGACCCTTTAACATGTATATATGCTATGTGATATCATATGTTGATGCTTGAATCGGATTTTTGACAGTTAACATATAACAATGCTATAACTTACTAAATAAAATATATTTGGTATTGGTTGTGGTCTTATGTGTTAGTGATGATATAAGAAGATGTTTAACTTGAAAAGAGTAACGTTAAGGATAAAAGACAATAAAAGTTATATTAGTCGAGATTTGTGAATTAGTATGATACTATACATGGTATGACTGTATAGTAAGGTTAAAGACTTAACTTATATATTGATTGTATATATAAGATAAAGTGTGATGTTAAACTATATGACTAATGGATATGATATATATATACGTAACTATATTACGATAGGGATTCGAAAGTATTGATTAACTTTACGTGGATAGACTACGCTTAAGGGAAGTTCCCTGACTTACACTCTTTTATTGTGCAAGTATCTAACCCTTGTATTTACTTTATGAATATGGTAAACAAGTACTCAAATTTTATTCTTATTGAACGTTTATTTAGCTTGTGCTATTATTGTTGTACAAGTAAGCTATTCAAATTATGATTCGTGTCTTATGACTTGTTACTTCATGGACAAGATAAAGTCGATTTATATTCTTCGAACTTTAAATCTTGAGACTTGAACTTATAATTGGTCTTATATACTTTGAAAGAGTGGTCTATGCCATTTGATTCGGCTAGACCTATATTATGAAATTGAAAGCTATCCAAACCAATCGATTTGGTGCGGAATCTTATACTTGACTGAGATGAACAACCCTCATTGAGGGGAAACTATAAACTGTCGGAGAACCGACGCGCACACTTAAGTACGATTAAATGTTATGCATAACATAGGGTACTGTAGGATGATCACCTGTTGTACTTGTTTTATTAGATTATCAGTATATTTCTGTTAATCCTAGTAAGAGTTCATAGTCCATAGTGACAGCTCAGTATTCAATTATCTTGAAATCTTAAATTTATTTAGCATTGAATCATATGGATATTATTCTGTCCTTAGCGACTGTTATTGAGAAGTGTTGATATTCTTGTTATCCTTGAACTATCATATCCTGTTATACCTTTTGAGGTTCGAGGACTATATTACTCACCCTTATTGTTATATTACTTGCTGAGCAAACTTGTTGCTCAGTCTTGCTTTCCCTAAAAACATTTTCAGTTAAGGCAGAGCAAGGTGGACCTTCGGGAGTCGATAAGGGCAAGGGCAAGGCTACCGACTAGCTAGCCCTTTTATGTTCTAAATATTATGATGTTGTATTATGTCTATTAAGATGATATATTCAGACTGATTTTGAACTATGTTTAAGCTTAAGTTAGATTATGTAATAAGTCGTTATTTGATATTATTATGTAATCTATTAAGTACTGTAGGTTGCGAGACTTGGGGGAATAAATATAATAAATCATTGTATATTATTTTAGATTTTCCGCTGTGATTGTATGATTTTAGTTATTATTGTATTATAGTAAGGAAGTGACGAACCGAATTCGTGAGACCAGTGGCGGTCCGAATTTGGGGGCGTCACAGGTTGGTATCAAAGCTGTAGTTATAAACCTTAGGAGCGATTGTCCTTAGATTATAACATAGGAGAACCTATAAGTTAGAAATGGATAGAACTCACATAGAGTTTTTCCCTAGAGAGAGACTTAGTGTGTTATAAAATGTAACTTCATTCTATACAATGAACTTTTTATGTTTTATTTAACATTCTAATGGAGTTGCTATTTGTTGGTCTTGTGTTTGTGATTGTAGGATGGCAGACACAGGAATACCTAGTAGAGTGGCCGAGGAGGAGCCCATAGATATACATGTAGTATACGAGGCACGTCTAGAGGCTGTGCCAGTGCAGGCAGTTGCACCATTCGAGTCTGACGACGAGGATGAGATCGAGGTGGAGTTTAATCCAGAGGAGGACGATCCTGTTGAGGACGAGCCTACAGAGGAGGAGCCCATGGAGGACTCGTACGAGCCTAACCTGGAGGAGCATATGCTGGGAGAATATGAGGAGCGTATTTTGGAGTTGGACTGCAGAGTCCAAGAGCTGGAGGCTGAGGCCCAGGAGAGAGAGTCCGAGTTCTAGAAGCTGAAGAATGAGGACCATCAGAGGAAGTTAGAGATGCAAGAGTTAGAGGTGGAGATTGCATACTGCAAGGAGGTAGGAATCTAGATGGGGACCTTATTCCACAGGTCGGTATCCAGAAATGTAGACTTGGCAGGAAAGTTAGAAGAGGTCGAGCAGAGAGAGTTAAGTGAGAAGACTGAGAAAGAGGCACTCCGTACTCAGCTAGAGTTGGAGGTTATGGATAGGATACACTTCAAGGAGAAGTGGGAAGCGGCTAACGAGAGAGCTGACGACCTAGAGGATGAGGTCAGATGCAAGAAGAGGAAGATAAACAAGATGGGGTATGTGTTCCGTTTAGCTTTTGAGAGGGTGGTCGATGGTGTATACCACTACCCGGCGGAGCAGGGACAAACCCTACACACTTTGAGCCGAGAGCTGATAACATACATAGCACAGATAGAGTACAAGAGCGTTGTGGAGCGTGGGATGATGGGATGAGACCCTTAGTCAGTCTAGCCATAGTATTAGTAGTATTTACCTTATGTGATGTATATACTATGTTGTAATCCCAACTTTTTGTGTAAAGTGTGGGATAGTTTTGTAAACCCTGAGTAAGCTTTTGTTAGAGGGGTTTTATGGTAGTATGTTAGTTCCCCGTCTCTTGTGATATTAGGGGATATGTGATGGCATTTATAAAAATATGCTAGGGATAATCATGTAATGAAACGATTCGGCATATGAATATAAATGAGCTTATTTCAAAAACGTGTTATAAATTTTATTCTTTTTAATATTAAAGAAATACTTAAGTGATATGATTGAGTAATAATAAAATGAAAAATTTTGTGATGCAAAAAATACCGCCCAGACGTAGATTAACTGCACTTGAGGAATCAGTTAATAATGAGAAGGAACAAGTAGATCCTATTCAAAAGTTAGTAGACTTGCTAGGAGAAGCTCTAAGGGGAGAAAACAACGAACCCGTTCGCCCTAATCCTCAAGCTGTTCTAGTCACAAACTTTAAAGATTTTAGGAGCGTAGGACCCCCAGAGTTCGAGGGAACTACCGATCCAATCATCGCGTAAACCTGGATAAAAGAAATAGAAAAGGCTTTCACTATCGCTTGTGTGGGTGAAGACCAGAAGACGGTATTTTCTACATACATGATGAGAGGTGAAGCAAACTACTGGTGGGAGGCTAATCAACAAAGAGCGGGGAAGGAATAATCGCATGGGAAAGATTCAAGACGCTGTTTTTCGAGAACTACTTCCCGAAAAGCATGAAGAATCGAATGGAGGTGAAGTTCTTAAAACTGAAGCAATGTGACATGACGGTGGCGTAGTACACCGCTAAGTTTAATGAATTAGCGCGATTTGTAGAACTCCAAGTTGGAGATGAAGAGAGGAAGGCGAGACATTTTGAACAAGGACTGAAGCCTTGGCTGTTTAATAAGGTATCAGTTCTTTAAATTAATTCCTTTGCGACATTGCTGGAGAAGGCGATCATTACGGAAGGTGGCTGTGACGCCCCCAAAATAGGTTCAATACCAACCCATTATAAGTCACCAAATACATGGTACAGAATTTAAATACAATCTTTATAACGTATGGTCATGCAAAATACGACCACACAAACTATGAGCTTCAATACAAATTGTATATAATACGAAATATAAACACTCAAATTCATTCCTTATTCATTACAATTATTATCCCACTATTTTATAGAATAGTGAGGACTTCTACGGATCTAACTCTGATCATCACACTATTCCCCGACTAGTCCCCGCAACATTCTCATTCCCTGAAGAGGACAATAGATGAAAAGGGTGAGCTCAACTAACCCACTAAAGAATATTATGACTAAGATAATGAAAAATAAATTATCCTTTGCCTTCACTAATTCAGATAAAATATTATGGACAACAAGTTTTAGATCAATATTCGCAGCGGAAATAACAATTCATTAGAAGTGTTAAGTAGAGAATGAAGTCTACTATCTTCTATGATTTAATAGTTCATCATCAATATTTTATCCTTGTAACATCAATCAATATACATTTTGAATCAAATATTCATCTTTGCACTACAGGCCAAAGATATTCATTTGTATCACCAATTGGTCATGTTCATCTCAACACCTGTCCATCTTTGCACTACGGGCCAAAAATATTCATCAGGTAATCATTCATCTTTGCTCTACAGGCCAAAGATAATCAGTTATATCACCATTTAGGACTGAGGATGATGAAAAATAATATAAATAACGAATCCAGTGAGATAAAAGACAAAGATTAGGGATTCGTAATTTATTTTATCCAAGTTCAAGACTACTCCATAATGATACTTTGTGGAGCAAAATTTAAGAATAAAGATCAAAATTTGGATCCAATCAAAGATAGGACCCATAATAGCCAACTTGGACAAATAGAAGAAAATTTAATTTTTTTCATGAATAGTGCCGTATACGTGAATAGTGCTGTATACGTGAATAGTAACTCCGATGGAAAAAGTAAGAATTTCATAATAAAATCCATGTCAATATTTTGGTATAATGATATTGAAAAGAATAACATTATTTACGAAAGAAAATAATATCCCTTACGAATATTAAACGAAAATAATATTCCTTTCGAATATTGAACGAAGACAATATCCCTTACGAATATTGAACGAAAATAACATTCCTTACGAATACGAAAAATAGTATCGTAAGCGAATATGAAATAAATAATACCCCTTACAAAAAAAATAACATCTCTTACCTTAAAAGAAGAGTATTTTAAACTGGTAGGGCGGGGATATTTTTGAAGAAAACTTGCACTGTTTTCTACACTCAAAGCTTCCTTAAACTCAAAACAAATACGCTCAATATTATAGAAGAAAAATTCTCTGATTCTGGTGTGATTTTCATTTCTAAACTAAGCATCCTATTTATAGGAGAATAGAAAGATACTATTTAAAAATAAAAATCACGGAAAAACCGTATTTTCTTCACGGGCACTGTAACTAGCGAAAAAAAATTGATTTACTATTCCTTATTGTGCAATAAATTATTCTAATAAAACGAAAACTTTAAATAAAATATAATATATTCTATTTATAATCTACTAAAACAAAACTTTATATAATATAATATATATATACACACACGCACACACACACACACACACACACACACACACATATATATATATATATACTCTACCACAATCCTACGACAACCAAAATATATAACAATTCCCTCCCTTCCAAGGCACCACCCACCACCCACCATACACCACACACACCATCACACACACACACACATATAATATATATATATATATATACAATTAAAACTGAGATAACTTCTACCGATGATTTTGAAAAATGAGTAAGTGGGGGTACATATAATAAGCCAAATTTACAACAAATACTGATAAAAATACATCAGCACTAATTCTTTTTTTTATATCCATAAAAATAAATATTTTTTTATCATATAAATCAATAATTAATTATTCACAAATAACATTACAGAACTACAAAATTGACAACCAGGTCGTTCCCAGGAAAGAGAGGGCCTTCCGATAAAGATTTCTTCTTACTGGCGCGGAATTAAATAACCCGTCCTAGACAGAACTTCCTTAGACATTGCCAATAATGCTATCTAATAATATTATTCAAATAATATGAATTATTGATTTGATAATGTGAAATACTGTGCAATGACAATTATTGAATCAATAAAATATTATGCAATTATTATTGTAGCAATTATTGAATCAATAATATAAAATATTGAACATTAATTACTGTAACAATTATTGAGTAGTGACTTCTTACATAAGAATCAATAATTAGAATTACTGTGCAATACCGTGTGCTACTGTGCAACACCCCGTATTACTGTATTTTAACCACCGGATATTTCAACAGTTTTAACGGTAAAAGTTTTGCCGTTATTTTTAGAAAAACTTATTTTTGTCGTTTTGTTCATTAGATAATTTTTCGTTATGGGGCCTACAAATGATTGCGCCGTCGTACGAATATTTTCCGACAAAAAGAATATTCTCCGACCAAACGAATATTCCCCGACACAATGAATATTGTATGGCCACTTGCTTACTTTGTAAAACTTGCACAAATCACCCCATAACATACCACATTCATCAAATTAACCCCTTACTATTTCAAAATAATATATAGAGCAAATTCAGTTTTATTCATAAAAGTTGGAGTCTTACAACCTCCCCTCCATATAAAATTTCGTCCTCGAAATTGACGTACATACCTGGTATGTCGAAAAGGTGAGGATACCTCATTTTTATTTCTGATTTTAACTCCCATGTCATTTCTTCGATTCCAACTGTGACTCTCATAGTGCTTTAACTATAGTACCTCACAATGGTACCTATCAGTTTGTCACTGCACAAAAATGGCGTCCCCAACGCAGAGTCTGGCTTCGGTGCATCCCACACAAGACGTCACCAGCGAGAGGCTCGGGGCTCTTCACACCTTATGGCTGTTGATGCTTCGCCTTGACACGTTTACGCGTTAAACACCTCGAGATAAACTCCGTGATCTCTCTTTTTATGTTGCTCCACCAAAATGTATATTTGACGATCACGATACATTTTGGTACTTCCAGGATGGATTGCAAACGGTGTGTTGTGTGCCTCCATCATGATTCTATACTTCAAATTAGGATCGTTATGAACACAAAGTCTGGAGTTGACTCGAAGTATTCCTTCTTCATCGATTCTTGCTTTTGGAATAGCACGTTTTTGCACTTTCTTCTTCATCTTCATTAGCTTCGGGTTTGTAGCTTGAGCAGCTTTAACTTTATCAATTAAAGCTGGTTCTACACGTATACTTGACATCATTGCACTCGTTCCCGTATATGATCTTCTATTCAACACGTAAGCTACCACGTTCGCTTTTCCAAGATGGTATTGAATGGTATTTTCATAATCTTTCAATAGCTCGAGCCAATGTCGTTGTCACCTGTTGAGTTCATTCTAAGTAAAAAATATTTGAGACTTTTGGAATATATTAGGATGTCATCAATAATGACAACCACGAAATGATTCAAATATTACTCAAATATTCAGTTCATCGTGTCCATGAACACAGTATGGACATTGGTCAATCTGAAAGATATAACTAGAAATTTGTAATGCGCGTATCGAGTTTTAAAGGCAGTCTTTGCAATATCATCAGTTCTAATCTTTAACCGTTGATATCCAGAACGAAGATCGATCTTTGAGAAGAATTGCGCACCTTGCAACGGGTCGAACAGGTCATCACTACGAGGTAACGGATACCTATTCTTGATGGTGACATGATTCACTCCCGATAGTCAATACAAAGTCGCATACTACCGTCTTTCTTCTTTACGAATAAAATAGGAGCACCCCAAGGCGAAGTACTAGGATGAATAAAATCGATGTCTAATAACTCATGTAGTTAGACCTTTAACTCCTGAAGTTCAATAGGAGCCATTCGATATGGGGTTTTAGAAATGGGTTTTGTAGAGGGTTCAAGGTCAATAAAGAATTCAATTTCACGTTCTAGGGGTAGACCGGGAAGTTCTTCGGTAAATACATCAGGAAACTCATTAACAACAAAAATATCATTCAAATCTGATGTATTCTAATTTAAATCAGTAACATGGGCTAAGAAAGCTTGTCATCCGTTTTCAAAAAACGAATAGCTTTATCACTTGAAATGATATTGATTGATTTTAGTGGTCTGGTTGTTTGAATGAAAGGTAACAACCTTACAAAATAATCAATTTTGGCAAGAGAAGTGGTTAACCAGTCGATTCAAAAAAAATCATATCAAATGCAAGTATTTTTAAAGATATAAGATCAACAGGTAGGGTAAGGGTACCACTTTGAATCAAATAAGATTTGTAAACTGTAAATGTAACGAAGGTTTCACCCAACAGAGTTTCAACAGATAAGTCAAAGTCTAATTTCTCAGAAGTCAAGTTCAAACGTTGAGCACAAGTAGGTGAAATAACAGATTGGGTAGAACTGGTATCTAATAAGGTATAGATTTCACAAAAATTTATGATTAACTAACCCGTGATAAATTTATTCGGGTTCCCCGCGTTTTGGGCAGTCACAACAAACGCTCTTCCAGGAACCACCGACTTTGATTTGTCCGGGATGGCATTTGGAATCACCACCCCCGCTGGACTTGATTTCGCTACAGGGCAATCTCAAGCTATATGACCTTCCTTTCCACAGTTATAACATACCTTGAATTATTGTGTGCAGTTAGGGCTGATGTGTCCCTCTTGCCCGCATTTATAGCATATGATCGGCGGTCGTTCTCCTCCCCAAGAAACAGTTGATGCTGGTGCTGCTATCGACATTTTCACGTTCTCATTGTTGTACCTTCTCTTCTTGAAATCTCCCCACGACTCACTTCTTCTTTTATCATGGCCATAATTACCACCTGAGTGGTTACCGCTTCTAGCCTAATAATTTCCTCCTTGCTGGTTATAGTTGTTCCGATGACTGCTGCCACCGGTACGACCTTGGTTGTTGTCCCTTGGTTGAACATAATCATTATCACGTTCTAACAATTGGGCCCTATTCACTACATCTGAATATAAAGAAAGTTTGTGAAAAATGAGGTACTGAGGAATTTCGGGTTTCAAACCTCTCAGAAACATCCGCGTCATACGTTCTTCATTATCCACAAAATGAGATGCAAACCGGGATAACTCCGTGAACTTAGCCTCGTACTGGGATACAGACATATTGTTCTGTTCCAGTTTAATAAACTCTACCTCTTTCATATAATGAATACTTTCGGGAAAGTACTTGTCATTGAACAGTTTCTGGAACTCCTCCCACGACATCTTGAGTGCGGCAGGCTGGGTACGCTTCACAGATTCCCACCAGTAATCTGCCTCTCCACGGAACATAAACGTGGTGAATGGAGCCTTCTGTTCCTCTATGTATCCCAAGACATCAAATATCTTGGTAATTTGCTTAACCCACGTCTCTACTTTGATTAGATCTGGCTTTCTTTGAAACTCTGTTGGTCCCAACTCTTTGAACTTCTTGGCAGTGACAAGCCGCGAGTTGTTATTATTTCCACCTATATTATGAACACGAGTCTCCCTCGTCTGGTTTTGCATGAACTGCAAAAAGCTTCTAAACATCCCATCGTTCATCGTTTGATCGGTGGTGTCAGGTGGAACATTGCCTTCCGATTACACGTTCTCCTGGTTGGTGATTAAAGGTATCTCCACGGTCTCATTCACTCCATTGTTAATATTTTCAGCTGCCATTCTCAAATATTACCATAAAATAAGGGTTAATTAAACAAATTAACATATCAAATATTAACCCTATGCTCCGACTGACCAATTAAATACCAGATAAGCTTAAGTAGGACACACTAGTGAAGGATTTACTCGTCTCTCCCCTCCTAATTCTATTCCCCGATCTCCGCTAGAGATCATATCCCTAAGCTCTGATATCAACTGTGACGCCCCCAAAATAGGTTCAATACCAACCCATTCTGAGTCACCAAATACATGGTACAGAATTCAAATACAATCTTTATAACGTATGGTCGTGCAAAATATGACCAGACAAACTATGAGCTTCAATACAAATCGTATATAATACGAAATATAAACACTCAAATTCATTTCTTATTCATTACAATTATTATCCCACTATTTTATAGAATAGTGAGGACTTCTACGGATCTAACTCTGATCGTCACACTGTTTCCCGACTAGTCCCCGCAACATTCTCATTCCCTGAAGAGGACAATAGATGAAAAGGGTGAGGTCAACTAGCCCAGTAAAGAATATTATGACTGAGATAATGAAAAATAAATTATCGTTAGCCTTCAATAATTCAGATAAAATATTATGGACAACAAGTTTTAGATCAATATTCGCAGCGAAAATAACAATTCATTAGAAGAGCTAAGTAGAGAATGAAGTCTACTATCTTCTATGATTTAATAGTTCATCATCAATATTTTACTCCTGTAACATCAATCAATATACATCTTGAATAAAATATTCATCTTTGCACTACGGGCCAAAGATATTTATTAGGTAATCATTCATCTTTTCTTTACAGGCCAAAGATATTCAGTTATATCACCATTTAGGATTGAGGATGATGAAAAATAATATAAATAACGAATCCAGTGAGATAAAGGACAAAGATTAGGGATTCGTAATTTATTTTATCCAAGTTCAAGAATACTCCATAATGATACTTTCTGGAGCAAAATTAAAGAATAAAGATCAAATTTTGGATCCAATCAAAGATATGACCCATAATAGCCAACTTGGATAAATAGAAGAAAATTTAATTTTTTTCGTGAATATTGTCGTATACGTGAATAGTGTTGTATACGTGTATAGTAACCTTGACGGAAAAAGTAAGAATTTCATAATAAAATCCATGCCAATATTTTGGTATAAAGATATTAAAAAGAATAACATCATTTACGAAAGAAAATAACACCCCTTACGAATATTAAACGAAAATAATATTCTTTTCTAATATTGAACGAAGACAATATCTCTTACGAATATTGAACGAAAATAACATTCCTTACGAATACGAAAAATAGTATCGTAAGCGAATATGAAATAAATAATACCCCTTACAAAAAAAATAACATCCCTTACCTTAAAAGAAGAGTATTTCTGACTGGTAGGACGGGGATATTCTTGAAGAAAACTTGCACTGTTTTCTACACTCAAAGCTTCCTTAAACTCAAAAGAAAATGCTTAATATTATAGAAGAAAAATTCTCTGATTCTGGTGTGATTTTCAATTCTAAACTAAGCAACCGATTTATAGGAGAATGGAAGGATACTATTTAAAAATAAAAATCACGGACAAATCGTATTTTCTTCACGGGCGCTGCAACCGGCGAAAAAAATTTGATTTACTATTCATTACTATGCAATAAAATATTCTAATAAAACGAAAACTTTAAATAAAATATAATATATTCTATTTATAATCTAATAAAACAAAACTTTATATAATATATATATATATATATATATTTATTTATTTATATATACTCTACCACAATCCTACGGCAACCAAAATATATAACAATTCCCTCCCTTCCAAGGCACCACCCACCACCCACTATACACCACACACACCATCACACACACATATATAATATATATATATATATATATATATATATATATATTTAAATGGAGATAATTTCTACCGATGATTTTGAAAAATGAGTAAGTGGAGGTATATATAATAAGCCAAATTTACAACAAATACTGATAAAAATACCTCAGCACTAATTCCTTCTTTTATGTTCACAAAAGTAAATATTTTCTTATCATATAAATCAATATTAATTATTCACAAATAACATTATAGAACTACAAAATTGACAACTAGGTCGTTCCTAGGAAAGAGAGGGCTGTCCGATAAGGATTTCTCCTTACTAGCGCGCAATTAAATAACCCCTCCTAGACAGAACTTCCTTTGACATTGCCAATAATGCTATCTAATAATATTATTCAAATAATATGAATTATTGATTTGGTAATATGAATATTATGCAATGACAATTATTGAATCAATAAAATATTATGCAATTATCATTGTAGCAATTATTGAATCAATAATATGAAATATTAAACATTAATTACTGTAACAATTACTGAGTAGTGACTTCTTACATAAGAATCAATAATTAGAATTACTGTGCAATACCTTGTGCTACTGTGCAACACCCCGTATTACTGTATTTTGACCACCGAATATTTCAATAGTTTTAACGATAAAAGTTTTGCCGTTATTTTTTGAAAAACTTATTTTTGTCGTTTTCTTCATCCGATAATTTTTTATTATGGGGCCCACAAATGATTGCGCCGTCGTACGAATATTTTCTGACAAAAAGAATATTCTCCGACCAAACGAATATTCCCCGACACAATGAATATTGTATGGCCACTTGCTTACTTTGTAAAACTTGCACAAATCACCCCATAACATACCACATTCATCAAATCAACCCCTTACTATTTCAAAATAATATATAGAGAAAATTCAATTTTATTCATAAAAGTTGGGGTCTTACAACCTCCCCTCTTTATGAAATTTCGTCCTCGAAATTGACGTACATACCTGGTATGTCGAAAAGGTGAGGATACCTCGTTTTTATTTCCGATTTTAACTCCCATGTCATTTCTTCGATTCCAAGTGTGACTCTCATAGTGCTTCAACCATAGTACCTCACAATGGTACCTATCAGTTTGTCAATGCACAAAAACTGCATCCCCAACGGAGAGTCTGTCTTCGGTGCATCCCACACAAGACGTCACCAGCGAGAGGCTCGGGGCTCTTCACACCTTATGGCTGTTGATGCTTTGCCTTGACACATTTACGCGTTAAATACCTCGAGATAAACTTCGTGATCTTTCTCTTCATGTTGCTCCACCAAAATGTATATTTGACGATCACGATACATTTTGGTACTTCTAGGATGGATTGCAAACGGTGTGTTGTGTGCCTCCATCATGATTCTATACTTCAAATCAGGATCATTAGGAACACAAAGTTTGGAGTTGACTCAAAGTATTCCTTCTTCATCGATTCTTGCTTCTGGAATAGCACGTTCTTGCACTTTCTTCTTCATCTTCATTAGCTCCGGGTCTATAGCTTGAGCAGCTTTAACTTTATCCATTGAAGTTGGTTCTACACGTATACTTGGCATCATTGTACTCGTTCCCGTATATGATCTTCTATTCAATACGTCAGCTACCACTTTCGCTTTTCCAAGATGGTGTTGAACGGTATTTTCATAATCTTTCAACAGCTCGAGTCAACGTCGTTGTCACATGTTGAGTTCATTCTAAGTAAAGAAATATTTGAGGCTTTTGGAATATATTAGGATGTCATCAATAATGACAACCACGAAATGATTCAAATATTTCTCAAATATTCGGTTCATCATGTCCATGAACACAGTATGGACATTGGTCAATCTGAAAGATATAACTAGAAATTTGTAATGCGCGTATTGAGTTCTAAAGGCAGTCTTTGGAATGTCATCAGTTCTAATCTTTAACTGATGATATCTAGAACGAAGATAGTTCTTTGAGAAGAATTGCGCACCTTGTAACGGGTCGAACAGGTCATCACTACGAGGTAACAGATACCTATTCTTGATGGTGACATGGTTCAACTCCCGATAGTCAATACAAAGTCGCATACTACCGTCTTTCTTTTTTACGAATAAAATAGGAGCACCCCAAGGCGAAGTACTAGGACGAATAAAACTGATGTCTAATAACTCATGTAGTTGGACCTTTTACTCCTGAAGTTCAATAGGAGCCCTTCGATATGGGCTTTTAGAAATGGGTTTTGTACCGGGTTCAAGGTCAATAAAGAATTCAACTTCACGTTCTAGGGGTAGACCGGGAAGTTCTTTGAGAAATACATCAGGAAACTCATTAACAATAGAAATATCATTCAAATCCAATGTATTCTGATTTAAATCAGTAACATGGGCTAAGAAAGCTTGTCATCCGTTTTTCAATAAACGAATAGCTTTTTGACTTGAAATGATATTGATTGATTTTAGTGGTCTGGTTGTTTGAATGAAAGCTAACAACCTTACGAAATAATCAATTTTGGCAAGATAAGTGGTTAACAAGTCGAATAAAAAAAATCATATCAAATGCAAGTATTTTTAAAGATATAAGATCAACAGGTAAGGTGAGGGTACCAATTTGAATCAAACAACATTTGTAAACTGTAAATATAACGAAGGTTTCACCCAACAGAGTTTCAACAGATAAGTCAAAGTCTAATTTCTCAGAAGTCAAGTTCAAACGTTGAGCACAAGTAGGTGAAATAACAGAATGGGTAGAACCGGTATCTAATAAGGTATAGATTTCGCAAAAATTTATGATGAACTAACCCGTGATAAATTTATTCGGGTTCCCCGCGTTTTGGGCAGTCACAACAAACGCTCTTCCAGGAACCACCGACTTTGATTTGTCCGGGATGGCATTTGGAATCACCACCCCCGCTGGACTTGATTTCGCTACAGGGCAATCTCAAGCTATATGACCTTCCTTTCCAAAGTTATAACATACCTTGAATTGTTGTGTGCAGTTATGGCTGATGTGTCCCTCTTGCCAGCATTTATAGCATATGATCGGCGGTCGTTCTCCTCCCCTAGAAACAGTTGATGCTAGTGCTGCTATCGACATTTTCACGTTCTCATTGTTGTACCTTCTCTTCTTGAAATCTCCCCACGACTCACTTCTTCTTTTATCATGGCCATAATTACCACCTGAGTGGTTACCGCTTCTAGCCTAATAATTTCCTCCTTGCTGGTTATCGTTGTTCCGATGACTGCTGCCACCGGTACGACCTTGGTTGTTGTCCCTTGGTTGAACATAATCATTATCACGTTCTAACAATTGGGCCCTGTTCACTACATCTGAATATAAAGAAAGTTTGTGAAAAATGAGGTACTGAGGAATTTCGGGTTTCAAACCTCTCAGAAACATCCGTGTCATACATTCCTCATTATCCACCAAATGAGAGGCAAACTGGGACTCCGCGAACTTAGCCTCGTACTGGGACACAGACATATTGTTCTGTTCCAGTTTAATAAACTCTACCTCTTTCATATGACGAATACTTTCGGGAAAGTACTTGTCATTGAACAATTTTTGGAACTCCTCCGACGACATCTTGAGTGCGGCAGGATGGGTACGCTTCACAGATTCCCACCAATAATCTGCCTCTCCGCGAAACATAAACGTGGCGAATGGAACCTTCTGTTCCTCCGTGCATCCCAAGACATCAAATATCTTGGTAATTTGCTTAACCCACGTCTCTGCTTTGATTGGATCTGGCTTTTCCTGAAACTCTGGTGGTCCCAACTCTTTGAACTGCTTGGCAGTGACAAGCCGCGAGTTGTTATTATTTCCACCTATATTATGAACACGAGTCTCCCTCGTCTAGTTTTGCATGAACTGCAAAAAGCTTCTAAACATCCCATCGTTCATCGTTTGATCGGTGGTGTCATTTTTAGGAGGAACATTGCCTTCCGATTGCACGTTCTCCTGGTTGGTGATTAAAGGTATCTCCACGGTCTAATTCACTCCATTGTTTACATTTTTAGCTGCCATTCTCAAATACTGCCATAAAACAAGGGTTAATTAAATAAATTAACATATCACATATTAACCCTATGCTCCGACTAACCAATTAAATACTAGATAAGCTTAGGTAGGACACACTAGTAAAGGATTTACTCGTCTCTCCCCTCCTACTTCTATTCCCCGATCTCCGCCAGAGATCATATCCCTAAGCTCTGATACCAACTGTGACGCCCCCAAAATAGGTTCAATTCCAACCCATTCTGAGTCTGAGTCGCCAAATACATGGTACCGAATTCAAATACAATCTTTATAACGTATGGTCGTGCAAAATACGACCAGACAAACTATGAGCTTCAATACAAATCGTATATATTACGAAATATAAACACTCAAATTCATTCCTTATTCATTACAATTATTATCCCACTATTTTATAGAATAGTGAGGACTTCTACGGATCTAACTCTGATCATCACACTGTTCCCCGACTAGTCCCCGCAACATTCTCATTCCCTGAAGAGGACAATAGATGAAAAGGGTGAGCTCAACTAGCCCATTAAAAAATATTATGACTAAGATAATGAAAAAAAAATTATCGTTAGCCTTCAATAATTCAGATAAAATATTATAGACAACAAGTTTTAGATCAATATTCGCAGCGAAAATAACAATTCATTAGAAGAGTTAAGTAGAGAATGAAGTCTACTATCTTCTATGATTTAATAGTTCATCATCAATATTTTATCCCTATAACATCAATCAATATACATCTTGAATCAAATATTTATCTTTGCACTACGGGACAAAGATATTCATTTGTATCACCAGTTGGTCATGTTCATCTCAACACCTGTCCATCTTTGCACTACGGGCCAAAGATATTCAACAGGTAATCATTCATCTTTGCTCTACAGACCAAAGATATTCAGTTATATCACCATTTAGGACTTAGGATGATGAAAAATAATATAAATAACGAATCCAGTGAGATAAAAGACAAAGATTAGGGATTCGTAATTTATTTTATTCAAGTTCAAGAATACTCCATAATGATACTTTGTGGAGCAAAATTCATGAATAAAGATCAAAACTTGGATCCAATCAAAGATAGGACCCATAATAGCCAACTAGGACAAATAGAAGAAAATTTAATTTTTTCGTGAATAGTGTCATATACGTGAATAGTGATGTATACGTGAATAGTAATCCCGGCAAAAAAAATAAGAATTTCATAATAAAATCCATGCCAATATTTTTGTATAATGATATCAAAAAGAATAACATCATTTACGAAAGAAAATAACATTCCTTACGAATATTAAACGAAAATAATATTCCTTTCGAATATTAAACGAAGACAATATTCCTTACGAATATTGAACGAAAATAACATTCCTTACGAATACGAAAAATAGTATCGTAAGCGAATATGAAATAAATAATACCCTTACAAGAAAAATAACATCTCTTACCTTAAAAGAAGAGTATTTCTGACTGGTAGGGCGGGGATATTCTTGAAAAAAACTTGCACTGTTTTCTACACTCAAAATTTCCTTAAACTCAAAAGAAATACGCTCAATATTATAAAAGAAAAATTTTCTGATTCTAGTGTGATTTTCATTTTTAAACTAAGCATCCTATTTATAGAAGAATGGAAGGATACAATTTGAAAATAAAAATCATGGACAAACAATATTTTCTTCACGGGCGTTGCGACCGGCGAAAAAAATTTGATTTACTATTCATTACTGTGCAATAAAATATTCTAATAAAACGAAAACTTTAAATAAAATATAATATATTCTATTTATAATCTAATAAAATAAAACTTTATAATATATATATATAGGGTCCATCTCTCTAGCGAACCATAGGGAGCGAACTAAAAACGAACAGGCTATAGCGACGGTTTTTTCCGTCGTTATAACATAGAAAGCCGAATTTTTATGCTATAGCGACGAAAAAATCCGTCGCTATAGCCGGTTCGTTTTTAGTTCGCTCCCTATGGTTCGCTAGAGAGACTGACCGTATATATATATATATATATATATATATATATATATATATATATATATATATATATACTCTCCCACATTCGTACGGCAACCAAAATATATAACAATTCCCTCCCTTCCAAGGCACCACACACCACCCACCATATACCACACACACCATCACACACACACACACACACACACACACACACACACATATATATATATACCTTGCACCTTTATATATATATATATATATATATATATATATATATATATATATATATATATATTTAAAACTGAGATAACTTCTACTGATGATTTTAAAAAATGAGTAAGTGGGGGTACATATAATAATCCAAATTTACAACAAATACTGATAAAAACACCTCAGCATTAATTCCTTCTTTTATATCCACAAAAATAAATATTTTCTTATCATATAAATCAATAATTAATTATTCACAAATAACATTACAGAACTACAAAATTGACAACCAGGTCGTTCCTAGGAAAGAGGGGACCTTCCGATAAGGATTTTTTCTTACTGGTGCGCAATTAAATAACCCCTCCTTGACAGAACTTCCTTAGACATTGCCAATAATGCTATCTAATAATATTATTCAAATAATACGAACTATTAATTTGATAATGTGAAATACTGTGCAATGACAATTATTGAATCAATAAAATATTATGCAATTATCAATGTAGCAATTATTGAATCAATAATATAAAATATTAAACATTAATTACTGTAACAATTATTGAGTAGTGACTTCTTACATAAGAATCAATAATTAGAATTACTGTGCAACACCGTGTGCTACTGTGCAACACCCCGTATTACTGTATTTTAACCACCGGATATTTTCAGTTTTAACAGTAAAAGCTTTGCCGTTATTTTTAAAAAAACTTATTTTTGTCGTTTTCTTCATCCTATAATTTTTCGTTATGTGGCCCACAAATAATTGCGCCGTCGTACAAATATTTCCCAACAAAAAGAATATTCTCCGACCAAACGAATATTCCCCAAAACAATGAATATTTTATGGCTGCTTGCTTACTTTGTAAAACTTGCACAAATCACCCCATAACTTACCACATTCATCAAATCAACCCCTTACTATTTCAAAATAATATATAGAAGAAATTCAATTTTATTCATAAAAGTTGGGGTCTTACAGTGGCAGTGAGGTCTTAAGTCTGTATAACAAGGAGAAGAAAGGAAAGAATACCGGAGGAGAAAACCGGGGAGGAGGTAGCAGCAGTGGAGGAAGTAATTTGGGAAAGAGGAAGTGGGAGAACAACAACAACAACAACAAAAACAATAACAATCAGTCGGGGAACTTTCGTGGAGGATTTAAGAAGAGGGTAGAAGGATGCCCGAAATATGGGAAGAATCACCAAGGTGAGTGCTGGAAGGGACGTTGCACTTGCTACAACTGCGGGCAGGAGTGACACATTTCGCCCAATTGTCCGAAACCGAAAAAGATACAAGGATGTTTTGCATATGGCTCGACGGAGCACCGGATTAAGGACTGCCCGAAGAAGGGAAGTGGCGGAGGTAGCAGCCAACAAGGGGGAAACAAGCTAATGATCAGCGGACCGGCACAATCCAACCGCCCAACCGCTAGGACCTTTAACATGACCGTCCAGGACGTAGTGACTGCGAAGGACATAGTGTCAGGTATAATCCCAATCAATGATATAAATGCATATGTGTTATTTGATTCGGGTTCCGCCTATTCTTTTGTATCTGAAGAATTTGCTAGTAGACTTAATACACCCCAAGAACGACTAGAAGATCCCTTGAACATAGAAGTTGCTAATAAGGAAGTAATCCCTGTAGAATACATTTACCGAAATTATCGCGCAAACATTAGAGAACATGAACTGAGCGTAGACTTGATTCTTATTAGATTGGGAGAATTTGACGTAATACTGGGAATGGATTGGTTGTATAACCATGGTGCGATAATCGACTGTCAGGATAAATGTGTGAACCTTCAAACTCCGAGTAAGTCTAAGGTAGTGTTTTATGGTAGCTCATCGCTTAAGCAATCGTGTTGTGTTACGATGATGCAGGCCAAGAAATTATTAAGGAAAGGATGTGTAGGTTATTTAGCTTACATTATTGATACTCAGAAAAAGGGAGTAGAAATTAAGGATATATCCGTAGTGAATGAATTTCAAGATGTATTTCCAGACAATAGGCCTGGTCTTCCGCCAGACAGAGAAATTGAATTTGTTATAGACTTAGCACCGGGAACGACACCAATTTTGAAAGCTCTATACCGTATGGCGCCGGTAGAAATGAAGGAATTGATATATAATTGCAAGAGTTATTAGATAAAGGTTACGTACGACCAAGTGTGTCTCCTTGGGGAGCACCAGTGTTATTCGTTAAGAAAAAGGATGGATCGATGAGGCTCTGTATCGATTATCGAGAATTGAACAGAGTAACAATCAAGAACAGATATCTGTTATAGAGGATAGAAGACCTATTTGATCAACTAAAGGGAGTGAAGTGTTTCTCAAAAATCGACCTACGAACAGGTTATCACCAACTGAAAGTACGGGAGGAAGACATACCAAAGACTGCGTTTTGAACCCGTTATGGACATTACGAGTTTTTGGTAATGTCGTTCGGATTGACAAATGCTCCGGCAACATTTATGGACTTGATGAACCGAGTTTTCAAGCCCTACTTGGATAATTTTGTGGTATTTTTCATCGACGACATCTTAATCTACTCGAAGACAGAAGAAGAACATGCCGAACATCTGAAGATAGTTTTGGAGGAGTTAAGGAAGGAGAAGATGTATGCAAAATTTTCTAAGTGTGAATTTTGGATGGAGAAGTTTCAATTCTTAGGACACGTGGTGGATAAGAATGGAATCTCAGTAGACCCTGCAAAGGTCGAGGCAGTAAGTAATTGGGAGCAGCCGAGAACACCAATGGAGGTGAGAAGTTTCTTAGGGTTAGCTGGGTACTATCGAAGATTCATCCAGGATTTTTCTAAGATAGCAACCCCGTTGACAAATCTGAAGAGGAAGACAGTGAAATTTGTATGGACGGACAAATGCAAAGACAGTTTAGGAATTAAAAAAGAGATTAAGCGAGGCACATGTGTTGTCATTACCAGATGATGCGAGAAATTTTATGGTGTATAGTGATTCATCGCACAAGGGACTTGGCTGTGTGCTCATGCAACACGGTAAGGTCATTGCATATGCATCACGACAATTAAAAGACTACAAAAAATGATACCCTACTCATGACTTAGCAGCGGCTGTAGTTTTTGCGTTGAAGATTTGGAGGCATTATTTGTACGGAGAGAAATGTGAGATATACACAGACCACAAAAGTCTGAAATATATCTTCACACAGAAGGAGTTGAATATGAGTCAGAGAAGGTGGTTAGAATTGATTAAAGACTATGACTGTGTTATTCTTTATCACCCGGGTAAGGCAAATGTGGTTGCCGACGCGCTGAGCAGAAAAGGAAGGGAGAAACTGTTTCACTTGACGACTCAAGAGGAATTGATAAGAGAGATGGAGAAATTGGAAATAGAGGTGAAGGGAACGAAAAGGTCTGAAGAAACGTTGTTCGTAATGGAAGCTCGTCCGACATTGTTGGATAGAGTGAAGGAATCACAAGAGAAAGATGAATAGTGCGAGAAAATTAGAAAGAGGATCGCAGAAAATGGAGAGGAAAGATTCAGAATGGATAAAGACGGTATCTTGAGATTTGAAGGGAGAGTGTGGGTGCCAGCGGTAACCGAGTTGAGAGAAGAGATTTTGCACGAGGCATACAATACGACGTATTCCATTCATCCGGGAGGCACAAAGATGTACCGAGATTTGAGGCAATTTTTTTAGTGGCCCAATCTGAAACGGGAAGTCGCAGAGTGAGTTAGTAGATGTCTGACTTGCCAACGCGTTAAAGGAGAGCACCAGCGGCCGAGTGGTTTACTACAACCGTTAGAAATACTGGAGTGGAAATGGTAGCACATTACGATGGACTTCGTGGTGGGACTTCCAGTCACGCAGAAAGGTTATGATGCCATTTGGGTTATCGTGGATCGACTAACGAAAACCGCACATTTCCTATTGATCAAGATCCGCTATAGTTTGAATCAGTTAGCGAGTCTGTACGTAAAGGAAATTATTTCACGACATAGAGTGCCGGTGTTTATTGTCTCTGATCGAGATCCGCGCTTCACGTCAAATTTCTGGAAAAGCTTGCAAGAAAGAATTGGAACACAGTTGAGGTTGAGTACCGCTTATCATCCTCAGACAGACGGACAGAGTGAACGAACTATACAAACGCTGAAGGACATGCTTAGGACTTGCGTGATGGATTTCAAGGGAAATTGGGACGACCACCTACCCTTAGTAGAATTCACATTTAATAATAGTTACCATGCTAGTATCGGCATGCCACTATATGAAGCTCTTTACGGAAGAAAATGCAGAATGCCGTTATGTTGGGACGAAGTCGGAGAGCGACGAATACTTGGACCAGAGTTACTGCAACAAACCGCAGACGTGGTCACAATGATAAGAGCCAGACTAGTAGCAGCTCAAGATCGCTAGAAAAAGTACTCAAACTTGCATCGACAAGACTGAGAATTTAAAGTCGACAGTTTCGTATTCGTGAAGGTATCTCCCTGGAAGGGAAAAATACGATTTGGAAAGAAAGGAAAGTTGAGTCCAAGATTCATAGGACCGTTCGAGATATTGAAGTGAGTGGGCGAAGTGGCATACAAAGTTGCATTACCATCTGAGTTGGAGCACATCCACAACGTGTTTCACATCTCCGTGTTGCGTCCGTACAAGGCCGATTACAAGCACGTGATATTTTACAAGCCCATTCAAGTGGAGAAAAACTTGGCATACGAAGAAATTCCTGTCCAAATATTAGATAGGAAAGAGCAGATATTAAGGAATAAAGTTATTTCATCGGTAAAAGTACTTTGGCGTAACCACGATGTCGAGGAGGCTATGTGGGAATTAGAATATAGGATGATGAGGGACTATCCCCATCTATTTATGTAACCTTGTAGCAATTCCGAGGATGAAATTTTTATAGGGGGGAGGATGTAATACCAGAGAATTTTTGAATATTATTAAATGAATATATTAATAGAAATGAATATTTGTTTGAATATAAATGGTTATGTGTTATGAGATGGGTTAACTCAATTGTTTCGAATTGAATATATATAATAATTGAGGAAAGTATGGAGTTTTTGATAAGCTCGAAGAACGCCTTGTGTGGCGCGATAATGAGAATTATGATTTAAATAATTTAATGGATGAAGGAATTATTAAGTGAACAATTAATCTATATTAATTATTAAGTTATTATTATTGCAAGTAATAGTATAATAATGTTAATAATTGTTGTAATACCAGAGAATTTCTGAATATTATTAAATGAATATATTAATAGAAATGAATATTTGTTTGAATATAAATGATTATGTCTTATGAGATGGGTTAACTCAATTGTTTCGAATTGAATATATATAATAATTGAGGAAAGTATGGAGTTTTTGATAAGCTCGAAGAACGCCTTGTGTGGCGCGATAATGAGAATTATGATTTAAACAATTTAATGGATGAAGGAATTATTAAGTGAACAATTAATCTATATTAATTATTAAGTTGTTATTATTGCAAGTAATAGTATAATAATGTTAATAATTGTTGTTAAGGGTAAAGTAATGAGGCATAGATTAATTAATATTATTATTAATTAATTGATAAGATGAGTAATTAATTATTATTGATTAATAAGACAAACGAGTAAGTTATTAATATAATAAGATTATAATTACTCGATTAATTGTTATGTACAAAGTATGCGATAATTAAACATATAATATATAGTAGTTACCTCTATATTATATGAAGTACAATGTGATGTATCAATGTAACTATATAATATATATATATATAAACGATATAGTAAGATTTATTGAGTTATGAAAGTTACATAATAATAACAATTATGTGACAACATGTGTGGGTGACTACATTTGAAAATGAACCTTATTGATACTATAATGAATTGTGTAAACAATTGTGACTTAATAATGATTTCAATAATTTAATAATATAGTAATGTGATAATACCCAATTGAATTATATTCGGTGTTGACAAAATGTACATGGAGTATATATGTGCAAATTAATTTTACTACATTGAAATATTGTTTCCTCATTTGAAATTACATTGTGACTCTAAATTAAATTCTAACCTATGTATATAGTAGATAATAACATAAGTGTTGTATGAATTCATATTGCTAATGCTGGGCTTTGCTTGTCCCAAATATAAGAGTCATTTTTCTTCTCACGTGTATAGATATAAGGCCTAAGCCTATTTCCTCCTCAAACTCAGCAAACTTAGATGGCAATCATCAATGGGGAGTGGGATTCATGATGAAAATCACCAACTACTCACCAACTTCTTCTTAACCATCAAATCTTTTATTTTCTGTTAGTTTCATGCCTTGGGCAAGGACCACAAATTGGTTAAAGGATTGTCTATAAATTGAAGCCTCCTCCTTCCATTTCATGCTTGCTAGTTTACTGAGTCTTTGGAGTGTTCTGTGAGTTCATTGAGAGTAAGTTCATATTAGTGATATAGCAGCATTGTAGGTTTGATTTAGCAGCAAGCTCATATTCAAGTAGCAGAGGTATAATTTCCATTCCTTATTATTCATTTCTTAAACTTCTAATTCTTGAATTGAGCTTGATTATTGTGATAGGTTGATTGGGATATGTTTGTTAGCTATTATCTAAGTTAGTATCATGTTAGTCTACAATGTGGCATGATTACAATCATTTTCGTGAAGAAATTTTGAGGTTTGGCTTGCATTCTGCCAGAGCAGAAGCATTCAGTTTAGTTCAGGCAACGGCGCAATTGCGCCAGTTTTAAACTGGGGCGCAGCGCAGCTGCGCCAGTCCCTGGTTCTTGTTTTTCCATTCTGCTGCAAATCTTGTGACACCCCAAAATCTGGGTACTTCGTTTCCACATGATTTGGTGTTCACTTTCTATTTAAAACATATATCTACTCAATAATAAAGAATTGTAAAACCAATTATAGCCTTCATAAAACTTAAATAAAATCTTCTTTGACAAAGGATTACAACTTGTCCAAATAAAATCCCAGGGTTAACTAAACCTTAACATCAAACAAAAAAATGCGGAAATAAAACATAATCAACTAAGTCTTATTACAATAAAAACTTGTAACACAAGCCTTCACTTGCTTATCTTCCCTTTTCCTTTACTTGTTGACGGTATGTCAACATTCTTGGTTTCAACTGCAATGGGTGGTAAAACATGTAAGAGTGAGCAAACAAAAGCTCATTTGGAAATATAACAGTGATATGACATAAGTGAATAGTCTCAAAAGAGTTTGAATAACTTTACTTTCATCAAAATAAAGAATAGAATTATAACTCTTTCATCAATACGTAGAATTCGAATATAGAATCATCTA
The DNA here is from genome assembly GCA_020205555.1 of Panax stipuleanatus. Taxonomy (NCBI): domain Eukaryota; kingdom Viridiplantae; phylum Streptophyta; class Magnoliopsida; order Apiales; family Araliaceae; genus Panax; species Panax stipuleanatus. Next base: position 47,040,828 of record CM035117.1, on the reverse strand, counting down.
AGGGTCATAAGACCTTGAACTTTTGTTCTAGGTTATAAATATTTCTATTTAAACCTTTAACAGTCATTAAGACTATGGACCTTTAACTCATACTCAGGGGGATCAACCTTTTGTACCATGAATTGTGCACAACCATCTTAACGCTTTCGCATAAATGTCCCCTAGTAAATAGGGTTGTTCATTCACAGTAATTTGAATACAAGTCCACACCAAAGAAAGTTTGGTTTGGATAGATAAGGGAACTTTAGAGTTTCAATTATCATCAACTAGGAGTAGTTGAATCGACTCACAATACTTTAACAGTTCAATAATATAAGAATCATGAACCAATTGTAAGATATAGAACAAATCTATATAATAGATAGGCATGCTTTAGAAGTAACTCAAAGCAACTGAAAGAATAAGTAGATCTTGCTTGAACAACTAAGTCAAGATTACAATACCTCAATAATACTTCAATATTTGAGCATTAGGAATAATAGAATACAACAAAGCTCGAACAAAGTAGACAACAAGTTCGAAATGGAAACTCGCTTAACTAGAAGACTTGCATAATTTAAATAACAAGTTTAGAGTTAGAAAACTTGCCTTAAGCGCAAGTTACACTTTAATAACTATAATCACTTCCACAACTACCCTACACATTACATTACGTTTAAAGCGTCTATTAGTATCCAACTACAACATTTAAACCATCGAACTTCATATCCAAGTCCAATTCACAATGTAATTTACCACATTGGTTGCTAACTAGTCAAACACGTAAGTCTACATTCACGACATACATTTCATAAGCTTATAACACAATGAATCGTGTTGTGTACCTTATGAAAGTAACACAGTCACACACATGTAACACATTCATAAAATACTTCAATCTATCTTAAACACATCAAAAGCATGTTATCTTATTACCTATTACACTTATCAAGTCATAGAAATAAGTTAGCTAAACAAACGGAGCATGAAAACTCAAAAACCAAAAACCAAATTTCTCGGACAGCAGGAACACCTGCTAGGGCGGGTCCCCCAAGGGCAATAACCCCGCTAGGGCGGGTCCTTGGTCTGGTGAAGGGGCTGGTTCGCGAACTAGAAGAGAAATAAGCCAATTTGGCTTATTTCTTCACACCGAATTCGATTTTTTCCAACATGATTAACATGAAACTTGATACTAAAAATATTTTAAACTCTTTAACATGATTATAACATATTAAATCCATACATCACATAATCAAAATCAAGATTTCATGAATTTCGAAGAAAACTACAATATTAAGCGTTCTTCACAAAAATTGCTATTACGGAATCATTTTTCAATCAATTCAAGTAATTTCAATTGTAATAACTCCTGTTCTTAACATACTAACATAATACATGATCAATTTAAACAATAACCCATAATCAAACATCAATTTGATAGTTTAAAAAGTTATTTTTCAGAAATTAGTTCACAGAAAATCACTATGAACACAATTCTTCTTGTTTATCAAAATTTCATCGATTGAATTGTTGAAACAACTATATAACTCATATCATATCATGCTATAACATATATTACACATAACTTCATGCTTACATCAATCTTTCATTCTAATTCAACCAAAAATATGAAAATTCATAAGAACACAAATTTCCATTAAAACATGTTTTATAACCAATTTGATTTCTGAAAACTCGTTTATGGTATACAATTCACTTATAAAAAACACATGAGTACACAATATATAAACAATTTATGGTTATACACTTTCATGAAAATTTACTTTGATAGAGAATAAAACACGAAGAACACATAAATTGAGTTCTAAGGGTGGAGATAGAGATGATGATGTTCTTCTCTTGCTTTCTCAAACTTCTTCTTCTTCCTTTTCTTCTTCTTTGAGAACTTTCTCTAACCTTTTCTCTATGCTTCTTTCTCTCTTACAGTCTAACTTTCTAACGTTGTTTTACTTAACGTAATATACATATATAACTGATATAATAATATACGTATACTAATTAACACTTAATAATATTATTAAATTATCAGTTACAGAATTTCAAAAATCACAAGGCTTTGTTTGGCAAAACAAGGTTATTTTTAAAAACAGATTACTAGTACTAAGGCATTGTTTGGTAAAATAGGTTTAAAACAATGCAAGGGCCCTGTTTGGTAAAAACCCTTTTAAAACATAAGTAAGGGCCTTGTTTGGTTAAAACCATTTAAAATTTTTTTTCTTTATTTTAATAAATTCTTTTAACACATACTTTAATGTCACACTTTTAATTAATTAAATCTTTAACATTCTTATTTAATTAATTAAAATCTAACAACAATTAATCACATAAAATTGTCACATAATTATAATTACTCACTAATTATAATTCATGCAACACTCATCGCATAATTCATCTAATTTAATTATCTCAATTAAATTAGAACTATTCTATAAAATCAATACACATCGATTAAATTAAATATTACTCTTAATTAAATCAGTTCACAAAATTACATAATTTATTTATTTAACTCAATAAATAAATCACATAAAATATTTATTCACTCAATAAATATTAACATTTAATATATAAATTCTCAATCGTTACAAATCTGTTAAGAGGTAGTTAGCTAATATAGCTTAAACAAGCATGTTAATAGGTTTGACATGCCTATATGAGTACCTTAACATAACGTGAACATGTTTTACTATATTTGCATACATGATTGATGAAAACTTATTGTTTCAAAATAAACTTCGAGTTTTAAAAGGAACTTTGATATGTTAGACTCATGTTTGTATTCTAACTTTGCAAGCATATTAGTATGACCTAGAAATGCATGAAAAACATGTTGACTTGTGTATATATGTTTCATGACATAGCATGCACATGTTGGACCTCATTAGTGAACATTTACTAACGAAAATATAAGTTTTGAAAGCGAACTTTGACATGTAGGAATCATATCTACATTCTGATTTTTGTGAGCATGATTATATGATTTGTTAAGCATGAAAAGTTAGTCTAAGGTGTTGTGATTACACTAGCATACATGGTTTGTGTTTAAAACAATTTCAAAAGGCTAAACTTGGAAGTTTTGGAAACTAAAGATGCATGAACCAAAGTCATAGTGTTCTGATATTTTGGACATGCATGAGAGTGCTTTTAACATCACTAGTATATCATACATGTGTGCTCACTTGTTAGATTCAATGAAAGTCAATCACGTAAGAGTTTAAGCTTGGGGGTAATTATTGGCCTTAAGCTTGGAGGTAATTATTCGTCAGCATCACAGTTTTCCCACCAACCGTTTGAAAAAGGTACTCAACAGAGGTTACCATAACCAGGGGTGTTCTGTAACTTCCATCAGTTATATTCCAATTGCTTAAAAGACATCATGCCTCCAAGAACAAAGAAACGATAACGGGGTGAGGGTCCATCCACCCACGCCTAGCAGTTCGACAGACAAAAGTTTTTAAATGCAGCGACAGATGAGAGGTTTGAGTACCTCGCCTCCAAGGCACTTACCCCCGAGCGCAGATTTCGCCCCGACGAGTTCAACGGTGAGATGGGTCGCCAGATACAAGAAAGAGGCTGGGAAACATTTATAGAACAATCGAATGCAACTGTGGTGGCGGTAGTAAAAGATTTCTACGCTAATGCTGAGGACATATCACCTTTCTTCGCATTCGACAGGGGTAAGATGGTGTCGTTTACTACGCAAGAAATTAACGACAATTACAATCTTCCATCTCCATCTTCTTGTACATATAGGACACTCAAGGAAAGCGGACCAGATTATGATCAAATACTGACTGAATTGTGTAAGCCCCATTCTACTAGGTCTTCGACGGGCACACACTTTTAAAGTAAGGATTTAAGCCTTTATAGAAAGATATGGTTTGCATTTCTATGTGCCAAACTGTTACCCTCGACGAACACGAGCGGTGTCACAAAGGAGAAGGCTGCACTATTATACACTATCGTTAAGGATCGACAGATCAATGTTGGGCTAATAATTCATCATTCCATCCGACGTTGTCTGCGGGGTCCTCTTCAAAGAGACTTGCCTCATCCTTCTCTTATTTGTAGATTGTGTGAGCGGGTTAGGGTGAGACGGTGAGTGCAAGTACTGGTTCAACAACCATTACAACTCTTAGATCACAGAATAATACAACACTATTCGCCTTGGAAAGGAGAGAAATCTCATCCCCGAGGTCTTGGGTTCACCTTTTCTTCTGATTCTGAAGATGATGATGAGGAAAATGAGGATGCAAATTTTGTTGATGAGGAGGACCAAGAAGAAGCCTAAGTCGGGCCATCCACTGCATCACGCATAAAAGCCACTTTCTGTAATCAATTTCAGAATTTGCAGCAATACTTTGACCAGAGACTTCAAGGGTTGGCTTCGCGACAGGATCACATGTTTGCCACATAGACTGAGTTCTATGCGTCATTAGCCGCTTCATTTGCACGCCTCAATCCATCCGTAGAAGCCTTTCCATTTCTTACTCCCTCGCCATCACCAGTCTATCCCCCACTAGAGCCAGTTGAGGAGCCCATCGAGGAACCACCGGTCGCGCATGACGCTTGACTAATCAAGGCAGTCCTCAGTATTATGTTTCTTTATTTTTATACAATGAGGGCATTGCATAATTCAAGTTTGGGGGGACATTTCTTACATATCACACAGCATACTTAGTTGCATAATAGATACGAGCATGTAGTTGCATGATAGTTTTTCTTTTGCTTTCGTGATATATATATATATAAAAGCCTAAAAATCACAAAAATATGTGTTTAGTTTAGTTGTTCGTATTGCATGTGACACCCCTAAATTCGAGTACTTCATTTCAACGGGATTTGGTGTTCACTATCTAAATAAAATATATCTACTGCCCATAAATAAGGAATGTAAAATAAATTACAACCTTTATAATTAAATAAAATCTTCCTTATAAAAAGGATTACAACTTCTCAAATCATTCCCAGGTTTCTAACCTTAATAAACATCAAATGCGGAAAATAAAACATCTTAAACAGTTAAAGTCTTATTACAAATCATAACATAAATATGAACAAGTCTTCACTTGTTCATCTTGCCCTTGACTCTGCTAGTTAACGGTTCATGAACTTTCTCAACTTTGGCTGCAATGGTTATATAAATGCAAGAGTGAGCAAACAAAAGCTCACTTGAATTAACAATCAATAGTAATGACATAGTATTGAATTGCTTCAACAGAATTGAATAATATTTCATTCATCGATAATCAAGAATTGAATATATAGTTTAGAGTTCATCTGAGGGTCATAAGACCTTGAACTATGTCCCAGGTGGTAAGTATTTCTACTTAGTTGGTTGTTGTCCCTTAGTTGAACATAATCATTATCACGTTCTAACAATTGGGCCCTGTTCACTACATCTGAATATAAAGAAAGTTTGTGAAAAATGAGGTACTGAGGAATTTCGGGTTTCAAACCTCTCAGAAACATCCGTGTCATACGTTCCTCAATATCCACCAAATGAGATGCAAACCGGGATAACTCCGCGAACTTATCCTCGTACTGGAACACAGACATATTGTTCTATTCCAGTTTAATAAAACTCTACCTCTTTCATATGACGAATACTTTCGGGAAAGTACTTGTCATTGAACAGTTTCTGGAACTCCTCCGACGACATCTTGAGTGCAGCAGGCTGGGTACGCTTCACAGATTCCCACCAGTAATCTGCCTCTCTGCGGAACATAAACGCGGCGAATGGAACCTTCTGTTCCTCCGTGCATCCCAAGACATCAAATATCTTGGTAATTTGCTTAACCCACGTCTCTGCTTTGATTGGATCTGGCTTTCCCTGAAACTCTGGTGGTCCCACATCTTTGAACTGCTTGGCAGTGACAAGCCGTGAGTTGTTATTATTTCCACCTATATAATGAACACGAGTCTCCCTCGCCTGGTTTTGCATGAACTGTAAAAAACTTCTAAACATCCCATCGTTCATCGTTTGATCGGTGGTATCATTTTCAAGAGGAACATTGCCTTCCGATTGCACGTTCTCCTGGTTGGTGATTAAAGGTATCTCCACGATCCCATTCACTCCATTGTTAACATTTTCAGCTGCCATTCTCAAATACTGCCATAAAACAAGGGTTAATTAAATAAATTAATATATCACATATTAACCCTATGCTCCGACTGACCCACTAAATACCAGATAAGCTTAGGTAGGACACACTAGTGAAGGATTTACTCGTCTCTCACCTCCTAGTTCTATTCCCCGATCTCCGCCAGAGATCATATCCCTAAGCTCTGATACCAACTGTGACGCCCCCAAAATAGGTTCAATACCAACCCATTCTAAGTCGCCAACTATTTTATAGAATAGTGAGGACTTCTACGGATCTAACTCTAATCATCACACTGTTCCCCGACTAGTCCTCGCAATATTTTCATTCCCTGAAGAGGACAATAGATGAAAAGGGTGAGCTCAACTAGCTTAGTAAAGAATATTATGACTAAGATAATGAAAAACAAATTATCGTTAGCCTTCAATAAATCAGATAAAATATTATGGAAACAAATTTTAGATCAATATTCGCAGCGGAAATAACCATTCATTAGAAGTGTTAAGTAGAGAATGATGTCTACTATTTTCTATGATTTAAAAGTTCATCATCAATATTTTATCTCTGTATCATCAACCAATATACATTTTGAATCAAATATTCTTCTTTGCACTACGAGCCAAAGATATTCATTTGTATCACCAGTTGGTCATGTTAATCTCAACACCTGTCCATCTTTGCACTACAGGCCAAAGATATTCAACAGGTAATCATTCATCTTTGCTCTACAGGCCAAAGATATTCATTTTTATCACCAGTTGGTCATGTTCATCTCAACACCTGTCCATCTTCGCACTACAGGCCAAAGATATTCATCAGGTAATCATTCATCTTTGCTCTACAGGCCAAAGATATTCAGTTATATCACCATTTAAGACTGAGAATGATGAAAAATAATATAAATAACGAATCTAGTGAGATAAAGGACAAAGATTAGGGATTCGTAATTTATTTTATCCAAGTTCAAGAATACTCCATAATGATACTTTGTGGAGCAAAATTCAAGAATAAAGATCAAAACATAGATCCAATCAAAGATAGGACCCATAATAGCCAACTTGGACAAATAGAAGAAAATTTAATTTTTCTGTGAATAGTGCCGTATACGTGAATAGTAACCTCGACGAAAAAGTAAGAATTTCATAATAAAATCCATGCCAATATTTTGGTATAATGATATTGAAAAGAATAACATCATTATAACGTATGGTCGCGCAAAATACGACCACACAAACTATGAGCTTCAATACAAATCGTATATAATACGAAATATAAACACTCAAATTCATTCCTTATTCATTACAATTATTATCCCACTATTTTATAGAATAGTGAGGACTTCTACTGATCTAACTCTGATTATCACACTGTTCCCCGACTAGTCCCCGTAACATTCTCATTCCCTGAATGAGGACAATAGATGAAAAGGGCGAGCTCAACTAGCCCAGTAAAGAATATTATGACTAAAATAATGAAAAATAAATTATTGTTAGCCTTCAATAAATCAGATAAAATATTATGGACAACAAGTTTTAGATTAATATTCGCAGCAGAAATAACCATTCATTAGAAGAGTTAAGTAGAGAATGAAGTCTACTATCTTTTATGATTTAAAAGTTCATCATCAATATTTTTTTCCTGTAATATCAATCAGTATACATCTTGAATCAAATATTCATCTTTGCACTACGGGCTAAAGATATTCATTTGTATCACCAGTTGGTCATGTTCATCTCAACACTTGTCCATCATTGCACTACAGGCCAAAGATATTCATCAGGTAATCATTCATCTTTGCTCTACAGGCCAAAGATCTTCATGTGTATCACTAGTTGGTCATGTTCATCTCAACACCTGTCCATCTTTGCACTACGGGCCAAAGATATTCATCAAGTAATCATTCATTTTTGCTCTACAGGGCAAAGATATTCGGTTATATCACTATTTAGGACTGAGGATGATGAAAAATAATATAAATAACAAATCCAGTAAGATAAAGGACAAAGATTAGGGATTCGTAATTTATTTTATCCAAGTTCAAGAATACTCCATAATAATACTTTGTGGAGCAAAATTCAAGAATAAAGATAAAAACTTGGATCCAATTAAAGATAAGACCTACAATAGCCAACTTGGACAAATAGAAGAAATTTTAATTTTTCTATGAATAGTGTTGTATACGTGAATAGTAACCCCGACGGAAAAAGTAATAATTTCATAATAAAATCCATGTCAATATTTTGGTATAATGATATTGAAAAGAATAACATCATTTACGAAAGAAAATAACATCTCTTACCATCCCTTACAACTGTTGAACGAAAATAATATTTCTACGAATATTGAACGAAGATAATATTCCTTACGAATATTGAACGAAAATATTATTCCTTACGAATATTGAACGAAAATAAAATTCCTTACGAATACAAAAAATAATATCGTAAGCGAATATGAAATAAATAATACCCCTTACAAGAAAAATAACATCCCTTACCTTAAAAGAAGAGTATTTCTAACTGGTAGGATGGGGATATTCTTGAAGAAAACTTGCATTATTTTCTACACTCAAAGCTTCCTTAAACTCAAAAAAAATATGCTCAATATTATAAAAGAATAATTCTCTGATTCTGGTGTGATTTTCATTTCTAAACTAAGCATCCTATTTATAGGAGAATAGAAGGATACTATTTGAAAATAAAAATCATGGACAAACCGAATTTTCTTCACGGGCGCTGCAACCAACGAAAAAATTTAATTTACTATTTATTACTGTGCAATAAAATATTCTAATAAAACAAAAACTTTATATAGCCTTGTGTTTGCACAACAAACTATATATTTATTCAAAAGGTAGACAACTCTTGTAAATTACATCTCTATGAAACTCTTTTTTAATTTTGCCTCTTAGATTATAATGGTCAAGTGTGTGCACATCCGAACTAAAATAATCTAAGTTAAGTCAAGCCCAGTATTTTCATATAAGCAAAGAGAAAACTCCAGCACATGTGTGTGCACAACAAAGCGGTAATGTTCAATTCCTTATAAATATTCAATGTAATAAAACAACATCTAAGATATTTAATATTTGTCTTGTGTGTGCACAACAAACTCATAATAAATACTAATACTTTATTGCTTTATCATGCTAGAAGGCGACATTCAATATTTCAAACATCTTTGAACGTTACAACTTAATATATTATTGTTTGAGATTTTGTTATTAATTAGTCTCATCTTGTTTAACGTGTATGCAAATATATATGTAGAAATACTCGTCATATTAAACATACATCAACATATATAATAATATATTTACTATATAATTAACATGCATTTGTAGAATACTACATTCTACCTAGAATGATTATGAACTTAATTCTAATTTAGTTCATTGGAGCCACCATAAACCAGAAGGTCAAATCTAGGGTGTAAGAATAAAACATTGAATATAACAATTACATTCAACTCGGGCTTCATTACAAACGGGCCTTCAACGCTCCTTCTCTTCGTCTCTAATTTCTCGAACAATTCTATACTATTCTATTACAATCTATTTATAAAATAGAAACCTTGATCAGCAGTTAAGGGAAAGTACATAGGAGGAAGATATAATTTACATCAAAATATTAGAGAGGCGAGGTACGCAGACCCCATTTATAAAAACAACATACATTAAAGCATCCATAAAAATTAAATCCAATCACATTGGTTAAAGGTCCATAATCATCTCCTATATTATCATATATATCATCATATGTATCCATATAATAAACATTCAGTATATATGTTGATATCATTTAATGGGAAATAAACTTTTGCTTAGAAATCCTTTTTGAAATAAAACAAACTCCTTTATTTTAATCAAAAACTAAATCATAATAAACTTATTTATTTTATTTTATCCAATTTTGAATAAAAATAAACTCATTGATCTTTAATTAAATTCCAAATCAAAATAAACTCCTTTATTTTAATTAACATGAAATCCAATTTCAAGTTCAAAATAAACTCCTTTATTTTAACTTTAAAATTAAAGGAAAAATAAAATATGTGGAATCCTATTCCTTATCAAAATAAATCTTTTATTTTAGATAACATGAAATCATACTATATATCTGAATAAACTCATTTATCCAAGTTAACGCGGAATCCAATTCCAAGTTAGAGTAAAACTTTTGTTTTTTAATAACATGAAATCCAATTCTAATTTAAAATAAACACCTTTGTTTTAATATTATTCCAATTCAAAAATAAACATTTTATTTTAATTGAAATAAATAAGAAAAAAAATTAAAATTTGGGTACCGTCGCGGACGCGCCTTGTTTGTACTAAGGAACGGCGCGGTCGCGCTGCAACCCTAGAAACGAATTCTTGGAGTAGGCGCGACGGCGCTGCATAGCAGATTTTGGCAGACAGTTCATTAACCCAGAAAATCAGTTCTAAACCCATATCAACACATATATTGAATCAATAACAAATAATGATTTGCATAAGGTGGCTCTGATACCACTGTAGGATTGTTAAAACGTAATCAAAGCATTCAATCAATTTGAAATAATAGCGGAAGCATACAAAAATAGCAATTTAAATTTTTCAGCAATCCATTATGTAGCCTTATGTAATATCATTAAGTGAGGAAGGATAAAGATATACATTTGCAGCGTGTCAACCCACTGCAAGAAAAGAGGCTAATTCCGACAGAATTATTTTTGGCGAAAGAAATTCGGTCAATATTAGCATAGTTCCGACAGAATATTTCGTCGGACATAATTCCCTCAAAAATATCATAATTGCGACTGAATTTTGTCAAAAATAAGTGCTAGTAAAGGCACCAAAAAAACCCGCTAGCGTGAAATATTTTCTCAACGGAATAATATTATTTTCGACAGAATGTTCGTCGAAATTAGCCTATCCTCGACGGGCATAAGTCCGACGGAACATTCCGTCGAAAATAATTAAACCCCTATTTCGCTAACAGACCAAATCTGCAAAATCATTTCACTCCTTTTTTTTTTCTCTCTCTCTCTCTCATCCGATCTAACCATCCTCTCTCTCTCTCTCTCTCTCTCTCTCTCTCGCTCGCTCGCTCGCGACGACTCCTGGCCACCTCTGTTCTTACCCTCTGCCCTGCCACCACCACACCGACGAGGGAACACTGGCGGTCGGCGGCTCCCCCTTCGATCCTCCTTTCTCCTCCTATAATTTCGGCAAACTATCTCTCCTCATTTGTCCTCTTGTAATGCAAGGTACATACTGAAATTCCTAATTTTTTTAGCTATGCTTAATATATATGAGTTTTAATGTGATGATTTTGACTAAAATTTAGATTGAGTTATATGGTTAATTTATTATTATGCTTGAGTTAATTTTCAATGTGGAATTGATTTGAAGTTACTACATCATAATTTTTGGCTTGATACGGCAATACAATTTGGGGCCAGCAGTACAATTGCAATATAATTTGGTTCTAATTTGGGGTTAGTGATAGTAGTGTGCATACAAGCCAATCATGTATGATGATAAAGCACGTACTTTGTAAACAATCTTATTTATTTATTAATGAAATATTCATTTATTACAGGCATTTAATTATCTACATGTTGCTGTTTTTATAATATGTAAATAACCCATAGTTTTAAGCAATGCTTTTAGAATCATGATGATGATCATGCTAATGAGATCTAAATTCTTAGAAAGTTTTAAAACTAAAATAGTTCCCAATCGTGGGATTACTAAAAAGGGGATTAGTAAATCCGGATAGATTGGTACATATGTTGCTTGCTCATTGGATGAGGATGATTGATCTCATGATCATTTGTGTGGAGACACTAAAGCAAGTATGTAGGTGCTTATTGGAGAATAAGTTCACTGAACGTGACTCGCTATGGAATACCTTATGGAGATTTACTCGCCTGTCAATAGGAATTCCTAATGTGATAGTAGTACAAGTAATCCTTGGACTTGAGATCATCATAGTATCTTGTATGTAACAAATTATACTTTGACTTATTCCTTAAGACCTTTTAAGGCATATATAGGGTATGCTTGGGTATAATGAGTTACATATGGAGATAATGAATGATCAATAAAGAATCTACCACCTCTAGTAAAAGAGGAGATATGTCCTATGTGATTCGTTAAATGACAACCCAGGAATCCTTGGCCAAGGTGAAATGAAATTAGAAAGGATTTTTTAATTTGCATTATTTGGAGTTGTGCATTTTCTAATCGAAATACATATAATTAAATAAAATAAGACTTGACAGTAAATCCATGTCTTATATTTAATTGGGACATTGTATGGTGGAAGGATTGAATTGTATGGTAACTATTAACTCACAGGTTCTTTTATGATTAATGTTGAAATCTATATTATCTGGAAAGTCGTTGATCGCTAGGGAGGCTTATCCCTATTGTAGAATAAATATTATTTATTTAAATAAATTATTAGTTTAATTTATTTATTTAAATAAGATTAAAATTGTTTTAATTGATTTATTCACAACCGGTTTAATATGGAGAACCTAAAGGGTCACACCATAAAAGGAAGAATAATTATTTAAGAAGGTAATGGCATAATCGTAATAATGCATTAAGTATAATTAATTTAATCTATGGTGATAGAATAAATTAAATAGCTTAATGTTTATTATTTAATATTTTGAAAATATTAAATATAAATTAATAAGAGGAGTCTTATTAATATTATTACAATTATTATTAATTTAATTTCTAAAGGAGTTTAGTAATTAATTTAATATTTAGTACTCTCATTTATTCCTAATAAGATTAGGAGATAAATTAATTAAATGAATTTAATTAATTATTCCCATGTGGTGGGAAGCCTAAATTAATTAAAGGAGTTTAATTAATTAAAAGAAATCCCATGTCTAATAGGATTAGAAGGGTTGACTAATATCTATATAAGAGGAGTCTTATAATAGATATTAGATTGATGCAATTCCAATTGTTGGAGAGTACTCCTTTTCTATAGAGGATAGAAAACTAAGGGTAAGCCAAACACCCTCCTTCTTGATAATTCATCTTCCTTGGTGGATCACCTCTAGAGGCCAAACACTTGGGTGGCTAACGTTGATCAAAGAAAGGAATCTAACCCGAAAATTCAAGGAGATCACGAAGAACAAGGAGTTGAACTAGTACCTGTGGAAGCTTCGTTCTACAAGGGTATGATTCCATAACTTCTTATTTATCGTTTTAAATTAATAATTTGCATAAAGGATGATCCGGGTAATGGTTTTGTAGAAATTTTTAAACTCTAATATACCATGCTTCCGCTAATTTTTGCAATTTGATTGCGTCACGATTTCGTACAAACCCAACAGTGGCATCAGAGCCAAATCTTTATGCAATTATTAATTTATTTTTAATTTCATATACATATGGGTATGTATTTAAAATAATTTATTGGGCATAATTTTATTGTATAAAATTATATTTTTTAAGGGAAAAAAAAAAGACTTTTTTTGGGACGAATCACAATTTTTTTTTGTGTGCTAATCTTGAATTCTGCAAAGAAAAGGTGTTGTCTCTTTCTTACTCCAAAAAGAAGGTGACCCATCAGGAAAGGACTTTTTTAATAAACCTGCATGACTCTTTTAATAAAAGAAGGTGACTTTTTTAAAAAAAAAAATGATATATTTATATATTATATTCTAAATAATTTTATAATTAAAATAAAGAGTTTATTTTAATCTTGAAATTGGATTTCATGCAATTTAAAATTGCCCATTAAATGATACTCATATATATATGGAATGTTTTAATTCATGAGATGAATATTTATTTATTGATATATATGGTGATATGTATGAAAATAAATGGGGATTGATTATGGACTATTTGACCAATGTGATTGGATTTTATTTTAGTTGAATGCTTGAATGAATGGGTTTTATTAAATGGGGTCTGCGTACCTCGTCTTCTCTAATTTTTTTTTTCTTGATGTAAAATTCTATCTCCCTCCTATGTACTTCCCCTTGACTGTTGATCAAGGTTTCTATTTAAATTAAATAGTTTAATGTAATAGAAATAGTTAGAATTATCTTTAAAAATTAGAGACCAAGGAACAAGGAGCGCGTGAAGACCCGTTTGTATGGAGCCCGGGTTTAAATGTAATAGTTACGTTTAAATTTAAATTCTTGCACCCCTAGGTTTGACCTTTTGGTTCACTTGGTGGCTCTAGTGAACCAAACTAGAATAAAAGTCCATAATCAATCCGGGTAGAATATAGTATTCTATATTGCATGCTAAATATTATATATATTATATTTTATGCAAACATGCTTCGCATGTTTAATAAAATGACGCGTATTTTATATATATATGTGCATGCGCGCTAAACAAAGATGAGACTAATAATAACAAACCCCTCAAAGAAATAATATTAAGTCCGAAGTGTTCAAATGATATTTGGAATATCGAACGTCGCCTTCTAGCATGATAAATTAATAGAGTATTAGATATTTAATATGAGCTTGTTGTGCTATCCACAAGGCGAGTATTGCGTATTTAAGATGTTAATTAATCACATTTGATGCTTATCAAGAAAATTGAACGATCTAGTCTTGTTGTGCTATCCACAAGGACGAACATTTTTCTTTTTTGAATTTATGAAAGTGCTAGGCTGGACTTAACTTAAATTATTTTAGTTCGGATGTGCACACACTTGACCATTATGATTTAAGAGGCAAAATAAAAGGAATTACATGGTGATTTAATTGACAAGAGTTGTCTACCTATTTATTTGTATATCGCTTGTTGTGCTATCCACAAGGTTATATACATTTGAAATGGGATCCTTATTCTCACTAGCAAATTTTGAATTAGATGTTGCCGAACTATATAAGTGAGGGTAATATAGTTTGATAAAAATAGTGGGAGATACCAATTTAAAATAAAGACCTAAATTTATTTTGGTATGCAAAATTAATAAAATGAATGTTTGCTAAAATGTTGTTTTTCACATGCAGAATTTTAAAAATGTCAAAATCACTAATTTCACTGCGAAGCATACTTGATGCTAATAAGCTTACCGGGCCGAATTATACGGACTGGCTAAGAAATCTGAGAATAGTTCTCACTGCTGAAAAGATTTCTTATGTCCTAAACTCACATGTCCCTGGAACTGTTCCAGAAACAACCTCTGAGGAAGAGATTGCCACCATTGTAAAGTGGCAAGATGATGCATCTGTAGCTCAATGCATCATGCTCGCATCCATGAATAACGAGCTTCAGCGTCAGCAAGAAAACATGGATGCTCCTACTATGTTGATTCACCTCAAGGAGTTGTATGGTGAACAAAGTAGGACTGCTAGATATGAGATATCTAAGGAACTCTTCCGATCTCGGATGACCAAGGGCAAGGTGAACATAAAGGAACAAAAGAAATCTGATCCAGCTAGCAAAGTAATGTGCTTCCATTGCAACGAGCCGGGTCATTGGAAGAAAAACTGCAAGAAGTTTCTGGCAGACAAGAAGCTTGGAGAAGCTTCGACTTCCAATCAAGGTTTGTTCATGATTGAAATTAATTTTTCAGAAAGTCAAAATTCTACTTGGGTATTGGATACCGGCTGTGGTTCTCACATATGTAATAATGTGAAGGGACTGGTCAGAAGTAGAAAGCTGAACAATGATGAGGTGATCCTACGAGTAGGGAATGGAGCAAAGGTTGCTGCATTAGCTGTAGGAACTTATTATTTAGCAATGCCTTCGGGCAAGTCCATTTATCTTAATAATTGTTATTATGTTCCGAATACTATTAAAAACATTATTTCAATTTCTGTATTGGATATGGAAGGATTTAACGTTGTTATAAAGAACAATAGTTGTTCTATTTATAAAGACGATGTTTTATATGGTATTGGAAATTTGCGAAATGGACTTTATACACTTGACTTACAAGAAAATATATTTCAAATTGAACAAACTAAGAAAAGGAAAAGAGATGATATTAATTATACCTACATGTGGCACTGTAGACTCGGTCATATCAATGAAACAAGATTATCCAAGTTGCATAAAGATGGGCTCCTCGAGCTATCCGATTATGAATCATATCCAACTTGTGAATCTTGTCTCATGGGTAAAATGACTAAATCTCCTTTTAGTGGAAGAGGAGAAAGAGTTACAGAGTTGTTGACATTGATTCACACAGACGTTTGTGGGCCTATGACAACAAGTGCACGGGGTGGGTATTCTTATTTTATTACTTTCACTGATGATCACTCAAGATTTGGATATGTGTATTTAATGAAATACAAGTCGGAATCATTTGAAAAGTTCAAAGAATTCAGAAGTGAAGTAGAGAAACAAACGGGCAAGAGTATAAAGATACTTCGATCAGATCGAGGCGGAGAATACTTAAGCGGTGAGTTTCTCAATTGTCTCAAAGAAAATGGTATAATCTCACAATGGACTCCTCCAGGTACACCACAGTTAAATGGAGTATCTGAAAGGAGAAATCGAACACTGTTAGACATGGTTCGATCCATGATGAGTTTTACCGACCTTCCAATTTCCTTCTGGGGATATGCCCTAGAAATGACTGCATACCTACTTAACAAGGTACCTACCAAATCCGCTCCAAAGACTCCATATGAGATGTGGAAGGGGAGGAAACCAAATCTTAAGCATGTTAAGACTTGGGGTTGTCCAGCTTATGTCAAAAAGTTTGAACATGATAAGCTACAAACTAAATCCGAAAAGTGTAGATTTGTGGGATACCCTAAAGAAACTGTAGGGTATTATTTCTATCATCCAACTGATCAAAAGGTGTTTGTTGCGAAACATGCTGCCTTCTTGGAAAAGGAGTTTATCCATGAAGGGGTCAGTGGGAGTAAGATATATCTTGAAGAAGTTCAAGAACCACAAATTACCACGGATCAAAGTCAGGTACCTGACCAAGTAGAAGAACCTACTATACCACACCCTGTTCGTAAATCTGGAAGAGTACCGAAGATACCTGAGAGGTATGAATTCGTTTTAGGGGATGACGATGAGGTACACATCATGAATGATGATGATCCATTGAATTACGAACAGGCTATGAGTAATAAAGACTCAGAGAAATGGCTTGAAGCCATAAAATCCGAAATGGACTCCATGTATGAAAACAAAGTATGGACTTTGGTTTCACCACCTGAAGGCATTAAGCCTATTGGGTGTAAATGGGTCTTTAAAAAAAAGACTGGAGCGGACGGCAAGGTGGAGACCTATAAGGCCCGACTGGTTGCAAAAGGTTTCAAACAAAGACAAGGAGTTGACTATGATGAAACCTTTTCACCAGTAGCTATGCTCAAGTCCATTCGGATTTTGCTTGCGATTGCAGCTTATAACGACTATGAGATCTGGCAGATGGACGTGAAAACGGCCTTTCTCAATGAGAAACTTGAGGAGGATGTGTATATGACACAGCCAGAGGAATTTGTTTCAAAGGTTGGAATAAATCAAGTCTGTAAGTTGCAACGATCCATTTATGGATTGAAGCAAGCTTCTCGTAGATGGAACATTCGTTTTGATGAGACAATCAAAGAGTTTGATTTTATCAAAAATGACGATGAACCATGTGTGTACAAGAAGGTTAGTGGGAGCGTAATTTCATTCCTTGTATTATATGTTGATGATATATTACTGATAGGGAATGACATTCCTATGCTACAATCAATTAAAATCTGGTTATCTAAACACTTCTCCATGAAGGACTTGGGAGAAGCATCCTATATTTTGGGGATAAAGATCTATAGAGATAGATCTAAAAGGATGCTTGGTTTATCCCAAGGAACGTACATTGATGCAATGCTAAAGAGATTTAGCATGGAAGATTCCAAAAGAGGTCTCATGCCGATGAGCCATGGAATACATCTCTCCAAGAAACAGGCCCCAAAGACACCTGAGGAGAGAGACCGTATGAGTAAGATCCCTTATGCTTCTGCAATAGGATCTATCATGTACGGTATGATATGTACTAGACCGGATGTTGCTCATTCACTTAGTGTAATGAGCAGATACCAGCCGAATCCAGGAGAAGAGCACTGGAAGGCAGTGAAGAATATCCTAAAATACTTGAGAAGGACTAAGGATATTTTTCTTGTCTACGGTGGGTCTGAATTAAAACTCGAGGGCTTCACAGACTCAAGTTTTCAAACGGACCAAGATGACAGTAAATCTGTTTCAGGGTATGTTTTTACCTTGAATGGAGGCACAGTGAGTTGGAAGAGTTCCAAGCAGCAAACAGTTGCTGATTCAGTGACAGAGGCAGAGTATATAGCTGCAAGTGAAGCTGCAAAAGAAGCTGTTTGGATGAAGAAGTTCATAACTGAACTTGATGTGGTTCCTAGCATTGGAGAAGCAGTTCCCATTTACTGTGACAACACAGGAGCAGTTGCACAGGCTAAGGAACCGAGGTCTCATCAGAAATCTAAACACGTGTTGCGGCGATTTCATTTGATCAGGGAGATCATTGAAAGAGGAGACGTTACCTTGGAGCGTGTAGACTCTCAAGACAACATTGCAGATCCATTTACTAAAGCTTTAACACAACAGCAGTTTGATCGTCACTTAGAGAAGATGGGTATGAGATACCATGGCGATTGGCTTTAGTGCAAGTGGGAGATTGATAGTAGTGTGTGCATACAAGCCAATCATGTATGATGATAAAGCACGTACTTTGTAAACAATCTTATTTATTTATTAATGAAATATTCATTTATTACAGGCATTTAATTATCTACATGTTGCTGTTTTTATAATATGTAAATAACCCATAGTTTTAAGCAATGCTTTTAGAATCATGATGATGATCATGCTAATGAGATCTAAATTCTTAGAAAGTTTTAAAACTAAAATAGTTTCCAATCGTGGGATTACTAAAAAGGGGATTAGTAAATCCGGATAGATTGGTACATATGTTGCTTGCTCATTGGATGAGGATGATTGATCTCATGATCATTTGTGTGGAGACACTAAAGCAAGTATGTAGGTGCTTATTGGAGAATAAGTTCACTGAACGTGACTCGCTATGGAATACCTTATGGAGATTTACTCGCCTGTCAATAGGAATTCCTAATGTGATAGTAGTACAAGTAATCCTTGGACTTGAGATCATCATAGTATCTTGTATGTAACAAATTATACTTTGACTTATTCCTTAAGACCTTTTAAGGCATATATAGGGTATGCTTGGGTATAATGAGTTACATATGGAGATAATGAATGATCAATAAAGAATCTACCACCTCTAGTAAAAGAGGAGATATGTCCTATGTGATTCGTTAAATGACAACCCAGGAATCCTTGGCCAAGGTGAAATGAAATTAGAAAGGATTTTTTAATTTGCATTATTTGGAGTTGTGCATTTTCTAATCGAAATACATATAATTAAATAAAATAAGACTTGACAGTAAATCCATGTCTTATATTTAATTGGGACATTGTATGGTGGAAGGATTGAATTGTATGGTAACTATTAACTCACAGGTTCTTTTATGATTAATGTTGAAATCTATATTATCTGGAAAGTCGTTGATCGCTAGGGAGGCTTATCCCTATTGTAGAATAAATATTATTTATTTAAATAAATTATTAGTTTAATTTATTTATTTAAATAAGATTAAAATTGTTTTAATTGATTTATTCACAACCGGTTTAATATGGAGAACCTAAAGGGTCACACCATAAAAGGAAGAATAATTATTTAAGAAGGTAATGGCATAATCGTAATAATGCATTAAGTATAATTAATTTAATCTATGGTGATAGAATAAATTAAATAGCTTAATGTTTATTATTTAATATTTTGAAAATATTAAATATAAATTAATAAGAGGAGTCTTATTAATATTATTACAATTATTATTAATTTAATTTCTAAAGGAGTTTAGTAATTAATTTAATATTTAGTACTCTCATTTATTCCTAATAAGATTAGGAGATAAATTAATTAAATGAATTTAATTAATTATTCCCATGTGGTGGGAAGCCTAAATTAATTAAAGGAGTTTAATTAATTAAAAGAAATCCCATGTCTAATAGGATTAGAAGGGTTGACTAATATCTATATAAGAGGAGTCTTATAATAGATATTAGATTGATGCAATTCCAATTGTTGGAGAGTACTCCTTTTCTATAGAGGATAGAAAACTAAGGTTAAGCCAAACACCCTCCTTCTTGATAATTCATCTTCCTTGGTGGATCACCTCTAGAGGCCAAACACTTGGGTGGCTAACGTTGATCAAAGAAAGGAATCTAACCCGAAAATTCAAGGAGATCACGAAGAACAAGGAGTTGAACTAGTACCTGTGGAAGCTTCGTTCTACAAGGGTATGATTCCATAACTTCTTATTTATCGTTTTAAATTAATAATTTGCATAAAGGATGATCCGGGTAATGGTTTTGTAGAAATTTTTAAATTCTGATATACCATGCTTCCGCTAATTTTTGCAATTTGATTGCGTCACGATTTCGTACAAACCCAACAGTGGCATCAGAGCCAAATCTTTATGCAATTATTAATTTATTTTTAATTTCATATACATATGGGTATGTATTTAAAATAATTTATTGGGCATAATTTTATTGTATAAAATTATATTTTTTAAGGGGAAAAAAAAAGAAGACTTTTTTTGGGACGAATCACAATTTTTTTTTGTGTGCTAATCTTGAATTCTGCAAAGAAAAGGTGTTGTCTCTTTCTTACTCCAAAAAGAAGGTGACCCATCAGGAAAGGACTTTTTTAATAAACCTGCAAGACTCTTTTAATAAAAGAAGGTGACTTTTTAAAAAAATAAATAAATATGATATATTTATATATTATATTCTAAATAATTTTATAATTAAAATAAAGAGTTTATTTTAATCTTGAAATTGGATTTCATGCAATTTAAAATTGCCCATTAAATGATACTCATATATATATGGAATGTTTTAATTCATGAGATGAATATTTATTTATTGATATATATGGTGATATGTATGAAAATAAATGGGGATTGATTATGGACTATTTGACCAATGTGATTGGATTTTATTTTAGTTGAATGCTTGAATGAATGGGTTTTATTAAATGGGGTCTGCGTACCTCGTCTTCTCTAATTTTTTTTTCTTGATGTAAAATTCTATCTCCCTCCTATGTACTTCCCCTTGACTGTTGATCAAGGTTTCTATTTAAATTAAATAGTTTAATGTAATAGAAATAGTTAGAATTATCTTTAAAAATTAGAGACCAAGGAGCAAGGAGCGCGTGAAGACCCGTTTGTATGGAGCCCGGGTTTAAATGTAATAGTTACGTTTAAATTTAAATTCTTGCACCCCTAGGTTTGACCTTTTGGTTCACTTGGTGGCTCTAGTGAACCAAACTAGAATAAAAGTCCATAATCAATCCGGGTAGAATATAGTATTCTATATTGCATGCTAAATATTATATATATTATATTTTATGCAAACATGCTTCGCATGTTTAATAAAATGACGCGTATTTTATATATATATGTGCATGCGCGCTAAACAAAGATGAGACTAATAATAACAAACCCCTCAAAGAAATAATATTAAGTCCGAAGTGTTCAAATGATATTTGGAATATCGAACGTCGCCTTCTAGCATGATAAATTAATAGAGTATTAGATATTTAATATGAGCTTGTTGTGCTATCCACAAGGCGAGTATTGCGTATTTAAGATGTTAATTAATCACATTTGATGCTTATCAAGAAAATTGAACGATCTAGTCTTGTTGTGCTATCCACAAGGACGAACATTTTTCTTTTTTGAATTTATGAAAGTGCTAGGCTGGACTTAACTTAAATTATTTTAGTTCGGATGTACACACACTTGACCATTATGATTTAAGAGGCAAAATAAAAGGAATTACATGGTGATTTAATTGACAAGAGTTGTCTACCTATTTATTTGTATATCGCTTGTTGTGCTATCCACAAGGTTATATACATTTGAAATGGGATCCTTATTCTCACTAGCAAATTTTGAATTAGATGTTGCCGAACTATATAAGTGAGGGTAATATAGTTTGATAAAAATAGTGGGAGATACCAATTTAAAATAAAGACCTAAATTTATTTTGGTATGCAAAATTAATAAAATGAATGTTTGCTAAAATGTTGTTTTTCACATGCAGAATTTTAAAAATGTCAAAATCACTAATTTCACTGCGAAGCATACTTGATGCTAATAAGCTTACCGGGCCGAATTATACGGACTGGCTAAGAAATCTAAGAATAGTTCTCACTGCTGAAAAGATTTCTTATGTCCTAAACTCACATGTCCCTGGAACTGTTCCAGAAACAACCTCTGAGGAAGAGATTGCCACCATTGTAAAGTGGCAAGATGATGCATCTGTAGCTCAATGCATCATGCTCGCATCCATGAATAACGAGCTTCAGCGTCAGCAAGAAAACATGGATGCTCCTACTATGTTGATTCACCTCAAGGAGTTGTATGGTGAACAAAGTAGGACTGCTAGATATGAGATATCTAAGGAACTCTTCCGATCTCGGATGACCAAGGGCAAGGTGAACATAAAGGAACAAAAGAAATCTGATCCAGCTAGCAAAGTAATGTGCTTCCATTGCAACGAGCCGGGTCATTGGAAGAAAAACTGCAAGAAGTTTCTGGCAGACAAGAAGCTTGGAGAAGCTTCGACTTCCAATCAAGGTTTGTTCATGATTGAAATTAATTTTTCAGAAAGTCAAAATTCTACTTGGGTATTGGATACCGGCTGTGGTTCTCACATATGTAATAATGTGAAGGGACTGGTCAGAAGTAGAAAGCTGAACAATGATGAGGTGATCCTACGAGTAGGGAATGGAGCAAAGGTTGCTGCATTAGCTGTAGGAACTTATTATTTAGCAATGCCTTCGGGCAAGTCCATTTATCTTAATAATTGTTATTATGTTCCGAATACTATTAAAAACATTATTTCAATTTCTGTATTGGATATGGAAGGATTTAACGTTGTTATAAAGAACAATAGTTGTTCTATTTATAAAGACGATGTTTTATATGGTATTGGAAATTTGCGAAATGGACTTTATACACTTGACTTACAAGAAAATATATTTCAAATTGAACAAACTAAGAAAAGGAAAAGAGATGATATTAATTATACCTACATGTGGCACTGTAGACTCGGTCATATCAATGAAACAAGATTATCCAAGTTGCATAAAGATGGGCTCCTCGAGCTATCCGATTATGAATCATATCCAACTTGTGAATCTTGTCTCATGGGTAAAATGACTAAATCTCCTTTTAGTGGAAGAGGAGAAAGAGTTACAGAGTTGTTGACATTGATTCACACAGACGTTTGTGGGCCTATGACAACAAGTGCACGGGGTGGGTATTCTTATTTTATTACTTTCACTGATGATCACTCAAGATTTGGATATGTGTATTTAATGAAATACAAGTCGGAATCATTTGAAAAGTTCAAAGAATTCAGAAGTGAAGTAGAGAAACAAACGGGCAAGAGTATAAAGATACTTCGATCAGATCGAGGCGGAGAATACTTAAGCGGTGAGTTTCTCAATTGTCTCAAAGAAAATGGTATAATCTCACAATGGACTCCTCCAGGTACACCACAGTTAAATGGAGTATCTGAAAGGAGAAATCGAACACTGTTAGACATGGTTCGATCCATGATGAGTTTTACCGACCTTCCAATTTCCTTCTGGGGATATGCCCTAGAAATGACTGCATACCTACTTAACAAGGTACCTACCAAATCCGCCCCAAAGACTCCATATGAGATGTGGAAGGGGAGGAAACCAAATCTTAAGCATGTTAAGACTTGGGGTTGTCCAGCTTATGTCAAAAAGTTTGAACATGATAAGCTACAAACTAAATCCGAAAAGTGTAGATTTGTGGGATACCCTAAAGAAACTGTAGGGTATTATTTCTATCATCCAACTGATCAAAAGGTGTTTGTTGCGAAACATGCTGCCTTCTTGGAAAAGGAGTTTATCCATGAAGGGGTCAGTGGGAGTAAGATATATCTTGAAGAAGTTCAAGAACCACAAATTACCACGGATCAAAGTCAGGTACCTGACCAAGTAGAAGAACCTACTATACCACACCCTGTTCGTAAATCTGGAAGAGTACCGAAGATACCTGAGAGGTATGGATTCGTTTTAGGGGATGACGATGAGGTACACATCATGAATGATGATGATCCATTGAATTACGAACAGGCTATGAGTAATAAAGACTCAGAGAAATGGCTTGAAGCCATAAAATCCGAAATGGACTCCATGTATGAAAACAAAGTATGGACTTTGGTTTCACCACCTGAAGGCATTAAGCCTATTGGGTGTAAATGGGTCTTTAAAAGAAAGACTGGAGCGGACGGCAAGGTGGAGACCTATAAGGCCCGACTGGTTGCAAAAGGTTTCAAACAAAGACAAGGAGTTGACTATGATGAAACCTTTTCACCAGTAGCTATGCTCAAGTCCATTCGGATTTTGCTTGCGATTGCAGCTTATAACGACTATGAGATCTGGCAGATGGACGTGAAAACGGCCTTCCTCAATGAGAAACTTGAGGAGGATGTGTATATGACACAGCCAGAGGAATTTTTTTCAAAGGTTGGAATAAATCAAGTCTGTAAGTTGCAACGATCCATTTATGGATTGAAGCAAGCTTCTCGTAGATGGAACATTCGTTTTGATGAGACAATCAAAGAGTTTGATTTTATCAAAAATGACGATGAACCATGTGTGTACAAGAAGGTTAGTGGGAGCGTAATTTCATTCCTTGTATTATATGTTGATGATATATTACTGATAGGGAATGACATTCCTATGCTACAATCAATTAAAATCTGGTTATCTAAACACTTCTCCATGAAGGACTTGGGAGAAGCATCCTATATTTTGGGGATAAAGATCTATAGAGATAGATCTAAAAGGATGCTTGGTTTATCCCAAGGAACGTACATTGATGCAATGCTAAAGAGATTTAGCATGGAAGATTCCAAAAGAGGTCTCATGCCGATGAGCCATGGAATACATCTCTCCAAGAAACAGGCCCCAAAGACACCTGAGGATAGAGACCGTATGAGTAAGATCCCTTATGCTTCTGCAATAGGATCTATCATGTACGGTATGATATGTACTAGACCGGATGTTGCTCATTCACTTAGTGTAATGAGCAGATACCAGTCGAATCCAGGAGAAGAGCACTGGAAGGCAGTGAAGAATATCCTAAAATACTTGAGAAGGACTAAGGATATTTTTCTTGTCTACGGTGGGTCTGAATTAAAACTCGAGGGCTTCACAGACTCAAGTTTTCAAACGGACCAAGATGACAGTAAATCTGTTTCAGGGTATGTTTTTACCTTGAACGGAGGCACAGTGAGTTGGAAGAGTTCCAAGCAGCAAACAGTTGCTGATTCAGTGACAGAGGCAGAGTATATAGCTGCAAGTGAAGCTGCAAAAGAAGCTGTTTGGATGAAGAAGTTCATAACTGAACTTGATGTGGTTCCTAGCATTGGAGAAGCAGTTCCCATTTACTGTGACAACACAGGAGCAGTTGCACAGGCTAAGGAACCGAGGTCTCATCAGAAATCTAAACAC
This sequence comes from Panax stipuleanatus, assembly GCA_020205555.1. Lineage (NCBI taxonomy): Eukaryota > Viridiplantae > Streptophyta > Magnoliopsida > Apiales > Araliaceae > Panax > Panax stipuleanatus. The sequence goes on along the minus strand of CM035117.1, from coordinate 47,015,117 downwards.
GTGTTGCGGCGATTTCATTTGATCAGGGAGATCATTGAAAGAGGAGACGTCACCTTGGAGCGTGTAGACTCTCAAGACAACATTGCAGATCCATTTACTAAAGCTTTAACACAACAGTAGTTTGATCGTCACTTAGAGAAGATGGGTATGAGATACCATGGCGATTGGCTTTAGTGCAAGTGGGAGATTGATAGTAGTGTGCATACAAGCCAATCATGTATGATGATAAAGCACGTACTTTGTAAACAATCTTATTTATTTATTAATGAAATATTCATTTATTACAGGCATTTAATTATCTACATGTTGCTGTTTTTATAATATGTAAATAACCCATAGTTTTAAGCAATGCTTTTAGAATCATGATGATGATCATGCTAATGAGATCTAAATTCTTAGAAAGTTTTAAAACTAAAATAGTTCCCAATCGTGGGATTACTAAAAAGGGGATTAGTAAATCCGGATAGATTGGTACATATGTTGCTTGCTCATTGGATGAGGATGATTGATCTCATGATCATTTGTGTGGAGACACTAAAGCAAGTATGTAGGTGCTTATTGGAGAATAAGTTCACTGAACGTGACTCGCTATGGAATACCTTATGGAGATTTACTCGCCTGTCAATAGGAATTCCTAATCTGATAGTAGTACAAGTAATCCTTGGACTTGAGATCATCATAGTATCTTGTATGTAACAAATTATACTTTGACTTATTCCTTAAGACCTTTTAAGGCATATATAGGGTATGCTTGGGTATAATGAGTTACATATGGAGATAATGAATGATCAATAAAGAATCTACCACCTCTAGTAAAAGAGGAGATATGTCCTATGTGATTCGTTAAATGACAACCCAGGAATCCTTGGCCAAGGTGAAATGAAATTAGAAAGGATTTTTTAATTTGCATTATTTGGAGTTGTGCATTTTCTAATCGAAATACATATAATTAAATAAAATAAGACTTGACAGTAAATCCATGTCTTATATTTAATTGGGACATTGTATGGTGGAAGGATTGAATTGTATGGTAACTATTAACTCACAGGTTCTTTTATGATTAATGTTGAAATCTATATTATCTGGAAAGTCGTTGATCGCTAGGGAGGCTTATCCCTATTGTAGAATAAATATTATTTATTTAAATAAATTATTAGTTTAATTTATTTATTTAAATAAGATTAAAATTGTTTTAATTGATTTATTCACAACCGGTTTAATATGGAGAACCTAAAGGGTCACACCATAAAAGGAAGAATAATTATTTAAGAAGGTAATGGCATAATCGTAATAATGCATTAAGTATAATTAATTTAATCTATGGTGATAGAATAAATTAAATAGCTTAATGTTTATTATTTAATATTTTGAAAATATTAAATATAAATTAATAAGAGGAGTCTTATTAATATTATTACAATTATTATTAATTTAATTTCTAAAGGAGTTTAGTAATTAATTTAATATTTAGTACTCTCATTTATTCCTAATAAGATTAGGAGACAAATTAATTAAATGAATTTAATTAATTATTCCCATGTGGTGGGAAGCCTAAATTAATTAAAGGAGTTTAATTAATTAAAAGAAATCCCATGTCTAATAGGATTAGAAGGGTTGACTAATATCTATATAAGAGGAGTCTTATAATAGATATTAGATTGATGCAATTCCAATTGTTGGAGCGTACTCCTTTTCTATAGAGGATAGAAAACTAAGGTTAAGCCAAACACCCTCCTTCTTGATAATTCATCTTCCTTGGTGGATCACCTCTAGAGGCCAAACACTTGGGTGGCTAACGTTGATCAAAGAAAGGAATCTAACCCGAAAATTCAAGGAGATCACGAAGAACAAGGAGTTGAACTAGTACCTGTGGAAGCTTCGTTCTACAAGGGTATGATTCCATAACTTCTTATTTATCGTTTTAAATTAATAATTTGCATAAAGGATGATCCGGGTAATGGTTTTGTAGAAATTTTTAAACTCTGATATACCATGCTTCCGCTAATTTTTGCAATTTGATTGCGTCACGATTTCGTACAAACCCAACAGTTAGCAGTTCAATTGCAATATTGTATCTGATTTGGTTCTGTTATAGTGAATTTAATGTATCTGAATTTGGTTCAGTTATTATATATATTGATTTAGTTTACAGCTTCAAGTAGCTAATATATTGATTTAGTTTACAGTAGTGCAATTGCATATCCATTTTTCCTTGTAAAATGTAGTAGAGTTTATTTAGTGTTGGGTGTAGAATTATAATAGTTAGAGATAAAAATTAAAGAGTGATATTTGCCATTTCCGACGAAATTTTCGACGGAATTTCTGTCAGAAATGTTCAATTGCAATATATGTGGGCCTTATTTTATTTATATATTATTGCCCTATTGAATGAATTTTTTTTAGTTATTTTGTTTGAGTTTATAACACACTTTGTTGTATGCAATTGCAATTGCAACATACATGTGCCCTTCTTTATTATATTAATGTATACTTATTTTCTCAATACTAAAATACATTAAGTAACAAAAATAAAGGCAATTAGTTTCCAAATACTATAAAAGGCAATTAGGACTTAGTTTGCCACTAAAATAAATTAAACTATATAACTAAGTAGCATTTACTTAGTTGACTACCACTAAAAAAATAGCTAGTTAGCTATAACATAAATAAATATTATAGTAAATATAATGTAAGAAAAAAGGATAAAAATAATATAACATAAAAACTAAGTAGCTTTTGCTTAGTTTGGGAATATCCTAAAACAATATAAAGTAAAATGTCTCCGAATATATACATGGAAAAATAATATAATATAACCTTTGACGAAAATAAAATAAAATAAATAAATAAAATAAATTTATTTATTTATTTAAAATCAAATAATATAATAAAAATTAATAAATCAAATTAAATTAACTAAAATAAATTAATTAAATAAGGTAAATTAAATAATATAATATAAAATAAAATAATTAAATTAAATTAAAATATATTTATTTATTTATTTATTTTAAATTAAATAATAAAATAAATAAATAAATTAACAAAAATAAATTAATTAATTAAGGTAATTTAAATTAAATAATTTAATTTAATAAAATAAAATAATATCCATTATTAGATAATATAATATAATATATAATAAAATAAAATGAATAAATTAAAATATAATATAATATAATAACATATAAATTAAGTGAAATATAATATAATATAATACAACATAGAAATGAAAAAATAGTATAATATATTCAAATAATAGTTCTCATAAAGTAAGTAGCATTTGCTTAGTTTTCCATTGATAAAATAAACTAAATAGCATTTGCTTAGTTTGCCACAATCTTCAATAAACTCAACATATATATGTGCATGTAGTATATATAGGTAGGAGCTTAGAAATACGTTTGACATTCACTCATTAGGAGTGAATGTCAAATAGTCCTTAGTTTGGGACTGTTACTAAATGTTATGTCTCGCACTTAGGCCGGTGCCAATACGAAACGGTACGTTTTTGTTGTTTTGAGAATTTTTCGGCTGTTATCTCTACATGTTCTTTGGGTGCATATTTATATTAAGTTATCTTAGTCTATTTCGTATAATTGGAGACCCTGGGGAGGTGCTGCCAAAATTTTCTTGAAACGTGCTCAACGTGTTGGCACTAGTGAGGAGACATATCTAAGAACGGGATAGAAGCATGAATTACCCCTGTCATGTAGAAGTGGAGATACTAGGAAAATATAATGCATGCATGGACCACATACATGAATATCCCTATACTTAATGCATCTTCTGTGCAGTTATAGATGTAAGCCGACCGAAGTTGGATGTACCGTAGGATACCCATTAATGGGAGGGGATTAATGTTAGCTTATCGTGATGGGGTGTCTAACTTTTTGAACAAAACAATAGAACACGCTGATGATCAGAACGAAAAGATGTGATGCCCGTGTGTCAAGTGTAAAAATCTGATATGGAAGAAAGCCGACGAGATTAGATTTGACTTATTTTCCCATGGCTTTGTGGATGGGTACTCCCTATGGATTCATCACGGGAAATCAGCTGAGTTGAGGGAACTTTCAAACAGTGTAGACTAACCAATTCACGGGGGATTTAACTGCGGATAACTATGATACCGTGGAGATGTTGTTCGATGCGTATGGGCCTAACAGTCTAAATTGGGACGATAACGAGTGTAGACACTCAAAATTTTCCTTGCCCCAATACTGACACTGTAGTAAGGCAAAGCCGTCAATCAAATCAACCCCGGTACCGATACCGGGCTTCCAATCCAAATTCGGCCACCAATGTGGGTCATTTAGTCAAACTCGATCCCCAATATCGGTACTACAGCCCAAATCCGACCACCAATGCTGGTAAACCCAAATTCGATCACCAATGTCAGTACTCCAGTCAAATTCGATCACCAATGTCGGTACTCCAGTTAAATTCGATCGCCAATATCGCTACTCCAGCTCCGATCTCAAATCGGACCGTTAACCTAGCTTTGATCTCCAATCGAACTGTTAATCCAGCTCCAATCTCCAATCGGACCATCAATCCAACTTCGATTTCTAATCGGACCGTCTATCCAGCTCAGATCTCTAATCGGACCGTCAATTGAGCTCCGATCTCTAATCGGACCGTCAATCCAGCTCCGATCTCCAATCGGATAGTCTATCCAGTTTTGATCTCCAATCGGACTGGCTATCCAGCTCCGGCCTCCAATCGGACTGTCTATCCATCTCCGATCTCCAATTGGACAGTCTATCCAGCTCCGATCTCCAATCAGACCATCTATCCAGCTCTGATCTCCAATCGTACCGTCTATCTAGCTCCGATCTCCAATTAGACTGTCTATCCAGCTCCGATCTCCAATCGGATCCTCTATCTAGCTCTGATCTCCAATCGGACCGTCTATCCAGCTTCGATCTCCAATCGGATCGTCTATCCAGCTCTGATCTCCAATCAAACTTTCTATCCAGCTCCGATCTCCAATCGAACCATCTATCCAGCTCCGATCTCCAATTGGACCTTCTATCTAGCTCTGATCTCCAATCGGACTGTCTATTTAGCTTTAATCTCCAATCGGACCGTCTATCCCGCTCCTATCTCTAATCGAAATGTCTATCCAGCTCCGATCTCCAATCGGACCATCTATCCAACTCCGATCTCCAATTGAACCGTTTATCCAGCTTCGATCTCAGATCGGGTCGTCAAGTCAAACCCCGATCTCAATATCGAACCTTCAAATCAGCCTCGGTGGCAATCCAAGAGTTACAAGTCAGACCCGACAGCAACCAGGGAAGTACCGATCAATTCTGATCTAAATATCGGGCCGTCAAATCAGACACGACATCAACCCAGGAGGTACAGGTCAACCTTGACATCAACCTAGGACGTGTAAAGTCATCCCTGGTCTCAGCCCGAAAGTACAGATCACCCCCGGCGTCAATCCGGGAAGTGCAGTTCAGCCCCAGAGATAACCTTAGGAAGCCAGATCCACCAAGGACCACCCCGGGAGGGGCAAAATGGTCATTTTATCAACTCTCAGTCAATTCAATCAAACTCAAGCCGAATTGATGCCATCAAAGTCAGAATGAACCATAACAACGATCCCGAGTGCAAACGACGCAAGACAGCTGAATGGACAAACTACGAGGAATCGAAGACCTAGTTATGAACCTGTCTTCTCTGACTCAAAAAATGTTTTATCCTATGTCATTGCAAAACTCTAGGTGAGGGCTTTCCAAAAAGGTATCGCACGCCTTAAACGGACGCTCCGATCAAAAGTTAGAAAATTTTGACTTCGACTGCGCGTTGTCTAGAGTGCACGTATTTCGAGAAGATAGAACCCGACACCGCGGGCCCCACCAGGGGAGCCGCACCTCTACCTGCGATAGCAGTAGGTAGAGTGGAGGCTCCCTGGTCTATAAATATGAGGCCACCCCCCCCCCCCCCCCCCCATTTCAAAAAATGAAAAAACGCAACGAAGCTTCGGCAGTTCAATTTTCTGACTTTTACACCTCTTTCAAATCCAAATATTTTCACTCTAACACGTAGATATACCTATATATACTATCACATATCAGAAAATAACCAGTAGATTTGGACGTGTAGAGCCTATGATTCGGCAAAAAGCCTGTGTAGTAGCCCATTGTAAGTATTTTCACGATCAGAAAGTTAATATTACTTCTTCGTACTTTTATACATTTACACGTTAAGTTTCGTTTTCTAAAAATGCCCGGAACTTAGTTCCATGGTTGTTTTCGTCAAAATTTGGTATATTTTTGTACATAAACTGATTTTTTGGCATTTCTACAAATCGGATTGACGATCTGTCAGCTCTAGCAGCTTCAATGCACTAGCACACATGTTCTGGCAACTTCGCCGGACTGGGTTATTTTTCCAGTCTAGGTTTGGCCCTTTTTTGTATATATGTAACTGTATATATACTAACGTTTCAATTTTGTCAAGCTCGGATGTCAAATTTGAGGTAGTTTACCGCTTTTATATATATTTACGCATATATGAGCGATTTTCACCATCATTGGTCCTCGTATCAGTCTTGGTTGACTAAATTTCTGTCAATATATATATATATATATATATATATATATTTCAATTCAGTCCGGACACTGGCGTGAAAACCCATCGCCCTTTATACTATTTTTGCACACTTCGCCATACTAGGTGATCTCCCTAGTCACTGGTTGACTACTTTTCTGTACATTTACATTCCAGTTTGACCTGGATCATTCTGTGGCCTTTTTACTTCTTTTATATATATTTATGCATATATAAGCAGTCTTCACCATCACTGGTCCTCTTCCCAGTATTGGTTGACTATGTTTCTGTCAATATATATATATATACATATATATATATATATTTTTTAATTCAAGTCCGGGCACAGGCGTGAAAACCCATCGCCCTTTATACTATTTTTTGCACACTTTTCCATACTGGGTGATCTCCCCAGTCACTAGTTGACTACTTTTCTGTACATTTACATTCCAGTTTAGTCTGGATCATTCTGTGGTCTTTTTACTGCTTTTATATATATTTATGCATATATAAGCTGCCTTCACCATCACTAGTTCTCTTCCCAGTATTGGTTGACTACGTTTCTTTCAATATATATATATTTCAATTCATGTCCGGGCACCGACGTGAAAATCCATCTCTCTTTACAGCTTTTATATATATATTTGTGTATATATATATATATATATATATATATATATATATATATTGCTTTACTCGCTTTCTATTCAACTGCTGTTTTAAATATTTATTTTATATGAATTGGCATTGACATATCTGCAGGCGGACTAGATTTATTTAAATCTCGTCAATTCTAGTTTTCAAACTGCTCAAAACATCCAGACTGAACCAGGAAGCTAGAATGACTAAGATTTCCTTAAATCTAGCTTTCTTTCTAGTTTCAGCTTCAAAAACTAGATGTGGTACCGTGTTTACAAATCAAATCAAAGACTGATTAAATGCTTTTGCAAATCAAATCAAAGACTGATTTTCAAATCAAATCAAACCCTTCGTATATAGGTTCAACGAAGCAAAGCATTACTTTCAATCAATCAAATCAATAGGCCCAATTTTCAAATAGCATTCCCTCACTCATTCAAGTTTTAAAGGAAAAATATTGAAAAGATGAAGTACCGTGTTTACACGGGAGTCGTGGGGTGCCTAACACCTTTCCCACAATTAGCCAAGCCCCCAAGCTCAAAACTTTGTTTTCAAAGATCAAGTTTTGACAGTGTCCAGCAATTGGGCCTCTTTCAAACAAAACTCAGTTGAGTTGGTACAACCATTTCAAATCTACCAACTGGCGACTCTATAAAATGTTCAAATACATGTTGGCCTTTCTCCTAAAAAACCCTTCAAAACCTTTTTCCTAAATAAAAAGAGTAAGGGTAGAGAGAACTTAGGAGAAAAGATTAAAAGATCTGGGTTGTGACCTGACCCGCGGATTTTTTAAACCAACGTCGACAGGTGGCGACTATGCTGGGGACAGTAGAGGGCTTAGACCGCTTTCAAATCTTTTCAAACATTTCCCTTCCAAAACTATTGAATGCATGATTTTGCGTCTCCACAGTCAATGAAGGAGTGAATGTTGCGTCTTTACATTGAATGAATGTGAATGAATGCTTTCCTGTTTTTAGTGCTTCGCACCCATGCTTAGTGCTTCACACCCATGTCATCATATACACTACGGTAAGGCACGATGTATGTGAATGTATGTTGTGTGTCCCTCTCACAAGGAGGAAAACTCGGTCGGTGATAAGTAATGTCTCTGGGGATGGCTAAGTCTTTGGGGCTCATGAAAATGCACCACCCAGATTCGCTCCAGTTGAACGATCGGATTAACTTCCCCTCTAGTAGATTGCAATGATCTGGGAACCTTTATGCCAAAATAAAAGCCGCGAGAGTAACCTTGGACAGGTCAGCCTCTGATTAACCAAATTTAAAGGGAAGCTTCTTCATGCCTTCCTCTTTCAATTCCATGTTAAGCCTCCAATTATCAAGGAGCACAAATATAAATATCATATTGAAAGATTTACTTTCCCTGTCAAAATACCATGTCATCCTGCCATCAAAACAACTAACCTCAGTTTTGCAGGATCAAATCTAAAAAACACATCATGCATCCTGTCCTTACCTAAATCAGGAAATTGACACACCTACGTTTTGTTGTAGGTAAAAATTGGTCCTGTCACTAGGTCCAAATCTAAAGCACCCAGTCCATCCACTGACATGGCTTCTAGTGCTCAAACAAAATCTGCCTCGGCATCCCGGGAAGAGTTCGAAGGACTAAAAAATCAGATAGCCGAGTTAGCTGGTTTTTTCTGAGAACAAAGCAAAGCCCTTAGAGGGAAGCAATCTCAAGTTCATATAGAACCAGGAGCATCTGGTGGTAGTGCTGGCTGTCAAGAGACTGAAAAGGCTAAAACTCAGATTCCTGGACCACAAAACCAGGACACGACCTGCAAAACCCCTGAAATCAACACCCTCATCAAAGAACAGGAAGCTGGTGACATTATGAAGAAAGTACAACAAATGGAGGAAGCTCTCCGATCAATCAAAGGGATTGGGGCATTCGATAGTGTCAATTACTCCGACCTCTGTATATTCCCTAGGGCTCGTTATCCCAAAAATTTAAGACTCCTGACTTCGAGAAGTATGATGGAACGGGAGATCCTTACACACACTTAAAAGTATTCATTGGAGAACTCGAATCCTATGCAGAGGATGAGAAGCTTCGAATGCAGCTCTTTTAGAAGAGTCTAATAGGAGAGGCGAGAGCATGGTACGCCCGTCTAGACAACTCCAAAATCCATAATTGGGAAGAACTGGCACATGCTTTCCTCGGTCAATACATCTTCCAATCTCAACTGGCTCCAGACAGATACTAAATTACCAAGATCAGGAAGAATAACACTGAATCATTTAGAGAATATGCCCAGCGATGGAGACGGGTCGCAGCACAAGTCACCCCAGCTATGACTGAATCTGAAATAGTCATGACCTTCATCGACATCCAAGAAGCACCTTATTATGAGAGGGTCCTAGCAGGCATAGGAAAACCATTCTCTAAAATGATCAAACATGGTGAAATGGCCGAATTGGGGCTCAAATCCAGGAAGATAAAAGATCTAACCGCCCTCGAAGCTGTCACTGAGCATATCCAATCTGAAAATTATGGGAGTAATCCCAGGAGGTGCACAAAAAGAAAGATAAAGAAGTGTCCTTAGTATTACCAGGACAAAATCCAAGGGGCGAGTCAAACAGTATGCCTATTCAAAGGAGGAATTATACCCCTTTTCAAAATCCAACACAGCCTTCAAACCCTCCACTCCAGAAAAATATGAAGGTTAGGCGTCGAAGAATTTTCACCCCTCTAGGGGATTCACTCGAGAACGTATTCAAACTTCTGACAGCTAAGAAGAAGATTGTTCAACTCCTTCCACCAACCAACACTAATGGTCGTAATTTCGACCCAAGCAAGAAGTGTGCTTATCACTCTAGATCTCCAGGCCATGACACCCAAGATTGTTGGTCTCTCAAGCACAAAATACAAGATTTGATTGACAACGGAGAGATTATGATCACAAGCCTGAGTAACCCCATATGCAGGATAATCCTCTGCCACAACATAAAGAGGAGAATGTCAACATGATAAGCACCACAAATAGAGAGGGATCTGATTACCTCCGTTATGTGGGAGAATCAATTCAATCCAACAACACCAGCCCAGATAGTTGGGAAGTTTTTAAAAGGCGGTTCCTAATAGAGCAGGAGATCAAGTCTATCAAGGAGCAGATAGAGCAGTTAGCAGAACTGGTCATTTACCAGCATCAGATCACCAGGAATATAGTGAAACAAATCAACCAGTCCATTGTCGATCATCCTCCCACACCGGAGATCACTTCCCCAAAAAGTCAATACCAGTCTATTGAGAATGATCTTTGGGCCAACAGGGTGGCCGAAGAAGAGAATCTCTGAGCAGATGGGAAATTCCTATTCCAAAGGAACTTCACCAACCTAAATCAATCAATGGAAGAAATCCTTCAAATGATAATCAATGAAGGAATGATTGCAGACTTGTTACCTCTATTGAACCCTCGAGCCAGAAAATTCAAACCTGATCAAATATGTCAGTACCATTCAAATTCACCCGGCCATGATACTGAAGATTGCTGGGCACTTTGTAACCTGATTCAAGACATGATTGAAAATGGGGACCTGATAAGGGGAAATAAAATCCTTGATCTCCCAGACAATGACACTCTATGGATCCCCACTGTATGGAACCAGAACACAGTGGTTGTCATATCCTGCGATGGGGAGTTGACTCTCAAACCCTTAGTACTGCCCAGGAAAGGGGTTCAAGAAATATAAAATCCTATGAAGGTAGCTGCACCTCAGCCTCTAATCTTTCCCTTCAGACCTCAGCATCCAATCATCAGTCTGAAGTGCGTCCCATGGAACGACGGGGACAATGAAGGCTCCACTTCAAACAATGTTACCGTTGTGCCGAAGGACAATCCCTTATCCCTACCGCAGCGGGTAGTCAAACCAGTCATCAAAGCAAAAGAGAAGGTGGCTGAAGAGAAAATCAAAGAGTTCCTCAAACAGATGGGACATCATGGAATCAAAATAATGCAAAGCTTGGAGGACGCACCTAAACAAATGTCCATCCTCGACTTGGTCCTATCCTCAGCGGATCATCGCAACATTCTAGTAAAAGTACTAGAAGAAGCTCATTTTCCACATACAGTGGACACCGAGAAATTCCGTCATGTGATAGAGCACATCTTCGACAGTAATGTGATATCTTTCACTAATGATGATATCCCGACAGAGGGAACGGGCCACCACAAGTCCCTGTATATAGAAGTAATGTCCTTCGGATATGTGATCGGAGGTGTGCGCATCGATGGAGGATCATCCCTCAATATTTGTCCATACGATACTTTAGAAAGGATGAAGATCAATCCGAACCGGATCAAAACAAGTCATATGGTCATCTGGGCCTTCGATGGATCTCGCTGACAAGCTATGGGGGGAAATAGAGCTACCTCTAGAAATTGGCCCACACACTTTCTACGTATCTTTCCAGGTGCTCAACATTGTCACCGGATACAACTTATTATTGGGCAGACCCTGGATCCACATGGCAGGGGCAGTGCCATCCACCCTCCATAAACAACTCAAGTACATTATCAACGGCAGCCTCATCACAGTGAATGTCGAACCAAAATACCCTACCTACATACATGGGGATATGCCAGTGATTAGTTTGGATGCGGGGATTAAACCTGCCAGTTTTCAAGCTTTAGTGGTGAGCGATACTCAGTATCTACCTATCGGGGCACCATCCCTAAAACCTAAAGTCTCCACCGAAGTAATGATAGTGGGGCAAGAAATGGTATCTTTGGGCTTCTAACCTAGAGAAGGGTTGGGAAAGGATAAGCAAGGTATCAAGATGCCAGTTCAAATCCCAAGTCAGATTTGGAGAGCAGGATTGGGATATTCATCTGGGTCAAGCCACCGGAACCCACATAAGTATCATGCCTCCACAATCCTACCACCAAACCTCACAAATGTCGGATGGGTGAAACCTACGAGAAAAATCCCGGCTGTGGTATCAGCCATGCTATTCCCTCCAATCATACCTGTCCATGAAAGAAAAGCCCTCAAGCCTGTGGCAGACAGCGAAAAATGAAAAGAAAAGATCCTGTACGAAGGACAAGACCCATTTTCTAACATGAGAGTCGTTATCAACTACGAGGGCATGAATGATGAACTCCCAAACAGCGACAACGAGGATCAAGTTCAAATTCTTCGCATCAAGAAAGGAAAAGGGAACAGTTCAAAGAAGATCCCTGGCCCTATTATAAAGGATGTCTCAGTCATCATCCAAGACGAGATAAATAATCACAAATCCCTGATCCTCCCGGTTCATGAGGATCTGACCTTGGACAACTGGAGCAGTGTCCCTTGCCTCGGTCGAAAAGGGTAAAGGGGCAGAGAGTCAATCTGCCCTTAATCATGCTTTCATTTACTACTTACTTTTGATTGCACAGCTATAGCAGTAACTTTTGTCATGCTTTACAAATGCTCTGTATGTTTAAGCAGTTGTATATATTAATGAAATTATTTTTATTTTCAGGACCCAAGCATTGGATGTGTGTGTCTCTTTAATACCCGAGAATTTTCTAATATTAATAAATGAATATATTAATAGAAATAAAATATTTGTCTGAATATAAATATTTATGTGTTCTGAGATGAGTAACTCAATTATATAAATTGAATAATTATAATAATTAAGAAATTATGGAGTTTGAGATAAACTCGTTGAATGCCTTGTGTGGCACAGTGATGAGAAATAATAATGGTTATATTAATCAACGAAGGAATTATTAAGCGAACAATTATTCTATATTAATTGTTAATTGTTATTAGGAGAAATATAATAATAGTCTGCTGATTTAGTATTTTTGCAAGTAATGGTATAATACTAAGAAAACGGTTTATAAATATAATAGGATTTATATTTATTTAAACTGCTGAGGAATGTGATTATTTATCATATAATAATAATTGATAAGGGTAAGTAATGAAGGAATTACTACGTGAACGATTAATCAAATATTAATTGTTATTTAATTATTATTATGAAAATGGGAATATTAATGGTGATTAATAATACGTTGATTATTATTATTACAAATGATAGAATAATAATAAGTAACTTGTTTATAAATATAATAAGATTTATATTTATTTAAATGTGATAATTAATCATATAAATGTTATGGAGCTTAATAATTACATTGATTGATGAGGGATGGATTAATTAACATTATTATTAATTAATTGATAAGATAAGTAATTAATTAATTGCTATGTGCAAGCGTGCAGTAATTAAATGTATAAGGTATAGTAGCTACCTATATATTATATGAAGTGTAGTGCAATGTGACTATACAATTATACATAAACTATATAGTAAAATTATTGAGTTGTGAAAACTACTTGAATAATGCCTATGTAACAATGTGAGCGTGTGGACATTAAAATAAGTACATCATGAATATGTTGTAAACAATTGATTGATAGAATTTAATAATAAAGGAGATGAGATAATGTGATAATGCCGGTATGATAAAATATACATGGATTATATGTGTGCAAATTATACGTACTACATTATGTGAATTACATTGTGTCATTAAAACTACAACCTAAGCATGTATTATATGAATACAACTTAGGTATATAACATGTGCAAAGTAACATAAGTGTGTGTATACATGAAGGTTGATATAATGCTAAGATTGATAATGCTTGTCCCTCAATGAGAGTCTCATTCTCTTCACGTGTTATACCCCAAGCTAGCCTACTCCCTATAATCTCAAAATCAGCAACTTAGATAATCATCAGGCAATGGGGAGTGGGGATGATGATGGAATCCAACCACTAATTACCTACTCTTTCATAACCTCCATGCAATCCTTCAATCCGTTGGTTTGGTTTGGGAGAGAAAAACAAGTCTGGATATCATTTTCTCCATAAATATAACCCATCTCCTTTTAATTCATTGCTGAGAATTTTGTTTAAGTGTGGAATTGAGAGCATATATACTTTTGTAATATCTTTCTAGAATTGGGAGAATTCAATTAGCAGCAAGCTCATTCACAATTTAGCAGAAGGTATATTCCATGTTCTTCATTTTTTGTCTCTGAGAATTCTTAAATTCTTGATTATAGTTGCAATACATACTAGTTGGACTAAGGAATGGTTGTTAGTTGTTGTATAAGCTGATGTGTATGTTAGTTTGGAAATGTAACTTGTCTGGAATCAAATTCAATAAGAAATTTAGTAATTGGGCTGGAAACTGCCGAAGCAGGCCATTATCTGGCACGAACCAGACACGGTGCAGCTGCGCCGATTTATAACTGAGGCGCAGCTGCTCTGTGTTCAGTTTTTGCTTTCTGCTGCAGATTCTGTTAAGAGATAGTAACTAAGGTAGCTTAAACAAGCATACTAGCAGGCTTGTCATGCATCTATAAGACCATTGATATAACTTGCATGTTCAAATCTATGTTAGTACACGTTAGTGACGGAAAGACTTATGTTTTGGGAATGAACCTATAGTTTTAAACGAACCTTGATATATATACATACCATGTTGCATTCTGTTTTTTTGAACATAATAGTGTACTCGTATAACTAATTATGACATCTATGAGCATGAGTTATGATTTATAGTCCTTTGTTCATGACCAAGTTGATAGGCGTTGAGCTAGCGAACTTTTTCAAAGAAAAACTTGACATATCAATACTAATATGTATGAATATTACCTGATGTACATTCTGATCTTGAGAAGATGTTAACATGACTTAACTACACATAATAAGAGCTTTAAAGTTGTCTTGTATGTGTTGAATTTCATCATTCAAGTTTAAAATGATTTCAAAGGCAAACTTTTAATATGCTTTCAAACAAATTGCATTAGTATAAGTAGTTAAGTTCTAAGAATCTAAAATAACATGTTTACGTTCATTATAGTTCTTATGTATTTGATATAATGGAAGTAAACCAAGCATGAGTTTGAAGCATGACTTAAGCTAGTAACAATACTAGCTATGTGTATATGAAATAAAAACTTATAAGCATGCCTAAATCAAGTTATGTGATCACCTCATATATTTCAAATGACAAGCATGATAGCTAATGTGGTTTCATGACCTTAAGGGGCCTTAAGTGATTAAAGGTATTAACTTAGAACCTATATCATAAAAGATTGAACGAGGAATGGTGGTACAAGCATGAAAAAACCCTTTGAAATGTTTATATGTTGTATGATACCATATATTGGTACATGAATCCGATTTTCGACGGTTAACTTATAACAATGCTATAACTTGATAAATAGAGTATATTTGCTAGATGTTGTGGTCTTATGTGTTAGTAATGATATATGAGGACGATTAACTTGAAAAGAGAAACATTAAGGATAAAAGGCATTGAAAGTTTTATCAATCGAGTTTTGTGAATTAATGTGATACTATACATGGTATGACTGTATAGTAAGATTGAAGACTTAACTTATATATGGATGGTATATATAAGATAAAGTATGATGTTAAACTATATGACTAATGGATATCATATATATACGTAATTATATTATGATAGGGATTTGAAAGTGTTGATTAATTTGCGTGGATAGACTACGCATAAGGCAAGTTCTCTAACTTACACTCTTTTTCGGTGCAAGTATCCTATCCTTGTATTTACTTTATTCAAGGAATATTGTAAGCAAGTTTTCTTACTCGTTTAAATTGAGTTAGTATGCTTATTGAATATACTCATATTCTATTTGAGTTTTATGAAAGCTATTATTCATGTTGAACTTGGTATTGTTCTTGAATATCGTGAAAGTGTTTATGCCATTTGATTCGGCTAGACTATATGCATGTTTAGAAAACTATGCAAACCAATTGATTGGTGCGGAAATCTTGAAAAACTGAGTTGAACAACCCTTATGGTAAGGGGAGTGTATATTGTTGGAAGCCCCAACACACGCGTGAAAATTATTGTGGTGTTATGCATAACATAAAGTATTGTAGACTGATCATCTACCGTACTTATTTCTTTTGGGTTATCAGTTTAATATTGATAATTCTAGTAGATGTTCAATAGTCCTTAGTGACTGCTTAGTATAAATTGTTTTATCCAGTTGGATACGTTGATAGCCTTGAATGCATATATTTCTGTTGGTTTATAATGAACTATCGTTTCATATTACAGGGATTTGATTTGAGAATTGTTGATATTCGTTATTCATGATGTTATTCTTTGAACTCTGGATTATCATCGAGATTATACTTTGATATTTCAAACTCGTGTTATAAAACTCTTCACCCTTATTGTATATTACTTGCTGGGCAATTTGTCCTCATTCTTGCTTTTTCCTAAAAACATTTCAGTTAAGGCAGAGCAGGGTGGACCTACGGGAGTCGATAAGGGCAAGGACAAGGCTACCGACTAGCTTGTCCCTTTTATGTTTAAAATTTTTGGTGTTGTATTAAGACTAATTCAGAACTATGTTTAAGCTTAAGTAGGGTTATGTAATAAGTCTGTATTTGATATTATTATGTAATCTATTAAGTACTGTAGGTTGCGAGACTTGGGGGAATAATTATAATAAATCATTGTATATTATTCTAGATTAGATGTTCCGCTGTGAATGTATGTCTTAAATATTATTATTGTATTATCGTGAGGAAGTGATGAACCGAATTTGAGTGACCCTAAGGCGGTCCGAATTTGGGGGCGTCACAATCTCTGCTGATGAGATTCCAACCTGGAAAAATGACTACGACTTTGATGTAGAACTGAACTTCGACTTGATGGATATTGATCAAGAGGAGGAAGATGACTATGAGGTGCTCGGGGAGATCAAAGAATGGGTCGAAGACAAATCCAAACCAAACCTCGACCAAACCACCACCATCAATATAGGAACCTCTAAAAACATCAAAGAAATCCAAATAGGTTCAGAACTCACACCCAATCAAAAAGCCGACCTGATCAAACTCCTAAAACAGTACCAAGATGTATTTGCATGGTCACATGAAAACATGATTGGCTTATCCACTAATATTATCATCCATTGAATGCCCATCAAAGAAGGATTCAAACCAGTCAAGCAAAAGCTCAAGCGATTAAAACCTGAATGGAGTCTGAAAGTCAAAGAAGAAATTGTTAAACAATTCAAAGCCGGAATCATCATGGTATCCACATACCCAGAATGGCTGTCAAACATAGTTCCCTTGCCTAAGCCCGGAGGGAAGGTACTAGTCTGCATAGATTACCAGGATTTGAACAAAGCCTGCCTCAAGGACAATTTCCCAGTACCTTTCATCCACATCTTAATCGACAATACTGCGTAGTATGACATTTATTCCTTCTTGGATTGCTTTGCTGGTTATCATCAAATCATGGTTGCTGAAGAGGACCGGGAGAAAAAAGCTTTTATTACTCCCTGGGGAACCTTCTGCTATGGACGATATCCTTCGGCCTTATCAATGCCGGAGCCACGTATCAGCGACCCATGATGGCCCTCTTTCATGATATGATGCACAAAGAGATCGAAGTTTATGTGGATGACATCATCATCAAATCCCGGAGGGAGGATGATCACATTGACCATCTCAGGAAGCTGTTCAACAGGTTGCGTAAGTATAACCTCAAGCTTAATCCCGCCAAATGTGCTTTTGGCGTCAAAGCAGGCAAGCTGCTAGGATTTTTGGTGAGCAATCGGGGCATCGAGCTTGACCCTGCCAAGATCAAAGCCATTACTGAAATGCCCGTACCTCGTACAGAGAAAGAGATACGGGGATTCCTAGGAAGGATCAACTTCATAAGCCGATTCATTTCACAGCTCACAGCAACCTGTGAACCCATCTTCAAGCTATTAAGGAAGAATTTCTCCACCAAATGGAATGAGGACTATCAACAAGCCTTCCTTGCCATCAAGAAGTAGCTGACTGAAGCACCTGTTTTGGTATCCCCAAGGGATGGAGTTCCCTTATTCATGTACCTATCTGTCAATAACAACTTAATGGGCTGCATGTTAGGACAGAAGGATGATAGTAGTAAAGAAAGAGCTATCTACTACATCAGCAAAAGATTCTGCAGTGGTGAGCAGAAGTACACCCTGAACAAAAAGACATGTTGTGCGTTAGCATGGGCCGTCATAAGGTTGTAACACTATTTGCATGGGCATACGACCTACCTCATATCCCGCATGGATCCACTCAAATACGTATTCAACAAACCAATGCTGAATTGCCGACTGTCCAAATGGCAGTTGATCCTACAGCAGTTCGACATTGTCTACGTGAATCAAGGGTCAAGGCATTGCAGATCAATTAGCTGAAGCACCTTCAGGAGGGTTTGAGCCCCTGGAGACATATTTCTCAGATGATGGGATCATGATAATTCAACAACTCCAGTCAGAGAATAAAGTCCAACCATGGAAAATGTATTTCGACGGAGAGGTAAACATGAAAGGTGCCGGAGCTGGGGTAGTCCTTATCTCTGGTGCAGGAAAACAGTGTCCTGTGGCTACCAAACTTCAATTTGGCAACACCAACAACACGGCCGAGTATGAAGGATGTATAATGGGGTTAAAATTAGCCCAATCCATGTCTATCAAGCACTTACTAGTCTTCATAGATTCCGAGCTGGTCATCAGACAAACCACCAGCGCGTATCTCACCAAAGAACTGCATTTGCTACTCTATCATCGGCAGGTCCTCAAAATATCTCTGGAATTCGAAGACATAACCTTCTTTTATATTCCTCGGGGTCAAAATGACTTCGCTAATGCATTGGCAACGTTGGCTTCTGTGACGCCCCCAAATCCACGTTCATTCGAAACCTCGGATTCGGTGCAGTCACGATACTACTAACGCCAAACTATTATATCTTTTATTCATTACTAAAAGAATACATCTTTACTTATTACAATTTAGAATATAAATTCTATTTATATCCAAGATCTCATCTTTACATCATATTCGATGTTACTAAAATGCGGAATAATTTAAACTTTTTCAATCCTCCTTGAATAAAATCTTTTATTGATTTCATAACTTGAATCAATTACAACCCTTGAATCAATTATAAAATATGATTCATTATATTTGAGTTATCGTATAATGTTTACAACTCGACTTGATATCCTCTATGTATTAACTAATACATCTTTTTAACACAACATGTATTAAACAGTGTAAACAACTATCAAGTACAACTTCTAGAACCTAAACAGGGTTCAAGCAATAATCTAAATAGTACTCTTCAATTCGATACTATCTATCTTTATCAATCAAGAAGCACGAAGTCTTTATCGTAAGTCCTTAACCTACAAAAGTGGTTATTTGCAAGAGTGAGCTCGACAGCTCAGCAATTCTAACAGTTTTTATGCATCACATAGCATACAACATTATACTCAGTTCATGTATTTATAAACAATTTATATTTACTACACATGTTACTTTTCACATAACAACTATATCATCAAAGATCAACTTTCAATCTCATTTATATCTCATATACAATTCATATATAAGTTCACATTATCACGGCATAATATAATTCAACTAACAGTTATTGAATTCATATATCAAATAGGAACTGAAAGGCTTGCCTGATTCGTAGTTTAACAACTACGACTTAACTGCTTAAAGCTATCTGCACTTCGTGTATTCCTACACAGTTATATAATCATGGATTTACATTCAACAGTCATACATTTCATATGCTCTTAATAGAATAACAATTCGTATATCGTTTTTTAATCTTGGTTTCGTTTCACTCTATCTTAGGATAACCACGATGTTACAACATCATACCTTCATACTTATTCTATAGAAACCATTCTATTTCGGTCCTTAGGGTCCTTAAGGAAAATAACTTAGGACCAGAAAGTTAACAAACTATTCTTGGCAGCTCTGCAACACGGCGCGGCCGCGCGACAATTTAGCTTGGGAGTGGCGCGGCCGCGCGACTCCCTGCCAGAACCAGAACTTAGATTTCATAAACTTAGTTTGGTCCTAACATATCATGCATTCTGATATATATTATACACACACATTAAGTAGGCATGCTTGTGCTTATACTACACATGTATACTTAATCACATAGTTTATGCTTTTGAAATTCATTTTCTCGAATATGGGTGCATAGGTGAAATCCATGTTTCATCACATGATGCTTATGTCAACATGTCTATAGGCATAATGAATCCTAATATACATGCTCGTATGATCATAATATAACTCACTCCGTGTTTGATGCTATCATCTTACACATTCTAAACTTTTCATAAAAATCGCTTTAAGTCATCAAAGGTAACTAAGTATATGCAAAGTACCTCGTAGTCATGACTCTCACGTATTAGAACACATACATAAGCCACTTTTACATGCTCAAATGATCAGAACGTGGACATCCTATATATACGTCCAAAAACTCTAAGTTTAACTTTTAAAATCATTTTTAATTTAAACAATGTGTTCTAGTGTATGCTCAATACCTTCGACTCACATATCATGCATATCTAAACCATATAATCATGCTTAAAAAGTCAGAATATAAACATGACTTATATAAGCCAAAATTTGTTTATAAAACCTTAAGTTTTCATTAAAAACTCTACTACAACAAGGTATAATTGTTTACTATTAGCCAAGGTAACTGATTAACAACTACCTTCATACCCATTGATACACATGACCAAGACACTTACACGTGTCTCAAAAGTCCGACTCAAAGAACACAAAATTCGTCAAGTCTCATTTTCAAAACTTCACGTTTTCTTTTCGAAAATCGTGTTAAACCAACTAATACAACTTACTACGTGCATGAAAATCTTAGTACGCATGTCAGACCCCTTTATGAAATTATTAGAGTCTAACTAGTATGCTTAACCAACCAGAAAACACAAAATCACCAAGAGTTTCTGCGTAGGGCGCGGCCGTGCCCCATTTGTACTAGGGGGACGCGCAGCCGCGCGTCCCCGTTTCCAAACCAGAAGCTTTACTGCTAAAACAGAGCTTCAGCTAATCCTTTTTTTACTTCATGTAACAAGCTTGAAAGCCATCATATTGTATCTATAACATATATTTAGACTCTACTCAACATATTAACATCATCTTACATAACAATTCTCCACTAATTCATGAAATCTCTTATGAATTTATAAACTCACAACTAAGAATTTAAAGTAAGAGTTATATCTCTTGGAGCTTTGAATTACTATGCTAGCTTCTTTCTCAGATTTCTATAGCATCATAAACTCTTCTATATAAACTCATCAAGAACTTAGCAACCTAGAATTGTAAAGGGGAGGCTTCTATTTATAGTAAAGCCATTACACAAACTTGGTTTTTGCCCCACAATTTAAACCAAAGGAAATAAGAGAAGTTCATTGGGCAAGCAAGAGTTGTTGGAAGTGGTTGAGTTTCACTATTTGGGCCACTCCCTCCTTCATCATTGAAATCATATGTATAGCCATCATCACCATCCTAGAGTTTGGGCAATTGAAGACATAGCCTAGACCATTGGCCTATTCACGTGTATGAAGAAAGAATGACACTCAATTTGGGACACTCTCTCTTAAAACTCAGCATTTAGTAAGATGGGTGTAAGCATACTAAGTTTTATTTCTTTTTGGACTATACAAGTCACACTTTAATACTTAATGTTGCTACATCAATATTAGTTATGGTCACATATACACCACTCTTCATAAATGTACACCCATATATAAACAAGTATACTTATAATTTAAATATACATCAATACGTATTATAATGTAACTCATGTACATTGTTTTAACTCAATTAATTTCTTAATTGGACTAGATATAAAATAGTTGAGTATTCTCATATAATTTTCCATAAAATTATTATCATAAACATACTCAAATATTATAATGATAATTAATATCATCAATTCATTCTCTTCTAATACTTCCAATTAAATCCCCTTGATTTAACTTCATTATTTATGCCACACAAGGCATAATTATATGAACTTAGTACTTAATAGTCCACAAGCTTATAATAATATAATCTCCTAAAATAATATTATACTCAATGTTACATCTTATAATATGTTCATAAAGTAATACCATTACATTACTAATTTACATGTTCTCTATTATAATCAATCTATTACCCTCCTATGGGTAATACCCAATGGTCAAAGAGGAGTTGGTGGCTAACTCCACCAACTACTACTATTCATGGTCCTTCCTCATCATTACACCTTATAACATGCTCATGGTGTAATTACATTTCTTATTATATGCTTTCTTAGCAACAATGTAGTAATTGAATTAACAAACTCTACACACCAATGTATTGCATCTATTCATTATCAAGCGATTATTCTCCTATGGTTATTACCCAAAGGGCAAAAGGGAAGTTGGTGGCTAACTCCCACCAACTACCACTATTCATGTACTCTAACCACTTAATTGACCATTATTGCTCTCACATGGACTAACTTGCAAGCTTATATCTAATAACTTAATGTTATTACCATATGATATGATAGGGTCACACATACACCCAATCATATAATCCATGTACATTTGATAATACCGAATATATTTTAATTGAGTAGTGTCACACCCCATTATTGTAACTTTATTATTACACTTAATCATATAATTTCCTATATTATATAGTTTTTCTTGAAGTGTCACACTTCATTCCATATTATATAGATGTAGCTACTATATAACTTATAATTACACATCATTGCACATAGAAATTTATTCACATAATAATAATAATTAATTCCATTAATTATTCATTCATTAATTTATTTAATGAATGTTTATTCCACCACTTTGCCACACTAGGCATATCTCACAAGCTTACCTTAAGCTTATTATCACTCCCATCACACTTTAATATTCTTTTAATATAAGGTTTGTGTGACACATGCACTTTAATGCTAAATTATTTAGCTACCTTGAATAATTATATGTATAACCTTTACACTAGAATAATTAATATTTACTCTATTAATTATTATAAAATCTACGATAAAATAATAACTTAAGTTATTTAATATATTGAAATAACTTAGTTTTCTTTCATTAATAAACTTTCTTGAAAATACATTAGGAATTATGTATTTTGTCATAACATAAAATATTATGTTTTCTCCAAATAAAGATATTCATTGTTAGAAAATAATTTACTTATTGTCCCAAGATATTATTCTTAATATAATATCTACTAACATAATTACATGTATGGCACATGTACATACATTATATATAGAAAATAGGTAATAAGTTTATTTTCTATTATAATAATTTATTTCCATCAATTTATTTATATATAACAAATATGTTTTAATGTATTTACCATATTAATTAATCACACTTATTACATCATACGAAAAACATATAGGGTAATATTATTATTCAAAAATAATATTTCCTCCTTTATTAAAATAATTCAATATTAGAATTTATTTTAATATCCTTTATAATAATTATTTCTCTTTCTTTTCTATAAATTGTTCCCAAAACAATTTCTTCAAATATTTATTTAAAGATATAATGATTTCCATTTCTCTTTAATAACGTATATATATCTATTAACGTTATTTGTACATTAAACTTTTACACATATTACCATTCTAAGTAATATATAGAAGGTACTAATTATAATCATATATTCAACATATATATTAATAATATATTCATTAATCACAAAAACACATATTACATAGTCCATATTACCCTATGTAATATAATACCACATACCTCATATCACATATATATCTTTTTATTCGAACCCATCTCACGGTTTAAGAATTTTATTTATTAAATTCTTATTTAATAATTTCTGAAAATTCGGGTTCTTACATCCTCTCCCCCTTATAAGGATTCCGTCCTCGAAATCACCGAAACTTCCTCTACTCGGTGCTATTCTGAATATTACATATTCTTTAGAATAATTTTATCCATTCTTTTTTCAGAAGTTTTATTATTATAACTTTCTCAATTGCATTCTATCACTTTCTCCTTTCTAAGGAGCATTTACTTACTATATTCATCCTTAAGAAGAATAAGAATCTTCCACGATTTTTTTTTTCAATAATCGAGAAGTAGTATGAATAACTCAGATTCCAAATTTATGTTGAGGGGTCACAAGACCGTGAACTTTTCCACAGGTTTACTAATGCTTCAACACAATTCTTCACATTGCAAACCAGAGTGTTTATCAATCACAAAGACTGAAAACACCCTCCACGCGTACATTAGGTGGCCAACCTATTGTACCACTACATTGGGTCGCAACGTAGTGTTTTGTAACGACTATATGCGTTACGCTCGGAACCATTGTCCCCGAAAACATGTTCCCTTATAGGGTTGTTCACCACAGCTTTTCACCATCAAAATCCACACCAGAGCAATCTGGTTTGGCATAAATACACAAGAATGCTTGAATTCTATAATCTCTTTTCAACAGTCGCCTAGCCGAATCAAATAGCTTAGACTCTTATCAACAATTCGGACATCAATCGAAATAATTTAGTCACTTTTCATAATTCGAAAGAAAAATCAAAAACCGTTTTATGACGTCATGATGCCGCACCAACTTAATAGTACGTTGAGGATTCCGCCATTTTATGACTTTGTCATATTACATCATACTATAGTGGGCTGACGATCTTTCGATCACAACCTACACTAGGTTCGATTGCATTGATGACTCCATCGTTTACCATTCTACATCATATCAAGTGATGCATATGGTCAAAATACATTTTGACAGATTTTCAAATTATTTTTGTCTTAGCCCAAACAAATAGCTTAGACATACAAATAACGGTGTTATTTTTAAAATTCATTAGTTCAGTCACCTGACCCAATGTTTTTCTCAAGAAAACCGAAGTGCAAACACTAGCACGAAGTCAATAAATTTTAAAAATCTAGCGTAGCTAGAAGATTTAGAAAAATTCAAATTCTCCATCACTTCAATCTCTTACTACCATCAATGCTCACTATTCCAAACCTCTTATATAATATACCTATTATCAGTACAGTTCACCAACTTACCACACCATGGAAGTTCAGGAACTTACCACAATCATATGGGTTGAGGAACTTATCCTAGTCAGACCAAAATCGTCCATTCGCTGAGGGGTCCCATCATACGATTATGAGTCACGAACTCGTCATAGGCATAAGTCTTAAGAACTCGCACCTAATCTTAGTATTATCTAATTATATCTTAGAAATCTCTATCTATCAAAATAAATATGAGAAAAGAATCACCTTTCCGCCATATGTATAATGATACCGTGACACTAACATTCCAACGATTATCAATGTGACGTACTCAGTGCAAGCACAAAACTTCTGCCCATACAAAAGTTTGTACAACTAAGCCGTTACATGAGTCCTCAATGGAAGTCCAACACTTAAATCTATCTTACTTTATCACTTGCTCGTTACGAGCTTTCTGTGTTTCATCACATACAACTCCTCATGAGTTCATCTCGTACTATATCATAGTACATTCTCTTATAGCATCAAGCTATACATACTTAGTCATTACAGACTATCTATCATTTTACAGTTCAATCTGATCATGTCGTGATCATCACTATACCTTAGGGTTCTTTCCCTATTATCAACCAAACTCCATCTGAGTTTATTCTCACTATCCCTGTCATATTCATATTATAGACATCATCTTAACATTTTCATTACCGGAGTTAGGAAACTCCTGATTCTCATTCTCTAGATATTTCGAGATTCTTCTTTGAATCTTCATTTAGATATATTTTAATCTTATCTTTCACTCTCTCAGGTTATAGTCTAAGGTACACTTACCTAAGGTTTATAACCTACAGCTTTGATACCAACCTGTGACGCCCCCAAATCCACGTTCCTTCGAAACCTCGGATTCGGTGCAGTCACGATACTACTAACGCCAAACTATTATATCTTTTATTCATTACTAAAAGAATACATCTTTACTTATTACAATTTAGAATATAAATTCTATTTATATCCAAGATCTCATCTTTACATCATATTCGATGTTACTAAAATGCGGAATAATTTAAACTTTTTCAATCCTCCTTGAATAAAATCTTTTATTGATTTCATAACTTGAATCAATTACAACCCTTGAATCAATTATAAAATATGATTCATTATATTTGAGTTATCGTATAACGTTTACAACTCGACTTGATATCCTCTATGTATTAACTAATACATCTTTTTAACACAACATGTATTAAATAGTGTAAACAACTATCAAGTACAACTTCTAGAACCTAAACAGGGTTCAAGCAATAATCTAAATAGTACTTTTCAATTCGATACTATCTATCTTTATCAATCAAGAAGCACGAAGGCTTGATCGTAAGTCCTTAACCTGCAAAAGTGGCTATTTGCAAGAGTGAGCTCGACAGCTTAGCAATTCTAACAGTTTTCATGCATCACATAGCATACAACATTATACTCAGTTCATGCATTTATAAACAATTTATATTTACTACGCATGTTACTTTTCACATAACAAGTATAACATCAAAGATCAACTTTCAATCTCATTTATATCTCATATAAAATTCATATATAAGTTCACATTATCACGGCATAATATAATTCAACTAACAGTTATTGAATTCATATATCAAATAGGAACTGAAAGACTTGCCTGATTCGTAGTTTAACAACTACGACTTAACTGCTTAAAGCTATCTGCACTTCGTGTATTCCTACACAGTTATATAATCATGGATTTACATTCATCAGTCATACATTTCATATGCTCTTAATAGAATAACAATTCGTATATCGTTTTCTAATCTTGGTTTCGTTTCACTCTATCTTAGGATAACCACGATGTTACAACATCATACCTTCATACTTATTCTATAGAAACCATTCTATTTCGGTCCTTAGCGTCCTTAAGGAAAATAACTTAGGACCAGACAGTTAACAAACTATTCTTGGCAGCTCTGCAACACGGCGCGGCCGCGCGGCAATTTAGCTTGGGAGTGGCGCGGCCGCGCGACTCCCTGCCAGAACCAGAACTTAGATTTCATAAACTTAGTTTGGTCCTAACATATCATGCATTCTGATATATATTATACACACACATTAAGTAGGCATGCTCGTGCTTATACTACACATGTATACTTAATCACATAGTCTATGCTTTTGAAATTCATTTTCTCGAATATGCGTGCATAGGTGAAATCCATGTTTCATCACATGATGCTTATGTCAACATGTCTATAGGCATAATGAATCTTAATATACATGCTCGTATGATCATAATATAACTCACTCCGTGTTTGATGCAATCATCTTACACATTCTAAACTTTTCATAAAAATAGCTTTAAGTCAACAAATGTAACTAAGTATATGCAAAGTACCTCGTAGTCATGACTCTCACGTATTAGAACATATACATAAGCCACTTTTACATGCTCAAATGATCAGAACGTGGACATCCTATATATACGTCCAAAAACTCTAAGTTTATCTTTTGAAATCATTTTTAATTTAAACAATGTGTTCTAGTGTATGCTCAATACCTTCGACTCACATATCATGCATATCTAAACCATATAATCATGCTTAAAAAGTCAGAATATAAACATGACTTATATATGCCAAAATTTATTTATAAAACCTTAAGTTTTCATTAAAAACTCTACTACAACAAGGTATAATTGTTTACTATTAGCCAAGCTAACTGATTAACAACTACCTTCATACCCATTGATACACATAGCCAAGACACTTACACATGTCTCAAAAGTCCGACTCAAAGAACACAAAATTCGTCAAGTCTCATTTTCAAAACTTTACGTTTTCTTTTCGAAAATCGTGTTAAACCAACTAATACAACTTACTACGTGCATGAAAATCTTAGTACGCATGTCAGACCCCTTTATGAAATTATTAGAGTCTAACTAGTATGCTTAACCAACCAGAAAACACAAAATCACCAAGAGTTTCTGCGGAGGGCGCGGCCGCGCCCCATTTGTACTAGGGAGACGCGCGGCCGCGCGTCCCCGTTTCCAAACCAGAAGCTTTACTGCTAAAACAGAGCTTCAGCTAATCCTTTTTTTACTTCATGTAACAAGCTTGAAAGCCATCATATTGTATCTATAACATATATTTAGACTCTACTCAACATATTAACATCATCTTACATAACAATTCTCCACTAATTCATGAAATCTCTTATGAATTTATAAACTCACAACTAAGAATTTAAAGTAAGAGTTATATCTCTTGGAGCTTTGAATTACTATGCTAGCTTCTTTCTCAGATTTCTATAGCATCATAAACTCTTCTATATAAACTCATCAAGAACTTAGCAACCTAGAATTGTAAAGGGGAGGCTTCTATTTATAGTAAAGCCATTACACAAACTTGGTTTTTGCCCCACAATTTAAACCAAAGGAAATAAGAGAAGTTCATTGGGCAAGCAAGAGTTGTTGGAAGTGGTTGAGTTTCACTATTTGGGCCACTCCCTCCTTCATCATTGAAATCATATGTATAGCCATCATCACCATCCTAGAGTTTGGGCAATTGAAGACATAGCCTAGACCATTGGCCTATTCACGTGTATGAAGAAAGAATGACACTCAATTTGGGACACTCTCTCTTAAAACTCAGCATTTAGTAAGATGGGTGTAAGCATACTAAGTTTTATTTCTTTTTGGACTATACAAGTCACACTTTAATACTTAATGTTGCTACATCAATATTAGTTATGGTCACATATACACCACTCTTCATAAATGTACACCCATATATAAACAAGTATACTTATAATTTAAATATACATCAATACGTATTATAATGTAACTCATGTACATTGTTTTAACTCAATTAATTTCTTAATTGGACTAGATATAAAATAGTTGAGTATTCTCATATAATTTTCCATAAAATTATTATCATAAACATACTCAAATATTATAATGATAATTAATATCATCAATTCATTCTCTTCTAATACTTCCAATTAAATCCCCTTGATTTAACTTCATTATTTATGCCACACAAGGCATAATTATATGAACTTAGTACTTAATAGTCCACAAGCTTATAATAATATAATCTCCTAAAATAATATTATACTCAATGTTACATCTTATAATATGTTCATAAAGTAATACCATTACATTACTAATTTACATGTTCTCTATTATAATCAATCTATTACCCTCCTATGGGTAATACCCAATGGTCAAAGAGGAGTTGGTGGCTAACTCCACCAACTACTACTATTCATGGTCCTTCCTCATCATTACACCTTATAACATGCTCATGGTGTAATTACATTTCTTATTATATGCTTTCTTAGCAACAATGTAGTAATTGAATTAACAAACTCTACACACCAATGTATTGCATCTATTCATTATCAAGCGATTATTCTCCTATGGTTATTACCCAAAGGGCAAAAGGGAAGTTGGTGGCTAACTCCCACCAACTACCACTATTCATGTACTCTAACCACTTAATTGACCATTATTGCTCTCACATGGACTAACTTGCAAGATTATATCTAATAACTTAATGTTACTACCATATGATATGATAGGGTCACGCATACACCCAATCATATAATCCATGTACATTTGACAATACTGAATATATTTTAATTGAGTAGTGTCACACCCCATTATTGTAACTTTATTATTACACTTAATCATATAGTTTCCTATATTATATAGTTTTTCTTGAAGTGTCACACTTCATTCCATACTATATAGATGTAGCTACTATATAACTTATAATTACACATCATTGCACATAGAAATTTATTCATATAATAATAATAATTAATTCCATTAATTATTCATTCATTAATTTATTTAATGAATGTTTATTCCACCACTTTGCTACACTAGGCATATCTCACAAGCTTATCTTAAGCTTATTATCACTCCCATCACACTTTAATATTCTTTTAATATAAGGTTTGTGTGACACATGCACTTTAATGCTAAATTATTTAGCTACCTTGAACAATTATATGTATAACCTTTACACTAGAATAATTAATATTTACTCTATTAATTATTATAAAATCTACGATAAAATAATAACTTAAGTTATTTAATATATTGAAATAACTTAGTTTTCTTTCATTAATAAACTTTCTTGAAAATACATTAGGAATTATGTATTTTGTCATAACATAAAATATTATGTTTTCTCCAAATAAAGATATTCATTGTTAGAAAATAATTTACTTATTGTCCCAAGATATTATTCTTAATATAATATCTACTAACATAATTACATGTATGGCACATGTACATACATTATATATAGAAAATAGGTAATAAGTTTATTTTCTATTATAATAATTTATTTCCATCAATTTATTTATATATAACAAATATGTTTTAATGTATTTATCATATTAATTAATCACACTTATTACATCATACCAACAACATATAGGGTAATATTATTATTCAAAAATAATATTTCCTCCTTTATTAAAATAATTCAATATTAGAATTTATTTTAATATCCTTTATAATAATTATTTCTCTTTCTTTTCTATAAATTGTTCCCAAAACAATTTCTTCAAATATTTATTTAAAGATATAATGATTTCCATTTCTCTTTAATAACGTATATATATCTATTAACGTTATTTGTACATTAGACTTTCACACATATTACCATTCTAAATAATATATAGAAGGTACTAATTATAATCATATATTCAACATATATATTATTAATATATTCATTAATCACAAAATCACATATTACATAGTCCATATTACCCTATGTAATATAATACCACATACCTCATATCACATATATATCTTTTTATTCGAACCCATCTCACGGTTTAAGAATTTTATTTATTAAATCCTTATTTAATAATTTCTGAAAATCCGGGTTTTACAGCTTCAATAATCTGCATATCCGATAAGAGTGGATTGCCTAACATCAAGTTCACAATTCAGAATGCCCCGACATATGGGAATTACATTGGAGAAGTATTAGATGAAATACCTCCTGTCAAGCAGCCTTGGTATCAAGACATCAAGGAATATCTCTGTGATTGGTTCACACCCACTGAGGCAAGTTAATCAGAGCGAAAGCGAATTCACAAAATGGCCATGAAGTTCTATTTAAGCGGTGATGCACTTTACAAAAGGGATGCAGGAATAGGCCTGCTGAGATGCCTCGACAAAGAGCAAGCCCAAAGACTTATGGATGAAATCCACGGTGGAGTCTGTGGTCCACACATGAGTGGTCATCTGCTGGCTAAGAAGATAATCAGAACTGGACATTATTGGATCTCTCTTAAGACTGACTGCGATGACCACGTTAAGAGATGTTTTCAATGCCAAATACATGAAAATGCTATCTACGCTCCTCCAAATGAGCTGCACAACATGAGTTCACCATGGCCTTTCTCCATGTGGGGAATGGATGTGATAGGTCCAGTGAAAACAAAAGCCAACAATGGTCATCGATTCATTTTCACCATGATCGATTACTTCACCAAATGGGTTGAATTAGCCTCTTTTTCCAAAGTCACAAAAGAGGTCATCATTAGTTTCATCAAAAATAATGTCGTCTGTCGATATGGACAACCGGAGGTGATTGTATCAAACAATGCCAAGAACCTAAACAATCAAATGATGAAAGAATTATGCAGTAAGTTCCACATCAAGCATCTCAATTCCGTCATCTATCGGCCCAAGATGAAAGGTGCGGTCGAAGCGGCCAATAAAAACATTAAGAAGATCATGCAGAAAATGTCCGCCAATCACAAGGAATGGCCTGACCTGCTGCCTCTTACCCTGTTAGCATACAGGACGTCAATGCGCACCTCTACTGGGGCTACCCCCTATTCGTTGGTCTATGGCATGGAGGCAGTCCTTCCCATAGAGGTAGAGATGGAATCCTTGCGAGTATTGATCG
Source organism: Panax stipuleanatus (assembly GCA_020205555.1). NCBI lineage: Eukaryota > Viridiplantae > Streptophyta > Magnoliopsida > Apiales > Araliaceae > Panax > Panax stipuleanatus. The sequence goes on along the minus strand of CM035117.1, from coordinate 46,983,034 downwards.
ATGCTCAGATAGACGAGGATCAGTGGTTGTAAGACCGGTATCATCAACTGTCCCTGATAGATAAAAAAAGGGCTACAACCATTTTCCACGGATAGTTATACCAGCAAAAGATCGCCAGATCCTTCAACAAAAAGGTCCGAATACGTCAATTTAAAGAAAGCGACTTGGTGCTAAAGAAAGTCCTGGCCAATCAGGATGAAGCCAAAGGAAAGTTTGCCCCAATTTGGGAAGGCCCTTTCATTGTCAAGGAGGTGTTGACAGAAGGATCTATCAGACTACAAGAAATGGATGGGAATGAATTTCCCCAACTCATCAATTCAGACACCTTAAAAAGGTACTACATCTGAGACACATGCATACTCGCATTCGGGTCCTACGAATCAAATCAGGTTCGGTTTTTCACTAAAAATCTGAAACTACGAATGACCTGATCTCCCTACACCCGGGAGTACGTAGGTAGCCATTTTTGGTGCGGTCAAACCAAATAAAAAACTAAAAAATTCATCAAACCAAACTCAAAAACCCAAGAAAAATACTATTCAAACTTCTCTCCAACCAAACAGCCCTACCGGCAAAAAGTCGGAACTACGAATGACCTGATCTCCCTACACCCGGGAGTACGTAGGCAGCCATTTACGGTGCGGTCTAACCTTCAAGAAAAAATGAAAATAATAAAAGACCAGCTCCAAGACACCAAAGACAAATAGAAGCCAAAGTCTATCAAGCTACCCTGGTCAATAGGCCCATTTGAGATACTCCCTGACATCTAACTATAAGTCCATCAAGGAGAAGCTCAAGATACATCAACAACTTCAAGTCATGAAAGAAGTGGTAATTACTCAGCAATGACAGTACATATCTAATCAGGGAAGTGAATCAAAACTATATTTCTTTGATATATAACACTATTTAATATATACATAGTGCCCTGTACATGACAAAAATGGCTGATCTAGTCTGTGCAGGAAAAATAAAGCTAGTCTATGGACCCAAGGACAAGCGGGTCATCAATGCCAGCATGGCATCTCTCTCTAAAGATGGGGGAGCAGCTTTAAGTGCAATCCACTCAGCCTCCATACGGCTCAATACCTCCACAGTCATCTGTAAGATGGCACTGTGGTCATCAATGTATGCACTCATCTCGGTGACCAAACCATGAGTGTAAGATCGAAGAGCAGTACTATTAGCCATGTGGAAATCACGGGAAACTATAGCCTCATCCCTCTCCGCAAAAGCTGCATCTCGAGCAATCAAAGTCTCCTCGATCTCAACATGTGTTGCGTCTCTAGCCGAACGGATCTCGTCTCGCTCCGCAACCACTGCATCTCTGGCAGATCGGAGCTCCTCCCGCTCAATCAATCCAGCATCCAAAGCGGCTCTGAGTCCATCTCTCTCAGCAAAAGTTAAGTCTCTGCCAGACAAGGCAGCTAACATCTACGCTTTAGCTGAATCTCGCTCAAAGGTCATCCTGAATAGTGAGTCCGCTAAAGCCAGATCCGTCTCTACAAGAATAACCGGTGGATCACTCACTAGAGCCGCTGTCAAACCTGTGAACAACTCATCCTAGGTAAGAGAATCCGGATCCTCCATAGGCTCCTCCTTGTCGGAGTCCACAACCGAAGATAAATGAGGCTCTACTGCTGCAACTGCTGTCTCTGCCTCTAACCAGGCAGAATACTCCGGAGAATAACCCGGATGGCCACCAGAGAAATCAGCCCTCTCTCAATGAGTCCAACACTCATATGCTCTAACCAAGTCGACGGATGACATAGACGAAGCTGACATCCTCTGATCAGTAGCCCCCTAAAAGTGGTGTAAACTCTACAGCTGATCAAACTGACATATGAATGCCAAAGGATGATAGGTAGTCACTCCCCTCCCTCAAACCCGCCAGGGGCAAATAATCCAGGCCAGAGGCATGGGTGATAAAGCTATATGGGGACGCTAGCCCTGAGCATGGAAAGATAGAGAAAGGATGCTCAATATTCGACAGAAATGCCAACCATGACTCTGCATCGATGCACTCCGCAGGCTGAAAGGAGTAAATTATGGATGTCTCATGAGTAAAGCAAAAACCCCGAGGCCTGAAGAATCCAATTGGTCGTATATGGGACATCAACCATATATACAGGAAGACCGAGCTTCCCCTAAAAACCCCCTCTGGATGGGTACTACAATGTGTGGCGGATCTAAATGTCTCAGGCAATATCATCGGGACGATGGTGCTACCTTGTCTAAGGGCCCAAACCACAACTACCAATCTTAAGTCCAAATGATCCAAGCGAAGCGGCATGTATACGTATGCCATAATACACCTCAGCAGAATGTCTACTCTGGCCAAATGCCATACCTCTGCTGAAATAATAAAATCTCCGACATGGCGATCGTAGCTGTTGAGCTCGCCAAATTGATCGATCCAAAAATCAATCGAGATCACGTGTCCAAATACAATCTCGTCCCTGATCACACTCTGACGGAGACCAAACATACGGGTAAACGGTCTCCTCATATCACTAATAACTGTATGAGCACACGACAAATCTAGAGCCAACCCAGTAAATCGCTCGTACTCCTCGAGAGTCGGCGTCAAATCATGCAGCCCGAAGCGGAACACCTGTCTCTCAGGTATCCAGAAGGGTAAAATGCCATCAAAAAATCCAGACGGCACCCAAAAATCTACGAGGGCCAACGAATGCCCCAGCATGTGGTCCACTGTCCCTCTGACTGGGTAGGACAGGCTCTCATACCACGACCTCAATGATGTGGCCACCTCAGACGGTGGTGAATGCTCAATATGGCTGACCGCAGACGACGTCATCTGTAGCACCGTACCACAAGACCATCCAGATGTCAAATCAAGTCGCAGCTGTCTGAATGCATACACATGACATAATATATACATGATGATAAATATAAACATGATGCGATAGATAGAAAAGATCATGAATATCTACAACAAACTATCTACTGCAGGACATTATCCCTGTCTGATAATACAAAGAAAGGAAAATACAAGGAAATGGGGGCACCACCACCCAACTAATACAGTGGTCTATCAAAATGATGGCACAAGCCCAGCGAAGTTTGGGTACAGACCGAATTCAAGCTCAGCTATTGGTTCCATTCCAGCGAAGTTTGGGTGCAGACCGAAGTCAATCTCAGCCGTTGGCACAACCCCAGCGAAGTTCGGGTGCAGACCGAAGTCAATCTCAACCGTTGGCACAACCCCAGTGAAGTTCGGATACAGATCGAAGTTAATCTCAGCTGCTGGCACCACCCTAGCGAAGCGTCGGGTACAGACCAAAGTCAATCTCAGCTATTGGCACCACCCCAGCGAAGCGTTGGGTACTGATCAATGACAGTTCAGCCGTTGGCACAACCCCAGTGAAGCATCGGGTACTGACCAATGACAATTCAATAGTTGGCACAACTCCAGCAAAGCATTGGGTACTGATCGATGATAGTTCAGCCGTTGGCACAACCACAGCGAAGCACCGGGTACTGACCAATGATAGTTCAGTCATTGGTTCCAGCCCAGTGAAGCATCGGGTACTGATCGATGACAGTTCAGCCATTGGCACAACCCTAGCAAAGCATCAGGTACTGATCGATGACAGTTCAGCCGTTGGCACAATCCCAGCGAAGCATCGGGTACTGACCAATGACAAGTTCAGCCATTGGCACAACCCCAGCGAAGTGTCGGGTACTGACCGATATAAGTTAACCGATTGCTCAGCCCCAGCCAAGCTTCGGGAGTGATCCGATGATGAAGGCAATTATAGTAATCCATCGCCAATGATGGAATCTATTATACACATCCTCAAAAGAGAATGAGGTAAGATTGGATATTCAGCTCCCTACTGCAAGCTTCCAAGTGAAACATATCATCCGGATAAAACATCAGAAGATCCCAGCAAGGTGACTCAATACCCGAGGGACAACCTCGTCAGAGGAGCCTTCTAAAACACACAAACGGCATCAGCCAAGAGAAGATCTACCCCCTGATAATGCTGACAGATACCAAAAACCATGAGTTTCAAACCATAGTAACATCAACATAATAGCATCCTCATCGGAGTTAAACAGGCTACCATGAATAACGTCATCCCCAGCAGAAAATGACAAGAATAGTTCGCGGTAACCTATCAATGATATCCAGGGATGTCCATGACAACGTTATCCCCAGCAAACAGATGAAGTAAGCAACCGAGAGCAGCCCCGTTCAACTTAGAGACACCCAGCCTTCGTAATGTCTCTGGCATTTGTTTTATTTCCAGTGTCTACTAATATTTATCCCATCCATTCCATTACATTGTATGGACATGATAAAGAAGGGCATCTGTAGACACTCAAAATTTTCCTTGCCCCAATACTGACACTGTAGGAGGGCAAACCCGTCAATTAAATCAAACCCGGTACCGATACCGGGCTTCCAATCCAAATTCGGCCACTAATGCCGGTCATTCAGTTAAATCTGATCCCCAATATCGGTACTACAGCCCAAGTCCGGCCACCAATGCCAGGAAACCCAAATTCGATCACCAATGTCGGTACTCTAGTCAAATTCGATCACCAATGTCGGTACTCTAGTCAAATCCAATCACCAATGTTGGTACTCCAGCTCCGATCTCCAATCCGTCAACCTAGCTCCGATCTCTAATCGAACCGTCAATCCAGCTCTGACCTTAAATCGAACCATCAATCCAACTCCGATATCCAATTGGACAGTCTATCCATCTTTGATCTCCAATCAGACCGTCTATCCAGCTCCGATCTCTAATCGGACGGTCTATCTAGATCCGATCTCCAATCGAACCGTCAACCGAGCTCTGATCTCTAATCGAACCATCAATCCAGCTCCGATCTCCAATCGGACCATCTATCCAGCTCCAACCTTTGATCGGACCATCTATCCAGCTCTGATCTCTAATCAAACCGGCTATCCAGCTCCGATCTCTAATCAGATTGTCTATCGACCTCCGATCTCTAATCAGACCGTTTATCCAGCTCCGGCCTCCAAACGAACAGTCTATCCAGCTCTGATCACCAATCAAAACATCTATCCAGTTTTGATCTCCAATCGGACAGCTTATCTAGCTCCGATCTCCAATCGGATCGTCTATCCAACTCTGATCTCCAATCGGACCATCTATCCAGCTTCGATCTCCAATTAGACCGTCTATCCAGCTTCGATCTCTAATTGGACCTTCTATCCAGCTCCGATCTCTAATCGAATCGTCTATCCAGCTCCGATCTTTAATCAGACTGTCTATCCAGCTCCGGTCTCCAATCGGACCATCTATCCAGTTCTGATCTCTAATCGGACCGTCTACCCAGCTCCGATCTCCAATCAGACCGTCTATCCTGCTCCGATCTCCAATCAGACAGTCTATCCAGCTCCGATCTCCAATCGGATCGTCTATCCAGCTCCGATCTCCAATTAGACCGTCTATCCAGCTCCGATCTCTAATCAGACCATCTATCAGCCTCGGTGGCAATCCGAGAGGTACAAGTCAGCCCCGACAGAAACCTAGGAAGTATCGATCAGTCCCAATCTCAATATCAGGCCGTTAAGTCAGACCCAGCATAAACCCGGGAGGTATAGGTCAACCTTGACATCAACCTAGGACGTGTCAGGTTATCCCTGATTTCAGCCCGGGAAGTACAGATCAGCCCCAACGTCAATTCGGGAAGTGCAGTTCAGCCCCAGAGATAACCCTGGGAAGCCAGATCCACCAAGGACCACCCTGGGAGTGGAGAAACGGTCATTTTATTAACTCTAAGTCAATTCGGTCAAACTCAAGCCGAATTGATGCCATCAAAATCAGAATGAACCATAACGACGATCCCGAGTACAAATGACGCAAGACAGCTCAATGGACAAACTACGGGGAATCGAAGACCCAGTTATGAACCCATCTTCTTGGACCTGAAAAATGTTCTATCCCATATCATTGCAACACTCTCAGCGAGGGCTTTCTGAAAAGGTATCGCTTGCCTCAAATGGACGCTCCGATCAAAAGTTAGAAAGTTTTGACTTCGACTGCGCGTTGTCCGGATTACACGTACTTCGAGATGATAGAACCCGGCACTGCGGGCCCCACCAGGGGATCCGCACCTCTACCTGTGGTAGCAGCAGGTAGAGTGGAGGCTCCCTGGACTATAAATATGAGGCCACCCCCCCCCCCCCCCCCATTTCAAAAAAAGAAAAAACGCAGCAAAGCTCTGGCAGTTCAATTTTTTGACTTTTACACCTCTTCCAAATCCAAATATGTTCACTCTAACACGTAGATATACCCATATACTACCACATATCAGAAACTAATTGATAGATTTGGACATATAGAGCCTACGATTAGGCAAAAAGCCCGTATAGCAGCCCATTGTAAGTATTTTCACGATTAGAAAGTGAATATTACTTCTTCGTACTTTTATACACTTGCACGTTAAGTTTCGTTTTCTAAAAATGCCCGGAACTTAGTTTCGTGGTCGTTTTCATCAAAATTTGTTTCATTTTTGTACATAAACTGATTTTCTGGCATTTCTACAACTCGGATTGACGATCCGTCAGCTCCAGCAGCTTCAATGCACTAGCACACATGTTCTGGCAACTTCGCCAGACTGGGTTATTTTCCCAGTCCGAGTTTGCCCCTTTTTTATATATATTTAACTGTATATATACTAACATTTCAATTTTGTCAAGCCCGAATGTCAAATTCGAGGTAGTTTACCGCTTTTATATATATTTACGCATATATGAGCGATTTTCATCATCACTGGTCCTCGTATCAATCTTTGTTGACTATATTTCTGTCAATATATATATTTTAATTTAGTCCGGGCACCGACGTGAAAATCCATCGCCCTTTATACTGTTTTTGCACACTTCGCCATACTGGGTGATCTCCCCATCACTAGTTGACTACTTTTCTGTACATTTACATTCCAGTTCGACCTGGATCATTCTGTGGCCTTTTTACTATATTTTTATATATTTATGCATATATAAGTAACCTTCACCATCACTGGTCCTCTTCCCAGTATTGGTTGACTACGTTTCTGTCAATATATATATATATATATATATATATATATCAATTCAAGTCCGGGCACAGGCGTGAAAACCCATCGCCCTTTATACTATTTTTTTACACACTTTGTCATACTGGGTGATCTCCCCAGTCACTGGTTGACTATTTTTCTTTACATTTACATTCCAGTTTGGCCTGAATCATTTTGTGGCCTTTTTACTGCTTTTATATATATTTATGCATATATAAGCAGCCTTCACCATCACTGGTCCTCTTTCCAGTCTTGGTTGACTACGTTTCTTTCAATATATATATATATATATATATATATATATATATATATATATATATATATATATATATTTCTTTACTCGCTTTCTATTCAACTGCTGTTTTAAATATTCATTTTATATGAATTGGCATTGACATATCTGTAGGCGGACTAGATTTATTTAAATCTTGCCAATTCTAGTTTTCAAACGATTCAAAACATCCAGACTGAACCAGAAAGCTAGAATGGTTGAGATTTCCTTAAATCTAGCTTTCTTTCTAGTTTCAGCTTCAAAAGCAACCTCGCGTCCCTTAGATCGCTATCTAGTGGGAACGAGATGCTTCGGCCTTGCGAATTGGGATTTACTGAATGAATCCTCGGTTCTGGCAATTTTGGGATATATATTTGTTTCTGTACTGTGCAGGTTTTGGCTACTCATATGTGAGCCAATGAATCATGGGATTCACGATCAAAACGATCGGAATCTGATTCCCACGATGGACAAACTCCGGTTTACAAATGTATCCTGCCAGTTTTTCTGTAGAAATGTACATAAAAACATACCTTAAAATGGTTATCCGAATTTAAGATCTCCAGATAATGAAAAAGATATCGATTGTCGTGTCAGCATCCCTCCGATGGTTTTCATACCCATAAGGAGACCGACACTTGTATATTCTGTGGTCGAGGATGCCTCACAGCCCGACAAATCACCATTCACATGCAGCCTTAAGGCTATAAAGATAAAATTGGAAGTATCAACAGGCTTCAATTCCTATGGCAGCGTAAGGGTTTGATAAACCAGCTTTCAAAACATCATTTTCAAATCAATCAATAGAAAAACTTTTCAAAGAAAATCAAATTAAATGCTTTTGCAAATCAAATCAAAGACTGATTTTCAAATCAAATCAACCCTTCGTATATAGGTTCAACGAAGTAAAGCACTACTTTCAATCAATCAAATCAATATGCCCAATTTTCAAACAGCATTCACTCACGCAATCCAGTTTTAAAGGGAAATATTGAAAAGATGAGGTACCATGTTTACACGGGAGTCGTGGGGTGCCCAACACCTTCCCCACACTTAACCAAGCCCCCGAGCTCAAAACTTTATTTTGAAGGATCAAGTTTCAACAGTGTCCAACAATTGGGCCTCTTTCAAACAAAACTCGATTGAGTTAGTACAACCATTTTAAATCTACCAGCTGGTGACTCTGTAAAACATTCAAATCGTCGACATGATACATGTTGGCCTTTCTCCTAAAAAACCCTTCAAAACCTTTTTCCTAAATAAAAAGAGTAAGGGTAGAGAGAACTTAGGAGAAGAGATTAAAAGATCCGGGTTGTGATCCGGGTGGTGCCCAAGAAGATCTTACGTTACTTTCCTCTTACGCCGAGGCATCAACGATTATTCTTGTCGTCCCACACGGCTCATTATATGACTTGGCATAGAACAAGGGACATTGTGCCTGGTCAGCTGACTCACCCTGCAGATGGAGATGAATGGAAGAAATTTGATGAAAATTTTCCAAAATTTGCTAAGGAGATATGAATGTCAGGCTTGGCATGGCTACGGATGGATTTTTCCCATTTAATAATTTTAGCCAGCCCTTCTCTGTTTGGCCAGTGATAATGGTAGCTTACAATCTTCCACCATCAATGTGCATGAGGGATCCGTATATGTTCTTGACTTTACTCATAACGCAAGATAAAAGTCCTACAAAAGATATAAACCTGTACCTCAGACCGCTAGTCGATAAACTTAAGATGTTGTGGGAGATGGGTGTTCAGACTTATGATCAAGAGAATATGCAAAATTTTGTGATGAAGGCCGCTTTGTTGTGGACTATCCCCGAATTTCCGGCACTAGGGATGATCAGTGGTTGGTCAACTCATGGGAAGCTGTCATGTCCAGTCTGTATGGGGGATGTGCAAGGCATACAACTACGCCATGGGAGGAAAACTAGTTTCTTTTGAACTACTGGTAAATTCTTGCCTACTGACCACAATTACAAAAAGATGTGTGCACAATTTAACAAAAAGATTGAGAAAATGGGGGTTGTTAGACGTTTGTCGGGCAGCGAGATATCGGGATGGCTTAATAATCTTACATTCACCGCCAGGAAAGGAGTATGGTAAGTTGAGAGCAATAGGTTATGGGATAACTCATAACTAGACACACTCGCCCATGTGGTTTGAGTTGTCATATTGGGTCACACAATCTGTCCGTCATTGTATAAATGTCTATGCATATAGAAAAGAATGTATTTGAGAACTTATTTTACACTGTGTTAGATGCGAGTGGTAAAACAAAAGACCTTGATAAAGGACGTAAAGAGTTAGAGGCAATGACTATCAGGCCAGAATTATGGCTTCGACCTAACAACTCAAAACCAAATGCTCCATTTTGTCTTACCAAGCAACAGGTTGAAGACGTTTGCAAGTGGGTAAGTTCATTGCAGCTCCCGGATGGATATGCTTCTAACATTTCTCGTTGCACTAAGGTTGACCAGCTCAAAATTACTGGGCTCAAATCTCACGATTTCCATATATTCATGCAGAAGTTGATGCCAATTGCATTTCGTGAGATGTTACCTAGGAAATTTATTGATGCCTTGACCGAACTATCATCTTTCTTTCGGGATATTTGCTCAACGGTAATAAGGTACAATGATGTTGAGAAGATGGAGAAGAATATAGTGCTGACAATGTCCAAGCTCGAAATGATCTTACCTCCAGGGTTCTTTGACTCAATGGAGCATTTGCCTATTCATCTACCATATGAACTGAAACTTGGAGGACCGATGCAATATTGGTAGATGTATCCTTTTGAGAGGTAAGTAATATCATCTATTGACCTAAATTTTGATGATATTTACAAGTCATATTATTAGTATTAATTGTGTTCAATCATATTTCAGGTATATACGTCAATTAAAGCAGAAAGTAAAAAACAAAGCTCATGTAGAGGGTTCAATTATTGAGCGTTATACGGAGGAATGACTTGTCAACTTATGCTCTCTATACTTTGACGGTGTAGTCTCAACTAAGCACAATCCTTTAAGTAGGAATGAGGTCCTTGGTCCTCAAACTCATTCTGATGATAAGTTAGTTCTATTCACCTATCCGGTTAAACCATTTGGCCCTGAGACGATGACTTACTTAAGCGACATAGATTTGAAAATTATATCTACATATGTGCTTCTAAAGTTGCCCGAATTAGCGGAATACATCAAGTATGTATTATTATATAAATGTCAATACACTAATATTATTGTCTCATAATAAACAATTAAACTATGTTATTATATTATTTCAGTGCATTAGAAGAGGAAGCGAATGCTTCTAACCCGGGAATAACTCCAGCATAGTTGGAAGCATTCATTAATGAGAATTTTCACCAGTGGTTTAAGAGAAGGGTTGAAGCGGACAGCGCTTATGAGTGTTTTAGAGATGTTATTTCAGGCTCGTACAAACTAATTAGTTCATTTTCTAGCTGCATCGTGAATGGGTATAGATTCAAGGTTGATGACTTGAATGAAATGACATCAGTCAATTATGTCGTTGTCGTGTTGGGAAGTTGCTACCAAGACTCGGAGTCCAATTACAATGGACGATTAGAGGAAGTGGTTGTACTCAATTATCCTAGGGGTAAAAAGGTTGTTACATTTAGGTGTCGCTGGTTTGATACTGTTAAGAGTGTTAAAATTGATTGTAATAGAATCTTCATGGTAGACATAAAGTCAAAACTACAGTCTAATGATGTATTCATTTTAGCCAGCCAAGCCACTCAAGTGTATTATGCCCCGAATGTCTTAAATTCTAGAAGCCCCTAGTATACAGTTGTCACAACGAAGACTCGTGCTTTTGATGGTACTAATCTGTCTGGAACAGATGAGTCGTTGCAAGAACAAATTAGCAATCCCAAGGTAGATGTCGTGCTAAATTATGATGATGTGGTGGTTGGTGACCTCATTGACATACTTGATGCTAAGGAAGATGAGGAAGACGTGGTTCTCAATGACTATATCGTCGTACACGAAGACGACGAGTACAAAACCGATACGGAGTTAGAGGAGCCATAATCAAAGGATGAAGTTGAGTTTGATTCTGACGGGTTTGCTGACGTACGTACTCTTAAAGTAAATAATTTGCTAATAGGAATGATTATTTAATTTAGATAAATTAACTACAACTTAATTACATAATAGGAACGATTATTTAATTTAGATAAATTAACTACAACTTAATTACTTAATATATTGTTTATTTCAGTAATACGTTGATATATGGCTAGACATAGCGGGGGAAAACATCGTCGTGGTGGTCGTTCATGATCTGATGACGGCACCCACAGTGAGGGATTGTCATCAGCTAGTAGTTTCCAAACTTGAATAATTATCATTATTTTTATTAAATTATTTATAGCATATATGAAAATATTATATTTACATAATGTCATTTATACAGATAGTGTGACGCCCCCAAATTCAGACCGCCACAGTCTCGAATTCGGTTCGTCACGTTCTAAATATCTAACGGCTAATAAGATAATAATATCTCGCACAGCAGAAATACACATAGGAATAGATTACATTTATTTAATATAACCATTCATGTCCCAAGGTTTCGTAACTTAAACATCTCTCATATCTTAAACATAGCTTAAGCATATATAATCTTAACTTAATACATAATAGACTAGAATCTTATTACAATTATCATAAAAGTTATACATAATAACAAGCTACTCCGTAGCCTTGCCCTTGCCCTTATCAGCGCCCGAAGGTCCGCCTTGCTCTGTCTTAACTGAAATATTTTAAGGGAAAAGCAAGAATGAGCAACAAGTTTGCTCAGCAAGTAATATAGCAATAAGGGACAATATAGTTTTCAATTCTCAAGAGTATGACAAATAATGATAGGTCGAGGATAACAAGAAATATCAATAGTTTTCAACAATAGTCGCTAAAGACCGAAAGATATCAATAAGATTCAAGGTTTAATCTTTTCACAGATCAAGAATAATGAATACTGAGCAGTAACTAAGGACTATGAACTTCTACTAGAATTAACAGTAATATGCTGATAATCTAATAAAACAAGTACAACAGGTGATTAGCCTAAAGTACCCTACATTATGCATATCGTTCAATCGCACTTAAGTGCGCACGTCAGTCTCCCGATAATTATAATTTCCCTTCAAAGAAAGTTGTTCATCTCAGTCAATACAAGATTTCCGCACCAATCAATTGGTTTGGATAGTTTTCTAATCATGATATAGGTCTAGCCGAATCAAATGGCATAGACCGCTTCTTCAATGTATATAAGAACAACTATAAGTACAATACTTGATATTAAAGTTCGAAGAATATAATCAACTTTATCTTAGCTATGAAGAAATGAGTCATAAGACATGAATCATAATTTCAATGTTTACTCGTACGACAAATAATAGTACAAGTCTAAGCAATACTCAATAAGGAGTAGGGTTTGAGAACTTGCATTCAATACCAAATCAAATGAAGTTTATGAAACTTGCATCAAAGAGATATAAGGTTTAGATACTTGAACAACAAAAGAGTGTAAGTTAGGGAACTTGCCTTAAGCGTAGTTTACCACTTATAGCTTATCAACACTTCGAATTCCTATCGTAATATATTTATGTATATAGGATATCTATTAGTCACATAGTTTAACAACATATATTAACACGTACATATCATCAACACGTACTTAAGTCTTTAACCTTGCTACACAGTTATACCATATATAGCATTATATAAAGTCATAGTACTTGATCGATTATATCTTTACTTATCTATGGAATTACTTTTTATAATTTAAACATCATCATGTTATATTATTACCACATATAAATACATATCAGTAGTGATTAGACTCTGATTAGCAGCTTAGGTATCATTATAAGTCAACTGTCAAAATCAGAAAGCAAGCAAACTGTCCAGATTACATTTCAGCCCGGCGCAGCTGCGCTATGGAAAGGCTTAGGGACGGCGCAGCTGCGCTGTCCCCTGGTCAGACTAGAGTTGTATTTTTATTTCCTCGGTTTCATTTCACTTTTTAGCGTAACAGAGTGTTAACACATAACAATCATACATGTTAAGAGGTCTTGGACTCCCATAGGGTCACTTCAAGTTCATGTTTATATATCATACCTTTAGTTGGAATCTCTAAAGGATTTAGGCCTTATGATATCACAAGGGCTATCAAGTTTGTCATTCATACATATAAAGCGGCCACAAAATATGTAATATACATGCTTACATGTGTTCATATCATTTACGCGTGGCTAGCATTATTATTTTCCTAAAAACTTGCTTAAACTCGTACTTGATTAACTTTCATTGTTTCTAACAAGTATGTGCACGTGTAGGCCATCTAAGTGATGTTAAAAGCACTAGCATGTATGCTCAAAAATATCGAAGTATCGTCACACCATGTTCATGCAACTTAGTTTTCAAAAAATCCAAGTTTTACTTTTGAAATCATTTTAGACTTAAACCATGTATGCTATTATATACTCAACACTTTAGACTAACATTTCAGGCATATATAGACCATACGATCATGCTCAAAAAGTCAGAATGTGAACATCATATGTATATGTCAAGTCCATTTTCAATACTTATACTTTTTTTTAATAATGTATACTAATAGAATCAACCATGTTCAGGCTATGACAAGGAACATATATTTGCGTGTTAAACCTGTTATCATGCTTGTCTAAGTGATACCAATCAAGTTAACACTTATCAGATTTAACAGAACAAGAAATTCCAAGATCAGTGCCTGGCGCAGCTGCGCCGTGTCTAGGTCAGAAGCAGAATAGCTTTTGCTAGGCAGAATGCAAACCCAATTACAAAAATTTCTTACGAAATCTATTCTAACTCAGCCACATTGCTACACAGATGCATATAAACTTATATGATCACAATGTCATCAATAATTCAATCAATTAACAAGACTTCAAGCATAATCAAGAAGTTAGATATTCTCAGAATGAAGAACAAGGAATTATACCTCTACTAGTTGAGCTTAACTGAGTTTGCTGCTAAATGCTCTCCTTAATCTCAAACTTCTCACTACTATGATATACTCACACTAGCTTATACTTAACAGAATTTCAGCAATTTGAAATGAGAAGGAGAGAGCTACATTTATAGGCAATTGAATGTCCAGACAATGAAATTTTCCACCAAAACAAACCATTGGAATGAAGAAGAGTTTGATGGGCAATGAAGAGTAGTTGGTAGTTGTTGAAGATCACTATTTAGCCCACTCCCCATATGATCATTGCTAGCTACATTGTTGAGATTAGAGAAGAAGAACTAGGCTATGCTATTGAGTGTTTCACGTGAGAAGAATTGAGCCTCACATTATGGGACAAGGAAATAAAGCTCAACATTTGCAAGTTGTTCATAAATTAATGCTAACACTTAGGTTATATACATATCATATACACTTAGGTTATAACTCATATAGTGTCATAATATAGTTTTAAATAAGGAAACAATATTATAATATAGTAAGTTGGGGTACATATATACACATCAACATATAATTCATGTACATTTCATAATACCAAATATAATCTAATTGGGTATTATCTTTCCACAGTACCATAAACTATATTATTTCAATTATTTATAATCATTGAAATGATTATTATTTCCATTCCACATCAACATTAAGATAGATAACCATTTTTTTATTTCCTCTCATATTTTTGAATATACACTTAGTTTAATTTAATAATCCATAAGGTACACTTTTAATGTATTCATACATACATGTTGTCACATAACATCATTACAACTTTTATTATTTCCATTATATTAATTTGTTGAAATAATCATTAAGTAGTAATTGTTTATTTAATACTCATCAGGTACATATTTAATGTAGTCACACATCATACTATGTCACATAAGCATTATGATGTAACTCACATATACTTTTAATCATAATTTATTGTTCTTATATATTATATGGTCATATTCAAGTGTCACACTATAC
Organism: Panax stipuleanatus; assembly: GCA_020205555.1. Classification (NCBI taxonomy): domain Eukaryota; kingdom Viridiplantae; phylum Streptophyta; class Magnoliopsida; order Apiales; family Araliaceae; genus Panax; species Panax stipuleanatus. The sequence continues at coordinate 46,967,695 of CM035117.1, read as the reverse complement.
TTTATATAATATAGTTGTAACTACTATATATTATATGTTTAATTATCATATACCTTACACACAACAATTTATTAAATAAATATAAATCTTATTATATCTTTTAATCACTTACTCATTACTATTCCATTACTCACAATAATAATTAATCAACATATTATTAATTAATTACCCATTAATAGGTTATCACTAATAACAACAATTATTAATAATATAATATTAATTAATCCTTCGCTTATTGATTTCTCTCTTCAATTAATCAAAACCCTCAATAATTTTCATCTCGTGCCACAGAAGGCTGATAGTAGTGTGCATACAAGCCAATCATGTATGATGACAAAGCACATACTTTGTAAACAATCTTATTTATTAATTAATAAAATATTCATTTAAGGCATATAATTATCTATATGATGCTGTTTTTATAATATGTAAATAACCCATAGTTTTAAGCAATGCTTTTAGAATCATGATGAGATCATGATAATGAGATCTAAATTCTTAGAAAGCTTAAAAACTAAAATAGTTCCCAATTGTGGGATTACTAAAATGGAGATTAGTAAATTCGGATAGATTGGTACATATGTTGCTTGCTCATTGGATGAGAATGACTGATCTCATGGTCATTTGTGTGGAGACACTAAAGCAAGTATGTAGGTGCTTATTGGAGAATAAGTTCACTGAACGTGACTCGCTATGGAATACCTAATGGAGTTTTACTCGCCTGTCAATAGGAATTCCTAATGTGATAGTAGTACATGTGATCCTTGGACTTGAGATCATCATAGTATCTTGTATGTAACAAATTATACTTTGACTAATTCCTTAAGGCCTTTTAAGGCATATATAGGGTATGCTTGGGTGTAATGAGTTACATATGGAGATAATGAATGATTAGTAAAGAATCTACCACCTCTAGTAAAAGAGGAGATATGTCCTATGTGATTCGTTAAATGACAACCCAGGAATCCTTGGCCAAGGTAGAATGAAATTAGAAAGAGGTTTCTAATTTGCATTATTTGGAGTTGTGCATTTTCTAATCGAAATACATATAATTAAATAAATTAAGACTTGACAGTAAATCCATGTCTTATATTTAATTGGGACATTGTATGGTGGAAGGATTGAATTGTACGGTAACTATTAACTCACAGGTTCTTTTATGATTAATGTTGAAATCTATATTATCTGGAAAGTCGTTGATCGCTAGGGAGGCTTATCCCTATTGTAGAATAAATGTTATTTATTTAAATAAATTATTAGTTTAATTTGTTTATTTAAATAAGATTAGAATTGTTCTAATTGATTTATTCACAACCGGTTTAATATGGAGAACCTAAAGGGTCACACCATAAAAGGAAGAAGAATTATTTAAGAAGAAAATAGCATGATAGTAATAATGCATTAAGTATAATTAATTTAATCTATGATGATAGAATAAATTAAATAGCTTAATGTTTATTATTTAATATTTTAAAAATATTAAATATAAATTAATAAGAGGAGTCTTATTAATATTATTATTATTATTATTATTTTAATTCTAAAGGAGTTTAGGAATTAATATAATATCAGTACTCTCTCTCAATCCTAATAAAGATTAGGATATAAATTAATTAAAAGTAATTAATTAATTAAATAAAACCCTATTCTAATTGGATTAGGAGGGTTAACCTAATATCTATATAAGATAGTCTTATATCAAAAATAAGGTACGTGAATTTTTCAAGAGTTGGGAGTACACATATTCTATAGAGATAGAAACAAGGGTTAAGCCAATAACCCATCTTACTGAGTTCTTCATCTTCCTTGGTGGATCACCGTTAGAGGCCAAACATTTGGGTGGCTGACATTGATCAAGGGAAGGAGCCACTACAGAGGAATCAAAGGAATCAAAGGAGTAGAACTTGTATCTGAGGAAGCTTGGATCTTCAAAGGTATAATTCTGTTTTTCTCCTTTTTCATTCACTGATAATTGATGCACAAGAATGATCATGGTAATGGGTTTGTATAAATTTTTGAAAACATAATTTTTTACGCTTCCGCCCTATTTATGTGATTTGATTACATGATTGCGTTACGTACAAACCCAACAGTGGTATCAGAGCCAATCTTGTGCTAATTATCAGTCTATGTGATTCCATACATGTATGATATGCGATTGGATCGAGTTCTGGGCAACAAAATTTTTTTCAGATTCTGCGAAGCTGCGCAGCTGTTCCGGTACCAGGCAATATTGCTGCGCAGCTGCGCCGGGTGCTGTTCCTGGTTTTCATGCTGCGCAGCTGCGCCGGTTCCCTTTACATTCTTGGCGCAGCTGCGCCACTGGACAGGAACTGAATTTTTTTTTTGTTTTATTTAATTAAATGAATGGTTTATTTAATTAATAAAGGTTTAAAAAAAAGATGTTTATTTTATATGAAATGAGATTTCAGAATTGCTAAAATTAAAGAGTTTAATTTGGAATTGTTTTTGAATGAAATAAAGGAGTTTATTTTTCCAAAAACAAAGTTTAGCAAACTTTTGCCCATTAACTGATATTAATACATATATGGAATGAATTTATTTTCATGAGATGAATAAGTTTTATTGATACGTATGATGATATGTATGGTAATAAAAGGGATTGATTATGGACTATGACCAATGTGATTGGATTTTATTTTGGTTGAATGCTTGAATGAATGGGTTTTATAAAATGGGGTCTGCGTACCTCGTCTTCTCTAGTTTTATTCTCGATGTAAATTCTATCTCCTTTCTATGTACTTCCCCTTGACTGCTGATCAAGGTTTCAATTTAATTTTAAATAGTTAATGTAATAGAGATAGTTAGAATTATTTTGCAGAAATTGGAGACCAAGGAGCAAGGAACACGTGAAGACTCATTTGTATGGAGCCAGGGTTTAAATGTAATAGTTATATTTAAATTTAAATTCTTGCACTCCTAGGTTGGACCTTTTGGTTCACTTGGTGGCTCTAGTGAACCAAACTAGAATACAAGTCCATAATCAATCCGGGTAGAATATAGTATTCTATATTGCATGCTAAATATTATATATATTATATTTTATACAAACATGCTTCGCATGTTTAAATAAAATGACGCGTATTTTATATATATATATGTGCATGCGCGCTTAAAAAGATGAGACAAATAATAACAAACCCCTCAAAGAAATATTATTAAGTCTGAAGCGTTCAAATGATATTTGGAATATCGAACGTCGCATTCTAGCATGATTAGTTAATAGAGTATTAAATATTTAATATGAGTTTGTTGTGCTATCCACAAGGCGAGTATTGAATATTTAAGATGTTAATTAATCACATTTGATGCTTATCAAGAAAATTGAACGATCTAGTCTTGTTGTGCTATCCACAAGGACAAAAAATTTTCTTTTTTGAATTTATGGAAGTGCTAGGCTGGACTTAACTTAAATCATTTTAGTTCGGATGTGTACACACATGACCATTATGATTTAAGAGGCAAAATAAAAGGAGTTACATGGTGATGTAATTGACAAGAGTTGTCTACCTATTTATCTGTATATCGCTTGTTGTGCTATCCACAAGGTTATATACATTTGAAATGGGATCCTTAATCTCACTAGCAAATCTTTAATTAGATGTTGCCGAACTATATGAGTGAGGGTAATATAGTTTGATGAAAATAGTGGGAGATACCAATTTAAAATAAAGACCTAAATTTATTTTGGTATGCAAAGTTAATAAAATGAACGTTTGCTAAAATGTTGTCTTTTCACATGCAGAATTTTAAATATGTCAAAATCACTAATCTCACTACGAAGCATACTTGATGCAAATAAGCTTACCGGCCCGAATTATGAGGACTGGCTAAGAAATCTGAGAATTGTTCTCACTGCTGAAAAGATTTCTTATGTCCTAAATTCCACTATCTCAGAATCTGTTTTAGAAACAGCCTCTGAGGAAGAGATTGCCACTTTCAATAAGTGGCAAGATGATGCATCTGTGGCTCAATGCATCATGCTCGCATCCATGAATAACGAGCTTCAGCGTCAGCACGAAAATATAGATGCTCCTGCTATGCTGCTTCACCTCAAGGAGTTGTATGGTGAACAGAGTAGGACTGCTAGATATGAGATATCTAAGGAGCTCTTTCGATCTCGGATGACCGAGGGCACTGCCGTCGAGACTCATGTTCTGAAGGTAATCAATTTGATTGAACGCCTTGGACAGCTTGGGTTCGTCATGGATGGGGAGTTGAGTCAAGACTTGGTCTTGCAGTCACTCCCTGAGACCTTCGCGCAGTTTGTGGTTAATTTTCACATGAATAAGCTAGATGTCAGCTTACCTGAGCTGCTTAACATGCTGAAAACTGCAGAAGGTCACTTCTCATCCAAGAAGAACCATGTCTTGATGGTGGATTCTTCCAATAAAAGGAAGAGGCCCAAGGTGTCTTCTGAAAAGAAGAAATCTAAGAAGGCTAAGGGAAAAGGGAAAGAAAAGGAGCAAAAGAAACCTGAACCAGCTAAAGGAATGTGCTTTCATTGCAATGAGCCGGGACATTGGAAGAGGAACTGCAAGAAGTTTCTAGCAGAGAAGAAGCTTGGAGAAGCTTCGACTTCCAATCAAGGTTTGTTTATGATTGAAATTAATTTTTCTGAAAGTCATAATTCTACTTGGATATTGGATACCGGCTGTGGTTCTCACATATGTAATACTGTGCAGGAACTGGTCAGAAGTAGAAAGCTAAACAAAGATGAGGTGATCCTACGAGTGGGAAATGGAGCAAAAGTTACTACATTAGCTGTAGGAACTTATTGTTTAGCAATGCCTTCGGGCAAATCCATTTATCTTAATAATTGTTATTATGTTCCGAATATTATTAAAAACATTATTTCAATTTCTGTATTGGATATGGAAGGTTTTGACGTTATTATAAAGAACAATGGTTGTTCTATTTATAAAGACGATGTTTTATATGGTATTGGAAATTTGCGAAATGGACTTTATACACTTGAATTACAAGAAAATATATTTCAAATTGAACAAATTAAGAGTAGGAAAAGAGATGATATTAATTATACCTATATGTGGCACTGTAGACTCGGTCATATCAATGAAACAAGATTATCCAAGTTGCATAAAGATGGGCTCCTCGAGCTATCTGATTATGAATCATATCCAACTTGTGAATCTTGTCTTATGGGTAAAATGACTAAATCTCCTTTTAGTAGAAAAGGAGAGAGAGTTACAGAGTTGTTGGCATTGATTCACACAGACGTTTGTGGACCTATGACAACAAGTGCACGGGGTGGGTATTCTTATTTTATTACTTTCACTGATGATCACTCAAGATTTGGATGTGTATTTAATGAAATACAAATCAGAATCATTTGAAAAGTTCAAAGAGTTCAGAAGTGAAGTAGAGAAACAAACGGGCAAGAGTATTAAGATACTTCGATCAGATCGAGGTGGAGAATACTTAAGCAGTGAGTTTCTCAATTATCTCAGAGAAAATGGTATAATCTCACAATGGACTCCTCCAGGTACACCACAGTTAAATGGAGTATCTGAAAGGAGAAATCGAACACTGTTGGACATGGTTCGATCCATGATGAGTTTTACCGACCTTCCAATTTCCTTCTTGGGATATGCCCTAGAAACGGCTGCATACCTACTTAACAAAGTACCTACCAAATCCGCCCCAAAGACTCCATATGAGATGTGAAAAGGGAGGAAACCAAATCTTAAGCATGTTAAGACTTGGGGTTGTCCAGCTTATGTCAAAAAGTTTGAAAATGATAAGATACAGACTAAATCCGATAAGTGTAGATTTGTGGGATACCCTAAAGAAACCGTAGGGTATTATTTCTATCATCCAACTGATCAAAAGGTGTTTGTTGCGAAACATGCTACCTTCTTGGAGAAAGAGTTTATCCATGAAGGGGTCAGTGGGAGCAAGATATATCTTGAAGAAGTTCAAGAACCACAAGTTACCACGGACCAAAGTCAGGTACCTAACCAAGTAGAAGAACCTACTGTACCACACCATGTTCGTAAATCAGGAAGAGTACCGAAGATACCTGAGATGTATGGATTTGTTATAGAGGATGACGATGAGGTACACATCATGAATGATGATGATCCATTGAACTACGAACAGGCTATGAGTAATAAAGTCTCAGGGAAATGGCTTGAAGCCATGAAATCCGAAATGGACTCCATGTATGAAAACAAAGTATGGTCTTTGGTTTCACCACCTGAAGGTATTAAACCTATTGGGTGTAAATGGGTTTTTAAGAAAAAAACTGGAGCAGATGGAAAGGTAGAGACCTATAAGGCCCGACTGGTTGCAAAAGATTTCAAACAAAGACAAGGAGTTGACTATGATGAAACCTTCTCACCAGTAGCCATGCTCAAGTCCATTCGGATTTTGCTTGCGATTGCAGCTTACAACGACTATGAGATCTGGCAGATGGACGTGAAAACGGCCTTCCTCAATGGGAAACTTGAGGAGGATGTGTATATGACACAGCCAGAGGGATTTATTTCAAAAGTTGGAACAAATCAAGTCTGTAAGCTACAACGATCCATTTATGGGTTGAAGCAAGCTTCTCATAGATGGAACATTCGTTTTGATGAGACAATCAAAGAGTTTGATTTTATCAAAAATGAGGATGAACCATGTGTATACAAGAAGGTTAGTGGGAGCGCAGTATCATTCCTTGTATTATATGTTGCTGATATATTACTGATAGGGAATGACATTCCTATGTTACAATCCATTAAAATCTGGTTATCTAAAAACTTCTCCATGAAGGACTTGGGTGAAGCATCCTATATTTTGGGGATAAAGATCTATAGAGATAGATCTAAAAGGATGCTCAGCTTATCCCAAGGAGCGTACATTGATACGATGCTAAAGAGGTTTAGCATGGAAGATTCCAAAAGAGGTCTCATGCCGATGAGCCATGGAATAAATCTCTCCAAGAAACAGGCCCCAAAGACACCTGAGGAGAGAGACCGTATGAGTAAGATCCCTTATGCTTCTGCAATAGGATCTATCATGTACGGTATGATATGTACTAGACCGGATGTTGCTCACGCACTTAGTGTAACAAGCAGATACCAGTCGAATCCAGGAGAAGAGCACTAGAAGGCAGTGAAAAATATCCTAAGGTACTTGAGAAGGACTAAAGATATTTTTCTTGTCTACAATGGGTCTGAATTAAAACTCGAGGGATTCACGGACTCAAGTTTTCAAACAGACCAAGATGACAGTAAATCTGTTTTAGGGTATGTGTTTACCTTGAACGGAGGTGTAGTGAGTTGAAAGAGTTCCAAGCAGCAAACGGTTGCTGATTCAGTGACAGAGGCAGGATATATAGCTGCAAGTGAAGCTGCAAAGGAAGCTGTTTGGATGAAGAAGTTCATAACTGAACTTGGTGTGGTTCCTAGCATTGGAGAAGCAGTTCCCATATACTGTGACAACACCGGAGCGGTTGCACAGGCTAAGGAACCCAGGTCTCATCAGAAATCTAAACACGTGTTGAGGCGATTTCACTTGATCAGGGAGATCATTGAAAGAGGAGATGTCACCTTGGAGCGTGTAGACTCTCAAGACAACATTGCAGATCCATTTACTAAAGCTTTAACACAACAGCAGTTTGATCGTCACTTAGAGAAGATGGGTATGAGATACCATGGCGATTGGCTTTAGTGCATGTGGGAGATTGATAGTAGTGTGCATACAAGCCAATCATGTATGATGACAAAGCACATACTTTGTAAACAATCTTATTTATTTATTAATAAAATATTCATTTAAGGCATATAATTATCTACATGGTGCTGTTTTTATAATATGTAAATAACCCATTGTTTTAAGCAATGCTTTTAGAATCATGATGAGATCATGATAATGAGATCTAAATTCTTAGAAAGCTTAAAAACTAAAATAGTTCCCAATTGTGGGATTACTAAAATGGGGATTAGTAAATCCGGATAGATTGGTACATATGTTGCTTGCTCATTGGATGAGGATGACTGATCTCATGGTCATTTGTGTGGAGACACTAAAGCAAGTATGTAGGTGCTTATTGGAGAATAAGTTCACTGAACGTGACTCGCTATGGAATACCTAATGGAGTTTTACTCGCCTGTCAATAGGAATTCCTAATGTGATAGTAGTACATGTGATCCTTGGATTTGAGATCATCATAGTATCTTGTATGTAACAAATTATATTTTGACTAATTCCTTAAGGCCTTTTAAGGCATATATAAGGTATGCTTGGGTGTAATGAGTTACATATGGAGATAATGAATGATCAATAGAGAATTTACCACCTCTAGTAAAAGAGGAGATATGTCCTATGTGATTCGTTAAATGACAACCCAGGAATCCTTGGCCAAGGTAGAATGAAATTAGAAAGAGGTTTCTAATTTGCATTATTTGGAGTTGTGCATTTTCTAATCGAAATAAATATAATTAAATAAATTAAGACTTGACAGTAAATCCATGTCTTATATTTAATTGAGACATTGTATGGTGGAAGGATTGAATTGTACGGTAACTATTAACTCACAGGTTCTTTTATGATTAATGTTGAAATCTATATTATCTGGAAAGTCGTTGATCGCTAGGGAGGCTTATCCCTATTGTAGAATAAATGTTATTTATTTAAATAAATTATTAGTTTAATTTGTTTATTTAAATAAGATTAGAATTGTTCTAATTGATTTATTCACAATCGGTTTAATATGGAGAACCTAAAGGGTCACACCATAAAAGGAAGAAGAATTATTTAAGAAGAAAATGGCATGATAGTAATAATGCATTAAGTATAATTAATTTAATCTATGATGATAGAATAAATTAAATAGCTTAATTTTTATTATTTAATATTTTAGAAATATTAAATATAAATTAATAAGAGGAGTCTTATTAATATTATTATTATTATTATTATTTTAATTCTAAAGGAGTTTAGGAATTAATATAATATCAGTACTCTCTCTCAATCCTAATAAAGATTAGGATATAAATTAATTAAAAGTAATTAATTAATTAATTAAATAAAACTCTATTCTAATTGGATTAGGGGGGTTAACCTAATATCTATATAAGAGAGTCTTATATCAGAAATAAGGTACGTGAATTTTTCAAGAGTTGGGAGTACACATATTCTATAGAGATAGAAACAAGGGTTAAGCTAATAACCCATCTTACTGAGTTCTTCATCTTCCTTAGTGGATCACCGTTAGAGGCCAAACATTTGGGTGGCTGACATTGATCAAGGGAAGGAGCCACTACAGAGGAATCAAAGGAATCAAAGAAGTAGAACTTGTACCTGAGGAAGCTTGGATCTTCAAATGTATAATTCTGTTTTTCTCCTTTTTCATTCATTGATAATTGATGCACAAGAATGATCATGGTAATGGGTTTGTATAAATTTTTGAAAACCTAGTTTTTTACGCTTCCGCCCTATTTATGTGATTTGATTGCATGATTGCGTTACGTACAAACCCAACAAAGGCATGTTACGAGCTTATCATAAACTTCACATTTTTCTCAATTATTATAAATTCAACTTAAATCAATTGAATTAATCATCACATAATACATAAACATTTATATTCGAATAAATATTATATTTTTATTAATATTAATATTAATATTATTCAGAAAATTCTCGGGTATTACATCCTCCCACCTTATAAAAATTTCGTCCTCGAAATTGTTACAAGGTTACACAAATAGATGGGGATAGTCCCACATCATCCTATCTTCTATTTCCTATGTAGCCTCTTCGGCATCGTGGTTTTGCCAAAGTACTTTAACAGAAGATATAACTTTATTTCTTAAGGCTTGCTCTTTCCTATCTAATATTTGGACAGAAATTTCTTCATATGCCAGGTTCTTCTCCACTTGAATGGGCTCATAAAAAATCACGTGCTTGTAGTCGGCCTTGTACGGACGCAACCCAGAGATATGAAACACGTTGTGGATGTGCTCCAACTCAGGTGGTAATGCAACTTTGTATGCCACTTCGCCCACTCGCTTCAAAATCTCGAATGGTCCTATGAATCTCGGACACAACTTTCCCTTCTTGTCAAATCGTATCTTTCCTTTCCAGGGAGATACTTTCAAGAAATGAAACTACCGACTTTAAAGTCTCGGTCCTGCTGATGTAGGTCTGCGTACTTTTTTTGGCGATCTTGAGCTGCTACTAGTCTGGTTCTTATCGTTTGTTGCACAAACTTGGGTCCTAGAATTCGTCGTTCTCTGACTTCGTCCCAATATAATGGTGTTCTGCACTTTCTTTCGTAAAGAGCTTCGTACGGTGGCATGTCGATACTCGTATGGTAACTATTGTTATAAGCAAATTCTACTAAGGGTAGGTGGTCGTCCCAATTTCCCTTGAAGTCCATCGCGCAAGTCCTAAACATGTCCTCCAGCGTTTGTATTATTCGCTCACTCTGTCCGTCTGTCTGTGGATGATACGCAGTACTCAATCTCAACTGCGTTCGCATTCTCTCTTGCAAACTTTTCCAGAAGTTTGACGTGAAGTGCGGATCTCGATTAGAGACAATTGACACCAGCACTCCATGTTGTGAAACAATCTCTTTTACGTACAGATTCCGCTAACTTATTCAAACTATATCAGATCTTGATCGGTAGAAAATTTACGGTCTTTGTTAGTCGATCTACAATAACCCAAATGGCATCATAACTTTTTTGCGTGACTGGAAGTCCCACTACGAAGTCCATCGTAATGTGCTCCCATTTCCACTCTGGTATTTCCAACTGTTGAAGTAAACCACTCGGCCTCTGGTGCTTTGCTTTGACTCGTTGTCAAGTAAGACATCTACTGACGCACTCTGCGACTTCCTATTTTAGATTGGGCCACCAAGAATGTTGTCTCAAATCTCGGTACATCTTCGTACCTCCCGGATGAACGAAATACGTCGTATTGTGTGCCTCATGCAAAATTTCTTCTCTCAATTCGGCTACCGCTGGCACCCACACTCTCCCTTCGAATCTCAAGATACCGTCTTTATCCATTCTGAATCTTTCCTCCTCATTTTCTGCGATCCTCTTTCTGATTTTCTTGCACTCCTCATCCTTTTCTTGTGATTCCTTCACTCTATCCAACAATGTTGGATGAGCTTTCATTACAAATAACTTTTCCTCAGACCTCTCTGGTCCCTTTACTTCTATCTCTATTTCTCCATTTCGCTTATTAACTCTTCCTGAGTTGTCAAGGGAAACAATTTCTCTCTTCCTTTCCCGGGTGATAAAGAATATCACAGTTATAATCCTTGATTAATTCTAACCACCTCCTCTGACGCATGTTCAACTCCTTCTATATGAAGATATATTTCAGACTTTTGTGGTCCGTTTATGTCTCACATTTCTCTCCGTATAAATAATGCCTCCATATCTTCAACGCAAAAACTACTGTCGTTAACTCTAAGTCGTGAGTAGGGTATCATTTTTCGTAATCCTTTAATTGTCGTGATGCATACGCAATGACATTTCCATGTTGCATGAGCACACAGCCAAGCCCCTTGTGCGATGAATCACTATACACCACGAAACCTCCCGCATCGTCTGGTAGTGACAACACAGGCGCTTCGCTTAATCTCTTCTTCAACTCCTGAAAACTTTCCTCGCATTTATTCGTCCAAACAAACTTTACCGTCTTCCTCGTCAGATTGGTCAACGGGGCTGCTATCCTAGAAAAATCTTGGATAAATCTTCGATAGTACCCGGCTAACCCTAAGAAACTTCTTATCTATGCTGGTGTTTTCGGCTGCTCCCAATTACTCACTGCTTCTACCTTCGCAGGGTCTACTGAAATTCCATTCTTATCCACCATGTGTCCTAAGAATTGAACCTTCTCCATCCAAAATTCACATTTAGAAAACTTCGCATACATCTTCTCTCTTCTTAGCGCTTCCAAAACTATCTTCAGATGTTCGGCGGGCTCTTTTTTCGTCTTCGAGTAGATCAAGATGTCGTTGATGAAAACTACCACAAACTTGTCCAACTAGGGCTTGAAAACTCGGTTCATCAAGTCCATGAATGCTGCCGGAGCATTAGCCAATCCGAATGACATTACCAAAAACTCGTAGTGTCCATAACGGGTTCGAAATGCAGTCTTTGGTATGTCTTCCTCCCGTACTTTCAGTTGGTGGTAACCTATCCGTAGGTCTATCTTCGAGAAACACTTCGCTCATTTTAGTTGATCGAAAAGGTCGTCTATCCTTGGTAGTGGATATCTATTCTTGATCGTTACTCTGTTTAATTCTCGATAATCGATACAGAGCCTCATCGATCCGTCCTTCTTTTTAACAAATAACACTAGTGCTCCCCAAGGGGACACACTTGGTCGTACGTAACCCTTATCTAATAACTCTTTCAGTTTAATCATCAATTCCTTCATTTCTACTGGCGTCATACGGTATGGAGCTTTTGAAATCGGTGCCGTTCCCGGTGCTAAGTCTATTACGAATTTGATTTCTCTGTCCGGCGGAAGACCAGGCAAATCGTTCGGAAATACATCTTGGAATTCCCTCACTACGGATATATCCTTAATTTCTACTCCCTTTTTTTGAGTATGTACAATGCAAGCTAAGTAACCTACACATCCTTTCCTTAACAATTTCTTGGTCTGCATCATCATAAGGCAACACGATTGCTTAAGCGATGAGCTACCATAAAACACTACCTTAGACTTACTCGGAGTCTGAAGGTTCACACTTTTATTCTAACAATCAATTATTGCAGTATGGTTATACAACCAATCCATTTCTAGTGTTACGTCAAATTCTCCCAATCTAATTGGAATCAAGTCTACGCTCAGTTCATGATCTCTAATGTTTGCGCGATAATTTCAATATATGAATTCTACAAGGATTACTTTCTTATTTGCAACTTCTATGTCTAAAGGATTTCCTAATCATACTCGGGGTAAATTAAGTCGACTAGCAAATTCTTCAGATATAAAAGAACAGGTGGCACCCGAATCAAATAATACATATGCATTTATATCATTGATTGGGATTATACCTGGCACCACGTCCTTCACAGCTACTGTGTCCTAGACGGTCATGTTAAAGGTCCTAGCGGTTGGGCGGTTGGATTGTGTCGGTCCGCCGATCATTAATTTGCTGCCTCCCCTTGTTGGCCACTTCCTCCGTCGCTTCCCTTCTTTAGGCAATCCTTGATTTGGTGCTCAGTTGAGCCGCAAGTGAAATAACCTTGGATCTTCTTTGGCTTCGGGTAGTTGGGCGAAATGTGTCCCTCCTGGCCATAATTGTAGCAAGTACTGCGCCACTTCCAGCACTCGCCCTGGTGATTCTTTCCACACTTCGGACATCCCTCAGCCCTCTTCTTAAAACCACCACGAAAATTTCCCAACTAATTATTTTTGTTGTTGGTATTCTCCCACTTTCTCTTTCCTAAGTTACTTCCTCCACTGCTACTTCCTCCTCCATGGTTTTCTCCTCCCGTTTTGTTACCCTTCTTTTTTTTGTTATACAGACTTAAGGCTTCACTACCACCTTCCGCAATGATCACCTTTTCCAGCAATGTCGCAAAGGAATCAATCTGAAGAACTGACACCTTATTAAACAACCAAGGCTTCAGTCCTTGCTCGAAACGTCTAGCTTTCCTCTCTTCATCCCTTAACTGGTGTTCTACAAACCGCGCTAGTTCATTGAACTTAGCCGCGTACTACGCCACCGTCATATCACCTTGCTTAAGTTCTAGGAACTTTACCTCCATTCTGTTCTTCATGCTCTTTGGGAAATAGTTCTCAAAGAACAGCGTCTTAAATCTCTCCCATGTTATTATCCCTTCTCACGCTCTTTGTTGATTAGCCTCCCACCAGTAGTTTTCTTCGCCCCTCATCATATACGTAGCGAATACCATCTTCTGGTCTTCACCCACACGAGCGATGGTGAAAGCCTTCTCTATCTCTTTTATCCAGGTTTGCGCAATAATTGGATCGGTAATACCTTCAAACTCTGGAGGTCCTACGCTCCTAAAGTCTTTGAAACTCGTGACTGGGGCTACTTGAGGATTGGGGCAAATGGGTTCGTTGTTCCTTCCCCTAAGAGCCTCTCCTAACAAATCCACTAACTTCTGGATCGGGTCTACTTGCTCTCTCTCATTGTTCATTGATTCCTCAGGTGTAGTTAATCTACGTCTGGGCGACATTTTCTGCATCACAAAATTTCCACTTTTATTATTCAATTATATTACTTAAGTATTTCTCAAATAAAAGGACTAAAACTTTATAATACATTTCTGAAACAAGATTCATGTATATTCATATGCCAAATCATTTCATTACATGATTATCCCTAGCATACTGCTATAAATGTCAACACATATATCCCCTAATATAATAAAAGATGGCAAAAATACTATCATACTACCCTTCTAACATAAGTCTATTTGGGGTTTACATAACTATCCCATATCTTACACAAAAGATCAGGATTACATCCATAATATATACATCACATGAAGTAAATACTACTACTAGACTGACTAAGGGGTCTCATCCTAACATCCCGCTCTCCATAGCGCTCTTGTATTCAATCTGTGCTATGTACGCCATCAACTCTAGGCTCATGGTATGTCGGGTCTATCCCTGCTCTGTCGGGTAGTGGTATACACCATCGATCACCCTCTCCATAACTGAGCGAAACATGTAACCCATCTTGTTCACGTTCCTCTTCTTGCGTCTGACCTCATCTTCTAAGTCGTATGCCCTCTCATTTGCTGCTTCCCACTTCTCCTCGAAGTGGATCCTATCCATCACCTCCAACTCTAGCTGAGTACGGAGAGCCTCTTTCTCCGTCTTCTCACTTAATTCTCTCTGCTCTACTTCTTCCAGCTTTCCTGCCAGATCCATATTCCTAGTCACCGACCTATGAAACAAAGTCCCCATCTGGACCCTTGCCTCTCTGCGGTAAGCAATCTCTACCTCCATCTCCTGCATCACTAGCTTCCTCTGATGGTCGTCGTATCTCAGCTTCTGGAACTCGGACTCCCTCTCTTAAGCCTCAGCCTCCAGCTCCTGCACTCTACAGTCTAGCTCTAGGAACCACTCCTCGTACTCTCTTAGCATCTGCTCCTCAATAGTAGCCTCATCAGAGTCCTCTATGGGCTCATCTTCCATCGGCTCATCCTCCATAGGCTCCTCCTCTGGATCGAACTCTACCCCAATCTCTTCCTCGTAGTTAAACTCGGACGGTGCAACTGCCTGCACAGGCACAACCTCTAGAGGTGCCTCATATACAACATGTATATCTCGGGGCTCCTCCTCTGCCACTCTACTAGGTGCTCCCAAGTCTGTCATCCTACAACCACAAACACAAGACAAACAAACAGCAACTCCATTAGAATGTTAAATAAAATATAAGTTCATTATATATAATGAAATTATATTCCATAACACACTAAGTCTCTCTACGAAAACTCTACATGAGTCTCATTCCTTTCTATCTTCTAAGTTCTCCTAAAGTTATAATCTAAGGACTCTCGCTCCTAAGGTTTATAACTACAGATCTGTTACCATCCTGTGACGCCCGCAAATTTAGATCGCCACAGTCTCAAATTCGGTTCGTCACATTCTAAATATCTAACGGCTAATAAGATAATAATATCTCGCACAGCGAAAATACACATACGAATAGATTATATTTATTTAATATAATCATTCATGTCCCAAGGTTTTGTAACTTAAACATCTCTCATATCTTAAACATAGCTTAAGCATGCATAATCTTAACTTAATACATAATAGACTAGAATCTTATTACAATTATCATAAAAGTTATACATAATAACAAGTTACTCCGTAGCCTTGCCCTTGCCCTTATCAGCGCTCGAAGGTCCGCCTTGCTCTGTCTTAAATAAAATGTTTTTTGGAAAAAGCAAGAATAAGCAACAAGTTTGCTCACCAAGTAATATAACAATAAGGGACAATATAATTTTCAATTCTCAAGAGTATGACAAATAATGATAGGTCGAGGATAACAAGAAGTATCAATAGTTTTCAACAATAATCGCTAGGGACCAAAAGATATCAATAAGATTCAAGGTTCAACCTTTTCACAGTTCAAGAATAATGAATACTGAGCAGTCACTAAGGACTATGAACTTCTACTAGAATTAACAGTAATATGCTGATAATCCAATAAAACAAGTACAACATGTGATCAGCCTAAAGTACCCTACGTTATGCATATCATTCAATCGTACTTAAGTGCGCACGTCAGTCTCCCGGCAATTATAATTTCCCTTCAAAGAAGGTTGTTCATCTCAATCAATACAAGATTTTCGCACCAATCAATTGGTTCGGATAGTTTTCTAATCATGATATAGGTATAGCCAAATCAAATGGCATAGACCGCTCTTTCAATGTATATAAGAACAACTATAAGTTCAATACTCGATATTAAAGTTCGAAGAATATAATCAACTTTATCTTAGCTATGAAGAAATTAGTCATAAGACATGAATCGTAATTTCAATGGTTTACTCGTACGACAAATAATAATACAAGTCTAAGCAATACTCAATAAGGAGTAGGGTTCGAGAACTTGCATTCAATACCAAATCAAATGAAGTTATGAAACTTGCATCAAAGAGATAAGGTTTAGATACTTGCACAACAAAAGAGTGTAAGTCACGGAACTTGCCTTAAGCGTAGTTTACCACTTATAGCTTATCAACACTTCGAATTCCTATCGTAATATATTTATGTATATAGGATATCTATTAGTCACATAGTTTAACAATATATATTAACTCGTACATATCATCAACACATACTTAAGTCTTTAACCTTGCTACACAGTTATACCACGTATAACATTATATAAAGTCATAGTACTTAATCGATTATATCTTTACTTATCTATGGAATTCCTTTTTATAATTTAAACAACATCATGTTATATTATCACCTCATATAAATACATCTCCGTAGTGATTAGACTCTGATCAGCAGCTTAGGTATCAATATAAGTCAAATGTCAAAATCAGAAAGCAAGCAAACTGTCCAGATTATATTTCAGCCGGGAGTAGCTGCGCTATAGAAAGGCTTAGGGACGGCACAGCTGCGCTGTCCCCTGGCTAGACCAGAGTTGTGTTTTTGTTTCTTTGGTTTTGTTTCACTTTTTAGCGTAACAGAGTGTTAACACATAACAATTATACATGTTAAGAGGTCTTGGACTCCCATAGGGTCACTTCAAGTTCATGTTTATATATCATACCTTTAGTTGGAATCTCTAAAGGATTTAGGCCTTATGATATCACAAGGGCTATCAAGTTTGTCATTCATACACATAAAGTAGCCACAAAATCTGTAATATACATGCTTACATGTGTTCATATCATTTACGTGTGGCTAGCATTGTTATTTTCCTAAAAACATTCTTAAACTCGTACTTGATTAACTTTCATTGTATCTAACAAGTATGTGCACTTGTAGACCATCTAAGTGATGTTAAAAGCACTAGCATGTATACTCAAAAATATCAGAATATCGTCACACTATGTTCATGCAACTTAGTTTGCAAAAAGTCTAAGTTTTGCTTTTAAAATCATTTTAGACTTAAACTCTGTATGCTAGTGTATACTCAACACTTTAGACTAACATTTCATGCCTATCTACACCATACGATCATGCTCAAAAAGTCAGAATGTGAACATCATATGTATATGTCAAGTCTATTTTCAATACATATACTTTTCTTTTAATAATGTATACTAATAGAATCAAACATGTTCAGGCTATGACAAGGAACATATATTTGCGTGTTAAACCTGTTATCATGCTTGTCTAAGTGATACCAATCAAGTTAACACTTATCAGATTTAACAGAATAAGAAATTCCAAGATCAGTGCCTGGCACAGCTGCACTGCACCCAAGTACTAAATGGGCGCAGCTGCGCCGTGTCTCGGTCAGAAGTAGAATAGCTTCTGCTCAGCAGAATGCAAACCCAATTATAAAATTTTCTTACAAAATCTATTCTAACTCAGCAACATTGCTATACTAGATGTATATAAACTTATATGATCACAATGTCATCAATAATTCAATCAATTAACAAGACTTCAAGCATAATCAAGAAGTTAGAAATTCTCAGAATGAAGAACAAGGAATTATACCTCTGCTAGTTGAGCTTAACTGAGTTTTCTGCTAATGCTCTCCTTAATCTCAGACTTCTCACTACTATGATATACTCACACTAGCTTATACTTAACAGAATTTCAGCAATTTGAAATGAGAAGGAGAGAGCTGCATTTATAGGCAATTGAATGTCCAGACAATGAAATTTTTAACCAAAACAAACCATTGGAATAAAGAAGAGTATGATGGACAATGAAGAGTAGTTGGTAGTTGTTGAAGATCACTATTTAGCCCACTCCGCATATGATCATTGCTAGCTACATTGCTGAGATTAGAGAAGAAGAAATAGGCTAGGATATTGAGTGTATCACATGAGAACAATTGAGCCTCTCATTATGGGACATGGAAATAAAGCTTAGCATTTGCAAGTTGTTTATAAATTAATGCCAACACTTAGGTTATATACATATCATATACACTTAGTTTATAACTCATATAGTGTCACAATGTAGTTTCAAATAAGAAAATAATATTACAATGTAGTAAGTTGGGGTACATATATACACATCAACATATAATTCATGTACATTTCATAATACCAAATATAATCTAATTGGGTATTATCTTTCCACAGTACCATAAACTATATTATTTCAATTATTTATAATCATTGAAATGATTATTATTTCCATTCCACATCAACATTAAGATAGATAACCATTTTTTTATTTCCTGTCATATTTTTGAATATACACTTAGTTTAATTTAATAATCCATAAGGTACACCTTTAATGTATTCATACATACATGTTGTCACATAACATCATTACAACTTTTATTATTTCCATTATATTAATTTGTTGAAATAATCATTAAGTAGTAATTGTTTATTTAATACTCATCAGGTACATATTTAATGTAGTCACCCATCATACTATGTCACATAAACATTATGATGTAACTCACATATACTTTTAATCATAATTTATAGTTCTTATATATTATATGGTCATACTCAAGTGTCACACTACACTTTATATAATATAGTTGTAACTACTATATATTATATGTTTAATTATCATATACCTTACACACAACAATTTAATAAATAAATATAAATCTTATTATATCTTTTACTCACTTACTCATTACTATTCCATTACTCACAATAATAATTAATCAACATATTATTAATTAATTACCCATTAATAGGTTATCACTAATAACAATAATTAATTAATAATATAATATTAATTAATCATTAGCTTAATGATTTCCCTTTTTAATTAATCAAACCCTTAATAATTCTCATTTCGTGCCACACAAGGCATGTTACGAGCTTATCATAAACTCTACATTTTTCTCAATTAATATAAATTCAACTTAAATCAATTGAATTACTTATCACATAACACATAAATATTTATATTCGAATAAATATTCAATTTTTATTAATATCAATATTAATATTATTCAGAAAATTCTCAGGTATTACAGATAGTGTTCGTCGACATCAGCGAGGCACTAATCTCGGTTTATTTGGCTGGCCGCCGGCACAGCCACACGTTGTCTAGGTAGATGTCGACTTGGCGTTGTAAGTATCACGTTTAATATGTCAATTGTAATTAATCAACTTGTATATATATATATATATATAATTACATTATTAAAATAACACATTGTTTTATTTCTCTCGTATTGTAGTATCTTGGACACCGTCGATAAGGCAACGCTCCACGCTATCTGCCTAACACACATACCTATTGGCCATATGCGATTTAGCCAGTTTGCACAGTATAATGCCTCATTTATGGATATTGTGTTGCGCGATTTTCACGTAAATCGAATTACATAGCTTAAAGTAAACATTATCATTTAGCACTATACACTTTTCAAATGAATTCTGATATGTCAATACAACTTCTCTTATAGATTTATTTTAGATATGAGTAGGGCATATCTCTAACAGCCGGTGATAGTGTTATTATTACGCATGTCTCAAAGAACTGCGTCGGTTGGCTTTACGAGATGAGACAGCGGGCCGCCCTGGCCGTTGGCGAACAGTCCGAGACTATGATCAGAAATCATCAGTCCCTCATAGTCTCTGTAAGACCCCAACTTGTTATGAATAAGATTTAATAAATGTTATAGTTATGGGTAGTATGTGAAAATTTTACAAAATAAACAGTTATCAAAAAATATTTGTTTTGTCTAGGAATACTCTTTTTATCAAGGAATATTCGTACTATGGCGTAATCATTGGTGGGCCCGACAATAGAATAACTTTCAGATATAGAAATCGACAAAAATAACTTTTCTAAAAATTAGCGGCATAACTTTTACCGTTAACTGTTGAAATATCCAATGATAAAAGTACAGTAATACGCGTTATTCCACAGTAGTACACGGTATTGCACAGTATCTCTGATTATTGATTCGTATGTAAGAAGTCACTCAGTATTTCATTCAATAATTGCTATAGTAGTTACTACATAGTATCCCATATTATTAATTCAATAATTATTATAGTAACATCTATTTTATGTTATTGATTCGAAACAGTAAATCATATTATTTGATATGATATTATTAAACTAGTTAAACATTATTGACAATGTCTAAAAGTTCTGTCAAGGAAATGGATTAGTTAATTGTGCCTGTTTTTACATAAGGCCTCATCTTTCCTAAGAACGACCTGGTTGTCAATATTGTGAATCTGTAATATTAATTGTGAATAATTGTAGAAAGATTTAAAAGGTATAAATAATTAATTTATTTGATTTAAAAATAAGTGGTCCCTCAACTTTCTAATTGGTGTGCTTTTCTTTTTAATTTTGGCAGATACTGGATGCCTTTTTGATTTTGGAGAATGCTGACTACTTTTGCAAGGGGTGAGGCCCCATCAAATACAAAATTTCCAAGTGGTGTGTTTCTTCGTTAGGTGGCCCCTCATTTACCAATTTCCCAAAGGACACACATTCCTTTTCTTTAAACTTTGGTAGATGATGAAACCATTTTCAAGGAGTGGCCCCTTATTCAGTGTACATTTTCTTCTTTTAATTTTGGCAGATGGTGATGGCTAGCCCTTATTGGCCAAATTTTCCAAAGTGGTGTAATTCTTATTTTGGAAACTTGTGAATTATTTCACAAAGGGTTCCCCCTCATTGGTCAAGGTTTTTAAATGGTATGCTGATGGGTTTGGAAACCCGTGACTAAACTTCTGTAATTAACGGAAGCTTGCCCCTAAATTTCGCCTATAAGAGGATGCATCTTCAGACGATGAAAAATACACCATCACAATATCAGAAATTCTTCTTCTATAATATTGTGCATATTTATTTTGAGTATAAATATACTTGGAGTGTAGATTATAGTGCAAAATTTTCTCAAGATAATATTTCTTTATACCAGTCAGATCTAGTCTCATATTAACGTAAATGATATTATTTTCTTTCAATACTCGTAAGGGATATCATTTTCTTTCATACTCCATATTATGTAAGTGATATTATTTCATTTCATATTCCAAAATCTAAACTTACTGTAGTAAGTATTTCTTCTATAATTCCTGAAATGATTAGAAAGTTCTTGAGGTTTACACTTCATCTAATATCACTTCACTTGAATATTTTATTCACCTAAGCTTTCTTATTAAATTTAATCTAATCTTGTCGAGTACTATTCACGCTGGAGTACTATTCACGCTTTAGTAATTTTCATGGCGAAGTACTATTCACGTAAGGGTACTATTCTTGCAGAGTACTATTCATGGCAGAGTGCTGCTCACGCGGGGGTACTATTCACACTTGAGTACTATTCATGACGGAATTTAGTTTTCTTTTCTTGTCTAAATTATCTTTGAAATATGAATCTTAAATATTATTATTGAATTTTACTCCACAATTGGTTATAATATTGACAATTTGGACATTTTTAAACTCTGGATAAATTAAATTATAAATATCTAATATTTATCATTGATCTCACTTTTATTCATCCTTTATATCATTGTCATTATCCTCGTGTTTAAATTATGGTGAAAAGTTATCTTTGGCCCGTAGTGAAAAGATGAACTATTGATTTGTATGATTATGACCAGGAATTGTGTATTGGTATAATCATGACCTTCAATGTTACAAGAAAACACTTGTGATGTAAGTTCTCTTTGGCGCGTAGTGCAAAGATGGACTGTTGTTGGCATGATCATGACCACTGGTGATACAAATGAATATCTTTGGCCTGTAGTGCAAAGATAAATTATTGATTTGAAATAATTATTGATTGGTGTTACAGGGATAAAATATTTATGATGGACTTTTAAATCATAGAAGATAGTAGATATCATGCTCTACTTTACTCTCCTAATGGATTGCTATTTCTGCTGCAGTTGTTGATCTAAAACTTGTTGTCTATTATATTCTATTAGATTTTTCACTGTTGAGGACTAAAAATAATTTATTCTTCATTATCTTAGTCATAATATTCTTTGCTGGGCTATTTGAGCTCTTCCTTTTCCTTTTTGTTCCTCTCAAGAAATAAGAATGTAGCTGGGACTAGTCAGGGAATGGAGTAATGGTCCGAGATAGTTACTATTGTAGCCCTCACTATTCAGTAAAATAGTGTGGCAATAATTATAATGAGGACTTAATTTGAGTGTGGATATTTCGTATCAGATATGTTTCAATATATGTATTGAAACTCACAATTTATGTGCTGTCGTATTTCGTACAACAGTTTAATAGTTTTAAATAGGAAAATTTATATTTGGAATTCTGTAGTATGTATTTGGCGACTCAAAAATGGGTTATGTAGACCTACTTTGGGGGTGTCACAGTTGGTATCAGAGCTTAAGGATATGATCTCTGGTGGAGATCTAGGATTAGAACTAGGAGGGGAGAGA
Source organism: Panax stipuleanatus (assembly GCA_020205555.1). Taxonomy (NCBI): domain Eukaryota; kingdom Viridiplantae; phylum Streptophyta; class Magnoliopsida; order Apiales; family Araliaceae; genus Panax; species Panax stipuleanatus. The sequence goes on along the minus strand of CM035117.1, from coordinate 46,944,653 downwards.
CGAGTAAAATACTTCGCTAGTGTGCCCTAACTAATCTAATTTTTTTTTAAATTAGTTGGTTCAGTTATAAAGACAAGAAGTGACATATTATATTCTTTAATTAACCTTTGTTTTGTGGCCGTATTTCAGAATGACATTTGAAAATCAAGAAATGAATTATGAGACAATTGTGAATCAGGAAGCTACAAATCATACTGCTGCAAACTCAAAAAATCATGATGCTAACAACATGATGAATGATTAGTTTTTTCGGAACACTATGCAATTTTTGCAGAACTAGGCGAGAGGAACTACTGCTCGTAATACCGGTGGAAATGCGGGTAACTCACGAATGGTCACTGCCAAGCAGTTTAAGGAGTTAGGACCACCTGAATTTTTTGGAAAGTCGGAACCACTCAAACTAGAGACGTGGCTCAAACAAATGACAAAGATATTTGATGTACTGCGTTACGTTAATGATCAAAAGGTTCCCTTCGCTACCTTCATGTTAAGAAGAGAGGCAGACCACTGGTGGGAGTCTGTGAAGCGTACACATCACTCAACACTTGAAATGTCTTGGGCGAAGTTTCAAGAGCTGTTTAATGATAAGTATTTTCCCGTAAACATTCGCCATATGAAGGAAATGGAATTTATTATATTAGAACAAAATAATATGACAGTTTCCCAATATGAGGCCAAATTTGCTGAGCTATCCTGATTTACGCCCCACTTGGTGGATAATGAAGTACCCATGACCCGAATGTTCTTACGAGGTTTGAAATTTGAGATTCGCCAACATCTTATATCTCATAAACTTCGTTTATATTCAGATATTGTGGATAGTGCTCAATTGGTGGAATGAGAGAAAGAAACATTGCAGCCAGGAGATAACAAACGACAACGAGAGAGAAACTACGATAATAATCGCAACCATAACAATAACCATCAGAATAATGAGAACTAATGAGGAGTGAATTATCATAACAGAAATGATAATCACTTCAACAGCAATCATGGCCCGGATAATAGAAGAAGTGAATCAAGTGGAAATAGCTTTAAGAAGAGGAGATTCAATAATGACAACGGAAAGACATCGACAGCAGCACCAGCACCCGTTTCTAGGGGAGGAGAACGACCACCTATAAGATGTTACATATGTGTATACATGAGGGGCACATCAGTCCAAACTGTACACAGCCTTCCAAGGTGTGTTTCAGTTATGGAAAGGACGGTCACTTAGCTTGATTCTGTCTTGTAACAAAGTCAAGTCCAGCTGTAATAATGACACCAAAGGCTGCTACGGACAAGTCAAAGTCGGTGGTCCAAGGGAGAGCTTTTGTCGTAACTTCCCAAAAAGCGAGGAACCCAAACTAAGTTATCACGGGTAAGTTAATCATAAATTCTTGCGAAGTCTATGCCTTATTAGATACTAGTTCTACTCACTCTTTTATTTCACCTGCTTGTGCTCAACGTTTGAACTTGACTCCTAAGAAATTAGACTTTGACTTATCTGTTGAAACTCCGTTAGGAGAAACCTTCATTACATCCACTGTTTATAAATCTTGTTTGATTCAAATCGGCACCCTCACATTATCTGTTGACCTCATCTCTTTGAAAATACTTAAATTTGACGTGATTTTAGGAATTGACTGGTTAACTAACCATCATGCAAAAATTAATTATTTTTCGTAAGGTCGTTAGTTTTCATATTCCTAACCAACCTGTTATGCAAATTCAAGCAACCAAACCATTGAAATCAATCACTGTCATCTCAAGTCATAAAGTCATTCGTTTATTGAAAAATAGATGTCAAGCTTTCTTAGCCCATGTCACCGATTTAAATAAAAATACGTCAAATTTGAATGATATTTTTGTTGTTAATAAATTCTCTGACGTATTTTCTGAAGAACTTCTTGGCCTACCCCCAAAACGTTAAATCAAATTTTGTATTGACCTTGAACCCGGTATAAAACTCATTTCCAAAACCCCATATCAAATGGCTCTGTTCGAGGCATTGTATGGACGAAAGTGTCGTTCTTCTGTATGTTGGGATGAGGTGGGTGAAGCAACATTGTTAGAACTAGAATTGGTACGCATGACTACGAAAAAGATTCAAATGATCCGACAACGTATACAAACAGCACAAGATCGACAAAAGAGTTACGCTGATCTTCATCGAAGGGACGTGAAATTCAATGTCGGAGACCATGCATTATTACATGTTGCTCGTTAAATAGGAGTTACGAGATTCGAAAAGAGAGGAAAGCTCAATCCTTAATTCATTGGTCCATTTGAAATCCTCGATCGAGTAGGAACTGTGGCCTATAAACTCGCCTTACCGCCAAGCATGACTCGTGTTCATAATATTTTCCATATATCTATGCTTCGTAAATATGCAAAAGACCCAGACCACATTATTAAATTAGAACCATACGAGATAGCAGAGGATTTAACGTATGAGGAAGTACTTGTCAAAATCTTGGATAAGAAGGAATAAATTCTACGCTTAAAGGTTATACCTCAAATCAAAGTTTTATAGAGAAACCATAATATTGAGGAAATGACCTATGAGTTAGAATCTAAAATGTGGGCAAGGTATCCTCACCTCTTCAAAATACTAGGTACGTACATCAATTTTGAGGACAAAATTTCATAAGGAGGGGAGATTGTAAGACCCCAACTTTTTATGAATAAGATTTAATTTTCTCTAAATATTATTTTAAATAGTAAGGTATTGATTTGATAAACGTTATAGTTATGGGTGGTACGTGCAAATTTTACAAAGTAAATAATTGTCGAAAAATATTCGTTTTGTCGGGGAATATTCTTTTTGTTGGAGAATATTCGTACGACGACGCAAACATTGGTGGGCCCCACAATAGAATAATTATCGAATATAAAAAGCGACAAAAATAATTTTTCTAAAAATTGGCGGCAGAACTTTTACCGTTAACTGTTGAAATACCAAGTGATAAAAGTACAGTAATATACATTATTCCACAGTAGTACACGGTATTTCACAGTATCTCTGATTATTGATTCGTATGTAAGAAGTCACTAAGTATTTCATTCAATAATTGTCACAGTAGTTACTGCATAGTATCGCATATTATTTATTCAATAATTATTACAGTAACATCTATTTTATGTTATTGATTCAAAAAAATAAATCATAATATTTGATATGACATTATTAAACCAGTTAAACATTATTTACAATGTCTAGAAGTTCTGTCAAAAAAAGGGGTTAGTTAATTGCGCGCCGTTTTTACAGAAGGCCCCCTCTTTCTTGGGAACGACCTGATTGTCAATATTGTGAATCTGTAATATTAATTGTGAATAATTGTAGAAAAATTTAAAAGGTATGAATAATTGATTTATTTCATTTGAAAATAAGTGGTCCCTCAACTTTCTAATTGGTGTGCTTTTCTTTTTAATTTTAACGGATACTTGATGTCTTTTTTATTTTGGAGAATGATGACTACTTTTGCAATGGGTGAGGCCCCATCAAATACCAAATTTCCAAGTGGTGTGTTTCTTCTTTAGGTGGCCCCTCATTTACCAATTTTCCAAATGACACACCTTCCTTTTCTTTAAACTTTGGCAGATGATGAAACCATTTTCAAGGAGTGGACCCTCATTCAATGTACATCTTCTTTTTTTAATTTTGGCAGATGGTGATGGGTGGCCCTTATTGGCCAAATTTTCCAAAGTGGTGTAATTCTTATTTTGGCAAATTGTGAATTATATCACAAGTGGTTCCCCTTAATTGGTAAAGGTTTTTAAATGGTATGCTAATGGGTTTGGAAACCTGTGACTAAAATTACGTAATTAACGGAAGCTTGCCCTTAAACTTCACTTATACATGGATGCATCTTCAGACGATGAAAAATACACCATCACAATATCAAAAATTATTCTTCTATAATATTGTCCGTATTTCTTTTGAGTATAAATATACTTGGAGTGTAGATTATAGTACAAGATTTTCTCAAGATAATCTTCTTTATACTAGTCAGATCTAGTCTCCTACTTGGGTAAAGGATATTATTTTCTTTTAAATACTCGTAAGGAATATCATTTTCTTTCATACTCCATATTATGAAAGTGATATTATTTCATTTCATATTCCTAAATCTAAACTTACTATAGCAAGTATTGCTTCTATAATTCTTAAAATAATTAGAAATTTCTCGAGGTTTGCGCTTCATCTAATATCATTTCACTTTAATATTTTATTCACCTGAGCTTTCTTATTAAGTTTAATCTAATCACACGGGTACTATTCACGTTAGAGTACTATTCATGCTGGAGTAATATTCATGACAGAGTACTATTCATGCCGGGGTCCTATTCACGCAAGAGTACTATTCACAATGAAATTTAGTTTTCTTTTCTTGTCCAAATTATCTTTGAAATATGAATCTTAAATATCATTATTGAATTTTTGTTGGTTGATTTCACAATCAATAAATACACGCAAGTATACGTGGTCAACAAGTAATACAATGATAAGAAAAGTATCGTTCCCACGAGAAAATAAGTATCGTTCCCACGAGAAAATATGCTAATATTTACCAATTATCAATTCCAATTCAATTACTCCTAATTTAAACTACGAAATATTGGTTGTGATATGAAAACTAAAATTAACAAAATCAATAATTAAGATCAAAATTTCACAAGATTGATTGCAGATTTAACAGGTTAAGATTACAACTTTCCTTGGTATTTCATTTAAATCAATTTACTTCACATTTAATTCAGTTAATTAATACGAATTTTTATCCAAGAATACTTTATAGTATTCACGCACTTCTTCTGAAAGATACGTGAACAAATCTTCCTAAATCCGATCTTTAAGACACAGAATTATAAGGAACAGCCTAGTCAATCAACTCACTATATTCCTATATGAATCAAGTTAATTAGGGTTTCAACAGGTAGCATAGTCCAAGCTCAAATATCATGAAAAGGTCATGCTAAAAATATGGGGTCAAGCTCATCTTATGATGGAATATTTACACCCATGCTACCACTCAATTACCTCGGGGCTGTTAGAAGTATTGTGACGCTAAACTTGAATTTTTTTTAACCGAAGTTCTCTAAATCTTATAATGATTTGTACAATTGAAAGTACTTTTATTCATAATTTTCATTTAATCTGAGCTATGAAATGCTCTGTGTGTAATGGTTTTTAAACGTTGGGATTTAAGATTTGTTGTTCCTTAAATAAAAGATTAAGAAAGTATTTTATATTGTATATTTAAGATGTAGAAATCTTATAAATTGTTTTGTTGAATATTTAGACTTGCTGAGCATTTGAATGCTCACCCTTACTATATTTAAACTTTTCAAACATGAAAAAAGGCGTTGGGGGTCGAGTAGAGAAGGCTAGAGCAGAATTGAAGTAAATTCGAGATCGAGATGAGATTAATGTAATAGTATAAGTTATTTATATTGTAAAACCTTTTATTGTAAGGTTGTAAAGTTAATTATGATGTAGTTAAGTCTTAAGTTGAAAGTGTTGTAATTGCAACCAAAAATTGGGACAAATAATCCCTTAATATATGATATGTTATGAGTTAACCTAATACTGTAATAAACAGGTAGAATTATTATGCAAATTATTAACGCTAAGATTCGTCTACGCGCTTCAACCACCAAAAGGGTGTCCAATCCTGCACAGAAACGAATTCACATGACGGCTTGGACTGTCGAGGGATAGCTCTGATGTGAGAATAAATACAGGCTAAACAAAGTTTAACAATTGAAGTATTTTAGTGCTGGAAAATAATGAGATACTTGAGAATTATAATGTAGCCTTTATAGTGATCACACCTCCTCTTATATGTCATTCCCCGTATGGAAATAGAATTCCTCATTAGGCCAGATTCCTTATTGAGATTAAAATGAATCTTCTTAAAAGAAAGTTAGATTCTATCTTGACACTTTCTTAGGAGTTGAAAATCAAATATAGTTAGGAATCCTAGATTTCTTAATATTCTTTCACTGCTCAGAACAAATTCCTACTCGCAGAGACTTCCTCTACGTGGACTATGGCCTACCAAATCTACTGGGCCCAAATAATTATGCCCCAACACTAATAAAGTAAGTTGAGACCTGAGAATAGATGAATAAAGAATTATATGTTTGTTACGAGACAATTTATAACTATAGAGTAAGTGAATGATGGTTGTGTATGAAGTTTTGAAGAACATAAAGATCCTTTGGACACCTTTCGCACGTATTTTGTGTTCCACTTCAATAGACACAACATTATCAAGAAACATATAGTGAAATATATAAGCTAATTAAAAGATTAAGTTTCATCGTTTTAAAGTAAATAAACAAATCCTTTCTCACTCTAATTTAGTTCGAGCCTTTAGTTTTCCCAAGTTCTCATAATTAGAAGATTTTAAAAACAATTTGTTTAGTATAATTATTTTGTGAACTGGTTCATATTTCATAGTTGGCGCCTTTAATTCCTCAACCAAATCTCTCTCTAAAGAGTTTTTGGTTATAAAAAATATGGGCAAAACTAGTGAAATACCCACTGTAGTTGGCACATTTTACTGATTACGCCATTAAACTTTTAATTTTTCAAATTATCCCACTAAACTAATTATTATTTTGAAATTCGGTCATTCCGTTAAAAAAAATAAACCGATGTTAATTTTTTATTTACAAAAATAATGAATTACTTATTGTAGTTGGCACGTTGTACTGATTGCACTATTGAACTTTTAATTTTTCAAATTATCCCATTAAACTAATTAATATTTTGAAATTGGATCATTCTCTTAAAAAAAATTAAGCAGACATTAATTTTTTATCTATGTGGCCATATAAAAGAAATTCAAAAATAAAAAATATTACTTATGTGGCAAAAAAATAATAAAAAACTTTAAAGGGAAAGCAAAAAAAATTAAAATATTTTGGGTACTCTAATCTCAAATGTTTATCAATAGAAAAAACTTCCTCGCGAATGAAAAGCAATGCATCATTAGTAGAAATAAAACGCGGTAATTTACAACAACAACATTTTGCATCTGCCTTTGAATTATCTCCACATCCATTCGTAAAAACGCAGGCTCCTATCAAATCAGAAATACAATCCCAACAAAATTAATTTAACCAAATATTACTACCACGTGTGTGTGTATGTATGTATATATATATATATATATATATATATAATCACACACACACACACATAGATATAGAGAGAGAGAGATTGGGGAAGGAGTGGACCTTGCGGAGGCGATCGAGAGTGTTGATAGACATATTGTAAGACCTTAACTTTTATGAATAAAGATTTAATTTTCTTTATATATTATTTTGAAATAGTAAGGTGTTGATTTGATAAATGTGATAAGTTATGGGTGAGATGTGCAAATTTTACAAAGTAAGCAAGTGGTTATAAAATATTCATTGTGTCGAAAAGTATTCGTTTGGTCGGAAAATATTCTTTTTGTCGGAGAATATTCGTACGACTGCGCAGTTATTGGTGGACTCCACAACGGAATAACTGTAGGATATAGAAAGCGACAGAAATATACTTTTACCGTTAAACTATTGAAATACCCGGTGATAAAAATTCAGTAATACGCGTTGTTGCACAGTAACACACGGTATTGCCCAGTATTTTGAATTATTGGTTCTTACGTAAGAAGTCACTTACTCAATAATTGTTACAGTAATTACTGTTTAATATTTTATATTATTGATTCAATAATTGTCATTATTGTGATTTTGTAATATTATTTATGAATAATAATTAATTATTGATAAAATAATAAGAAAATATTTATTCAATTGGGATATAAATGGAGGAATTTTTAGCAAAAGAGACAATTGTTGAAAGTTGATATTTTATCTTTTTCGATAAAATAATTCATTCAAATATATTATTATAATATTGCATTATAATAATATGATAATATAATAATATAATTTTATGGTATAAAAATAAAATGAGGTGGAAGAGAGAAAATAGAATTAGAAATTCTTTTAATAATTATAAATATTTTAATATATATATGTGTGTGTGTGTGTGTGTGTGTGTGTGTGTGTGTGTGTGCGTGTGTGGAGGAATTAATGGGGAGAGAGAGAGCTAGTGGGAAATGGTGGGGGGAAAATAAGGAAATTGAAATTTCGTCAGTATGTAAATTTGGGTCATTTTTCGTTCGGAATTTGGAAAATCTTTCTTCTACAAAGTTGTAGAGAATTAAATTTTATATGAAATGGACATAAGGTTCGTATTTTTATGATAAATGGGCTATTTATTATGAATTATTGAAGTTTCTGAATATTATTTAAATTAAAACATGTGTGGGCCCCACTTGTCCTTTTGTGTGTGAAATGTGCTGATGAGTGTTGGTCCTTGGAGGTGGCTGCTTAATTTTCAAAGTTGGGTGTTGTGAAGCCATCGTAGGAAATTTTGTCAATCCTGGTGTGCTAATCATTTCCTATAAATAGGGTGCTTAGTTGAGAAATAAAATTCACATCAGAATTAGAAAATTTTCTCTCTATAATATCGAGTGTATTTCTTGTGAGTATAAGGATAGTTTGAGTGTGGATTACGGTGCAAGATTTTTCGCAATATAATATCCGATATTCCAGTCAGATCTAGTATTTTACTAAGGTAAAAGATATTATTTTTCTTGTAAATGATGTTATTTTTTTTCAATATTCATAAAGAATATTATTTTCTTTCATATTCCATATTAGGAAAGTGATAATATTTCATTTCATATCCCTAAATTTAAACTTACTACGGTAAGTATTGCTTCTATAATTCCTAAAATGATCAGAAATTCTTTGAGTTTTGCGCTTCATCTAATATCATTTCACTAGAATATTGGTCTGAACTTTCTTATGAAATTTTTACTATTTCATGTTGGGATACTATTCATTCTAATATTATTCACGAGTTACTATTTATGGTAAAAAAAATATTAATTTTTTTATCCAAATTATCTTTGATTGGATCCATGTTTTGATCTTTATTTATAAATTTTTCTCCACAATCGTTTATTATTGAACATTTTTGAACTTGGATAGATTAAATTACGAATCTCTAATATTTCTCCATTATTTCACTTGATTGTTCTTTTTTATCATCCTCAGTCTTAAATTGTGGAGAATATCTTTGGCCTGTAGTGCAAAGATGAATGATTACTTGATGAATATCTTTGGCCTGTAGTGCAAAGATGAATGATTACTTAATGAATATCTTTGGTCTGTAGTGCAAAGATGAATGATTACTTGATGAATATCTTTGGCCCGTAGTGCAAAGATGGACATGTGTTGAGATGAACATGACCACTGGTGATACAAATGAATATCTTTGGCCCGTAGTGCAAAGATGAACATTTGATTCGAGATATCTATTGATTGATGTTACAGGGATAAAATATTGATGATGGACTTTTAAATCATAGAAGATAATAGACATCATTCTCTACTTAACTCTTCAAATGAATTGTTATTTTCGCTGTAGTTGTTGATCTAAAACTTGTTGTCCATAATATTTTATCTGATTTGTTTAAGAATAACGATAATTTATTCTTCATTATCTTAGTCATAATATTCTTTACTAGGCTAGTTGAGCTCACCCTTTTCTTCCATTGTGTGATGCCTCCAAAATAGGTTCAATACCAACCCATTCTAAGTCGCCAAATACATGATACATAATTCAAATACAATCTTTATAACATACGATCGTGCAAAATACGACCACACAAACTATGAGCTTCAATACAAATCGTATATAATACGAAATATAAATACTCAAATTCATTCCTTATTCATTACAATTATTATCCCACTATTTTATAGAATAGTGAGGACTTCTACGGATCTAACTCTGATCATCACATTGTTCTCCAACTAGTCTTCGCAACATTTTCATTCCGTGAAGAGGACAATAGATGAAAAGGGTGAGCTCAACTAGCCTAGTAAATAATATTATAACTAAGATAATGAGAAACAAATTATCGTTAGCCTTCAATATATCAGATAAAATATTATGGACAACAAGTTTTAGATCAATATTCGCAGCGAAAATAACAATTCATTAGAAGAGTTAAGTAGAGAACGAAGTCTACTATCTTCTATGATTTAAAAATCCATCATCAATATTTTATCTCTGTAACATCAATCAATATACATCTTGAATCAAATATTCATCTTTCCACTACGGGCCAAAAATATTTATTTGTATCACCAGTTGGTCATGTTCATCTCAACACCTGTCCATCTTTGCACTACGGGCCAAAGATATTCATCAGTTAATCATTCATTTTTGCTCTACATGCCAAAGATATTCATTTATATCATCATTTAGGACTGAGGGATGATGAAAAATAATATAAATAACGAATCTAGTGAGATAAAGGACAAAGATTAGGAATTCGTAATTTAGTTTATTCAAGTTCAAGAATACTCCATAATAATCAATTGTGGAGCAAAATTCAAGAATAAAGATCAAAACTTGAATCCAATCAAAGATAGAACCCATAATAGCCAACTTGGACAAACAGAAGAAAATTTAATTTTTTTTCGTGAATAGTGCCGTATACGTGAATAGTAACCCCGATGAAAAAAATTAAGAATTTTATAATAAAATCCATGACAATATTTTGGTATAATGATATTGAAAAGAATAACATCATTTACGAAAGAAAATAACATCCCTTACCAATATTAAACGAAAATAATATTCCTTTCGAATATTGAACGAAGACAATATCCCTTACGAATATTGAACGAAAATAACATTTCTTACGAATACGAAAAATAGTATCGTAAGCGAATATGAAATAAATAATACCCCTTACCTTAAAAGGAGAGTATTTTTGACTGGTATGGCGGGGATATTCTTGAAAAAAACTTGCACTATTTGCAACACTCAAAGTTTTCTTAAACTCAAAAGAAATACGCTCAATATTATAGAAGAAGAATTCTCTGATTCTGGTGTGATTTTTAATTCTAAACTAAGCATCCTATTTATAGGAGAATGGAAGGATACTATTTATAAAATAATCACGGGTACACAGTTTAAAAAACTCACGGATGAATTCGGCGGAGGAAAACTGATTTTCCAATTTTTACTATTCATTACTGTGCAATAAAATATTCTAATAAAACAAAACTTTAAATAAAATATAATATATATATATATATATATATATATATATATTACCTACCGTATAAGGTAGGTAATTATAATATATATATATATATATATATATATATAATAATAATACTCCCTCCCGACCAAGTTCTCCCCCCCCCCCATTTCAAATTCATTTTATATATATATATATATATATATATATATATATATATATAATACGTACATATATAGATATATATATATATATATATATATATATATAATTGAAATAACTTCTACCGACAGTTTTGAGAAAATGGGTAAGTGAGGGTCCATATAATAAGCAAAATTTACAACAAATACTTCAATAAAAATCCCTCTATTTATCTCAATTCACTTGGCTTCACAAAATATATTTTTAATAACATTTTTTTCATCATTAATATTATAATTCACAATATTAACAACCAATATTGATAAAAATACCTCAGCACTAATTCCTTCTTTTATATTCACAAAAATAAATATTTTTTTATCATATAAATCAATAATTAATTATTCACAAATAACATTACAGAACTATAAAATTAAAAACCAGGTCGTTCCCAGGAAAAAGGGGGCCTTCCGATAAGAATTTTTCCTTACTGGGGCGCAATTAAATAACCCCTCCTAGAAAGAACTTTCTTAGACATTGCCAATAATGCTATCTAATAATATTATTCAAATAATATGAATGATTGATTTGATAATGTGAAATACTGTGCAATGACAATTATTGAATCAATAAAATATTATGCAATTATCAAAGTAGCAATTATTGAATCAATAATATAAAATATTGAATATTAATTACTGTAACAATTATTGAGTAGTGACTTCTTACATAAGAATCAATAATTAGAATTACTGTGCAATATCGTCTGCTACTGTGCAACACCCCGTATTATTGTATTTTAACCACCGGATATTTCAACAGTTTTAACGGTAAAAGTTTTATGGTTATTTTTAGAAAAACTTATTTTGTCATTTTTTCATCTGACAATTTTTTGTTATGGGGCCCACAAATGATTGCACCTTCGTATGAATATTTTCATACAAAAAGAATATTCTCCGACCAAATGAATATTCTCCGACACAATGATTATTTTATGGCCACTTGCTTACTTTGTAAAACTTGCACAAATCACCCCATAACTTACCACATTCATCAAATCAACGCCTTACTATTTTAAAATAATATATAGAGGAAATTCAATTTTATTCATAAAAGTTGGGGTCTTACACATTGTTCTCTTCAGAAAATGAGAATATCGTGGGGACTAGTCGGGGAACAGAGTGATGATCAGAGTTAGATCTGTAGAAGTCCTCACTATTCTATAAAATAGTGGGATAATAACTGTAATTAATAAAGAATGAATTTGAGTGTTTATATTACGTATTATATACGATTTGTATTGAAGCTCACAGTTTATGTGGTCGTATTTTGTACGATCGTTTGTTATAAAAGATGTGTATTTGGTTTCTGTAGCATGTATTTGGCGAGTCAGAATGGGTTGTGTATTGAACCTATTTTGGGGGCGTCACACATGAAATCTACCGCAACACCATTTACTTCATCTGTTGTTGTTGGAGATTCAGACTCCATTGTTATGCTGAACTTTGAAGCTCAATTCAATATTTTGGGAATTCAGATCTAAATTTTTTTATAGATTTTAGAAAGAGGAAATACGCAGATCTATTTGATCTAGAAGAAAGGGGGAAGAGAAAGATGAGAGGAAGGAAGAGAGAGAATAAATCAAAATTATTTATTTTATTTTTTTCTTTTTCACGTCCACGTAGGATAAAAACTAAAATGATTTAACACTCGTGAGGCAGAGATAACAGAATGACCCGATTTCAAAATATTAATTAGTTTGATGGGGTAATTTGAAAAATTAAAAATTCAATGGTGTAATCAGTAAAACGTGCCAACTACAATGGGTAATTTATTAGTTTTGTCAATAAAAAATTAACGTCTGTTTATTTTTTTAAACGGAATGACCCAATTTAAAAATAATAATTAGTTTAGTGGGATAATTTGAAAAAATAAAAGTTTAATGGTGTATTCAGTAAAAAGTGTCAACTATAGTGGGTATTTCATTAGTTTTGCCAAAAAAATGAATCTTAAAGCTTCAATTTTTAATATTATAGATTATTTGTGAAATCATCAAATCCATCACCATTTATTATAGAGATATAAGCAGAGTTGGTAGATTGAATCGTGTGTTTTAATACATTTTAACAAGAACTTAATTGCTAAAACAATAGAAACTTGAAATATCCCTCCTTGAGGAAACATGAACACCATTTTAGCCAATCTTATTTGTATGCTTGGATTTCGACTTAGAAATAAGAGGTTTATAGGAATTTAATTTTGAATATATATATATAGGGATGGATCAATAGTACTGAGTTTTTTACACAATTTTTTACATAATTTTTTGACTCTTGGATTTGAACACTCTTAATGGCTAAGATTAAAGCTGATTTTTAATTTAAAACTAAATAAAAATAAAAACTTTTTCTCTCTCTCTATCTCTTTTTTTGGGTGGGATTAAAAAAAATTCTCTCTCTCCTCCTTTTAATTATCACTTGTTCTTATTTTAATAAAAATAAAAATAAAAATTTTAACCTGGAGCTTTTCATCTTCATCTTTTTCACGTCTAAAACTTCAACCTAAAGCTGTCAAACTGTCACCATGATGGAGGAAGCCCAAGATTTATCATCCAACTCTCACCTATCTATAGTATGTTACCATAATCTTTTAATATATATATTTTTTTCAATCAATAACTTGACTTTGTGGAGTTCATTATAAGATGGACTCCCATTGTCCAACTCTTTAATGTATATCTAATGGCTGGGTGGTTGTTTCATTTTTCGACCAGTTTTGTTTTCCAATTATTTCTAATTGCAAAATTGTTAGAGACGATTTGGTTTCGATAGCGTGTTCAAGATGGATTTTCATGAAGCGTTGGTTATGGATGAGATTATTCATTAATTTCATATAGGATGAGATTATTTATTAATTTCATCAAATTATTCATAGTATGTGTTTTTTTAACTTGATTAATATATTAAATAGGTGGAGGAAATAGTTCAAATGGAGAGTGGGAAAGCTAGTCCTTCAAAAAAAATATGGCACAATTAAAAGCACCCTATGTTGGGATACTCTTTAACATAATGGAAGAAGTAAGAAGCTATTATGAGGATTATGGCTGACAAGAAGGATTCTGGATTCGAACTCGTTCTTCATCCAAGACAAGATGTGGTTTAGATGAGATAACAAGTAAACAATTTGTTTGTGCACATCAAAGAACATATGACACCCCCAAATTCGAGTACTTCAATTTCTACGGGATTTGGTGTTCACTGTACAAATATCATATATCTATCTACCCATAATAAATATAAACCATGAACTAGATAAAACATCTCCATCATCTCCCCTTATGGGGTTACAACATCTAATAATAAATACATAATTAAATCAATCCCAGGTCATACTAACCTTAAACATCTATGCGGAAACATAAACAAATAAGTCTTAAACAATTATTATAAGTCTTAGACAAATATTATCAAATAAACAACAAGTCTTCATCACTTGTTGACTTTGCCCTTGCCTTTGCTAGTGGAAAGCTCGTCGGACCTTTCGTTCTTAACTGCAATGTTATTATGCAAGAGTGAGCACAATTGCCCAGAAGTATACAAATATAACAATATAATAACATGCAAATAAGTCAAAGAAGTCTGAATGATACAAACGCTCGGCTTTTAAATCAAGAATAAATAACAAGAATCAAAAGTATGTCTGAGGGTCATAAGACCTTGAACTATGTCCCAGGTTGTTAAGTATTTCTACTTTAAACCTTTAACAGTCGTTAGACTATATGGACTCTACTACTCGTACTTAGGGGGATCAGCCATTAGTACCATACTGTGCACAATATCTCAACGCTAAAGCATAAATAATCCCCTATAAAGGGTTGTTCATCTCACTTTGACATCAGAGTCCGTACCAAAGGAAGTTTGGTTTGGATAAACTTAATAATAGTTCTAGAATTTAGAACGTTCATCATTTATGGACTAATCAAATCAATAAGGGTTCGCTAGCCTTATAAGGTTCAACAGTAATTGATAATCGAATTGAAATATAAATCTCAAGGGTATAAAATTGAATAAGAATTGTATACTAAAGTAATACTTAACAATGCTTATAATATCTTATATGAAATCTTAATTTGAATAAACAAGAATAAGAACTTGATTGATATAGAATCATAAGTATAGAACTTGCTCAATGAATAACTTTGAATTTAGAAAGCTTGCTCAATGAAAGTAAAGATTAGGAAACTTGCTTAACAATAATAAGTTAGGGATAGAACACTTGCTCAATTTAAAGAATATAGATAAGAAAACTTGCCTCATGCACAAGCTACAGTTATAATTCACGTCTTTTAATTAATCCTACATATCAATCCATTCACAATACCAATTAAGTATAAGTTCGATATACTTATCAAATCATAACATCGGTCTTTGAACACGTTTTAAGACTTTACACATAACGATTTCAATCATGTATTTAACTTACTAATTAATCACGTAATATAAGTTACTAAACTATTTTAATATCTCATTATATGCCTAACATATCCTTATGTTCATTACATTGAGTTAACTCATCATGTTATGGCTTAGAAATACATAAAAGGCCAAAAAATAATTTTTCTCTGCACCACCCCCGCTGGGGCGGGTGTTAGGCCCGCTAGGGCGGGCATGGTTTCCGCTAGGGCAGAGTGCCTCGGCTGGCCCAGCTGTTGTTTGCAAAAATTGCAGTTCGTAGCCCAATTAAATCCGATTTACACTAACACGACGATTATTTGTGACGCCCCCAAAAAAGGTCCACACAACCCATTCTGAGTCGCCAAATACACACTACAAAATCCAAATATAAATCCTCATATTCCAACTATTACTTTGTCGTGCACAATACGACCACACATAAGTTGTGAGTTTTAATACAAATAACAATACTCATACTCCTTATCAATGATACGTTACATAAATGTACAGTCAATAACTGTTTTAGGAATTAAAATCTTTGGAAAATGCTCAAGGAAACCTTCGTTTATAGGAGGCCATGCTTCTAAGTTATAATAGATATCGTAGGACTTGAGAATTAACCTTGGTTAACCCAATAGACCTCAAAAAAGAACGAGAAGATTACTATCCTGTTCATTCCAATGGTGGGTATTCTCTTGCCATATAATTTTCTCCATTATCTCAAACTGAGGATTATATTCCAACCATACTCCAAGATTATATAGGTAGTGCTTATAGATATAATCAGCAAGTGGATGCGCACATCCATGTCTTATGATAACACGAAATCGTCTGTGGTTAGACATCTTGTATGATAGTGACAACACACTCTTCCAAAGTCGGGTTCACCTCACCCTATTTGGGTCACCAAAATCAACTGTTAAATGACGTATAAAATACGACACACACATTTAAAGTTCTCAATACAATTATATATTGTCATGCTATTTTATAATGTATTGAGAAACTTCAACGGTCACCGACCATCACTCTATTCCCTTGTTATCCCCGCTCGACCTAGCTACACTCTTATTACCTGAAAAGAATTATGAAGCAAAAGGGTGAGCACAAATAGCCTAGTAAAGAATATTATGACTAAAAATAATTAAATTATCCATAGCCTTCATCAGTAATGATTCAGATATTTAGAACCTTAATCCTCAACAGAAAAAAAATCTGATAGAATACAATAAACAACAAGTTTTAGATCAATAACTGCAGCGGAACAAGCAATCCATTAGAAGAGTCAAGTAGAACATAATGTCTATTATCTTCTCCATGTTAAAAGTCCACCAACAATATTTTATCCCTGTAACATCAATCAACAATTCCTGCCCACCATCATGTAAATAGTTCATGATCATAATTATGTTGATAAATTCCTCTTCGTATCCAGGACAAAGATAATTTTCATCACATGTCTTCACCTGTAACACAAAAGATTATGGTTATATTAATTCATAATTCATGTTCATAATCATATAAATCAACAGTTTCTCCTTGCCACAAAGGCTTAATATAACTTTCACTCAATGTCTTTGCCACAAAGGCTAAAGACACTTAATAATCATATCTTCATCACACTCTACACCAAATACCTTCAAACGTAGCATCAATAGTCAAGATCATACCAATAATTGTCTATCTTTGCACTACGGGCCAAAGATATTCAACTGTAATATCAATGGTCATGATCATACCAAACAACAGTCCATCTTTGCACTACGAGCCAAAGACATACAACTGTAAAACCAATGGTCATGCCAATCAACTGTCCATCTTTGCACTACGGGCCAAAGACATACAACTGTAAAATCAATGGTTATGCCAATCAACAGTCCATCTTTGCACTACGGGCCAAAGACATATAACTGTAAAATCAATTGTTATGATTATACCAATCAACATCTCATCTTTGCCACAAAGGCCAAAGATATTCATCAATCAACAGTTCATCTTTTCACTACGGGCTAAAGATAACTTTAACTACAATTTAAGTCTGAGTATTATGACAATGATATAAGAAATGAATCAAATGAGATCAAGGACAAATATTAGAGATTTATAATTCAATTTATCCAGAGTTCAATAATATCCAATTTATCAACATAAAGATCAAAATATGGATCCAATTTCAAGAATAAGATTCATAAATCAAAGGTAATTTAGACAAAAAAATAAACCAATTTTTGTCGTGAATAGTACTCTGTGAATAGTATCCCATAAATAGTACTCGAATAAATAGTACTTTGTGAATAGTACTTAAATGAAAAGTATCCCGTGAATAGTATCCAATGAATAGTACCTGAATGAATAGTATCCCGACATGAAAAGATTAAAATTTCAATAAGAAAGGTCAGACTAATATTCCAATGAAATAATATTAGATGAAGCGAAAATCTTAAGCAATTTTTAATCATTTCAAGAATTATAGAAGCAATACTTACCATAGTAAGTTTAGATTTAGGAATATGAAATGAAATAATATATGAAACTGCAAATGGATTTTCACCCGTCATGCGGTAATCCGCGTAGACAGATCATTTCCACGACTTTAATAAAGAAGGAATACGAAGGGTTATTCACCAGGCATGCGGTAGTCCGCGTAGACAGGTTATTCCCACAGATTAATAAAGAATGAATACGAAGGGTTGTTCACCATGCATGCGGTAATCCGCGTAGACAGGTTATTTTCACAACTTAATAAGGAATAGAATGACAACCCTTATGCGTATTGAAAGAAGATAACATCCGTTACTAGAAAAATAATATCATTTACCCTAGTAGGAAACTAGATTTGACTGAAATACCGGATATTATGATGAGAAAATCTTGGACTATAAACAACACTCAAAGTATCCTTATACTCACAAGAAATAATTGCAATATTGTAGAGGAAGAATTTCTGCTATTGGAATGGTGTACCTCATCTTGTAAAGTTTAAATTTTACCGATGTATAAGGGTTATTGAATGTGGTTGTAAGGTTTAGTTTATAATAACTCTGACAAAGCGATTCATGAAATAAAGTTGAATCAAAGTTATGTAATGATAAAGGTTGAGATTCAGGATAATAAAGAAGGAACAATATCAAAGTTTTAAATATTCTGTATTTTTAGTGATTGTATCATTGATTAATGATGTAAAGTCCGAATAAGGATATATTGTTAACGACCGATGTCGAGAGTTATATTGTATGAATTTTGAGGTTGTTACAGTATCATTATATAAAAAAAATATTATAAAATTATACTATTATTATCACCTTATATTATTATAATATAGTATTATAATAATATATTTGAATAAATATTTTATCGAAGAAAATAATTATGATTCCTCAGAAATATGCTAAACTTTCAACAAATATCTTATTCTAAATTCCTCCATAATTGAACCAATTATCATACATATTCATCAATTATTATTCAAAATTAATATTACAGAATCATAATATTGACAACCAAGTCGTTCCCAAGAAAGAGGAGGCTTTACGATAAGGATTTATCCTTATTGACGCGCAATTATATAACCTAACTCCTTTCCTCGATAGAACTTTCTATACATTGTCAGTAATATTATCTAATAATATCACTTCAATAATACGAGTTACTGTGTTGTGCAATTATTGATTTGATAATATAAAATACTATACAATTACCACTGTAAAAATTATTGAATGAACTACTGAGTGACTTCTTACGTAAGCATCAATAATAAAAAATACAGTGCAATACCTTGTGCCACTATGCAACAACGCGTATTACTGTACTTTTATCACTAGGTATTTCAACAGTTTAACGGTAAAAGTTTTTTTTTATAGAAATGTTACTTCTATATCCGATAATTTTTTTGTTGTGGGGCCCACCAATTATTGGTTATTTCGGCGCCGCCGTCGTACATTACCGAATATAATATTCCCCGACAGAATGAATATTTCCTGACAAAATAAATATTCTCCGACACAACGAATCAAACCTCGTGTTACTCGGATTACACGTACTTCGAGATAACAAAACCCACCGCGAGGCCCACGCCACGTGGAGTCGCACCTCTACCTGCGGCAGAAGCAGGTAGAGTGGAGGCTCCTTGGTCTATATATAGAGGTGCACCCCCCTCTCATTTCAAGAATTCAGAAACGCTCCAAACCTCTGCCTGTTTGGTTTTTTGTCTATTTTCTTGTCTTCCAAACCCAAATATTTTCACTCTAACACGTAGATATACCCACATACTACCACATATCAGAAAATAACCGGTAGATTTGGACGTTTAAAGCTTACGATTTGATAAAAAGCTTGTGTAGCAGTCCATTGTGAGTATTTTTACGATCAGAAAGTTATTATTACTTCTTTGCACTTTTATACACTTGCATATCAAGTTTTGTTGTCTAAATATGCCTAGAACTCAGTTCCGTGGCCGTTTTTGTCAACTTTTGGTTCATTTTCGTATATAAACATATTTTCTGGCATTTCTACAACTTGAATTGACGATCCGTTGCTTCCAGTAGCTTTTAAATACTAATATCTGCGTTTTGAGCAACTTCGCCGGGCAAGGTTATTTTCCCAGTCCGGGTTTGACTTTTTTTTGTATATATTTAACTGTATATATACTAACTTTTCATTTTTTTCAAGCCCGGATGTCAAATCTGCGGTAGTTTACTGTTTTTATATATAAATATTTATATATAAGCAGCCTTCACCACACTAGGTTATCTTCCCAGTCTTGGTTGACTACTTTTCTGTATATTTACATTTTAGTTTGGCCTGGATCATTCTGTGGCCTTTTTACTATTTTTGCACCATTCACCACACTGGGTTATCTTTCCAGTCTTGGTTGACTACTTTTTTGTACATTTACATTCCAGTCCGGGCACAGGCGTGAAAATCCATCGCCCTTTTTACTGTTTTTCTATATATATATTTCAATTCTGTCCAGCCTGGATCATTCTATGGCTTTTATACAGCTTTTATAAATATATATATATATATATATATATATATATATATCAATATTTCAACTCCAGTCCGGGCATCGGTGTGAAAACCATCGCCCTTTACAGCTTTCGTATATATAATTATATATATTTTACTTTGCTCATTTTTATTAAATTTTTTACTTTAAATATTCATTTGATATGAATTGGCACTGACATATCTGCGAGCGAACTAGATTTATTTAAATCTCGCCAACTCTAGCTTTCAAACGGTTCAAAATAGGTCCAAACGGAACCGGGAAGCTAGAATGACTGAGATTTATTTAAATCTAGCATTTTTTTAGTTTCAGTTATAAAAGCTACCTCGCGGCCCTTAGATCGTTATCTAGTGGGAACGAGATGCTTCGGTCATGTGCGAACCAAGATTTACTGATGAATCCTTGGTTCTGGCGATATTTCGATATATTTTTGTACAAATTTGAGATGTGCAGGTTTATTGGCTACTCATATGTGAGCCTAGGAATCGTGGGATTCATGATCAAACTGATCAGAATCTGATTCCCACGATGGACAAACTCCACTTTATAGATGTACCCTGCCAGTTTTTCTAAAAATGTACATAAAAAAGACCTTAAAACGGTTATCCGGATTTAAGGTCTCAACATAGTGAAAATATGGTTTGTCGTGTTGGAGTCCCTCCGATGGCTATCATGCCCATGAGGAGACCGGCACTTGTATATATGTTGTGGTCGAGGATGCTTCGCAGCCCGACAATCATAATTCAAATTGAGCCTTAAGGCTAAAAAGATAAAACTGAAGTATCGATATGCTTCAATTCCTATATTAGCGTAAGGGTTTGAAAACCTTCTTTCAAAACATCATTCAACAATCTTTCCTTAAAAAGAAGCTTTTGCAAATCAAATCAAACACTTTTGCAAATCAAATCAAAGACTTTTTGCAAAATAAATCAAAGCCTTCGTATATAGGTTCAACGATGCATAAGACATACTTTTAATCAAACATAGGCCCAATTTTCAAACAGCATTCACACACACATTTCAGTTTTTAAGGGAAATATTGAAAAGATGCGGTACCGTGTTTACATGGGAGTTGTGGGGTGCCTAACACCTTACCCACACTTAACCAAGCCCTGAGCTCAAAACTTCAGTTTCAAAATCAAGTTTTGACAGTGTCCAGAATTGGGCCTCTTTCAAACAAAACTCGGTTGAGTTGGTACAACCATTTCAAATCTACCAACTAGCGACTCTATAAAACGTTCAAATCGTCGATATGATACATGTTGGCCTTTTCCTAAAAAACCCTTCAAAACCTTTTTCACAAATAAAAAACGTATGGGTAGAGATAACTTAGGAAGAGAGAAAGATCCGGGTTGTGACCCAACCCGCGGATTTTTTCCCGACGTCGACAGGTGGCGACTCTGCTGGGGACAGTAGAGGGCTTAGGCAGCGTTCAAATCCTTTCAAACATTTCCCATTCAAAACTGCGTATATGTGAAATGCTGCATCTTTAATTTGAATGAATGCGTAAATACTACGTCTTGACATTCATTGAATGTGAATGAATGTTTTCCTGCTTTTTAGTGCTTTGCACCCTTATTAGTGCTTCGTACCAATGTCAACATATGCATACGGTGAGACGCGATGTATGTGAATGTTTGTTGTGTGATTCCTCCTTCGGGAGGCAAAACCCGTCGGTGATAAGTAATGACTCTGGGGACGGCTATGTCTCTGGGGGCTCATAAAAATGCACCACCCAGATTCGCTCCAATCGAAAGATCGGATTAATTTCCCCTCTAGTAGATTGCGATGATCTGGGGATCTTCATGCCAAAAAGCTGCGAGAGTAACCTAAGATAGGTCAGCCTCTGATTAACCAAATTCGATGGGAAGCTTCTTTATGCCTTCCTCTTTCAATTCAATGTCAAGTTTTCAATTCCAAATGTAAAGGAGCACAGTGTAAAAATCATAATGAAAGATTTACATTTCCTGTCATATACATCTTGTCATCCTGTCATCAAAACAACTAACCTCTGTTTTACAGGATAAGATTAAAAAACTACAAATAACACATCATGGCGTGCATCATATCCTTACCTACATCAGGAAATTGACACGCCTACGTTTTGTTCTAGGTGAAAAATTGGTCTTGTCACTAGATCTAAGTCTTAAGAAGGCACTACGTCCATCCACGGACATGAATTCTAGTGCTCAACCATAATTCACCCATGTATTTAGGGAAGAGTTTGAAGGACTAAAGAATTAGATAGCTGAATTGGCCAGTTTCTTGAGAGAACAAAGTAAGGCTCTCAAAGGGAAGCAAGCCTAAAGAACCAGGAACACCTGGTGGTAGTGGTGGCAGTCAAGAGACTGAAAGATAGATACTCAGAGTCCTGGGCCACAAAACCAGGACACAACCAACAAAACCCCTAAAAACACTATCCTTAGCAAAGAACAGGAAGCTGGTGACATTCTAAAGAAAGTACAACATATGGAAGAAATCATCCGGTCTATCAAAGGGACTGGGGCATTTGGTAGTGTCAATTATTCAGACCTCTGTATCTTCCCTGGGGCTCGTTATCCCCAAAAATTTAGAACTCATGATTTTGTGAAATACAATAGATTAGGAGACCCTTACACTCAACTGAAAGTATTCATTGGAGAACTCAGATCCTATGCAGAGGACGAGAAGCTGCGAATACAATTATTTTAGAAGAGTCTGACCGGAGAGGCCAGAGACTGGTATGCCCGTCTAGACAACTCAAAAATTTACAGTTGGGAAGAGATGGCCCATGCCTTCCTCAGTCAATACAGTTTCCAGTCTCAGATGGCTCCAGACAGATTCCAAATAACCAAAATCAAGAAACAAAACACTGAATCATTCAGAGAATATGCTCAACGATGGAGACGAGTTGCAGCACAAGTCATTTCATCTATGAATGAGACTGAGATAGTTATGACCTACATCGACATCCAAGAAGCTCCATATTATGAGAGGGTCCTAGCAGGCATAGGAAAACCATTCTATGAGATGATCAAGCACAGTGAAATGGCCAAAATGGGGCTGAAGTCTGGGAAGATAAAGGACCTGACTGCCTTGGAAGCTGTTGCCAAACATATCCAGTTCGGAAATTACGGGAGTAATCCCTGGAGGGTACACAAGAAGAAAAATGAAGAAGTGTCCTTAGTATTACAAGGACAGAATCAAAGAGGCGAGTCAAATAGTATGCCCATTCAAAGGAGGAACTATATCCCTTTCCAAACTACAGCACAGCCTTCAAACCCTCCATTTCAAAAAAGTATGGAGTTCAGGCGTCGAAGAACTTTCACCCCTCTAGGGGATTCACTCGAGAATGTGCTAAAATTGTTGACGGCACAGACGAAGATTGTCCAACTCTTTCCATTAACCAACACTGGTGGACTAAATTTTGACCCAAGCAAGAAGTGTGCTTACCATTCTGGATCCCCGGGACATGACACTCAAGATTATTGGTCTCTCAAGCACAAAGTCCAAGACTTAATTGACAATAGAGAGATTGTGGTGACCAAACCAGAACAACCACACGTACAAGACAATCCCCTCCCTCAGCACAAAGAGGAGAGTGTCAACATGATCAATACAGAAAATAGAGGAGGATCCAAATACCTTCGATATGTCAGAGAATCAACTTAATCCAGCAACAACAGCCCAGATAGTTAGGAAGTCTCAGAAAGGCCATTCCTGATAGAGCAGGAGATAAGGTCTATCAAGGAACAAATTGAACAATTAGCAGAACTGGTCGTCTACCAGCATCAAATCACATGACAGATGATGAAACAGGCCAACCTGTCTGATGCCAATCGTCCTCCCACACCAGAGACCAGTCCCATCTCCAGGAAGGATCACTACCAGTCTCATAAGTATGAACCCTGGGCCGACAAAATGAACAAAGGAGAGAATTATCGAGATGGCAGGAAGTTCTTATTTCAAAGGAATTTCACCAACCTGAACCAGCCAATGAAGAAAATCCTCTAGATGCTAATCAACGAGGGAATGGTTGTAGATTTATTACCTCAATTAAACCCGCGATCCAAAAAATGCAAGCCTGACCAAATCTGTCAGTACCACTCCAATGCACCCGGCCATGATACTGAAGATTGCTAGGCACTTCGTAACCTGGTTCAAAATATAATTGAAAGTGGTGACTTAATAAGAGCGAATCGGGATTATGGCCTCCCAAATGAAGACACTCTCTTTATTCCCACTGTGTGGAATCAGGATACAGTGGCTGTTGTGTCCTGTGACAATGAACCAACCCTCACACCCTTAGTACTGCCAGGGAAAGGGGTCCAAGAAACCCAAATTCTGTGAAGGTGGCCGCACCCGAGCCTTTAATCTTGCCTTTTAGACCTCAGTATCCAGTTATCAGTCTGAAGAAGGTCCCATGGAACTACGGGAATAGCGAAGGTTCCACTTCAAATAACATTGCTATAGTACCAAATGATAATCCATTATACCTGCCTTAACGGGTGATCAAACCCATCATCAAAACTAAAGAAAAGGTGACTAGTGAGACAATTGAAGAGTTCCTCAACAAAATGGGACACAATGAAATCAAAATAGTGCAGAGCTTGAAAGATGAACCCAATAAAATGTCCATCCTAGAGTTGGTCTTATCATCAGTGGATCATCGCAACATTCTGGTGAAAGTACTGGAAGAAGCCCATCTGCCAAAGACAGTTGATGCCGAGAAATTCCGTCACATGGTAGAACACATTTTTAACAGCAATGTGATATCCTTCAATGATGATGATATCCCTGCAGAAGGGACGGGCCATCGTAAGTCCCTGCATATAGCTGTAATGTCATCCGGGTATGTGATCGGAGGTGTGCTTATAGATGGAGGATCATCCCTCAACATCTGTCCCTATGATACCCTGGATAGAATGAAGATCAACCCGAACCGGATCAAAACCAGTCACGTGGTCATCTGGGATTTCGATGGATCTCGCTAACAAGCTGTGAGGGAAATAGAGCTTCTTCTGGAGTTTGGTCCGCACACATTCTATGTGTCCTTTCAGGTGCTCAACATCTTCACTGGATACAACTTGTTGTTGGGCAGGCTATAAATCCACATGGTAGGGGCAGTGCCATCTATCCTCCATCAATAACTCAAATATATTATCAACGGCAACCTTATCATAGTCAACGCCAAACCGAAATACCCTGTCTGCATACAGGGAGACATGCCGGTGATTAGCCTGGACGCAGGGATTGAACCTGCAAGTTTTTAATCCCTTGAGGTGAGTGATACTCAGTATCTACCTATTGGAGCACCAGCCCTAAAGCTAAAGGTCTCCCCTGAAGTAATGACAGTGGGCCAGGAAATGGTATCTTTGGGTTTCCAGCCTAGAAAAGGGTTAGGGAAGAATCAGTAAGGCATCAAGAGTCCAGTACAAATCCCGAGTCAGACTGGGAGAGCTGGATTGGGTTATTCATCCAGGTCAAATCACAGGAACCCACACAAGCATCCTAAGGCTCATGCTTCCATAAATTTGCTACAAAACCTTACGGGTGTCGTATGGGTGAAACCCATGAGGAAAATCCTAGATGTGGTATCAACTATGTTATTTCCTCCCCTTATACTAGCAAGTGAGAGAACAACTCCCATATCTGAGGGGGATAGTAAAAAGGGAAATGAAAAGATTCTGTACGAACGACGAGACCCATTTGCTAATATGCAGGTTATCATAAACAACGAGGGTATGAATGATGAGATCCTAGACAGCGACGACGAGGATTAGATTCAAATTCCTCGCATCAAGAAGGAAAAAGGGGGCAGTTCAAAGAAAAACCCCGACCTTATTGTAAAGGATGTCTCAGTCATTATCCGAGACGAGGCAGATGAGCACAATTCCTTGATCCTCCCTATTCATGAGGATCTAACCCTGGATAACTGGAGCAGTGTCCCTTGCCTCAGTCAAAAAGGGTAAAGAGGCAGAGAGTCCGTCTGCCCTTTAAATATGCTTTCATTTACTACTTACTTTTGATTGCACAACTATAGCAGTAACTTTTGTCATGCTTTGCCAAATTCTCTGTATATTTAAGCAGTTGCATATATTAAAATGAAAGCATTTTATTTTTAGGATCATGCATTGGATGTGTTTGTCTCTGCTGATAAGATGTCAACCTGTCAAAGTGACTACAACTTTGATGTAGAACTGAACTTCAACTTGATAGATTATTGATCAAGAGGAGGAAGATGACTATGCGGTGCCTGAGGAGATCAAAGAATGGGTTAAAGATAAACCCAAACCAAATCTCAACCAAACCACCGCTATAAACATAGGAACCTCCAAAAATAGCAAAGAAATCCAGATAGGTGTAGACCTAACCTAAGACCAAAAAGCCGACCTGGTCGAACTCCTAACACAGTTTCAGGATGTGTTTGCATGGTCACATGAAGACATAATTGGCCTGTCTGCTGACATTGTCATCCATCGAATGCCCATCAAAGATGGATTCAAGCCAGTCAACAGAAGCTCAGGTGATTGAAACCTGAATTGAGTCTGAAAGTCAAAGAAGAAGTCGTTAAACAATTAAAAGCCAGAATTATCATGGTATCAACCTATCTGGAGTGGCTGTCAAACATAGTCCCCGTGCCTAAGCCCAGAGGGAAGGTACGGGTATACGTGGATTATCGGGATTTGAACAAAGCCTGCCTCAAGGATAATTTCCCAGTACCTTTTATCCACATCCTAATCGACAATACGGTGTAGTATGTCATGTATTCCTTCGTAGATTGCTTTGCTGGTTACCATCAAATCATGGTTGCTAAAGAGGACCGGGATAAAATAACTTTCATCACTTCCTGGGAACCTTTTGTTATAGGTGACTATCCTTCGGCCTCATCAATGCCGGAGCCACATATCAGCGAGCCATGATGGCCCTATTTCATGATATGATGAACAAAGAGATAGAGGTTTATGTGGACGACATCATCATCAAATCCCAGAGGGAGGATGATCACATTGACCATCTCAGGAAGCTGTTCAACAGGTTGCGTAAGTACAACCTCAAGCTAAATCCCGCCAAATGCGCTTTTGGCGTCAAATCAGGCAAGTTGTTTAGATTCTTGGTGAGTAATCGAGGCATCGAGCTAGACCCTGCCAAGGTCAAAGCCATTACTGAGATGCCAGTACCTCGAACAGAGAAGGAGATACGTGGGTTTCTGGGGAGAATCAACTTCATAAGCCGATTCATTTCCCAATTCACAGCAACTTGTGAACTCATATTCAAGCTACTAAGGAAGAATTCCTCCATCAAATGGAACGAGGATTGTCAACAAGCCTTCCTTGCCATTAAGAAACAGCTGGTCGAAGCACCTGTGTTGGTACCTATGAGGGATGGAGTTCCTTTGTTCATGTACCTGTCCGTCAATGCCAATGCAGTGGGATGCATGCTAGGACAGAAGGATGATAGTAGCAAGGAAAGAGCCATCTACTACATTAGTAAAAGATTCAACAGTGGTGAACAGAAGTACACCCTGATCAAGAAGACACGCTGTGCGTTAGAATGGGCTTCCATGAGGTTGCAACACTATTTGCATGGGCACACGACCTACCTCATATCCCGCATGGATCCCCTGAAGTATACATTCAACAAGCTAATGTTGAATTATCGACTGTCCAAATGGCAAATGATCCTACAACAGTTCGACATTGTCTACATGACTCAGAATTCAATCAAGGGTCAAGGCATTGCAGATCAATTAGCTGAAGCACCTACAGGAGGGTTCGAGCCCCTGGAGACCTATTTCCCAGATGATGGGATCATGATAATTCAACAACTCCAGCAAGAGAATACCGTCCAACCATGGAAAATGTATTTCGATGGAGCAGTAAATATGGAAGGTGCCGGAGCTGGGGCAGTCTTTATCTCTGGTACAGGAGAACAATATCCTGTGGCTACCAAACTTTAATTTAGCAACACCAACAACACAGCCTAGTATGAAGGCTGCATAATGCGGTTGAAACTAGCCCAATCCATGGGTACCAAACATTTACTAGTCTTTGGAGGCTCTGAGTTGGTCATCAGATAAACCACTGGGGCATATCACACCAAAGAACTGCATTTGCTGCCCTATCATCGGCAGATCATCAAAATATCCTTGGAGTTTGAAGACATAACCTTCAGCCATATTCCTCGAGGTAGGAATGACTTCGCTGATGCATTGGCGACGTTGGCTTCATTAATTTGCATATCCAATGGGAGTGGGATTCCCTGCATCAAATTCATAATTCAAAAAGCCCTGACATACGAGAATTACATTGGAGAAGTATCATATGAAATACCTCCTGTCAATCAGCCTTGGTATCAAGACATCAAGGAATATCTCTGAGATGGATCTACACCTGCTGGGGCAAGCTAATCCAAATGAAAGCGGATTCACAAAATGGCTATGAAGTTCTATCTGAGCAGAGTTTCACTATACAAAATAGATACTGGAATAGGCCTGTTAAGAAGCCTTGATAAAAAGCAAGCCCAGAGACTAATGGATGAAATCCACGGTGGAGTCTGTGGTCCACACATGAGCGGTCATCTGCTGGCCAAGAAAATACTAAGAACAGGACATTTTTGGATCTCGCTCAAAGCTGACTGTGATGATCATGTCAGAAGATGCTTTCAATGCCAAGTATATGGAAATGCCATACATGATTCTCCAAATAAGCTACACAACATAAGTTCACCATTGCCTTTCTCCATGTGGGGAATGCATGTGATCGGTCCAGTGGAACCAAAAGCTAGCAATGGACATCGATTCATTTTCACTATGATCAATTATTTTACTAAATGGGTTGAAGCAGCCTTTTTTCCCAAAGTCACCAAAGTAGTCATCATTGGTTTCCTTATAAACAATGTTGTTTGTCGATATGGACAACCGGAGGTGATCGTATCAGATAACACCAAGAACCTGAATAATCAAATGATCAAAGAACTGTGCAATAAGTTCCACATCAAGCATCTTAATTCCGTCATCTATCGGCCCAAGATGAATGGTGTTGTCAAAGCAGTCAACAAGAACATCAAGAAGATTATGCAGAAAATGGCCACCAATCATAAAGAGTGGCCTGACCTGCTGCCTCTAGCCCTGTTAGCATACAGGACGTCAATGCGCACCTCTACTGGGGCTACCCCCTATTCATTGGTCTATGGCATGAAAGCAGTCCTTCCCATAGAAGTAAAGATGGAGTCCTTACGAGTATTAATCAACGCTCAGATGGACGAAGATTAGTGGTTGCAAGACCAGTATCACCAACTGTCCCTAATAGATGAAAAGAGGGCTACAACCATTTTCCACGAACAGTTATATCAGTAAAAGATTGTTCGATCCTACAATAAGAAGGTCTGAATATGGCATTTAAAAGAGAACGACTTGGTGCTGAAGAAAGTTTTGGCCAATCATGACGAAGCCAAAGGAAGGTTCGCCCCTAAATGGGAAGGCCCTTTCATTGTCAAGGATGAGTTAATAGGAGGAGCTATCAGACTACAAGAGATGGACAGGAGCGAATTTTCCCAACTCATCAATTCAGATACAGTGAAAAGGTACTATGTCTGAAGCACATGTATGCCCGCATCCGGGTCCTACAAATCAAATTAGGTTTGGTTTTCACTAGAAGCCGAAACTACGAATGACCTAGTCTCTGTCCACCCGGGAGTACGTAGGCAGCCATTTCTGGTGCGGTCAAACCAATGAAAAAAGTCATCAAGCCAAATTCAAAACACAAGACAAATACTTTTCAAACCTCTCTCACACAAAAAAATTGAACTACGAATGACCTGATCTCCCTACACTCGGGAGTACGTAGGTAGCCATTTACGGTGCGGTTTGACCTTCAAGAAAAAATAAAAAACCAATAAAAACCAGTCCTAAGACACCGAAACCATATGAAACCTAAATTCTATCCAGTTACCCTGGTCCACAGGCCCTTCTGAGATACTCTCTGACATCTCAACTGTCAGTCCATCAAGGAGTAGCTCAAGATACATCAACAACAACAAGTCATGAAAGAAGTGGTAATCACTTAGCAATGACAATACATATCCAAACAGGGAAGTGAATCAAAATATATTTCTCTGATATATGATACTATTTAATATATACACAGTGTCCTGTACATGATAAAAAATGGCTGATCTAGTATGTGCAGGAAAAATAAAGTTAGTCTACAAACCCAAGGATAATAAGCGGGCCAGCAATGCCAAC
Source organism: Panax stipuleanatus (assembly GCA_020205555.1). Classification (NCBI taxonomy): domain Eukaryota; kingdom Viridiplantae; phylum Streptophyta; class Magnoliopsida; order Apiales; family Araliaceae; genus Panax; species Panax stipuleanatus. Next base: position 46,913,711 of record CM035117.1, on the reverse strand, counting down.
ATGACATCTCTCTCTGAAGATGAAGGAGCAGCTGCAAGTGCAATACCCTCAACCTCCATATAGCTCAAAATGTTCACAGTCATATGCAGTGTGGCACTGTGGTCATCAATATATGCACTCATCTCGATAACCAGACCATGAGTATAAGATCGAAGAGCAGTACTGTCGGCAATATGGAAATCTCGGGAAGCTATGGCCTCGTCCCTCTCCACAAAAGCTGCATCCCTAGCAATCAAAGTCTCCTCGATCTCAATGAAAGCTGCGTCTCTGGCAGATCGAATCTCCTCTCTCTCAATCAATCTTGCATCCTGAGAGGCTCGAGCAACATCTCTCTCCACTAAAGCTATATCTCTGCCAGACAAGGCGATCAACAACAGCGCTCTAGCCTAATCCCTCTCAAAGGTCATCCGGGCTAGTGAGTCTACCAAAGCGAGATTTATCCCTGTAGGAATGATTGGCAGGTCACTAACTAGTGCTGCGGTCAAACCCATAAAAAGCTCATCCTCAGTAGGAGACTCAAGATCCTCTATAGGCTTCTTCTCGTCTGAATCCACTATAGGAGCTGACTGGATGAATGTCGCGGATGCTATATCGGCCTCCAACCATGCTAAGTACTCTAGAGAATGATCCGGATGACTACTAGAGAAATCAGCCTTCTCCCTGTGAGTCCAACACTCATACACTTGGACCAAATCAACAGATGACATAGACGAAGCTGACATCCTCTAATTAGCAGCCCCCTTAAACTGAGGCAGGCTCTGAAACTGATCAAACTGGCCCATAATAGCCAGAGGATGGTAAGTAGTCACTCCCCTCAATCCCGCTAGGGGTAAGTAGTCCCTACCAGGTGCATGGATGATGAAGCTATATGGGGAGACTAGCCTTGCACAGGGCAGAATTGAAAATGGATGCACAATATCAGACAAAAATGTTGACCATGTCTCTGCATCAGTACACTCCGCGGGCTGAAAGGAATATGACATAGCTATATTATGGGAGAAATAATACCCCTAATGTCTGAAAAATCCAATTGGTCGAATATGGGACATAAGCCATACATACAACACGACCAAACTGCCTTTGAAAAAACCCTCCGGGTGGGCAATACAGTGGGTGGCTGACCTCAGAGTGTCGGCCAATATCATCAGAATAATGGTGCTATCCTGCCTAAAGGGCCGAACCACAACTATCAACCCCACATTCAAATGATCCAAGTGTTGCGGTATATGAACATAGGATATGATGCACATCAGCAAAATGTCTATCCTGGCCAAATGTATCCAAGCCTAAAGCAGTGGCGGGCCGCAGGCAAAGAAGCATCTCATAAGCGTAGAACTGGCCATGTAAATATCAAAAGTTCTCAGTGACCAAGACTGACAAATGTAAATGCAGAAATCAAAAAGGTATAAGAAAGATGTACTCACCAGCAGAAATGGGTAGAACCCTAACCAAGCCTCCGTCAAACCCTCCGAAAACATGTGCATGCCCTGGAGAAAATACGCAAAGGTGTAGGAACCCCAATCAAAGTCATTGAGGTGCTCTACATATCGGGTAGCACTGACCAGGGCGAAGGACACAGTCGATGAGTTGTCCACCACAAAACAACCCCTGATGATCACCAGAAATAGTCGCCTCTAATCATCAGGTAGAGTCTCAAGCAAAGCCCCACTCTGGGCAACTATACTCAAGGGACCAGATCGGACTGTCCGACCCTTGATCGCCGTCGTAGGAACTCCCTGTAGGGACCAAACGGCAGTAGGTGTGATGTCAGCCACGACAGGCACTGGCTCACCCTCGAACTCGATGCCGATGATGAACCTCCAGTCCATAGGGGTCATCATCACCTCATAGTCCAACAAATGAAGGGACTGAGTCTAGTGGAACTAGCACTTAGACAAAGCCCTCATATACCCCCAGGGGCAACGGCGGGGAAGAATAGAGAAGAAGGCCTAAAACCCCCAGCCATCAACTATATCCCTATAGTCCTGGTGCAAAGTATGGTACAGGGAGTGCACGTTGAACCAGTTCCCTTGAGGCTACGTGAAACAGGGAACCTGCATCAAAAACCAACCCATGTCAAAAACTTGTGCCCCGAGAATGGCAAAAGGAAGAAAGTGAGATAATCCAGAAAGAAGAAAACTTCAAGTCACCTCGTTGGCGTGGAGAAATCTCTATGGATGGTGACTCAAGTCTCCTGACAGCTCCTAGGTTGGCACAACAATGGCCGGAACCTCCACACGTGGTTCCTGAGCAGGGGTATGAGCAGCAAAAGGAGCATGCACATCATTAATATAAAGCGGCTGCTCATCTTGGGCTGGACTGATCACTGACTCTGCTAATCTATGAGGCGATCGAGCTGGACGTGGCTAAGGAACATCAGAAGCTCGCCTCAGTCTAATGCCTGAAACTACCCTGCTAGCACTGTCGGGTCTGTCTCGGTCCATCACCTGGACAAAGTCTCCAAATCACCTCAGAAAGAGTGTGGTAAGCCTAAAACCTGTGGCTTATTATTTAAATCAGTATTTTATGCATTTCTAAGTTAAAAAACATGCATGGGTCAGTCAAAAATACCCAATGAAGTTAAAACTGCATATTTTTCAAAAAACTAAATCCTAAAACATGCATGGGTCAGTCAAAAATCCCCAGTAGAGTCAAAACTACATATTTTTAAATGCTCAGGTTTTTGAAATTTTTTTGTCAGAGTCTCCTTTGTAAAATGGACTGTCCGCATGCACATAGGCATGTCTAGGTGGCCATTCAGTAGCACACCTTCCCAAAAACAAAAATAGTTCATATTTATGAAATAAAATCAAAAGTAAGCTTCTCAAGGTAGCCAAATTATCATGGACATTTTTAGTTGAAAATCCAGGCTAACTAGGCCTCAAAAAGGATGAGTAAACTGATCAAAAAGAGCAAAATATGATTGTCTCATAATCTAAATTTTCTTGCATCAAAATGTGCATTACAGTAAGATATGCATACATATGAAGTCAGAAAATTTTTAACAGGTCATATAAGCATACATTTTTCATACATTGCATCTAAAAGCCCCCTACGTGGTTTAAATGCTTTTAACGATTAAAACTTGCAAAAAAAGGACGTAAAACGTTACTTACGATGCGCTGAATGCGTAGGAGCTGACGGAATCAGAAAAAGGTTGCCCCAACTCCATAAATCTGAAAAAGAAAATTGGATTCCGTTTGAAACTCGAAATGAAACTTAAAAATAATGAATCCAGCAGCCCAATATAAAGCCATTAGGTAGAAGCGGGCCCACATGTGACAGCCGCACCTCTACCTGCGACTCCCCAAGGTGGGTTCTGCTTCCCTGGGTTTGGTTCAATTCGAGTTGAAACGGAGTTTATATGAGCTGCCAAGTTAAATCTTAAGATAAATCTCTACGCGATTGAGCGGTTTGTCCTGAAATCCTGCATTTAAGCAGCATAATCCTGACAGAAAGGGGAACTCTTTGAAAACCCTTGGTATTCATCCCGAAGATATATCCGGGGATCAATGATGCAAACTGTTGAAAAATTACAAAAAAACTGTGCAAAACTGTCAAAAACTACCACTTTCTAAGCATCGGGTACTAACCGGTGACAGTTCAGCCGTTGGCTCAACCCTAGTGAAGCGTCGGTTATAGACCGATGACATTTCAGCTATTGGCTCAACCCTAACAAAGCGTCGGGTACAGACCGAGATATTTCAGATGTTGGCTCAACCCCACCGAAATGTCGGGTACAGACCGAGACAGTTCAGCCATTGGCTCAACCCCAGCAAAGAGTCGGGTACAGACCAGTGACGTTTCAGTCGTTGGCTCAACCCCAGCGAAGCGTCGAGTACTGATCGGTGACAGTTTAACCGTTGGCTCAACCCTAGCAAAGCATCAGGTACAAATCGAGACAGTTCAGCCATTAGCTTAACCCCAGTAAAGCTTCGGTTATAGACCGAGATAGTTCAGATGTTGGCTGAACCTCAGCGAAGCGTCGGGTACAGACCAGTGACATTTTAGCCGTTGGCTCAACCCTAGCGAAGCGTCGGGTACAGACCGGTGACATTTCAGCCGTTGGCTCATCCCCAGCGAAGCGTTGGGTACAGCCCAGTGACATTTTAGTCGTTAGCTCAACCCCAGCGAAGCGTCAGGTACGGACCGGTGACAGTTCAACCGTTGGCTCAACCCCAGCGAAGCGTCGGGTACTGACCGATGGTAGTTCAGCCATTGGCACAACCCCAGCAAAGCGTCAGGTACATACCGGTGACATTTTAGCCATTGGCTCAACCCCAGCGAAGTGTCGGGTACATACCGAGACAGTTCGACCGTTGGCTCAACCTCAACGAAGCATCGGAAGGGATTCGGTGACGGAAGCAATATAATAATCCATCTCCGATAATGGAATCTGTTATACACATCCTCAGAGGAAGCACCGAGATGAAGTGGTGATTCAACTTACTGTGGTGAACTACCGGTGTAGATTATCGTCAAGATAGACATCACGAGCACTCATTGGAATAACTGGGCGGCAATAATGTCGTCCTCATCAGAGTTACCTAGGCTATCATGGATGATGTCATCCCCAGCAGAAAGTGATGAAAATAGTTCGCGGCAGCCTATTAGTGAACTCCTTAGAGACAGTCAGTGGATGTCCTACCAGCAACCAGCTGACAATGTCGACCCAAGGGTTATCATGAGTAACGTTATCCCCAGCAGAAGCTAGCTTAATCAATCAGTGATAACCTTACCCCCTCGACGGTATCTGACACTAAGGTCATACCATATCATGCAATGCCTCCACTTTGCATTTGCATTTCTCGTGTCTACTAATATTTATCCTTTCCATTTCATTACATTGCATGAACATGATAAAGAGGGGCATCTGTAGACACTCAAAATTTTCTTTCTCTGTTACTAACACTGTAGGAGGGCAAAACTGTCTTTTCAATTTAACCCCGGTCTCAATATCGGGTCATCAACTCAACCCCGATCTCAATGTCTGGTCATCAATTCAACCCTGGTCTCAATACCTAGCCATTAGTTCGACCCCGGTCTCAATACCGGGCCATCAGTTCAACCCCGATCTCAATATCGGGTCATCAACTCAACCCCGGTCTCAATACCGGGCCATCAGTTCAACCCCCAGTCTCAATACCAGGTCATCAATTCAACCCCGGTCTCAATATCGGTCATCAGTTCAACCCCGATCTCAATATTGGGTCATCAAATCAACCCTGGTCTCAATACCGGGCCATTAAATCAACCCCGGTTTTAATGTCGGACCATCAAATCAATCCCGATCTCAATATCGAGTCGTCAAATTAACCCCGATCTCAATACCGGATCGTCAAATCAACCCCGGTCTCAATACCGGGTAATTAAATCAACCCCGGGCTCAATACTGGGTCATCAAATCAACCCCGGTCTCAATACCGAGTCATCAAATCAACCCCAGTCTCAATACCGGGCCATCAAATCAACCCCGATCTCAATATCGGGCCATCAAATTAACCCCTGTCTCAATACATGGCCATCAAATCAACCCCGATCTCAATATCGGGTCATCAAATCAACTCCGATCTCAATACCGGGTCATCAAATCAATCCCGGTCTCAATACCGTGCCATCAAATAAATCTCGGTCTCAATACCGGGTCGTCAAATCAACCCTGATCTCAATACCGGGTCGTCAAATCAATCCCGATGGTAGTTCAGCCGTTGGCAGAACCCCATCAAAGCGTCAGGTACATACTGGTGACATTTTAGCCATTGGCTCAACCCCAGCGAAGTGTCGGGTACATACCGAGACAGTTCGACCGTTGGCTCAACCTCAACGAAGCATCGGAAGGGATTCGGTGACGGAAGCAATATAATAATCCATCTCCGATAATGGAATCTGTTATACACATCCTCAGAGGAAGCACCGAGATGAAATGGTGATTCAACTTACTGTGGTGAACTACCGGTGTAGATTATCGTCAAGATAGACATCACGAGCACTCATTGGAATAACTGGGCGGCAACAATGTCGTCCTCATCAGAGTTACCTAGGCTATCATGGATGATGTCATCCCCAGCAGAAAGTGATGAAAATAGTTCGTGGCAGCCTATTAGTGACCTCCTTAGAGACAGTCAGTGGATGTCCTACCAGCAACCAGCTGACAATGTCGACCCAAGGGTTATCATGAATAACGTTATCCCCAGCAGAAGTTAACATAATCAATCAATGATAACCTTACCCCCTCGACGATATCTGACACTAACGTCATACCATATCATGCAATGCCTCCACTTTGCATTTGTATTTCTCGTGTCTACTAATATTTATCCTTTCCATTTCATTACATTGCATGAACATGATAAAGAGGGGCATCTGTAGACACTCGAAATTTTCTTTCTCTGTTACTAACACTGTAGGAGGGCAAAACTATCTTTTCAATTCAACCCCGGTCTCAATATCGGGTCATCAACTCAACCCCGATCTCAATATTGGGTCATCAATTCAACCCTGGTCTCAATACCTAGCCATTAGTTCGACCCCGGTCTCAATACCAGGCCCTCAGTTCAACCCCGATCTCAATATCGGGTCATCAACTCAACCCCGGCCTCAATACCGGGCCATCAGTTCAACCCCCAGTCTCAATACCAGGTCATCAATTCCACCCCAGTCTCAATATCGGTCATCAGTTCAACCCCGATCTCAATATTGGGTCATCAAATCAACCCTGGTCTCAATACCGGGCCATCAAATCAACCCCGGTTTCAATGTCGGACCATCAAATCAATCCCGGTCTCAATATCGGGTCGTCAAATTAACCCCGATCTCAATACCGGATCGTCAAATCAACCCCGGTCTCAATACCGGGTAATTAAATCAACCCCGGGCTCAATACTGGGTCATCAAATCAACCCCGGTCTCAATACCGAGTCATCAAATCAACCCCAGTCTCAATACCGGGCCATCAAATCAACCCCGATCTCAATATCGGGCCATCAAATTAACCCCTGTCTCAATACATGGCCATCAAATCAACCCCGATCTCAATATCGGGTCATCAAACCAACTCCGATCTCAATACCGGGTCATCAAATCAATCCCGGTCTCAATACCGTGCCATCAAATAAATCTCGGTCTCAATACCGGGTCGTCAAATCAACCCTGATCTCAATACCGGGTCGTCAAATCAATCCCGATGGTAGTTCAGCCGTTGGCAGAACCCCATCAAAGCGTCAGGTACATACTGGTGACATTTTAGCCATTGGCTCAACCCCAGCGAAGTGTCGGGTACATACCGAGACAGTTCGACCGTTGGCTCAACCTCAACGAAGCATCGGAAGGGATTCGGTGACGGAAGCAATATAATAATCCATCTCCGATAATGGAATCTGTTATACACATCCTCAGAGGAAGCACCGAGATGAAATGGTGATTCAACTTACTGTGGTGAACTACCGGTGTAGATTATCGTCAAGATAGACATCACGAGCACTCATTGGAATAACTGGGCGGCAACAATGTCGTCCTCATCAGAGTTACCTAGGCTATCATGGATGATGTCATCCCCAGCAGAAAGTGATGAAAATAGTTCGTGGCAGCCTATTAGTGACCTCCTTAGAGACAGTCAGTGGATGTCCTACCAGCAACCAGCTGACAATGTCGACCCAAGGGTTATCATGAATAACGTTATCCCCAGCAGAAGTTAACATAATCAATCAATGATAACCTTACCCCCTCGACGATATCTGACACTAACGTCATACCATATCATGCAATGCCTCCACTTTGCATTTGTATTTCTCGTGTCTACTAATATTTATCCTTTCCATTTCATTACATTGCATGAACATGATAAAGAGGGGCATCTGTAGACACTCGAAATTTTCTTTCTCTGTTACTAACACTGTAGGAGGGCAAAACTATCTTTTCAATTCAACCCCGGTCTCAATATCGGGTCATCAACTCAACCCCGATCTCAATATTGGGTCATCAATTCAACCCTGGTCTCAATACCTAGCCATTAGTTCGACCCCGGTCTCAATACCGGGCCATCAGTTCAACCCCGATCTCAATATCGGGTCATCAACTCAACCCCGGTCTCAATACCGGGCCATCAGTTCAACCCCCAGTCTCAATACCAGGTCATCAATTCAACCCCGGTCTCAATATCGGTCATCAGTTCAACCCCGATCTCAATATTGGGTCATCAAATCAACCCTGGTCTCAATACCGGGCCATCAAATCAACCCCGGTTTCAATGTCGGACCATCAAATCAATCCCGGTCTCAATATCGGGTCGTCAAATTAACCCCGATCTCAATACCGGATCGTCAAATCAACCCCGGTCTCAATACCGGGTAATTAAATCAACCCCGGGCTCAATACTGGGTCATCAAATCAACCCCGGTCTCAATACCGAGTCATCAAATCAACCCCAGTCTCAATACCGGGCCATCAAATCAACCCCGATCTCAATATCGGGCCATCAAATTAACCCCTGTCTCAATACATGGCCATCAAATCAACCCCGATCTCAATATCGGGTCATCAAATCAACTCCGATCTCAATACCGGGTCATCAAATCAATCCCGGTCTCAATACCGTGCCATCAAATAAATCTCGGTCTCAATACCGGGTCGTCAAATCAACCCTGATCTCAATACCGGGTCGTCAAATCAACCCCAATCTCAATATCGGGTAATTAAATCAACCCCGGGCTCAATACTAGGTCATCAAATCAACCCCGGTCTCAATACTGAGTCATCAAATCAACCCCGGTCTCAATACCGGGCCATTAAATCAACTTCGATCTCAATATCGGGCCATCAAATTAACCCCTGTCTCAATACAGGGCCATTAAATCAACCCCGATCTCAATATCGGGTCATCAAATCAACTCTGGTCTCAATACCGGGTCATCAAATCAATCCTGGTCTCAATATCGTGCCATTAAATCAACCCCGGTCTCAATACCGGGCCATCAAATCAACCCCGGTATTAATACTGGGCCATAAAATTAACCCCGGTCTCCATACCGGGCCATCAAATCAACCCTAGTCTCAATATCGGGTCATCAAACCAATCCCGATCTCAATATAGGGTCGTTAATTCAACCCCGGTCTCAACCCAGGAGGTACAGGTCAGCCTCGGTCTCAACCCGAGAGGTGCAGGTCAGCCCCGGTCTCAACCCGAGAGGTACAGGTCAACCCCGGTCTCAACCATAGAGGTACAGGTCAATCCTGGTCTCAACCCGGGAAGTATAGGTCAGCCCCAGTCTCAACCCGAGAGGTACAGATCAACCCCGGTCTCAACCCGAGACGAACAGGTCAACCCCGATCTCAACCTAAGAGGTATAGGTCATCCCCGATCTCAACCCGGGAGGTACAGGTCAACCCTGGTATCATCCTGAAAGGTACATTTCAGCTCCGATCTCAACCCGGGAGGTATAGGTTAACCCCGATCTCAACTTGGGAGGTACAGATCAGCCCCTGTCTCAACTCGGGAGGTACAGGTCAGCCCCGTTCTCAACCCTGGAGGTAAAGATCATCCCCGGTCTCAATACGGGAAGTCAGGTCAACTTCAAAAAATTCACTCATTGAATTAAGTAAACAATTGAATTGGATTCCCCCCCTCCCCGGAGCCCAGGTATCATATACGCCACCAAAATATTCGAAGTGCTTTTCTTGCGTCTTCTTGATAAAGAAAAAGAAAAGGGGGCTCACACTAAGCTCAGAAATTCACGAATAAAAAATCTTAGAAGAACCCTGAAGCAACACAACATCTCCAAAGGAAAACCTGGAGTGACCAAGTCTGCCTCAGATACAACACTGAGGACAAACAGACTCGAATGGAATCCAAATCATAGAAACAACCCCAGGAAGTCAACAGAAGGCCATGCCGACACTAAGGGCAACCCCGAGAGGGGAAAAATGGTCATTTTACCAACTCTAAGCCGATTCTGTCAAACTCTAGATGAATTGATGCCACCAAGGTCAGAACGAACCATAACAATGATCCCGAGTGCAAGCAGCGCAAGACAGATCAGCGAATAAACTATAGGGAATCGAAGACCAGGTTATGAACCCGTCTTCTTGGACTTGGAAAATGTTTTATCCCATGTCATTATGACACTCTCGGTGAGGGCTTTCTGGAAAGGTATCGCACGCCTCAAACAGACGCTCCGATCAAAAGTTAGAAAGTTTTGAATCAGACCTCGCGTTGCTCGAAGTGCACGTATTTTGAGAGGACAAAACCCGATGCGGGGCCCACACCACGTGGAACCGCACCTCTACCTATGGCAGCAGCAGGTAGAGTGGAGGCTCCCTGGTCTATATATAGAGGTGCACCCCCCTCTCATTTTAAGAATTCAGAAACGCTCTGAACCTTTGCCCGTTTGGTTTTTTGTCTATTTTCTTGTCTTCCAAACCCAAAAATTTTCACTCGAACACGTAGATATACCCACATACTACCACATATCAGAAAATAATCGGTAGATTTGGACGTTTAAAGCCTACGATTTGGCAAAAAGCCTGTGTAGCAGTCCATTATGAGTATTTTTACGATCAGAAAGTTATTATTACTTCTTTGCACTTTTATACACTTGCATATCAAGTTTTGTATTCTAAATATGCCCGGAACTCAGTTCCGTGGCCGTTTTTGTCAACTTTTGGTATATTTTCGTACATAAATGCATTTTCTGGCATTTCTACAACTCGGATTGACAATTCGTCGCTTCCAGCAGCTTTTAAATACTAATATCTGCCTTTTGAGCAACTTCGCCAGACTGGGTTATCTTTCCAGTCCAGGTTTGGCTTTTTTTGTATATATTTAACTATATATATACTAACTTTTCAATTCTGTCAAGCCCGAATGTCAAATCTGCGGTAGTTTACTACTTTTATATATAAATATGCATTTATAAGCAGCCTTCACCACACTGGGTTATCTTTCCAGTCTTGGTTGACTACTTTTCTGTTTATATATATATATATATGCATATATAAGCAGCCTTCACTACACTGGGTTATCTTCCCAGTCTTGGTTGACTATTTTCTGAATATTTACATTTCAGTTTGGCCTGGATCATTCTGTGGCCTTTTTACTATTTTTACACTATTCACCACATTGGGTTATCTTCCCAGTCTTGGTTGACTACTTTTCTATACATTTGCATTCCAGTCCGGGCACAGGCATGAAAACTCATCACCCCTTTTTACTATTTTTTTATATATATATTTCAATTCTATCCAGCCTGGATCATTCCGGGCACCGGTGTGAAAAACCATCGCCCTTTACAGCTTTCATATATATAATTATATATATATATTGCTTTGCTCATTTTTATTAAATTTTTTGCTTTAAATATTCATTTGATATGAATTGGCACTGACATATCTGCGGGCGAACTAGATTTATTTAAATATCGCCAACTCTAGCTTTCAAATGGTTCAAAATAGGTCCAGACGAAACCGGAAAGCTAGAATGGCTGAGATTTATTTAAATCTAGTATTTTTCTAGTTTCAGTTATAAAAGCTACCTTGCGGCCCTTAGATCGTTATCTAGTGAGAACGAGATGCTTCGGCCATGTGCGAACCAGGATTTACTAATGAATCCTTGGTTCTAGCGATATTTGGATATATTTCTATACAAATTTGAGCTATGCAGGTTTATTGGCTACTCATATGTGAACCTAGGAATCGTGGGATTCATGATCAAACTGATCAGAATCTGATTCCCACGATGGACAAACTCCACTTTACAGATGTACCCTGCCAGTTTTTCTAAAAATCTACATACAAAAGACCTTAAAACGGTTATCCGGATTTAAGGTCTCAACATAGTGAAAATATAGTTTGTCATGTCAGAGTCCCTCCGATGGCTATCATGCCCATGAGGAGACTGGCACTTATATACATGTTGTGGTTGAGGATGCTACGCAGCCAGACAATCACCATTCAAATTGAGCCTTAAGACTGAAAAGATAAAACTAAAGTATCGATATGCTTCAATTCCTATGTTAGCATAAGGGTTTGAAAACCTTCTTTTAAAACATCATTCAACAATCTTTTCTTAAAAAGAAGTTTTTGCAAATCAAATCAAACAATTTTGCAAACCAAATCAAATACTTTTTGCAAAACAAATCAAACCCTTCGTATATAGGTTCAACGATGCATAAGACATACTTTCAATCAAACATAGGCCCAATTTTCAAACAGCATTCACACACACATTTCAATATTTAAGGGAAATATTAAAAAGATGCAGTACCGTGTTTACACGGGAGTTGTGGGGTGCCTAACACCTTCCCCACACTTAACCAAGTCCCGAGCTCAAAACTTCGATTTCAAAGATCCAATTTTGACAGTGTCCAGCAATTGGGCCTCTTTCAAACAAAACTCGGTTGAGTTGGTAAAACCATTTCAAATCTACCAACTGGCGACTCTGTAAATGTTCAAATCGTCGACATGATACATGTTGGTCTTTTCATAAAAAAATCCTTCAAAACCTCTTTCACAAATAAAAGGAGTAAGGGTAGAGGTAACTTAGGAAGAGAGAAAGATCCGGGTTGTGACTGGACTCGTTGATTTTTTTCGGACGTTGACAACGTTTACAATATCGATTAGTTTCATAACCACTACGTTTAACCGTTGAACTTCTCACTTAAGTTCAACTTAACAACGTGGTTCGTAAACTTAACTTCCTAACTTACCACGTAACGTGAATTCTAACTCACAACATGCATAGCACACGTGTATAACCTTTTAAACCATCATAATCATACCTTACAACAACAATATCCAAATTCACACATAACTTGTTAATATGAGACTTCAAATTGTCTTATACATGTCAACAATATGTTATATTATTGTTTTATATACTTAACACGTCATCAGGTTCATTACATTTAGTTAGTTCCTCATGTTAGGGCTTAAAACACACAAAGAAATTTTTTGGACAGCAAGGGAGCCCACAGAGGCAGGTCTGAGCCAGCTGGGGCAGATATTTCTGCTGTGGGAAAAATCAGCTCGCGAACTTGTGATGGAAAAAGCCAATTTGGCTTATTTCCTCGCACCAAACTCAGATTTTAGTATATATAATGCATATAAAACTTTATATAATCATAACTTTAAACTTCTAACATGCTTTTAATATACATAAACACCACAACACATAATCAAAACCCTTAATTTTATGATTTTGAAGAAAACACCATTGTTAAGCGTTCTTGAATAAAATTAACACTATGAGTTTGTTTTTAAACCAAAACACATAATTCAAATCATGTTAATTTCATTTCTTAACATATTATTACAACACATTTTCAATCTATATAGCATATCACAATCAAACACAAATTTTGATACTTAAAAAACTATTTTACAAAAAAATAGTTCACTGTAAATTGCTATGAACATGATTTCTTCATGTTCATCATATTTACATGAATTAAGTAGTTTAATTACTCACACAAAATATATATAATAGTTTATACATATAATTTAACACATATAAACTATATTTACATGAATTCTCATAAAAATCATGTTACAGAGAACTTAAAAACATGAAGAAAAATAAAGAACATAATTAGAGATTTTCTAGAGTTAGATTACTACCTTTTGTTATTAGGAGAAGAAGATGATGGTGATGATTCTTTGTTTTTGAATTCACAGAGCTTTTCTTATTTATTTCTTTCTTCTTCTCTCTTTTCTCTCTAACTCTCTTTTCTCTCTAACTCTCTTACTCTATTCTTCTTCTAACTCTTATTTCTAACTTACGTATAATATAAAACTGACAATATAGATATAATACATATAATTACATATAATATATAACTGACAAATACTTAATATACAATATTAATAATATATCAGTTATAACTTTTTAAAACTCAAAAGCCATAAAGCTTGTTTGGCAAAACCTCTTTATTTTTAAAATAAATTTTTAGGAACTAAGGCCTTGTTTGGTAAAACAGAATTAAAACAGATTTAAGGGTCTTGTTTGGTAAAACTGAATTAAAACACTTTTTATTTTATTTTAATAACTCCTTTAACACATAGTTTCTAATGTCACACTTTATCTAATTAAATCTTACTTTCCCAATTTAATTAAATTAAAGCTAACATCAATTAACTAAATAAAATTATCACATAACAATTATAATTACTCATTAATCATAATCTCATGTAACAAATACCACATAATAATCATCTAATTTAATTATCTCAATTAAATTAGAACTACACCACAAAATTATTAAACATTAACTTAATTAACATATTGCGCTTAATGAAATTACTCCATACATAATCACATCAATTATTTATTTAACTCAATAAATAAATTAATTAAAATATTTATTTAATTCAATAAATATTTAAAATTAATATACAAAATTCTCGTTTCTTACAATCTTCCCTCCTTAAAAGGATTCTGTCCTCAGAATCACAACTTAAAAAAAAAACTCATTCGTCACATTCTTCCCCCCCCCCCCCCTAAAAGATTCTGTCCCCAGAATCGATATACAAGAATTAATCAAACAATTAGAGATAAGTTTTCATCATTACATCTTCGAGTTTCCAAGTAGCTTCTTCAGCACTGAGGTTCCTCCAGATTACCTTAACAGGTATCACTTTATTTTTAAGTACTTGTTCTTTCCTGTCAACTATCTGAACAGAAGCTTCTTCATAAGTTAAGTCTTTATCAAACTGTAAAGGCTCATACGCTATCACATGCTTGTAATCGTGTTTGTACGGTCGCAACACAGAAATGTGGAAAACGTTATGAATATGATTCAACTCCGGAGGTAACGCAACCTCATAAGCTATGATGCCAACCCTTCGCAGTATCTCAAAAGGTCCAATGAATCGGGGACTCAGCTTCCCCTTCCTTCCAAATTAAATCTTCCCCTTCCAGGGAGATACCTTCAGGAAAACGAAGATTCCTACTTCGAACTCTCGATTCTGTCGGTGATAATCGGCATATTTCTTCTGTCTATCCTGAGCAGCAACCAATCTCGTTCTGATTATCTTGACGAGCTCAGCAGTTTATTGGACCAATTCTAGTCCCAACAGCTGTCATTCACCAACATCATCCCAGCACAATCGAGTCCTGCATTTCCTGCCATATAATGCTTCGCAAGGCGGTATGCCAATACTCGCATGGTAACTATTGTTGTAGGTGAACTCCACCAATGGTAGATGATCATCCCAGCTTTCTTTGAAGTCCATAACATAAGCTCTTAGCATATCTTCTAAAGTCTAAATCGTTCTCTCGCTCTAGCCATCAGTCTGAGGATGGTACGCCGTACTCATTTGTAATTGTGTTCCCAACATTCTTATAATCGCTTCCAGAAATTTGATCTGAAACGCGGATCTCTGTCTGATACAATTGATACCGAAACACCGTGTCTAGAAATAATTTCTTTTATGTACAGCTTCACCAACTGATCCAAGTTGAATCTAATCTTGATAGGTAAGAAATGCGCTGACTTTGTCAGCCAATCCACTATAACCCATATCGCATCAAAACCTTTCTGAGTCGTTGGAAGACCAACCACAAAATCTATCGTGATATGTTACCACTTCCATTTCGGAATCTCCAGCAGTTGTAGCAATCCACTTGGTCTCTGGTGTTCTGCTTTGGCTTTCTGGCACGTTAAGTATTTTGCAACGCATTCAACAACGTCTCTCTTCATATTCGGCCACCACAAATGTTGTCTTAGATCCTGGTACATCTTCGTACTCCAAGGGTGAATCGAATATCTCGAACTGTAAGCTTCACTCAAAATCTCCTCTTTGACTTTTGGTACTGACAGTACCCCAATTCTCCCTTCAAATTATAGCAATCCATAGTTATCAATCTTGAATTTTATCTCTTCACCATCGGTTACTCTCTTCCAGATCTTCTCACACTCCTCGTCGTGTAGTTGTGCTTCTTTTACCTTGTTCACCAAGGTTGAACCGGTAGTTACTTGGAATAATTTATCATCCGACTCCTTCGGACACTTAACTTCCAGCTCCAACTTAGCCATCTCTTCTATCGACTATTCCTGAGCAGTTAATAACATTAACTTCTCCCGACCCTTCCTTCTTAAAGCGTCGGAAACAACGTTAGCTTTACCCGGATGGTAAAGAATCTTGCAATCGTAGTCCTTGATTAGCTCCAACCATCTCATTTGGCGCATATTTAAATCTTTCTGTGTAAAGATGTAGTTCAGACTCTTATGATCTGTGTATATCTCACACTTTTCTCCATAAAGGTAGTGTTTCTATATCTTCAGAGCAAACGCTACTGCCGCCAACTACAAGTCATGGGTCAGATATTCTTTCTCATAATCCTTCAGCTGATGTGATGCATATGCAATAACCTTGTCGTTCTGCATCAGTACACAGCCTAATCTTTTATGTGAAGCATCACTGTATACCATAAAATTTTTTGTACAATCCGGCAATGACAACACAGGCGCAGTACTCAATTTCTTCTTCAGTTCTTGAAAACTCTCCTTACACTTTTTCATCCAAACAAACTTAACCGACTTCTGAGTTAAATTCGTCAATGGAGTTGCAATTTTGGAAAAGTCTTGGATAAATCTTTTGTAGTAACCTGCCAATCGTAAGAAACTATTCACTTCTGATGGTGTCTTCGATTGATCCCAATTCATTACAGCTTCAACCTTCAACGGATCCACTGAAATCCTATCTTTGTCAATCACGTGGCCAAGAAATTGCACACGTTCTAACTAGAATTTGCACTTCGATAATTTTGCATACAGCTTCTCCCGTCTCAGCGATTCTAGTGTCAGCCTCAAATGTTCAGTGTGTTCCTCCTTAGTTTTGGAATAGACCAAAATGACATCTATGAACACCACTACAAACTTGTCCAGAAATGGCTTAAACACCCTATTCATTAGGTCCATAAATGCCGCTGGTGCATTCGTTAGACCAAATGACATCACCAAAAACTTGTAATGCCCATACCGATTTCTAAAAGCCGTCTTCGGTATATCTTCTCTTCTCACCTTCAACTGATGATATCCACTTCTCAAATCTATTTTCGAGAAGTATCTAGGACCCTTCAATTGATTAAACAAGTCATCGATCCTAGGTAAAGGATACCTATTCTTGATCGTGACTTTGTTCAAATCCCTATAATTAATGCATAGCCGCATCGATCCATCCTTCTTCTTGACGAATAATACTGGCGCTCCCCACGGTGATATGTTCGGTTGAATATACTTCTTGTCTAGTAATTCTTGCAGTTGAACCATCAACTCCTTTATCTCGATCGGAGCCATTCTGTACTGGGCTTTAGATATCGGAGCAGTCCCCGGTGCTAAGTCGTTCACGAACTCTATCTCTCTATCCGACGGAAGTCCTGGAGAATCGCTCGAAAATACATCTACAAACTCCTTAACCACTAATATCTCTTCCAGCTTTAGACTCTCCTTATGAGTATCCACTATGTAGGCTAAATACCCTACACAACCTTGCCTCAATAGCTTCTTGGCCTACATAATCGTCAGACAACTCGCTTTCTTAGGTGACTTGCTGCCATAAAATACTACCTTCGATGGAGTCGTAAGGTTTATAGACTTCTTCTGGAAATCAATTACCGCCCCATGGTTGAACAACCAATCCATTCCCAGTATAACATCGAATTCCTCAAGTTTAATCGGAATTAAATCTACCATCAACTCATGACCCTTAATGTTCAACCTACAGTTCTTGTGTACAAACCTAACAAGAATAACCTCCCTATTCGCAATCTCTATGTTCAAGGGGTAAACTAATTCCTCTTTAGGTAAGTCTAAAGTCTTAGCAAAGTCATCAGATATGAATGAACAAGTAGCACTCAAATCAAATAATATGTAAGCATTAATACTATTGACCGGAATAATACCTGACACCACATCTTTTGACTGCACAGCATCCTGCACCGTCATGTTGAATGTTCTGGCTGTGGGTCGGCTCGTTGGCGGTGGTCAAGCGATAGCCAAAATGCTACCGCTGCCATTTCTTCCACTTCCTCCTGCTGGCTTCCTTGGGCAATTTCGGGTCATGTGATCCTTAGATCCACATGTATAGCAAGCTCCCTTCTTTGGGTTAGGACAATTTTGCGCAATGTGGCCTTCCTAACCACAGTTGAAACATACTCGTCTTCCCCTCAAACACACACCAGTGTGATTCTTTTCGCATGTAGCACATGCTTCAATTCTCCTCTTCTGTTGGCTTCCCTGTTGACTCCTAGCAGATGTGTTGTCGTTCCACTTCCTTTTCTGGTTGTTAGCACTGCTACCACCAGTCTTTTTTTCTACCTCATTCTTCTTCTTCTTCTGATCCTGATTATATTGGTCAACGCATCGCCCCTATCTTCTGTGATGATCTCCTTTTCCAATACAACTACAAACGTGTTCAGCTGGAACATGGAGACCTTACTGTAGAGCTTTGGCTTCAATCCCCGCTCAAATCTTCTTGCCTTCCTCTCGTCAATACTGACCTGGTGCGTTGCAAACCTTGCCAGTTCGTTGAATTTTGCAGCGTACTCTAGCACCGTCATCGCTCCCTGCTTCAGCTCTAGAAACTGAACCTCCATCTGGTTCTGCGAGATTATTGAGAAATACATTTCAAAGAACATCTCTTTGAATCTATCCCACGCTATCACTCCTTCTCCTTCCCTAGTCTTGTTAGCCTGCCACTAGTAGCTAGCTTCGAAATTCAGCATGAATGTCGTAAAAGCTGTCTTCTGGTCATCGCTAACTCTGGCCACATCAAAGACCTTCTCCATCTCCATCACCGACGTCTGGGCCTCTATCGGGCTCACCGATCCCTGGAATTTTGACGGTCCTACTGCTTTGAATTCCTTGAATGTCGTAGCTTGAACTTGCGACTGATTCGCAAGCGCTTCTGTCAATAGATTCACCAGTTGCTGAACTGAATTAGCGTTCGTCCCATCGTTGTTGTTATTATTAGTCGAACCCTCTGGTTGTTGACGTGTAGGTCTTCTTCTAGGAGGCATCTTTCTGTTAAGACATACTCTTATTAGATCCCTTACTTATCTCTTAAATATTCAAGTTCAAACTTAAATATTTTAAATAAATCAATTCACACTTGAACACATAACACATCAATAAACTTCGTTATTTATTCATTCATAGTTTTAAAAACATAGAATAGATAGCATCTTTGCTATTTACATCATCTTTCCTGAACTGATACAAGTTGCAGGATTACATCATCATCTTATCCCATTATTATCTCAAATTCTGGGATTTACAATTATTTATTATATAAGGAAACACATAGTATATTACTCTACTATCTAGACATGTTAAGACGTCGCACAGCCTCTCCACGTTCTTCTTCCATCACCCGAAACACTGTCTGCGATCCACCGTATACCATTGTAAATCCTTGAACTGAGCTGCGTAATAAAAGACACAATCCTGGGCCCTATCTATAGCTGAATGAAAAGCGTATTCCATCTCCCTCAGCTTGGCCTTCTTCGCTTGAACCTCGTCTTCAGCTCGATCTGCACATTGAGGAGCCCTGAAGCAATCATCCTCAGCTCTGGCACGCTTTGCTGACTCCTCTTTGATGTCGCTCTTCAGTTTTGCTAGTTCAACTAGTGCATCATCCCTTTCGCTCTCCACGTGGACTAGATCCCACTTCGTGTTTCCAAGCTCATCGTCCAGTTCTTGAATCGTCTCTTCCCTCTGCTCCAACTCTCGTCCACCAGTTCCTCAAGCTCTCCGACTCGACCATGTAGCTCAATGTTACGGTCGTAGACCTCCTCGTAGATCACAGCACTAATAGAGTTAGGTGCAAATTCCTCTTCAAGATCCTCCTCCTCTTCTGACTCATCCTCGTCATCTCGATCCAAAACTGGCTCATGCTCCTGACCAACTACGGTGATCAAAAGAGATGTCTCTCTCTGAACCAACTGCTCCCAGACAATGTGGATGTCTCGGGGCTCCTCATCCCTCGGCATCTGAGGTAATTCTTCCCTAGCCTGACTGGACTCTCCAACATTTGTCATCCTAATAACAAAATTTTAAATTTTAATTATTACGTGTCATCGATCGATACTCTTCGAATACTTAAACGTAACACATAGGACATAAGGTAGTTTATTATCTTTAACTATCATCACTATCTTTTCGATCTCCTATAAGGCTACTACCTAAGGTTTCCCCACCTAAGATTCATAAACTAAATCACCGCTTTGATACCAACTTGTGACACTCCCAAATCTGGGTACTTCATTTTCACGAGATTTGGTGTTCACTATCTAAATAAAACATATCTACTGCCCATAAATAAAGAATGTAAAATAAATTACAACCTTTATAATAAAATAAAATCTTCCTTATAAAAAGGATTACAACTTCTCAAATCATTCCCAGGTTTCTAACCTTAATAAGCATCAAATGCGGAAAATAAAACTTCTTAAACAATTAAAGTCTTATTACACATCATAACATAAATATGAACAAGTCTTCACTTGTTCATCTTGCCCTTGCCTCTGCTAGTTGACGGTTCGTCAACTTTCTCAACTTTGGCTGCAATGGTTATATAAATGCAAGAGTGAGCAAACAAAAGCTCACTTGAAATAACAATCAATAGTGATGACATAGTATTGAATAGCTTCAACTGAATTGAATAATATTTCATTCATCGATAATCAAGAATTGAATATATAGTTTAGAATTCATCTGAGGGCCATAAGACCTTGAACTATGTCCCAGGTCGTACGTATTTCTACTTAGACCTTTAACAGTCGTTTGACTATATGGACTCTTAACTTGTACTTAGGGGGATCAGCCCTTCGTACCATGTATTGTGCACAAACATCTTAACACTTTCGCATGGTAATCCCCTATTACTAGGGTTGTTCATCTCAATTTTCATTAACAAGTCCGCACCAAAGAAAGTTTGGTTTGGATAAGCTCAAAGGGTAATTTAGAGTTCAACTATTATCAACTAAGGAGTATTTGAATCAACTTACAATAATTAAGAATTTAATAATAAAAGAATTACGAAATAGCTATGAGTCATAACAATATACATCATATGCAACAGTCATGCTTTAGAAATAACTTAAAGCATTTGAAAGATAGAATAGACCTTACTTGAACAATTAAGTCAAGGTTTTAATATTTCAATAATGAACTTCAATAATATACTTGCTCAATATGGAATTTAGAGAGTAAAATAGCTTGCATAATTATAACAAGAAAGGATAGAACAACTTGCTCAATAAAAATAAAGTTTGAGTTTAGAACACTTGCCTCGTGCACAAGCTACAATTTACAATCACGTTCCAAAATTATCCTACATATTACATTACGTTTACAATATCGATTAGTTGTATAACCACTACGTTTAACCATTGAACTTCTTGTAATACCCGAGAATTTCCATATATTATTAAATAAATATATTAATGGAAATGAGAATTTATTTGGATTTTTTTTTATTATGAGAATGATTAATTCAATTATATTAAATTGAATATTTATGACAATTGAGAAAAATGTAGAGTTTGTGATAAACTCGTTGAGAGCCTAGTGTGGCACAGTGATGGGAAATATTAATAATTATATTAATTGACGAATAATTTTTAAGTGAACAATTAATCTATATTAATTGTTAATTGTTATTAGAGGATATTAATTGATTGTTGAGAGATATTAACTGTGGTTGATTAATAATATGTGATTATTATTATTGCAAGAAATATAATAATAATAAACCACTTGTTTATAATTGTGCTGAGATTTATATTTGTTAATGTGATAATTAATCCTATGATTATTAATTTGGTGTAATTAATAATCAATGAGGAATAAATTAATTAATATTATTGTTAATTAATCAACGAGATAAATAGTCTATTTATGTGACATTATGAATAATAAAACAAATAAGTGAGTGATTAATATAATAAGATTATATTAATTGATATGTACAAATGTGCAATACTTGAATATATAAAGTATATGGAATACAACTATATTATATAGTGTAGAGAGACACTTAAGTGTGACCATGCATGTATATACATAAACTATGTTATATAATGCAATGCGAATATATTACACATAGAAACCATATATTACATGAAGCATAAGTGATTATGTTATATTAAAACTATATGTTAGGAATACATGATAATGCCTATGTGACAAGGTGAGTGTGTATACAGTAAAATAATGTATCATGGATATATTATAAATAATTGTTGATTAATACAATTTAATAATATATGATATAATGTAATGTGGTAGTATCCGATTGTATTATATTAGTAAGATAAACGTACATGGATTATATGTGTGTAAATTACACTTATTACATTATGTGAAGTACATTGTGATTTAAATTATAACCTAAGAGTACATATAATATATAACATAAGTATATGGTGTGTGTATACAAGTGTAGTATTTGCAAATGCTGAGAAGTTAAATCAATTGTCTCATTTTAAGTGTCCCATTTGCTCTTCACGTGAATACACATGAAGCTATCCTACTCCTATATCCTCAAACTCAGCACATTCTAGCTATCATAATGAACAAGGGAGTGGTATTGATAATGAGTTTCACCAACTAATCACCAACTCTCCATTAACCTCTATACAATTCAAATTTACGTTGGTTTGATTTGTGGTATAATCTCATTGCCTGTGTAAGGATTTCTCTACAAATAGGAACTCTTCTTCTTCACATATCAATTGCTGAAAATTGCTAGAGTGTTGAGTGAGAGCCTTATATATCAGTGTTAGTAGAGAATCCTATAGCAGCATTAGCAAGTTTAATTCGTGCTTCGAAGGTATAATTCCATTCCCTGTCTTCATTTTCATTTTCTGTCAAAGAAAAACTCCATTGTAGTTCTCTGAGTTTTTCTTGAAATTCTTGATCATGAGGAATTAAAGTATAAATGGATTATAGAAAGCCTGTGTAGTGTAGTATGGACTTGTATACATGTTAAGATTGGAATGTAGTTGGTTTCAATTCTCATTTTTCTGTCAAGAACTCCGTTTTCATTTTTCTGTAAAAATGTTCAATTCTTGAGTTGAGTTAGAATTTACAAAATTGGTGGTTTAATAATGTTAGTGAGTTGTTATATAGCCTTATAATGTGATAAGGAAGCAATGTGGTTAATTAGAAATGGAATTCGTTGGGAATTTTTGTGTTTGGGTTTTTAAACTGCCGTGTTCTGGAACTGTCTGCCGCTGGCTGGGAGCCGGCGCAGCTGCGCCAGTTTTACACTGGGAAGCTGCGCAGCTGCGCCAGCAGTCTGCAGCAGTTCCCTGCTTTCTGCTTGCTTTCTGCAACGTGATAGTTTTGTGCATTGATTTAAATGAACATGTTAGCATGAGTATTACCTATACACGAGTATATTAACATGAAGTGCACGTGTGTTGGTATAATGTCATACAAGATTAATGGAATGTCTAATAGCGTTGAAATAAATCTCAAGTTTCCTAAACAAACTTTAACATATATAGACCATAAATACATTCTGACTTTTGAGACATAATAGTATGACATAGAAATACATGAAGTGCATGTTAGCTTATCTATATTGGTTCCATGATATAGTATGGACATGTGAACCTAACTAGTGCTCATTTCTAACGAAAATATAAGTTTTAAAGGCAAACCTTGACATATAAAGATCATATATATATTCTGATTTTCGGGTATGTTTCTATGGCCTTTACATACATGTCGGACACATTAACTTACGTATATAAATTTCATAATGTAGCATAAACGTGTTAGAACGTATTAGCAAACTTTATTAATTAAAGTATAAGTGTTGAACGTGAACGTCGGCATGTTACATTGAGATTTGAACTTCGATACTTATGAACATGTTTGATAGAACTTGTAGACTTGCTAAGGTATCATTCATGTTTGCCTACTATGTTACTTGTAATGAAACCAAATTTGCGTAAATAAAGTATGCTTTCAAACTAATGATAATGATAGTTGCATATATGTGATATGAAAACTCATGAACATGTTTACTACAAGCTATGTGAACATTTTAAGTGTTTAAAAAGCGAGCATGTTAGACCTTATGAGTTCGTGTCCTTGAATGACTTTTAGTCATTGAAAGTATTGACTTAGAATCTATATCACATATAATTGAAACGAGGAAAGGTTGTACAAACATAAAAGTATCTTTTAATATGTTTATATGCTATGTGGTGTTGTTGGCTTGCATGACCGGACAGAAACCATAAGGCACAGCTCAGCCTTGGCTTGGCCAGAGGGCTGCGCAGCTGCGTTGTCCCTAGGCTTAGTCATGGCGCAGCTGCGCCGGCCTGGAATTGAAAGCCATGCAGTTTGACAATCTGATTTTGGACAGATAGCTTATATGACGCCTACATTGGTAGAAATGGTTTACACCCTACTGATATATGTGCATAGGTGATGATTAAGTAACAAGATAATGTTTAACTTATATAATGGAAGCCCATGGGTCAAAGAATCATAGCTACTTGAACATGATGAGTTGGTATAATATCATTTATATTATAACTATGTACTTGATTCGTGATCTGATTTTATACCATATGAGTATAAGTATGACATGTGACTAAGATAGTAACATATATGTATATTGAGTAATAAGTTGTGTAACGGATGTGTTAACTAATGAAAATCTTATGCATGTAATACATTATATATAGGATTCGAAAGTGTTGGCTAGCTTTACGTGAATAAACTACGCATAAGGCAAGTATCCTAAACCCTTGCACTACTTTATTTAACGGATATCGTAAGCGAGTATCTAAACCTTATCTCTTTGGATACGAGTATTCTATCTTTGTATATTGCGAACTAGTTCCTACTTAATCGTTTGAATTGAATTAGCATACTTGAACTCTTATTTCATTAAAGCTATTATTCATGTTGAACTTAGTGTTGTTCTTGAATATTGTGAAAGTGTCTATGCCATTTGATTCGGCTAGACTTACATTATTGAAAAGCGACCCAAAACCAATTGATTGGTGCGGGATCTTATATATGACTGAGAAGAACAAACTATAACTGTCGGAGAACCGACGCGCGCACTTGAGTATGATTGATTGTTATGCATAACGAGGGTACTTTAGGCTGATCACCTGTTGTTTCTGTTTTTGTTGGATTTTCAGTTTATTACTGTCAAATCCTGTGGAAGTTCATAGTCCTTAGTGACTGCTCAGTATTCAGTTATCTTGAAATCTTGAATTGATTTATTATTGAATCATATTGATATTATTCTGTCCTTAGTGATTGTTATTGAGAACTGTTGATATTCTTGCTATCCTTGAACTATCAAACTTTCCTATACCCTTTCGAGAATTGAGAATTATATCATTTACCCTTGTTGTATATTACTTGCTGAGCAATTTGTGCTCATTCTTGCTTTTCCCTAAAACATTTCAGTTAAGGCAGAGCATGGCGAACCTTCGGGCATTGATAAGGGCAAGGGCAAGGCTACCAACTAGCTTGTCTCTTTTATGTTTTAATATTTTAATGTTGTATTAAGATAATGTAGTAAGACTGGATTTGATTATGTTTAAGCTTAAGTTAGATTATGTAATAAGTCGTTTATTGATATTATTATGTAATCTATTAAGTACTGTAGGTTGCGAGACTTGGGGGAATAATTATAATAAATCATTGTAAATTATTCTAGAATAGAATTTCCGCTGTGATTGTGCAATATTTAGTTATTATTATTGTGATGTATTACCATGAGCACGTGATGAACCGAATTCGAGAGACCAAGTGGCGGTCTTAGAATTTGGGGGCGTCACAGGTTGGTATCAAAGCTGTAGTTATAAACCTTAGGAACGAGTGTCCTTGGACTATAGCTTAGGTGAACTTAGAAGTTAGGAAGGAGATAAAACTCATGTAGAGTTTTCCTTGAGAGACTTAGTCTGTTATGAAATGTAACTTCATTCTATACAATGAACTTATGTTTTATTTAACATTCTAATGGAGTTGCTGTTTGTTTGCCTTGTGTTTGTGATTGTAGGATGACAGACACAGGTGTAACTAGTAGAGTAGCAGAGGAGGAGCCCAGAGATATACATGTAGTATACGAGGCACCTCTAGAGGCTGTGCCAGTGCAGGCAGTTGCACCATCCGAGTTTGATGATGAGGATGAGATCGAGATTGAGATAGAGACTGATCTAGAGGAGGAGCCGATGGAGGATGAGCCAGTAGAGGACTCTGATGAGGCTACTATAGAGGAACAGATGTTAGGCGAGTACGAGGAGCGTGTTCTAGAGTTAGACTGCAGAGTCCAGGAGCTGGAGGCAGAGGCCCACGAGAGAGAGTCTGAGTTCCAGAAGCTAAGGGACGAGGACCACCAGAGGAAGCTGGCTATGCAAGAGTTAGAGGTGGAGATTGCCTACCGTAGGGAGGCAGGGATCCAAATGGGAACTCTGTTTCACAAGTCAGTGGCTAGGAATGCAGATTTGGCAGAGAAGCTAGAAGAGGTTGAGCAGAGGGAACTGAGTGAGAAGACTGAGAAAGAGGCACTCCGTACTCAGCTAGAGTTGGAAGTGATGGATAGGTTACACTTCGAGGAGAAGTGGGAAGCGTCCAATGAGAGAGCTGACGACCTTGAGGACGAGGTCAGGTGCAAGAAGAGAAAGATGAACAAGATGGGGTATGTGTTCCGTTCAGCTTTTGAGAGGGTGATTGATGGTGTGTACCACTACCCGGCAGAACAGGGACAGACTCTACATACCTTGAGCCGAGAGCTGTTTGCGTATATAGCACAGTTGGAGTACAAGAGCGCAGTGGAGCGCGGGATGATGGGATGAGATTTCCTTAGTCAGTCTAGTGGTGGTACTAGTTGTGTCTTCATGTATTGTATATACTATGTTGTAATCCCGATCTTTTGTGTAAGATGTGGGATGATGATGTAAACCCCGAGTTAGCTTTTTGTTAGAGGGGTAGTATGGTAGTAGGTTGGTATATTCCCCGTCTTTTGTGATATTAGGGGATATAGGTGATAACATTTATAGCAGTATGCTAGGAAAATCATGTAATGAAATGAAATGGCATATGAATATAAATGGAGTTGATTTTAGAAACGTGTTATAAATTTATTCTTTTAGTATTAAAAGAAATACTTAAGTGATATACTTGAATAATAATAAAGTGAAAAATTGTGATGCAGATAATGCCGCCCAGACGAAGATTGACTGCACCCGAAGAATCCGTTAACAATGAGAGAGAACAAGTAGACCCGATCCAGAAACTGGTAGACTTGTTAGGAGAAGCCTTAAGGGGAAGAAACAATGAACCCGTTCGCCCGAACCCTCAAACTGTGCCAGTAACAACCTTTAAAGACTTTAAGAGTGTAGGACCCCCGGAGTTCGAGGGAACTACCGACCCAATCGTCGCACAAACGTGGATCAAAGAGATCGAAAAAGCTTTCATTATAGCTAGCGTAGGCGAAGATCAGAAGACGGTGTTTGCCACGTACATGATGAGGGGAGAAGCGAACTACTGGTGGGAGGCTAATCAACAAAGAGCTGGAGAAGGGATAATAGCTTGGGATAAGTTTAAGACACTGTTCTTCGAGAATTACTTTCCAAAGAGTATGAAGAATAGGATGGAGGTGAAATTCCTAGAGTTAAAACAAGGTGAGATGACGGTGGCGCAGTACGCGGCTAGGTTTAACGAGCTAGCGCGATTTGCGGAGCACCAAGTTGGTGATGAAGAGAGGAAGGCTAGACGCTTTGAACAAGGGTTGAAGCCATGGCTGTTCAATAAGGTATCAGTTCTTCAAATTGATTCCTTTGCAACATTACTGGAAAAGGCAATCATTGCGGAAGGCGGCAGTGAGGCCTTAAGTCTGTATAACAAAGAAAAGAAAGGAAAGAATACTGGAGGAGAGAATCGTACGGGAGGAAGCAGTAGCGGAGGAAGCAACTTGGGAAAGAGAAAGTGGGAGAACAACAACAACAACAAAAACAACAATAATAATCAATCAGGGAATTTTCGTGGAGGTTTCAAGAAGAGGGCTGAAGGATGCCCGAAGAGTGGGAAGAATCACCAGGGCGAGTGCTGGAAGGGACGTGACACTTGCTACAACTGCGGACAGGAAGGGCACATCTCGCCCAACTGTTTGAAACCGAAAAAGATACAAGGATGCTTTGCGTGTGGCTCGACGGAGCACCGAATTAAGGACTGCCCAAAGAAGGGAAGTGGTGGGGGTAGTAATCAGCAAGGAGGCAACAAGCTGATGATCGGTGGACCGGCACAATCCAACCGCCCAACCGCCAGAACCTTTAACATGACCGTCCAAGACGCAGTGGCTGCGAAGGACGTGGTGTCAGGTATAATCCCAATCAATGATATAAATGCTTATGTATTATTTGATTCGGGTGCCACCTGTTCTTTTGTATCTGAAGAATTTGCTAGTAGACTTAGTACACCCCGTGAACGATTAGAAAATCCTTTGGTCATAGAAGTTGCTAATAAGGAAGTGATCCCTGTAGAATACGTTTATCGAAATTGTCACGCAAATATTAGTAAACATGAACTGAGCGTAGACTTGATTCCTATTAGATTGGGAGAATTTGATGTGATACTAGGAATGGATTGGTTGTATAACCATGCGGCGATAATTGACTGTCAGAACAAATGTGTGAACCTTCAGACTCCGAGTAAGTCTAAGGTAGTGTTTTATGGTAGCTCATCGCTTAAACAATCGTGTTGCGTTATGATGATACAGGCCAAGAAATTGTTAAGGAAAGGATGTGTAGGATATTTAGCTTACATCGTTGATACTCGGAAAAAGGGGGTAGAAATTAAGGATATATACGTAGTTAATGAATTTCAAGACGTGTTTCCGGACGATCTGCCTGGTCTTCCGCCAGACAGAGAAATCGAATTCGTAATAGACTTAGCACCGGGAACGGCACCGATTTCAAAAGCTCCATATCGTATGGCGCCAGTAGAAATGAAGGAATTGATGATACAATTGCAAGAGTTGTTGGATAAGGGTTACATTCGACCGAGTGTTTCTCCTTGGGGAGCACCAGTGCTATTCGTTAAGAAGAAGGACGGATCGATGAGACTCTGTATCGATTATCGAGAATTGAACAGAGTAACGATCAAGAACCGATATCCGCTACCGAGGATAGACGACTTGTTTGATCAACTGAAGGGAGCAAAGTGTTTCTCGAAGATCGACCTACGAACAGGATATCATCAACTGAAAGTGAGGGATGAGGACATACCAAAGACTGCGTTTCGAACCCGTTATGGACACTACGAGTTTTTGGTAATGTCATTCGGATTGACTAATGCTCCGGCAGCATTTATGGATTTGATGAACCGAGTTTTCAAGCCATACTTGGATAAATTTGTAGTGGTTTTTATCGACGACATTTTGATCTACTCAAAGACAGAGGAAGAACACGCCGAACATCTAAAGATTATTTTGGAGGCACTAAGGAAGGAGAAGATGTATGCAAAATTTTCTAAGTGCGAATTTTGGATGGAGAAGGTTCAATTCTTAGGCCACGTGGTGGATAAGAATGGAATCTCTGTAGACCCTGCGAAGGTTGAAGCAGTAAGTAATTGGGAACAACCGAAAACACCGACGGAGGTGAGAAGCTTCTTAGGGTTAGCTGGGTAGTATCGGAGATTTATCCAAGATTTTTCTAAGATAGCAACCCCGTTGACCAATTTGACTAGAAAGACGGTGAAACTTGTATGGACCGACAAATGCGAAGAAAGTTTTCAAGAACTGAAAAGGAGATTGAGCGAAGCACCTGTGTTATCATTACCAGATGATGCGGGAAATTTTGTGGTGTATAGTGATGCATCGCACAAGGGACTTGGCTGTGTGCTTATGCAGCACGGCAAGGTCATTGCATATGCATCACGACAATTAAAGGATTACGAAAAACGATACCCTACTCACGACTTAGAGTTAGCGGCAGTAGTTTTTGCGTTAAAGATATGGAGACATTATCTATACGGAGAAAAATGTGAGATATACACGGACCACAAGAGTCTGAAATATATCTTCACACAGAAGGAGTTAAACATGCGGCAGAGAAGGTGGTTAGAATTAATCAAAGACTATGACTGCGATATTCTTTATCACCCGGGAAAGGCAAATGTGGTTGCCGACGCTCTGAGCAGGAAAGGAAGGGAGAAGTTGTTTAATTTGACGACTCAGGAGGAATTGATAAGAGAAATGGAGAAATTGGAGATAGAAGTGAAAGGACCAGAAAAGTCTGGTGAGAAGTTAATTGTAATGGAAGCTTGTCCGACGTTGTTGGATAGAGTAAAGGAAGCTCAAGAAAAGGATGGAGAGTGTGAGAAAATCCGAAAGAGGATCACAGAAAATGAGGAAGAAAAATTTCGAATGGATAAAGACGGTATTTTGAGATTTGAAGGGAGAGTGTGGGTACCAGCGGTAACCGAGTTGAGGGAAGAGATTTTGCTTGAGGCACATAATACGACATATTCCGTTCATCCGGGAGGCACAAAGATGTACCAAGATCTAAGGCAACATTTTTGGTGGCCCAATTTGAAACGGGAAGTCGCGGAGTGCGTCAGTAGATGCTTGACTTGCCAACGCGTTAAAGCAGAGCATCAGCGGCCTAGTGGTTTACTACAACCGTTAGAAATACCAGAGTGGAAATGGGAGCATATTACCATGGACTTCGTGGTAGGACTTCCAGTTACACAGAAAGGTTATGATGCTATTTGGGTTATCGTGGATCGACTAACGAAGACCGCACACTTTCTACCAATCAAGATCCGCTACAGTTTGAACCAATTAGCAAGCCTATATGTAAAAGAAATTATTTCACGACATGGAGTGCCGGTGTCAATTGTCTCTGATCGAGATCCGCGCTTCACGTCCAATTTTTGGAAGAGCTTGCAAGAAAGAATGGGAACGCAGTTGAGGTTGAGTACAGCTTATCATCCTCAAACAGACGGACAAAGTGAGCGAACAATACAAACGCTGGAGGACATGCTTAGGACTTGCGTGATGGATTTTAAGGGAAATTGGGACGACCACCTACCCTTAGTCGAATTTGCGTATAATAATAGTTACCATGCGAGTATCGGCATGCCACCGTATGAAGCTCTTTACGGGAGAAAATGCAGAACGCCATTATGTTGGGACGAAGTCGGAGAACGACGAATACTCGGACCAGAATTAGTTCAACAAACCGCAGACGTGGTGACAGTGATAAGAGCCAGATTAGTAGCAGCTCAAGATCGCCAGAAGAAATACGCAGATTTGCATCGGCAGGACCGAGACTTCAAAGTCGGCAGTTTTGTATTCTTGAAAGTATCTCCATGGAAGGGAAAAATCCGTTTCGGCAAGAAAGGAAAATTGAGTCCAAGATTCATAGGACCGTTCGAGATACTGAAGCGAGTGGGCGAAGTGGCATACAAAGTTGCGTTGCCACCCGAACTGGAGCACATCCACAACGTGTTTCACATTTCCGTGTTGCGACCGTACAAGGCTGACTACAAGCACATAATTTCTTACGAGCCCATTCAAGTGGAGAAGAACTTGGCGTATGAAGAAATTCCTGTCCAGATATTAGATAGGAAAGAACAAACTTTGAGAAATAAAGTTATTTCGTCTGTAAAGGTACTTTGGCGTAACCACGATGTCGAGGAGGCAACGTGGGAATTAGAAGGTAGGATAATGAGGGATTATCCCCATTTATTTGTGTAACCTTGTAGCAATTCCGGGACGGAATTTTTATAAGGGGGGGAGGATGTAATACCCGAGAATTTCCATATATTATTAAATAAATATATTAATGGAAATGAGAATTTATTTGGATTTTTTTTTATTATGAGAATGATTAATTCAATTATATTAAATTGAATATTTATGACAATTGAGAAAAATGTAGAGTTTGTGATAAACTCGTTGAGAGCCTAGTGTGGCACAGTGATGGGAAATATTAATAATTATATTAATTGACGAATAATTTTTAAGTGAACAATTAATCTATATTAATTGTTAATTGTTATTAGAGGATATTAATTGATTGTTGAGAGATATTAACTGTGGTTGATTAATAATATGTGATTATTATTATTGCAAGAAATATAATAATAATAAACCACTTGTTTATAATTGTGCTGAGATTTATATTTGTTAATGTGATAATTAATCCTATGATTATTAATTTGGTGTAATTAATAATCAATGAGGAATAAATTAATTAATATTATTGTTAATTAATCAACGAGATAAATAGTCTATTTATGTGACATTATGAATAATAAAACAAATAAGTGAGTGATTAATATAATAAGATTATATTAATTGATATGTACAAATGTGCAATACTTGAATATATAAAGTATATGGAATACAACTATATTATATAGTGTAGAGAGACACTTAAGTGTGACCATGCATGTATATACATAAACTATGTTATATAATGCAATGCGAATATATTACACATAGAAACCATATATTACATGAAGCATAAGTGATTATGTTATATTAAAACTATATGTTAGGAATACATGATAATGCCTATGTGACAACGTGAGTGTGTATACAGTAAAATAATGTATCATGGATATATTATAAATAATTGTTGATTAATACAATTTAATAATATATGATATAATGTAATGTGGTAGTATCCGATTGTATTATATTAGTAAGATAAACGTACATGGATTATATGTGTGTAAATTACACTTATTACATTATGTGAAGTACATTGTGATTTAAATTATAACCTAAGAGTACATATAATATATAACATAAGTATATGGTGTGTGTATACAAGTGTAGTATTTGCAAATGCTGAGAAGTTAAATCAATTGTCTCATTTTAAGTGTCCCATTTGCTCTTCACGTGAATACACATGAAGCTATCCTACTCCTATATCCTCAAACTCAGCACATTCTAGCTATCATAATGAACAAGGGAGTGGTATTGATAATGAGTTTCACCAACTAATCACCAACTCTCCATTAACCTCTATACAATTCAAATTTACGTTGGTTTGATTTGTGGTATAATCTCATTGCCTGTGTAAGGATTTCTCTACAAATAGGAACTCTTCTTCTTCACATATCAATTGCTGAAAATTGCTAGAGTGTTGAGTGAGAGCCTTATATATCAGTGTTAGTAGAGAATCCTATAGCAGCATTAGCAAGTTTAATTCGTGCTTCGAAGGTATAATTCCATTCCCTGTCTTCATTTTCATTTTCTGTCAAAGAAAAACTCCATTGTAGTTCTCTGAGTTTTTCTTGAAATTCTTGATCATGAGGAATTAAAGTATAAATGGATTATAGAAAGCCTGTGTAGTGTAGTATGGACTTGTATACATGTTAAGATTGGAATGTAGTTGGTTTCAATTCTCATTTTTCTGTCAAGAACTCCGTTTTCATTTTTCTGTAAAAATGTTCAATTCTTGAGTTGAGTTAGAATTTACAAAATTGGTGGTTTAATAATGTTAGTGAGTTGTTATATAGCCTTATAATGTGATAAGGAAGCAATGTGGTTAATTAGAAATGGAATTCGTTGGGAATTTTTGTGTTTGGGTTTTTAAACTGCCGTGTTCTGGAACTGTCTGCCGCTGGCTGGGAGCCGGCGCAGCTGCGCCAGTTTTACACTGGGAAGCTGCGCAGCTGCGCCAGCAGTCTGCAGCAGTTCCCTGCTTTCTGCTTGCTTTCTGCAACGTGATAGTTTTGTGCATTGATTTAAATGAACATGTTAGCATGAGTATTACCTATACACGAGTATATTAACATGAAGTGCACGTGTGTTGGTATAATGTCATACAAGATTAATGGAATGTCTAATAGCGTTGAAATAAATCTCAAGTTTCCTAAACAAACTTTAACATATATAGACCATAAATACATTCTGACTTTTGAGACATAATAGTATGACATAGAAATACATGAAGTGCATGTTAGCTTATCTATATTGGTTCCATGATATAGTATGGACATGTGAACCTAACTAGTGCTCATTTCTAACGAAAATATAAGTTTTAAAGGCAAACCTTGACATATAAAGATCATATATATATTCTGATTTTCGGGTATGTTTCTATGGCCTTTACATACATGTCGGACACATTAACTTACGTATATAAATTTCATAATGTAGCATGAACGTGTTAGAACGTATTAGCAAACTTTATTAATTAAAGTATAAGTGTTGAACGTGAACGTCGGCATGTTACATTGAGATTTGAACTTCGATACTTATGAACATGTTTGATAGAACTTGTAGACTTGCTAAGGTATCATTCATGTTTGCCTACTATGTTACTTGTAATGAAACCAAATTTGCGTAAATAAAGTATGCTTTCAAACTAATGATAATGATAGTTGCATATATGTGATATGAAAACTCATGAACATGTTTACTACAAGTTATGTGAACATTTTAAGTGTTTAAAAAGCGAGCATGTTAGACCTTATGAGTTCGTGTCCTTGAATGACTTTTAGTCATTGAAAGTATTGACTTAGAATCTATATCACATATAATTGAAACGAGGAAAGGTTGTACAAACATAAAAGTATCTTTTAATATGTTTATATGCTATGTGGTGTTGTTGGATTGCATGACCGGACAGAAACCATAAGGCACAGCTCAGCCTTGGCTTGGCCAGAGGGCTGCGCAGCTGCGCTGTCCCTAGGCTTAGTCATGGCGCAGCTGCGCCGGCCTGGAATTGAAAGCCATGCAGTTTGACAATCTGATTTTGGACAGATAGCTTATATGACGCCTACATTGGTAGAAATGGTTTACACCCTACTGATATATGTGCATAGGTGATGATTAAGTAACAAGATAATGTTTAACTTATATAATGGAAGCCCATGGGTCAAAGAATCATAGCTACTTGAACATGATGAGTTGGTATAATTTCATTTATATTATAACTATGTACTTGATTCGTGATCTGATTTTATACCATATGAGTATAAGTATGACATGTGACTAAGATAGTAACATATATGTATATTGAGTAATAAGTTGTGTAACGGATGTGTTAACTAATGAAAATCTTATGCATGTAATACATTATATATAGGATTCGAAAGTGTTGGCTAGCTTTACGTGAATAAACTACGCATAAGGCAAGTATCCTCAACCCTTGCACTACTTTATTTAACGGATATCGTAAGCGAGTATCTAAACCTTATCTCTTTGGATACGAGTATTCTATCTTTGTATATTGCGAACTAGTTCCTACTTAATCGTTTGAATTGAATTAGCATACTTGAACTCTTATTTCATTAAAGCTATTATTCATGTTGAACTTAGTGTTGTTCTTGAATATTGTGAAAGTGTCTATGCCATTTGATTCGGCTAGACTTACATTATTGAAAAGCGACCCAAAACCAATTGATTGGTGCGGGATCTTATATATGACTGAGAAGAACAAACTATAACTGTCGGAGAACCGACGCGCGCACTTGAGTATGATTGATTGTTATGCATAACGAGGGTACTTTAGGCTGATCACCTGTTGTATCTGTTTTTGTTGGATTTTCAGTTTATTACTGTCAAATCCTGTGGAAGTTCATAGTCCTTAGTGACTGCTCAGTATTCAGTTATCTTGAAATCTTGAATTGATTTATTATTGAATCATATTGATATTATTCTGTCCTTAGTGATTGTTATTGAGAACTGTTGATATTCTTGCTATCCTTGAACTATCAAACTTTCCTATACCCTTTCGAGAATTGAGAATTATATCATTTACCCTTGTTGTATATTACTTGCTGAGCAATTTGTGCTCATTCTTGCTTTTCCCTAAAACATTTCAGTTAAGGCAGAGCATGGCGAACCTTCGGGCATTGATAAGGGCAAGGGCAAGGCTACCAACTAGCTTGTCTCTTTTATGTTTTAATATTTTAATGTTGTATTAAGATAATGTAGTAAGACTGGATTTGATTATGTTTAAGCTTAAGTTAAATTATGTAATAAGTCGTTTATTGATATTATTATGTAATCTATTAAGTACTGTAGGTTGCGAGACTTGGGGGAATAATTATAATAAATCATTGTAAATTATTCTAGAATAGAATTTTCGCTGTGATTGTGCAATATTTAGTTATTATTATTGTGATGTATTACCATGAGCACGTGATGAACCGAATTCGAGAGACCAAGTGGCGGTCTTAGAATTTGGGGGCGTCACACTTCTCACTTAAGTTCAACTTAATAACGTGGTTCGTAAACTTAACTTGCTAACTAACCACATAACGTGAATCTAAACTCATAACATGCATATAACACGTGTATAACCTTTTAAACCATCATAATCATACCTTATAACAACAATATCTAAGCTCACACATAACTTGTTAATATAAGACTTCAAATTATCTTATACATGTCAACAATATGTTTTATTATTATTTTATATACTTAACATGTCATCAGGTTCATTACATTTAGTTAGTTCCTCATGTTAGGGCTTAAAACACACAAAGCAAATTTTTGGACAGCAAGGGAACTCGCTGGGGAGGGTCTGATCTAGTTAGGGCGGATATTCCTGCTATGGGAAAAATCAGCTCGCGAACTTGTGAAGGAAAAAGCCAATTTGGCTTATTTCCTCGCACCAAACTCAGATTTTAGTACATATAATGCATATAAAACTTTATAAAATCATAACTTTAAACTTCTAACATGTTTTTAATATACATAAACACCACAACACATAATCAAAACCCTTAATTTTATGATTTTGAAGAAAACACCATTGTTAAGCGTTCTTGAAGAAAATTAACACTATGAGTTTGTTTTTAAACCAAAACACATAATTCAAATCATGTTAATTCCGTTTCTTAACATATTATTATAACACATGATCAATTTATATAACATATCAGAATCAAACACAAATTTTGATACTTAAGAAACTATTTTACAAAAATATAGTTCACTGTAATTGATATGAACATGATTTCTTCATGTTCATCTTATTTACATGAATTAAGTAGTTTAATTACTCACACAAAACATATATAATACTTTATACATATAATTTAACACATATAAACTATATTTACATGAATTCTCATAAAAATCATGTTACAGAGAACTTAAAAACATGAAGAACAATAAAGAACATAATAAAAGATTTTCTAGAGTTAGATTACTATATTTTGTTATTAAGAGAAGAAGATGATGGTGATGATTCTTTGTTTTTGAATTCACAGAGTTGTTCTTCTTTCTTTCTTTCTTCTTCTCTCTTTTCTCTCTAACTGTCTTACTTTGTTCTTCTTCTAACTCTTATTTCTAACTTACGTATAATATAAAACTGACAATATAGATATAATTACATATAATATATAACTGAAACATACTTAATATATAATATTAATAATATATCAGTTATAACTTTTTAAAACTCAAAAGCCATAAGGCTTATTTGCCAAAACCTCTTTATTTTAAAAACAGAGTTTTAAGAGCTAAGGCCTTGTTTGGTAAAACAGAATTAAAACAGATTTAAGGGTCTTGTTTGGTAAAACTGAATTAAAACTCTTTTTGTTTTATTTTAATAACTCATTTAACACATAGTTTCCAATGTCACACTTTATCTAATTAAATCATACTATCCCAATTTAATTAAATTAAAGCTAACATCAATTAACTAAATAAAATTTCCACATAACAATTATAATTACTCATTAATCATTATATCATGTAACAAATACCACATAATATTCATCTAATTTAATTATCTCAATTAAATTAGAACTACACCACAAAATTATTAAACATTAACTTAATTAACATATTGTGCTTAATTAAATTGCTCCATACATAATCACATCAATTATTTATTTAAC
Organism: Panax stipuleanatus; assembly: GCA_020205555.1. Taxonomy (NCBI): domain Eukaryota; kingdom Viridiplantae; phylum Streptophyta; class Magnoliopsida; order Apiales; family Araliaceae; genus Panax; species Panax stipuleanatus. The sequence goes on along the minus strand of CM035117.1, from coordinate 46,875,861 downwards.
TCAATAAATAAATCAATTAAAATATTTATTTAATTCAATAAATATTTAAAATTAATATATAAAATTCTCGTTTGTTACATTGCATGTATCCAGCTTGTCGAATAGTTCAAAGTTAACTTGGCCCGTGATAAGAATTGGAATTGCGTAGATAGTGAGAAGTATGATAACCATAACATAGATGTAACTTCATAGCCTAATATAAATCTTTGCCTATTTGAAATGGATGTAATCGGATAACACTTAATAATGACCATTTTGATTAACTGAGTTTAAATAATCACATAATGGGTTTCTTGAGGAAAATTTTGGTTTTACTGAAGGAAAAGCGACATACTTGCAGCAATTGCTAGGATAATACAAGAACCTAAGTTTGGGGGGAAAATAAGGGTCATATGTTTATATCTATATCTATATCTATATATATATAAAAAAAAAAGAAAAAAATCAAAAAAAGAAAAGCAAAGAAAAATATGAATAAACACCGACACTAGTTTAGTTCTGTAGCCTTTGTTACTCGAGTAAGTACGCCCTAAGGGATGTCTTTACACCCATCGCCCTAAGACCACTGGTTTGGGAGTCGTTGGTCGAAAGCTCGTTAAATGGGTAGCATTGAAAATTCCTAAGAGGACTAAGCATTGCACAGTCATGTGTAAAGTAGACATACGAAGAAAAAAAAAAGCAAACTACCCCCGTGATGGAATAAAAGTAGACGTGTATCCTGTGATACCCCTAACTTGGAAATTATAGAATTTTAGCCGGATTTTGCTTGTTTTCAGGGTTTCTTTTGAGTTAAAACTGTGTTCTCTCTCTGAGAATCGTATTATATGCTATATTTATACTTCAGTTAATTCTCATGGTTATTGCACACACACGCACTATATCTGTGATAACAGGCAGCGATTCGTTGATGGTTATGGGTTATTGATATGCGCATAGTAGGATTTATAGTTCACAGTCTATTGTGATTCTTTTGAGGCAAAATTATCGAATTTCATATTATCTGACAGCTGGATTCGTAGGCATGTAGTTAGGTTGCATTTGTATGTGTGTCTTGCTTGAGGACAAGAAAAGTCTCAAGTTTGGGGGTATTTGATGAGTGAGTTTTATACCTTCGAATTGGTTATCTTTTGCGCTTGATTCATCATTACTTTGAGTGGTTTTAGTATTATTTTCACTTTTATTTTTTGTGTACTGGAAGAGGTTGTACGGACGAGAACATGATTCTCAGTATAAAAAGAGAAAAGACAGCTCAGAATTGGACAACTCCACCAGGGCGCAGAGTTTAGGCTATTAATGTTCGTCGGGGCGCATGTTCGCTGGGGCAGAATTACAAAGAAGAAAACTACTACGGGGCGAGATACACGGTAGTGACTTGGAGTTTTCTTCTTCTATTATAATTCTGGAGATCTTTTACGGGGAGATTTGGGACGCGATTAGGAGAGTATACAAGGCATATAAAGGGGCATATATGGAGGAGGATTATCATTATTTCAAACCCTAGTTGATCATCACGTTTTTGGGAGGACTGAAGCGAAGAGCGAACACGAGGAACGTAAGGCGGAATTGAAGAAGAGCAACATATTACTTATAGTTTTTATTCTCTATCTTCATCTTGATACCTTGTATTCAGAATGCTATTCTCTTTGTGGAATTTAGTTTCTTATTCGTCTAGCATGAACTAATTTACTAGTTAAGTCTACAATGGATCTTTTTGTGTAATGAGGATTGATATGCTTCTACAGTAATTCATTGAGACTATTCCCATAATTGTCTACTATGGTTTATGCTTTATTATTAAATTTCTTGATCACCAATTATTTGATAATCCATATGAATTCGAGAGACGGAATATGGATTTAGACCCGATCGTAGTAGCGTGTGATTGTGATTTCTGCATTAAGATGGGATTCATAATTTACGCTTAGGATAGAGATATACATACGCATCGTACGTAATCTAATAAGAACCTAGACTTAAACCTTCTTTAATTGTAATTCACATAGAGATATAGTGGATTAGTTAATTAGGGTGTTCTACTTAATTCTATCAATTATGGATTTAAGTTGATATGGGTATAATGCATTGAGAGATGGTTATATTTACTGATGTGTTCTTGGTTAACAATCTGGAATAGTTAATTTGAATTACAAGGAAGTGTGTCGTTCTAAGTGAAGCATTAAGTGAAGTTGTAGGCTTAATTCTTCGAAATCTTGATTAAACTTTGTGGTATTTGATTAGTATTCCTAAATAATTAGTTTTCATAAACTTGACCATTGGTTTAATAAAATTAAGGTAATATAAATTGGTACTTGTTAGGATAGATTTCAGTTATTTTCTCAATGGGAACGATACTTTAATCATCACTTTATTAATTGTTGACCACATATACTTGCGTGTTGTGCGTATATAGATTTTACCCAACACATTGCCTCCTTCATTGCTCAGTTTCTACACAGCGAAGAGAAGAGTTAGAGCCAAAAAACTTCAAAATAGAAGTTTTCTTTATCTAAGTCTTTCATTCATTTGTGTATTTTTAGCATGTTGAACACATTAATAATGTTTATTAGTTCTATAGTTATGAACTAATTCCATTTCTAGGATTGCAATATAACCTAATGATTAGTTTAATTGAATTTCTCTCCTATTTATTATAATGAATTATGTTTGAATGAGTTATTGTATGTCATGCTTATTTATTGATTGCTTGGCTAAGTAATTGATATGAGTATTAATTGATATTAGAAAATGGATTTTAATGCTTAACCCTAAATATAATAACACTTGTTATGACCATTCCTATGGAATGAGGGCATATCTTACATAATAGAATAGGAAACTATCTATTTGCCTTGTGTGACCATTGAGAATTAAGCTTAATGACTCTTAGTCTAATTATTTTCATCATATGAATATTGTGATTTATTTAGCTAAGGGATTTGCATTTGACCATCGGAAGAGGCTTATATGTACTCAGTATTCTCGGTTGACCATTCTTGTGATTTGTTAGATAATTAGAGAGTTAGAAGATTATACGAAGCATTAGAGGAGTTGTAATCCTAGCTTGCCATATTTGATACAACTCGTTCTTATATTTTACTATTTTAATCATATAGTTTTAAACACACCATCATTACTTGCTTGTTTAGATAAGACCGAAATTATATAATTTTAGTATTTGAATAGCGTTAGTAATTTTTCCCTGTGGGTTCGACACTCAACTTATTACTGTATTACTTGTTTGACCGCGTATACTTGCGCGTGTTTATTGATCGTGAAAACGACCAACAAGTTTTTGTTATTCATCTTCCCCGCTGATTTTATTATTCTGGGCTTCGAGGAAGATAGGGAGGTCTCTATTATCTTGGGCAGACCATTTCTAGCTACAGGAAGGACACTTATAGACTTTCAGAAGGGGGAACTCACAATGAGAGCTCAAGACCATGAAGTAAGTTTTAATGTCTTCAGGTCTATGAAGTTCCCCAGTGCCTCTAAAGATTGCTTCTAGGTTGATGTGATTGACAAAGAAGTGCAGGAAGTATTCTCTGAAAATTTCTTTTCTGATTCACTTGAGGCCACTCTGACTGGTGTAAGTAATGTGGAAGAGCCCACTCATCTCAAGTATGCTCAGTGGTTGGATGCACCCCCGAGATCCAATCAGTTCAAGCAATAATTTGAATCTTTAGATGAACAAGGAGTATCTACCTCCCAATCACAACTATCAATTATAGAACCACCTGTGCTTGATCTTAAGCCATTGCCGAGTCATTTGCAGTATGCCTATCTAGGCGAGTCGTCTACCTTGCCTATTATAGTTTCTACATCATTGGATGAGGCACAAGAAGATAAGCTCCTACAAGTTCTCAAGAAGTACAAGACATCTTTGGGGTGGTCTATCTTAAATATCAAAGGAATCAGTCCCTCTATTTGCATACATAAAATCCTCCTTGAGGATGATTCTAAGCCTTCTATTTAGCATCAAAGGCGGTTGAACCCCATCATGAAGGAGGTGGTCAGAAAATAAATCATTAAGTTGATTGATGCGGGCATCATCTACCCGATCTCTGACAGTCCATGGGTTAGTCCAATCTAATGTGTGCCAAAGAAAGGCGGTATGACAGTGATGTCTAACAAGAACAATGAGCTTATTCCCACATGGACTCTAACTGGATGGAGGGTATGTATGAACTATCAAAAACTAAATAAGTCCACTTGCAAGGATCACTTCCCTCTACCCTTCATTGACCAAATGCTCGATAGGCTCACCGGACATGAATTTTATTGTCTTTGGATGGGTACTCGGGCTACAATCAAATTGCAATAGCACCCGAAGACCAAGAGAAAACAACATTTACATGTCCATATAGGACCTTTGCCTTCCAAAAAATGTCTTTCGGACTATGTAATGCTCCTGCAACATTCCGGAGATGTATTATGTCCATCTTTTCGGACATGGTGGAACAGACGCTCGAAGTGTTTATGGATGATTTCTCTATTTTTGGGATTTCTTTTGAGGCATGTCTACAAAACTTGACTGCAATACTAAAAAAATTTGTGGAGACTAACCTGGTCTTAAATTGGGAGAAATGCCACTTCATGGTTAGAGCGGGGATTATTTTGGGGCATAGAGTGTCTGCTAGTGGAATTGAAGTGGACAGAGCCAAAATTGATGTAATTGATAATCTCCCACCGCCATCATCAGTGAAAGGAGTAAGAAGTTTTTTGGGGCATGCAGGGTTTTATAGGCGATTTATCAAGGACTTCTCTAAAATTACTAAACTGCTCGGCAGCCTGTTGGAAAAAAACGTGCCTTTCAAGGTTGATAAAGTCTGCCTGGAGGCATTTGAACTGCTAAATGAGAGACTTGTCTCTGCTCCCATTATAGTGGCCCCTAACTGGACATTACCTTTTGAACTTATGTGCGATGCCAGTGATTTTGCCATTGGGGTGGTGTTAGGTCAACGGATAGACAAGGTATTTCACACGATATACTACGCCAGTAAAACCCTAACAGATGCTCAGCTCAATTATACCACTACTGAGAAAGAGCTACAGGCAGTAGTATATGTTTTTGATTAATTCCAGTCATATCTCATCCAGACGAAAGTCATTGTGTACACCGACCACTCAGCTATCAAATATCTAATCTCAAAGAAAGATGCCAAGTCGAGGTTGATTAGATGGGTCCTTCTCCTTCAGGAATTCAATTTGGAGATTTGTGATAGAAAGGGAACTGAAAACCAAGTAGCGGATCACCTATCGAGATTGTAGAACCCAGGCCATTCAGGAGAAACTGACATCGTGATAAATGACTTCTTTCCAAATGAGCAGCTGTTTGTTGTTCACACAGTAGCACTTTGGTATGCCGATTTTGCAAAGTATATCGCATGCAATGTGCTACCACCTAATATGAGCTATCCGCAGAGGAAGAAATTTCTGAGTGATGTGAAACAATATCTTTGGGATGAGCCATTCCTGTTTAAGAAATGCGCAGACCAAATCTTGAGAAGATGTTTGCCTGAGGAAGAGATTGAGGACGTGCTCCATCACTGCAATTCGTCTAATTATGGAGAACATTTTGGTGGGCAAAGAACGGTAGCAAAAGTTCTCCAATCGGGGTTCTACTGGCCAACTTTGTTTAAGGATGCTCATCTATATGTATTGAGATGCGATAATTGCCAAAGAGTGGGAAATATCTCAAAAGGCCACGAAATGCCTCTGCAAAATATTCTTGAAGTAGAACTTTTCGATGTCTGGGGCAGAGACTTCATAGGCCCATTTCCATTATCTTACAACAATCTTTACATACTAGTCGTAGTGGACTATGTATCCAAGTGGGTGGAAGTCGTAGCCTTGCCTACCAATGATACCAAAGTCGTGCTTAATTTCCTTAGAAAGAATAACTTTACACGATTTGGCATGCCTAGGGCAATTATTAGTGATGAGGGCTCACATTTCTGCAATAAGTACTTTGAGGCCATTCTTGCTAAATGTGGGGTTTCCTATAAAATTGCCACCGCCTACCATCCGTAAACCAGTGGGCAAGCGAAGGTGTCGTATAGGGAGGTCAAACGAATTTTGGAAAAGATTGTGAATCCGAACCGTAAAGATTGGTCCAAGAAGCTTGATGATGCCTTGTGGGCCTATTGCACCGCTTACAAAATGCCTATTGGAATGTCTTTGTATAGGCTTGTTTATAGTAAGGCGTGCCATCTCCCTGTCAAATTGGAGCACAGTGCATATTGGGCGATTCAAAAGCTTAACTTTGACTTGGATGCTGCGGGTGAGAAACAGTTGTTACAACTGAATGAGTCGGACGAGTTCAGGCTCCAAGCGTATGAAAACGCCAAGTTATATAAGGAGAAGACGAAGCGGTGGCACGACAAAAAGATACTCAAACGAGAATTTGAACCGGGGCAGAATGTGCTTCTTTTCAACTCCAGACTGAAACTCTTTCCCGGGAAAATGAAGTCCAGATGGTCGGGGCCCTTCAAAATTGCAAAGGTTTATCCGCATGGTGCTATTGAGGTTGAGGACCCACATTCTACCAGAACTTTCAAAGTAAATGGGCAACGTCTTAAGCATTACTGGGGTGGCGATGTCGACCGTCAAATGACGTCCATTACCCTTGGAGACCCGATATAAGCAGGGGAGAAATAGTCAGGCTGACGACTTTAAAATAATTGTTCAATGGGGAGGCAATCCCATTTCAGTATCATTCTTATACCATTTTAGCTTTCTATTATAATAATAAGTCTGTTTTCATTTATTATAGTAGTTGGTATGAGTTTAGTAGGTTTGTATGTGGTTAAGTTTGTGTTTGTATAGTCGTGTGTTAATTGTAATTTGTCCACATGTTTTGGTATTATTATAGTAATATAGTTCATTTTGGGTAAAAGGTTAATTTTTAAACAAAGTGTAGCTTGGATATAGTTATAGGTTTGAAATTGTGGTATAGCTTTTGTTCTAATGCTTAGGCTCAATGAGAAGTTCAGTTTGGCATGCTTGTTGTTCCATGTGATTTCTAAGTGCCTAATACAAAAAAATTTTGTTCGTAGTGTTTAGTTAGTTTCATTGAGTTTAGTATAGGTAAACTTTTGGTTTTAGCTGTTAGTTTAGTGTTATGCAGCTTTGTTTTGCATAAGTATGCATTGTGGAGTCAAGTTTTGTTGAGCTGAGTTTTGGCTAAGAGAAGTTTCTATTATGTTGAATGCCTTAAAAAAAATTATATGGTGCAGGGTCGGCGCCGCGGCGCCACATTTTGAATTGAAAGTCCGCATCGCCCTCCTTAAATCCCAGCATTTTAGACCTGCATCGTCGCTCCCATAAAAGCTAGCAAGTCGCGCCGCAGCGCCAAAGTGAGCAAAACCTACTAATAACTTATGCCGCAGTGCCCGTGTTTGTTCTTGGACTCGCGCCGCAGCGCCTCAACCAAATTCTAATTTGTAAGCCAGGCGCCGCAGCGCCCAGCAAATAAGGATTATCGGCGCCGCAATAGAGAGAGAGATAGCTTAGTAAAAGAAAGTGTTGGATATTCAAAGCTTCCAAGTTCATTGCCTCCTTCATTGCTCGGTTTTTACACGGCAAAAAGAAAAGTTAGAGCCAGAAAACTTCAAAATAGGAGTTTTGTTTATCTTAGTCTTTCATTCATTTGTGTATTTTTAGCATGTTGAACACATTGATAATGTTTATTAGTTCTATAGTTATGAACTAATTCCATTTCTTGGATTGCAATGTAACCTTATGATTAGTTTAATTGAATTTCTCTCCTATTTATTATAATAAATCATGTTTGAATGGGTTATTGTATTTCATGCTTATTTATTGATTGCTTGGCTAAGTTATTGATATGAGTAATAATTGATATTGAAAAATAGATTTTAATGCTTAACCCTAAATATAATAGCACTTATTATGATCATCCCTATGGAATGAGGGCATATCTTACATAATAGAATAGGAAACTATCTATTTGCCTTGTGTGACCATTGAGAATTAAGCTTAATGACTCTTAGTCTAATTATTTTCACCATAAGAATATTGTGATTTATTTAGCTAAGGGATTTGCATTTGACTATCAGAAGAGGCTTATGTGTAATCTGTATTCTCGGTTGACCATTCTTGTGATTTGTTAGATAATTGGAGAGTTAGGAGAATATACGAAGCATTAGGGGAGTTGTAATCCTAGCTTGCCATATTTGATTCAACTCATTCTTACATTTTACTATTTTAATAATATACTTTTAAACACACCATCATTACTTACTTGTTTTAATAAGACCGAATTGATATAATTTTAGTATTTGAATATCGTTAGTACTATTTCCCTGTGGGTTTTAGACTCAACTTATTACTTTTTTGACCGTGTATACTTGCACGTGTTTATTGATCGTGAAAACGACCAACAAGTTTTTGGTGCCGTTGCCGGGGATAGCTTAGTAGAAGAAAGAATTATAATACTTTGCCAATTAGTTTCACTTCTGAATACTTTGAACCTTTCAAATGATTCATACTTGTATTTCATTAAATACAAATATTCAATTTTTGAATGATCATCTCCTTTTCTTTTATTAGTTTATTCAGTTTGTAAATTATTTTTCCATATAAGTCAAGTATATAAAGTCCATTAAGTAATTTTCCTGTTCTAAATAAAACATTATTATTATAAATAGAACAACCATTGTTCCTAAATATAATACTGAAAACTTCCTTATCCAACAACGGAATGGAAATAATGTTTATTACAAGAACTGGAACATAATAAAAACTTATTACCTTAATAGACTTGCCCGTAGGCAATGGTAAACAATAAGCTCCTACAGTTAATGTAGCAACAATTGCTCCATTCCCCACACATAGGATTTCTTTCCTGGGTTTAGCATTCTACTTCTGCTTGGTCCCTACAAAAGTATGTATTTATGAGAACCAATGTCGGTATCCAATAACCAAGTAAAACCTTGACTTACAGAAAGATTTATTTCAACCATGAACAAACCTATATTTGTAACCGAAGCTTCACTAAGCTTCTTCTTGTTTGCTTTTGCAAAACACTTCTTGTAATTTCCTTTCCAGTGTCCAGGCTTATTGCAGTGGAAAGCAAACTCCTTTGCTATCCGTATCAGTTTTGTTTTTATTGTCTTTTGTATTTGTCTTTCCTTTTGCCTTCTTTGAATTGTTCTTCTTTTCAGAAGATCCTTTGGCCCTCTTCCGCCTCCTGGAAGGATCATCTACTAGTAGAACTTGGTTTTTCTTGGTTGGAAAGTGACTCTCAACATTTTTCAATATGTTAACCAAATCAGCCAGGCTGACATCTAGATTGTTCATGTGAAAATTCACAATAAATTGTGAGAAGGAGTCCGGGAGTGACTGCAAGATCAAATCTTGGCTCAACTCTCCATCCATGACAAAACCCAGTTTTTCTAGTTGTTCAATCAGATTGATCATGTTATGGATATGTGTTTGTACTGCAGTGCTATCGGTCATTCTAGATTGAAAAAGCTCCTTAGATATCTGATATCTAGTAGTCCTACTTTCCTCGCCATTCAATACTTGAAGTGCAGGATTATAGTAGAAGCATCTATACTTTTATACTGACACTAAAGCTTGTTACTCATGGATGCGAGTATGAAGCATTAAGCCAATTGTGTATTATCTTGCCACTTTCTAAAAGTAGCAAGTTTTTCCTCAGAGGCATTGTCCACAACCGTTGCAGAGATTGGCGTATTAAGGATATAAGATAGCTTTTCAGCCATGAGAATTATTCTCAAAATTTCTTAACCAATCCTTTTAATTAGGTTTGGTTAACTTTTAACATCTAATATGCTCCGCAGTGATAGTAAATTAGACATTTGTAAAATTCTGCAAATGAATTTGTAATTTAACAACATTAGCATGCATTCATTTTATTAATCACCAGATTAATTTAGGTCTTTATTAAAATGGTGTCTCCCACTATTTCTTCAAACTATATAACCTTCTTTTATATATAGTTCGGCATATTTTGTATTGGTAACTTTGTAAAATCTACTTAGTGAGAAAGAATCTAATATACAATAAATCTATAGCCTTGTGTTTGCACAACAAACTATATATTTATTCAAAAGTTAGACAACTCTTATCAATTACATCTCTAGGAAACTCCTTTTTAATTTTGCCTCTTAGATTATAATGGTCAAGTGTGTGCACATCCGAACTAAAATAATCTAAGTTAAGTCAAGCCCAACATTTTCATATAAGCAAAGAGAAAACTACAGCCCATGTGTGTGCACAACAAAGCAGTAATGTTCAATTCCTTATAAACATTCAATGTAATAAAACAACATCTCAGATATTTAATACTTGTCTTGTGTGTGCACAACAAACTCATATTAAATACTAATACTTTATTGTTTTATCATGCTAGAAGGCGACGTTCAATATTTCATATATCTTTTAATGTTACAACTTAATATATTATCGTTTGAGGTTTTGTTATTAATTAGTCTCATCTTGTTTAACGCGCATGCAAATATATATATAAAAATACTCGTCATATTAAACATACATCAACATGTATAATAATATATTTACTATATAATTAACATGCATTTGTAGAATACTACATTCTACCTAGGATGATTATGGACTTAATTCTAATTTGGTTCATTGGAGCCACCATAAACCAAAAGGTCAAACCTAGGGTTCAAGAATAAAACATTGAATATAACAATTACATTCAACCCGGGCTTCATTACAAACGGGCCTTCAACGCTCCTTCTCTTCATCTCTAATTTCTCAAACAATTCTATACTATTCTATTACAATCTATTTATAAAACAAAAACCTTGATCAGCAGTCAAGGAAAAGTACATAGGAGGAAGATATAATTTACATCAAAATATTAGAGAGGCGAGGTACGCAGACCCCATTTATAAAAATAACATACATTCAAGCATCCATAAAAATTAAATCCAATCACATTGGTTAAAGGTTCATAATCATCTCCTATATTATCATATATATCATCATATGTATCCATATAATAAACATTCAGTATATATGTTGATATCATTTAATGGGCAATAAACTTTTGCTTAGAAATCCAATTTTTGAAATAAAACAAACTCCTTTATTTTAATCAAAAACTAAATCATAATAAACTTATTTATTTTATTTTATCCAATTTTGAATAAAAATAAACTCATTTATCTTTAATCAAATTCCAAATCAAAATAAACTCATGTATTTTAATTAACATGAAATCCAATTTCAAGTTCAAAATAAACTCCTTTATTTTAACTTCAAAATTGAAGAAAAAATAAAATATGTGGAATCCTATTCCTTATCAAAATAAATCTTTTATTTTAGATAACATGAAATCATATTATATATCTGAATAAACTCCTTTATCTAAGTTAACGTGGAATTCAATTCCAAGTTAGAGTAAAACTTTTATTTTTTAATAACATGAAATCCAATTCTAATTTAAAATAAACACCTTTGTTTTAATATTATTCCAATTCAAAAATAAACCTTTTATTTTAATTGAAATAAATAAGAAAAAAATTAAAATTTGGGTAACGTCGCGGTCGCGCCTTTTTTGTACTAAGGAACGGTATGGTCGCGCTGCAACCCTAGAAACGAATTCTTGGAGTAGGCGCGACGGCGCTGCATAGCAGATTTTGGCAGACAGTTCATTAACCCAGAAAATCAATTCTAAACCCATATCAACGCATATATTGAATCAATAACAATTAATGATTTGCATAAGGTGGCTCTGATACCACTGTAGGATTGTTAAAACGTAATAAAAGCATTCAATCAATTTGAAATAACAGCGAAAGCATGCAAAAATAGCAATTTAAATTTTTCAGCAATCCATCATGTAGCCTTATGTAATATCATTAAGTGAGGAAGGATAAAGATATACATTTGCAGCGTGTCAACCCACTGAAAGAAAAGAGGCTAATTTCGACAGAATTATTTTTGGCAAAAGAAATTCAATCAATATTAGCGTGGTTCCGATGGAATATTTCTTCGGACATAATTCCCTCAAAACTATCATAATTGCGACTGAATTCTGTCAAAAATAAGTGCTAGTAAAGGCACCAAAAAAACCCGCTAGCGTGAAATATTTTCTCAACATAATAATATAATTTTTGACAGAATGTTCGTCAAAATTAGCCTATCCTCGACGGGCATAAGTCCGACGGAACATTCCGTCATAAATAATTAAACCCCTATTTCGCTAACAGACCAGATCTGCAAAATTATTTCACACCTTTTTTTTTCTCTCTCTCTCTCATTCGATTGAACCATCATCTCTCTCTCTCTCTCAGCTGAACCTTCCTCTCTCTCTCTCTCTCTCTCTCTCTCTCTCTCTCTCTCTCTCTCTCTCTCTCTCTCGCGACGGCTCCTGGCCACCTTTGTTTATACCCCCTGCCCTGCCACCACCACACCGACAAGCTTCCCAAGGGAACACTGGCGATCGGCAACTCCCCCTTCGATCCACCTTTCTCCTCCTATAATTTCGGCGAACTATCTCTCCTTATTTGTCCTCTTGTAATTCAAGGTACATACTGAAATTCCTAATTTTTTTAGCTATGGTTAATATATATGAGTTTTAATGTGATGATTTTGACTAAAATTTAGATTGAGTTATATGGTTAATTTATTATTATGCTTGAGTTAATTTTCAATGAGGAATTGATTTGAAGTTACTACATCATAATTTTGGGCTCGATTCGTCAGTACAATTTGGGGTCAGCAGTACAATTGCAATATAATTTGGTTCTAATTTGGGGTTAGCAGTTCAATTGCAATATTGTTTCTGATTTGGTTCTATTATAGTGAATTTGATGTATCTGAATTTGGTTCAATTATTATATATATATATTGATTTAGTTTACAGCTTCAAGTAGCTAATATATTGATTTAGTTTACAGTAGTGCAATTGCATATCCATTTTTCCTTGTAAAATGTAGTAGAGTTTATTTAGTGTTGGGTGTAGAATTATAATAGTTAGAGATGAAAATTAAAGTGTGATATGGAATTTCCAACGGAATTTCTGTCAAAAATGTTCAATTGCAATATATGTGGGCCTTATTTTATTTATATATTATTGCCCTATTGAATGAATTTTTTTAGTTATTTTGTTTGAGTTTGGATAACACACTCTGTTGTATGCAATTGCAATTGCAATTGCAACATACATGTGCCCTTCTTTATTATATTAATGTATACTTATTTTCTCAATACTAAAATACATTAAGTAACAAAAATAAAGGCAATTATTTTCCCAATACTATAAAAGGCAATTAGGACTTAGTTTACCACTAAAATAAAGTAAACTACATAACTAAGTAGCATTTACTTAGTTGACTACCACTAAAAAAAATAGCTAATTAACTATAACATAAATAAATATTATGGTAATATAATGAAAGAAAAAAGGATAAAAATAATATAATATAAAAACTAAGTAGCTTTTACTTAGTTTGGGAATATCCTAAAATAATATAAAATAAAATGGCTCCGGATATATACATGAAAAAATAATATAATATAAAATAAATTAACTTTTGACAAAAATAAAATAAAATAACTTAAAAATATTTATTTATTTATTTATTTAAAATTAAATAATATAATAAAAATTAATAAATTAAATTAAATTAACTAAAATAAATTAATTAAATAAGGTAAATTAAATTAAAATAAAATAATTAAATTAAAATAAATTAAATTTATTTATTTATTTATTTTAAATTAAATAATAAAATAAATTAATTAATTAATTAATTAAATTAAATTAAATTAAATTAAATTAACTAAAATAAAATAAAATAAATATATTAATTAAGGTAAATTAAATTAAATAATATAATACAAAATAAATAAAATTAATTAATTAATTAAGGTAATTTAAATTAAATAATTTAATTTAATTTAATATAATAAAATAAAATAAAAAAATATCTATTATTAGATAATATAATATAATATATAATAAAATAAAATAAAATGAATAAATTAAAATATAATATAATGTAATAACATATAAATATAATATAATATAATACAACATGGAAATGAAAAAATAGTATAATATATTCAAATAATAGTTCTCATAAACTAAGTAGCATTCGCTTAGTTTTCCATTGGTAAAATAAACTAAATAGCATTTGCTTAGTTTGCCACAATTTTCAATAAACTCAACATATATATGTGCATGTAGTATATATAGGTAGGAACTTAGAAATACGTTTGACATTCACTCATTAGGAGTGAATGTCGAATAGCCCTTAGTTTGGGACTGTTACTGGATGTTATGTCTCGCACTTAGGTAGGTGCCAATACGAAACGGTACATTTTTGTTGTTTTGAGGATTTTTCGACTGTTATCTCTACATGTTCTTTGAGTGAATATTTAGATTAAGTTATCTTAGTCTATTTCGTATACTTGGAGACCATGGGGAGGTGCTGCCAAAATTTTCTTGAAACGTATGAAACGTGCTCAACGTGTTGGCACTAGTGAGGAGACGCATCCAAGAACGGGATAGAAGCATGAATTACCCCTGTCCTGTAGAAGTGGAGATACTAGAAAAATACAATGCATGGATGGGCCACATACATGAATATCCCTATACTTAATGCATCTTCTGTGCAGTTATAGATGTCAGCCGACCAGAGTTGGATGTACCGTAGGATACCCATTAATGGGAGGGGATTAGTGTTAGCTTATCGTGATGGGGTGTCTAACTTTTTGAACAAAACAATAGAACACGCTGATGATCAGAACGAAAAGATGTGATGCCCGTGTGTCAAGTGTAAAAATTTGATATGGAAGAAAGCCGACGAGATTAGATTTAACTTATTTTCCCGTGGCTTTATGGATGGGTACTCCCTATAGATTCATCACGGGGAATCAGCTGAGTTGAGGGAACTTTCAAACAGTGTAGACTAACTAATTCACGGGGATTTAATCGCAGATAAATATGATGTCATGGAGATGTTGGTCGATGCGTATGGGCCTAACAGTCTAAATTGGGATGATAACGAGTGTAGACACTCAAAATTTTCCTTGCCCCAATACTGAAACTGTAGTAGGGCAAAGCCATCAATTAAATCAACCCTGGTACCGATACCGGGCTTCCAATCCAAAGCCGGCCACTAATGTCGGTCATTCAGTCAAATTCGATCCACAATATCGGTACTACAACCCAAATCCGACCAACAATGCCGGTAAACCCAAATTTGATCACCAATGTCGGTACTCCAGTCAAATTTATTCACCAATATTGGTGCTCCAGTTAAATCAAATCACTAATATAGATACTCCAGCTCCGATCTCCAATCGGACCGTCAACCTAGCTCCGATCTCCAATCGGACCATCAATCCAGCTCCGATCTCCAATCGGACTATCAATCCAGCTTTGATCTCTAATTGAACCGTCTATCCAGCTTCGATCTTTAATCGGACTGTCTATCCAGCTCCGATCTCCAATCGGACCTTCAATCGAGCTCCGATCTCTAATCGGACCGTCTATCCAGCTCCGATCTCCAATTAGACCGTCTATCCAGCTCCGATCTCCAATCGGACCGTCTATCCAGCATCGATCTCCAATCGGACAGTCTATACAGCTTCGATCTTGAATCAGAACGTTTATTCAGCTCCGATCTCCAATCGGACCGTCTATCTAGCTCTGATCTCTAATCGGACCGTCTATTTAGCTTCGATCTCCAATTGGACCGTCTATCCAGCTTCGATCTCTAATTGGACCGTCTATCTAGCTTCGATCTCTAATCGGACCGTCTATCCAGCTCCGATCTCCAATCAGACCGTCTATCCAGCTCCGATCTCTAATCGGGCCGTCTATCTAGCTCTGATCTCCAATCGGACAGTCTACTTAGCTCCAATCTCCAATCGGACCGTCTATCCAGCTCCGATCTTCAATCGAACAGTTTATCCAGCTCCGATCTCCTATCGGGCTGTCAAGTCAAACCCCAATCTCAATATCGGGCCTTCAAATCAGCCTCGGTGGCAATCCGAGAGTTACAAGTCAGCCCCGGCAGCAACCCGGGAAGTACCGATCAGTCACGATCTCAATATCGGGCCGTCAAGTCAGACCCGGCATCAACCCAGGAGGTACAGGTCAACCTTGACATCAACCTAGGACGTGTCAAGTCATCCCCGGTCTTAACCCGGGAAGTACAGATCAGCCCCGGCGTCAATCCGACAAGTGCAGTTCAGCCCCATAAATAACCCTAGGAAGCCAGATCCACTAATGACCACCCCGAGAGGGGCAAAATGGTCATTTTATCAACTCTCAGTCAATTCAGTCAAACTCAAGACGAATTGATGCCATCGAAGTCAGAATGAACCATAACGACGATCCCGAGTGCAAACGACGCAAGACAGCTCAACGGACAAACTACGGGATATCGAAGACCTGGTTATAAAACCTGTTTTCTTGGACCTGAAAAATGTTTTATCCCATGTCATTGCAACACTCTCGGCGAGGGCTTTTCAAAAAGGTATTGCACGCCTCAAACGGACGCTCCGATCAAAAGTTAGAAAGTTTCGACTTCAACTGCGTGTTGTCCAAAGTGCACGTACTTTGAGAAGAAGGAACCTGGCACCGCAGGCCCCACCAGGGGATCCGCACCTCTACCTGAGGTAGTAGCAGGTAGAGTGGAGGCTCCCTGGTCTATAAATATGAGGCCACCACCCCCCCCCCCTCATTTTAAAAAAAGAAAAAATGATGCGAAGCTCTGGCAGTTCAATTTTTGACTTTTACACCTCTTCCAAACCCAAATATTTTCACTCTAACACGTAGATATACCCATATACTACCACATATCAGAAAATAATCGGTAGATTTGGACGTATAGAGCCTACGATTCGGCAAAAAGCCAGTGTAGCAGCCCATTGTAAGTATTTTCACGATCAGAAAGTGAATATTACTTCTTCGTACTTTTATAAACTTGCACATTAAGTTTCGTTTTCTAAAAATGCCCGAAACTTAGTTCTGTGGACGTTTTCGTCAAAATTTGGTACATTTTTGTACATAAACTGATTTTCTGGCATTTCTACAACTCGGATTGACGAGCCGTCATCTCCAGCAGCTTCAATGCACTAGAACACACATTCTGGCAAATTCGCCGGACGTTTCAATTCTGTCAAGCCCGAATGTCAAATTCGAGATAGTTTACTGCTTTTATATATATTTACGCATATATGAGCGATTTTCACCATCACTGGTCCTCATATCAGTCTTGGTTGACTACATTTCTGTCAATATATATATATATATATATATATATATTTCAATTCAGTCCGGACACCGGCGTGAAAATTCATCGCCCTTTATACTATTTTTGCACACTCCGCCATACTTGGTGATCTCCCTAGTCACTGGTTAACTACTTTTCTGTACATTTACATTCCAGTTCGACCTGGATCATTCTGTAGTCTTTTTACTGCTTTTATATATATTTATGCATATATAAGCAGTCTTCACCATCACTGGTCCTCTTTCCAGTATTGGTTGACTACGATTCTGTCAATATATATATATATATATATATATATATATATATATATACATATATATATTTCAATTCAAGTCCGGGCACAGGCGTGAAAACCCATCGCCCTTTATACTATTTTTTGCACACTTTACCATACTGGGTGATCTCCCCAGTCACTGGTTGACTACTTTTCTGTACATTTACATTCCAGTTCAGCCTGGATCATTCTGTGGCCTTTTTACTGCTTTTATAAATATTTATGCATATATAAGCAGCCTTCACCATCACTGGTCCTCTTCCCAGTCTTGGTTGACTACGTTTCTTTCAATATATATATATTTCAATTCTTGTCCGGGCACCGACGTGAAAACCCATCGCCCTTTACAGCTTTTATATATATTTGTATATATATATATATATATATATATATATATATATATTGCTTTACTCGCTTTCTATTCAACTGCTGTTTTAAATATTCATTTTATATGAATTGTCATTGACATATCTATAGGCGGACTAGATTTATTTAAATATCGCCAATTCTAGTTTCCAAACTGTTCAAAACATCCAGACTAAACCGGAAAGCTAGAATGGCTGAGATTTCCTTAAATCTTGCTTTCTTTCTAGTTTCATCTTCAAAAATAACTTCGCGTCCCTTAGATCGCTATCTAGTGGGAACGAGATGCTTCGGCTGTGACACCCCCAAATCCGGGTACTTCGTTTCCTCATAATTTGGTGTTCACTTTCTAACTATAACAAACATCTACCCAATATATCTCAAAAGAAATTACAATCTTTATATAAAATCTCCCTTAAAACAAGAGTTACAACCTTTTTAAAATAATCTCGGGTTACTCTAACCCTGACATGAAAATAATAAAGTGCGAAAATAAAAACATAACATTCACGTCTTATTACAATCGTTCTCAATTAAATAAAAACAAGTCTTCACTTGCTTTGCTTTCCCTTGCCCTTACTCGTAGACGGAGCATCAACGTTATTAACCTTAACTGCAATTGTTATTTAATGCAAGAGTGAGCAAACAACAGCTCACTGAAGTTTAACAATAATAAATACATGAAAGGATATCTTTAAAAAGATCTGAATAACTTAGCTTACTTCAACAATAAAGAATTGAGTAATAATTCTTTATCAACATTAAAATTCGATTATAGAATTTATCTGAGGGTCATAAAACCTTTGAACTCTTGTCCTAGGTTATAAATATTTCTATTTAAACCTTTAACAATCAATAAGACTATAGACCTTAACTTGTACTTAGGGGGATCAGCCCTTTGTACCATGTATTATGCACAAATATTTTAACGCTATGCGTAGTAACCTCCCCTAATAATTAGGGTTGTTCAACTCAGTAATTTGAATTCAAGTCCGCACCAAAGAAAGATTGGTTTGGATAAGCTTACAAGGGTAATTTAGAATTCACGTTCATCAACTAAGGATTAGTTGAATCGACTTTCAATAATTCATAAATAAAAGAATTATGAATTAACATATGCTTTAGAAGTAAACTTAAAGCATTTAAAATAATAAATTGGATCTTACTTGAACAATAAGTTAAGATCATTTCAATTAAATAAACAATTGTCCAATACAGAAATGGAAAGCACATTCTCAGCAATGAATATATGAACTCAAGAAATTGTATAGAATTAACAAGTTTAGGGTTAGAAGACTTGCCTTACGCGCAAGCTACTTAACTCAACCACGTACTTAAACACTTCCTATACACATTCAATTATAATAATCTAAATCAGTTAACACATAACTAACTCACATAAGTGGTTAACCCTCATGGTTAACTCACTCTAATAAAATAAATAATAATAATCAACTATCACATAGTTAATTACATCACATCCGTAGTTACATAATTAAATTAATTATGTATTTAGCTAAATTATAATTTAAATACTTAATCTAATTATAATTACTTAAATTATAATTATCTTTTAAATTATAAACAAATTATAATTTATAATCAATTAAACTATATCATGCATTATAATTACACAAATTATAATTAATCATGCAATTATCAATTTATAATCCATAATTAAACATGCATTAAATTATAATTACAATTTCAATTAACATTTAATTGTTTAAAATAAATCAACTAAAATCATACTTTAAATTAAACACTTACTTTTAATTATAAAGAATCAACTTCTAATTAAGTAACTCATAGTACAATTAAACAATTATAATTTATAATTTAAGTACTATATTAAATTTTCAAAACTTCCTTTTTCTCAAATTATGAGACTATCAACTTCATACTAGCAACATGTTATAGCCACTGAATTCATGCTCATTATCATAACCAATTTAACATAAGCTATCAAATAAAACTACACAAACAAAAGAAACTTACTGCCTTTGCACAGCCAGCTGCGCAGCCACAGGCCTTGGCACCGACGCAACTGCGCAGCTGCTTAATCTATGAAAGGTAGCCGACACAGCTGCGCTGCTTCTGGCTGTGTTACCGGCGCAGCTGCGCAGGAACACGGACAGAGGCAGACAGCAACGGCAACTTGTTTCACCGATTAACCATACATGCCAACAAACGAAAAAAATATAGCAACACAGACACTGTAAATCATACATATGCCTTAATACTCATGCTATATATACTGCCAATCACTGAATTTGTCCAAATAATGAAAATTAAAGGTTTTAAAAACTAAATTTTGACATTTTCACAAAAACTCATATATTTTCCAAAACTATTCACTGTAACTCAATTTCTCAAGCAATTCCACTTTATATACATACATTATTTCTGTTATAGCAGCTAGTAACATGAACAACTATCAATTTGCACAATTCACATATATAATTCATAAATTTCTACTCTAAAATCAACCAAATACATGCAATTCCATAAGAACACTATTTTCACATATAAAACTTATTTTTACAATACTTTGATTTTTAAAACAAATCATTGATAGCATACATATAATGGATTACAACATCCCTTAATTCATATAACATGTAATTAACAAATTCATCAATTACAATCCCAATTATTTACCAAAAACTCAAGAATACAAGAAACTAATAAACAAGAGGTGAATTATTACCTTAATCCTTGATTAAGCTTTACTAGAGGGTAAGAATAACTCTGATAATCTTCCTTTGGTTCTCAGAATTCCAACTCCTCTCAACCTTCTTTGTTAAGAAAAAAATCACAGAGTGTCTCTTCTCTGTACTTTCTTCTTCTCCTTTCTTAGTTTTAGACTAACTTTTCTAACGTAATATAACTTAGCATAATATACATATAATCTTATAACAGTTATATTACTTAATACGTAATAATTAGTAATTTAAAACTTGTCAGTTGTAAGAATTCAAAAGCCATAAGGCTCTGTTTGGGTAAAATCCTTTATAAAAAAACATATTTTTGTAACTAAGGCCCCGTTTGGTAGAAATAGGTTTTAAAAAAATACAAGGGCCTTGTTTGGCAAACCCTTTATTAAAAAACAGATTATTAGCTAAGGCCTTGTTTGGAAAAATAGATTTAAAATCCTTTTTCTTTTATTTTAACAAATCATTTTAACAAATACTTTAATGTCATATTTTAATCAATTAAATATTAAACAACTAATTTAATCAATTAAAATCTAACATCAATTAATCACATAAAATTTTGCCACATAATTATAATTACTTGCTAATTATAATCCATGTAACACTTAACACATAATTCATCTAATTTAATTCTCTCAATTAAATCAGAACTATATTATAAAATTAATATACATCAACTAAATTAAATATTACACATTCATTTAATTAATATATAACACTTAATTAAATCACTTTCATAAATCACATAATTTATTTATTTCACTCTATACTAACATTTCAATTCTGTCTAGCCCGAATGTCAAATTCGAGATAGTTTACCGCTTTTATATATATTTACGCATATATGAGCGATTTTCACCATCACTGGTCCTCGTATCAGTCTTGGTTGACTTCATTTCTGTCAATTTATATATATATATTTCAATTTAGTCTGGGCACCGGCGTGAAAACCCATCGCCCTTTATATTATTTTTGCACACTTCGCCATACTGGGTAATCTCCACAGTCAATGGTTGACTACTTTTCTGTTCATTTACATTCCAGTTCGGCCTGGATCATTCTGTGACCTTTTTACTACTTCTATATATATTTATGCATATAAAAGCAGCCTTCACCATCACTGGTCCTCTTCCCAATCTTGGTTGACTACGTTTCTTTCAATATATATATATATATATATATATATATATATATTTCAATTCCTGTCCTGGCACCGGCGTGAAAACCCATCGCCCTTTACAGCTTTTATATATATTTGTATATATATATATATATATATATATATATTGCTTTACTCGCTTTCTATTCAACTGTTATTTTAAATATTCATTTTATATAAATTGGCATTGACATATCTGCAGGCGGACTAGATTTATTTAAATCTCACCAATTCTAGTTTTCAAACGGTTCAAAACATCCAGACTGAACCGAGAAGCTAAAATGGCTGAGATTTCCTTAAATCTAACTTTCTTTCTAGTTTCAGCTTCAAAAGCAACCTTGCGTCCCTTAGATCGCTATCTAGTGAGAATGAGATGCTTCAGTAGTGCAAACAGGGATTTACTAAATGAATCCTCGGTTCTGGCAATTTTGGGATATATATATGTTTCTATACAAATTTGAACTGTGCAGGTTTTGGCTACTCATATGTGAGCCAAGGAATCGTGGGATTCACGATCAAAACGATCAGAATCTGATTCCCACGATGGATAAACTCCGGGTTACAAATGTATCCTGCCAGTTTTTCTGTAGAAATGTACATATAAACAGACCTTAAAACGGTTATCTGGATTTAAGGTCTCCAGATAATGAAAAAATATCGATTGTCGTGTCAGCGTCCCTCCGACGGTTTTTATACCCATGAGGAGACCGACACTTGTATATTCTGTGGTTGAGGATGCCTCGCAGCCCGACAAATCACCATTCACATGCAGCCTTAAGGCTATAAAGATAAAATTGGAAGTATCAACAGGCTTCAATTCCTATGGCAGCGTAAGGATTTGATAAACCAGCTTTCAAAACATCATTTTCAAATCAATCAAAAGAAAAGCTTTTCAAATAAAATCAAATTAAATGCTTTTGCAAATCAAATCAAAGACTGATTTTCAAATCAAATCAAACCCTTCGTATATAGGTTCAACGAAGCAAAGCACTACTTTCAATCAATCAAATCGATAGGCCCAATTTTCAAACAGCATTCACTCACGCACTCCAGTTTTAAAGGGAAATATTGAAAAGATGTGGTACCATGTTTACACGGGAGTCGTGGGGTGCTTAACACCTTCCCCACACTTAACCAAGCCCCCGAGCTCAAAATTTGTTTTCAAATATCAATTTTTGACAGTGTCCAGCAATTGGGCCTCTTTCTAACAAAACTCGGTTAAGTTAGTACAACCATTTCAAATCTACCAACTGGTGACTCTGTAAAACGTTCAAATCATCGACATGATACATGTTGGCCTTTCTCCTAAAAAACCCTTCAAAACCTTTTTCCTAAATGAAAAGAGTAAGAGTAGAGAGAACTTAGGATAAGAGATTAAAAGATCCGGGTTGTGACCCGACCCGCGGATTTTTTAAACCAACGTCGACAACGAGCATGCGTCAAGTAGTGCATAGCAAGACCCAAATGATTTAGCTGCTGCCTTTTACAAGATGTTAAATGAATCGGGGGTCCAATTGTATCCTGTAAATGATAAGCACACCAGGTTATCTGCAGTGACTAAGCTCATACACTTTAAGAATGAGCATGATTGCAGTGAAAGAGGTTTCAATGATTTGCTTGCTCTTATCGGTAATTTTCTACCCAAGGATCATACCTTGCCTTCGAAGTATTATGATTGAAGAAGATGGTCAAGGGGTTGAATATGGGGTATCAAAAGATCGATGTTTGTGAGCAGAATTGCATGTTATACTATGGGGCAGACAGAAATAAGAGACAGTGTGATATATACAACTTGCCTCGGTACAAGGTTACAAAACATAGGGGGGAAGAAGAAACATGTACCCAAAAAGATCTTACGTTACTTTCCTCTTGCGCCGAGGCATCAACGGTTATTCTTGTCGTCCCACACGGCTCATTATATGACTTGGCATAGAATAAAGGACATCGTGCCTGGTCAGCTGACTCACCCTGTAGATGGAGATGAATGGAATAATTTTGATGAAAATTTTCCAAAATTTGATGAGGAGATATGAATGTCAAGCTTGGCATGGCTACGGATGGATTTTTCCATTTAATAATTTTAGCCAACCCTTCTTTGTTTGGCCAGTGATAATGGTAGCTTACAATCTTCCACCGTCAATGTACATGAGGGATCCGTATCTATTATTGACTTTACTCATAACGTGGGATAAAAGTCCTACAAAAGACATAAACGTGTACCTCAGACCGCTAGTCGATAAACTTAAGATGTTGTAGGAGACGGGTGCTCAGACTTATGATAAAGCGAATATGCAAAATTTTGTGATGAAGGCAACTTTGTTGTGGACTATCCCTAAATTTTTGGCACTTGGGATGATCAGTGGTTGGTCAACCCATGGGAAGCTGTCATGTCCAGTCTGTATGGGGGATGTGCAAGGTATATAACTACGCCATGGGAGGAAAACTAGTTTCTTTTGAACTACTGGTAGATTCTTGCCTACTGACCACAATTACAAAAAGATGTCTGCACAGTTTAACAAGAAGATAGAGAAAAAGGGGGTTGTTGGACGTTTGTCGGGTAGCGAGATATCGGGATGGCTTAATAATCTTACATTCACCGCTAGGGAAGGAGTATGGTAAGTTGAGAGCAATAGGTTATGGGATAACTCATAACTGGACACACTCGCCCATGTGGTTTGAGTTGCCATATTGGGTCACACAATCTGTCCGTCATTGTATAAATATCCATGCATATAGAAAAAAATGTATTTGAGAACTTTTTTTACACTGTGTTAGATGCGAGTGGTAAAACAAAAGACCTTGATAAAGGACGTAAAGATTTAGAGGCAATGATTATCAGGCCGGAATTATGGCTTCGACTTAACAACTCAAAACCAAATGCTCCATTTTTGTCTTACCAAGCAACAGGTTGAAGACGTTTGCAAGTGGGTAAGTTCATTGCAGCTCCCGGATGGATATATTTTTAACATTTCTCGTTGCACTAAGGTTGAGCAGCTGAAAATTATTGGGTTCAAATCTCACGATTGTCATGTATTCATGCAAAAGTTGATGCCAGTTGTATTTCGTGAGATGTTACCTAGGAAATTTGTTGATTCCTTGACTGAACTATCATCTTTCTTTCGGGATATTTGCTCAACGGTAATAAGGTACAATGATGTTGAGCAGATGGAGAAGAATATAGTGCTGACAATGTGTAAGCTCGAAATGATCTTACCTCCAGGGTTCTTTGACTCGATGGAGCATTTGCCTATTCATCTACCATATAAACTGAAACTTGGAGGACCGATGTAATATTGGTAGATATATCCTTTTGAGAGGTAAGTAATAACATTTATTGACCTAAATTTTGATGATATTTACAAGTCATATTATTAGTATTAATTGTGTTCAATCATATTTCAGGTATATACGTCGATTAAAGCAGAAAGTGAAAAACAAAGCTCGTGTAGAGGGTTCAATTATTGAGCGTTATACGGAGGAATAACTTGTTAACTTCTGCTCTCTGTACTTTGACGATGTAGTCTCAACTAAGCACAATCGTTTAATTAGGAATGAGGTCCTTGGTCCTCAAACTCATTCTGATGATGAGTTAGTTGTATTCACCTATCCGGCTAAACCATTTGGCCCTAAGACGATGACTTACTTAAGCGACATAGATTTGAAAATTATATCTACATGCGTGCTTCTAAATTTACCCGAATTAGCGGAATACATGAAGTATGTATTATTATATATATGTCAATACACTAATATTATTGTCTCATAATAAATAATTAAACTATGTTATTATATTATTTCAGTGCATTAGAAGAGGAAGAGAATGCTTTTAACCCTGGAATAACTACATCATAGTTGGAAGCATTCATTAATGAGAATTTTCACCAGTGGTTTAAGAGAAGGGTTGAAGCGGACAGTGCTTATGAGTGTTTTAGAGATGTTATTTCAGGCCCATACAAACTAATTAGTTCATTTTCTAGCTGCATCATGAATGGGTATAGATTCAAGGTTGATGACTTGAATGAAATGACATCAGTCAATTATGTCGTTGTCGTGTTGGGAAGTTGCTACCAAGACTCAGAGTCCAATTACAATGGAAGATTAGAGGAAGTGGTTGTACTCAATTATCCTAGGGGTAAAAAGGTTGTTACATTTAGGTGTCGCTGGTTTGATACAATTAAGAGTGTTAAAATTGATTGTAATAGAATCGTCATGGTAGACATAAAGTCAAAACTACATTCTAATGATGTATTCATTTTAGCTAGCGAAGCCACTCAAGTGTACTATGCCCCGAATGTCTTAAATTCTAGAAGCCCCTAGTATACAGTTGTCACAACGAAGACTCGTGCTTTTGATGGTACTAATCTGTCTTGAACAGATGAGTTGTTGCAAGAACAAATTAGCAATCCCAAGGTAGATGTCATGCTAAATGATGATGATGTGGTGGTTGGTGACCTCATTGACATACTTGATGCTAAGGAAGATGAGGAAGACGTGGTTGTCAATGACTATATCGTCGTACACGAAGACGACGAGTACGAAACCGATACGGAGTTAGAGGAGCCAGAATCAGAGGACGAAGTTGAGTTTGATTCTGATGGGTTTGATGACGTACATACTCTTAACGTAAATAATTTACTAATAGGAACGATTATTTAATTTAGATAAATTAACTACAACTTAATTACTTAATAGGAACGATTATTTAATTTAGATAAATTAACTACAACTTAATTACTTAATATATTGTTTATTTCAGTAATACGTTGATAAATGGCTAGACATAGCGGGGGAAGTCATCGTCGTAGTGGTCATTCAGGATCTGATGATGGCACCCACGACGAGGGATTGTCATTAGCTAGTAAGTTTCCAAACTTGAATAATTATCATTATTTTTATTAAATTGTTTATAGCATATATAAAAATAATATATTTACATAATGTCACTTATACAGATAGTGTGACGTCCCCAAATTCAGACCGCCATAGTCTCGAATTCGGTTCGTCACGTTCTAAATATCTAACGACTAATAAGATAATAATATCTCACACAGGGAAAATACACATACGAATAGATTACATTTATTTAATATAACCATTCATGTCCCAAGGTTTCGTAACTTAAACATCTCACATATCTTAAACATAGCTTAAGCATACATAATCTTAACTTAATACATAATAGACCAGAATCTTATTATAATTATCATAAAAGTTATACATAATAACAAGCTACTCTGTAGCCTTGCCCTTGCCCTTATCAGCGCCAGAAGGTCCGCCTTGCTCTGTCTTAACTAAAATATTTTTAGGAAAAAGCAAGAATGAGCAACAAGTTTGATCAGCAAGTAATATAGCAATAAAGGAAAATATAGTTTTCAATTCTCAAGAGTATGAAAAATAATGATAGGTCAAGGATAACAAAAAGTATCAATAATTTTCAACAATAGTCGCTAAGGACCAAAAGATATCAATAAGATTCAAGGTTTAACCTTTTCACAGATCAAGAATAATGAATACTGAGTAGTCACTAAGGACTATGAACTTCTACTAGAATTAACAGTAATATGCTGATAATCCAATAAAACAAGTACAACAGGTGATCAGCCTAAAGTACCCTACGTTATGGATATCGTTCAATCGTACTTAAGTGCGCACGTCGGTCTCCCGACAATTATAATCTCCCTTCAAAGAAGGTTGTTCATCTCAGTCAATACAAGATTTTTGCACCAATCAATTGGTTTGGATAATTTTCTAATCATGATATAGGTCTAGCAGAATCAAATGGCATAGACCGCTCTTTCAATGTATATAAGAACAACTATAAGTTCAATACTCGATATTAAAGTTCGAAGAATATAATCAACTTTATCTTAGCTATGAAGAAATGAGTCATAAGACATGAATCGTAATTTCAATGGTTTACTCGTACGACAAATAATAGTACAAGTCTAAGCAATACTCAATAAGGAGTAAGGTTCGAGAACTTGCATTCAATACCAAATCAAATGAAGTTATGAAACTTGCCTCAAAGAGATAAGGTTTAGATACTTGCACAACAAAAGAGTGTAAGTCAGGGAACTTGCCTTAAGCGTAGTTTACCACTTATAGCTTATCAACACTTCGAATTTCTATCGTAATATATTTACGTATATAGGATATCTATTAGTCACATAGTTTAACAACATATATTAACACGTACATATCATCAACACGTACTTAAGTCTTTAACCTTTGCTACACAGTTATACCACGTATAGCATTATATAAAGTCATAGTACTTCATCGATTATATCTTTACTTATCTATGGAATTCCTTTTTATAATTTAAACATCATCATGTTACATTATCACCACATATAAATACATATCAGTAGTGATTAGACTCTGATTAGCAGCTTAGGTATTATTATAAGTCAACTGTCAAAATCAAAAAGCAAGCAAACTGTCTAGATTACATTTCAGCCAGGCGCAGCTGCGCTATAGAAAGGCTTAGGGACGGCGCAGCTGCGCTGTCCCCTGGTCAGACCAGAGTTGTGTTTTTATTTCCTTTATTTAGTTTCACTTTTTAGCGTAACAGAGTGTTAACACATAACAATCATACATGTTAAGAGGTCTTCGACTCCCATAGGGTCACTTCAAGTTCATGTTAATATATCATACCTTTAGTTGGAATCTCTAAAGGATTTAGGCCAATTAAGGTCATGATATCACAAGGGCTATCAAGTTTGTCATTCATGCACATAAAGCGGCCACAAAATCTGTAATATACATGCTTACATGTGTTCATATCATTTACGCGTGGCTAGCATTATTATTTGCTTAAAAACTTACTTAAACTCGTACTTGATTAACTTTCATTGTATCTAACAAGTATGTGCACGTGTAGGCCATCTAAGTGATGTTAAAAGCACTAGCATGTATGCTCAAAAATATCAGAATATCGTCACACCATGTTCATGCAACTTAGTTTGCAAAAAGTCTAAGTTTTGCTTTTGAAATCATTTTAGACTTAAACCATGTATGCTAGTGTATACTCAACACTTTAGACTCATTTCATGCATATCTAGACCATACGATCATGCTCAAAAAGTTAAAATGTGAACATCATATGTATTTGTCAAGTCCATTTTCAATACTTATACTTTTCTTTTAATAATGTATACTAATAGAATCAACCATGTTCAGACTATAACAAGGAACATATATTTGCGTGTTAAACCTGTTATCATGCTTGTCTAAGTGATACCAATCAAGTTAACACTTATCAGATTTAACAGAACAATAAATTCCAAGATCAGTGCCTGGCGCAGTTGCGCTGCACCCAAGTACTAAATGGGCACAGCTGCGTCGTGTCTCGGTCAAAAGCAGAATAGCTTCTTGCTCGGAAGATTGCAAACCCAATTACAAAATTTTCTTACGAAATCTATTCTAACTCAGCCACATTGCTATACTAGATGCATATAAACTTATATAATCACAATGTCATCAATAATTCAATCAATTAACAAGACTTCAAGCATAATCAAGAAGTTAGACATTCTCAGAATGAAGAACAAGGAATTATACCTCTGCTAGTTGAGCTTAACTGAGTTTGCTGCTAAATGCTCTCCTTAATCTCAGACTTCTCACTACTATGATATACTCACACTAGCTTATACTTAACAGAATTTCAGTAATTTGAAATGAGAAGGAGAGAGCTACATTTATAGGCAATTGAATGTCCAGACAATGAAATTTTTCACCAGAACAAACCATTGGAATGAAGAAGAGTTTGATGGGCAATGAAGAGTAGTTGGTAGTTGTTGAAGATCACTATTTATCCCACTCCCCATATGATCATTGCTAGCTACATTGCTGAGATTAGAGAAGAAGAAATAGGCTAGGCTATTGAGTGTTTCACGTGAGAAGAATTGAGCCTCTCATTATGGGACAAGGAAATAAAGCTCAGCATTTACAAGTTGCTCATAAATTAATGCCAACACTTAGGTTATATGCATATCATATACAATTAGGTTATAACTCATATAGTGTCACAATGTAGTTTTAAATAAGGAAACAATATTAAAATATAGTAAGTTGGGGTACATATATACACATCAACATATAATTCATGTACATTTCATAATACCGAATATAATCTAATTGGGTATTATCTTTCCACATTACCATAAACTATATTATTTCAATTATTTATAATCATTGAAATAATTATTATTTCCATTCCACATCAACATTAAGATAGATAACCATTTATTTATTTCCTCTCATATTTTTGAATATACACTTAGTTTAATTTAATAATCTTTAAGGTACACCTCTAATGTATTCATACATACATGTTGTCACATAACATCATTACAACTCTTATTATTTCCATTATATTAATTTGTTGAAATAATCATTAAGTAGTAATTGTTTATTTAATACTCATAAGGTACATATTTAATGTAGTCACACATCATACTATGTCACATAAGCATTATGATGTAACTCACATATACCTTTAATCATAATATATAGTTCTTATATATTATATGGTCATACTCAAGTGTCACACTATACTTTATATTATATAGTTGTAACTACTATATATTATATTTTTAATTATCATATACCTTGCACACAACAATTTATTAAATAAATATAAATCTTATTATATCTTTTAATCATTTACTCATTACTATTCCATTACTCACAATAATAATTAATCAATATATTATTAATTAATTACCCATTAATAGGTTATCACTAATAACAACAATTAATTAATAATATAATATTAATTAATCCTTCGCTTATTGATTTCCCTCTTCAATTAATCAAACCCTCAATAATTCTCATCTCGTGCCACACAAGGCATGTTACGAGCTTATCATAAACTCCATATTTTTCACAATTATTATAAATTCAACTTAAATTAATTGAATTAATCATCACATAACACATAAACATTTATATTCGAATAAATATTAAATTTTTATTAATATCAATATTAATATTATTTAGAAAATTCTCGAGTATTACATCCTCCTCCCCTTTTAAAAATTTCGTCCTCGAAATTGTTACAAGGTTACACAAATAGATGGGGATAGTCCCTCATCATCCTATCTTCTAGTTCCCACGTAGCCTCTTCGGCATCGTGGTTTCGCCAAAGTACTTTCACAGAAGATATAACTTTATTTGTTAAGGCATGCTCTTTCCTATCTAATATTTGGACAGGAATTTCTTCATATGCCAGGTTCTTCTCCACTTGAATGGGCTCGTAAGAAATCACGTGCTTGTAGTCGGCCTTGTACGGACACAACCCGGAGATATGAAACACGTTGTGGATATGCTCCAACTCAGGTGGTAATGCAACTTTGTATGCTACTTCGCCCACTCGCTTCAAAATCTCGAATGGTCCTGCCGATGTAGGTCTGCGTACTTTTTTTGGCGATCTTGAGCTGCTACTAGTCTAGCTCTTATCACTGTCACCACATCTGCGGTTTGTTGCACTAACTCGGGTCCTAGAATTTATCGTTCTCCGACTTCGTCCCAACATAACGGCGTTATGCACTTTCTTCCGTAAAGAGCTTCGTACGGTGGCATACCATCACTCGTATGGTAACTATTTTTATAAGAAAATTCTACTAAGGGTAGGTGGTCGTCCCAATTTCCCTTGAAGTACATCACGCAAGTCCTAAACATGTCCTCCAGCGTTTGTATTGTTCGCTCACTCTGTCCGTCTGTCTGTGGATGATATGCAGTAATCAATCTCAACTGCGTTCCCATTCTCTCTTGCAAGCTTTTCTAGAAGTTTGATGTGAAGCGCGGATCTCAATCAGAGACAATTGACACCGGCACTCCATGTCATTAAACAATCTCTTTTACGTACAAATTCGCTAACTGATTCAAACTATGTCAGATCTTGATCGGTAGAAAATGCGCGGTCTTTGTTAGTCGATCTACGATAACCCAAATGGCATCATAACCTTTCTGCGTGACTGGAAGTCCCACTACGAAGTCCATCGTAATGTGCTCTCATTTCCACTCTGGTATTTCCAACGGTTGAAGTAAACCACTCGACCTCTGGTGCTCTGCTTTGACGCGTTGGCAAGTAAGACATCTACTGATGCACTCTACGACTTCCCGTTTCAGATTGGGCCACCAAAAATGTTGTCTCAAATCTCGGTACATCTTCGTACCTCCCGGATGAACGGAATACATCGTATTGTGTGCCTCATGCAAAATTTCTTCTCTCAATTCGGCTACCGCTGGCACCCACACTCTCCCTTCGAATCTCAAGATACCGTCTTTATCCATTCTGAATCTTTCCTCCTCATTTTCTGCGATCCTCTTTCTAATTTTCTCGCACTCCTCATCCTTTTCTTGTGATTCCTTCACTCTATCCAACAATGTTGGACGAGCTTCCATTACAAATAACTTTTCCTCAGACCTCTCTGGTCCCTTTACTTCTATCTCTAATTTCTCCATTTCGCTTATTAACTCTTCCTGAGTCGTCAAGTGAAATAATTTCTCCCTTCCTTTCCTGCTCAGAGCGTCTGCAACTACGTTTGCCTTTCCCGGGTAATAAAGAATATCACAGTCATAATCCTTGATTAATTCTAACCACCTCCTTTGACGCATGTTCAACTCCTTCTGTATGAAGATATATTTCAGACTTTTATGGTCCATGTATATCTCACATTTCTCTCCGTATAAATAATGCATCCATATCTTCAACGCAAAAACTACTGCCGTTAACTCTAAGTCGTGAGTAGGGTATCATTTTTCGTAGTCCTTTAATTGTCGTGATGCATACGCAATGACCTTGCCATGTTGCATGAGTACACAGCCAAGTTCCTTGTGCGATGCATCACTACACACCACGAAACCTCCCGCATCGTCTGGTAGTGACAACACAGGCGCTTCCCTAAATCTCTTCTTCAACTCCTGAAAAATTTCCTTGCATTTATTCGTCCAAACAAACTTTACCGTCTTCCTCGTCAGATTGGTCAACGGGGTTGCTATCTTAGAAAAATCTTAGATAAATCTTCGATAGTACCCGGCTAACCCCAAGAAACTTCTTATCTATGTTGGTGTTTTCGGCTGCTCCCAATTACTCACTGCTTCTACCTTCGCAGGGTCTACTGAAATTCCATTCTTATCCACCATGTGTCCTAAGAATTGAACCTTCTTCATCCAAAATTCACATTTAGAAAACTTCGCATACATCTTCTCTCTTCTTAGCGCTTCCAAAACTATCTTCAGATGTTCGACGTGCTCTTCTTCCGTCTTCGAGTAGATCAAGATGTCGTTGATGAAAACTACCACAAACTTGCCCAAGTAGGGCTTGAAAACTCGGTTCATCAAGTCCATAAATGCTGCCGGAGCATTAGTCAATCCGAATGACATTACCAAAAACTCGTAGTGCCCATAACGGGTTCGAAACGCAGTCTTTGGTATGTCTTCCTCCCGTACCTTCAGTTGGTGATAACCTATCCGTAGGTCTATCTTCGAGAAACACTTCGCTTCTTTCAGTTGATCGAAAAGGTAGTGTATCCTTGGTAGTGGATATCTATTCTTGATCGTTACTCTGTTTAATTCTCGATAATCGATACAGAGCCTCATCAATTCGTCCTTCTTTTTAACAAATAACACTGGTGCTCCCCAAGGGGACACACTTGGTCGTACGTAACCCTTATCTAATAACTCTTGCAGTTGTATCATCAATTCCTTCATTTCTACTGGCGCTATACGGTATGAAGCTTTTGAAATCGGTGTCGTTCCCGGTGCTAAGTCTATTA
Organism: Panax stipuleanatus; assembly: GCA_020205555.1. NCBI lineage: Eukaryota > Viridiplantae > Streptophyta > Magnoliopsida > Apiales > Araliaceae > Panax > Panax stipuleanatus. The sequence continues at coordinate 46,842,295 of CM035117.1, read as the reverse complement.
CGAATTCGATTTCTCTGTCTGGCGGAAGACCAGGCAAATCGTTCGAAAATACATCTTGAAATTCCCTCACTACGGATATATCCTTAATTTCTACTCCCTTTTTTTGAGTATCTACAATGCAAGCTAAGTAACCTACACATCCTTTCCTTAACAATTTCTTTGTTCTGCATCATCATAAGGTAACACGATTGCTTAAGCAATGAGCTACCATAAAACACTACCTTAGACTTACTCGGAGTCTGAAGGTTCACACTTTTATTCTGACAGTCAATTATTGCAGCATGGTTATACAACCAATCCATTCCCAGTATTACGTCAAATTCTCCCAATCTAATTGGAATCAAGTCTACGCTTAGTTCATGATCTCTAATGTTTGCGCGACAATTTTGATACATGAATTCTACAAGGATTACTTCCTTATTTACAACTTCTATGTCTAAAGGATTTCCTAATCGTTCTCGGGGTAAATTAAGTCGACTAGCAAATTCTTCAGATATAAAAGAACAGGTGGCACCCGAATCAAATAATACATATGTATTTATATCATTGATTGGGATTACACCTGGCACCACTTCCTTCGCAGCTACTGCGTCCTAGAGGTCATGTTAAAGGTCCTAGCGATTGGGCAGTTGGATTGTGTCGGTCCGCCGATCATTAATTTGCTGCCTCCTCTTGTTGGCCACTTCCTCCACCGCTTCCCTTCTTCGGGCAATCCTTGATCCGGTGCTCAGTTGAGCCGCAAGTGAAACAACCTTGGATCTTCCTTGGCTTCGGGCAGTTGGGCGAAATGTGTCCCTCCTGGCCACAATTGTAGCAAGTACTGCGCCCCTTCCAGTACTCGCCCTGGTGATTCTTTCCACACTTCGAACATCCCTCAGCCCTCTTCTTAAAACCACCACGAAAATTTCCCGACTGATTATTTTTGCTGTTGTTGTTATTCTCCCACTTTCTCTTTCCCAAGTTACTTCCTCCACTGCTGCTTCCTCCTCCATGGTTTTCTTCTCCCGTTTTCTTACCCTTCTTTTCTTTGTTATACAGACTTAAGGCTTCACTGTCACCTTCTGTAATGATTGCCTTTTCCAGCAATGTCGCAAAGGAATCAATCTGAAGAACTGACACCTTATTAAACAACCAAGGCTTTAGTCCTTGCTCAAAACGTCTAGCTTTCCTCTCTTCAACCCCTACCTGGTGTTCTGCAAATCGCGCTAGTTCATTAAACTTAGCCGCGTACTGCGCCACCGTCATATCACCTTGCTTAAGTTCTAGGAACTTTACCTCCATTCTGTTCTTTATGCTCTTTGGGAAATAGTTCTCAAAGAACAGCGTCTTATATCTCTCCCATGTTATTATCCCTTCTCCTGCTCTTTGTTGATTAGCATCCCACTAGTAGTTTACTTCGCGCCTCATCATATACGTAGCGAATACCATCTTCTGGTCCTCACCCACACGAGCGATGGTGAAAGCCTTTTCTATCTCTTTTATCCAGGTTTGCGCAATGATTGGATCGGTAGTACCTTCAAACTCTGGAGGTCCTACGCTCTTAAAGTCTTTGAAACTCGTGACTGGGGCTGCTTGAGGATTGGGGCGAACGGGTTCGTTGTTCCTTCCCCTAAGAGCCTCTCCTAACAAATCCACTAACTTCTAGATCGGGTCTACTTGCTCTCTCTCATTGTTCATTGATTCTTCAGGTGCAGTTAATCTACGTCTGGGCGGCATTTTCTGCATCACAAAATTTCCACTTTTATTATGCAATTATATTACTTAAGTTTTTCTCAAATAAAAGGACTAAAACTTTATAATACGTTTCTGAAACAAGATTCATTTATATTCATATGCCAAATCATTTCATTACATGATTATCCCTAGCATACTGCTATAAATGTCAACACATATATCCCCTAATATCACAAAAGACGGGGAAAATACTATCATACTACCCCTCTAACATAAGTCTATTTGGGTTTTACATAACTATCCCATATCTTACCCAAAAGATTGGGATTACATCCACAATATATACATCACATGAAGTAAATACTACTACTAGACTGACTAAGGGGTCTCATCCTAACATCTCGCGCTACACCGCGCTCCACAGCGCTCTTGTATTCAATCTGCGCTATGTACGCCATCAACTCTCGGCTCATGGTATGTCGGGTCTGTCCCTGCTCTACCGGGTAGTGGTATACACCATCGATCACCCTCTCAATAGCTGAGCGAAACACGTAACCCACTTGTTCACCTTCCTCTTCTTATGTCTGACCTCATCTTCTAAGTCGTCTGCCCTCTCATTTACTGCTTCCCACTTCTCCTCGAAGTGGATCCTATCCATCACCTCCAACTCTAGCTGTGTACGGAGAGCCTCTTTCTCCGTCTTCTCACTCAATTCTCTCTGCTCTACTTCTTCCAGCTTTTCTGCCAGATCTACATTCCTAGTCACCGACCTGTAAAACAAAGTCCCCATCTGGACCCTTGCCTCCCTGCGATAATCAATCTCTACCTCCATCTCCTGCATCACTAGCTTCCTCTGATGGTCCTTGTCTCTTAGCTTCTGGAACTCGGACTCCCTCTCTTGAGCCTCAGCCTCCAGCTCCTGTACTCTACAGTCTAGCTCTAGGATCCGCTCCTCAAACTCTCTTAGCATCTGCTCCTCGATAGTAGCCTCATCAGAGTCCACTATAGGCTCAACCTCCATCGGCTCGTCCTCCATAGGCTCCTTCTCTGGATCGGACTCTACCCCAATCTCATCCTCGTCGTCAAACTCAGACGGTGTAACTGCCTACACAGGCACAACCTCTAGAGGTGCCTCATATACAACATGTATATCTCGGGGCTCCTCCTCTGCCACTCTACTAGGTGCTCCCAAGTCTGTCATCCTACAACCACAAACACAAGACAAACAAACAGCAACTCCATTAGAATGTTAAATAAAACATAAATTCATTGTATAGAATGAAATTATATTTCATAACACACTAAGTCTCTCTAAGAAAATTCTACATGAGTCTCATTCCTTTCTATCTTCTAAGTTCTCTTAGAGTTATAATCTAAGGACTCTCGCTCCTGATATTTATAACTACAGCTCTGATACCAACCTGTGACGCCCCCAAATTCAGACCGCCACAGTCTCGAATTTGGTTAGTCACGTTCTAAATATCTAACGGCTAATAAGATAATAATATCTCGCACAGCGAAAATACACATACGAATAGATTATATTTATTTAATATAACCATTCATGTCCCAAGGTTTCGTAACTTAAACATCTCTCATATCTTAAACATAGCTTAAGCATACATAATCTTAACTTAATACATAATAGACTAGAATCTTATTACAATTATCATAAAAGTTATACATAATAACAAGCTACTCCGTAGCCTTGCCCTTGCCCTTATCAGCGCCCGAAGGTCCGCCTTGCTCTGTCTTAACTAAAATATTTTTAGGAAAAAGCAAAAATGAGCAACAAGTTTGCTCAGCAAGTAATATAACAATAAGGGACAATATAGTTTTCAATTCTCAAGAGTATGACAAATAATGATAGGTCGAGGATAACAAGAAGTATCAATAGTTTTCCACAATAGTCTCTAAGGACCGAAAGATATCAATAAGATTCAAGGTTTAACCTTTTCACAGTTCAAGAATAATGAATATTGAGCAGTCACTAAGGGCTATGAACTTCTACTAGAATTAACAGTAATATGCTGATAATCCAATAAAACAAGTACAACAGGTGATCAGCCTAAAGTACCCTACGTTATGCATCTCGTTCAATCGTACTTAAGTTTGCACGTCGGTCTCCCGACAATTATAATTTTCCTTCAAAGAAGGTTGTTCATCTCAGTCAAAACAAGATTTTCACACCAATCAATTGGTTTGGATAGTTTTCTAATCATGATATAGGTCTAGCCGAATCAAATGGCATAGACCGCTCTTTCAATGTATATAAGAACAACTATAAGTTCAATACTCGATATTAAAGTTAGAAGAATATAATCAACTTTATCTTAGCTATGAAGCAATGAGTCATAAGACATGAGTCGTAATTTCAATGGTTTACTCGTACGACAAATAATAGTACAAGTCTAAGCAATACTCAATAAGGAGTAGGGTTCAAGAACTTGCATTCAATACCAAATCAAATGAAGTTATAAAAATTGCATCAAAGAGATAAGGTTTAGATACTTGCACAACAAAAGAGTGTAAGTCAGGGAACTTGCCTTAAGCGTAATTTACCACTTACAGCTTATCAACACTTCGAATTCTTATCGTAATATATTTACATATATAGGATATCTATTAGTCACATAGTTTAACAACATATATTAACTCGTACATATCATCAACACGTACTTAAGTCTTTAACCTTGCTACACAGTTGTACCACGTATAGCATTATATAAAGTCATAGTACTTAATTGATTATATCTTTACTTATCTATGGAATTCCTTTTTATAATTTAAACATCATCATGTTACATTATCATCTCATATAAATACATATCAGTAGTGATTAGACTCTGATCAGCAGCTTAGGTATCAATATAAGTCAACTGTCAAAATCAGAAAGCAAGCAAACTGTCCAGATTACATTTTAGCCCGGCGCAGCTGCGCTATGGAAAGGCTTAGGGACGGCGCAGTTGCGCTGTCCCCTTGCCAGAGCAGAGTTGTATTTTTATTTCCTTGGTTTCGTTTCACTTTTTAGCGTAACAGAGTGTTAACACATAACAATCATACATGTTAAGAGGTCTTGGACTCCCATAAGGTCACTTCAAGTTCATGTTTATATATCATACCTTTAGTTGGAATCTCTAAATGATTTAGGCCAATTAAGGTCGTGATATCACAAGGGCTATCAAGTTTGTCATTCATACACATAAAGCGGCCACAAAATCTGTAATATACATGCTTACATGTGTTCATATCATTTACGCGTGGCTTGCATTGTTATTTGCTTAAAAATTTACTTAAACTCGTACTTGATTAACTTTCATTGTATCTAACAAGTATGTGCACATGTAGGCCATCTAAGTGATGTTAAAAGCACTAGCATGTATACTCAAAAATATAAGAATATAGTCACACCATGTTCATGCAACTTAGTTTGCAAAAAGTCCAAGTTTTGCTTTTGAAATCATTTTAGACTTAAACCATGTATGCTAGTGTATACTCAACACTTTAAACTAACATTTCATACATATCTACACCATACGATCATGCTCAAAAAGTCGGAATGTGAACATCATATGTATATGTCTAGTCTATTTTCAATACTTATACTTTTCTTTTAATAATGTATACTGTTGGTCGTTTTACCGATCAATATATGCGTATAAGTATACACGGTCAACAAGTAATAAAGAATAAGTAGAGTATCATTCCCACGGAGAATTAACTAATAAAAGTCACCAAACCACTAGCCCATAACCATTTCAATCTTATCTAAACGAATGATTTGATATTTTGAATTAAAACTAATTAACTGAATTAATACTAAATAACCCTAGAATGAAACTAGATAACGAAGACTTGAGATTATAATTTCCCCCAACACTTCATTTAAATATCCTAACTCTCTCTTTTCAACTAGTTAAATCACAAGAATTGTCATCCGAGAAATCTCAATTACATAAAAGCCTCTCTCAATGGTCAATTATGAATCTTCCTAATGCGGCATGTAGATATATGTCTACACTATCAAAAGACCAATATCAAGAATAATTAACAAGACACATGTCACGGGAAAATCTCGTTAACTACTCCTTCAATTACCAACTTTCACATAGAAAGTCATTAAGGATAGATTCTCAATTAGACGCATACAGTATTTAGGTATATCTCTATCCTAAATACTATCAAATTATCTATTCTTGAGGATAATGAATAAGACACACCTCACATAATCTCATAAACTACCCGCAAGAATCTCTAATTTTCGCATGATATCAAAACTAGGTCTCAACCTATAATCCGTTTGTCAAGTTCATATAGGTTCCCAAGGTAATTACAAGCCAAGCAATTAATCTATAAACATAGGATATGATAACCAATTCATAAGTAATCAATTAATAGCAAAGAAAGAGAAATTAATACAAACTATGTGTCCCATTGAAATCTCAAAATAGGATCTAACTCATACTTGAATCAAATCCCACAATTCACAATTTGAATAAACATTGAAACATTACAACTAGAAGTGAAAGAGAATTTATAAGTAAGAATTGCAAATTTGATTTCTTCTCTTGCTTCAAATCTGAATTTTCAAGACCTTTCAATTGCTTCAATCCCCAAACCCCTTTCAACTAGGGTTTGTATTCTATTGAAAACTAAACTCTAAAACTAATCTAATTAATTTGATAATAAAACAAAGCTGCTCCGTCTAATATATAATATATATCCTATTCTAATTAATTCAATCCCTAAGCTTCTGCGTGCTCGCTTCTCCCCTCCTTCCGTTTCGCCGCCTGCTAGCTATCTAATATATATATACCCTAAGCTATCTAATATATCCCTACTATACCAATAATGTATAATGCCGCTTATATCCCCAAGCTGCTCCCCTTTATATGCCTTATACTATATATTATATATTATAATATCTCCACTAAGCCCATCAGGTTTTAGTCCCTTATATGCTCCTTCAGACTCACGAATTGCAGCCCATTATAGTCTCCGTTTATTGCAACACAATCCGAAATGGAAAAGCAAACAACCAGCTGCTCGAATGCTTTACACACTCGTGGCCCACCATTTCACATCCCAATCCGAATTACACTAGGAAAATACCAGCATAGTCAAAAGTCCCTTTTATAGTCTTATACTAGCCCATTCCGAATAGGAAAAGATATTGGCTAGTTCCGTGCGCCTGCCCACATCAGATTCGGCCCACTTGCTACAAGTCCGAGTCCAAGTCTCACATGGAAAAAGAAGATTAGCAGCTGCTGCCTTGTCATCTTGCTACATCCGAATCATGCTCAGCCCATCACTTGTTTCGTCCTTGTCCAACTCGGCAAAGGAAAATGCTCAGCAGCTGCTCATTGAATAATATCTAATATATATTATATACGTAGCCCCTTTTTGTCTCCAAGTCACAATTCCGAATCAGCGAAGGAAACATGGCCCAACTAGCAGCTTGTCCCCTTTTATATATATCACATATGAGCAGCAGCCCACTAATCTCCACTTGCTCCAGCATCCTAGAAAGAAAAGGAGTCAGCCCACTGTATATCCCTTCTTAATGCACCAGTGGCCCACTCGGCAAATGAGTCAGCAGCTCTCTTTATTTCTTGTTGCACCGCCCAAATAGGAAAGAATCCTTTACAGAACTATACAACAATTAGAAAGTAATTACACTATTAGTGCATTAACAAAATAATTATAAAAAAAGTGCAAAAAATTCAAACCATTTAATTTCACATTAAATAAGAAAACCTAAAATCAAGGAGAACTAATAATTCAAATTCAAATCTTTTGGATCTAACAACAATTTCAAATCCATAATTCAAAATTCAAATCAAAATGAGAAAATTAAAAACAAAAAATTATAAAAGAGTTACTGTTCATCATCCTCCTCCCCCGCCTCCCGCCGCTGCTATATCGCCACCGCCGTCGTCGCTATATCGCCGCCGCCACCGCTATATCGCCGGAGTTGCTATTCTGATTTTTTTTTTGACAATTTGGTTATCCACAAAAATTAAAATAGTTACCTTTATACGAAGTTTGGCTACCAACTGCATCATATTTAAAATAAAATTGGTAATCAAATAAAACTGAATTGGTTACATTATCGGAAGGTTTGGTAACCAACTACATGAAGTTTGGTTACCAATTGCATCACATTCAAAATAAATTGGTAACCTAATAAAACTGAATTGGTTACCTTCATACTAAGGTAACTAAACCTTTATACCAAGGTAACCAAACCTTTATAACAAGGTAACCGAACCTTCATATTAAGGTTCGATTACCTTGGTATGAATGTTTGGTTACCTTGGTATGAATGTTTGGTTACCTTTGTATGAAAGATTGGTTACCTTGATATGACTGTTTGGTTACCAACGTATGAAAGTTTGGTTACCGGTGGAGGTGGAGAAAGTGGGGCGGGAGGAGGGGGAGACGGAGGGAGGGGAGGGGGCGGGAAAAGGAGAAAGGGGGGGCGGGAGGAGGAGGAGGGCGGTGGGAGGAGGATGGAGGGGTGGGGCGTGGGCGTGGGCGGGGGGGAGGAAAAGGGAGGCGGTGGTGATTGAATTGCAGTGGCGTTGAAATGGAGTGAGAGAGAATCGTGAGAGAGATAATAAAACAATAATTAATGGGAAGAGATAAGGGAGAGAATCATAAGCCATAATTAAAGGGGTAAAAATGCACTTTTTTGTAATTAAATATTGCATATGCACTAATTTTGTAAATATTTTATTTATGCACTTTTTTGTAATATTTTATTAAAATGTACTATAATATGTAATTTATCCAATAGGAAAAGGAGAATGCCTTAAGTCCTATACTCAATACTCGTGGCCCACTAACTCTCAGCCTTGTCATGCCAATATAGCCAAGGGCACAGCCCATTACCGCTTCCTCTTTATCTTGCATCCGAAGTCCTAATAGGAAAGGATCAGCTGCTTGCCCCTTTATATTATGCCTCAAGTCCAATACTCGTGGGCCCCTGCTGCTTTAATTATATTCCATATGCTCCTAGCCCCTTGCCTATTGTGGCACAATCCGAATCCAAGTCAGCATAGGAAAAAGAAAATAGCAAATGGCGCCATGTCTCCTTGTATAATATACATATCCGCAGCCCATATAACATTGCAATTGATAGCCCATACTCCGAGATGGAAAAGAAAAGCAGCCGGCCCCTTATCTCTCCAATTGCTCCATCCGAATCAGCAAAGGAAAGTCTTGAGCCACTGCCGCCACCCCGCCCCAGCGGGGGTGCGTACTGTCCAGCCGTTGAATTTTTGCATGTAGCTTGCTGCTAAGTCTTGGCTACTATAAATCTCTGGCCCACGTCTATAATTGCTAATTTCGTGAGTTGCTCGTCTTAATAAAACCAAATATAATCCCTCCTCATTAGGAATGCATGAAAGCCATGTGCGTGGCCCATTTGGAATCCGTGTTGAGTCGTCCTGTTTCAATATTTTAGCTCTAAATTCTCCTTTTTAGCATTCTTTCATCCTTTTGAGCCCATTAAGCACCAAGAGAGTTCCAAATAGAGAAAACTACAAAACAAAGTAAAAACATATGAAAAGCACAACAATACTTGAGTTTAAGCAATAAAACAAGCTACTTAATATCTGAATAAGTGGTCATAAAAACCACTTATCAAATATCCCCAAACTTAAACGTTGTTTGCCTTCAAGTAACCAAAACAAAACCAAACAAAAGATGCAATGCAATAACTACAATGAATGCAACCTATCCTATCATGAATGCGAATCCAAGTATCCGTCAGAATTGCTATTTATAAACAATGCCTCAGAAAAACCACAAGAAAATCAAACAGAAAGCTACCCAAGAACAAGATCATAAAGCATAATATTCTGCAAATCCAAACCTATCAACACTAATGTATTATGTGTGCCTAGCAACCATTAAACATGCTTTTGAACAAATTTATCACATACTATGCTTCTTAGGAGAAAAACCAGTTTTAACTCAAGAAAAGCAGTAAATTAGATAAGTTCTAACCAAGACCATGCATTACTTAAGCTAAGAGTCACAGAGGGTTTATTATGCTTATTATTTACTCACAAGGGCGTTTTCGCACTTTTCTGTGTACACGTTCGACTGTGCAATGTCTAATCCTCTTAGGTTTTTCAATGATACCCGTGTAGCGAGCTTTCGACCAACGACTCCCAGACCGCGAGGCCTTAGGGCGCTAGGTGATAAGACACCCCTCGGGCTTACTTACTTGAATATCAAAGGCCACAGGATTCGATGTTGCCGAAGTGTTTATTCTAAATCATTTTTTCTTTTCTTTTCTTGCATTTTTCTGTTTTTCTATTCTTTTTCATTACTTTTCATAGGAGAGTGCGTCTTACGCTCCATCTCTCTAATTAGCATGCATACCCACTGCGTCCCCCAAACTTAAGCTTTTTACAGTCTAGTTATTATAATATGAGAACTGAAACTCTTTCATTAAAACATAGATTTCCCACCAGAAGACAAGTATATGAAAATTTAAACTAAGCATATCATGATGGCTACTCTTAGAGTGCTAACCGGCAACATCAGTATCTGATAGATAAGAATTTACATATATGACATTATAATCAAGCTTAAGTCTCAAATCAGTTCAAAAATCAAGTAATCTCAGTTTTCTCATAAGCCAAGTAAATAGCAAACCAACTTCAAACTGGATTCATGCAATATGCTCTAACACAATTAACCAAAATAAAATAAAATTTTGACAAATTTTGACAAATTTTAACAAAATACAACCTACATGCACTATATGAACTAACACAGTATGCAAGATGACATGAACTACACTAAATACAAAATACACCTAATACCCCCGAACTTAAAAACTGCAATGTCCTCATTGGAGATAAAAGGAAAAAGAGAACTCCCCTAGTCAGCATGCATTGAGGATGGGCCTTTGACTTTTGATTCATTCAAGCAGCCTTGACCTGAGAAAAGCATACAACATTTATTAAGCCCTCTCAACCACCAAAACTTAATATTAACTATTTACGATTAGGAGAATTAAACATAGGGGATATATGCATGTGAATTCCCAAAAACTCCTATATGTGCGTATATGCAACATGTTCGTGCATCAAAAATATGTCCGATACTGTATAGTCCCAAAAATATACGCATCAATGCCTAATTCCAAAAATATAGGCAATGAACTCCTAATTCCAAAAATATTTAAAAATTTTCAACTAAAAATTAAACTACTAAGAATTAAACAAGGGGAAGGGAAATGGAGATAGGTAAATACAATTAAACGAGAAGGGATAAGAGAGAAATGATGGGGTGCCTCCCATCGAGCGCTCGGTTTATAGTCCGTTAGCTAGACTTTTTATGTGACTCCGTTATCCGATCCCCCAACGATATTTGAGACCCTCCATCCATTAGTACTGCCATGTGCTTTTGGAGGCTTCCCATTATGAGAGGCTTCGAATTTAAACTACCTAGCATATGATGTGTATAAGAATTCCCCATTTCGAAGGTTGGGGAGCTAGGCACTTCTTCCGTTGTGTTTGTGAATATAGTGGGGCTTGGAGGCTCAACCAACACAACGGGTTCTTCTTCTATTCTCTCTTCTTCGTACCCCTATGGTTTCAGAAGTGCGGACTCTCTTATATCCTCGAGATCCGTATCTATGATGTGACTACCAAGGGGGAAAGGGTGTGCAAACTTCATTGGTTTTTCCAACTTGGGCGGCGAAGGCTCTTGGGGTATTATCACAGTCGGTTCACATTCATAATTTTCCATATCCCCAATTGTCTCCTCGATGTCGCCTTCTTTCAGTTCGTCCAGTTGCATGTGCACTTCTGGTTCTCCATCAGTTTCATCATCCAATTCATAGCACCACTCATTCTGAGGACCATTACTCATGGCTTTAAGCATTTGAGGCACTTGATTCTGAAGATTCTGAGTCTTTATACCTTGCTCAGCCACTTCCTCCTTCATTAAAGACATGCTAATTTGATACGCCCAATTCTGAAGATTCTCAATTGACTTGGCTTGCTCAATCAGGCTCTCCGTTGTTGATGCTATGGAATTGACCCATAAATTTTCCAATCTTGCCTTTTTTATTTCATCCTCGGAATCCATGTACTGAGTCTCACTGGTTGGAGTATTGTTGATTAGCGCCATTTGGTTCTGAAAATTCTGGTACGATAGCTCCTGGCTCCTAATCATCTCATCTTGGTTCGCTAAGCTCCTATACATGAATTTCATTGTTGACTGTTCTCCTTGTAAACACGGAGACTGATATGTGGGGTCTGGTGCATATACGGGACTTTGCTCGCAGTATTGGTCTTGATAGCTCGCTGAAGAGTTTGGGTGATACCCCCAATCTTGCTAATAATTGGGATAAGCCTCATGGTTGGAGTATTCACCCCCATACTGCTCTTGTGCATAACTGATGGGATCCTGATGGCTCGTACAGTTTCCAGCACAATAGTCATAAGTCACTGTCGTCTCTCGACTCTGTAGGGCTGTAACACTGTCCAACTTCCTTGAGAGAACCTCTAACTGTGCTGAAAGTGTAGCAATTGGGTCGAGTCCATCATTCCCTATTTCCCTTGGTTGATCTTGCCTTGTGTAATACCATGGATAAAAATTGAGATCCATTGTACCTGAAAATAGAATATAGGGAGAGAATTGAACAAAATAGAAATGTTTAAATTAAGACTAATTTGATTGAAACTAATGTTGGCAAACAGTTATCAAATAAATTTCCCGGCAACGGCGCCAAAAACTTGTTGCGCTTGTTTCGGGTTAACAAAACAAACTCTAACTCATGCAAGTATACACGGGTCAACAAGTAGTACAGAGTAAGAAAGTATCATTCCCATGGAGAAAGGTGACTATTTCTACGCTAGCATGCAACAACCTTATCACTATTCATGATTGCTTAAACAATTAATTAACAAGTAAATTGAAAACTAGAGTAATTATCAACACAAAATTACTAATTACTAAATTAAGAGAATCAAAGTGGAGATAAATGGGATCCTAATGTCATTTAATGCTTTATCTAAAACGCACGCCTCTTGTTACGCCTGATTCATTAATATGGACAGCTAGTCGAGAACACAAAAGTGAAACATGGCCATCTTCCAATGAACCATGTCCAAATAACACAAAATCCACAAATTGATAGAATTTATATGAGCATCAAAATTACCTAACCCACTATATGTCTATGTGAATTACAAGTAATGATGATTTAAGCACTAGCTCTCTCAACGACTACACATGGTAAACCGATATATGCCTATCCGAGTCACGAATCACAAAACCTAACACATTTAAGTCTCCTGAACACATGCTAACATGGTTAAATCTGCACTTATATTTCCTTTTTCAATTCCATATAAGGTATTAGGGTGAATGGTGATCAAGCATTCAAACATTTAGGTGCAACCAAGTCAGGCAATCCAACATTTAACAAACAAGCATCACATTAGGGCATACAAATCTGGATTACACATTAAACTTCATTAGAATCCCATAAAGGAAGTTAGTTCATCACTGAACCACCAACTATTATGGGATTCAAGCCAAGCATTGAACAATTATAAAAGAAGAGAAAAGAGAGATAGAGAGTGCAAATCTTATGGTTCCCCTTTTCAATAGATGCTAGTAAGCTTGAGTTCAGACCACGAATAAGCTCCAAGATGAACCCTAGAAATGAAACCTACTTCGAACTAGAAGAGAAGCAGAGGAAAGCTCTTAAACTCTCTAGCTCTTTAAAAACCCTAGAAAATGTAAGACAATACTCGAATAATAAAATGAAGTCTGAGTTATGATAAGTGATAAGTCTCATTCAAAACAACCCAACCCTTATACAAACACTCAGCCGAACAAAGCAATTAAAAATCAACTTTTAGGACTGGCGCGGCCGCGCGGGATCCCCTTGCTTTCTTGGCGCGGCCGCGCGAGTACTGCTCTGCTGCTGGTGAAGTTTTGTTATGGCTGCTTTCTTGCACAATCCCTAGCTCTTTCTTTTGTTGCTTCTTATTCCTTCACATGCCAAGCCTTCTTGCCTTAGTGCCAGCTTCATGCCACACCATCTTAATGCCATCCCATCTGCCTTGATCATGTCATTTCCTGCTCTTGGAGTTTCCTGCCTAAAATATGCAAAACAAAGATAAAATGCTTTAAAAGACACTAAAGTACTTGAGTTTAAGCCATAATCATAGCAAGTTGGCGTCCAATAAGTAGGTAATAAACCTACTTATCATATACTAATAGAATCAACCATGTTTAGGCTATGACAAGGAACATATATTTGCGTGTTAAACCTGTTATCATGTTTGTCTAAGTGATACCAATCAGGTTAACACTAATCAGATTTAACAGAACAAGAAATTCCAAGATCAGTGCCTGGCGCAGCTGCGCTGCACCCAAGTACTAAATGGGCGCAGCTGCGCCGTGTCTCGCTCAGAAGCAAAATAGCTTCTTGCTCGGCAGAATGCAAACCCAATTACAAAATTTTCATACGAAATCTATTCTAACTCAGCCACATTGCTATACTAGATGCATATAAACTTATATGATCACAATGTCATCAATAATTCAATCAATTAACAAGACTTCAAGAATAATCAAGAAGTTAGAAATTCTCAGAATGAAGAACAAGGAATTATTCCTCTGCTAGTTGAGCTTAACTGAGTTTGCTGCTAAATGCTCTCCTTAATCTCAGACTTCTCACTACTATGATATACTCACACTAGCTTATACTTAACAGAATTTCAGCAATTTGAAATGAGAAGGAGAGAGCTACATTTATAGGCAATTGAATGTCCAGACAATAAAATTTTTGACCAAAATAAACCATTGGAATGAAGAAGAGTTTGATGGACAATGAAGAGTAGTTGGTAGTTGTTGAAGATCACTATTTAGCCCACTCCCCATATGATCATTGCTAGCAACATTGCTGAGATTAGAGAAGAAGAAATAGGCTAGGCTATTGAGTGTTTCACGTGAGAAGAATTGAGCCTCTCATTATGGGACAAGGAAATAAAGCTTAGCATTTGCAAGTTGTTCATAAATTAATGCCAACACTTAGGCTATATACATATCATATACACTTAGGTTATAACTCATATAGTGTCACAATGTAGTTTTAAATAAGGAAACAATATTATAATGTAGTAAGTTGGGGTACATATATACACATCAACATATAATTCATGTACATTTTATAATACCGAATATAATCTAATTGGGTATTATCTTTCCACATTACCATAAACTATATTATTTCAATGATTTATAATCATTGAAATAATTATTATTTCCATTCCACATCAACATTAAGATAGATAATTATTTATTTTCTCTCATATTTTTGAATATACACTTAGTTTAATTTAATAATCCATAAGGTACACCTCTAATGTATTCATACATACATGTTGTCACATAACATCATTACAACTCTTATTATTTCTATTATATTACTTTGTTGAAATAATCATTAAGTAGTAATTGTTTATTTAATACTCATGAGGTACATATTTAATGTAGTCACACATCATACTATATCACATAAGCATTATGATGTAACTCACATATACCTTTAATCATAATATATAGTTCTTATATATTATATAGTCATACTCAAGTGTCACACTATACTTTATATAATATAGTTGTAACTACTATATATTATATGTTTAATTATCATATACCTTGCACACAATAATTTATTAAATAAATATAAATCTTATTATATCTTTTAATCACTTACTCATTACTATTCCATTACTCACAATAATAATTAATCAACATATTATTAATTAATTATCCATTAATAGGTTATCACTAATAACAACAATTAATTAATAATATAATATTAATTAATCTTTCGCTTAATGATTTCCCTCTTCAATTAATCAAACCCTTAATAATTCTCATCTCGTGCCACACAAGGCATGTTACGAGCTTATCATAAAACTCCACATTTTTCTCAATTATTATAAATTCAACTTAAATCAATTGAATTACTCATCACATAACACATAAACATTTATATTCGAATAAATATTCAATTTTTATTAATATCAATACTAATATTATTCAGAAAATTCTCGGGTATTACAGATAATGTTCATCGACATCAGCGAGGCACTAACCTCGGTTTATTTGGCCGGCCGTCGGCACAGCCACACGTTATCTGGGTAGATGTCAACTCGGCGTAGTAAGTATCACGTTTAATATGTCAATTGTAATTAATCAACCTATATATATATATATATATATATATATATATACAATTGCATTATTAAAATAACACATTGTTTTATTTCTCTCATATTGTAGTATCTTGGACACTGTTGATAAGGCAACGCTCCACGCCATCTGCCTGACACACCTACCTACTGGTTGTATGCGATTTAGCCAGTTCGCACAGTATAATGCCTCATTTATGGATATTGTGTTGCGCGATTTTCACGTAAGTCGAATTACATAGCTTAAAGTAAACATTATCATTTAGAACTAGACACTTTTCAAATGAATTCTGATATGTCAATACAACTTCTCTTATAGATTTATTTTAGATATGAGGAGGGCATATCTTTAGCAGCCGGTGATAGTGTTATTATTACGCATGTCTCAAAGAACTACGTCGGTTGGCTTTACGAGATAAGACAGCGGGCCGCCCTGGCAGTTAGCGAACAGTTCGAGACTACGATCAGAAATCATCAGTCCCTCATAGTCTCTGTAAGACCCCAACTTTTTATGAATAAGATTTAATAAATGTTATAGTTATGGGTGATATGTGCAAATTTTACAAAGTAAACAGTTGTCGAAAAATATTTGTTTTGTCGGGGAATACTCTTTTTATCAGGGAATATTCATACGATGGCTCAATCATTGGTGGACCCCGCAACAGAATAACTTTCAGATATAAAAATCAACAAAAATAACTTTTCTAAAAATTGGCAGCATAACTTTTATAGTTAAGTGTTGAAATACCCAGTGATAAAAGTATAGTAATACGCATTATTCCACAGTAGTACACGGTATTGCATAGTATCTCTGATTATTGATTCGTATGTAAGAAGTCACTCATTATTTCATTCAATAATTGCCACAGTAGTTACTACATAGTATCCCATATTATTGATTCAATAATTATTACAGTAACATCTATTTTATGTTATTGATTCAAAACAGTAAATCATATTATTTGATATGATATTATTAAACTAGTTAAACATTATTGACAATGTCTAAAAGTTCTGTCAAGGAAATGGATTAGTTAATTGTGCCCGTTTTTACATAAGGCCTCCTCTTTCCTGAGAACGACCTGGTTGTCAATATTATGAATCTATAATATTAATTGTGAATAATTATAGAAAGATTTAAAAGGTATAAATAATTGATTTATTTGATTTGAAAATAAGTGGTCCCTCAACTTTCTAATTGGTGTGCTTTCTTTTTAATTTTGGCAGATACTGGATGCCTTTTTGATTTTGGAGAATGCTGACTACTTTTGTAAGGGGTGAGGCCCCATCAAATACCAAATTTCCAAGTGGTGTGTTTCTTCGTTAGGTGGCCCCTCATTTACCAATTTTCCAAAGGACACACATTCCTTTTCTTTAAACTTTGGTAGATGATGAAACCATTTTCAAGGAGTGGCCCCTCATTCAGTGTACATTTTCTTCTTTTAATTTTGGCAGATAGTGATGGGTGGCCCTTATTGGCCAAATTTTCCAAAGTGGTGTAATTCTTATTTTGGAAACTTGTGAATTATTTCACAAGGGGTTCCCCCTTATTGGTCAAGGTTTTCAAATGGTATGCTGATGGGTTTGGAAACCCGTGACTAAACTTCTGTAATTAACGGAAGCTTGCCCCTAAACTTCACTTATAAATGGATGCATCTTCAGACGATGAAAAATACACCATCACAATATCAAAAATTCTTCTTCTATAATATTGTCTGTATTTCTTTTGAGTATAAATATACTTGGAGTGTAGATTATAGTGCAAGATTTCTCAAGATAATCTTCTTTATACTAGTCAGATCTAGTCCCCTACTTAGGTAAAGGATATTATTTTCTTTCAAATACTCGTAAGGAATATCATTTTCTTTCATACTCCATATTATGAAAGTGATATTATTTCATTTCATATTCCTAAATCTAAACTTACTATAGCAAGTATTACTTCTATAATTCTTAAAATAGTTAGAAATTTCTCGAGATTTGCGCTTCATCTAATATCATTTCACTTCACTATTTTATTCACCTGAGCTTTCTTATTAAGGTTAATCTAATCACGTCGGGTACTATTCACGTCAGAGTACTATTCACGCCAGAGTAATATTCATGACGGAGTACTATTCATGCCGAGATACTATTCACACAAGAGTACTATTCATAGCAGAATTTAGTTTTCTTTTCTTGTCCAAATTATCTTTGAAATATGAATCTTAAATATCATTATTGAATTTTTATTGGTTGATTTCACAATCAATGAATACACGCAAGTATACGTGGTCAACAAGTAATACAATGATAAGAAAAGTATCGTTCCCACTAGAAAATATGCTAATATTTACCAATTATCAATTCCAATTCAAATACTCCTAATTTAAACTACGAAATATTGGTTGTGATATGAAAACTAAAATTAACAAAATCAATAATTAAGATCAAAATTTCATAAGATTGATTGCAGATTTAACAGGTTAAGATTACAACTTCCCTTGGTATTTTGTTTAAATCAATTTACTTCCTATTTAATTCAGTTAATTAATACGAATTTTTATCCAAGAATACTTTATAGTATTCACGCACTTCTTGCGAAAGATACGTGAACAAATCTTCCTAAATCCGATCTTTAAGACACAGAATTATAAGGAACACCCTAGTCAATCAACTCACTATATTCCTATGTGAATCAAGTTAATTAGGGTTTTAAGCACAAATTCTTTCAATGAATACAAAAGACACATAGGTATATTCCTATCCTACATGCTAATCATATTAACCCTATTAAGATTATATGAACAGATGTTATTATATCCAGATCTCAATCTATACTCCATCTTCCAATTTTATATAGATTATAATGGTAATTACTGGCCAAATAATTAATCAATAAGCATAAGATATAATAAACGATTCAATAAAAACCAACTTTCATTCAATGGGAATATTTAATTTAAACTACATACCAAGTTTCGTTGTAATCTTAATTAGGAATTAGTTCATGGTAATAAAGGAAAACATCATCCAAATTAATAATCCAAACATCCCAAATAATTACAAAGAATAAAAATTAGAGAAAAGATTAGAAGAACTTGTTAGATTGCTTCTAATCCTCCACTTGATATTTAGCCTCTGAAATCTCCTTCGTGTTTTTTCGTGTTGTTCTCTCTACAAATCTCTTGATAAAATCCTTGATATGTCTTTTCTGAAGTCTTTTCTCTTTGTCTTGGACCAAACCCTCCTGCAGATTCCTTTTCCTTTTCAAAATTAACTTAGCAGAAAAATAACCCAACATTGGGTGTGGCCTAGCACACTAAGCGCTAGGTTTAGTGCAATCCAAGCGCACTAGGCGCTAGACAAGGACCAGGTAATTATAAAAATGCCACTCAGCTCCAATTTTAATGTTTTTTAATTGTTTTCTTATCCTAAATGACCAATTTGTCCCCCCAGCTCCATTTTACAAAAAATAAACATAAAAAATAACTAAAAAGATAATAAAAATACTCAAAAACCAACAAAAGATTTAGCTCAAACGCACTCAATTTATGGGTAAAAAACTCACTCATCAAATACCCCCAAACTTATACATTTGCTTGTCCTCAAGCACTGAACTACTTAAGGAATGAATCAACATGAATTTTAACAATGGCCTCAAAGGATTTCTTCTAATGATAACTCCAGAATTTTTTTTAAAAACATGTAAAGCCTAAAGTTTTAACTTACTCTTCAATTCCACCACTGTTTATAATTCTTCACGTTCGTGTGTGCATCCAAACGTTCCACTAGTCATAGCTCAAATATCACCAAATACTCATGCAAGATTTTCAATATCAACTCTTGAAACATAATTTTCACATCAATTCCACTATTAAAGGCAAAACAAAAATTTAGAGAATCAAACGGATATTTAAATATTTAAGCACACATGAACCCTTCCCAAATATTTTTTAAAAAAAATTATTTTCTTTTTTTAGTGAGTGCGTTTTACGCTCCATCTCACTTCCCATTAGCAAGTGCTTTTTACCCTCTATCTCGTGCCTGTGTTTATGGGTGAGTGCGTTTTACGCTCCATCTCAACCCACCATATGAATCATTATTTCTACTCGGGATGGTTCCAATTTTTTTTCAAAACACCCCAAGATTTCACCCAAATTTATGTTAATGCCTAAATTTCGCTTTGAATGATGCTTCAATAAGATTTCTCGAGTTTCAAAGATACCTTTCACAAGCATTTAACCAATAATTTTATTTTATATGCCCAACTAGCTAAACAGTTGGATATGTGTTTATAAGTTCAAAAGACTCACAAGTAATGTAAAAACTAACTTATAAGTCAAACTCTAGACTAAGCTTGCTCATCAATTCTTCCAAAGTTAAAAACTTGCTAACCACCCACTTATCATTGGCCAAAATCAAAAAATTCCATCAAAACATTGCCAAAGTAACATGATAAATACCCCCAAACTTAAAACAGACATTGTCCTCAATGGCTAAGATATGAAAAAGTAAAGTAGAAGACTTCCCTGAAAATACAGCATCTTCCTCCTTGTCCGCTAAGTTTGGAGAATATGTCAAGCATATTGGAGCAAATTGGGCACCACCACACTTGAATTCGACTTGAAAAACCTATAAGCCCACAATAGAAGCAATTTTATTAAATCCTAAATAAATTCAAAATTACTAATATAATACCTAATAAAATCAAAAAATCAAAATTAACATTGGGTTGCCTCCTAATAAGCGCTTGTTTTATAGTCTCAGCCAGACTTCTTCAACTCTCTATCCAATTCCCCTTCGAAAATTGAGGAACCCTCCATCCATTAGTAGCAATGTATCTTTTGAGAGCTTCCCAACAACAAGGGCCATTGAATCACAGCCACCTAGCATGATCTTTTTAAATAAATTCTTTTTTAACACCTTCAAGTAGCTAGGCGTTTGCCTAAAAGTGTCTGTGAAGAGATTGTGGCATTAAAGCTTGTCAAACACAACGGGTTCTTCTTTTATCTTTTTTTTCTCATCCCACCATGGCTCCAAAGTTGTACTAGCTCTAATATCACATATAGCGTTGCCTATGACATGACTACCAATTGGACACGATCTTGCAAAATTTCCCAGATCCTTGAACTTTGGTGGAGAAGGTACATGGGGCACTATTAAAATCTGCTCATCATCGTTAGAACTCAAAGTTAGATATTCGTCGACCTCCTTTTCTTGGTCCCCAAGTGTCTCCTCTCTTTCAACATTTATATCATTTGGCACATCCGGTTGCAGATTTGGTTCGAGCTCTCCATCAGTCTCGGAATCCATTTCATAGGTCCAAGTGTATTGAGGACAAGTGTTTGAGGCATTGAGAAGCTGTTCCATCTGGTTCGTAAAATTTTGACTTGACATCTCTTGACTAATCCTCATCTCCTCACTCAAAGCTATGAACTTGGACAGAACTTTCTCCAAATTTGAATTTTCTTCCTGTTGTAGTGGAGGTGGACACAAGAACTCTAGTGGATATGTTGGACTAGGAGCATAAAATTGATCTTGATGATTAAGGCTCCATTTAATATACGGGTGATACCCCCAATCCTGATGATAAATGTTGGGATAAGCACCGCCATACTGTACCGGCTTGAAACCGATGGCTCATTGATGACTCAAATGATTTCCAGCACAATAATCATAAGTAACCACCACACTTTGACTACGTTGTGCTGTAAAAGCGTCCAACTTCCTCGAAAGTGTCTCAATCTGTGCTGAAAATGCAGAAAGTGTATTGAGCCCATCAATCTCCGCTTCCCTTGGCCGAGTAATTCTCGAATAAGGCCATTGGTAATTAAATTCAACCAAGGTACCTGAAAAGAAATTAGACTAGAGAGAGAAATAAAATAAAAGTTTAAATTAAGATTAATTTTATTGAAATTAATAATAACAAAATATTAAAATAATTTTCACGGCAACGGCGCCAAAAACTTGTTGGTTGATTTCACAATCAATGAATACACATAAGTATACGTGGTCAACAAGTAATACAATGATAAAAAAAAATTGTAAGACCCCAACTTTTATGAATAAAAAATTTAATTTCCTCTATATATTATTTTGAAATAGTAAGGTGTTGATTTGATGAATGTGGTAAGTTATGGTGTGATTTGTGCAAGTTTTACAAAGTAAGCAAGTGGCCATAAAATATTCATTTTGTCGAGAAATATTAGTTTGGTCGGAGAATATTCTTTTTGTCAGGGAATATTCATACGACGGCGCAATTATTTGTGGGCCCCATAATCGAAAATTATCGGATGAAGAAAACGACAAGAATAAATTTTTTAAAAATAACGGCGTGGTTGTTACCGTTAAAACTGTTGAAATACCTGGTTGTTAAAATACAGTAAGACGCGGTGTTGCACAGTAGCACACGGTATTGCACAGTAATTCTAATTATTAATTCTTACGTAAGAAGTCACTACTCAATAATTGTTACAGTAATTACTATTTAATATTTTATATTATTGATTCAATAATTGCTACATTGATAATTGCATAATATTTTATTGATTCAATAATTGTCATTGCACAGTATTTCAAATTATCAAATCAATAAGTCATATTATTTGAATAATATTATTAGATAGCATTATTGGCAATGTCTAAGAAAGTTCTGTCTAGGAGGGGTTATTTAATTGCGCGCCAGTAAGGAGAAATCTTTATCGGAAGGCCCCCTCTTTCTTGGGAACGACCTGGTTGTCAATTTTGTAGTTCTGTAATGTTATTTGTGAATAATTAATTATTGATTTATATGATAAGAAAATATTTATTTTTGTGGATATAAAAGAAGGAATTAGTGTTATATATATATATATATATATATATATATGTGTGTGTGTGTGTGTGTGTGTGTGTGTGTGTGTGTGTGTGATGGTGTGTGTGGTGTATGGTGGGTGGTGGGTGGTGGGTGGTGTGTGGTGCCTTGGAAGGGATGGAATTGTTATATATTTTGGTTACCGTAGAAATGTGGGAGAGTATATATATATATATTATATAAAATTTTGTTTTATTAGATTATAAACAGAATATATTATATTTTATTTAAAGTTTTCGTTTTATTAGAATATTTTATTGCACAGTAATGAATAGTAAATCAAATTTTTTCGCCGGTTGCAGCGCCTGTGAAGAAAATACGATTTGTCCGTGATTTTTATTTTCAAATAGTATCCTTCCATTCTCCTATAAATAGGATGCTTAGTTTAGAAATGAAAATCACACCAGAATCAGAGAATTCTTCTTCTATAATATTGAGCGTATTTTTTTTGAGTTTAAGGAAGCTTTGAGTGTAGAAAACAGTGCAAGTTTTTTTCAAGAATATCCACGCCCTACCAGTCAGAAATACTCTTCTTTTAAGGTAAGGGATGCTATTTTTCTTGTAAGGGGTATTATTTATTTCATATTCGCTTACGATATTATTTTTCGTATTCGTAAGGAATTTTAT
Source organism: Panax stipuleanatus (assembly GCA_020205555.1). NCBI lineage: Eukaryota > Viridiplantae > Streptophyta > Magnoliopsida > Apiales > Araliaceae > Panax > Panax stipuleanatus. The sequence continues at coordinate 46,818,916 of CM035117.1, read as the reverse complement.
TTTCGTTCAATATTCGTATGGAATATTATTTTCGTTCAATATTCATAAGGAATATTATCTTCATTCAATATTCGTAGGAATATTATTTTCGTTCAACAGTTGTAAGGGATGGTAATGGATGTTATTTTCTTTCGTAAATGATGTTATTCTTTTCAATATCATTATACCAAAATATTGGCATGGATTTTATTATGAAATTCTTACTTTTTCCGTTGGGGTTACTATTCACGTATACATCACTATTCACGTATACGGCACTATTCACGAAAAAAAAATTAAATTTTCTTCTATTTGTCCAAGTTGGCTATTATGGGTCCTATCTTTGATTGGATCCAAGTTTTGATCTTTATTCTTGAATTTTGCTCCACAAAGTATCATTATGGAGTATTCTTGAACTTGGATAAAATAAATTACGAATCTCTAATCTTTGTCCTTTATCTCCCTTGATTCTTTATTTATATTATTTTTCATCATCCTCAGTCCTAAATGGTGATATAACTGAATATCTTTGGCCTGAAGAGCAAAGATGAATGATTACCTGATGAATATCTTTGGCCCGTAATGCAAAGATGAATATTTGATTCAAGATGTATATTGATTGATGTTACAGGGATAAAATATTGATGATGGACTTTTAAATCATAGAAGATAGTAAACTTCATTCTCTACATAACGCTTCTATTGAATTGTTATTTCCGCTGCGAATATTGATCTAAAACTTGTTGTCCATAATATTTTATCTGATTTATTGAAGGCTAACGATAATTTGTTTCTCATTATCTTAGTCATAATATTCTTTACTGAGCTAGTTGAGCTCACCCTTTTCATCTATTGTCCTCTTCAGGGAATGAGAATGTTGCGGAGACTAGTCGGAAAACAGTGTGATGATCAGAGTTAGATCCATAGAAGTCCTCACTATTCTATAAAATAGTGAGATAATAATTGTAATGAATAAGGAATGAATTTGAGTGTTTATATTTCGTATTATATACGATTTGTATTGAAGCTCATAGTTTGTGTGGTCGTATTTTGCACGACCGTACGTTATAAAGATTGTATTTGAATTCTGTACCATGTATTTGGCGACTCAGAATGGGTTGGTATTGAACCTATTTTGGGGGCGTCACAAAAATGTATCGTTCCCATGAAGAAATACGATAATATTTACCATTTATCAATTCCAATTCAATTACTCCTAATTTAAACTACGAAATATTGGTTGTGATATGAAAACTAAAATTATCAAAATCAATAATTAAGATCAAAATTTCACAAGATTAATTGCAGATTTAACAAGTTAAGATTACAACTTCCATTGGTATTTCATTTAAATCAATTTACTTCCCATTTAATTTAGTTAATTAATACGAATTGTTATCCAAGAATACTTTATAGTATTCACGCACTTCTTCCGAAAGATACGTGAACAAATCCTCCTAAATCCGATCGTTAAGGCACAAAATTACAAGGAACACCCTAGTCAATCAACTCACTATATTCCTATGTGAATCAAGTTAATTAGGGTTTTAAGCACAAATTCTTTCAATGAATACAAAGGACACATTGTTATATTCCTATCTTACATGCTAATCATATTAACCCTATTAAGATTATATGAACAGATGTTATTATATCCAGATCTCAATCTATAATCCATCTTCCAATTTTATATAGATTATCATGGTAATTACTGGCCAAACAATTAATCAATAAGCATACGATATAATACACGATTCAATAAAAACCAACTTTCGTTCAATAGGAAGATTTAATTTAAACTATATACCAAGTTCCGTTGTAATCTTAATTAGGAATTAGTTCATGATAATAAAGGAAAACATCATCCAAATTAATAATCCAAACATCCCAGATAATTACAAAAAATAAAAATTAAAGAAAAGATTAGAAGAACTTGTTAGATTGCTTTTAATCCTCCACTTAATCTTTAGACTCTAAAATCTCCTTCGTGTTTTCTCGTGTTGTTCTCTCTACAAATCTCTTGATAAAAATCCTTGATATGTTTTTCCTAAAGTCTTTTTCTCTTTGTCTTGGACCAAACCCTCCTGCAGATTCCTTTTCCTCTTCAAAATCAACTGAGCAGAAAAATAACCCTACATTGGGTGTGGCCTAGTGCACTAGGAGCTAGGTTTAGTGCAATCCAAGCGCACTAGGCGCTAGACAAGGACCAGATAATTACAAAAATATCACTCAGCTCTAATTTTAATTATTTTTAATTCTTTTCTTCTCCCAAATGACCAATTTGTCCCTCCAGCTCCATCCTATAAGAAATAAACATAAAAAATAACTACAAAATAATAAAAATACTCAAAAACCAACAAAAGATTAAGCTCAAACGCACTCAATTCATGGGTAAAAAACTCACTCATCAAATATTTCCAAACTTAAACCTTTGCTTGTCCTCAAGCACTGAACTAATTAAGCAATGAATCAACAGGAATTTTAATAATGGCCTCAAAGGATTTCTTCTAATGATAACTCCGGAATTTTTTTTTTCAAAACATGCAAAGCCTAAAGTTTCAACTTACTCATCAATTCCACCACTGTAATTCTTTACGTTCGTGTGTGCATCCAAACGTTCCACTAGTCATAACTCAAATATCACCTAATACTCATGCAAGATTTTCAATATCAACTCTTGAAACTTAATTTTCACATCAATTTCACTACTAAAGGCAAAACATAAATTTAGAGGATCAAACGGATATTGAAACATTTAAGCACACATGAACCCTTCCCAAATATTTCAAAAAAAAATTATTTTCTCTTTTTAGTGAGTGCGTTTTACGCTCCATCTCACTTCCCATTAGCGAGTGCTTTTTACGCTCCATGTCGTGCCTATGTTTATGGGTGAGTGCGTTTTACGCTCCATCTCAACCCACCATATGAATCATTATTTCTACTCGGGATGGTTCCAATTTTTTTTCAAAACACCCCAAGATTTCCCCCAAACTTATGTTAATGCCTAAATTTAGCTTTGAATGATGCTTCAATAAGATTTCTCAAGTTTCAAAGATACCTTTCACAAGCATTTAACCAATAATAAAAATAAAATTTATGCCCAACTAGCTAAATAGATGGATATATGTTTATAAGTTCAAAAGACTCACAAGTAATGTAAAAATTAACTTATAAGTTGAAATCTAAACTAAGCATGCTCATCAATTCTTCAAAAGTTAAAAACTAGCTAACCACCCACTTATCATTGGCCAAAATCAAAAAATTCCATCAAAACATAGACAAAGTAACATGATAAATACCCCCAAACTTAAAACAGACATTGTCCTCAATGGCTAAGATATGAAAAAGTAAAGTAGAGGACTTCCCTGAAAATACAGCATCTTCCTCCTTGTCCGCTAAGTTTGGAGAATATGTCAAGCATATTAGAGCAAATTGGGCACCACCACACTTGAATTCGACTTGAAAAACCTGTAAGCCTACAATAGAAGCAATTTTATTAAATCCTAAATAAATTCAAAATTACTAATATAATATCTAATAAAATCAAAAAATCAAAATTAACAATGGGTTGCCTCCTAATACGCGCTTGTTTTATAGTCTCAGCCAGACTTCTTCAACTCTCTATCCAATTCCCCTTCGAAAATTGAGGAACCCTCCATCCATTAGTAGCAATGTATCTTTTGAGAGCTTCCCAACAGCAAGGGCCATTGAATCACAGCCACCTAGCATGATCTTTTTAAATAAATTCTTTTTTAACACCTTCAAGTAGCTAGGCGTTTGCCTAAAAGTGTCTGTGAAGAGATTGTGGCATTGAAGCTTGTCAAACACAACGGGTTCTTCTTCTATCTTTTTTTTCTCATCCCACCATGGATCCAAAGTTGTACTAGCTCTAATATCACATATAGCGTTGCCTATGACATGACTACCAATTGGACACGATCTTGCAAATTTGCCCAGATCCTTGAACTTTGGTGGAGAAGGTACGTGGGGCACTATTAAAATATGCTCATCTTCTTTAAAAATCAAAGTTAGATATTCGTCGACCTCCTTTTCTTAGTCCCCAAGTGTCTCCTCTCTTTCAACATTTATATCATTTGGCACATCCGGTTGCAGATTTGGTTCGGGCTCTCCATCAGTCTCGGAATCCATTTCATAGGTCCAAGTGTATTGAGGACAAGTGTTTGAGGCATTGAGAAGATGCTCCATCTGGTTCGTAAAATTTTGACTTGACATCTCTTGACTAATCCTCCTCTCCTCACTCAAAGCTATGAACTTGGACAGAAGTTTCTCCAAATTTGAATTTTCTTCCTGTTGTAGTGGAGGTGGACACAAGAACTCTAGTGGATATGTTGGACTAGGAGCATAAAATTGATCTTGATGATTAAGGCTCCATTTAATATCCGGGTGATACCCCCAATCCTGATGATAAATGTTGGGATAAGCACCGCCATACTGTACCGGCTTGAAACCGATGGCGCATTGATGACTCGAATGATTTCCAGCACAATAATCATAAGTAACCGTCACACTTTGACTACGTTGTGCTGTAAAAGCATCCAACTTCCTCGAAAGTGTCTCAATCTGTGCTGACAATGCAGAAAGTGTATTGAGCCCATCAATCTCTGCTTCCCTTGGCCGGGTAATTCTCGAATAAGGCTATTGAAAATTCAATTCAGTCATTGTACATGAAAAGGAATTAGACTAAAGAGAGAAATAAAATAAAAGTTTACATTAAGATTAATTTGATTGAAATTAATAATGACAAAATATTAAAATAATTTCCTTGGCAACGGCGCCAAAAATTTGTTGGTTGATTTCACAATCAATGAATACATGCAAGTATACGTGGTCAACAAGTAATACAATGATAAAAAAAATGTATCATTCCCATGAAGAAATATGTTAATATTTACCAATTATCAATTCCAATTCAATTACTCCTAATTTAAACTATGAAATATTGGTTGTGATATTAAAACTAAAATTAACAAAATCAATAATTAAGATAAAAATTTCACAAGATTGATTGCAGATTTAACAAGTTAAGATTACAACTTCCCTTGATATTTCATTTAAATCAATTTACTTCCCATTTAATTCAGCTAATTAATACGAATTGTTATCCAAGAATACTTTATAGTATTCACACACTTCTTCCGAAAGATACGTGAACAAATCCTCCTAAATCCGATCTTTAAGGCACATAATTACAAGGAATACCCTAGTCAATCAACTCACTATATTACTATGTAAATCAAGTTAATTAGAGTTTTACGCACAAATTCTTTTAATGAATACAAAAGACACATATGTATATTCCTATCCTACATGCTAATCATATTAACCCTATTAAGATTATATGAACAGATGTTATTATATCCAGATCTCAATCTATACTCCATCTTCCAATTTTATATAGATTATCATGGTAATTACTGGCCAAACAATTAATCAATAAGCATAAGATATAATAAACGATTCAATAAAAACCAACTTTCATTCAATGGGAAGATTTAATTTAAACTACATACCAAGTTCCGTTGTAATCTTAATTAGGAATTAGTTCATGATAATAAAGGAAAACATCATCCAAATTAATAATCCAAACATCCCAAATAATTACAAAGAATAAAAATTAGAGAAAAGATTAGAAGAACTTGTTAGATTGCTTCTAATCCTCCACTTGATATTTAGCCTCTGAAATCTCCTTCGTGTTTTCTCGTGTTGTTCTCTCTACAAATCTCTTGATAAAATCCTTGATATGTCTTTAGTGAAGTCTTTTTCTCTTTGTCTTGGACCAAACCCTCCTGCAGATTCCTTTTCCTCTTCAAAGTCAACTTAGTAGAAAAATAACCCAACATTGGGTGTGGCCTTGCGCACTAGGCGCTAGGTTTAGTGCAATCCAAGCGCACTAGACGCTAGACAAGGACCAGGTAATTACAAAAATACCACTCAGCTCCAATTTTAATAATTTTTAATTCTTTTCTTCTCCCAAATGACTAATTTGTCCCTCCAGCTCCAAAAATCAACAAAAGATTAAGCTCAAACGCACTCGATTCATGGGTAAAAAACTCACTCATCAAATACCCCCAAACTTAAACCTTTGCTTGTCCTCAAGCACTGAACTACTTAAGGAATGAATCAACATGAATTTTAACAATGGCCTCAAAGGATTTCTTCTAATGATAACTCCGAATTTTTTTTTGAAAACATGTAAAGCCTAAAGTTTCAACTTACTCATCAATTCCACCACTGTTTATGATTCTTTACGTTCGTGTGTGCATCCAAACGTTCCACTAGTCATAACTCAAATATCATCAAATACTCATGCAAGATTTTCAATATCAACTCTTAAAACTTAATTTTCACATCAATTCCACTACTAAAGGCAAAACATAAATTTAGAAGATCAAACGGATATTTAAATATTTAAAGCACACATGAACCCTCCCAAATATTTTAAAAAAAAATTATTTTCTCTTTATAGTGAGTGCGTTTTACGCTCCATCTCACTTTCCATTAGCGAGTGCGTTTTACACTCCATCTCGTGCCTATGTTTATGGGTGAGTGCGTTTTATGCTCTATCTCAACCCACCATATGAATCATTATTTCTACTCGGGATGGTTCCAATTTTTTTTTCAAAACACCCCATGATTTCCCCCAAACTTATGTTAATGCCTAAATTTCGCATTGAATGATGCTTCAATAAGATTTCTCGAGTTTCAAAGATACCTTTCACAAGCATTTAACCAATAAAATTTTTTTTACGCCCAATTAGCTAAACAGATGGATATGTGTTCATAAGTTCAAAAGACTCACAAGTAATGTAAAAACTAACTTATAAGTCGAAATCTAGACTAAGCTCATCAATTCTTCAAAAGTTAAAAACTCGCTAACCACCCACTTATCATTGGCCAAAATAAAAAAATTACATCAAAACATTGCCAAAGTAACATGATAAATATTGTTGGGTTTGTACGAAATAGTGACGCAATCAAATTACAAAAATTAGCGGAAGCATGTTATATCAGAGTTTAAAAAATTCCTAAAAAATCATTACCCGAATCATCCTTTATGCAAATTATTAATTTAAAACGATAAATAAGAAGTTATAGAATCATACCCTTATAGAACGAAGCTTCCACAGGTACGAGTTCAACTCCTTGTTCTTCGTGATCTCCTTTAATTTCTGAGTTAGATTCCTTCCTTTGATCAACGTTAGCCACCCTAGTGTTTAGCCTCTAGAGGTGATCCACCAAAAAAGATGAATTATCAAGAAGGAGGGTGGTTGGCTTAGTTTTCTATCCTCTATAGAAAAGGAGTACTCTCCAATAATTAGAATTGCATCAAGTAATATCTATTATAAGACTCCTCTTATATAGATATTGGTCAACCCTTCTAATCCTATTAGACATGAGATTTTTTTTAATTAATTAAACTCATTTAATTAATTTAAGCTTCCCACCACATGGGGAATAATTAATTAAATTCATTTAATTAATTTATCTCCTAATCTTATTAGAAATAAATGAGAGTACTAATATTAAATTAATTACTAAACTCCAATAATTGTAATAATATTAATAAGACTCCTCTTATTAATTTATATTTAAAATTTCCAAAATATTAAATAATAAACATTAAGTTATTTAATTTATTCTATCACCATAGATTAAATTAATTACACTTAATGCATTATTACGATTATGTCATTACCCTCTTAAATAATTATTCTTTCTTTTATGGTGTGACCCTTTAGATTCTCCATATTAAACCGGTTGTGAATAAATCAATTAGAATAATTCTAATATTATTTAAATAAATAAATTAAACTAATAATTTATTTAAATAAATAATATTTATTCTACAATAGGGATAAGCCTCCCTAGCGTTCAACGATTTTTCAGATAATATAGATTTTAACATTAATCATAAAAGAACCTGTGAGTAAATAGTTACCGTACAATTCAATCCTGCCACCATATAATGTCCCAATTAAATGTAAGACATGGAATTACTGTCAAGTCTTATTTTATTTAATTATATTTATTTCGATTAGAAAATGCACAACTCCATTTAATGCAAATTAGAAACTCCTTTTAATTTCATTCCACATTGGCCAAGGATTCCTGGGTTGTCATTTAGCGAATTACATAAGACATATCTCCTCTTTTACTAGAGATGGTAGATTCTTTATTGATCATTTATTATCTCCATATGTAATTTATTATACCCAAGCATACCCTTTTATATACCCTAAAAGGCCTTAAGGAATAAGTCAAAGTATAATTTATTACATACAAGATATTATGATAATCTCAAGTCCAAGGATCACTTGTAATACTATCACATTATGAATTCCTATTGACAGGCGAGTAAAACTCCATTAGGTATTCCATAGCGAGTCACGTTCAGTGAACAGCACCTACATACTTGCTTTAATGTCTCAACACAAATGATTATGAGATCAATCATCCTCATCCAATGAGCAAGCAACATATGTACTAATCTATCTGGATTTACTAATCTCCTTTTTAGTAATCCCATGATTATGAACTATTTTAATTTTTAAGCTTTCTAAGAATTTAGATCTCATTAACATGATCAACATCATACTTCTAAAAGTATTGCTTAAAACTATGGGTTATTTACATATTATAAAAACAGCATCATGTAGATAATTAAATGCCTTTAATAAATAAATATTTTATTAATGAATAAATAAGATTGTTTACAAAGTATGTGCTTTATCATCATACATGATTGGCTTGTATGCACACTACTATCAATCTCCCACTTGCACTAAAGTCAATCGCCACGGTATCTCATACCCATCTTCTCTAAGTGACGATCAAACTGCTGTTGTGTTAAAGCTTTAGTAAATGAATCTGCAATAGTGTCTTGAGAGTCTACACGCTCCAAGGTGACGTCTCCTCTTTCAATGATCTCCCTGATCAAGTGAAATTACCGCAACACGTGTTTGAATTTCTGATGAGACCTGGGTTCCTTAGCCTGTGCAACCGCTTCGGTGTCGTCACAGTATACGGGAACTGCTTCTCCAATGCTAGGAACCACACCAAGTTCAGTTATGAACTTCTTCATCCAAACAGCTTCCTTTGCAGCTCCACTTACAGCTATATGCTCTGCCTCTGTCACTGAATCAGCAACTGTTTGCTGCTTGGAACTCTTCCAACTCACTGCGCCTCCGTTCAAAGTAAACACATACCCCGAAACAGATTTACTATCATCTTATTCTGTTTGAAAACTTGAGTCCGTGAATCCCTCGAGTTTTAATTCAGACCCACCGTAGACAAGAAAAATATCTTTAGTCCTTCTCGAGTACTTTAGGATATTCTTCACTGCCTTCTAGTGCTCTTCTCCAGGATTCGACTGGTATCTGCTCGTTACACTAAGTGCATGAGCAACATCCGGTCTAGTACATATCATACCGTGCATAATAGATCCTATTGCAGAAACATAAGGGATCTTACTCATACGGTCTCTCTCCTCAGATGTCTTTGGGGCCTGTTTCTTGGAGAGATGTATTCCATGGCTCATCGGCATGAGACCTCTTTTGGAATCTTCCATGTTAAACCTCTTTAGCATCGTATCAATGTACGTTCTTTGGGATAAACCGAGCATCCTTTTAGATCTATCTCTATAGATCCTTATCCCAAAAATATAGGATGTTTCACCCAAGTCCTTCATGGAGAATTATTTAGATAACAAGATTTTTATTGATTGTAACATAGGACTGTCATTCCCTATCAGTAATATATCATCAACATATAATACAAGGAATGATACTGCGTTCCCACTAACCTTCTTGTATACACATGGTTCATTCTCGTTTTTGATAAAATCAAACTCTTTGATTGTCTCATCAAAACGAATGTTTCATCTACGAGAAGCTTGCTTTAATCCATAAATAGATCGTTGTAGCTTACAGACTTGATTTGTTCCAGCCTTTGAAATAAATTTCTCTGGCTGTGTCATATACACATCCTCCTCAAGTTTCTCAATGAGAAAGGCCGTTTTCACGTCTATTTGCAAGATTTCATAGTCGTTATAAGCTGCAATCGCAAGCAAAATTCTAATGGATTTAAGCATAGCTACTGGTGAGAAGGTTTCATCATAGTCAACTCTTTGTCTTTTTTTAAAACCTTTTGCAATCAGTCGGGCTTTATAGGTCTCTACCTTGTCGTCCGCTCCCTTCTTTCTTTTAAAGACCCATTTACACTCAATAGGCTTAATGCCTTCAGGTGGTGAAACCAAAGTCCATACTTTATTTTCATACATGGAGTCCATTTCAAATTTCATGGCTTCAAGCTATTTTTCTGAGTCTTTATTACTCATAGCCTGTTCGTAATTCAATGGATCATCATCATTCATGATGTGTACCTCATCGTCATCCTCTATGACGAATCCATACCTCTCAAGTATCTTCGGTATTCTTTCAGATTTACGAATAGGGTGTGATACAATAGGTTCTTCCATTTGGTCAGGTACCTGACTATGATTGATCCATAGTAATTTGTGGTTCTTGAACTTCTTCAAGATATATCTTACTCCCACTGACCCCTTCATGGATAAACTCCTTTTCCAAGAATGCAGCATGTTTTGCAACAAACACATTTTGATCAGTTGGATGATAGAAATAATACCCTACTGTTTCTTTAGGGTATTCCACAAATCTATACTTATCGGATTTAGTCTGTAGCTTCTCATTTTCAAATTTTTTGACATAAGCTGGACAACCCCAAGTTTTAACATGCTTAAGATTTGATTTCCTCCCCTTCCACATCTCATATGGAGTCTTTGGGACGAATTTAGTAGGTACCTTATTAAGTAGGTATGCAGCCATTTCTAGTGCATATCCCCAGAAGAAAATTAGAAGGTCGGTAAAACTCATCATGGATCGAACCATGTCCAACAGTGTTCGATTTTTCCTTTCAGATACTCCATTTAATTGTGATCACTAATACAAAAATGACCTTTAGACACGGTTGAGAAAAATTAAAGGGACACGGTGGCAGCAAAATTCGTGATAAAAAAATATATTTAAGGATAATGGTCACGGGATTAGATAGTCAAGTTTAATTACGGTGATTCACTGTGACTAGTATCGATATATAATTTTTTGATCACGATAATTTGTAATTAACGTGATTATTTTTATTTATGAATTTAGATACAATTTGCTCATCCACTATTGAAGTATTATCACGAAGAAAGTTTATGACGTGACTAATTTTATATTTTTGTAGACACGATATTTCATACACTTCAACCCAAACCTAAATCTCCTTTCAGTCCTCTCTCTCTCTCTCTTCTGCTCTCTAACCCTTTCAATCTTTTGATTCCCAACCTAAAAACCTAAATCCTCCAGTCGAAGGTCACTATGAATCGAAGGTCAATCGAACCAAAGGTTGCTCTCAATCGAAGCACAAACAGAAAGATGGTGACGAAGAACAGAGTTCGATTCAAATCCTAAAACAGTGTTTGTTGTCGACGATCAACCTTCATACTCTAACTTCATACTCTACAGGCGAAACAACGAAGAGGATCTCAAGCAAGCCCAAGGTTTTATCTTCTTATTTCGCGTATATAAATCTAGATCATCCTTTTCTAGCGATCTCCCCTCCTCCCTCTCGTCGTCTCGACCTCCTCCTCCTCCCTTTTCGGCAGATGCAAAATCGCCTTTGTGTGCGTGACATATACTGTTTTGCCGGCGGCGACGGTGTGGTGTCCCTTTCTACCATTAGCAGCTACCTTAAGGCTTAAAGGTTAGCCTAAAATTTTGCCCTTAATTTTTTGCCCTAATTTTTCCCCCATTTTTGTTCAAATTTCAGTACTTAAGTTGTTAATCAAAAGCTTATCTGTTTTTGCCCTAAATTTCAGAGCTACGGTGTTTATGTTTTGGTGCAGTAACTAAAGATAGATCTTTCATGCAGACACCTCCAGCCACATTGAAGCCTTTTCTATTTAATACCCATAATGAAGTACTTGGAATACACTCCGCTTGACCGGTAATCATGAAAATTGTTCTGTAATGAAATAGATATGATTTAGTCCTTTTTTGCTATGTAAATTGGTAATAAGTATTGATTTGCTATGTATTATAGGATAAATGATTTTCTAAGTTATGTGAATTTCGGAGAGCGTACTATCAAAGGATGCCTTGAAGCTTACTCTTGTAAGTAGGATTTGTGGTTTATCTGATATACTATAAATTCTCTAATTGGAATTTAAGGACATGGAATTTGCTTTACTTTCTGTTTGCTAGGCAAACATACTGGAACAGATAAGAAGCTATCCTTCAGTTTGGAGAATGCGGTAACTATATTTTGAAGTAATTGTTTTATCTCGTCATTAGTGTGCAGTTTTCCAAAGAACAAAAATACAACATATAAAAGTTAATTTCATGCAGGGTGTTTCATTAAATTCTTTCCCATTGTTGTGGTTTGTACTTTGGTTTTCTTAATGGAGCAATACTCTACAATTTTACTGGTGGAGTTTCTATTGTCATCGCTTCAGTTACAAATAGTTTCTAAAAATTACTGGATTTGTTATTTATGTTGACATATTAATATTTTAACTTTTGGTATTCCGTATATTTTTTTGATCCAGATTCTTGATTATCTTGGAAAATCCTCGGATAGTGACTCTTCCTCACCAGCTGAATATCTGTCTTGTAGATCAAGGTCATTAATGTAACTAAAATTAGCCTACAAAGTGTATCTTATCCTTTTATGGTTTTCAACTTTCTTTTATCTCTGTCTTTTTGCAGCCGGAAGATGTTGGTATATCTCATTCTTACACTCTATCACATGTATCCGAACTATGACTTCAGGTAACCATACTTTACAGAGCTTAGAAGGGGGTTATCGCACTTTAATTTGTAAAGAACATCGATCCTGGTTTACCGTTGTTTTTGTTCAACTACAGCGATAGAAAAGTGCATGGCATTTTTGAAGCTGCTAGTTCTGGGCAAATGAACATCAATCCATATGGATGGACTGCAGATGGGTCGGAAAGAACATCATATCCTGCTCAGGTATTTTATGAAGCTTTTGCTCTTTGAAATTCTCATTGAGTTCTGTGACTAGCTTGCTACGTTAGTCTCTGGTACTTACACCTAGCTGTTTATAGTTCAGATCCGTATGCGTTACAGTACCAAGCACTTCGTGAATATCAGTTTAAGCCAATACTCTCAGACAACTACTACGGTTTAAACCATTTATGGTTTGAACTTGACCATGCTCAAACAAACAATTTGATGTCTTTACTGTCATCTCTAGCAGTTGCTCTAAGTACCTCTGCACCACAGAAAACAGCAAAATGGAGAACTCTGTTCCAATCTATACCCTCACCTCAGAGGGGAGAGGAAAATGAAGGTTTTGACCCTCCAGTTTCAAATCTGTATTTTGCCCATTCCTATAAATCAAATGGAAATTTGGATACTTCAGATATGGCGACATGTTTTAGTGGCAATAACCAGATATCAGAAACCTACTTAGATAAAAGAGAGTTGTGGAGGAAGATGAGAAGAACCTTATATACATGAAACTAAAAGAAATGGCTCTAAACCGCGAGCATTTAGACTTATCTTTGATGGGACGTGTTGAAGATACTGCTGTTGTAAATGATGTGAACTTGGAGCAGAAAGGTATTCCGGAGAGAGAGACAATATCAAAGGAGAAGCTTGAAGTATTACCTCTTACCTCATCTGATTATCCTTCTATCATAGCTCAGGTACTTGATGTTTTCAGTTATCCATTATCAGTGACTATGATCTCCTATAATGAGTATTGTTGTTATGTCTTACCTCATCTACGCAAATGCTCTCTCTTTTTTTTTCTTTTTTTTTTGTGCCTGTATACAGTTGATTAAGGAGATGGAAGAGCTGAAGGCTTTTAAAACAAAGCAAAGCCAGAAGACGAAACATTTGGAAGCTAGTACTCTGTCATTTCTTGGATCTTGACGTTTTAGTTCTATTTTATGTTTGAATAGTACTCATTCTATTCAATTTGAATCTTCATGCATTTAGGTTCCTTTTTCCTACAGCCTCTTTCTGATATAGGAATATGAAACTAGAAAAGTAGATTTTGTATGCTTTTACTTTCAATTTATTTCAGGATTGCGTCAAATTAATTTAAACTTATATGTTTGGTTTACAACTTGTAAGGACTCGGACCTATTCCTCTACTTCCCTAACTAAAAAAAAATATGCTTGTATATACCATACTTGTGGATTGGAGGAAAGCAGAGCATATATGCTGTTTTCCTGCTCTTCATTTTTTGGTCTCTCACTTGGTATTTCAGGTCGAGGCAAAAACAGAAATTCAACTGTTAAAAGAACGGTGTATGATGCTGGAATCTGGATCAAATCCTTCTGTACAACATGTTGATTTACCAATGTTGATCAGTCAATTATCTTTGAGATATACCTCAAATCAAGCAACTTGTGGAAGTCTTATTCATTTCTGTACATTCAAAGAGAACCTTGCCTACATGCACTGTTACCTAATTCTAAGAAACAAAATCTGGCAAACAAACCCATAGAAACCAATTTATCCATCACAAAGGAGAAATTTGTCTTTCCCTTATTTGCTTCAGGGCGACTTCCTTCTATTCTATGTACAAATTACAACAACAGCAGAGCTCATTGTACAAATTGCTTACATATGTTCCATAAGTTTAGGCCAGTTTGATAATTTGACAGGTTTTTTATGGAGAAGCAAGTCATGGGGGAGTTTGTACGTGTACTAAAAATTTGTGAGTTTTTTTTTGGCCGTCCAATGTGAGTTGGCTAGAGACCTCATTTTTAGCTACCTATTTATGGAGGAGTTTGTAAGTGCACTCCATATGTGAGCTTTTTTTTTGGCCGTCCATATGTGAGTTGGTTACAGACCTCTTTTTCAGCTACCTATTTATGTTGAGGTGGAGTTGATGTTTTTCTGTTGAAACACTTCTGCAGATTATATGTTCAGTAGCAAACATATTAACTACCTCACAACTTATACCTTTCACAAATTGTACAAATACAAATTGATCACTTCTTGTTTGTGTCCCCCTGCCAAATGGATTGAGATATGTACTGTACCTTAATGAGCAGTTTGTGTTGGTCATCAGGTGATATAGAAAACAACATTGGATTATGTTCTTATGCATTTTGCCATCCACAATCTGAACTATGTTGTCCAAATGAATGATGCTTACCATCTCTACCATAGGCAATAATACATGTATAAGTAGCATATGCATTATTATTTTCTTATTGTATCACCCAATAAATTTGCATTATTACTTGTGGTGACTACCTGAATAAGTAGCATATGCATTATTACTTGTGGTTGTGGTGACTACTTGTTTGGAATGCTGCAGGTTGGTTTTATGACTTATTGTCAATTATTTACTCGTTTAAATTGTTGAACTGTTCCATATTGAAATTTATTGGGTTATGAACATATACCCACTTAGAATATTTACTTTTTAACACTTGAGAAAAGATTTATTGCTTTGTCAATCAATGGTTCTACTGAACAATGATTTATGTTTTGCAGGGAACAAGATCAGTGCTGTTTGCCCATGGTCGAGAGTCTATTACAGTGAAGGGTTTGAGGCAGACAAAGCCCAAGCTGTTAGGGAAATTGCCGCTCTTGAACCCAAGGGATAACCGTCGCGATCTTGCATTAATCATTCCTTCCAGCCATCGTTGCAGTGTTGTATGTACCATTTAAGTTAAATGTTTTCCTTGGTTTTTCTAGAGAGTAATAGTCGTCGTAGTCCCAAACAGACATTATGGAAATTGTGTTTCGGTTACTGACTTCATTATATATTTCAGATTAAATACACTTGCAGGGATAGGGAAAAAGAGAAATATGATCTAATAATATGAAATTAGATCATTGTAACACTTCCACAAATTCTTTTTGTAATATTAGATATTATTATATTCGATTCAAAATAGTTCTTTTTTTTTTTGTAATATTATTTTCTCCTTATGATTGATATTTGGATTCATATTCATTTGTAGGTTGTTTTTGGCGAATGGCATTGTGCCACAAAAATTATTATTTTTTTAAAAAAATAGAACCTTTTAGACACGGTGAAAAATCGAAACCAATGTTTGTTTCGTCACGGTTGAAAATTGGTTACCAACCATTAGACACATTTTAATTCATTGTTGTGACCATTTTTGTTATCTAGATACGGTTTTATAAAATTCACGTGACAAAAAAAAAATCTTACATTCATATTGGTCCGGTGTTGAACTTTCAAACCGTGACCATAGGCCTACAATAAAAAAATTTAGATACGATTTTTATAATATTCGCGTGACAAAACAATTATAAATGTAGATATTGGTCACGATGTTATAACTACCACCGTATCCAATATCTACATATATTTTCTATCGATCATCATTTTAGTCACGGGATGAAATTAGATACGATTTAAAGAAAAAAACGACAGTGGAATCACCGTGATCAAAATTGGTCACGAAGCCTGTAGACACGCAACTTGTGAAACGAAAATCCGTATATAAAAGCAAATAGTCACGGTTTAAAATCGTATTCAAAGGTCATTTTTGTACTAATGGGTGTATCTGGAGGAGTTCATTGTGAGATTATACCATTTTTTTTGAGACAATTGAGAAACTCACTGCTTAAGTATTCTCCACGTCGATCTGATCGAAGTTTCTTAATACTCTTGCCTGTTTGTTTCTCTACTTCACTTCTGAACTCATTAAACTTTTCAAATGATTCTGATTTGTATTTTATTAAATACACATCCAAATCTTGAGTGATCATCAGTGAAAGTAATAAAATAAGATTATCCACCCCGTGCACTTGTTGTCATAGGTCCACAAACGTCTGTGAATCAACGCTAATAACTCTGTAACTTTTTCTCCTTTTCTACTAAAAGGAGATTTAGTCATTTTACCCATGAGACAAGATTCATAAGTTGGATATGATTAATAATCAGATAACTCTAAGAGCCCATCCTTATGCAACTTGGATAATCTTGTTTCATTGATATGACCGAGTCTACAGTGCCACATATAGGTATAATTAATATAATCTCTTTTTCTTTTCTTAGTTTGTTCAATTTGAAATATATTTTCTTGCAATTCAAGTATATAAAGTCCATTTCGCAAATTTTCAATACCATATAAAATATCGTCTTTATAAATAAAACAACCATTGTTCTTTATAATAACGTTAAATCCTTCCATATCCAATACAGAAATAAAAATAATGTTTCTAATAATATTCAGAACAAAATAATAATTATTTAAATAAATGGACTTGCCCGAAGGCATCGCTAAACAATAAGTCCCTACAGCTAATGCAGCAACCTTTGCTCCATTCTCCACTCGTAGGATGACCTCATCATTGCTCAGCTTCCTACTTCTGACCAGTCTGTGACGCCCCCAAAATAGGTTCAATACCAACCCATTCTGAGTCGCCAAATATATGGTACAGAATTCAAATACAATCTTTATAACGTATGGTCGTGCAAAATACGACCACACAAACTATAAGTTTCAATACAAATCGTATATAATACGAAATATAAACACTCAAATTCATTTCTTATTCATTACAATTATTATCCCACTATTTTATAGAATCGTGAGGACTTCTACGGATCTAACTCTGATCATCACACTGTTCCCCGACTAGTCCCCGCAATATTCTCATTCCCTGAAGAGGACAATAGATGAAAAGGGTGAGCTCAGCTTGCCCAGTAAAGAATATTATGACTAAGATAATGAAAAATAAATTATCGTTAGCTTTCAATAAATCAGATAAAATATTATGAACAAAAAATTTTAGATCAATATTCACAGCGGAAATAACAATTCATTAGAAGAGTTAAGTAGAGAATAAATTCTATTATCTTCTATGATTTAAAAGTTTATTATCAATATTTTATCCCTGTAACATCAATCAATATACATCTTGAATCAAATATTCATCTTTGCACTACGGGCCAAAGATATTCATTTGTATCACCAGTTGGCCATGTTCATCTCAACACCTGTCCATCTTTGTACTACGGGCCAAAGATATTCATAAGGTAATCATTCATCTTTGCTCTACAGGTTAAAGATATTCAGTTATATTATCATTTAGGACTGAGGATGATGAAAAATAATATAAATAACGAATCCAGTGAGATAAAGAACAAAGATTAGGGATTCGTAATTTATTTTATTTAAGTTCAAGAATACTCCATAATGATACTTTGTGGAGCAAAATTCAAGAATAAAGATCAAAACTTGGATCCAATCAAAGATAGGACCCATAATAGCCAACTTGGACAAATAGAAGAAATTTTATTTTTTTTATGAATAGTGCCGTATACGTGAATAGTGCTGTATACGTGAATAGTGCTGTATACGTGAATAGTGACCCCGACGAAAAAAGTAAGAATTTTATAATAAAATTCATGTCAATATTTTGGTATAATGATATTGAAAAGAATAACATCATTTACAAAAAAAAAACATCTCTTACCATCCCTTACAACTGTTGAACGAAAATAATATTCCTACGAATATTGAACGAAGATAATATTCCTTACGAATATTGAACGAAAATAATATTCCTTACGAATATTGAACGAAAATAAAATTCCTTACGAATACGAAAAATAATATCGTAAGCGAATATGAAATAAATAATACCCCTTACAAGAAAAATACCATCCTTTACTTTAAAAGAAGAGAATTTCTGACTGGTAGGGCGGGGATATTCTTGAAGAAAACTTATACTGTTTTCTACACTCAAAGCTTCCTAAAACTCGAAAGAAATACGCTCAATATTATAGAAGAAGAATTCTCTGATTCTGGTGTGATTTTCATTTCTAAACTTAGCATCCTATTTATAGGAGAATGGAAGGATACTATTTGAAAATAAAAATCACGGACAAACCGTATTTTTTTCACGGGCGCTGTAACCGGCGAAAAAATTTAATTTACTATTCATTACTGTGCAATAAAATATTCTAATAAAACGAAAACTTTAAATAAAATATAATATATTCTATTTATAATCTAATAAAACAAAATTTTATATAATATATATATATATATATATATATATATATATATATATATATATATACTCTCCCACATTCCTACGGCAACCAAAATATATAACAATTCTCTCCCTTCCAAAGCACCACACACCACCCACCATACACCACACACACCATCACACACACGCGCACACACACACACACACACACACACACACACACACATATATATATATATATATAATATATATATACCTTGCACCTTTATATATATATATATATATTTAAAATTGAGATAACTTCTACCGATACTTTTGAAAAATGAGTAAGTGGGGGTACATATAATAAGCCAAATTTACAACAAATACTGATAAAAATATCTCAGCACTAATTCCTTCTTTTATATCCACAAAAATAAATATTTTCTTATCATATAAATCAATAATTAATTATTCACAAATAACATTACAGAACTAGCACAACAAGCTCATATTAAATATTTAATACTTTATTAATTTATCATGTTAGGAGGCGACGTTCGATATTTCAAATATCATTTGAACGCTTCGGACTTAATATAATTTTTTTGAGGAATTTGTTATTATTTGTCTCATCTTGTTTAGCGCGCATGCACACACACACACACACAAACACACACACACACACACATATATATATATAAAATACGCGTCATTTTATTAAACATACAAAGCATGTTTGCATAAAATATAATATATATATAATACTTAGCATGCACATATAGAATACTATATTCTACCCGGATTGATTATGGACTTTTATTCTAGTTTGGTTCACTCGAGCCACCAAGTGAACCAAAAGGTCAAACCTAAGGGTGCAAGAAATAAAATTTAAACGTAACTATTACATTTAAACCCGGGCTCCATACAAACGGGTCTTCACGCGCACCTTGCTCCTTGGTCTCTAATTTTTTCAAAATAATTCTAACTATTTTTATTACATTAAACTATTTCATTTAAATAGAAACCTTGATCAGCAGTAAAGGGGAAGTACATAAGAGGGAGATAGAATTTATATCGAGAAAAAAATTAGAGAAGACAAGGTACGCAGACCCCATTTAATAAAACTCATTCATTCAAGCATTCAACTAAAATAAAATCCAATCACATTGGTCAATAGTCCATAATCAACCCCATTTATTTTCATACATGTCACCATATGTATCAATAAATAAATAATCATATCATGAATTAAAACATTCTATATATATATGAGTATCATTTAATGGGCAATTTTAATTTGCATGAAATCCAATTTCAAGATTAAAATAAACTCTTTATTTTAATTATAAAATTATTAAGAATATTATATATATAGGATAAGGCTCTTAAACGGACTGTTTGTAAACGAACAATTCTTTTGCGTACATCCTTTTCCTACTTATCCTACATAATTGAGATAGTACATAATTGGGCCCACTTATTCAATTTAAAAGTGTACGCAAAAGGATTGTTCGTTTACGAACAGTCCGTTTAAGAGCCTTATTGTATATATATATATATATATATATATATATATATATATTAAGGTAATCATGGGTTACCTTTCTTTTAAAACTTCCTGCACGTTTCAAAAAACTTGCTGAAACCTTTTTGTTTTGAATTGAATAATTTTTATTTAAAACAATTAATATCCTTTTCTAAGGCAACGTGAGTCAGCTTTTAAAAATAAATTCTGCAGGTTCCCTTTTAAAAAAAAATCGACAGTCACCATTTTGTGATCAATTCGCGGACACAGCGAACTAAGAAGAAAAAAAAATTGTTTCCGTTAATTTTTTTTTCTTTCTCCCATAAAAAAATAATTTTATACAACTAATTATGCCCAATAAATTATTCTAAATACATACCCATATGTATATGAAATCAAAATAATTAATAATTACATAAAGGTTTGGCTGTGATTGTTGGGTTTGTACGAAATAGTGACACAATCAAATTGTAAAAATTAGGGAAAGCATGGTACATCAGAGTTTAAATTTTTTTTACAAAATCATTACCCGGATCATCATTTATACAAATTATTAATTTAAAACGATAAATAAAAAGTTATGGAATCATACCCTTGTAGAACGAAGCTTCCATAGGTATGAGTTCAACTTCTTGTTCTTCGTGATCTCCTTGCATTTTTGGGTTAGATTCCTTCCTTTGATCAACGTTAGCCACCCAAGTGTTTGGCCTCTAGAGGTGATCTACCAAGGAAAATGAATTATCAAGAAGGAGGGTGGTTAGCTTAGTTTTCTATCCTCTATAAAAAAGGAGTACTCTCCAACAATTAGAATTGCATCAAGTAATATCTATTATAAGACTCCTCTTATATAGATATTGGTCAACCCTTCTAATCCTATTAGACATGAGATTTCTTTTAATGAATTAAACTCATTTAATTAATTTAAGCTTTCCACCACATGGGGAATAATTAATTAAATTCATTTAATTAATTTATCTCCTAATCTTATTAGAAATAAATGAGAGTACTAATATTAAATTAATTACTAAACTTCTTTAGAAATTAAAATAATAATAATTGTAATAATATTAATAAGACTCCTTTTATTAATTTATATTTAAAATTTCCAAAATATTAAATAATAAACATTAAGTTATTTAATTTATTCTATCACCATAGATTAAATTAATTACACTTAATGTATTATTACGATTATGTCATTACCATCTTAAATAATTATTCTTTCTTTTATGGTGTGACCCTTTAGGTTCTCCATATTAAATCGGTTGTGAATAAATCAATTAGAACAATTCTAATCTTATTTAAATATATAAATTAAACTAATAATCTATTTAAATAAATAATATTTATTCTACAATAGGGATAAGCTTCCCTAGCGTTTAACGACTTTTCAGATAATATAGATTTCAACATTAATCATAAAAGAACCTGTGAGTAAATAGTTACCGTACAATTCAATCCTTCCAACATACAATGTCCCAATTAAATATAAGACATAGAATTACTGTCAAGTCTTATTTTATTTAATTATATGTATTTCGATTAGAAAATGCACAACTCCATTTAATGCAAATTAGAAACTCCTTTCTAATTTCATTCTACCTTGGCCAAGGATTCCTGGGTTGTCATTTACCGAATCACATAGGACATATCTCCTCTTTTACTAGAGGTGGTAGATTCTTTATTGATCATTCATTATCTCCATATGTAATTCATTATACCCAATCATACCCTTTTATATACTCTAAAGGGCCTTAAGGAATAAGTCAAAGTATAATTTATTACGTACAAGATAATATGATGATCTCAAGTCCAAGGATCACTTGTACTACTATCACATTAGAAATTCCTATTGACAAGCGAGTAAAACTCCATTATGTATTCCATAGCGAGTCACGTTCAGTGAACTTATTCTCCAATAAGCACCTACATACTTGCTTTAGTGTCTCCACACAAATGATTATGAGATCAATCATCCTCATCCAATGAGCAAGCAACATATGTACTAATCTATCCGAATTTACTAACCTCCTTTTTAGAAATCCCATGATTAGGAACAATTTTAGTTTTTAAGCTTTCTAAGAATTTAGATCTCATTAGCATGATCAACATCATGATTCTAAAAGCATTGCTTAACACTATGAGTTATTTACATATTATAAAAATAGCACCATGTAGATAATTAAATGCCTTTAATAAATAAATATTTTATTAATAAATAAATAAGATTGTTTATAAAGTATGTGCTTTATCATCATACATGATTGGCTTGTATGCACACTACTATCAAATACCCCCAAACTTAAAACAGACATTGTACTCAATGGCTAAGATATGAAAAAGTAAAGTAGAGAACTTTCCTAAAAATACAACATCTTCCTCCTTGTCCGCTAAGTTTGGAGAATATGTCAAGCATATTGGAGCAAATTGGGCACCACCACAGTTGAATTCGACTTGCAAAACCTATAAACCCACAATAGAAGCAATTTTATTAAATCCTAACTAAATTCAAAATTACTAATATAATACCTAATAAAATCAAAAAATAAAAATTAACATTGGGTTGCCTCCCAATAAGAGCTTCTTTTATAGTCTCAGCCAGACTTCTTCAACTCTCTATCCAATTTCCCTTCGAAAATTGAGGAACCCTCCATCCATTAGTAGCAATGTATCTTTTGAGAGCTTCCCAACAGCAAGGGCCATTGAATGACAGCCACCTAGCATGATCTTTTTAAATAAATTCTTTTTTAACACCTTAAAGTAGCTAGGCATTTTCCTAAAAGTTTTTGTGAAGAGATTGTGGCATTGAGGCTTGTCAAACACAACGGGTTCTTCTTCTATTTTTTTTCTCATCCCACCATGGCTCCAAAGTTGTACTAGCTCTAATATCAAATATAGCGTTGCCTATGACATGACTACAAATTGGACACGATCATGCAAATTTGCCCGGATCCTTGAACTTTGGTGGAGAAGGTACATGGGGCACTATCAAAATCTGCTCATCTTCGTTAGAACTCAAAGTTAGATATTCGTCGACCTCCTTTTCTTGGTCCCCAAGTGTCTTCTCTCTTTCAACATCTATATCATTTGGCACATCCGGTTGTAGACTTGGTTCGGGCTCTCCATCAGTCTCGGAATCCATTTTATAGCTCCAAGTGTATTGAGGACAAGTGTTTGAGGCATTGAGAAGCTGTTCCATCTGGTTCGTAAAATTTTAACTTGACATCTCTTAACTAACCCTCCTCTCCTCACTCAAAGCTATGAACTTGGACAGAAGTTTCTCTAAATTTGAATTTTCTTCCTATTGTAGTGGAGGTGGACACAAGAACTCTAGTGGATATGTTGGACTAGGGGCATAAAATTGATCTTTATGATTAGGGCTCCATTTAATATCAGGGTGATACCCCCAATTCTGATGATAAATGTTGTGATAAGCACCACCATACTGTACCGGCTTGAAACTGATGGCGTATTGATGACTCGAATGGTTTCCAGCACAATAATCATAAGTAACCGCCACACTTTGACTACGTTGTGCTACAAAAGCGTCCAACTTCCTCGAAAGTGTCTCAATCTGTACTGACAATGCAGAAAGTGTATTGATCCCATCAATCTCTGCTTCCCTTGGCCGAGTAATTCTTGAATAAGGCCATTGGTAATTAAATTCTTCCATGGTACCTGAAAAGGAATTAGACTAGAGAGAGAAATAAAATAAAAGTTTAAATTAAGATTAATTTGATTGAAATTTATATTGACAAAATATTAAAATAATTTTCCCGACAACGGCGCCAAAAACTTGTTGGTTGATTTCACAATCAATGAATACACGCAAGTATACGTGGTCAACAAGTAATACAATGATAAAAAAGTATCGTTCCCACGAGGAAATATGCTAATATTTTTCAATTATCAATTCCAATTCAATTACTCCTAATTTAAACTATGAAATATTGGTTGTGATATGAGAACTAAAATTAACAAAATCAATAATTACGATAAAAATTTCACAAGATTGATTACAGATTTAACATGTTAAGATTACAAATTCCCTTGGTATTTCATTTAAATCAATTTACTTCCCATTTAATTCAGTTAATTAATATGAATTGTTATCCAAGAATACTTTATAGTATTTAGTATTCACGCACTTCTTCCGAAAGATACGTGAAAAAATCCTCCTAAATCCAATCTTTAAGACACGGAACTACAAGGAACACCCTAGTCAATCAGCTCACTATATTCCTATGTGAATCAAGTTAATTAGGGTTTTAAGCACAAATTCTTTCAATGAATTCAAAAGACACATAGGTATATTTCTAACCTACATGCTAATCATATTAACCCTATTAAGATTATATGAACAGATGCTATTATATCCAGATCTCAATTTATACTCCATCTTCCAATTTTATATAGATTATCATGGTAATTACTGGCCAAAAAATTAATTAATAAGCATAAGATTTAATAAACGATTCAATAAAAACCAACTTACATTCAATGGGAAGATTTAATTTAAACTACATACCAAGTTCCGTTGTAATCTTAATTAAGAATTAGTTCATGATAACAAAGAAAAACATCATCCAAATTAATAATCCAAACATCCCAGATAATACAAAGAATAAAAATTAGAGAAAAGATTAGAAGAACTTGTTAGATTGCTTCTAATCCTCCACTTGATCTTTAGCCTCTGAAATCTCCTTCGTGTTTTCTCGTATTGTTCTCTCTACAAATCTCTTGATAAAATCCTTGATATGTCTTTCCTGAAGTCTTTTTCTCTTTGTCTTGGA
This sequence comes from Panax stipuleanatus, assembly GCA_020205555.1. Lineage (NCBI taxonomy): Eukaryota > Viridiplantae > Streptophyta > Magnoliopsida > Apiales > Araliaceae > Panax > Panax stipuleanatus. The sequence continues at coordinate 46,793,584 of CM035117.1, read as the reverse complement.
CCAAACCCTCCTGCAGATTCCTTTTCCTCTTCAAAATTAACTTAGCAACAAAATAACCCAACATTGGGTGTGGCCTAGCGCACTAGGCACTAGGTTTAGTGCAATCCAAGCGCAATAGGCACTAGACAAGGACTAGATAATTACAAAAATGCCACTCAGCTCTAATTTTAATGATTTTTAATTCTTTTCTTCTCCCAAATGACTAATTTATCCCTCCAGATCCATCCTACAAGAAATAAACATAAAAAATAACTAAAAAGATAATAAAAATACTCAAAAACCAACAAAAGATTAAGCTCAAATGCACTCGATTCATGGGTATAAAACTCACTTATCAATTTTACTCCACAATTGCTTATCATGTTGACAATTTGAACATTCTTGAACTCTGAATAAATTAAATTATAAATTTCTAATATTTATCATTGATCTCACTTTTATTCATCCTTTATATCATTGTCATCATCCTCATGCTTAAATTATGGTGAAAAGTTATCTTTGGCCTGTAGTGCAAAGATAAACTGCTGATTGGTATTATTATTACCATGAATTGTGTACTGGTATAATCATAACCTTTAATGTTACAGGCAAACATTTGTGGTGTAAGTTCTCTTTGGCCCGTAGTTCAAAGATGGACTGGTGTTTGACATGATCATGACCACTGGTGATACAAATAAATATTTTTGGCCCGTAGTAAAAATATAAATTATTGATTTGAATTAATTATTGATTAGTGTTACAGGGATAAAATATTGATTATGAATTTTTAAATCATAGAAGATAGTAGACATCATGCTTTACTTGACTCTTCTAATGAATTGCTATTTTCGCTGCACTTGTTGATCTAAAATTTGTTGTCTATTATATTCTATCATATTTTTCACTGTTGAGGACTAAGAATAATTTATTCTTCATTATCTTAGTCATAATATTCTTTACTGGGTTATTTGAGCTCATCCTTTATCTTTTTGTTCCTCTCAGGAAATGAGAATGTAGTTGGGACTAGTCGGGGAATGGGGTAATGGTCCGATATAGTTACTATTGTAGTCCTCACTATTCTTTAAAATAGTGTGGCAATAATTGTAATGAGTACTTAATTTAAGTGTGGATATTATCGTATCAGATATGGTTCAATAATTGTATTAAAACTCACAGTTTATGTGTTGTCGTATTTCGTACGACAGTTTAATAGTTGTAAATAGGGAAATTTATATTTGGAATTTTGTAGTATGTATTTGACGATTCAAAATGGGTTATGTAGACCTACTTTGGGGGCATCACATAAATCTTAAATATCATTCTTGAATTTTACTCTACAATTGGTTATCATGTTGACAATTTAGACATTCTTAAACTCCGAAAAATTAAATTATAAATATTTAATATTTATCCTTGATCTCACTTTTATTCATCCTTTATGTCATTGTTATCATCATCACCATACTTAAATTGTGGTGAAAAGTTATCTTTGGCCCGTAGTGCAAAGATGGACTGTTGATTGGTATGATTATGACCAGGAATTGTGTATTGGTATAATCATGACCTTTGGTGTTACAGATAAAGGCTTGTGGTGAAAGTTCTCTTTGGCCCGCAGTGCAAAGATGGACTGGTGTTTGGCATGATCAGAACCACTGATGATACAAATAAATATCTTTGGCATGTAGTGCAAAGATAAAATGTTGATTTGCATAATTATTTATTGGTGCTACAGGGATAAAATATTGATGATGAACCTTTAAATCGTAGAAGATAGTAGACAACTTTATCTACTTGACTCTTCTAATGGATTATTTGTTCCGCTGCAGTTGTTGATCTAAAACTTGTTGTCCATTATATTTTATCTTATTTATCATTGTTGAAGATTAAAGATAATTTTTTTCTTCATTATCTTAGTCATGATATTCTTTACTGAGCTATTTGAGCTCACCATTTTCTTTTTTGTTCCATTGTTCTTCTCAGAATCTGAGAGTGTAGCTGGGACTAGTCGGGGAATGGAGTAATGGTCTGAGATAGTTACAATAGATATTAGATATGATTCAATATCTGTATTAAAACTCACAGTTTATGTGTTGTATTTTGTACGAAAGTTTAATAGTTGTAAATAGAAATTTTTTTATTTAGAATTCAGTAGTATGTATTTGGTGACTCAAAATGGGTTATGTAAACCTATTTTGGGGGCATCACAATCTCCGATCTGGTTTGGGAGGCTATGTGTCGGCACTGGGATGATGAAGTGTTCAAAAAGAAGTCAGAGCAAGCAAAGAAAAATCGGAGCCAGCTCCGAGTCGTACACACGACTGGCTCACAGTCCTTTGAGAAGGTGAATTTGGTAAGTATTGTGTATTTTTTTGTTTAATTAGTCATTTTTCAATAGCATACTTAATACCATTTTGATTGTCTTAATTATTAGGCATGTTTGAGAGCTTGGGCCGACGTCCTACGATGAGCAAGTTTTGGGATAAAGTCCACACCCCTAAGGACTCGCGCATGTCTCCCGCAACATTAGTATTACGGGTAAGTCTTAGTCTAACATTTAAGCTAATATTAATATTATGTAGTTAATCAAATGAAATAATTAACTCACGTATAGAAATAACATTACAGGACCGATTTCAGACGCTTCGAAATGCCCGTGTAGTTGAGTTGCAGGCTACTAGAGGGGATTCTGAGCCGTTAGATTCCACCACTCCTCTTCCCAAGATTGAGTTATCTCGGGATGAGGAGCTGAGATTATGGGTTGTGTCTCAAGATCCCCCTTCTAGCAGTACCGACAGGTATCGCATGTTGGGCCTTCCGAGGATACCCTACCCTACCCTACCTGAAGGTAATATATAATGTATCTTAATTTATAAAATAAACTAAAATTTATATATACTATGTAATAACTTGTTTATTATCCCAAACTTTAGCCATCGCCAGCGTCCAAGAGCACCAGTTGGACCATCTCATACGGGCGCTGGCTTGGACGACGCGCTATTCTAGAGGGTTATAGCGACGGAATCAGATAGATTTCAGACGAATTCAATTTTTTGACATCAGCATTTGCCTAGCCATGCTCGCCTTCACCAAATAGCCTAGGATATTGTAGCGGGGGCTACTGTAGAGAGTACGGGATTACCGTCGGAGCAGTTCGTCGCGTTAAGTGGTGAGGTGCTTCAGATGGTGGTTACCCTACTATTGGAGGCTTTTGGTGATCAGCCCGAGCGTCGTCAGGTATTCTGCACGTTATTTTATTTTTATTTAACAAGCTTTTTAATTCTCACATATATATAGACTAATGATTTATATTTTTAATCCTATCTACAGGGTGGCGATGGCGATCAGAGGGACGTTGGTGCTGATTTTCATACACCAGAGCAGCATCATCGTCCACCCTCGTTCGATGATCCTCCTCCTACTACCTAGCTAGTTCTACGTGCTCATTTGTATAGATTGTATTCATTACATTGTAGAACATTTGTATATATTGTTTAAAATTGTTGTTTAGTTTACTTTGTATGAGTTTTGTAAATCAAGAGGTATCCACTAAGAGGAATAGAAAGTAGATGTGATTTTAGATTCAACTTGATCTTGGGTGGCTAACCCTAATTCTCTATCTTAACAACTTAGGATTTTGAGAATGCTTGCAAGAGAGATGTAAGTTGTAAAAGTTGTATTAGTCTTTTCCACAATAAGACTCCTCTTATTTAAAGGCTAACCCTAATCCTTAACCCTTTAAAAATCGGGTTTTAATTAATTTCCAATCTAATTAGGAACTAAATAAAATAATAACAATAATAAGACTCCTCTTATTTATTTATAATCTAGTATTTCTCCAAATACTTAATTATAAATATTAGTATTTCTCTGAATACCATATTATTATTATTTAGTCAATTTAATAATAATAATAATAATAATAATAATAATAATAATAATAATAAGATGCCTAATCTTATTAATTTATAATATTAGTATTTCTTCAAATACTTAATTATAAATCTTAAGCTATTTAATTTATTTCAGTAATAAATTAAATACACTTAATTTATTATTATTAAGCCAATCACTTCTAAAATCATATTTCTTCCTTTTGTGGTGTAGCCCTCTAGGTTCAATAGTAAGTTAGTAGTAGAATAAATAAATTAGAACTATTCTAATATTATTTATAATGAATTAAACTCCTTTAATTCAAATATAAATAAATAATATTTATTCTACATCATGAGTGACACCTTATAAATAATGTATTATGACTATCCGGATAATATGAATTCAACATTAATTACAAAGATTATCACAAAAACTACAAAGAATCTATTCCGTGAATAGTTACCGTACAATTCAATCCTTCTACCATACAATGTCCCGATTAAACATAAGACATGGAATTACTGACAAGCCTTATTTAATTAATCATATGCATTTCGATTCAAAATGTACAACTCTGAATAATGTAAATTAAAAACTCCTTTCTAATTTCCATTCCACCTTGGCCAAGGATTTCTGAGTTATCATTCATCAAGTCGCATAGGACATTCTCTCCCTTTACTAGAAGTGATAGATCCTTTCTTGATCATTCACATACCTGCATGTATACTTTATTATACCTAAACATACCCTACAACATACTTTTAAATATTAAGGAATATGACAAAGTATAATTCAGAATACACAAGGTACTATGATGATCTCTCAAGTCCAAAGATCACTTGTACAACTATCACTATACAATGTCCCGATTAAACATAAGACATGGAATTACTGACAAGCCTTATTTAATTAATCATATGCATTTCGATTCAAAATGTACAACTCTGAATAATGTAAATTAGAAACTCCTTTCTAATTTTCATTCCACCTTGGCCAAGGATTTCTGAGTTATCATTCATCAAGTCGCATAGGACATTCTCTCCCTTTACTAGAAGTGATAGATCCTTTGTTGATCATTCACATACCTATATGTATACTTTATTATACCTAAACATACCCTACAACATACTTTTAAATATTAAGGAATATGACAAAGTATAATTCAGAATACACAAGGTACTATGATGATCTCTCAAGTCCAAAGATCACTTGTACAACTATCACTATAGGAACTCCTATTCTTAGGCAAGTAAAACTCCATTAGGGTTCTTTTAAGTGAAACACGTTCAGTGAACTTATTCTCTAATAAGCACATATATACTTACTTTAGTGTCTCCATATAAATGATTTTGAGATCAATCATCTACTTCAACAGAGCAAACATAGTATGTACTAATCTATCCGGAATCAGTAACCCCACATTAGTGATCCATACGATTAGGAACATTTTAGTTTTGAACTATCATGAATTTAGATCTCATTAGCATGATCAATATCACGATTCTAAAATTATTTCTCTAAAACTATGGATTTATCCCATTTATTAATTCAACTAATTAACATAGATAAAGATGCCTTTTATACTATATAAATTCTCTTATTAATAAATGAACAAGATTACAGAGTAAATGCTTATCACATCCAATGTGATTGGCTTGAGAGTATATTACTTTCACATTGTGTGTCTTTGCTTGTTGACCTCTAACCCTGAAGAGATCAATGTGTTTCTATAACATCTTCTTTCCAAATTGAGGTCCCTTACCACTTCTCCTACTCCCCTGGGCGTGAGGAAGTTGATTTTAAAATGCAAAATTAACGTCACCACTTGCAACACTATTAAGGTTGGCCTTCCAAGAATAGCATTGTAAGCTGAGTCCACATGTACCACAAAAAACTTGCAGGTTATCTCTACCTATCGAGGAGCCGTTCCGAAGACTATCGGCAACTCAATAGTCCCTACATCCTTGACTTGATCATTACTGAAGCCGTACAAAGGAGGCTCCTGCCCAATTTACATCTTTCTTCCCTCCAAGTCCATTCTCTGGTAGGCGTGTGCATACAGAATATCCACCGAAGAGCCATTATCGATCATCATTCTTTTCATGTCAACCGATTCGACGTAAGCAGTTATAACTAATGCTCCCTCGTGTGGCTCAATCAGCTCTGAAGGGTAATTCTCATCCGTGAATGATATGATTACTCCCGTTTATTGTCTTTCAAGCCTAACAGGTTGATCAGACACAGATAGCACGACATCCAGCAGTCCTCGTCTCTTATTTCCGTAACCTTCCTGATTGACCCGCCCGTGATCACATCCACCACCGACGTGTTGCCTGGGTCTGATCCTGTTATTGGGGTTGGGCCGTTGGATTTTGCACTGGGGTGGTGTTCGGTTGTTATGTCCCCAAAGCATTCCGTCCCGCGACATACTAAACTAATTCTCCGTTTTAGACGTTTTTCTCAACCAAGTCCTTCAGACCCCAGCATGTCGAATGCCCAGCCGACTGATGATAGTCACAATACCTATTCTGATTTCCCCTGTTCGACTTTGTGTTGTCCTTGGCCAGCTCAAAATAATGTTTGTCTTTTATCTGCTCCAGAATAGTACCCAGATCTGTGTTGAAGGGGTGTAAATTTTGTTGAACCTCTGATTCGGGAAGGGCAGGCATCCTCCTCCCGAACCACCACTGTTGTTATTGTACTTCTTCTGTTGTCCATCCGATTTGTTATTATTGTTGTCCCCTTTTGTATAGTTGTTCTTTCGACTTTTTTGACGAGCCTTGCCTCAAATTGCTCATCGCCTATTCTACTACTATATAGCCTTCAGCCGTATCGAATGTTTCAGTTAAGTCTTTAGGATGGTTGAACATCAAGTCTTTCACCAACTTCTTTGATTTTACAATATCAAAACCATTCTGAAATAGACCAAGTGTCTGAAGATTGTTCAAATCTAAAACCTACCCCATCGCTTCCCAAAAACACTTCACGTACAGACCCAAAGTCTCATTCGAATACTGTCTGATCTGAGCCAAGCATCCGGTTAGCTTACCCATCCTCTTGTTGCTGCCGAACCTGGCATGGAACTTATCACAGAGCACTTTTTAAGAAGAGATTGAGTTTGGAGCCAGCGTCATCATCCACCGGTGAGCGTCCTTATTCAGGGTCGTTATGAACATCTGACACTTGGCAGCATCAGAGTAGTCATAATAGTCCATCAGTCGATCATAAGCTTAGTTGTGCTCATAAGGATCTCCCGAACCATCATAACTTTTCATGTGAGGGGCTTTTTTGTTCGGATCTGCCTTCTCCCGAACAATCTCAGGAGAAGACGGTGATGATGATTTGACTGCATTCACCTTCTCCTGCTTGACATCGGTTAACTATTTTTATAAATTCATAAATTTTTGAGCCAACGCTTCGAGGCCATCTACTTGGGGGGGGGGGGAATACGTTTCTGTCCCATCCTTTATGTTCTAGAGATGTGTCGCGCCTTCTCCGTTCTGATCTTTGTATACTTCTCAAACTTGCCTCTTGGGAGCGACTTCGATGCCTGCTTCTTACTTATGAGTGACCCCAGGACCTGTTCCTCTCTTGGGAGCGACTTCAGTGCATGCTCTTTTCACGAGAGCGACTTTTGTGCATGCTCCTTTCCCGAGAGCTACTTCGAGGCCTGCTCCAGGTTCTCTGAGAATCGTCTAGATGATGTATCTTAGACAGATTCCCTGGCGATCACTCCTGCCTTTGGCTACGGCTGGAAGCGCCATCCTCACCATCTAATATAGCTAGTTGAGCATCCCACTTCTTTTGCTTAAAGAGAAAGGCTTTCACGGTGTCATTGGTTTCCTGAACCTTCTTCGTCAGGATGGTTTGCCTTTCATCTCAAACATCACGTCTGGAATCTTGATCCCTTTGTGGGCGCATTCGGGATGGGGTGTCCTTGACGTGCTCACGGGGTTTAGTCTTCTTTCTGTCTGTTGAGAACAATCGGCATTTGACATATCCACCGTAAGTGTCCTTTTGACCCACCAACTGGCTATGGGGTTCGAGCCTATCTTGGATGCTTTTGGATGGACCCAACCTGTCCTTGATGGGATCCCTTTGGCTGAGCAGATAGTCCAGTCGTCGACTCTTCTTTTCCAGTAATTGTCTTACAGGTCGCCATAATTCTAACCAAAAACTTCTTTTGTGATTGACAAATAGTAGCACTAGTAAAGCCCTCCTTCTAGCGCCAATGTTATCGCCAAGATTTGTTCACGCGCCCCAATCACTAAAGCGCGTTAAACCTTGCACAGAAACAAAGTCACACCTAAAGCTTGACGACTTGGGCCGCCGGGGGATAGCTCCGGCGTGAGAATAAGTATAGGCTGAATAAGGTTTAACAATGGAGGATTAATGCTCTATTATTGGAAAATAATCTTGTATGTACCTTAGAATCATGGTGTAGCCTTGTATTTATAGTGATCACACCACATCCTCCAAGCCCTTCCTCGTATAGGAATAGGATTCCTCATTAGGTAAAATACCTTAATGGGATCAAACAGAATCTCCTTAAGGAAAGGTAGTCGAATCATATCCTGACACTTTCCTTAGGAGTCAAGAATTAAATGCAATTAGGAATCTTTGATTCCTTAAAATACTCAATTACCCAAATAGATTTCTATGTAGGGTTAAATACCTCCACGTGAACTTTGGCCCACAGTATAATTGGGAATAAATAATCACGCCCCAACAGGTAGCATAGTCCAAGCTCAAATATTATGAAAAGGTCATGCTGAAAATATGGGGTCAAGCTCATCTTACGATAGAATATTTACACGCATGCTACCACTCAATTACCTCGGGGCTGTTAGAAGTATTGTGATGCTAAACTTGAATTTTTTTTAACCGAAGTTCTCTAAATCGTATAATGATTTATACAATTGAAAGTACTTTTATTCATAATTTTCATTTAATCTGAGCTATGAAATGCTCTGTTTGTAATGGTTTTTAAACGTTGGGATTTAAGATTTGTTGTTCCTTAAATCTGAGATTAAGAAATTATTTTATAATGTATATTTAAGATGTAGAAATCTTATAAATTGTTTTGTTGAATATTTAGACTTGCTGAGCATTTGAATGCTCACCCCTTACTATATTTAAACTTTTCAAACATGATAAAAGGGGTTGGGGGTCGAGTAGAGAAGGCTAGAGTAGAATTGAAGTAAATTCGAGATCGAGATGAGATTAATGTAATAGTATAAGTTATTTATATTGTAAAACCTTTTATTGTAAGGGTGTAAAGTTAATTATGATGTAGTTAAGTCTTAAGTTGAAAGTGTTGTAATTGCAACCAAAAATTGGGATAAATAATCCCTTAATATATGATATGTTATGAGTTAACCTAATACTATAATAAACAGGTAGAATTATTATGCAAATTGTTAACGCTAAGATTCGTCCATGCGCCTCAACCACCAAAAGGGCGTCCAATCCTGCACATAAACGAATTCACATGATGGCTTGGGCTGTCGGGGGATAGCTCTGATGTGAGAATAAATACAGGCTAAACAAAGTTTAACAATTGAAGTATTTTAGTGCTGGAAAATAATGAGATACTTGAGAATTATAATGTAGCCTTTATAGTGATCACACCTCCTCTTATATGTCTTTCCCCGTATGGAAATAGAATTCCTCATTAGGTCAAATTCCTTATTGAGATTAAAATAAATCTTCTTAAAAGAAAGTCAGATTCTATCCTGACACTTTCTTAGGAGTTGGAAATTAAATATAGTTAGGAATCCTAGATTCCTTAATATTCTTTCACTGCTCAAAACAAATTCCTACGTGCGGAGACTTCCTCTACGTGGACTATGGCCTACTAAATCTACTGGGCCCAAATAATTATGCCCCAACACTAATAAAGTAAGTTGAGACCTGAGAATAGATGAATAAAGAATTATATGTTTGTTACGAGACAATTTGTAACTATAGAGTAAGCGAGTGATGGTTGTGTATGAAGTTTTGAAGAACATAAAGATCGTTTTGACATCTTTCGCAAGTATTTTGTGTTCCACTTCAATAGACACAACATTATCAAGAAACATATAGTGAAATATATAAGCTAATTAAAAGATTAAGTTTCATCGTTTTAAAGTAAATAACCAAAATCTTTTTTCACTCTAATTTAGTTCGAGCCTTTCGTTTTCCCAAGTTCTCATAATTAGAAGATTTTAAAAACAATTTGTTTAGTATAATTATTTTGTGAACTGGTTCATATTTCATAGTTGGCGCCTTTAATTCCTCAACCAAATCTCTCTCCAAAGAGTTTTTGGTTATAAAAAATATGGGCAAAACTAGTGAAATACCCACTGTAGTTAGCACGTTTTACTGATTACACCATTGAAATTTTAATTTTTTAAATTATCCCACTAAACTAATTATTATTTTGAAATTCGGTCATTCCGTTAAAAAAATAAACCGATGTTAATTTTTTATAGACAAAAATAATGAATTACTCATTGTAGTTGGCACGTTGTACTGATTACACTATTGAACTTTTAATTTTTCAAATTACCCCATTAAAGTAATTAATATTTTAAAATTGGATCATTCTTTTAAAAAAAAATTAAGCAGACATTAATTTTTTATCTATGTGGCCCTATAAAACAAATTCAAAAATAAAAAGTATTACTTATGTGGTAAAAAAATAATAAAAAAATTGAAAGTGAAAGCAAAAAAATTAAAATATTTTGGGTACTCTAATCTCAAATGTTTATCAATAGAAAAAACTTCCTCGCTAATGAAAAGCAATGCATCATTAGTAGAAATGAAAACGCGATAATTGGCAACAATAACATTTTGCATCTGCCTTTGAATTATCTCCGCATCCATTCGTAAAAACTCAGGCTCCTATCAAATCAGAAATACAATCCCAACAAAATCAATTTAACCAAATATTACTACCACGTATGTGTATATATATATATGTGTGTGTGTGTATATATATATATGTATATATATATACACACACACACACACACACACACACACAAACACACATAGATATATAGAGAGCGATTGGGGAAGGAGTGGACCTTGCGGAGGCGATCGAGAGTGTTGATAGACATATTGTAAGACCCAATTTTTGTGAGTAAAAATTTAATTTTTTTATATATTATTTTGAAATAGTAAGGTGTTGATTTGATAAATGTGATAAGTTATGGGTGAGATGTGCAAATTTTATAAAGTAAGCAAGTGGTTATAAAATATTCATTTTGTCGGAAAATATTCGTTTGGTCGGGGAATATTTTTTTTGTCGGAGAATATTCGTACGACGGCGCAGTCATTGGTGGACCCCACAACGGAATAACTATCGAATATAGAAAGCGACAGAAATAAACTTTTACCGTTAAACTGTTAAAATACCCTGTGATAAAAATACAATAATACGCGTTGTTGCACAGTAGCACACGGTATTGCACAATATTTCAAATTATTGGTTCTTACGTAAGAAGTCACTTACTCAATAATTGTTACAGTAATTACTGTTTAATATTTTATATTATTGATTCAATAATTACTACGTTGATATTTTATATTATTGATTCAATAATTGCTACCGTTGATATTTTATATTATTGATACAATAATTGTCACAGTAACCACTGCACAGTATTTCACATTATCAAATCAATAATTCATATTATTTGAATAATATGAATTATTGTGATTCTGTAATATTATTTGTGAATAATAATTAATTATTGATAAAAATGATAAGGAAATATTTATTCAATTGGGATATAAATGGAGGAATTTTTAGCAAAAGAAACAATTGTTGAAAGCTGATATTTTATCTTTTTCAATAAAATAATTCATTCACATATATTATTATAATAATGTGATAATATAATAATATAATTTTATGGTATAAAAATAAAACGAGGTGGAAGAGAGAAAATGAAATTGGAAATTCTTTTAATAATTATAAATATTTTAATATATATATATATATATATGTGTGTGTGTGTGTGTGTGTGTGTGTGTGTGTGTGTATGTGTGTGTGTGTGTGGAGGAATTGATGGGTAGAGAGAGAAAGGGAGAGAGAGAGAGTTAGTGGGAAATGATGGGAAAAAAAAAAGAAATTGAAATTTCATCCGTATGTAAATTTGGGTCATTTTTCGTTCGGAATTTGGAAAATCATTCTTCTACAAAGTTGTAGAGAATTAAATTTCATATGTAATGGACATAAAGTTCGTATTTTTCTAATAAATGGGCTATTTGTTATGAGTTATTGAAGTTTCTGAATATTGTTTAAATTAAAACATGTGTGGGCCCCCCTTTTGTTTGTGAAATGTGCTGATGAGTGTTGGTCCTTGGAGGTGGTTGCTTGATTTTCAAAGTTGGGTGCTGAGAAGACACCATAGAAAATTTTGTCAATCCTGGTGTGCTAATCATTACCTATAAATAGGGTGCTTAGTTAAGAAATGAAAATCACACCAGAATCAAAAAATTTTATCTCTATAATATCGAGCGTATTTCTTGTGAGTATAAGGATAGTTTGAGTGTAGATTACGGTACAAGATTTTTCGCAACATAATATCCGATATTCCAGTCAGATCTAGTATTCTACTAAGGTAAAGGATATTATTTTTCTCGTAAATGATGTTATTTTCTTTCAATATTCATAAAGAATATTATTTTCTTTTATATTTCATATTAGGAAAGTGATAATATTTCATTCCATATCCCTAAATTTAAACTTACTACGGTAAGTATTTCTTATATAATTCCTGAAATGATCAGAAATTCTGAGTTTTGCTCTTCATCTAATATCATTTCACTGGAATATTGGTCTGAACTTTCTTATGAAATTTTTACCATTTCATTATGGGGTACTATTCATTCAAGTAATACTCACAAGTTACTATTCACGGTAATTTTTTTTTAATCCAAATTATCTTTGATTGGATCCATGTTTTGATCTTCATTCTTAAATTTTGCTCCACAATTGTTTATTATTGAAAATTTTTGAACTTGGATAGATTAAATTACGAATCTCTAATATTTCTCCTTTATTTCACTTGATTCAATCTTTTTCATCATCCTCAGTCTTAAATTGTGGAGAATATCTTTGGCCTGTAGTGCAAAGATGAATGATTACTTGATGAATATCTTTGGCCTGTAGAGTAAAGATGAATGATTACTTGATGAATATCTTTGGCCTGTAGTGCAAAGATGAATGATTACCTGATGAATATCTTTGACCCGTAGTGCAAAGATGGACAGGTGTTGTGATGAACATGACCACTGGTGATACAAATGAATATCTTTGGCTCGTAGTGCAAAGAAGAATATTTTATTCGAGATATATATTGATTGATGTTATAGGGATAAAATATTGATGATGGACTTTTAAATCATAGAAGATAGTAGACATAATTCTCTACTTAACTCTTCTAATGAATTGTTATTTTCGCTGTAGTTGTTGATCTAAAACTTGTTGTCCATAATATTTTATCTGATTTGTTTAAGACTAACGATAATTTATTTTTCATTATCTTAGTCATAATATTCTTTACTGGGCTAGTTGAGCTCACCCTTTTCTTCCATTGTTCTCTTCAGGAAATGAAAATATTGTGGGGACTAGTCGGGGAACAGAGTGATGATCAGAGTTAGATCTATAGAAACCCTCACTATTTTATAAAATAGTGGGATAATAATTGTAATTAATAAAGAATGAACTTGAGTGTTTATATTTCGTATTATATACGATTTGTATTGAAGCTCAGAGTTTGTGTGGTCGTATTTTGCACTACCGTTTGTTATAAAAGATGTGTATTTGGTTTTTGTACCATATATTTGACGACTCAGAATGGGTTGTTTATTGAACCTATTTTGGGGGCGTCACAGTTGGTATTAGAGCTTAGGGATATGATCTCTGGCGGAGATATGGGAATAGAACTAGGATGGGAGAGACGAGTAAATCCTTCGCTAGTGTGTCCTACCTAAGCTTATTTGGTATTTAATTGGTCAGTCGGAACATAGGGTTGATATGTGATATGTCAATTTATTTAATTAACCCTTATTTTGTGGCAGTATTTAAGAATGGCAGCTGAAAATCTAAACAATGGAACGTATGAGACCATTGAGGCACCGCTAAACACCAACCAGGATAATGTGATGACGGGAGAAAAAGAACGGCAGGCGGATGTGGAACAAAGGGATACAGCAATTCAAGATTTTGCTACTCGATATGCGAGGCTTGAACAGAAGCTCTCTCTGGCAGAGCATATGATATTAGAGCTGGAATCTGAGAATGCAATTGTCAAAATTCTGATGAAAGAAGAAATAACTGAATGAATAAGAATGGAGGATGCACGGGTAAAAGCCGCACGACGCGTTGATATTTTAGAAAGAGACGTCTGATCCAAGAAGGCCAAAATAGACTATATGGATTTTACTTTTTGGACAGCAATTGGGAGAAGGAATTACCCTGTGCAGAGCGGTCAATCCCAATTCGATATGGATCGAAGAGTAATGATTCAAATCATGGATCAGGAGTGCGACGAAGTAGTTGAGGGTGGAATGTGCTTTACGGAAAAGTTAAGTCCAGCTGGGATGGTGACACCAAAGACTGTCCCAGACAAGTCAAAGACGGTGGTTCAAGGAAAAGCGTTTGTCGTGACTTCTCAAAAAGCGAGGAACCCGAACGAAGTTATCACGGGTAAGCTAACCATAGGCTCTTACGAAGTCTATACCTTATTAGATACCGGTTCTACCCATTCTTTTATTTTACCTACGTGTGCTCAACGTTTGAACTTGACCCCTGAGAAATTAGACTTTGATTTATCTGTTGAAACTCCATTGGGAGCAACCTAAGTCAGTAACCGAACTACGTAGCTTTCTGTGCTTAGCTGGTTATTATCGGAGATTCGTGGAAGGATTTTCTCGAATCGTTACTCCATTAACTCAGCTAAATCGGAAAGATACAAAATTCACATGGAACGTGGAATGCGAGAAGAGTTTCGAGAAACTCAATAGGAGACTCATTTCAATACATGTTCTGACAATACCATCTGGTTTGGATGGATTTGTCATCTACAGTGATGCTTCAGGCAAAGGGTTAGGATGTGTTCTCATGCAACATGGGAAATTCATAACTTATGCCTCGCGATAACTCATAGAATATGAGCGGAATTATCCTACTCATGACCTAGAGTTGGCAGCTGTTGTTTTCGCGTTGAAGATCTGGAGACACTACCTGTATGGGGAGAAAGTGGAGATCTATACGGATCATAAGAGTCTTAAATATTTCTTCACCCAGAATGAACTCAATATGCGACAACGACGTTGGTTGGAGCTGTTGAAAGATTACGAAAAGCGAACGTGGTAGCTGACGCGTTGAGTAGAAGATCACATGCAGGAACGAGTGCGATGCTGTCAACACAAAGGCCCATTTTGTATGATTTACAAAGGATGGAGATAGAGTTCAAGACTCCGGGGACCCACGTGATGATGTCAAGTATACGCGTAGAACCAACTTTGATTGATAAAGTTAAAGCTGCTCAAGCTATAGACCCGGTGCTGATAAAGATGAAGAAGAATGTGCAAGAAGATGTTATTTCAGAAGCAAGAATCGATGTAGAGGGAATACTTCGAGTCAAATCCAGACTTTGTGTTCTTAACGACTCTGATTTAAAGTATAGAATCATGATGGAAGCACACAACACACCGTTCGCAATCCATCCTGGAAGTACCAAAATGTATCGTGATCTTCGACATATATTTTGGTGGAGCAATATGAAGAGAGAGATCGCGGAGTTTATCTCGAGATGTTTAACGTGTAAACGTGTCAAGGCGGAGCATCAAGTGCCAAAGGGTCAACTTGCAGAAAGCTATGGGCACCGATTTACGATTCATTGGTCCATTTGAGATCCTTGACTGAGTAGGAACTGTGGCCTATAGACTCGCTTTACCTCCAAGCATGTCTCGTGTTCATAATATTTTTCACATATCCGTGCTACGTAAATATATGAAAGACCCAAACCACATTATTGAGTTAGAACCAGACGAGATAGCTGAAGATTTAACGTACGAGGAGGTACATGTCAAGATCTTGGATAAAAAGGAGCATGTCCTACGCTCAAAGGTTATACCACAAGTCAAGGTTTTGTGGAGGAACCATGATATAGAGGAAATGACCTGGGGTTAGAATCGGAAATGAAAGCAAGGTATCCTCACTTCTTCAACATACCAAGTACGTGCGTCAATTTCGAGGACGAAATTTCATAAGGAGGGGAGGTTGTAAGACCCCAACTTTTATGAATAAAGATTTAATTTCCTTTATATATTATTTTAAAATAGTAAGGTGTTGATTTGATAAATGTGATAAGTTATGGGTGAGATGTGCAAATTTTACAAAGTAGGCAAGTTATTATAAAATATTCATTGTGTCGGGAAATATTTGTTTGGTCGGGGAATATTCTTTTTGTCGGAGAATATTCGTACGACGGCGCAGTCATTGGTGGACCCCACAATGGAATAACTGTCGGATATAGAAAGCGACAGAAATAAACTTTTACCGTTAAACTGTAGAAATATTCGGTGATAAAAATACAGTAATACGCGTTATTGCACAGTAGCACACGGTATTGCACAGTATTTCGAATTATTAGTTCTTACATAAGAAGTCACTTACTCAATAATTATTACAGTAATTATTGTTCAATATTTTATATTATTGATTCAATAATTACTACGTTGATATTTTATATTATTGATTCAATAATTGCTACCGTTGATATTTTATATTATTGATTCAGTAATTGTCACAGTAACCACTGCACAGTATTTCACATTATCAAATCAATAATTCATATTATTTGAATAATATGAATTATTGTGATTATTGTGATTCTGTAATATTATTTATGAATAATAATTAATTATTGATAAAAATGATAAGAAAATACTTATTCAATTGGGATATAAATGGAAGAATTTTTAGCAAAAGAGACAATTGTTGAAAGTTGATATTTTATCTTTTTCGATAAAATAATTCATTCACATATATTATTATAATAATGTGATAATATAATAATATAATTTTATGGTATAAAAATAAAATGAGGTGAAAGAGAGAAAATGGAATTGGAAATTCTTTTAATAATTATAAATATTTTAATATATATATATATATATATATATATGTGTGTGTGTGTGTGTGTGTGTGTGTGTGTGTGTGTGTGTGTGTGTGTGTGTGGAGGAATTGATGGGGAGAGAGAGAGATAGAAGAGAGAGAGTTAGTGGAAAATGGTGGGGAAAAAAAAGAAAATTAAAATTTCACCCGTATGTAAATTTGGGTCATTTTTCGTTCGAAATTTTGAAAATCTTTCTTCTATAAAGTTGTAGAGAATTAAATTTCATATAGAATGGACATAAGGTTCGTATTTTTCTGATAAATGGACTATTTATTATGAATTATTGAAGTTTATGAATATTGTTTAAATTAAAACATGTGTGGGCTCCACTTATCCTTTTGTGTGTGAAATGTGCTGATGAGTGTTGGTCCTTGGAGGTGGCTGCTTGATTTTCAAAGTTGGGTGCTGAGAAGCCACCATAGGAAATTTTGTCAATCCTGGTGTGCTAATCATTTCCTATAAATAGGGTGCTTAGTTAAGAAATGAAAATCACACCAGAATCAGAAAATTTTATCTCTATAATATCGAGTGTATTTCTTGTGAGTATAAGGATAGTTTGAGTGGATTACGGTGCAAGATTTTTCGCAACATAATATCCGATATTCCAGTCAGATCTAGTATTTTACTAAGGTAAATGATATTATTTTTCTCGTAAATGATGTTATTTTCTTTCAATATTCATAAAGAATATTATTTTCTTTCATATTCCATATTAGGAAAGTAATAATATTTCATTCCATATCCCTAAATTTAAACTTACTACGGTAAGTATTGCTTCTATAATTCCTGAAATGATCAGAAATTCTTTGAGTTTTACGCTTCATCTAATATCATTTCACTGAAATATTGGTCTGAACTTTCTTATGCAATTTTTACCATTTCATGATGGGGTACTATTCATTCGAGTATTAATTTTTTTTATCCAAATTATCTTTGATTGGGTCCATATTTTGATGTTCATTCATAAATTTTGCTCCACAATCGTTTATTATTGAACATTTTTGAACTTGGATAGATTAAATTACGAATCTCTAATATTTCTCCTTTATTTCACTTGATTCGTTCTTTTTCATCATCCTCTGTCTTAAATTGTGAAGAATATCTTTGGCCTGTAGTGCAAAGATGAATGATTACTTGATAAATATCTTTGGCCTGTAGTGCAAAGATGAATGATTACCTGATGAATATATTTGACCCGTAGTGCAAAGATGGACAGGTGTTGAGATGAACATGACCACTGGTGATACAAATGAATATCTTTGACCCGTAGTGCAAAGATGAACATTTGATTCGAGATATATATTGATTGATGTTACAGGGATAAAATATTGATGATGGACTTTTAAATCATAGAAGATAGTAGACACCATTCTCTACTTAACTCTTCTAATGAATTTTATCTGATTTGTTTAAGAATAACAATAATTTATTTCTTCATTATCTTAGTCATAATATTCTTTACTGGGCTAGTTGAGCTCACCCTTTTCTTCTATTGTTCTCTTCAGAAAATGAGAATATCGCGGGGACTAGTCGGGGAACAGAGTGATGATCAGAGTTAGATCTGTAGAAGTCCTCACTATTCTATAAAATAGTGGGATAATAATTGTAATTAATAAAGAATGAATTTGAGTGTTTATATTTCGTATTATATACGATTTGTATTGAAGCTCACAGTTTGTGTGGTCGTATTTTACATGATCGTTTGTTATAAAAGATGTGTATTTGATTTCTGTACCATGTATTTGGCGACTCAGAATGGATTGTGTATTGAACCTATTTTTGGGGCGTCACACATATGAAATCTACCGCAACACCATTTCCTTCATCTGTTGTTGTTGGAGATTCAGACTTCATTGTTATATCTAATGCTGAACTTTGAAGCTCAATTCAATGTTTTGGATATTCGGATCTAGGAATTTTTATAGATTTTAGAGAGAGGAAATACGCAGATCTATTTGATCTGGAAGAAAGGGGGGAAGAGAAAGATGAGAGGAATGAAGAGAGAGAATAAATCGAATTTGTTTATTTTCTTTTTCACGTCCACGTAGGATAAAAACTGAAATGATTTAAAACTCGTGAAGCAGAGATAACAGAATGACCCAATTTTAAAATATTAATTAGTTTGATGGGATAATTTGAAAAATTAAAAATTCAATGGTGTAATCAGTAAAACGTGCCAACTACAGTGGGTAATTTATTAGTTTTCTCGATAAAAAATTAACGTCTGTTTATTTTTTTTAAACGGAATGACCCAATTTAAAAATAATAATTAGTTTAGTGGGGTAATTTGAAAAAATAAAAGTTTAATGGTGTAATCAGTAAAACGTGTCAACTACAGTGGGTATTTCATTAGTTTTGCCAAAAAAATTGGATCTTATAGCTTCAATTTTTAATATTATAGATTATTTGTGAATGACTGTAAATCATCAAATCCATCACCATTTATTATAGAGATATAAGCAGAGTTGGTAGATTGAGTCGTGTGTTTTAATACATTTTAACAAGAACTTAATTGCTAAAACAATAGAAACTTGAAATATCCCTCCTTGAGGAAACATGAACACCATTTCAGCCAATTTTGTTTGTATGCTTGGATTTCGACTTAGAAATAAGAGGTTTAAAGGAATTTAATTTTGAATATATATATATATATATATATATATATATATATATATATATATATAGGTGTGTATCAATGGTACTGAGTTTTTACACAATTTTTTGACTCTTGAATTTGAACACTCTTAATGGGTAAGATTAAAGTTGATTTTTAATTTAAAACTAAATAAAAATAAAAACTTTTTCTCTCTCTCTATCTCTTTTTTCGGGTGGGATTAATTTTTTTTTTCTCTCTCTCCTCCTTTTAATTATCACTTGTTCTTAGTTTAATAAAAATAAAAATAAAAATTTCAACCTGGAGCTTTTCATCCTCATCTTTTTCACATCTAAAACTTCAACCTGAAGCTATCAAACTGTCACCATGATGGAGAGCCCAAGATGTATCATCCAACTCTCACCTATCTATAGTATGTTACCATAATCTTTTAATATATATATTTTTTTCAATCAGTAACTTGACTTTGTGGAGTTCATCATGCGATGGACTCCCATTGCCCAACTCTTTAATGTATATCTGATGGCTGGGTGGTTGTTTCATTTTTCGACCAATTTTTTTTCCAATTATTTTCTAATTGCAAAATTATTAGAGATGATTTGGTTTCGATAGCGCGTTCAAGATGGGTTTTCATGAAGCGTTGGTTGTGGATGAGATTATTCATTAATTTCATCAAATTATTCATAATATGTGTTTTTTTTAACTTGATTAATATATTAAATAGGTGGAGGAAATAGTTCAAATGGAGAGTGGGAAAACCAGTCCTCCAAAAAAAATATGGCAAAATTAAAAGCACCCTATGTTGGGATACTCTTTGACATAATGGAAGGAGTAAGAAGCTATTACGAGGATTATGGCCGACAAGAGAATTCGTTCTTCATCCAAGACAAGATGTGGTTTAGATGAGATAACAAGTAAACAATTTGTTTGTGCACATCAAAGAACATATGACACCCCCAAATTCGGGTATTTCAATTTTCACGGGATTTGGTGTTCACTGTACAAATATCATATATCTATTTACCTAAAATAAATGCAAACCATAAAATAGATAAAAACATCTCCATCATCTCCCCTTATGGGGTTACAACATCTGAATAACAAATACATAATTAAATCAATCCCAGGCCATACTAACCTTAAACATCTATGCGAAAACATAAACAAATAAGTCTTAAACAATTATCATAAGTCTTAGACAAATATTATCAAATAAACAACAAGTCTTCATCACTTGTTGACTTTGCCCTTGCCTTTGCTAGTGGAAGGCTCGTCGGACCTTTCGTTCTTAACTGCAATATTATTATGCAAGAGTGAGCACGATTGCCCACAAGTATACAAATATAACAATATAATAACATGCGAATAAGTCAAAGAAGTCTGAATGATAGAACGCTCGGCTTTTGAATCAAGAATAAATAACAAGAATCAAAAGTATGTCTGAGGGTCATAAGACCTTGAACTATGTTCCAGGTTGTTAAGTATTTTTACTTTAAATCTTTAACAGTCGTTAGACTATATGGACTCTACTACCCGTACTTAGGAGGATCAGCCCTTAGTACCATACTGTGCACAATATTTCAACACTAAAGCGTAAATAATCCCCTATAAAGGGTTGTTCATCTCAGTTTGACATCAGAGTCCGCACCAAAGGAAGTTTGGTTTGGATAAACTCAATAATAGTTCTAGAATTTAGAACGTTCATCATTTATGGACTAGTCGAATCAATAAGGGTTCGCTAGCCTTACAAGGTTCAACAATAATTGATAATCGAATTGAAATATAAATCTCGAGGGGATAAAATTGAATAAGAATTGTAAACTAAAGTAATACTTAACAGTGCTTATAATATCTTATACGAAATCTTAACTTGAATAAACAAGAATAAGAACTTGACTGATATAGAATCATAAGTATAGAACTTGCTCAATGAATAACTTTGAATTTAGAAAGCTTGCTCAATGAAAGTAAAGATTAAGAAACTTGCTTAACAATAATAAGTTAGGGATAAAACACTTGCTCAATTTAAAGAATATATATAAGAAAACTTGCCTTGTGCACAAGCTACAGTTATAATTCACATCTTTTAATTAATCCTACATATCAATCCATTCACAATACCAATTAAGTATAAGTTCGATATACTTATCAAATAGCAACATCGGTCTTTGAACACGTTATAAGACTTTACACATAACGGTTTCAATCACGTATTTAACTTACTAATTAATCACGTAATATAAGTTACTAAACTATTTTAATATCTCATTATATGCCTAACATATCCTCATGTTCATTACATTGAGTTAACTCATCATATTATGGCTTAGAAACACACACAAGGCCAAAAAATAATTTTTCTCTGCACCACCCCCGCTGGGGCGGGTGTTAGGCCTGCTAGGGCGGGCATGGTTTTTGCTAGGGCGAAGTGCCTCGGCTGGCCCATCTGTTGTTCACGAAAATTATAGTTCGTAGCCCAATTAAATCCGATTTACACTAACACAACGATTATTTGTGACGCCCCCAAAAAAGGTCCACACAACTTATTCTGAGTCGCCAAATACACACTACAAAATCCAAATATAAATCCTCATATTCCAACTATTACTTTGTCATGCACAATACGACCACACATAAGTTATGAGTTTTAATACAAATAACAATACTCATACTCCTTATCAATGATACGTTACATAAAGGTACAGTCAATAACTGCTTTAGGAATTAAAATCTTTGGAAAATGCTCAAGGAAACCTTCGTACATAGGAGGCCATGCTTCTAAGTTATAATAGATATCGTAGGACTTGAGAATTAACATTGGTTGACCCAATAGACCCCAAAGAAGAACAAGAAGATTACTATCCTGTTCATTCCAATGGTGGGTATTCTCTTGCCATATAATTTTCTCCATTATCTCAAACTGAGGATTATATTCCAACCATACTCCAAGATTATAAAGGTAGTGCTCATAGATATAATCAGCAAGTGGATGTGCACAACCATGTCTTATGATAACACCAAATCGTCTGTGGTTAGACATCTTGTATGATAGTGACAACACACCCTTCCAAAGTCGGGTTCACCTCACCCTATTTGGGTTACCAAAATCAACTATTAAATGACGTATAAAATACGACACACACATTTAAAGTTCTCAATACAATTATATATTGTCATGCTGTTTTATAATGTATTGAGAAACTTTAACAGTCACTGACCATCACTCTATTCCCTTGTTATCCCCGCTCGACCCAGTTACACTCTTATTACCTGAAAAGAATTGTGAAGCAAAAGGATGAGCACAAATAGCCCAGTAAAGAATATTATGACTAAAGATAATTAAATTATCAATAGCCTTCATCAGTAATGAATCAAATATTTAGAACCTTAGTCCTCAACAGGGAAAAATGATAGAATACAATAGACAACAAGTTTTAGATCAGTAACTGCAGCGGAACAAGCAATCCATTAGAAGAGTCAAGTAGAACATAATGTCTACTATCTTCTCCATGTTAAAAGTCCACCAACAATATTTTATCCCTGTAACATCAATCAATAGTTCCTGCCCATCATCATGTAAATAGTTCATGATCATAATTATGTTGATAAATTCCTCTTTGTATCCAGGACGAAGATAATTTTCATCACCTGTCTTTACTTGTAACACCAAAGATTATGGTTATATTAATTCATAATTTATGTTCATAATCATGTAAATCAATAGTTTCTCCTTGCCACAAAGGCTTAATATAACCTTCACTCAATGTCCTTGCCACAAAGGCTAAAGACACTTAATAATCATATTGTCTTCACACTCTACACCAAATACCTTCAAACGTAGCATCAATAGTCATGATCTTACCAATCAATTGTCTATCTTTGCACTGCGGGCCAAAGATATTCAACTGTAATATCAATGGTTATGATCATGCTAAATAACAGTCCATCTTTGCACTACGGGCCAAAGACATACAACTGTAAAACCAATGGTCATGCCAATCAACAGTCCATCTTTGCACTACGGGCCAAAGACATATAACTGTAAAATCAATGGTCATGCCAATCAACAGTCCATCTTTGTAGTACGGGCCAAAGACATACAACTGTAAAATCAATTGTCATGATTATACCAATCAACATCTCATCTTTGACACAAAGGCCAAAGATATTCATCAATCAACAGTTCATCTTTGCACTACGAGCCAAAGATAACTTTAACTATAATTTAAGTATGAGTATTATGACAATGATATAAGAAATGAATCAAATAAGATCAAGGACAAATATTAGAGATTTATAATTCAATTTATATAGAGTTCAATAATATCCAATTTATCAACATAAAGATCAAAATATGGATCCAATTTTAAGAATAAGATTCATAAATTAAAGGTAATTTGGACAGAAAAATAAACCAATTTTTGTCGTGAATAGTACTCCGTAAATAGTACCCCATGAATAGTATCCTGTAAATAGTACTCGAATGAATAGTACTCTGTGAATAGTACTCAAATAAAGAGTATACCGTGAATAATACTCCAATAAATAGTACCCTAATGAATAGTACCCCGATATGAAAAGATTAAAGTTTCAATAAGAAAGTTCAGACCAATATTCCAGTGAAATAATATTAGATGAAGTGAAAACCTTAAGCAATTTCTAATCATTTCAGGAATTATAGAAACAATACTTACCATAGTAAGTTTAGATTTAGGAATATGAAATGAAATAATATATGAAACTGTAAATGAATTTTCACCCGTCATGCGGTAATCCGCGTAGACAGATCATTTCCACAACTTTAATAAAGAAGGAATACGAAGGGTTATTCACCAGGTATGCGGTAGTCCGCGTAAACAGGTTATTCCCACAAATTAATAAAGAATGAATATGAAGGATTGTTCACCATGCATGCGGTAATTCGCGTAGACTGGTTATTCCCACAACTTAATAAGGAATAGAATGACAACCCTTACAAGTATTGAAAGAAGATAACATCCGTTACTAGAAAAATAATATCCTTTACCTCAGTAGGAAGCTAGATTTGACTGGAATACTGAATATTATTATGAGAAAATCTTGGACTATAAACTACACTCAAAGTATCCTTATACTTACAAGAAATACTCGCAATATTGTAGAGGAAGAATTTCTGCTATTGGAATGGTGTACCTCATCTTCTGAAGGGGCATTCCCTTTTATAGGCAATTTGGAGAAAGCAAAAATCAAAGCTCGGCAACCACTTTGAAAAAAGGCAACCAATTTGCAACCACTCAATTAAATATGGCCCCTCTATGTCTCCACCCACCACCCATTAATTCCAACTTTGAAAAAAATAATTCAAATACGCTTTAATCATCTCCACCCTAATTAATTCATATGTAAAAATTTATACATATTTAATAGTATCTGTGATAACCCGAACACTTATAAGATAGTGAATTATGAAGTATATGAATTCAATGAGTAAGGTATATGGTAATAATCCTTGGAAAGAAAATGAACGGATTAAAGAATATATAATACTCAAAATATAATTGAGTTCAAGTGAAAGGTATGAAATAAAACCTAGAATTTGTTGAAGAAATAAATGTAGTAGGAAATATAAAACCTATACTAAGGTAATGTGTTGAAGTTATTCAACGATAAATGTTTTTAAAGAGATTTGATGAAAACCTGAGTAAGGTAGGATTTCGGTGATTCCGAGGACGGAATCCTTATAAGGAGGGAAGGATGTGACAACCCGGATTTTTAAAAATTATTATAATAAGAATTTAATAAATAAAATTCTTATTACGAGATGTTTTGAGTTTAGATATGTGTATATATGTGTTATATGTGGTGAAGTATATGATGTGGTGTGAATATAGAAGAGATATATATATATATATATATATATATATTCATAGGTTGGAGGAATGAGGTTTAGTAGTTATTGATTTTAACTATTAAAGAAGGGAAACGAAATTATTTGAAAAGGAAATTAAGTTAATTAAGTTGAAAGTTATATTATTGAATAATATAATTTGATTATTATGCCTTGTTGGCACTATAATTGTTATGAATTAAATTTCATAAATAATGAGAGTAATTCACTTAATTAAAATAGTGAATTAATGTAAATATATTTGTTTTAATAAAATAAGAGGGTAATGTGTTACATATAAATGTAATATGTTAATGTAATTTGATTGAGTATTTCGTAAATAGTTAAGATAATTATCGAGTAAAATAAATATTTTAGTTGAGATATTTATTAAATAAAGTAAATATTTGATGGAAATTATTATCGAATAATTTATTCATGTATGATGATATTAAGTAAATTGATGATAAACAACTTTATAATCGGTGCGTATTTTATTACGCTAATAGAATGACAATGCTCTAATTTAATTAAATAATTAAATTAGAGGATGAATGATTTATTAAATAAATTTATTATGTTGATAAGGAGTGATTTGATAAATTAAGTGATTAATAAATTCAATGTAACTTAATATGAAATTATAAGATTGGTTTGGTTATGTGTGACAAATGTACCATATAATAAAGGAATATTAAAATAAATTAAAAAGAAATTTTGGGTTCTAGCCAAACATGGCCTAGAGACCCTTTGTATTTTCTAACTGCTGAGACTCTTGGTTTGTGTAACTGAGGGCTAAGTAAATATACGTAACTTATTTTTCTAAGGTTAAGAACACAGAAGAGAGGAATAGAGAAATTGAGAGAATTCTCTGTAAATTAAGAAGAAAATTCTGAGAAACAAAGAAGAGTAAGAAGATTAATCAAGCTTCTCTAATCATCTAGCTAATTAAAGGTAAACAATCTAGTTTAAAATTTCGAGTTCTTAGTTTTATTTTTAAAGTTCTTTGTAATTGAAGTTCTATGGTTAATTTGATGAGAAATTAGTTTTATGTGTATTGGGATTACATAATCTGTTATATATTGTCTATAGATGATTTTTGAAGTATCGAATTCATGAAAGCATGCTTGAAAGTGAAGAATTTGAGTTGTGATTTTTATATATATTATATGGTCTGTTTTGGAGTCAAAATTAATTTTGAATTCATACTCTAAACTGTAAATTGATGATATATTATGATAGTACTCGAAAAAATGAAAATAACCCAAGTTGAACGAGTCAAAACGGATGTAAAACAAATTTTTAGTGAATGAATTCGCTAAATATGTGTAAAACATGAAAAAGTAGCATGAACACTAAATTAGAACCCTTATAACGAATTGTTAATGTTTTTGAAATATTATAATTATCATGTAGATGTGTAGGTCTATGAATTACGAATCCATAGAGTCAAAAACGGACTCAATCGGATGTGCGTAGCTTGATTTATGAAGATTAGAAGGAGGAAAGGGTTAGAAATTCGCGAAGAACCAAGCCTGGAACCTCCCTCTGCCCCTCGTGGCGCAGCTGTGCAGCCCCCAAGGCCATTTAGGGCGCAGCTGCGCCGGTCATGGTCAGAAAAAAAAAGAATAAACACTATTTTGACCTGCTGTGGTAAAACAGCCATAACGTTTTCATACGAACTCCGATTGAGGAGATTCAAGATGATTCGAAACGAGCACGAGTAGACCTACAACTTTTGTTATTTAAGTGTTTCAATTTGAGGTCAGTAGAAAGGGTCAAAATGGTCATTTTTGGGACTAATGTGTATTCAGAGGCAATTGGAGGGCGTCGGGCATGCACGTATGCAAGTGTAGTGCTTCGGACGCTAAAAGATGTTGTCCTATGTTATAAAACATGAATGTTAGTAAAAATAATGATGTTTGAAATTAATAAATGATGTATTAGATTAGTTTCATAAGCACACTAAGCATGCACAAGAGAGACAATTCGGGCGAGTGACGAATGAACGCCGAAACGCCGTGACAAGTATTAATGAATGTAAAAAGTGTTTTAAGTCAAATGAAATGAACATTATAAGATATGAAATTAGGTTAGTATAAAACCAATAAGTAGTCATAGCAAGACTTAAACACTTGAATGAATTTTGAATATCACAAAAAAGAAATATAGTGAAATATAAGTCAATAGTTAACACAATCAAATTGAACATTCGTATTGCTAATAGGAAGGGTTATGAAATATAGAGTAAAGTTTACATTACAACTGATATGCATTGCTATGTGACTAATAATTGATGTGCATGATTATATAATTGTGTAGGGCACGTGAAATGCAGATATCTGTAAGCTGTTAAACTATTATTGGTAAACAACGATCAAGGCAAGTCTTTTAGTTCCTATTTTCTACGTGCACTTGATGATGAACTGTTTTAAATTATTTTGCAAAGAGCATGATATGTTGTAAGCATGAAATGTTAAAGTCAATTTATGACTACATTGATTGATTAAAGAATGTTGATTGAGTAAAGAACTCAATCTTTATATTTGTTATATGATGTAAAGCATGTATGCCATGTTACTTTAATTATTATGAGATGTATATTGAGCATGTATTTATGTGCTATGTGATGCATGGAAGCTGTTAGATCTTGCTGAGCTGTCGAGCTCATTCTTGCAAATAATCACTTTTGCAGGTTAAGGATTCAAGGTAACGCTATGTGCTACTTGAAAGAAATGAATCAGATGTAATGCATGAAGATTTATATACTTTGGCTGAATTGTTATTATTTTGGACCTTGTTTAAGGTTTCAGATAATGTATTCGATAATATATGGTTAACAGATGTTGAGTTGTAAAGTTTAAATTTTACCGATGTATAAGGGTTATTGAATGTGGTTGTAAGGTTTAGTTTATAATAACTCTGACGAAGCGATTCATGAAATAAAGTTGAATCAAAGTTATGTAATGATAAAGATTGAGATTCAGGGATAATAAAGAAGGAACAATATCAAAGTTTTAAATATTCCGTATTTTTAGTGATTGTATCATTGATTAATGATGTAAAGTCTGAATAAGGATGTATTGTTAACGACCGACGTCGAGAGTTGTATTGTATGAATTTTGAGGTTGTTACAGTATCATTATATAAAAAGAATATTATAAAATTATACTATTATTATCACCTTATATTATTATAATATAGTATTATAATAATATATTTGAATAAATATTTTATCGAAGAAAATAATTGCGATTCCTCAGAAATATGCTAAACTTTCAACAAATATCTTATTCTAAATTCCTCTATAATTGAACCAATTATCATACATATTCATCAATTATTATTCAAAATTAATATTACAGAATCATAATATTGACAACCAGGTCGTTCCTAGGAAAGAGGGGGCTTTACGATAAGGATTTATCCTTATTGGCGCACAATTATATAACCTAACCTCTTTCCTCGACAGAACTTTCTAGACATTGTCAATAATGCTATCTAATAATATCACTTCAATAATACGAGTTACTGTGTTGTGCAATTATTGATTTGATAATATAAAATACTATGCAATTATCACTGTAAAAATTATTGAATGAAATACTGAGTGACTTCTAACGTAAGAATCAATAATTAGAAATACAGTGCAATACCGTGTGCCGCTATGCAACAACGCGTATTATAGTACTTTTATCACCGGGTATTTCAACAGTTTAACGATAAAAGTTTTTTTCTATAAAAAGATTACTTCTGTCGCTTTTTATATCCGATAATTATTCTGTTGTGGGGCCCACTAATTATTGGTTATTTCGGCGCCGCCGTTGTACATTACCGAATATAATATTCCCCGACAGAATGAATTTTCCCTGACAAAACAAATATTCTCCGACACAACGAATATTTTATGACAACTTGCTTACTTTGTAAAATTTGCACATATCACCCTTAACTTTAACCTTTTATCAATTTAACCATTATAAGAAAAATTGAATACTTTTATTTCATAAAATTCGGAGTCTTACGTTATTACTGTTATCCATGAAGTATAAACTTCATAGAAACATTATACAATGATTCTAACATGCTTTTAACACTTTAGATCACGCAATTACTCAAATCAAATCACTTAAATTTACTGTTTTTGGTATTTTGAATAGTTTCGAGACAAATCATGAAATTCAACATTACAGATTCGTTATAACTCCGGATTCATCCGTTTAAAGTTCGTTTTGTTCATTTAAACATGCATGATTGTATTCAACCGTCAATTTAAAGTTAACTAAACAATTATAGCATGTTATTTTGTACATAAGGGCCATATACGTGTTCTAATACTTTTCATACTCTGTAAATCATAAAACTTTGATTAAGGCATAATTACATGAAATTAATTGTTTTGAAACATGAATACATGATAGAAAACATGTTATGAACAATTAGTAACTCATATATCATCATATATTCAAAGATCATCAAACTCTTCACTCACAGAGAACTTAAATATGCTTTTAATGGAGAAAACATGAAAACATGAATTAGAGACTTAAGACGAGGGATTACCCTTGCTACTTTGTTTATATGATTCAAAGATGATGATAAAGACTTCTCAAATTCTTCTGCCTCAATCTTTTCTCTCAATTTTTCTCTCTAAATTCTCTTTGATGGAAAGCTACGTAATATAAAATTAATATGATATATAAATATAGAGTAAGTATATAAGGTCTGATATAATATGCATACATATATAATATATAATTGATGGGTTAGTGGTTGTCAGTTAATCCTATAATGGATTAACTACTCCAACTCCCCTTAGGGCTCTGTTTGGTTGGCTCCTTATTATCTCCTTTCCATTTAATTTAATTAAAGTGTTTAACATATAGTTTATTTGTCACACTTTTAAATAATCAAATAATCTTATTTAAATCAATTAAATAAAATATCATAATTCACATTAAATCACATTATCACATAATTAAAATTATCATTTATTAATTATGTGAAATTTTTAAATCTCTAATTAATTATTAAATTAATTAGGATAATATTATGCTTATTAATTAATTCATTTAATCGAATAAACTCAATTAAATTCCCACTTTGAACTATAAAAATTCTCCACATTAATTTAATCAATGTAACACATATAATTAAATTAAGCTACCACAATTCCATCAAATAATTATTTAACTCAATAATTAAAATATCGATAACTCAATAAATAAATCATCAAAATATTTATTTAATTCAATAACTATTCAAATTAAATTATAAATTCTCGTTCGTCACATCTTTCCCCCCTTAAAAGGATTCTGTCCCCAAAATCACAGTTCAATTAAATTCATATAATTAAATTAATCTACCATAATTCCATCAAATAATTATTTAACTCAATAATTAAACATCGATAACTCAATAAATAAATCATCAAAATATTTATTAAATTCAATAAATATTCAAATTAAATTATAAAATTCTCGTTCGTCACATCTTTCCCCCCTTAAAAGGATTCTGTCCCCAGAATCACAGTTCAATTAAATTCGTCCCGTTACATTCTCCCCCCTTACAAAGATTCTGTCCCTAGAATCGCTTATACATAAATTAATCAAATAAGTGTGGGTAAGTCTTCATCATATGTTCTTCGAGTTTCCACGTAGTTTCTTCAGCGTTGTGGTTCCTCCATATTACTTTAATAGAAAGTATTACTTTATTTCTGAGAACTTGCTCTTTCATGTCAATAATCTGAACAGAAACTTCTTCATAGGATAAGTCTTTCTCAAATTGTAGAGGTTCATATTCAATCACATATTTGTAATTAGGTTTATATGGTCGTAACACTGACACATGAAAGACGTTGTGGACATGCTCTAGCGTAGGAGGTAAGGCTACCTCATATACGACTTCTCCGATTCTTTGCAGCACCTCAAAGGGTCCAATGAACCTCGGGCTCAATTTCCCCTTTTTGCCGAATCTGATCTTTCCTTTCCAAGGCAAGACTTTTAAGAAAACAAAGCTACCCAATTCAAATTCTATGTTCTTGCGATGTGGATCGACTTATTTCTTCTGTCTATCCTGAGCTGCTACCAATCTTGTCCGGATCACCTTGATGATCTCTGCTGTCTGTTGTACCAGTTCTGGACCTAGCAATTGTCTTTCGCCAACTTCATCTTAGTATAGTGTAGTTCTACACTTTCTGCCGTACAACGCTTCATAAAGGCGGCATGCCAATACTTGCATGGTAACTGTTGTTGTAACCGAATTCAATGAGCCTTAAATGATCATCCCAATTTCCTTTAAAATCCATGATGCACGCTCTTAGCATATCTTCCAATGTCTGGATCTTCCTTTCACTCTGCCCGTCGGTCTGAGGGTGATATGCTGTACTCATTCTCAATTGTGTCCCCATGCATTCCTGCAGTTGCTTCCAGAAATTCGATGTAAAGCGCGGATCTCAGTCAGAAACAATCGACACTGGCACTCCATGCCTTGAAACAATCTCTCTCACATATAGTTTTGCCAACTAATCTAGGTTAAATATGATCTTGATCGGAATGAAGTGTGCTGATTTTGTCAGTCGGTCAACGATAACCCATACTGGGTCGTAGCCTTTCTGAGTTGTCGAAAGGCCCACCAGGAAATCTATCGTAATATGTTCCCATTTCCATTCTAGAATATCTAGAGGTTGTACCAAACCACTCGGCCTCTGATGTTTTGCCTTTACTTTGTAACATGTCAGGCACTTGGCAACACAATCGGCAACATCTCTTTTCATATTCGGCCACCAAAAATATTGTTGGAGATCCTGGTACATCTTGGTACTCCCGGGATGAATCAAATACCGAGAACTACGAGCCTCGCTCAAAACGTCCTCTTTATTCTTTGGCACTGGCAGTACCCAAACTCTGCTCTCGAATCTTAACAGTCCCTCATTGTCCATCTTGAATTTCTGTTCATCCCCTTCAGATATCTTCTTCTTTATTTTCTCACAGTCTTCATCCTGAAGTTGTGCTTCCTTAACCTTATTCAACAAGGTTGTACCAGTTCCTAGATGGAACAGTTTTTCGCAAGTCTCCATTGGATATCTCACCTCCAATTCCAGCTTCTCCATTGCTGAAATTAACTCCTCATGGGCAGTCAACAACATTAATTTCTCCCGACCCTTTCGGCTTCAGGCGTCGGCAACCACATTTGTTTTACCCGGATGGTATAAGATCTCGCAATCATAGTCCTTTATCAATTCTAACCATCTTCTCTGGCGCATATTCAGATCTTTCTATGTAAAAATATATTTCAGACTCTTGTGGTCTGTATATATTTCACACTTCTCATTATAGAGAGAGTGTCTCCATATCTTCAAAGCAAATACCACCGCAACCAACTCCAAGTCATGGGTCGGATACCCCTTCTCGTAATCCTTCAACTGTCGTGACGCATACGCAATAACCTTGCCATTTTGCATAAGCACACAGCCTAGTCCTTTATGCGATGCATCACTATACACCACAAAATTTCATGTGCTATCCGGGAGAGATAACACAGGTTCCGTACTCAACCTCTTCTTATGCTCTTGGAAGCTTTCCTCACACTTCTCCGTCCAGCCGAATTTCACTGATTTCCTAGTCAAATTTGTCAGCGGAGTTGTGATCTTGGAAAAGTCCTGAATAAATCTTCTATAATATCCCGCCAATCCAAGAAAACTTCTCACTTTCGACGGTGTCTTCGGCTGATCCCAATTTATAACAGCTTCAACCTTGGAGGGATCTACCAAAATTCCGTCCTTATTAATCATATGTCCGAGAAATTGCACCTGCTCAATCCAAAATTCGCATTTCAAAAACTTGGCGTACAACTTCTCTCTTCTCAACGCCTCCAACGTCACCTTCAGATGCTCTATGTGTTCCTCCTTGGTCTTTGAATACAACAAAATGTCGCCGATAAACACCACCACGAATTTGTCTAAAAATGGCTTCAACACTTCGTTCATTAGGCCCATAAATGCTACAGGAGCATTCGTTAGACCAAATGGCATTACTAAAAATTTGTAGTGACCATATCGAGTCCTTAATACTGTCTTCTGAACATCCTCTGTTTTGACCTTCAACTGATGGTAATCACTTCTCAGGTCTATCTTCGAGAAGTATCTCGCACCCTTCAACTGATCAAACAGGTCGTCAATCTTAGGCAACGGATACTTGTTCTTAATCGTGACCTTGTTTAACTCTCTGTAGTCAATGCAGAGCCGCATCGTCCCATCCTTCTTCTTAACAAATAACACCGGCGCTCCCTATGGCAATACGCTCGGCTGTATGTACTTCTTGTCCAAAAGCTCTTGTAGCTGCACCATCAAATCCTTCATTTCTATCGGAGCCATACAATACGGTGCCTTCGATATTGGAGTCGTTTCTAATGCCAAATCGATCACAAACTCTACTTCCCTATCTGGCGGAAGTCCTGGCAAATCATCCGAAAATACGTCCATGAAGTCCCTCAGGACTGGTATTTCCTCCAACTTCGGGTTCTCTTTACTACTATCGACTATGTAGGCTAAATATCCTACACAACCTTGTCGCAACAACTTCCTGGCCTGCATCATCGTCAGACAACTCGCTTGTCTAGGCTACTTGCTGCCATAAAACATAACCTTTGTCAGAGTCTGTGCCACCCCCAAATTCGGGTACTTCAATTCCATGAAATTTGGTGTTCACTATACAAATATCATATATCTATCTACCCATAATAAATGCAAACTATGCAATAGATAGAAATAAATCCTCCCCTTATGGGGTTACAACATCTGAAATATTAAATACAATCCCAGGTCATACTAACCTTAAACGTCTGTGCGGAAACATAAATAAATACATAAGTCTTTAAACAACATCAAGTCTTATCAATAAATATTCTTAAATTAAATAACAAGTCTTCAACACTTGTTAACTTTTCCCTTGCCTTTGCTAGGGGAAGGCTCGTCAGATCTTTCGTTCTTAATTGCAATGTTATTATTATGCAAGAGTGAACACGATTTCCCACAAGTATAACAAAATAACAACAATATAATAATATGCGAGTGAATCAAAAACTTCTGAATAAGAAAACTAGACTTTTGAATCAAGAATGAATAACAAGAATCAAAAGAACTTCTGAGGGTTATAAGACCTCGAACTATGTCCTAGGTTGTAAAGTGTTTATACTTTAAACCTTTAACAGTCATAAGACTATGGACTCTACTTCTCGTACTTAGGGGGATCAGCCCTTAGTACCATACTGTGCACAATATCTCAACGCTAAAGCGTAATTAATCCCCTTTACAGGGTTGTTCATCTCAGTTTGACATCAGAGTCTGCACCAAAGGAATTTTGATTTGGATAAGCTCAATAATAGTTCTAGAGTTTTAGAACCCTCATCAACTATAGACTAGTCGAATCAATAAGGGTTCACTAGTCTTACAAGGTTCCTTAAGTAAAGCGCGCCCCGACGCGAATTTCAGAAAGTAAATTACTTGTTTAAATTAAAGTTTCAATCAAGGCATGCTAGCTTAACTTATTTGAACTAACATAATATGTGTTTAGAATATAACAAGAGGCTATATCAGATTGTTAAACCTATAATGAGATGTTAAACCAGTTTAATAACTTATATCTTGTGATTAATTAATAAGTCAATTTAATGACGTAAACCGTTATGTGTAAAGTCAAATAACGTGTTCAAAAATCGACGTGTGATTCGATAAGTATATCAAACTTATAATTAATTGATTTTGTGAAAGGATGGTTTTGTAGGACTAATTAAAGGATGTGAATTATAATTTGTAGCTTGTGCAAGAGACAAGTTTCCTAACTCAAACCTTTATTTGAGCAAGTATCTTATCCCTAACTTATTGTTGTTAAGCAAGTTCTAAACCTTACCTTTATTGAGCAAGTTCCTTAAATTTTAAATTATTCATTTGTCAAGTCTTAGACTTGTATTCTATATCGAGTAAGTCTTTGTTCTTAATTGTTCAAGTTCAAGATTTTATATTAGATGTTATAATTCTTTTAAAGCATGATTTCAGTTATACAATACTTATTCGATTGTATACCTCTTGAGAATTTTTATTCAAATTGATTATCAGCTTATTGTTGAACCATGTAAGACTAGTGAACCCTTATTGATTCGACTAGTCCATAGTTGATGAGCATTCTAAAACTCTAAAACTATTATTGAGCTTATCCAAACCAAACTTCCTTCGGTGCAGACTCTGATGTCAAACTGAGATGAACAACCCTGTATAGGGGATTAATTACGCTTTAGCGTTAAGATATTGTGCACAGTATGGTACTAAGGGCTGATCCCCCTAAGTACGAGAAGTAGAGTCTATAGTCTTATGACTGTTAAAGGTTTAAAGTATAAACACTTTACAACCTAGGACATAGTTCGAGGTCTTATGACCCTCAAAAGTTCTTTTGATTCTTGTTATTCATTCTTGATTCAAAAGTCGAGTTTTCTTATTCAGAAGTCTTTGATTCACTCGCATGTTATTATATTGTTGTTATTTTGTTATACTTATGGGCAATCGTGCTCACTCTTGCGTAATAATAACATTGTAGTTAAGAACGAAAGATCTGATGAGCCTTCCACTAGCAAAGGCAAGGAAAAAGTTAACAAGTGTTGAAGACTTGTTATTTAATTTAAGAATGTTATTGATAAGACTTGATGTTGTATAAAGACTTATTTATTTGTTTATATTTCCGCACAGACGTTTAAGGTTAGTATGACCTGGGATTGTATTTAATATTTCAGATGTTGCCATAAGGGGATGATTTATTTCTATATATTGCATGGTTTGCATTTATTATGGGTAGATAGATGATATTTGTACAGTGAACACCAAATCCCGTGGAATTGAAGTTCCCAGATTTGGGGGTGTCACAGACCTGTGACACCCCCAAATCCGGATAATTCTTCATCATATGCTTTTTGAGTTCCCACGTAGCTTCTTCACCGTTGTGGTTCCTCCAAATTACCTTAACGGAAGGTATAAATTTATTTCTGAGAACTTGCTCTTTCCTGTCAACAATCTGAACAGAAATTTCTTTATAGGATACGTCTTTCTCAAAATATAGGGGTTCATATTCAATCACATGTTTGTAATCGGGTTTGTAGGGTCGTAAAACTGAAACATGGAAGACGTTGTGGACATTCTCGAGCGCCGGAGGTAAGGCTATCTCATACGCAACTTCTTCAATCCTTTGCAGTAACTCAAAGGGTCCAATGAACCTCGGGCTCAATTTTCCCTTCTTTCCAAATCTTATCTTTCCCTTCCAGGGAGAGACTTTCAAAAACACATAGCTACCCGATTCAAACTCACCATTTTTATGGTGTGGATCGGCGTATTTCTTCTGCCTATCTTGAGCTGCTACCAGTCTTGTTTGGATCACTTTGACTATCTCTGCTGTCTACTGTACCAGTTCTGGGCCTAGCAATTGTCTCCCGCCAACTTCATCCCAGTATAGCGGAGTTCTGCATTTTCTTTCGTACAACGCTTCATAAGGCGGCATGCCAATACTAGCGTGGTAATTGTTGTTGTAACCGAATTCTACAAGCGGTAGGTGATCATCTCAATTTCCTTTGAAATCCATGATGCACGCTCTCAACTTATCCTTTAAAGTTTGGATCATTCTTTCACTCTGCCCGTCTGTCTGAGGGTGATAAGCCGTAATCATTCTCAACTGTGTCCCCATGCATTCCTGTAGTCGCTTCTAGAAGTTCGATGTGAAGCGTAGAACTCGATCGAAAATAATTAACACCGGAACTCCATGCCTCGAAACAATCTCTTTGACATATAACCTTGCCAACTGGTCTAAGTTGAATCTGATTCTGATCGGAAGGAAGTGTGCGGATTTCGTCAGTCGGTCAATGATGACCCATACTGCGTCGTAGCCTTTCTGAGTCATCAGAAGGCCAACCACGAAATCCATCGTAATGTATTTCCATTTCCATTCTGGTATTTCCAGGGGTTGTAGCAAACCACTCGGCCTCTGATATTCTGCTTTCACTTTCTGACAGGTCAGACACTTTGCAACACACTCAGCAACATCTCTTTTTAGATTCGGCCACCAGAAGTGCTGTCGAAGATCCTGGTACATCTTGGTACTACCGGGGTGTATCGAATACCGTGAGCTATGAGCCTTGCTTAAAATGTCCTCCTTAATCTCTGGCATTGACGGTACCCAAATTATGCTCTTAAATCTCAGTAGTCCTTCACTTTCTATCTTGAATCTCGGTTCGGTTCCTTTAGATATCTTCTTCTTCACCTTCTCACATTTTTCATCCTAAAGTTGAGCCTCCTTAACTTTATCCAGCAAAGTTGTACCAGCCTGCATCTGGAACAGGTTCTCGTCAATCTCCATCGGCTTCATTTCCACTTCCAGCTTCTTCATTGCTGAAATTAGCTCCTCATGAGCAGTCAACATCATCAACTTCTCCCGACTCTTTCTGCTTAAGGCGTCGGCAACAACGTTTGCTTTACCCGAATGGTATAAAATCTCGCAGTCATAATCCTTAATTAACTCCAACCATCTTCTCTGGCGCATATTCAAGTCCTTCTGCGTAAAAATATATTTTATACTCTTGTGGTCTATATATATTTCACATTTCTCCCCATAGAGATAGTGTCTCTAGATCTTCAAAGAAAATATTACTGCAGCTAACTCGTCATGGGTCGGATACCCCTTCTCATAGTCCTTCAATTGTCGTAACGCATACGCAATGACCCTGTCGTTTTGCATAAGCACACAGCCAAGTCCTTTATGCGACGCATCACTATAAACCACAAAATTTCCTGTGTCATCTGGAAGAGATAACATAGGTGCTAAAACTCAACCTTTTCTTAAGATCTTGGAAGCTTTCCTCACACTTCTCTGTCCAAACGAATTTCACAGCTTTCATAGTCAAATTCTTAGCGGAGTTGCGATCTTGGAAAAATCCTAAAGGAATCTTCTGTAATAACCTGTCAATCCAAGAAAACTTCTCACTTTCGACGGCGTCTTCGGCTGATCCCAGTTTATCACAACTTCGACTTTGGAGGGATCTACCGAAATTTCGTCCTTGTCAATCACATGTCCGAGAAATTATACCCGCTCAATCCAAAATTTAAAATTTTAAAACTTGGCGTACAACTTCTCCCTTCTCAACGCCTCTAGTGTTACCTTCAAATGCTCTGCATGTTCTTCCTTGGTCTTCGAGTATACCAAAATGTCATCGATAAACACCAACGAATTTGTCCAAAAACGGCTTGAACACTCCATTCATTATGCCCATAAATGCTGCAGGAGCATTCGTTAGACCAAATAACATTACCAGAAATTTGTAATGACCATATCGAGTCTTGAATGCTGTCTTCGAAATATCCTTTGGCTTCACCTTCAGCTGATGATAACCACTTCTCAAGTCAATCTTCGAAAAGTATCTTACTCATTTCAATTGATCAAACAGGTCGTCGATCCTCGGTAATGGAT
This sequence comes from Panax stipuleanatus, assembly GCA_020205555.1. Classification (NCBI taxonomy): domain Eukaryota; kingdom Viridiplantae; phylum Streptophyta; class Magnoliopsida; order Apiales; family Araliaceae; genus Panax; species Panax stipuleanatus. Next base: position 46,754,572 of record CM035117.1, on the reverse strand, counting down.
ATCTATTCTTAACCGTGACCTTATTCAATTCTTTGTAGTCGATGCAGAGCCGCATCGTCCCGTCCTTCTTTTTCACAAATAACACCGGCGCTCCCCACGACAATACGCTCGGTTGTAAGTACTTCTTGTCCAATAGCTCTTGGAGTTGTACCATTAATTCTTTCATCTCTACCGGAGCCATCCGATACGGTGCCTTCTAAATTAGAGCCATTTCAGGTGCCAAATTGATCACAAACTCAACCTCTCTATCTGGCGGAAGTTCTGGAAGATCATCCAAAAATACGTCTACGAAGTCCCTCACGACAGGTATCTCGTCCAATTTTGGATTCTCTTTACGACTATCAACTATGTAGGCTAAATATCCTACACAATCTTGTCTTAACAACTTCCTGGCCTACATCATCGACAGACAACTCGCTTGTCTAGGCGACTTGCTGCCATAAAATACAATATTTGACGGAGTTATAAGGCTAATACATTTCTTCTGGCAATCAATTACAGCCCCATAACTGAATAGCCAATCCATTCCCAGAATAACGTCGAACTCCCCAAGTCTAATCGGGATAAGATCTACGTTCATAATGTTACCCTTAATATCCACCCTATAGTTTTTGTGTACGTACTTAATAGGGATCACTTCTTTATTCGCAATTTCTATGTTCATAGGGTATTCTAACTCATCTTTAGGAAATTCTAAGTTCTTAGCAAAGTCATCGGATATAAATGAACAAGTAGCACCCGAATTAAATAATATATAAGCATTAACTTTATTGATCAGAACGATACCTGACACCACATCGCGAGACTGCACAGCATCCTACACTGTCATGTTGAAGGTCTTGGCGGTCGGTCGGTTGGTTACGGTTAGTCCCTTGATAGTTAGAGAATTGCCACCGCTATTACCCTTGTTCCCTCCTGATCCTGCCCCTCCAGATCCTTTCTTGGGACAGTCCCTAGCCAAGTGGTCCTTCGACCCACATGTGAAGCAGGCGCCCTTCTTTGGGTTAGGACAGTTAGGTGCTATGTGGCCTTCCTAACCACAATTGTAGCACACCAATTTTCCTTTCATACAAACCCCCAGGTGAGCTTTCTCGCAGGTCAAAAATGCTTCGATTCTCTTCTTCTGACCTCCTTGCTGATTTCCAGTTGACGAGTTGTCAGTCCACCTCCTCTTTTGATTGTTACTTTCTCCCGTGTTGCTGCCACTAGCTTTATTATTTCCTTCACTTTTATTCTTCTTTTTCTTCTGATCCTGATTATACTTGGTCACCGCGTTGCTTCCACCTTCAGCGAGGATGGCCTTCTCCAGTACTCCAGCAAAAGTGTTCAATTGGAACATTGACACTTTGCTATACAACCAGGATTTCAGTCCCTGCTCGAATCGCCTATCCTTCCTCTCGTCGGTGTGTACCTGATACATGGCAAACTTAGCCAACTTATTGAATTTTGTCACATAGTCTGGTACGGACATATTCCCTTGCTTCAGCTCCAGAAACTGGACCTCCATTTGATTCTGCGAACTTGTCGGGAAATACATCTCAAAGAACATCTCCTTAAACCTCTCCCAGGTTATGATGCCCTTTTCTTCCAGGACCTTGTTTGCCTGCCACTAATAGCTGGCCTCTGATTTCAGCATAAACGTTATGTAGGCGGTCTTCTGGTCCTCACTGACTCTGGCGACGTCAAAAACTTTTTCCATCTCCATAGCCCAAGTTTGAGCTTCAATCGAGTTCATAGAGCCTTTAAACTCTGGCTGTCCCACCGCCTTGAAGTCCTTGAATTTAGTATTTGTTGGAGCTCGTGGTTGATTGTTAATCGCTCATGTCAGTAAATTCACCAACTGCTGAACGGGTTAGCATTGGCGTCGTTGTTGTTATTTGTTGACCGGTTGACGGTTTGATCGTCTTCTTGGCGGCATTTTTTGTTAAGAAAACGCTTATTAGATCTTGATTCAATCCTCTAAATATCTAAGGCTTAACTTAAACATTTAGACACAATCACTTAACACATTATCTTAAATAAATTCTGATATATTTATTTAATCAAAAGTTTTAACAAAATACGATAGCATCACTGCTATTTACATTAACTATCCCGAGATAAAGAATCTACATGATTTAAATCATCAAAATATTCCTCTATTTATAACCACATCGGAATTTACATTATTAACTACCATATAGGTTTCACATAATCAAAATGTTCCTATCACTGCCTACTAAGGCGACGAACAGCTTTGTCACGCTATTCTTCTATAATACGGGACATCGTCCTACGATCTAGCATGTACCACGGTAGACCTTCGAACTGAATTCGATATCTCATAACCCGATCTTGGGCCTCATCAATAGCATTCTGAAGCGTATAGTGCGTTTCCTCAAGCTTGGCCTTCTTTGCCCGATAGTTATCTTCTGTAAGATCTGCACGTCGTGAATCCCTTACCCAGGCCTCCTCCGCTATGGCAAGCCTTGCTGATTTCTCTTTCAATTTGTTCTTCAACTTTTCTATCTCCTCTGACTTTTCTTCACCTTGGCCCTTCTCGTGGACCAACTCCCACTCTACATCTCCAAGTCGTGTGTAAAGATCCTCCATCTCACCATTCTTCTGCTCAATGGTAGACTGTTGAGTAACCGTCTGCTCCTTTAGCTCCTGAATAGTATCTCATAACTCTATGTTACGGTCATACAGTTTATCATCCATCTCAGCACTGATAGAGTTCGGTGGAAAATCTTCAGGGTCTTCCTCGTCCTCTTCAGCTTCCTCAGCCTGAATCTCAATTTCTTCAAAGTCCTCCTTTGAGTTAAACACTGGCTCATGCTCCCGACCAACGACTGTGATCAAAGGAGATGGCTCTAGGCTGTGTGGATGTCTCGGGGATCCTCCTCTCTAGCCTCTCGGGGTACAATGTCCCTAGGCTGAATAGGTTCTCCATCATCCGTCATCCTGACAAATCAAATTTTTAAGTCTTAGTTATTATGTGATGCTAATCGATACTCTCGCAAGTATATAAGTATAAGTACATAGCACCTAAGTTAATTTATTATCTTTCTTAGAACTCGATAAGAGTTATCAATATTATGTTCTCAAAGGCTACTACCCTAAGGTTTTCCCCCACCTAAGGTTCATAACCAACAGCTCTGATACCAACCTGTGACACCCCAAATCCGGGTACTTCAATTCCACGGAATTTGGTGTTCACTATACAAATATCATCTATCTATCTACCCATAATAAATGCAAACCATGCAATAGATAGAAATAAATCCTCCCCTTATGGGGTTACAACATCTGGAATATTAAATATAATCCCAAATCATACTAACCTTAAACGTCTGTGCGGAAATATAAACAAATAAATAAGTCTTTAAACAACATCAAGTCTTATCAATAAACATTCTTAAATTAAATAACAAGTCTTCAACACTTGTTAACTTTCCCCTTGCCTTTGCTAGTGGAAGGCTCGTCAGATCTTTCGTTCTTAACTGCAATGTTATTATTACACAAGAGTGAGCACGATTGCCCACAAGTATAACAAAATAACAACAATATAATAACATGCGAGTGAATCAAAGACTTCTGAATAAGAAAACTCGACTTTTGAATCAAGAATGAATAACAAGAATCAAAAGAACTTCTGAGGGTCATAAGACCTCGAACTATGTCCTAGGTTGTAAAGTGTTTATACTTTAAACCTTTAACAGTTATAAGACTATGGACTCTACTTCTCATACTTAGGGGGATCAGCCCTTAGTACCATACTGTGCACAATATCTCAACGCTAAAGCGTAATTAATCCCCTATACAGGGTTGTTCATCTCAGTTTGACATCAGAGTCCGCACAAAAGGAATTTTGGTTTGGATAAGCTCAATAATAGTTCTAGAGTTTTAGAACGCTCATCAACTATGGACTAGTCGAATCAATAAGGGTTCACTAGTCTTACAAGGTTCAACAATAAGCTGATAATCAATTCGAATAAAAAATTCTCAAGAGGTATACAATCGAATAAGTATTGTATAACTGTAATCATGCTTTAAAAGAATTATAACATCTAATATGAAATCTTGAACTTGAACAATTAAGAACAAGAACTTGCTCAATATGGAAAATATGTCTAGGACTTGCTCAACAAATAATTTAGAATTTAAAGAGACTTATTCAATGTAAAAGTAAGGTTTAGAAACTTGCCTTTTGCACAAGTTACAATTTATAACTCACGTCCTTTAATTAATCATACATAACCATCCATTCACAACATCAATTAATTATAAGTTTGATAGACTTATCGAATCACACATCGGTCTTCGAACACGTTATTAGACTTTACACATAACGGTTTATGTCATTAAATTGACTTATTAATTAATCACAAGATATAAGTTATTAAACTGGTTTAACATCTCATTATAGGTTTAACAATCTGATATAGCCTCTTGTTATATTCTAAACACATATCATGTTAGTTAAAATAAGTTAAGCTAGCATGCCTTGATTGAAACTTTAATTTAAACAAGTAATTTACTTTCTGCAATTCGCGCCGGGGCGCGCTTTACTTAAGGAAATAGCGTCGGGGCGGGGTTCGCCGGGGCACATATCATATAAGGGAAAAGCTGTGCCGGGGCGTGCTATGTCGGGGGCGTGATTTCTCTTAAGGAAACTGTGTCGGGGCGCAAGTTCATAGATTTGAGTTTCTGCAACTCGCGATGAACACAGTACTAAGCCAATAAATCCCAAATCAAACTAACACGATGATTTTTAATGCTACCCATGAAGTATAGACTTCACAGAAACATCATACAATGTTCTTAGCATGATTCTAACACTTTAGATCACTTAATTACACCAATTAAAACATTTGATTTCACTGTTTTCAATATTTTGTGAAACTTTGAGAAAAGACATGAATTTCAACGTTATAGGCTCGTTAATAAACCGAATTCGTTCGTTGAAATTCCGTTTTGTTCGTTTAAACATGTATAATTATATTCAATCGTCAATTGAAAGTTAAACAAACAATTAAAGTATTTAATTTACCCATATGGGTTATTCATACAATATTTATACTCTGTAATCCATGAAATCCCAATTTAATCAAAATTCCATGGTATGATCACTGTAAATTCATGTATACATGATATAACACACGATATTAACATATACCATCACATATAAGATCACATCTTAAGTTAATTATCAAAAATAGTTCTTAACAGAGGATTTTAAAAACACGTAAATGAAAACTCTGTAACTTTTCAAAACTCTAATTTAGATATGCTTTCATGGATTAATTACTCTAAAACGGATATAATTCACATACAATTGAGTTATGTATGTTAATAAACATCTAACATCAAATAATAGACAATAAACTCATGAAATTCCATTATCAGTGAACTCAGTTGGGAGAAAACATAATACGTGAAATATAAAACTTAGATGAAGGTTTACCCTTGCTTTCTCTGACTAAAGATGATGATGAAACTTAGCCTCTTCGAATCAATTCTTCTCTTACTTTTCTCTCAATGTTTTATCTCTAATTTTCTCTGATAGAAGATATAGAAATAGGAACTGATATGTATATAGTATGTTATGTATAGTACAACACGTATAATATGTAATGGGTGAGTGGTTGTCAGTTAATTCCATAGTGGGTTAACTGACCAACTCCCCTTAAAGCCTTGTTTATTTGTCTTTTATTCTTCATTCTCATTATTTTAATTAACCTCTTATTATATAATTTAATAATGTTACACTTATTAATCAAATGGCTTATTATATAGTTTAATAATGTTACACTTATTAATCAAATATCTTATTTAAATCAATTAAATAAAACAGAATAATTCCACATTAAATCACATAGTCACATAATTAAGATTCTTATTTATTAATTATGCCAAATCATTAAATCTCTAATTAATTAGAATAATATTATGCTTATTAAATAATTTATTTAATCAAATAAGCTCAATTAAATACATACTTTGAATATAAAAATTCTCCACATTAATTTAACTAATGTAACACATATAATTAAATTAATCTATCACGAATTCATCAATTAATTATTTAATTCAATAATTAAATCATTGAAAATTTATTTAATTCAATAAATATTCAAATTAAATTATAAAAATCTCGTTTGTCACAGAGTCATAAGGTTAATACACTTCCTCTGGCAATCAATTATCGCCCCATAATTGAATAGCCAATCCATTCCCATGATAACGTCGAATTTCCTAAGTCTAATCGGGATAAGATCTACGTTCATCACATTACCCTTGATATCCACCCTACAATTCTTGTGTACATACTTAACAGGAATTACTTCCCAATTCGCAATCTCTATGTTCATAGGGTATTCTAACTCGTTCTTAGGCAATTCTAAGTTCTTAGCAAAGTCATCGGATATAAATGAGCAAGTAGCACCCGAATCAAATAATACATAAGTATTAACTTTATTGATCGGAATGATACTTGACACCACATCTCGAGACTGTACAGCATCCTGCATTGTCATGTTGAATGTCCTGGCAGTAGGTCGATTTGTTGCGATCGATCCTGTAATTATCAGAGCGTTTGCACCGCTGCTTCCCTTTATTCCACCTGATCCTGTCCCTCCGGACACTTTCTTGGGGCAGTCCCTGGCCAGATGGTCCTTCGACCCACATGTGAAGCAGGCGCCCTTCTTAGGGTTAGGGCAGTTAGATACTATATGGCCTTCCAGACCACAATTGTAGCAGACTTGTTTTCCCTTCATGCAGACCCCCAGGTGGTTCTTCCCGCAGGTCGAACATACTTCAACCCTCTTCTTCTAGTTTCCCTGCTGATTCGCGGTTGATGTGTTGTCATTCCACAATCTCTTCTGATTATTACTTCCCCCAGTGTTGCTCCCACTAGCCTTGCTGTTACCTTCTCCTTCACTCTTCTTCTTTTTCAGCTCCTAGTTGTATATGGTCATCGCATCGCTCCCACCTTCAGCGAGGATAGCCTTCTCCAATATCCAGCAAAGGTATTCAGCTGGAACATCGACACCTTGCTATATAACTAGGGCTTCAGTCCCTGTTCAAACCTCCTTGCCTTCCTCTCGTCAGTATATACTTGGTATGTGGAAAACCTAGCCAACTCATTGAATCTCACCGCATAGTCTGGTACAGACATATTTCTCTGATTGAGCTCCAGAAACTGAACCTCTATTTGGTTCTGTGAGCTTGTTGGGAAGTACATCTCGAAAAACATTTCCTTGAACCTCTCCCAGGTTATCACACCTTCTCCTCCCCGGACTTTGTTTGCTTGCCACCAATAGCTGGCTTCAGATTTCAGCATAAATGTCGCAGAAGTGGTCTTCTGATCTTCACCGACCCTAGCAACATCAAAAACTTTCTTCATTTCCATAACCCAAGTCTGTGCTTCAATTGGGTTCATGGATCCCTTGAACTCTAGCGGTCCCACCGCCTTGAAGTCCTTGAACGAAGTGTTCAATGGAGCTTGGGGCTGGTTGTTCAAAGCTCTAGTCAAAAGATTCACCAACTGCTTGATTGAGTTGGCGTTGGCATTGGCGTCGTTATTATTCGTTGACCCTTCATGTGCTGGTTGACGGTTAGGGCGTCTTCTCGGCGGCATATTTCTATTAAGATATACGCTTATTAGATTTATATTCAATTCTTTAAATATTTAAGTTTTAACTTAAATACTTTAAGGTAACACTTAACATATAACATCTCAAATAAACTCTGATATTTTATTTAATCAAAAGTTTTAAACATAATAAGATAGCATCATTGCTATTTACATCAACTATCCCGAGATAAAGAATATTCAGGACTTAAATCATCAAAATATTCCTTTGTTTATAATTACATCGGAATTTACATTATTAACTACTCAAAGAAGTATCACATAATCATAATGTTCCTATCACGACCTACTAAGGCGTCGAACAGCTTTGCTTCGCTCTTCCTCCATAATGCGGAACATCGTCCTGCGATTCAGCATATACCAAGGTAAATCCTCGAACTAAACTGGATAGGACATAACCAGATCCTGGGCCTTATCAATTGCATTCTAAAACGTGTAGTCCGTCTCCTCAATCTTGGCCTTCTTTGCCCGATTATTATCTTCGATAATCTCTGCACGTTATGAAGCCCTCATCCAACCATCCTCCGCTATGGCACGCTTCACTGATTCCTCACGCAAATCATTCTTCAGCTTCTCTATCTTAGCTGACTTTTCTTCACCTTGGCCTTTCTCATGCACCAACTCCCACTCTACGACTCCAAGATGTGTGTACCGAGTCTCAACCTCACCATCCTTCTGCTCGATGGTAGACTGCTGAGTAACTGTCTACTCCTTCAGCTCTCAAACAGTATCCCGTAACTCTGTGCTATGGTCATACAGCTCGTCGTACATCTCAGCACTGAAAGAGTTCGGTGGAAACTCTTTAGGGTCCTCATCCTCCTCCTCCTCAGCTGCCTCAGCTTCAACCTCAATCTCCTCAGAGTCCTCCTCTAAGTCAAACACTGGCTCATGCTCCCGACCAACAACAGTAATCAAAGGAGATAGCTCTCTACAAACCAACTGCTCCCAGACTTTATGAATGTCTCGGGGCTCCTCCTCAATAGCCACTCGGGGTACAACCTCCCTAGGCTGACTGGATCCTCCAACATCCGACATCCTGACAAATAGAATTTTAAGTCTTTAATTATTACGTGATGCTAATCGATACTCGCGCGAGTGCATAAATATAAACACATAGCACATAATGTAATTTATTATCTTTCTTAGAACTCGATAAGAGTTATCATTACTATGTTATCAAAGGCTACTACCTTAAGGTTTTCCCCGCCTAAGGTTCATAACCTACAGCTCTGATACCAACTTGTGACACCCCCAAATCTGGGTACTTCAATTTTCACGGGATTTGGTGTTCACTGTACAAATATTATATATCTATCTACCCATAATAAATTCAAACTATGAAATAGATAAAAACATTTCCATCATCTCCCCTTATGGGGTTACAATATCTGAATAATAAATACATAACTAAATCAATCCCAGGTCATACTAACCTTAAACATCTGTGCGGAAATATAAACAAATAAGTCTTAAACAATTATCATAAGTCTTAGACAAATATTATCAAATAAACAACAAGTCTTCATCACTTGTTGACTTTGCCCTAGCCTTTGCTAGCGGAAGGCTCCTCGGACCTTTCGTTCTTAACAGAAATGTTATTATGCAAGAGTGAGCACGATTGCCCACAAGTATAAAAATATAATAATATAATAACATGCGAATAAGTCAAAGAAGTCTGAATGATAGAACACTCGGGTTTTGAATCAAGAATAAATAATAAGAATCAAAAGTATGTCTAAGGGTCATAAGACCTTGAACTATGTTCTAGGTTGTTAAGTATTTCTACTTTAAACCTTTAGCGGTCGTTAGACTATATGGACTCTACTACTCGTACTAAGGGGGATCAGCCCTTAGTACCATACTGTGCACAATATCTCAACGCTAAAGCATAAATAAACCCCGTATAAAGGGTTGTTCATCTCAGTTTGACATCAGAGTCCGCACCAAAGGAAGTTTGGTTTGGATAAGGTCAATAATAGTTATAGAATTTAGAACGTTCATCAACTATGGACTGGTCGAATCAATAAGGGTTCGCTAGCCTTACAAGGTTCAACAATAATTGATAATCGAATTGAAATATAAATCTCGAGGGTATACAATTGAATAAGAATTGTATACCGAAGCAATACTTAACAATGCTTATAATATCTTATACGAAATCTTAACTTGAATAAACAAGAATAAGAACTTGATTGATATAGAATCATAAGTATAGAACTTGCTCAATGAATAACTTTGAATTTAGACTGCTTGCTCAATGAAAGTAAAGATTAGGAAACTTGCTTAATAATAATAAGTTAGTGATAGAACACTTGCTCAATTTAAAGAGTATAGATAAGAAAACTTGCCTCGTGCACAAGCTACAGTTATAATTCACGTCTTTTAATTAATCCTACATATCAATCCATTCACAATACCTATTAAGTATAAGTTCAATATACTTATCGAATCGCAACATCTGTCTTTGAACACGTTATAAGACTTTACACATAACGGTTTCAATCACGTATTTAATTTACTAATTAATCACGTAATATAAGTTACTAAACTATTTTAATATCTCATTATATGCTTAACATATCCTCATTGATGAGTGGGTTTCATACCTACGAATCGGTAGTCGTTATAGCTTGATTCTGAATGTTTTCGAGTAATTTGCCTATCATTTCTATTGGATTTATACTCTTGTGTGCAGGTAACGGAATGGGTGCAAAAGTGGCGTAAAAGGACGGATCATAGCAATTAAAGGATTTTATTATTATGGGCGTGAGCTTAATATTCATATCATTATGGCCCATCTATTCAGCAACTAAAGTCTATATACATGGGACCAGTAAAAGTCCAAAATCATGATGGGCCACGGTGCAGCAAGCTTGCAAAGGAATTTAACATATGGTTCCTAGCAGCATGTAAAGAATGTTTAAACAAATACATATCCAGTTCATTAAAGATGTGGGCCACGGTTTTGGAATAAAGCAAGAAGATGAGCATGTGGGCCAGATATGTAGCAACACATGGAATCAGCACATGAAAATCAATATACGGACAAAATGATCACCCGCTGGTGCAGGGCCTTGAGCTAGAAATTCCCCGCTGGGGCGGGGAGGCGCCAGTTGCTGATCCTATTGTTCCTTTGCCGAGTTGGACATGTAACATATGACGCCCCCAAATTGGGACCGCCACAGGGTCACTCGAATTCGGTTTATCACGTTCTATAATCTAACATCATGATAATAATAGTATGACTAAATGTCGCATCGCACAGCGGAATAATACACAACTTTACTACCGAATAGGTTACATTTAATTAATATAATTTATTCACGTCCCAAGGTCTCGTAACTTAAACATCGATTGCATAGCTTAAACATACCTTAAGCATATATAAACCTAACTAATACATAATAGCATAAGTTCTTATTACAATTATAAAGTTCTACATAAATAAAGCTACTCCATAGCCTTTCCCTTGCCCTTGTCGGTGCCCGAAGGTCCGCCTTCTCTACCTTAGCTGAAATATTTTAGGGAAAGCAAGAATGAGCAACAAGTTTGCTCATCAAGTAATATAACAACAAGGATGAGTATTATAGTCCTCGAATCCAAAAGGGTATAGCAAGGTATGATAGTTCAAGGATAGCAAGAAGTATTAATAATTTTCAATGACAGTCGCTAAGGACAGCAGAATATCAATAAGATTCAATGTTAAATCAATTCACGATTTTAAGATAATTGAAAAACTGAGCAGTCACTAAGGACTATGAACTTCTACTAGAATTAACAGTAATACACTGATAATCCAATAAAGACAAGTACAACAGGTGATCAGCCTAAAGTACCCTATATTATGCATAACATTTAATCATTCTCATGTGCGCACGTCGGTTTCCCGACAAATATATAATTCCCCTACCAAGAGGGTTGTTCATCTCAGTTATAAGAGTTTGCACCAAGTTGATTTGGTTTGGATAGCTTTCGATCATATATCAATAGTCTAGCCGAATCAATGGCTTAGACAGTTTCCTTTTAAAATATATAGGTGAACAATTATTGTTCGAAATCAAGGTTTGGAAATAATTTCATTTCTAAGCTTACAAAGTATTAAGTCATGAGATATGAATCATACTTTCAAGGGGTTTCTTTTACAACCAATAATAGTACAAGCTTAAATAATGCTCAATAAATAATAGGGTTCGAATACTTGCTTACAATATTCATTGAATAAAGTAATGCAAGGGTTTAGGATACTTGCACTTTAAAATAGTGTAAGTTAGGGAACTTGCACAATAAATGAGTGAAAGTCAGAAAACTTGCCTTATGCGTAGTCTATCCACGTAAAGCTAATCAACACTTTTCGAATTCCTATCGTAATATAGTTATGCGCATAGGATATTCATTAGTCATACAGTTTAACATTTTACTTTATCTTATTCATACAACCAACATATAAGTTAAGTCTTCAATCTTACTATACCGTCATATATCACGCATAGTACTATATCACTTCACGACTCTAGATTGACATAACTTACATTATCTTTTATCCTTAAAGTTCCTTTTTTCGGGTTAATCAAGTTTACATATCGTTATTATCACATAAGGTCACAACGAATAGCAAACATACTCTTTTTAGCAAGTTATAGCATTATTATAAGTTAACCGTCAAATCGAATTCAAGCATCAACATATGATAATAACATATATGCATTTTAAAGGATACCTTCATGCTTCCCAAGTCCATCTAAGTTCTCTCTTTCATAATATGGTTCTAAGTTAAGACTTTTGACAACTTACGGTCATTCAAGGTCATGAAAATCACAAAGTATAACATGCTTGCTTTTTAAACATATAAGGTATTCATATAACTTGTATTAGGCATACTCATGAATATTCATATTGCATACATGTAACTATCATTGTTATTAGTTTGGGAGCATGCTTTGTTTACGCTAAACTTGGTTTCACGACATGTAACATAGTAGGCAAACATGTATGATACATTGGCGAGTCTAAGAGTACTATCAATCATGTCTATAAATTTCAGAATCTAACTCTCAAAGTAGCATGTGTTAGTTCACGTTCAAAGTTTGTATTTTCATTAGTAAAGCTCACTAATAAGGTTCGCATGTTCACATTACATTATGAAACATGTATATATAAGTTAACATGATCTTCATGCATTCTTAAACCCTACCAATATGTTTGCAAAATTAGAATACATATATGATATCTATATGTCAATGTCTGCCTTCAAAACTTACATTTTCGTTAGAAATTGTTTATCAATGGGGTCCAACATGTTTATGTTATATTATGAAACCCGTATACCTAAGTCAACATGCCTTTCATGCATTTCTAAGTCATGTTATCATGCTTGCAAAGTCAGAATGTTAACATGGCAAGTATACATATCGAGTTCATTTCCAAAATTCAAAGTTTGTTTATAAAATGCTAAGTTTATTTCAAAACTATAAGTATACGTGCAACTCTTAATAAAACATGCTTACATTGCCTCAATATGTTCATATATATGTATTACTCATGCTAGCATGTTCGTCTAGGTTACACAAGTAAACTGACACTCAACAGTTTGCAGTAGGAAATCAAAAACTGGAACAGGCTGCTGGCGCAGCTGCGCTGCTACCCAGTACAAGACTGGCGCAGCTACGCCGGCTCTAGGCTAACAGCAGATAGTTCCTGCATCGGCAACTACCAAACCCAACCATAGAATTTTCCTACGAATTTGTTATTAGACAAACTACATTACCTTACTAACATATATATAAGCTTATATAACAATCAATTGTCATCATCAAATCACCAAATCATGAACTCCAACTCAATTCAAGAATTGAAAATTTTATAGAATTGTAGATATATGAATTTGAAGAACATGGAAATTGTAATATACCTTTGTTATATGAATTAAGCTGGCTAAGATGAACTCTCTCAACTTCTTAGAATGTTATCACTGATATATAATTTAGCTCTCAACTCAATACTTAAGAAATCTCAGCAATTGAAAATGGAGAAGGAGAGTTCGTATTTATAGAAAAACTAATATACAGACAATGCATATATACCTCAAATTAAACCAATGGGAATGTTGAATTGCATGGTGGTTAATAGGGGGTTGGTAGATGGTTGTTGGATTTATCATGAATCCCACATTCTTGTTCATTATTTGCTATGAAGCTATGAGAGTTTTGCTGAAGTTAAGGAAGTAGAGTAGCATAGGCCATTGGGTGTACACGTGAAGAAGGAATGTGTCTCTCATTATGGGACAAGGAACATATCTTCAGCATTTTGCAAGTCTCACATATATAAGTCCACTTAGGTTATATATAATATGTACTTTAGGTTATAATTTAATGTCACAAGGTAATTCAAATGAATAAGTAACATTTCAATGTAGTAATTGAGATTTATACATATAAAATCCATGTACATTTTACCTTACCGGTATAATTTACTCAGATATTACCACATTATATTACCTCATGTATTATTCTATTAATCAGCAATTGTTATCATATATTCATGATGTATTATTTTAATGTCCACATAGGCATTATTCATGTAGCTTTCACAATTCAATAAACTTTACCATATAGTTTATATATAATTGTATAGTCACATTGCACTACACTTCATATAATATATAGGTAGCTACTATACCTTATTTAATTATCACATGCTTGCACATAGCAACTAATTGAGCAAATGTTATCTACTCGTTCATATATTATTATTCTCAATGGTAATTAATTAATTACTTATCTTATCAATTAATTAATAATAATATTAATTAATCCCTTCCTCATTAATCAATGTAATTATTAATCTCTTACAACAATTAATTGATATTCATATGATTAATGTTCACATTAAATATAAATCTTATTATTTTCATAAACAAGTTGCTCATTAACATTCTGTTACTTGCAAAAATAATAAATCAACAGACCATTATTATATAACATTTACCAATTAATATAGATTAATTGTTCACTTAATAATTCCTTCGTTGATTAATATAATCATTATTATTTCTCATTACTGTGCCACACAAGGCATTCAACGAGTTTAACACAACTCTATATATTCTCAATTATTATAATTATTCAATTTAATATAATTAAGTTACTCATTTCATAAAACTTACGTATTTATATTCAAATAAATATTTATTTCTATTAATATATTCATTTAATAATATTCAAAAATTCTCGGGTATTACATAACAATTGGGATGCTAGTGGACAGTAAGTGGACCACGAATTATATTCTATCAATGAGACTTGAACCTGATGCAAGGAAGTAGGCGAACAGCTGGCACGTTCCTTTTCATACACGGATTCGGGCAATGCATGAGATAATAAGGGGACTTGACTTGAGGAAAAAAGGAGAGTAGCTTAGGATTATATATTATTAGTATTAGTTAGTTTAGAAAAGAGAAAGGGACTTAACGGGTGATAAGCCCAAGAAAGGGACTCCATTCGCTTAGTATATATATTATATATTATATAGTATAGCTTAATTAATTATTAATAGATTAGTTTTATTTTAGTTTTCAATAAAATAATAAACCCTAGTTGAAAAGGGGATTAGAGATTGAAGCACTTGGAAGCCATTGGAGATCCAGATCAAGAGCAAGAAGGAGGACGAATTTGCCGGCAACAGATTCAATTCTTTTACTTAATCTTATTCTTATCTTTTAATGTGTATTCAATTATGGATTCTTGGTTTTAATTCAATGACAATGAAATAATTCTTTGTTTAAGATTGCAATGGATCTTATTGTGTAGTTTGTTTTAATTTGCTTCTCTATCGATTATTGTGATCTATCGTCGTGAGATTGTCTATTGTGATTTGAACTTAACTGTTTAATTGCCTAATTATCAATTACCATGATATTTTATATGAATCGAGAGAGGAGTATAGATTTAGATCTGATCATAGTAGCATGTGTTTGTGATTTCTAAGTAGATGGAATTCAAGATTCGTGTTTAGGATAGATATATATCTTTACGCCATATGTAATCTAATAGAGAACTTGTGCTTTAAATCCTTTTTAATTGTAATTCACATAGAGATATAGTGGATTAGTTAATTAGGGTGTCTTGCTTAATTCTATCATCTGTGGATGCGAGTGAGTTTGGGTATAATGCATCGAGAGGTGGTTATATCTGTTTTAGTGTTCTTGATTAACAATTCAGAACAGTGAGAATAATGGATGAGAAATGTGTTAACTTAAATAAAGCAATAAGTGAAGTTGTGATCTTAAATCTCCGTAATCTTATCTTAACTAGTGGTATTTAGTAGTAGTTTAATTATAAATTAAAATTCATTCGTTTGAATAAGATTGAGTTGGTTACAGGTTAATACGTAGTGATTCTTATTAAATAATTCCTCGTGGGAACGATACATTACTTTCACTTTATTACTTGTTGATCACGTATACTTGTGTGTTGTGCGTAATTAGATTTTACCCAACACTCATGTTCATTACAATGGGTTAACTCTGTAACGATTGAGATTTTATATATTAAATTTTAATATTTATTGAGTGAATAAATATTTTATTGAATTTATTTGTTGAGATAAATAAATAAATTATGTGATTTTGTGGTCTGATTTAATTAAGAGTAATATTTAATTAAATTGATATGTTGTAGCATAATTCTAATCTAGTTGAGAATAATTCAATTAGAATTAATGTTATGTGTTAAGTGCTAATAATAATATGTTACATGAATTATGTTTAATAAAGGAGTTACAATTGTGTAACAATTTGGTAATATGTGTTTTTATTAATTAATGGGTGTTAGTTTTTATTTAATTAAATTAGAATGTTAAATCTATTGATTTAAAGAGTTATTAAAAGAATGAAAAAGGGTTTTAAGTGGTTTTACCAAACAAGGCTCTTGTACTTATTTAATCTTATTTTTCCAAACAAGGCCTTAAGCTCAAAAAGTAGTTTTAAAAATAATTTATTTTGGCCAAACAAGCCTTAGGGCTTTTCAAATTCAAAAGTTTGTAACCTACCTAATTAATAAGAGTTAGTATATGTAATAATTATTAGGAGTTACATATTTTATGTATTACATGTATTATATGTTATATGTATGTACTACAAGATAAGTTAGTACGTAAGTTTATTCTAGCCTATGTCTAAAACAAGAGAAGAGAAGAGAGAATTATCAGAGAAGAAGTAGAGGAAGAAGAAGAAGAAGAAGAAGGGAAACCTTGAGAAAACCAGAGAAAAGCTTTCATCATCTCCATCTCTCTCTTAATTCAACCTAGAAAGGTATCATACTAACCCTTATACTCAATTAAGATATTTTGTATTTAGTCTTTATAAAATTAGGTTTTCATGATTATGAATTTATATGTATATATGGTGTTCATATGTAATTGTATACCATGGAAGAATTTTCAAAATACAATTATTGTAAAAACAAGTTTTAAAATCATGTTCTTCTATATTTTCATAGTTTTAGAATTCTATGTAAAAATCTTTTGGTGAAACTTCATAATTTTGATATGTGTATGGGATGTGTATGCATATATATATATATATATATATATATATATATATATATATAGATGCTTACATGAGATTTTTATAGTTGTTTAAGAGTTTCAATTCACAAAGATATGATGAACATGATGAAATCATGTTCATAGTGTTTGATTATGAAGTTATGTTGAAAATTATTCTTAAATCTTTGATATAAGCATGAGTTATGGGTAATATGGGTTATATTATGTTGTAAGATGAGTTATATGGTTGTTCTAGCAATTCAATCCATGTAATTTTGATAAACAAGAGGAATTTTGTTCATAACGATTTTCTGTGAACTAATTTATGAAAAATGGCTTTTGAAACTATCAAATTGATGTTTGATTTTGGGTTGTTGTTAAAATTGATCATGTATTATGTTAGTATGTTAAGAATAGAAGTTATTTCAATTGGAATTACTTGAATTGATTGAAAAACGATTTCGTAATAGCAATTTTCGTCAAGAACGCTTGATTTTATAGTTTTCTTCGAAATCATGAAATCTTCGGTTTGATTATGTGTTATATGGATTTTATATGTTATGATCATGTTAATGAGTTTAAAATATTGTTTGTATCAAGTTTCATGTTTATTATGTTGGAAAAAATTGAATTCGGTGTGAAAGAATAAGCCAAATTGGCTTATTTCTCCACCAGTTCGCGAACCAGCTCCTTCACCAGGGGGGTGACCCGCCCCAGTGGGTTAGGTTGCTGTTCGGGAAAGTTGGTTTTTGGTTTTTGAGTTTTCGTGCCCCGTTTGTTTAGCTAACTTATTTTTATGACTTGGAAAGTGAAATAGGTAATAAGATAACATGCTTTTGATGTGTTTAAGATAGATTGAAGTATTTCATGAATGTGTTACATGTGTGTGGGTGTGTTACTTTCTTAAGGTACACAACACGATTGATAGCGTTATAAGTTTATGAAATGCATGTCGTGAATGTAGACTCACGTATTTGACTAGTTAGCAACCAATGTGGTAAATTACATTGTGAGTTGGACTTGGATATGAAGTAAGATGGTTTAAACGTTGTAGTTGCATACTAATAGACGTTTTAAACGTAATATAATGTGTAGGGTAATTATGGAAGTGACTGTAGTTATTAAAGTGTAGCTTGCGCTTGAGGCAAGTTTCCTATCTCTAAACTTATTATTGTGCAAGTTTTCTAGTCCTTATTCTCTTACGTTAAGCAAGTTTCCATTTCGAACTTGTGGTTTACTTTGTACAAACTTTGTTGTATTCTAATATTCTTATTGCACAATTATTGAAATATTGTTGAAGCATTGTGATCTTGACTTAGTTGTTCAAGCAGGATCTACTTATTCTTTCAGTTGCTTTGAGTTACTTCTAAAGTATGCCTATCTATTATGTAGATTTGTTTTATAACTTGCAATTGGTTCATGATTCTTATATTATCGAACTGTTAAAGTCCTATAAGTCGATTCAACTACTCCTAGTTGATGATAGTTGAAACTCTAAAGTTCCCTTATCTATCCAAACCAAACTTTCTTTGGTGCGGACTTGTATTCAAATACTAAGAATGAACAACCCTAATTACTAGGGGACATTTATGCAAAAGCGTTAAGATGGTTGTGCACAATTCATGGTACAAAGGGTTGATCCCCCTGAGTACAAGTTAAAGGTCCATAGTCTCATTGACTGTTAAAGGTTTGAATAGAAATATTTATAACCTAGGACATAGTTCAAGGTCTTATGACCCTCAGATGATTCTATATTCAAATTCTACATATTGATGAAAGAATTATAATTCAATTCTTTATTTTGATGAAAGTAAAGTTATTCAAACTCTTTTGAAACTATTCACTTATGTCATATCACTGTTGTATTTTCAAGTGAGCTTTTGTTTGCTCACTCTTGCATGTTTTACCACCACTTGCAGTTGAGACCAAGAATGTTGACATACCATCAACAAGTAAAGGAAAAGAAAAGATGAACTAATGAAGGCTTGTTGTTTCAAGTTTTTATTGTAATAAGACTTAGTCGATTATGTTTTGTTTTATTTCCGCATTTATTATTTGATGTTAAGGTTTAGTTAACCCTGGGATTTTATTGGCAAGTTGTAATCTTTTTTAAAGGAAGATTTTTTTATTAAGGTTTATGAAGGTTGTAATTTACTTTGAAATTCTTTATTATTGGGTAGATGTATATTTTATTAGAAAGTGAACACCAAATTATGTGGAAACGAAGTACCCGGATTTGGGGGTGTCACAGGTTGGTATAAAAGCTATAGGTTATGAACCTTAGGTGGGGGAAAAACCTTAGGTAGTAGCCTTATAGGAAGATCGAAAAGATAGTGGTGATAGGTAAAGATAATAAACTACCTTATGTGCTATGTGGTTACGTTTAGGTATTCGAAGAGTGACGATTCGATATCACGTAATAATAAACTTTAAAATTCTTTTGTCAGGATGACGAACATTGGAGAATCCAGTTAGGCTAGAGAGGATATACCTCAAGTACCTAGAGAGGAAGAGCCCCGAGATATCCATGTTGTCTTGGAGCAGCTGGTTAGGAGAGAGCCATCTTCAGTGATCACCATAGCTGGTCGGGAGCGTGAGCTGACACCTATTCCAGAGGAAGAGGACGAGGACTAGTCTGAAGAGCAGGAAGAGGAGGAAGAGGATCCGGAAAAGGAATTTCCACCTCACTCTGTTAGTACTGAGATATACGAGGCAGTTTACGACAGTAATGTGGAGCTTCATGGTCGAGTTGGAGAGCTCGAGGAAACCATCCAGCAGCGGGACGAGACTATCGAGGATATGTCTAGTGACCTAGGAGAAGCACAATGGAACCTAATACACGTAGAGAATGATCGAGACGAGGCATGAGCCGAGCTAGCAAAGTTGAAGCAAGATATCCAAGAGGAGTCGACGAAGCATGCCAGAGCTGAGGAAACAAGCTTGAGGGCTACTCAACGAGCCAATCGAGCTGAAGATGAAGCTGAAACCAAGAGAGCCAATCTAAGGGAAACAGAATACGCTTTCCATACGGCCATAGATATGGCCCAGGACCGTATCTTTTATTACCCAGCTCAGTTCCAAGGGTTACCATGGTATGTGGTGGACCAAAGGACAGCGTTTCGGGTGATGGAGGAAGAACGTAGAGAGGCTGTGCGACGGCTTAATATTCCTAGACATTAGAACTTTTAAATTATGTGTTTCCTTTTGTAATAAATAAATGTAAATCCCATAATTTGAGATAATAATGAGATAAAGTGATGATGTAGTCCTGTAACTTGTTCCAGTTCAGGAAAGATGATGTAAATAGCAGAAATGCTATCTATTCGATGTTTTTTTTAAACTACGAGTAATGAATAAAAGAAGTTTTGTGACACCCCCAAATTCGGGTTCTTCGTTTTCACATGATTTGGTGTTCACTTTCTAAATATAACATACGTCTACCCAGATTAATTACAAAATAAATTACAACCTTGATTTAAATAATAAAATCTCCCTTAAACAAGGGTTACAACTTTCTTCAAATAATCCCAGGGTTTAATCTAACCTTGACATAAACATAAAGTGCGGAATAAAAACATAATATAAAAGTCTTATTACAGTCATTTCAAAATAATTAAACAAGTCTTCACTTGTTTAACTTTCCTTTGCCCTTACTCGATGACGGGGCATCAACATTATCAACTTTAGCTGCAATGATTATTTAATGCAAGAGTGAGCAAACAACAGCTCACTGGAATTTAACAA
This sequence comes from Panax stipuleanatus, assembly GCA_020205555.1. Classification (NCBI taxonomy): domain Eukaryota; kingdom Viridiplantae; phylum Streptophyta; class Magnoliopsida; order Apiales; family Araliaceae; genus Panax; species Panax stipuleanatus. The sequence continues at coordinate 46,733,649 of CM035117.1, read as the reverse complement.
TAATAAAGACATGAAAGGATATCTTTTAAAAAGATTTGAATAACTTAGCTTACTTCAACAATAAAGAATTGAATAATAATTTTTCCATCACAATTGTAATTTGAATATAGAATTCATCTGAGGGTCATAAGACCTTTGAACTTTTATCCTAGGTTATAAACATTTCTATTTAAAACCTTTAACAGTCACTAAGACTATGGACCTTAACTCGCACTTAGGGGGATCAGCCCTTCGTACCGTGTATCGTGCACAAGAATCTTAACGCTTCCGCGTAGTAACCTCCCCTAATAAATAGGGTTGTTCAACTCAGTATTTGAATACAAGTCCGCACCAAAGAAAGTTTGGTTTGGATAAGCTTACAAGGGTAATTTAGAATTCACGTTCATCAACTAAGGATTAATTGAATCGACTTTCAATAATTCATAAATAAAAGAATTATGAATTAACATATGCTTTAGAAGTAAACTTAAAGCATTTAAAATAATAAACTGGATCTTACTTGAACAATAAGTCAAGATCACTTCAGTTAAGTAAATAATTGTCCAGTACAGAAATGAAAAGGACATTCTCAACAATGAATATATGAACTCAAAGAACTTGCGTAGAAGTAGCGAGTTTAGGGTTTAGAATACTTGCCTTAAACGCAAGCTACTTAACTCAATCATATACTTAAACACTTCCTATATACATTCAATCATAACAACCTAAATTAGTAAACACATAACTAATTCACATAAGTGGTTAACCCTCATGGTTAACTCACTCTAATTAAATAAATAATAATAATCAACCATCACATAGTTAGTTACATCACATACGTACTCACATAATTAAATCAATTATGTATTTAGCTAAATTATAATTAAATAATTATAATTTAAACACTTAATCTAATTATAATTACTTAAATTATAATCACATCTTAAATTATAAACAATTATAATTTACAATCAATTAAACTACATCATGCATTATAATTACACAAAGTATAATTAATAATGCAATTATCAATTTATAATCCATAATTAAACATGCATTTATTAAATTATAATTACATAAATTATAATTTAAATTAATATCTAATTGATCAACTAATATTCATTATAATTTAACAACATTATACTTTAAATTAAACATTTACTTTTAATTATAATTATTCAAATTATAATCACATATGACATTTAAATAATAATTCAAATCATACTTTAAGGTTTTTCAAACCTCTTTTCTTTTCTAAATATAAATTTGTCAAATTTATGTTAACAACATGTTGTAGAAATTAGATATATGTTCACTATCATAGACTAATGAAACCAAACTTAAACCATACACTGCACAACTTGCTAACCTTCATTGCCTCTGATCAGGCAACGGCGCAGATGCGCAGCCGTAGGCCTTGGCAACGGCTCAGCTGCGCAGGTGACCAGCATGAGAAAATCCAGTGGCGCAGCTGCGCTGCTTCTGGCTGTGCTACCGGCGCAGCTGCACAGGTACGCAGACAGAAGCAGGCAGTGCAGCCTCCCTGTTTCACCGATTAAACCCAACATGCCATCAAACGGCAATAACAAGCTACTAGAACAATGTATAGCACATACTTGATACAATACACTCATATAACATACCTCCAAACACAAAAACCATTTAAACAACAATAATCAAAAGTTTTAGAAATCAAAGTTGATATTTTCATAAAACTTATATATTTTGTAAAACCATTCACTGTAAATCACTTTCTCAAGCAATTCAACTCTATATACAAGCATTATATACGTAATTGAAGATAGCATCAAACGAATTCCTAATAAGCATATTAACACATACTAATTTCATCAAATTTGTACTCTACAATCAACCAAAACATGAAACTCCATATGAACTCATATTCTTCATTTAAAACTTGTTTTTACAGTACTTTGATTTTTGAAAATCCTCTTATGTCATACAATTACTACAATCAACACATTGATACAATACATATATTACATTCATGATTTTATAATTTCATGAAATTCACAGAAAACTAAAATTTACAGAAACTCAAAACAAGGAAGAACAACTAATTACAATTCTTTAAAACTATGAGATAGTAATTACCTTTTTGATGATTGGAGAAGAATACAAAGATTAACTCTAGCCTTCACAAGTTTCTTCTTCCTTCTCTTCTCTTCTCTTCTCTAACTTCTCTGCTCTTCTTTTCTCTCTTTGTTCTTAGCTTTACAGACTAACTTCTAATCTAACGTAGTATAGGAAAAATATATAACTGATATATCACTAATACGTATAATTATATATAATAACTAACAATTAATGTATATCAGTTACAAAAATCAAAAGCTACAAGGCTTTGTTTGGCAAAACAAGGTTATTTTCAAATATAGATTATTAACTAAAGCCTTGTTTGGAAAAATCATTTAAAAACAAATGCAAGGGCCCTGTTTGGCAAAACAATTTAAAATCCTTTTTTTTATTTTAATAAATTATTTTAACACATACTTTAATGTCACATTTTAATTAATTAAATATTTAACATTCTTATTTAATCAATTAAAATCTAACATCAATTAACCACATAAAATTTTCACATAATTATAATTACTCGCTAATTATAATTCATGTAACACTTCATCACATAATTCATCTAATTTAATTCTCTCAATTAAATTAGAATTACACTATAAAATTAACATACATCAATTAAATTAAATATTAAACATTCATTTAATTAATATATAATACTTAATTAAATCACTCTAAAAAATCACATAATTTATTTATTTAACTTAATAAATAAATTACATAAAATATTTATCTCACTTAATAAATATTAAAATTATTATATAAAATCTCAATTGTTATAATCTTCCCTCCTTAAAAGGATTCTGTCCCCAGAATCACACATAAAAAAAATTCTCGTCTATTACATTCTTCCCTCCTTAAAAGGATTATGTCCCCAGAATCGGTACACAAGGGGTTACACACAAAATCAAGCAAATAACTGCGGATAAGATTGCATCATAACATCTTCGAGTTCCCACGTAGCTTCCTTAGCACTATGGTTCCTCCAGATTATTTTAACAGAAGGTATCACTTTGTTCCTAAGTACTTATTCCTTTCTATCAACTATTTGAACAGGCACTTCTTCATATGTTAAGTCCTTATCAAATTACAAAGGATCATATTCTATTACATGTTTATAATCGTGCTTGTAAGGTCTTAACACAGAAATATGAAAGATATTATGTATATTCTCGAGCTCCGGAGGTAATGCAATCTCGTAAGCAACCTCCCCAACTTTTCGAAGTACCTCGAAAGATTCAATAAATCGGGGACTCTGTTTCCCCTTCTTACCAAATCGAATCTTCCCCTTCGAGGGAGATACCTTTAGAAAAACGAAACTCCCTGGCAAGAATTCTCGGTTCTGTCGATGTAGATCGGCATACTTCTTTTGTCTGTCTTGAGCAATAACTAATCTTTTTCTAATCAGCTTCACGATTTCGACGGTTTGTTGTACCAATTCCGGTCCCAACAGTTGAAGTTCACCGACTTCATCCCAGCACAAAGGAGTTTTACATTTTTTATTGTATAACGCTTCGTAAGGTGGCATACCGATACTCTCATGGTGACTATTGTTGTAGGCGAACTCTACCAACGGTAGATGATCCTCCCAGCTTCTCTTGAAGTCCATCACACAAGCTCTCAGCATATCCTCAAGTGTCTGAATTGTTCTTTAGCTTTGGCCATCAGTCTGAGGATGGTAAGCTGTACTCATTCGCAATTGCATTCCCAGACACTCTTGCAAACGCTTCCAGAAATTAGACGTGAAACGTGGATCTCTGTCGGATACAATCGACACCGGAACACCGTGTCGAGAAATGATTTCCTTCACATACAGTTTCGCTAGCTGATCCAAGTTGTACTTAATCTTGATCGGCAGAAAGTGGGCTGAATTCGTCAGTCGATCCACTATAACCCATATCGCATCAAATCCCTTCTGAGTCGCTGGAAGACCCACCACGAAGTCCATCGTGATGTGCTCCCACTTCCACTCTGGAATTTCTAATGGTTGTAGCAACCCACTTGGTCTCTGGTGTTCCGCCTTAACTTTCTGGCACGTCAAGAATTTTGCAACGCATTCAGCAACGTCCTTCTTTATATTCGGTCACCAGAAATGCTGCCCGAGATCCTGGTACATCTTCGTACTCCCGGGATGAATAGAATATCTAGAACTGTGAGCTTCACTCAGAATTTCTTCCTTGACCTCTAGTACTGGCGGTACCCAGATTCTACCTTCAAACCGTAACAATCCTTCGTTGTCGATCTTGAACTTGAACTCATCGCCATCGGTTATCCTTTTATGAATCTTCTCACATTCTTCATGGTGAAGTTATGCTTTTTTCACTTTGTCTACTAGAGTAGAACCAGTAGTTACTTGAAATAACTTCTCATCCGATTCCTTCAAAAACTTCACTTCCAACTCCAATCTAGCCATCTGTTCGATCAACTGATCCTGATCAGTTAACACGTTCAGCTTTTCCTGACCTTTTCTGCTCAAAGCGTTAGCGACAACGTTAGCTTTACCCGGATGGTAAAGTATCTCGCAGTCATAGTCTTTAATCAGTTCCAACCATCTTCTTTGGCGCATGTTCAAATCCTTATGGGTGAAAATATACTTCAGACTCTTGTGATCTGTGTATATCTCACACTTCTCTCCATATAAGTAGTGTCTCCAAATCTTCAGAGCAAACACTACTGCCGCCAACTCTAAATCATAGGTCGGATACCCCTTCTCATAATACTTTAGCTGATGTGACGCATAGGCAATGACTTTGTCGCTCTGCATCAACACACAACCTAATCCTTTATATGAGGCATCGCTATATACTATAAAATTCCCTGTACTATCCGGTAAAGATAATACAGGCGCAGTACTCAACCTTTTCTTCAGCTCCTGAAAACTTTCCTCACACTTTTCCGTCCAAATAAATTTAGCCGTTTTACGAGACAAATTCGTCAATGGAGTGGCGATCTTGGAAAAATCTTGGATAAATCTCCGGTAATAACCTGCCAATCCCAAGAAACTCCTAACTTCAGACAGCGTCATTGACTTATCCCAATTTATTACAGTTTTAACCTTCAACGGATCTACCGAAATACCATCCTTGTCAATTACGTGGCCAAGAAATTGCACACATTCCAACCAGAATTCACATTTTGAGAATTTAGCGTAAAGCTTCTCTCGTCTCAGCGATTCTAAGGTTAGCCATAAGTGTTTAGCGTGTTCCTCCTCGGTCTTGGAATAAACCAGGATGTCATCTATGAACACTACTACGAACTTATCTAGGAATGGTATAAACACTTGATTTATTAAGTCCATAAATGTAGCTGGGGCATTCGTGAGACCAAATGACATCACTAAGAACTCGTAATGACCATATCGAGTCCTAAAAGCCGTTTCGGTATATCTTCCCTTCTCACCTTCAACTGATGATACCCGTTTCTCAAATCGATTTTTGAGAAGTATCTAGCACCCTTCAATTGATCAAATAAGTCATCGATCCTAGGTAAAGGATACATATTCTTGATCGTAACCTTGTTCAACTCTCTATAGTCAATGCAAAGACACATTGTTCCATCCTTCTTCTTCACGAATAACACTGGCGCTCCCCACGGCGAAACTCTCGGTTGAATATACTTCTTGTCTAGTAATTCTTGCAGTTGAACCATCAGTTCCTTCATCTCAACTGGAGCCATTCGGTACGGAGCCTTTGAAATTGGAGCAGTTCCCGATGCTAAGTCGATCACGAACTCTGTCTCCCTATCCGGCGGAAGTCCTGGTAAGTCGCTCGAAAAAACATCCACAAACTCCTTCACAACCGATATCTCCTCCACCTTCGGGCTTTCCTTACGCGTATCTACTATGTAGGCTAGATATCCTATACAGCCTTATGTCAAAAGTTTCTTGACTTGCATAACCATCAGACAACTCGCTTGTCTAAGCGATTTACTACCATAGAACATTAACTTTGACGGAGTCGTAAGGTTTACCGATTTCTTCTGACAGTCGATTATCGCCCCATAGTTGAACAACCAATCCATACCCAGTATAACATCGAATTCTCCAAGTTTAATCAGAATCAAATCTACTCACAGCTCCTGACCCTTAATGTCCAATCTATAATTCTTGTAAACACACCTAACAGGAATAACTTTCCTATTCGCAATCTCTATGTTCAAGGGGAAAACTAACTCCTCTATAGGTAAGTCTAGGGTTTTAGCAAAATCATCATATATGAATGAACAAGTAGCACCCGAATCAAATAATACATATGCATTTATACTATTGATCGAAATAATACCTGACACCACGTCTTTTGATTGCACAGCATCCTGCACCGTCATATTGAATGTCCGTGCAGTGGGTCGAACAGCTTGCAATGGTGCAGCGATAGTAACGGTACTTCCGCTTACATTCCCTCTGCTCCCTGTTAACCCTGCCGTCAGGTTCTTCGGGCAATTGCGAGCCATATGATCCTTGGATCCACATGTAAAGCAAGCTCCCTTCTTCAGGTTTGGGCAATTAGGCGCAATGTGACCTTCTTGACCACAGTTGAAGCACACCCGCTTCCCCTTTATGCACACATCAGTGTGATTCTTACCGCATGTAGCACATACTTCAAACTTCCTCTTCTGTTGGCTTCCTTGCTGACTCACAACAGAGGTATTGTCATTCCATTTCCTCTTCTGGTTCACAGCGCTGCTACCACCAGCCTTGGTTTCTATCTCATTCTTCTTCTTCTTATCTTGGTTGAACTTCATCACCGCTTCGCTTCCTCCCTCAGTAAGTATGGCCTTCTCCAGCACAGCTGCAAATGTGTTCAGCTAGAACATGGAAACCTTGCTGTAGAGCCAGGGCTTCAGTTCCCGCTCAAACCTCCTCGCCTTCCTAGCGTCAATACTGACCTGGTAAGTAGCGAACCTGGCTAGTTCGTTGAACTTAGCGGCATACTCAGACACTGTCATCCCTCCCTGCTTAAGCTCTAGGAATTGGACCTTCATCTGGTCCTGCGAACTCACTGGGAAGTACATCTCGTAGAACATTTCCTTGAAATGTTCCCATGTTATAACTCCCTCTCCCTCTCGGGTCTTATTAGCCTGCCACCAAAAGCTAGCATCCGACTTTAACATAAAAGCCGCGAACGCTGTCTTCTGGTCTTCACCTACTCTGGCTACGTCAAAGACCTTCTCCATTTTCATAACCCACGTTTAAGCCTCGATAGGATTAGTTAATCCCTTGAACTCAGGCGGTCTTACTGCCTTGAATTCCTTGAAAGCCCTGCACTTGCGGCTGATTCGCAAGAGCTCCTGTCAACAGGTTCACCAACTACTGAACCGAGTTGGGATTCATTCTGTCATTATTGTTGTTGTTGTTCGTCAAACCCTTGGGGTTTTGACGTGTTGGTCTTCTTCTAGGAGGCATTTTCTGTTAAGAAAATATTATTATTAGACCCTTCATTCAATTTTTAAATATTCAAGTTCATACTTAAAGGTTTGAATAACTCAGTTCACATAGAACACATAGCACGTCAATAAACTTCTTTTATTCATCACTCGTAGTTTAAAACATCAATCAGATAACATTTCTGCTATTTACATCATCCTTCCTGAACTGGAAAAGTTACAAGATTACATTATTAACTCATCCCACTCTTATCTCAAATTACGGGATTTACATTATTTAATAAAAAAATAACACATAAATAAAAGCTCTACTACTGCCTAGGCATATTGATAAGTTGCACAACCTCTCTGTGTTCCTCTTCCATTACCCGAAACGCATTCTTCGGTCCACCACATACCAAGGTAAGCCTTGGAACTGAGCTGGGTAGTAGAAAACACGATCTTAGGCTCTTTCTATAGCTGTGTGGAAAGCATACTCTGTTTCCCTTAGCTTGGCCCTCTTGGCTTCAGCTTCATCTTCAGCTCAATCGGCACGTTGAGTAACCCTCAAGCTTATCTCCTCAGCTCTGGCACGCTTCCTCGACTCCTCCTAGATGTCCTGCTTCAGCTTCGCCAGTTCAGCTCGAGCAATGTCTCTATCATTCTCCATGTGTATCAGATTCCACTGTGCATCTTCTAGGTCACTAGCCATATCCTCGATAGTCTCGTCTCGCTGCTGGATAGTTTCTTCGAGCTCTCCGACTTGACCATGAAGCTCCACGTTACTGTCGTAGACTGCCTCGTACATCTCAGCACTAGTAGAGTGAGGTGGGAATTCCTCTTCGGGATCCTCTTCCTCCTCTTCAGACTCGTCCTCATCCTCTGGAATAGGTGTCAGCTCACGCTCCCGACCAGCTATGGTGATCACTAGAGATGGCTCTCTTCTAACCAGCTGCTCCTAGACAACAGGTATGTCACGGGGCTCCTCCTCTCTAGGCACCTGAGGTACATCCTCTCTAACCTGACTAGGTTCTCCAACGTTCGACATCCTGACAAAAGAATTTTAAAGTTCATTATTACGTGATATCGAGTCTTCACTCTTCGAATACAAAAACTTAAACACATAACACATAAGGTAGTTTATTATCTTTACATATCACATCTATCTTTTTGATCTTACCCATAAGGCTACTACCTAAGGTTTTCTCCCACCTAAGATTTCATAACCTACAGCTCTAATACCAACCTGTGACACCCCCAAATCCGAGTTCTTCGTTTCCACATGATTTCGTGTTCACTTTCTAAATATAACATACATCTACCCTGATCAATTACTAAATAATATACAACCTTGATTTAAATAATAAAATCTCCCTTAAACAAGAGTTACAACTTTCTTCAAATAATCCCAAGGATTAATCTAACCTTGACATAAACATAAAGTGCGGAATAAAAACATAATATAAAAGTCTTATTACAGTCATTTCAAAATAATTAAACAAGTCTTCACTTGTTTAGCTTTCCTTTGCCCTTACTCGATGACGGGGCATCAACATTATCAACTTTAGCTGCAATGATTATTTAATGCAAGAGTGAGCAAACAACAGCTCACTGGAATTTAACAATAATAAAGACATGAAAGGATATCTTTTAAAAAGATTTGAATAACTTAGCTTACTTCAACAATAAAGAATTGAATAATAATTTTTCCATCACAATTGTAATTTGAATATAGAATTCATCTAAGGGTCATAAGACCTTTGAACTTTTGTCCTAGGTTATAAACATTTCTATTTAAAACCTTTAACAGTCACTAAGACTATGGACCTTAACTCGTACTTAGGGGGATCAGCGCTTCGTACCATGTATTGTGCACAAACATCTTAACACTTCCGCGTGGTAACCTCCCCTAATAAATAGGGTTGTTCAACTCAGTATTTGAATATAAGTCCGCACCAAAGAAAGTTTCGTTTGGATAAGCTTACAAGGGTAATTTAGAATTCACGTTCTCAACTAAGTATTAGTTGAATCGACTTTCAATAATTCATAAATAAAAGAATTATGAATTAACATATGCTTTAGAAGTAAACTTAAAGCATTTAAAATAATAAACTAGATCTTACTTGAACAATAAGTCAAGATCACTTCAGTTAAGTAAATAATTGTCCAGTACAGAAATGAAAAGAACATTCTCAACAATGAATATATGAACTCAAAGAACTTGCGTAGAAGTAGCGAGTTTAGGGTTTAGAAGACTTGCCTTAAGCGCAAGCTACTTAACTCAATCACGTACTTAAACACTTCCTATATACATTCAATCATAACAACCTAAATTAGTAAACACATAACTAATTCACATAAGTGGTTAACTCTCATGGTTAACTCACTCTAATTAAATAAATAATAATAATCAACCATCACATAGTTAATTACATCACATACGTACTCACATAATTAAATCAATTATGTATTTAGCTAAATTATAATTAAATAATTATAATTTAAACACTTAATCTAATTATAATTACTTAAATTATAATCACATCTTAAATTATAAACAATTATAATTTACAATCAATTAAACTACATCTTCCATTATAATTACACAAATTATAATTAATCATGCAATTATCAATTTATAATCCATAATTAAACATGCATTTATTAAATTATAATTTAAATTAACATCTAATTAATCAACTAATATTCATTATAATTTAACAACATTATACTTTAAATTAAACATTTACTTTTAATTATAATTATTCAAATTATAATCACATATCACATTTAAATAATAATTCAAATCATACTTTAAGGTTTTTCAAACCTCTTTTCTTTTCTAAATATAAATTTGTCAAATTTATGTTAACAACATGTTGTAGAAATTAGATACATGTTCACTATCATAGACTAATGAAACCAAGCTTAAACCAAACACTGCACAACTAGCTAACCTTCACTGCCTCTGATCAGGCAACGGCGCAGATGCGCAGCCGTAGGCCTTGGCAACGGCTTAGCTGCGCAGGTGACCAGCCTGAGAAAATCTAGTGGCGCAGCTGTGCTGCTTCTAGCTGTGCTACCGGCGCAGCTGCGCAGGTACGCAAATAGAAGCAGGCAGTGCAGCCTCCCTGTTTTACCGATTAAACCCAACATGCCATCAAACGGCAATAACAAGCTACTAGAATAATGTATAGCACATACTTGATACAATACACTCATATAACATACCTCTAAACACAAAAACCATTTAAACAACAATAATCAAAAGTTTTAGAAATCAAATTTGATATTTTCATAAAACTTATATATTTTATAAAACCATTCACTGTAAATAACTTTCTCAAGCAATTCAACTCTATATACAAGCATTATATACGTAATTGAAGATAGCATCAAACAAATTCCTAATAAGCATACTAACACATACTAATTTCATCAAATTTGTACTCTACAATCAACCAAAACATGAAACTCCATATGAACTCATATTCTTCATTTAAAACTTATTTTTACAGTACTTTGATTTCTGAAAATCCTCTTATGTCATACAATTACTACAATCAACACATGGATACAATACATATATTAAATTCATGATTTTACAATTTCATGAAATTCATAGAAAACTAAAATTTACAGAAACTCAAAACAAGGAAGAACAACTAATTACAATTCTTTAAAACTATGAGATAGTAATTACCTTTTTGATGATTGGAGAAGAATACAAAGATTAACTCTAGCCTTCACAAGTTTCTTCTTCCTTCTCTTTTCTAACTTCTCTGCTCTTCTTTTCTCTTTTTGTTCTTAGCTTTACAGACTAACTTCTAATCTAAACGTAGTATAGGAAAAATATATAATTGATATATCACTAATACGTATAATTATATATAATAACTAACAATTAATGTATATCAGTTACAAAAATCAAAAGCCACAAGGCTTTGTTTGACAAAACAAGGTTATTTTCAAAAACAGATTATTAACTAAAGCCTTGTTTGGAAAAATCATTTAAAAACAAATGCAAGGGCCTTGTTTGGCAAAACAATTTAAAATCCTTTTCTTTATTTTAATAAATCATTTTAACACATACTTTAATGTCATATTTTAATTAATTAAATATTTAACATTCTTATTTAATCAATTAAAATCTAACATCAATTAACTACATAAAATTGCCACATAATTATAATTACTCGCTAATTATAAATAATGTAACACTCCATCACATAATTGATCTAATTTAATTCTCTCAATTAAATTAGAACTACACTATAAAATTAACATACATTAATTAAATTAAATATTAAACATTCATTTAATTAATATATAACACTTAATTAAATCACTCCACAAAATTACATAATTTATTTATTTAACTCAATAAATAAATTACATAAAATATTTATCTCACTCAATAAATATTAAAATTATTATATAAAATCTCAATCGTTACAAGTTTATTAATGTGCTATGTGTTCATATATGAACTGAGTTATTTAAATGTTTAAAGTTGAACTCAAATACTTAAGAATCGAATAAAGGATCTAATAATGATATTTTTTTTAACAGAAAATGCCTCCTAGAAGAAGACCAATACATCAAAACCCCGAGGGTTCGACGAATAACAACAACAATAACGATGGAACAAACCCTAACTCAGTTCAGCAGTTAGTGAACTTGTTGACAGGAGCGATGGCGAATCAGCCGCAAGTGCAGGCCACGACGTTCAAAGAGTTTAAGGCAGTAGGACCGCCGGAGTTAAAGGGATCGACAAACCCTATAGATGCTCAGACGTGGGTTATGGAAATGGAGAAGGTCTTTGACGTGGCTAAGGTCGGTGAAGACCAGAAGACAGTATTTGCGACTTTCATGTACTTCCCAGTAAGTTCGCAGGACCAGATGGAGGTCCAATTTTTAGAGTTGAAGCTCTGATACCAACTATGACGCCCCCCAGAATAGGTCCATTCAACCCAACCCATTCTGAGCCGCCAAATACATGGTACAGAATTCAAATACAAACTTTATATCATACGGTCGTGTAAAATACGACCACACAACTGTGAGTGTCAATACAAATATGTAGAAAATATTAAGATTCAAACTAAGTCCTCATTACAATTATCATCACACTATTTATTAGAAATAGTGAGGACTACTACTGCTCTAACTCGGACCATCACTCTGTCCCCCGACTAGTTCCCGCAACATTCTCATTTCCTGAAGAGGACAACAGATGAAAAGGGTGAGCTCAACTAGCTCAGTAAAGAATATTATGACTAAGATATTGGAAAATAAATTATCGTTAGCCTTCAATAAATCAGATAAAATATAATGGACAACCAATCTTAGATCAATATTCGCAGCGGAAATAACAATTCATTAGAAGAGTTAAGCAGAGAATCAAGTCTACTATCTTCTATGATTTAAAAGTCCATCATCAATATTTTATCCCTGTAACATCACTCAATATACATCTCGAATCAAATATTCATCTTTGCACTACAGGCCAAAGATATTCATTTGTATCATCAGTGGTCATATTCATCTCAACACCTGTCATCTTTGCACTACAGGCCAAAGATATTCATCAGGTAATCATTCATCTTTGCTCTACAGGCCAAAGATATTCATCAAGTAATCATTCATCTTTGCTCTACAGGCCAAAGATATTCAGTTACATCACCTTTTAGGACTGAGAATGATAAAAAACATTTAAAAAAAATGAATCCAGTGAGATAAAAGACAAAGACTAAGGATTCGTATTTTAGTATATCCAATTCAAAAATACCTCGTAATAATCAATTATGGAGCAAAATTCAAGAATAGAGCTCAAAACTTGGATACAATCAAAGATAGTAACCTTAACAAGCAATTTGGACAAATAGAAGAAAATTTAATTTTTTCGTAAATAGTGCCGTATACGTGAATAGTAACCCCGACGGAAAAAGTAAGAATTTCAACATAAAATCCATGACAATATTTCTGTATAATGATATTGAAAAGAATAACATCATTTACGAAAGAAAATAACATCCCTTACCTCAAAAAGATAGTACCTCTGACTGGAATATCGGATATAATACCGAAGGAAACTTGCACTGAATAGCAACACTCAAAGTATTGAAATACTCACAAAAATACGCTCGATATTATAGAGAGAGAAAACTTCTGATTCTGGTGTGATTTTCAATTCTAACCTAAGCACCCTATTTATAGGAAAAGCTTAGGATGCCAAAGGAGACTAAATGAATAAAATATTATTATTTTAAAAAAAAATTACGCCGCCTGGCGGCTTCCCAAAATTCAGATTTTCAACAAAAGTGGGGCCCACTCATTAAATAATATTTATTTTCTGAAACTTCAATAATTCATAACAAATAGCCCCTTTGTCAGAAAAATACAAATTCTATGTCCTTCCATAGGAAATTTAATTCTCTACAACTTTGCAGAAGGAAGTTTTTCCAAATTCCAAACATAAATTATCCGGAATCCATAAACAGATGATTTCTCACACCAAAATATTGATAAAAACTCATCAGCGCCAATTCCTTCTTTAATATCCACAAAATAAATATTTCCTTATCATATAAATCAATAATTAATTATTCACAAATAATATTATAGAACTACAATATTAACAACCAGGTCGTTCCCAGGAAAAAGGGGGCCTTCCGATAAGGACTTCTCCTTACTGGCGCGCAATTAAATAACCCCTCCTAGACAGAACTTCCTTAGACATTGTCAATAATGCTATCTAATAATATTATTCAAATAATATGAATTATTGAGTTGATAACGTGAAATACTGTGCAACGACAATTATTGAATCAATACTACAAAATATCAACTGTAGCCATTATTGAATCAATCATATAAAATGGCAACGTAGCAATTATTGAGTCAATAAAATATCAATGTAACAATTATTGAGTTAATAATATAAAATATCAACGTAGCAATTATTGAGTCAATAATATAAAATATTGAACAGTAATTACTGTAACAATAATTGAGTAATGGCTTCTCACGTAAGACTCAATAATTCGAAATACTGTGCAATACCGTGTGCTACTATGCAACACCGTGTATCACTGTATTTTAACCACCGGGTATTTCAACAGTACTAACGGTAACAACTACGCCGTTATCTTGTAAAAAAGTTATTTTTGTCGCTTTCTATATCCGACAGTTATTCCGTTGTGGGGGCCCACAAATAGCTGCGCCGTCGTACGAATATTTCCTGACAACAAGAATATTCCACGACCAAACGAATATTCCCCGACAACAAGAATATTTTATAACCACTTGCTCATTTTAAAAATGTTTGCACATTTCACCCATAACTTTCATATTTATCAAATCAGCACCTTACTATTTCGAAATAATATAAAGAAAATTAAATCTTTATTCATAAAAGTTGGGGTCTTACAACCTCCCTTCCTTATGAAATTTCGTCCTCGAAATTGACGTACGTACCTGGTATGCCGAAAGGTGAGGATACCTCGCTTTCATTTTCGATTCCAACTCCCAGGTCATTTCCTCAATTGCATGGTTTCTCCACAAAACTTTAACTTGAGGTATAATTTTTGAGCGTAAGACATGCTCCTTCCTATCCAAGATTTTGACAGGTACCTCCTCGTACATTAAATCTTCAGCTATCTCGTCTGGTTCTAACTCAATAATGCGGTTTGGATCCTTCACATATTTACGTAACACGGATATGTGAAACACGTTATGAACACGAGACATGCTTGGAGGTAAAGCGAGTCTATAGGCCACATTTTTTATTCGGTCAAGAATCTCGAATGGACCAATGAATCGTGGATTGAGCTTTCCTCTCTTCCCAAACCTCGTAACTCCTTTCCACGGAGCAACACGTAATAACACATGGTCTCCAACATTAAATTCCACGTCCTTTCGATGAAGATCCGCATAACTCTTTTGTCGATCTTGTGCGGTTTGTATACGTTGTCGAATCATTTGGATCTTTTCTGTAGTCATACGTACTAACTCCGGTCCCAACAATGTTGTTTCACCCACCTCGTTCCAACATACTGGAGAGCGACACTTTCTCCCATACAACGCTTCGAATGGAGCTACGCCAATACTTGCCTGATAACTGTTGTTGTAGGAGAATTCCACCAATGGTAAGTACTTATCCCAACTCCCTTTGAAGTCTAGAACACAGAGTCTCAATAGATCTTCAAGAGTTTGAATAGTTCTTTCGGATTGTCCGTCTGTTTGAGGATGATAAGCCGAACTGAATCGTAAATTCGTGCCCATAGCTTTCTGCAAACTGATCCAAAATCGTGAAGTAAATCTGGGGTCACGATCCAAAACTATGGATACTGGCATGCCATGCAACCTCACAATCTCATTCACGTACATATGAGCAAGACGTTCAAGGGAATAAGTCTCTCGTATCGGCAAGAAATGAGCAGACTTGGTTAATCTATCAACAGTAACCCAAATCGCATCTAAGCCTTGAGAAACCTTGGGAAGACCCGTAACGAAATCCATCGTAATGTGTTCCCACTTCCATTTCAAAATCTCCAGTGGTTGAAATGGACCCTTCGGCACTTGATGCTCCGCCTTTACACGTTGACAAGTTAAACATCTCGAGATGAACTCCGCGATCTCTCTCTTCATATTGCCCCACCAAAATGTATGTCGAAGATCACGATACATTTTAGTACTCCCAGGATGGATTGCAAATGGTGTGTTGTGTGCCTCCATCATGATTCTATACTTCAAGTCAGAATCGTTAGGAACACAAAGTCTGGAGTTGACTCGAAGTATTCCATCTTCATCGATTCTCGCTTCTGGAATTGCACCTTCTTGCACCTTCTTCTTCATCTTCATCAGCTCCGCATCCGTAGCTTGAGCAGCTTTAACTTTATCAATCAAAGCTGGTTCTACGCGTATACTTGACATCATCGCACTCGTTCCCATATATGATCTTCTACTCAACGCGTCAGCTACCACGTTCGCTTTTCCAGGATGGTATTGGATAGTATGATCGTAATCTTTCAACAGCTCAAGCCAACGTCGTTGCCGCATGTTGAGTTCCTTCTGAGTGAAGAAATATTTAAGGCTCTTATGATCCGTATAAATCTCCACTTTCTCTCCGTACAAGTAATGTCTCCAGATCTTCAACGCGAAAACGACTGCTGCCAACTCTAGATCATGAGTAGGATAATTCCTCTCATATTCTTTGAGTTGTCGCGAGGCATAGGCTATGACTTTCCCATGTTGCATGAGAACACATCCTAACCCTTTGCCCGAAGCATCGCTGTAAATAACAAATCCATTCGAACCAGATGGTATTGTCAGAACAGGTGCCGAAATAAGTCTCCTCTTGAGCTCTTGGAAGCTCTTCTCGTATTCCTCTCTCCAAATGAATTTCGTATCTTTTCGAGTCAACTAAGTTAATGGAGTAGCGATTTGAGAAAATCCTTCTACGAATCTCCGATAATAACCAGCTAAGCCCAGAAAGCTTCGTACTTCGGTCACCGACTTAGGTTGCTCCCAGCTTTGTATTGCTTCAATCTTCGTCGGGTCAACAGATACTCCATGTTTCGATACCACGTGCCCAAGAAATGCTACTTCCTCAAGCCAGAACTCGTATTTCTTTAACTTGGCGTATAGCTTGTTCTCACGAAGCTTTTGAAGTACCAACTTCAAGTGGTGCTCATGATCTTCACGGCTTTTAGAATAGATGAGAATGTCATCAATAAAGACAACAACGAATTGATCCAAATACTCCTTAAATACACGGTTCATCATATCCATGAAAGCAGCAGGAGCATTAGTCAATCCAAAAGACATGACTAAGAACTCATAATGCCCGTACCGTGTTCTGAAAGCAGTCTTTGGAATATCCTCAGTTTTAATCTTCAACTGATGATATCCAGAACGAAGATTGATCTTTGAAAAGAATTGCGCTCCTTGCAACTGGTCGAACAGGTCATCAATACGAGGTAACGGATACCTATTCTTGATGGTGACATGGTTCAACTCCCGATAGTCAATACAAAGTCGCATACTCCCGTCTTTCTTCTTTACGAATAAAACAGGAGCACCCCAAGGAGACGTACTAGGACGAATAAAATCGATGTCTAACAACTCTTGTAATTGAATCTTTAACTCCTGAAGTTCAATAGGAGCCATTCGATATGGGGTTTTAGAAATGGGCTTTGTACCGGGCTCAAGGTTAATAAAGAATTCAACTTCACGTTCTGGGGGTATACCGGGAAGTTCTTCGGGAAATACATCAGGAAACTCATTAACAATGGAAATATTATTCAAATATGATGTATTCTGGTTTAGATCAGTGACATGAGCTAAGAAAGCTTGACATTCGTTTTTCAATAAACGAATAGCCTTGGGATTTGAAATGATATTGACTGATTTTAGTGGTTTGGTGGTTTGAATTCGTACAACAGGTTGATTAGGAATATAAAAACTAACAACCTTACGAAAACAATCAATTTTGGCATGGTAAGTTGTTAACCAGTCAATTCCTAAAATCACGTCAAATGCAAGTATTTTCAAAGATATAAGATCAACAGGTAAGGTAAGGGTACCAATCTGAATCAAGCAAGATTTGTAAACTGTAGATGTAACAAAGGTTTCTCCTAACGGAGTTTCAACAGATAAGTCAAAGTCTAATTTATCAGAAGTCAAGTTCAAACGTTGAGCACAAGCAGGTGAAATAAAGGAATGGGTAGCACCGGTATCTAACAAGGTATAAACTTCGCAAGAGTTTATGATCAGCTTACCCGTAATCACCTCGTGTGGATTCCTCGCGTTTTGGGCTGTCACGACGAACGCTCTTCCAGGAATCACCGACTTTGACTTGTCTGCAACCGCCTTTGGAATCACCACCCCCGCTGAACTTGGTTTCGCAACAGGACAATCTCGAGCTATATGTCCTTCTTTTCCACAGTTATAGCATCCTTTGAATTGTTGTGGGCAGTTTGGGCTGATATGTCCCTCTTTCCCGTATTTAAAGCATACGACCGGTGGTCGTTCTCCTCCCCTCGAAACAGTTGATGCTGGTGCTGATGTTGACATCTTCGCGTTCTCATTGTTGTACCTTCTCTTCTTGAAATCTCCTCCCGATTCGCTTCTTCTACTATCATGGCCACGATAACCACTGGAGTGGTTACCACTTCTGTCATACTTTCCTCTTCGCTGGTTGTCATTGCTCCGATGACTGCTGCCACCGGTACGACCTTGGTTGTGGTCCCTCGGTTGAACATAATCATTATCTTGTTCTAATAACTGGGCCCTGTTTACTACATCCGAATATAAAGAAAATTTATGAGAAATGAGGTATTGACGTATTTCGGGTTTCAAACCTCTTAGAAACATCCGCGTCATACGTTCCTCATTCTCCACCAAATGAGGTGCAAACCTGGACAGCTCCGCGAACTTAGCCTCGTACTGGGATACCGTTATGTTGTTTTGCTCGAGTCTGATAAACTCTACTTCCTTCATATGACGAATACTTTCAGGAAAGTACTTGTCATTGAACAGTTTCTGGAACGCTTCCCAAGACATCTTAAGTGCGGCAGGCTGGGTACGTTTCACAGATTCCCACCAGTAATCTGCCTCTCCACGGAACATAAACGTGGCGAATGGAACCTTCTGTTCCTCTGTACATCCCAAGACATCAAATATCTTGGTAATTTGTTTAATCCACGTCTCCGCCTTGATCGGATCTGGCTTTCCCAGAAACTCTGGTGGTCCCAATTCTTTGAACTGCTTAGCAGTGACAGCTCGCGTGTTGTTATTATCTCCACCTGTATGTTGCACACGAGTCTCCCTCGTCTGATTTTGCATAAACTGCAAAAAACTTCTAAACATCTCATCGTTTATCGTCTGACCAGCGTTATTTTCAGGATGAACATTGCCTTCTTGTTGCACGTTCTCCTGGTTAACGATTAAAGGTGTCTCCACAGTCTCATTCACTTCGTTATTAACATTCTCAGCTGCCATTCTCAAATACTGCCATAAAACAAGGGTTAATTAAAAAAATTAACATATCACATATTAACTCTATGCTCCGACTGACCAATTAAATACCACATAAGCTTAGGTAGGACACACTAACGAGGATTTACTCGTCTCTCCCCTCCTAGTTCTATTCCCCGATCTCCGCCAGAGATCATATCCCTAAGCTCTGATACCAACTGTGACGCCCCCCAGAATAGGTCCATTCAACCCAACCCATTTTGAGCCGCCAAATACATGGTACAGAATTCAAATACAAACTTTATATCATACGGTCGTGCAAAATACGACCACACAACTGTGAGTGTCAATACAAATATGTAGAAAATATTAAGATTCAAACTAAGTCCTCATTACAATTATTATCACACTATTTATCAGAAATAGTGAGGACTACTACTGCTCTAACTCGGACCATCACTCTGTCCCCCGACTAGTTCCCGCAACATTCTCATTTCCTGAAGAGGACAACAGATGAAAATGGTGAGCTCAACTAGCTCAGTAAAGAATATTATGACTAAGATAATGGAAAATAAATTATCGTTAGCCTTCAATAAATCAGATAAAATATAATGGACAACCAATCTTAGATCAATATTCGCAGTGGAAATAACAATTCATTAGAAGAGTTAAGCAGAGAATCAAGTCTACTATCTTCTATGATTTAAAAGTCCATCACCAATATTTTATCCCTGTAACATCACTCAATATACATCTCGAATCAAATATTCATCTTTGCACTACAGGCCAAAGATATTCATTTGTATCATCAGTGGTCATATTCATCTCAACACCTGTCATCTTTGCACTACAGGCCAAAGATATTCATCAGGTAATCATTCATCTTTGCTCTACAGGCCAAAGATATTCATCAAGTAATCATTTATCTTTGCTCTACAAGCCAAAGATATTCAGTTACATCACCTTTTAGGACTGAGAATGATGAAAAACATTTAAAAAAAACGAATCCAGTGAGATAAAAGACAAAGACTAAGGATTCGTATTTTAGTATATCCAATTCAAAAATACCTCGTAATAATCAATTATGGAGCAAAATTCAAGAATAGAGCTCAAAACTTGGATACAATCAAAGATAGTAACCTTAACAAGCAATTTGGACAAATAGAAGAAAATTTAATTTTTCCGTGAATAGTGCCGTATACGTAAATAGTAACCCCGACGGAAAAAGTAAGAATTTCAACATAAAATCCATGACAATATTTCTGTATAATGATATTGAAAAGAATAACATCATTTACGAAAGAAAATAACATCCCTTACCTCAAAAAGATAGTACCTCTGACTGGAATATCGGATATAATACCGAAGAAAACTTGCACTGAATAGCAACACTCAAAGTATTGAAATACTCACAAAAATACGCTCGATATTATAGAGAGAGAAAACTTCTGATTCTGGTGTGATTTTCAATTCTAACCTAAGCACCCTATTTATAGGAAAAGCTTAGGATGCCAAAGGAGACTAAATGAATAAAATATTATTATTTTAAAAAAAAATTACGCCGCCTGGCTGTGACACCCCCAAATCCGGGTACTTCAATTTCCACGGGACTTGGTGTTCACTGTACAAATATC